>OY756934.1:703464-2063512 GCA_963580335.1 Leptographium flavum | reverse complement strand
GGCCGTGCTGCTCGGTCAGCTGGCGGCGGCGACGGAGCGGATCGTCGAGTTGGAGGCGGCGGCGAAGGCCGAGACGCGGACGATGAGCATGACGACGACGACCGCCACCACGGCCACCACGACTGCCGACCGGCTGGAACAGCTCGCGTCGGAAGCCACGTTTCTGCGGCTGCAGCTGCGCGGCATCGAGGCGCGCTGCCGGGCGTACGTGCCGGTGCACGCCGACCCGGAGCTGGACGAGAGCATTGCCAACTGGAAGGCGGACTGGGCGGCGCTGCAGGCGCGCGTGACGGACGAGACGCAGCGGACGGGCGGCAATGTTGGGGACTCTTACGGGGGCTACAAACGCTACGACGACGACGACGACGACGACTACAAGCATTAAGCAAGCGCGTGTGAATGGGATTTTTGGTGTTTTCAAAAAGTGATAAAAGATTTGTTTTGATGGCTACTCTCTGGTCTGCTCCTCTGCTCCTCCCCCTCACACGCCTCGCTCGTCCAGCGCCGCCATCGGCTCGGCCGGCGGCTGCACGTCCTGGCGACACACGTACCGCTGCACGACATAGGCCAGCTCGGCACAGCCGTGGCGCATGCGCTGGTGCAGCGGCACGGCAAAGACGGCGTCGAGCTCCTCGAGCGTGCGCGCCTTGGTCTCGGGCACAAAGAGCAGCACGCCGACAAAGCCGATGACGTTCCAGGCGGCGTACCAGCCGAAGGCGCCCTGCGGCTTGAAGGTCGACAGCAGGCTCGGCCACGTGACGGACAGGACAAAGTTGAAGAACCAGGTGGTCGCCGTCGCGAGTGACATGCCGAGCGGCCGCAGCGCCAGCGGGTAGGCCTCGGCCGAGTAGGTAAAGGGCACCGGGCCCATGCCGGGCGAGTAGACGACGCCAAAGAGGTAGAGGCCGAGGGCGACGACGGCGATGCGCGCCTGCGAGCCGGCCGGGATCCAAAAGGCGCCGCCGGCGAGCAGCAGGCAGACGGCCATGAGCGGCAGAGTCACGAGCAGCAGCGTGCGGCGCCCGTACGTGTCGATGGTGTAAAAGGCCGGCAGCGCGCCGACCCAGTTGATGGCGCCCCAGCCGGTCGACGCCGCGAGCGCGCGCACCTCGCCCAGGTTGGCGTCGACAAAGATCTGCGACGAGTAGTAGGCCAGCACGTTGACGCCGCAAAACTGCTGCATGAACATGACGACTTCCGACGCCAGCGCGCCGTTGCGGTTGCGCCGCGGCAGGAACGCCGCCAGCTGGCCCCAGCGGCCGCGCCGGAGCTGGGTGGCGGCGCGCGCCTCCTGCGCCAGCAGCGTCTGCATGTAAAAGAGGTCGCGCGCGGCCTGCACGCGCGCCCAGCGCAGGCGGCAGAGCGCGGCGTAGGCGTCGGCCGGCCGGTCCTGGCCGAGCAGCCAGCGCGGCGACTCGACGCAGCCGGGCAGCAGCGCGACGACGGGCAGGGCCGGCAGCATGGCGGCGCCGAGCATGAGGCGCCAGTTGAGGCCGCCCTGGACGCCGTGCGCGGGCACAAAGTACAGGCCCAGGTCGGCAACGTAGCCGAGCAGGATGCCAAAGGCCGTCCAGACCTGCCACTGCATGACGAGGGCGCCGCGCAGCCGCGGCGGCGCGCACTCGGCCGCAAACATGGGCGTCGTCGCCGACTTGGGCCCGATGCCGAGGCCGAGCGCGAAGCGCGCCAGAAAGAGGTGCCACCACGTGCCGGTAAAGGCCTGCCAGATGCACGCCACGGCCGAGATGACGCAGCTGATCAGCACCGTGCCGCGCCGGCCCCAGCGCGCATTCATCGGGCCCGTCAGCCAGCAGCCGAGCACCGCGCAGCACAGGTACGGCGCGCCGTTGACCAGCCCCACCAGCCAGTCGTCGCGCGACGTCCCGCCGTCGAGGCCCATGTAGGCCTTGTAAAACAGCTGCGCGCCGTTGACGACCGTCTCGTCCATGCCCTGCACGGCGGCGCACAACGAGCAGACTGATGGTCAGCAGCCACTCCCTCGGAAACGCCAGGATAGCAATCCCCTATCACCTACTGAGAATCACCGCGTACAGCTGCCGCGGGTGCGACCACTTGTGCGTGGTCTCGCGCAGCAGAAACGACTGCTCCTCTGCCGTCAGCGCGTCGACCGCCGCCGTCGTCGCCGTGTCCGACGGCGCAAAGTCCTCATCGCCCGCTGCGATCGCGCCCAGCCGGAACGCCCGCACGTCCTCGGCGCTGTCCAGCCCGTGGCTGCGGCAGTACTGCTCGCCCATGTCCGCCAGCTCGGCGTGGGTGTAGCCGGCAAGGGGGTTGTCCGTGCGCGGCCGCGGCGCCGCCTTCTCGGCGTATTCCGCATGCTGTGGCACCGTGTGGATCGACTGCTCCTCTTCCGACGCGCGCTTGTCCATGGTGAACGGAAAGGTCGGAAAGTCTTGCGTTTTCTGATTTCCGTATGTTTTTTTCCGTCTTTTTTTTCTGTCCTTTCCGTCCCGCAGAGTACGGAGTACTTGTCTTTATAATTTCCCCGGGATCCTCCCCGCCATCCAACTTTCATGTCGATCACTGTTGCAACTTTGGTCGGGCCATCCCTCTGGCAAATCAGTAAATCAGCCCGGTCGCTTATGACGTCATCGCCGAGCCGGCGCTTCTGTCCCCCGGCCCCATGACTAGGACCGGATCCACCAAAGCGGGGCCGATCCGCCGGCGTGCAGCCATACGGTGGTTCTATCCCCCCTCCGTCGCGTCGCAATGGCCCTTCCAGCCTTGGCAGACCGGGGCCTGCTCATCTCTGCGGAGTCACAAGTCCGCGGCACAGCGGCACAGCAGCGGCCGTGCCAGGACAGCGCATCGTGCGACGTTGCACTGCGACGGTTCAAACCAACAAAAACATGGACGAAAGGACCAATTCTTTGGGGAATGATACCAGGCGGAAGCCCCGATTGGACACGAGGCATGGGATAGTGCTGCTGATCCGGCCGAGCGCACGTCAATCAATCGGACCGAGGAAAAGAATACATTCATCCAGTACAGAGTACAATAAGGAATAATCCACCAAATTGTGAAACAGAAATGATCCAGCAGACAAAGGTCTCCTCACTTGCGCAGATAATCGTTCCATGTTTCCTGGCCGTCACCCGCCACGCTCGCCCGTCGGCTGCTGTTGTTGCTCGCTGCCTCGGCCGGAATCACCTCGGGCGGCCGCCGCCGCTCTGCGGCGACGCCTGAGAGCCGTCTTTCTCCATGTCGCTCGTCCCGTTCGCGTCGCTCATCGCGCCGATCGTCGCGTCGGCCGTCCCGCCGCTCCTCTCGCCGTTCCGTCCTGTCCCTCTCCCGTCGAGAACTGCTGTCGTAGCCATCGCTGCCGCTGCCGCCCGAATTGTGCACCTCTGCAAGGGAGTGACGGTAGCTGTGTGTCCGCCGGGACTGGGACGGTGGGGACGGCGCCCGCGACGGTGCCCGTGAGGCTGCCCGCGATGGAGGCCGCGACGGTGTCCGTGCTGGCCGCTCACTGGGCGACATCTGGCCAGAGTTGCGCCGACTGCTCTGTGCATAGTAGCCGTCGCGACCGCTGTGACTGTCCCGCCGCTGCGACGACCGCGCCGGCCTCGACCCCTTTTCCTCTTCCACGCGGCCTTCGTACACGCTTCCCCGGGAGATACTCGCGCGCCGGGGCCGATCCCGCTCCCGCACCCGCTCTCGTTCCCGATCGGATTCCGCGTGCGTCGCCGTCGAGCCAGGATACGGCATGCCATGCCGGCGGCCTCGCCCGGCAGGCGGCAGGTCATCACGGGGCACCAAGGCCAGTACCAGAGGCGGGGCCAGCGGCGGCTGGGGCGATGTCGCTGGGGCCTTGGTCACCCCCTCGCCAAAGTGCCGGCGGACAGACCTCAGCAACAGCTCGCGCGCCCGGCCGTCTGGCTTCTTTGGCAGCAGGTAGCGCGACAGCTGTCGCGGCAGCCGCTCCGGCTTGCCGTCCAGCGCACTCTTGCCCTCGAGCGGCGTTTCAGAGACGACCAGGCCAAGCCGGCTGGCCTCCTCGTCGGGAAAGGCGAGAATGTTGAGGGCCATCCAGCGGGCAAAGCCGTCGGGCGTGAGCGCGGGCACGTGTGGTCGCATCGTGGGATGGGCCTGGACCAGGTGAAAGGCGCAGCCAAGGTCGAGGTAGAGCCGGTTAATGGCCTCGTGGGCGTCGCGGTTGGGAGTCAAAAAGAGGCCTTTCTTGTTAGTCTGGGTGGCTTGCCGCGATGCCCGTCGATATACGTACTCCTATAGTCGACCAGTCCGGTCACTCGGAAACCCGAATAAAAGGAGACGAGCCGCTCGGGCACGATCACCAAGTGACCCGCCTGCACCTGGTCGCGTCAACAGTTGTCCACAACAGGGAAAGCAGTCCAGACACGCACGATATGCTTGGCCAGACTGTGTATCACTTCGGTGAAGCGACCCGTTGCCTGGCCGCCGTCAAACAAGACGCCCCACTTCTGGTCCACCGGAGACAAGGTGGTCTGCTCTGGGACCTGCGAGCTGCTCCGGCTCCGGGAGGCGTTGGCAGTGTTGGGGCCTGTGTCGATATCAAAGTGCACACTCGACCGGCGCTCGGCGGGCAGCTCTCGCCCGAGGTACAGCCGCGACGATGACATGGCTCGGGCTACGGCGCGTGGCGATGCAGGAGAGGAAGGCAGCGCAGTCTTTGTTGTCGCAGTCGCCGGGTTGATTCTCTGCGACGACGCGGAGGGCGAGATGGGTGAATGCTGCGAAAACGAGGAGGCGGGAGAAGAAGCAGAAGACGAGAGAGAAGGGAAATAAGAAGGTGAGCAGGGAGAGGAAGAGGGGACAGACGAAGGTAACGAGGGAGCGCGCACAGTCGACGAGACCGACGGGGCCGACAGGACAGACGGAGCAGACCATTGTGCAGGTCGAAACTGCAGAGCCTCCACGTCTGGGGTCGAACCAGCACTAGACGGCGGCTGACCGACTGTCGTGGATGGTGTGGCAGGTCCTGCCCCCTTTGGTCTCACCGCGGCCTCCGATGAGGCTGCCGCAGCGACGTCCTGTGCAGGAGGAGTCATCGCCCGTGGCGAGTCGCTGGCTTGGCCAGCACGTCCGACTGCTTCTGGTCAGCATCCTCGCAAAAGCGAACACACAACCGACACGCACATTCTTGCTGGACCATTGTCCGCACCAGCGAGATGATGCTGTGCAGTGGCACAGCCGTCGTCGTCTCGCCGGCACCGGCCATGGGCGGCATGAGCACAGGCGTGGACAGATCCAGTGGTGCCTCGTGGCCGGCAGCCAGCTTGTTGCGCGACGGCAGGACAGACACAGACGCCTTACGCTGTGCGTCCTCGCTTGGGGCGCCGTCATCGCTGTTCGCATTGGCCTCGACCACGCCTTCGACTGTGAATTCGGCTGGCCTCGCCTCTCGCGACTTTTTCAGCATGGCCCCGATCATAGTTGGCCCTTTGTGCGGTCCTTTGGAGACGGTGTGGGAGGCTACACCAACAGGTGCTGGTAGTGCTGACGTTCGCCTTTTGCCCTGGCAGAGCCTCAATTTGAAGACAAGTCACAACCAGCGTCCCCCTTTGCGTCGTTAGTTCCGGTCAATCGGCGGGCTTTGAAGGTGCAAATGTAGGAAAGGAAAAAGGAGAGGGAAAAAGAAAGGAAGAAATGGAGGACAGATGGTCACAATTGTAGATGATGCGTCAACACGTCCTTATATGGGGGGGATAGGAAGGAGGAGAGGAGGAATAAGCAGACTAGCTGGCTGCGAGCGTGTGGTATCACAGTGATTGGACCAAAGGCAGCTTTGCCCGATTACGAAGCTCGAGGCGAAAGGGCCAGCTGGCCGTGCATATGGTGATTCTGGACTGCTCCTGGACAGGTTCGCCGTACACGAATACGACGCTGCGCGAAAACAGATGGAGCAAAACAGGGCAGCAACACTCAATCTCGGGATGCTCGAGCTACACAGCTCTGGAAACAACGTGAAGCGGTATGAATCATGGAATGGTGTAAGAAGGTGATGGCAGTGAAACAGGCAGAGAAGAGCCCGAATGGGAACAAAAGGATGGAAACACGGGAGCCGCAGCGAGATGTGTTTGGCCGCGGCGCTCTCCATCCACCCAGCCTATTATAAATCAAGAGGTTAGCTGGTTGGGGTGCATGCATCGGGCGTCGCCAAGCGTGTTGGTTGGCATCTTTTGGACAAGAATGCCGTCACGTACTGGCGTTCCACTCCGAGACGAACGAGTCCTAGTCTTGGCTCAAGATAGGCGACTGTCTCCGCAAACCGACGCTTACGTCGCTGCAGCCATCATGGCGTGCCGACGGCTCCTTATCGCCATGCCGAGCCTCTGGAGGCCAGACAGGACACCCTGGCAGCTGGACGGCACAGAGAACGCGCTGGTGGAGTCTCGGTCACTGCCGCTCAAACCCCGCCGTGAGGAGCTGTTGGACGGGGCCGCTCACGTTCCAAGCCCCCCTTCTCGAGAGCTGGGCCACCTCTTTCGGCAACCTGCATAAGCAATTACCTGGTCCGGCAAGCTCGGTCTAGAAGGGCCTCCTCTGACCGAAGACTGAGGGAAAACAGGGCAGAACTCCCTGCGGGCCAAGATGGCTGGCTGGCTGCGCATGCAAGGCTCTCCAAGGCGCCACTCACACCAATCCTGGCCAATCACAGCACGTTGGCCGTTTCAAGTTGTCGTTTTTGCACAGCCCAAAACGTGGCAAGGCTGAGAGACGCCGCGGAACAGACCGGAGCACTTGCCACAGATCGTATTTCGCACCGGCAACGATTTTCCACTCGGTAACCGTAAAGACAGGTATGAGATTGCCAGTGCGTTATTTCTGCAACGGTACATCAACATAAATCAGCGTCTGCCCATGGCAGCGACACAGCCATCGCCATTGGCCGTGCGGTCAGACCTAATGCAGGGCGCCTTGGACAAGAACCCATTTAGGCTGACCGGCCTTCTTGTCCAACCACAACTCTCCGCGAGCCGAGGACAACCTGATGCTGCAGGCGTACGCCGAACGTGCAGCATCGATTCCCGTTCGCCCAGTCTTTACTGGGTACTATCGTCCTGCTGCAGGTAGTGGAATTGGAAGAAATCCCCCCCACTGCCATTTAGCACGTATCTCGGAGGCGCCCAGTTCCGCTTCCGCTGGTTCTAGAAACGATTAGCCCTATTACAACACAGCGTTCTTCCTGCTTGTACTTACCGGCCGCGCCCATCCGCTGGGGCCAGGAGACCGCTGGCGCGGGGGCGGGCCAGTGACCGCGACGGTCAGAGGCTGCTGCTCCACCAGCGCGACGCCATGGTTGGTGTCGGGGATGGACGTTCTGGCCTCTGTGGTAGCATATCGGGTGTGTTGATTCGTATCTGTCGCGGTATCAGCAATAATCGTTTCCTTTGAAAGCGAGTCCTGGCTGCGCGTCTCAATGTCCGTGGACAGTGTGTAGGTATTGTCGCGTCTGCCGCGGGAGACGCCCGACATGATCCCGTGCCGGCCAGGGTCGTAAGACGCCACCGTTGCGAGCGGCTCATCGTAACGTCCAATACGGCTGAGGTTCATGGCGTTGAGGGCCTGGGGAAGACCATCGACACTGTTGATGTTGTCGTCGAGCAGAGTCGGCACAGACACCTCGGAGGCAGTATCAATGACCGACACCTGTGTTCCGGTTTCGAGACCGTCGTAGTCGCCAATCTCGCTCGGGTTGTCTTGGATCCACTGGGAATGTCAGCATTTGTAGCAACAAGCAGCTCTCACGATTCGTAAACTTGCCTGCTCGATACGGTCCTCTCGCTCTTCCTTGGTCACGGTCACCTCTGGCGGCTTGGTAAGCTGCAGCGCCAGCTGGTCGGCATCGGCGGCCGAGTTCGGGGGAGCACACGGGGCCATGCCGGGCTCAACGCTCAGCTGCCATGAGGTGCAGTCGATGCACCACTAAGCAGTTAGATAGATGGCATTGACATGAGAGATGGCCACTCAGACATATTTGCTATGGGTGCGCGTGTTCCTGCTAAAGTGCTCCAGCGGCCGCCACAGGCCACAAGGGCCCTCGCATTGCACCTCCCGCGCGGACTGGGAGGTGTGCAACTTGCAGGAGACGCTCGAGTTGGCGGGCGTGGTAGCGGATCGGTCAAACTTTTGCAGCTGGCGAGTCGAGAAATCGCAGCGCGGCTTCCACTCGCCGCCGATCATGCAGCGAATTCTGGGTGGTCAGTATTACGTGGAGTAAGGAATGGAGAATACGATATATCTAGGGGTGATAGGAACGCACTTTCCTCTGAGGTCAAGCCTGGTTGTCGATATTAGAGCCGTTGTGATAAAACTTTTTCATTTGTGCTATTCTCACCTCGAAAAACCTCCGTCGGCATTCGGTCTCCTCGACATTTTGGACGGTCGCTCTTGAGCTGCAGCCTAAGAGTGGACAAGTCAAAGCAATTGTTGATGAAGCCGACAGGCTGCTTGAGTCGGCGATGTGGGTGGGCGCGGGATGCACTCAGTTTGCCACAAGTGAAGGCGGAAGAGGAAGAAATATATTTGGAAGTACCCTGAACTATGTGGCTTTTTATCTGGCAAGCGAAGCAAACGAAGCAGTCGGATGGTCTTTGTTCTTTGGGAAGGATGCAGGTCGCTCCTGCCCAAGTTGTGCCGCGGCAGCTATCGGTGTTATTGTCAGTTGATAAGTGAATAAAGTAGGGAGTGTAGGTAGCCATTGAGCGTTTACAAGCCGATGGAAGTGAGTCATGACTGAGGCGTGGTATATTGGATGCTCTGCATGGTATACTACAAACGAATGCCCATATTGAGTATCTTTCGGATGGTGGGAAGTTGAAAGATATTCACAAATAGATTTGATCCTGAACGTAGAAAAACGTCTCTGGAATGAATAGAGAAAGAATCTCTCTCGAATGAGAATGTTAACTTCCTACCAGCGAGGCCGATATATGATTCACCGCATGCTGTGCTCTTTTGTTTCATAAACGGTTGATACACGAGCACGGGCACCGGGCAAGGTAGGGCCTGAGCCCGAACCATCATCTCATCCATCTTGTGCCGTTACAATCTGCACGTCGCGAATTCCTACGCAAAAGGGGCGTTCTGGGTTGGACGCAGCAGCGCAATAACGCGTGGGAAACGATATACTCGTGGCAAATTGTGCTGGGAATTGGATGCAACGCTGGTCCCAGACCCCGACACAAGTATCGCAATGTATCTTACGGCGTAGCAATAGAGGCCGGGCAGTGGCCAAGCAGTGACCCATTCCCTGGACATTTGCCATTTGCCGTTTGCCATTTGCATTTGCTCACTTCCGGAAGCGTTTCCAGCAAGCCGATCGCGCCACCGGTTTCAAGCAGCGACCTGCTTGCTTTTCCGAGCGCGCAATGCCCATCGCATGCAAGGATGGACGCAGAGATGTCTGCAGGGGAGCGGCCAGAACCACGGACTGGTTACAGAGCGCTGGGTGGCCTTCTGGAAGGGAAAGGGCAGCCAGGGCGCGTTGGAGTCCCATTGGCAGAGGCGGGGCGAAGGACGAAAGAAGCAAAAGAAAGTGACCCCTGGTCGCCCCTGTCATTTGTGACGGACAAGATTGCGCATACATTTCGAGTCCCATGTGGTGGTACCAATGGCTCGTACTCGACAACTCCCCAAACACTGATTTAAAGCATGACCGAAACACAATGGGCTATATGTCCGGCGGTATGGCCTTTGACGCATACGCTGTACGGCGTTGCTCGAGCATGCGCTGGTCGTGAGCAGAGCGGCGACACGGCAACACGCAACCGCGTCGACGGCCATTGGACGGTCCAGCAGGAACACGTCGTCGTTCGTCCCCCGCTCATTCAGTGCACAATCCCTGACATGCATAAGCGTATACAGATGTTTTCGCATAGACGGGTTGTCCTGCTTATGCAGAAGTGACCAGCTCCCAGCACCCAGTACAGGCGATCTCAATTCAACATCGTAACACCGAACACCCCCCCAAGCACGGCCTGCCATGGTGAGGCCGGCCGTGGCACGGCTGTTGCTGGAAACACAGCTCCTCCTATCCTGCCCCTTTCTAGCGATTCGAAGCGGTACGTACTGGCCGGACTGTGGCACAATATCTATTACGGGCTAGCGCAGTGAGCTGGCGCCACCTGTCTATACTTATTACTCACAGAGTGTACAGTCACAAGCCTGTTGAGAAATTAGAGTAGCGGCCTAACTGCTACTCTGCAGCGGGACATCCGTTTGGCTGAGGTCAAGGCGGGGCAAGAGGTACTTTTTGTGCCGGGACGTCCAAACGCGTCAAGAAAGGACATGATCCACTGCTGTGCAGAGGTACGGATACGCGGACGGTCTGGGCGTACTGGCGATGCAAAAACACAAAAGGATACTGCAGCAATCGTCAATACGCAAAGCCGCAGCGACACAAGGAGCGCGTGTGTGCAATGTAGCGCGCGGATGAAGACCGAAAGAAGAAACCGCGGTGGAAGGCGATCAAAGAAAAGAGGAACAACGAAAACAATACGTTTAGACGAAGAACAGCTCCGGAGTTATCGAAAAAGAAAGCACTGGGCCACGTTGATTTTTCCGGGTGGCCAAGCCCTAAAGGGAAAGGGATTGGCGTCGAGCCTTGCAGGTCTATCCTTTGCCCTTGTGCCGTCGATTCTTTTGTTCTGTGGCGTCCTGCTAGGTCCGGGGCTTTCTACTCTGGTAGCAGGATTGTGCAGGCGTCAGGACGGCGGCTGTTCGGCAGTGCTGCGGGTGAATAAGCAGCCTACGGAACAAAGACGGCAAGAGGCCAACTTGGACAGGCTCTTTGAGTCTGCCCTCGGAGGACAACCTGCCTGGTAGACGGCCGATTCCGTGGCTCTAGCGGTCTGCCCGGCGAATGCAACAGGATGCTACAAAGACGACTATGAGGGTCTGGCAGCTGCATTCCGGCCAGTGCCGTCTAGCACGGTAGGGCGCACTACGATGTATCTTATCTTACTCTGTACGACGAGCACGAACAGTCGATGCACCTCTGTCGAACCGCTTGTTTGCTCCGTCTCTGGCGTTTCATTGCCGGTCTCTCGCAAGAAGACCCCGACCAACCCCCCTCGGCCACACCCCTACAGCCTACAACCCCCCGGTCTCGCAAAACGGCCCTGCCATTAGCGAGATTGACCGTCCCCTATTTGGTGGTCGCCTCTCACCCGCACGCCCCTTTTCGCCGTTCCTGCGGTTGCTGCCTGCATGGACGAGCATAAAGTGTCTTCTCCCCGTATCTTACTCTGACGCCGCAAAGCAGCCAAGTCCCCACAGCTGTGTCGGCGCTCGTCGCGTCTCGTATGCACCTGCCGGTCTCTATCTACGCACACCTGTTTCTTACTTGCTCCGTACTCGTACTCTCCTTGCTCGCCGTAGTCCGTACTCGACCAACAGCCCTCCACCGCCGCGGCACTGCCCTGACCGCTCACGCTAGCTGGCCAGTCCGCTGACGCTAAGGCGGTACCTGCGGTCCGCCTGTCAGGAGCTTTGCCCAATTACCCACAATTGCCAGGGGGCAGAGGCCCGCCCAAAACAACCCCGTTATTTGCTCTATTTTCTATTTTCTCTATTTTATTTGGGTGTTATTTTACTGCCTCGACCGTTTTAAGCACTGCGTCCTGCCATTCGCCTTGCTGGCCGCCTGTGCACGCCCACACGATACCCAGCCTGCCCCCCCCCCCCCTAACTAAGGCGAATCCAGCAATCACGGCCCTCGTCTGGTCCCCTTCCTCTTCATCTCCCCGTCCTGGACCGTGTCTCCTCTCCGCTGCTCCTTTTCCTCTTCACCGGCCTTTTATCCTGCCCACCGCCTCCAGCAGCCCCTCCGACCTGCCTCTCGTCCTTCTTCCTGTCTCTCCCGCACCCGCTCGACGATCAGATGCACCCTCCGTTGGGTTGCATTTCCAGCAAAGCTAGCAGAATCAGCGACGCCGACCACGCCAGCACACAACTCCCATATTAGGCCTCTGCCGCTCTCGCCCTCGCCCTCGCCTTACCCGACACGCCGACCGCCTCTCTCTACCACGCCCGACCGTCTGGATGCTCCGGGAAGCGCACGCCGGCTCTGTCCCCAGAAGAGCCTCCGCCTCGGGCCTCTAGGTTATGCAGAGGTAACGCTGGATTCCCGTCCCGTGGCACCTGGACCGTCTGACTCGGCCGACCAGACTCTGCGAGTAGCTTGACTCTCACAACTGCCTCCCAGCTTGCCGCATTGTCACGCTCTTTTCGCGTCTCCCGCGTTCCCGCCGCCTGCTTTCCCCTCCGCCGCCATGCACGACATCACCCACAACAGCAACAGCACCTTGTCGCTGGAGGACCGCTTCGAGGTGCTCAAGGAGATTGGCGATGGCAGCTTCGGCAGCGTCGTCCTGGCCCGCGTACGCGGTGCCGGCTCCAACGTGGCGCGCCGCGGCACAGTCGTACGTTGAGCGTCAAGCACAGTTTTGCTGTGTCTCCCCCCTTTAGCCCCCCCCGGGCGCCCGGCTAACTCTCCAGGTTGCCATCAAAACGATGAAAAAGACGTTCCAGTCCTTCACATCCTGCCTGGAGCTCCGTGAAGTTGTCTTCCTCCGCACGCTACCGCCACACCACCACCTTGTCCCCGCGCTCGACATCTTTCTCGACCCGTACAGCAAGAAGCTTCACATCTGCATGGAGTACATGGAAGGCAACCTGTACCAGCTGATGAAGGCCCGCGACCACAAGTGCCTCGACAACAACAGCGTCAAGAGCATACTCTTCCAGATCATGCAGGGCCTCGAGCACATCCACGCTCACAGCTTCTTCCACCGGGATATCAAACCCGAAAACATTCTTGTCTCCTCGTCCGCCCACCAGGAGTCCACCAACTCCTTCCGCCGCTACTCGGCCCTCATGACGCCGCCCTCCACGCCGCCCACATACACGGTCAAGATTGCCGACTTCGGCCTCGCCCGCGAAACGCACTCCAAGCTGCCCTACACTACCTACGTCTCCACCCGCTGGTACCGTGCACCCGAGGTCCTGCTGCGCGCTGGCGAGTACTCGGCGCCCGTCGATATCTGGGCCGTTGGCGCCATGGCCGTCGAGGTGGCCACGCTCAAGCCGCTCTTCCCGGGTGTCAACGAGGTGGACCAGCTGTGGCGCGTTTGCGAGATCATGGGCAGCCCAGGCAACTGGTACAACAAGGCTGGCGTGCGCGTCGGCGGCGGTGAGTGGCGCGAAGGCGCCCGTCTCGCCGGCAAGCTGGGCTTCTCCTTCCCCAAGATGGCGCCACACGCCATGGATACGATCCTTCAATCTCCCCAGTGGCCCGCCTCGCTCAGCCACTTTGTCACCTGGTGTCTGATGTGGGATCCCAAGACGCGGCCGACGTCAACCCAGGCTCTCGCGCACGAGTACTTTACCGACGCCGTCGACCCCATGCGGCCCAAGTCTTCGGCCTCGCGCATCCTCGGCCGCAAGCAGTCGGACATTGGCCGCAGCTCCAAGGACTCGTCCTCTTCCACGCCCACCTCCTCCAAGCCGTCCTGGTTCCGCAAGTCCCTCATCGGCCGTTCCGAGCCGACGGCCGACACGGCAGCGCCCCATGCTGTGGCAAAGGACGGTGCACCTGGCATCGCGCCTCCCGCCCCCGTGGCTGCTTCCGGACCGACAGCCGCTCCGACACAGCCGGCGCCGCACCCCGTACCAACACATGCACATGTTTCGGCGCCTGTGGCAACTATGCCCGCCGTCCCGGCCGCAGCAGTCGCACCACGCCCCGCACCGATCCAGGAGGTGCCTCTCGAGGCGTCCATGGCCAAGCGTGTGACGGCAAACAAGCGGACGACGTGGACAAACGGGCCGTCCAACGTGGCACCCATGCCCATACTGCCTACGATCCGCCCCATTTCGCCACTATCCGACGCCGTGACGGCACAGGCCAACAATCGGACACCAATCTACAACGACTCATATGTCAACGGAGCCACACGCGTCGTGGAGGAGAAGACACCCAAGATTGGCCGGCAGCTGTCCGTCGCGTCCAGCACTAACCACTATGCCGACATCCACCGGCAGCAAGCTGAGCAGGCCCTGAACGGACACACCGGCCTCGTGTCGCCGCCCAGCGCGCACAAGGAGAGCTTCTTCTCCCATCTGCGGAAACGGGCACGGCGATTCTCGGGTCGCCACCAGACGCCCATTACGCCTGCGTATGACGACGTGGAGGCACAGGCTGGCTGCGGACCATGGGCGAACAACCGCTCGTCCATGATGCTGGACCAGCAGCACCCGCATGGCGCGGCGCCAATGCCGCTGGCCAAGGACGGCATGTACGACTCGTTGGGCCCGCTCGGCTCCTTGCGAGAGGGCCACCAGAGCTGCTCGGGCGACAACATGAGCTATCTGCCGACGATCCCAGACGGTGGCGTGGCAGGAACGGGCCTGACCTCGTCGACGTCCATGTCTGGTGTGACAACAAAAATTTCGGCAGGGACGCCCGCCAGCCACCTGAAGCGCCACCACTCACTGCCGCACCACCAGCCTCGGTCCGTGGACAACCTGCTAGGGGCAGCGCGGAGTGGTGCCGGGCCAATTTCCAGCCGCACGCGGCGATCGCAGGCAGCGCAGGGTGGCATGCACCAGTACGACGCACCGGACGAGGAGGACGAGCTGCTGGACGAGGTGCTCAACTCGACGCACCGGGCAATGAAACGGCTCGAAAAGGACGGCAAGCCGGCGCTGCGGCAATCGGCAAGCACCATGGCCATCACCAACCCCTACCCGACACCCTCCCCGTCGGCGAGCGGCAACAATGTGCTCTTTTCCGACGGCAAGGAAGCCGTGACGCCCAAGCCGTTGAATCTGGACAATAAGCCGGCCGACTACAAGTGGCCGACGCCGCCGTACGACGAGAACGACTGGGCGGCGTCGGCATCTGCGAGCATCTGGGCAGCGGGCAACCGGTTCTAGATGCTTGGCAGCCGATTTTCTTTGTTATGCTTTTTTTTATCCCGCCAGCGGCATTTTGCCGTTCCGCATGCCACGCAAAAGTCTTTTTCTGCGCATCCATCACTCGGTCTCATACGGCGGTGTTCTGGAGTCTGCATTTCTGGTTTCGCTCTCTCATTTTGTGTCGGTCTCGACAGGTTCCTTTGGACACCGCTCTATACAGACTTTTGGCTCGACTAGATCTTTCGACACTTTTCGGTATATTTCCAGCCACAGCGCCTCGGCATTCCATTTGCACGCACACAGCGAAGCGTTGTACAACTCCAATAGCATGGCTGCATTTCCTTTCGATTCCATCTTTCAGTCTTTTCCGTTTTGATCTTGTCGCACATTCCAGCCTGTGGATAATTCTCAATACCCCCGTTTCGATTGCTCGTCGGCTGTGTATAGTCTTGTTATTTTATAGATAGAGATTGGATGGTATGCTCTCTCGCGAGCCTGGACAGGCTTGTTTTCGGGTGGTCCCTTTCATTTGCGTCTTTGCATCCTCTTTCTTCTGTCCCGATGCCCTCTAATGGCGGCCCCCTCCCGTTTTTGAATATCTTGCGCCTCGTGGAGGAACCAATGTATGTGTCTGTAATGCAGGGAGGTTTCGGCCGAAAAGGGTACATAGCGGTGCTTGAAATCTACTCTCAATTGGACATGATGAGTGCCAGTAGGCAGCAATGAAAATCGTGTCTGCCTGATGGCGGCGCCATTTACGGCAAGATGCTTTCTGCATCTGTCAGTTCACGGCAGGCAGCAGTCGGGGCTCCTTCCCTAATAGTTCTGGTGGGACGGCGTCATTTTCTCGACTATTTAACCCCGCTAGTCAGCCTGTCAGCCGGTGGACTTCGCTGCAATTCGGCCGCGACAACAGTGACCCAGCGTCCTGCTGCACACACATCATGCGACGATGAGCAGCAATAAGCTTCCGATGCGGCCGGCGACCGCGGCGACCGCGGCGACAGGAGCAGCGGTGTTGGCTCCTCCTCCACGGAGCAATCGGGAGAAAAGCCAGCAGCACTACGGGGGAGGAAATCATGCGCTGTCGCCGCCGCCGCCGCCACCACCGCGAAACCACGGCACTGCCACAGCAGACCACAGCCGGCTGACGCCTGCCTTTTCGTCCAAGGCGGCATCGGCGTCGGCGCCGAATCTGGTCCCGGGAGGCGGACCGTCGGCCGCCGAGGCCATTGACGGCCCCATCCGGGAGCCGGCGCGCGAGACGGCACCGCCGCCGGACCGCCTGATTGTCGGGGTGGACTTTGGGACGACGTTTTCGGGCGTGGCAGCCGTGTACTCGCCGATGCCCGACGACATTGAGATCATCAAGACATGGCCGGGCGGCAACGGCATCACGTCGGACAAGGTGCCGACCGAGCTGGCGTACGTGGAAGAAAGCGAGAAGGGCGCGCGCGGCGCAGGCAGCAGCGGCCCGACCGTACGCTGGGGCTTCCAGTTCAAGCCGGAAGAGGCGCGGCTGCGCTGCATCAAGCTTTTTCTGGACCGCTCGCAAAAGCTGCCGTACTATGTCAGCCCGCTGGAGACGGCGGCGCAGCTGAGCCGACACGGCAAGACGGTGGCCGACGCCGTGGCCGACTACCTCGCGCAGGTGTACCGCCACACCATGGACGTGCTGGGGCGGCGGTACGGGGGGTCCTTTATGGCGTCGACGCGCGTCGACTTTGTTCTGACCTGTCCGGCGGTGTGGTCGGACGCGGCCAAGAACACGACGCTGCTGGCGGCGGAGCGGGCGGGCATGGGCGACCGGGCGGCGATCCAGATGATCAGTGAGCCGGAGGCGGCGGCCGTGTACACGCTCAAGGCGATCCAGCCGAACCATCTGCACGTGGGTGACAATGTGATTGTGTGCGACGGCGGCGGCGGAACGGTCGAGTGAGTATGACCGCGTTGGGCCGCTGGCAGCTGGCAGCGGATAGCCGACAGAACGTCACTAATGACCAGCCTCATCGCATACAAGATCATCTCGCTCAAGCCGCTCCGGGTAGAGGAGTCAGCCGTGGGCACGGGCGGTCTCTGCGGCAGCGCTTTTCTCAACTACCGCTTCGAGGAGCACGTACGAGAACGACTGGGCGCGAGCCGCTTCGACGAGATGAAGGCCAAGAAGAGCAAGACGTGGCAGATGGGCCTGCGGTACTTTGAGGAGTTTGTCAAGCGCAACTTTCACGAGGACGAGCACCAAGAGGTCAACATTCCGTGCGTTCTCTACGTTCCTGTCTACCGTGTGTTCTGTACCCTGTCTAACGTGGCAGTCTCCCCGGTCTCGCCGACGACGAAGCGGTCGGCCTCGACTCGGGCTTTTTGGTCATGACGGCCAACCAGGTGCGCGCCATTTTCAAGCCCGTCGTCGCCGAGGTCTGCGATCTCGTCCAGGGCCAGGTCGACACGTTGCGCGCTCAGGGCGGCGTCGTCGCGGGCATCATCCTCGTCGGCGGCTTCGGCCAGAGCGATTACCTCTACCGCCGCCTCCAGGCACATTTCGGCAGCAGCCCGGGCAGTACCGACGTGCCGCCTCCGCCCCCCTACAGCGAGCGACCGACGCACGCGGCGGCGGCTGCGCAGACGACCGTACCGGGTGCGCCGCCGCCACCGATCGAGGTCATGCAGCCCGTCTACGCGTGGACGGCCGTCGTCCGCGGCGCGGTGCTGCGTGGGCTCGAGGGCAGCATGGTCCTCTCGCGGCGCGCGCGCTTCCACTACGGCACGTCGTATGCGACCGTCTACGACGAGAGCCGTCACGAGGTTGGCGAGCGCTACTGGTCGCCGCTGTGGGAGCGCTGGATGGTCTCGGACCGCATGCAGTGGCACATTGGCAAGGGCGACGCCATCTCGCCCCAGACGCCGATTGCCTTCCACTACACGCGCAACTTCCGGCCCGGCCAGTCGCTCGTGGTGACCGACGACCTACTGGCAAGCGATGCCGACGAGCCGCCGACGGCCTATGCGCGGGGCGGTGCGGCGGGCGCCAACCTGATCCACGTGTGCACGCTGACGACGGACCTGAGTGCGGTGCCGCGCAGTCTCTTTACGCGTCTGACGACGACGCGCGGGGTCGAGTTTGACAATCTCGATTTTACGCTGGAAATGCTCGTCGACAGTGCCGGCCTGGGCTTTGAGCTCAAGGTGGACGGCGTGCGGTACGGGCGGGTAGAGGCAGAGTTCCATTAGGGGGGGACGATAAGGGAGACGATAAGACGGCGACCGAACAGGCGACGGGCGAATAAGATGGGAGTGCGACGCGACCTTTGGCTTCCGACTTTTGCTTACGCGTCTCTTGGCAGTCTTGGCATATGCTCGCGCAGAATCCCCTGTCTTACGAGGGCAAAGGGCCAAAGCACGGCGGTACGACATTGTCTACGAAGATGTACGATACGTGTCAGATTCCCACACCCCCACGTCACGAGGTACTATCCAGGCGGTTGGCGGCGACGTGCACCACGAGATGCCGCATACTCGAACTCGGCACTCGGGAGCCGGAGAGTCGAAGAGTCATCAAAGTGGCGATGGTGGCGATGGTGGTGGCGAACACGGATGCCCAAACACGAGTACTCGTACTCGACGAGAACAAGGGAATACGACAAGAACGGTGCCAGTTTATCGACAAATTCAAAAACGCGTTGTGACAGATGACAAAAAGATGAATCTACATCTGCTTATTGGTGCCGTCGCGAACGGACGTGCCATTCGAAGCTAGTGAGAGTTATTGGTCTAGTGATACCCCAGGCAGGGCATAGCTTCATGCCGGGCAACGAGAAGTGACGCATAGGTGACGACCACTCGGGTTCCGGTGCAGCCTATGAGGGGGCTTTTTCGATTTTTCCAATCGGGACAGCGGTCGGTCACGCTGTCCGCGGGATACCCAACGTGTATAAAGGGGACGTCCGGACGGGGTGAATTTTTGGGGTTTCTCCGGGAGACCGTAGAACGTGTAACTTGCCGGAATGCAAGACGTGGACCTCTCTAGGTCACAGTCTACGTCCTAGTCATTCAAAAAGGTAACGTGAAAGTGCTCTTGCTACAAAAGGAAACAGACGAGGCCGATGGAACAGTCTGCAGGCAACTCGTCTGAAGGAAACAAAACGAGGCGAAACACTAGCAAATCTTTGCCAAAACCCTTCGCTTCTGCCTCAGGCAGACATGGCGGGGGGGCTTCCTTCCTCACCAACACCGACTGCCACCGCCGAGGCCGGAGGGCGGCTGTGGCGCAGACGGCGGGGCGGGCCCAGAGTCGTATGCAGCGGATACTGCATGTCCGGGACTGTCTGCAGCCGTTGGTGGCACCGCAGCGTTGGAAAAAAAAGAGAAAAAATGACGGGAAACAAAAGCCCAAAACAGACCAAAGGGCCAGGCACACTGGCGCCATGCCTGGTCCCGACGCCCGGCACGATCCGGCAGTAGCGACCGGCTAGACTAGTGGGTCACTCCTTCTTCAACCACATCTCTTGCCACGTCCTCTCGTCGATGCCTCCCTTTCCTTCTTCCCCGAGCACCTTGGCCATCTCTGCCCTCTTCACACCACACCCTAACGTTTGGACTTCTTGCTCTTGTCCTTTGCCTTGTCCTTTGCCTTGTCCTTTGTCTTCTTGTCCTTTGCCTGCTTGTCCTTTGTGGATCCCTGGTGATGGCCACGACTGCTCTCCCCATGTCCTTGCTGGGCGTCAACATCCTGCGGGTAGCCTAAATATTCCTCTTGAGACGCCACGGTCAACCCCGAGTATTCCACTCTGTAGTCGAGGAAGAGTCTATATTTCTCGGCCAGGTCGTTACGTTCCGATTCGGTGATGCGACGGGTCCTCAGCAGGCCTTTTATCGTCTCATAGTCGAGCACCCAGTCGTTGTCATCTGCGCCACCCGGTTCGTCGAAATGGTCGGCAATGTGGTTGAGATAGGCCATGCAGGTCTCTGGGTTTTTCTCCTCGTTCTTACGCCAATTTCGGTTGTCTGGGTCATACATCTGTTCCGGCCAGATGCGTTGTGCAACGAAGTCTAAGAGACAAAAAGAACACACCAAATGCAGCGGGAACTTGCCGCCCATATGGACGTCCACGATGTGCCCAATCCAGTCGTCTCGGTTGGGAGAAATCCAGGGGCAACGATTGACCCGAGAGAACATGCATGGGTAACCAAAATGATACGTGCTGTTGCTGCTGTTCTCAAGGCTGCCAGAAGTGTCCTCGCAGCCTCTTTGACTGGAGCTGTCATTGGGTTCCAGATCGGGCGTTGGCGGTGACAGTTGTGGCTCCGGCTCTAAGCCGACAAAGGGTAACATTCGACTGAAATATGATTCCGACCAAGAAGAGGCTGGGTTGTTGATGTCTGAGAGTGTGTACTCTGGGATACTGTCGGAGTCATCTGAACAGTCAATCGTGCTTTCAGCGTCAGTGGCCGGATCACCTGGACTAAACAGAGTTGGTCGACTCACACCGATCCCGTCTCTTCTTGAGCCTCAAAGTCCGCACTGCTCCCACGGGGTTGGGACGAATTCGGTTGCGCGGTGTGCGGCGTCACTGTGACGTCGCTCTGGCCGCTCCCATACGCCTCGACGTGGTCTGGATCAACGGACAAGTCGGCACAGCGATCCATGGTGACGAGGCAACGACACGCAAGCAGGAGGATGGATGAAAGATGGATCAACAATAGGCCAAAGATGGACTGGCGAGAACCAACAGACAAAAATGTTGGTCGAGTGCTGGGATGCAAGTGCCGAGGAAGGGTCCAACGACTACTTTTCAGTCAGATGGGTGAAATGGATGGTCGACCCGCACAGCACGGGTTGGGTACCAATGCGCGATACTCTGCGATGGGACAGCACGACATATGTTTCCCGCTATTTCACGTCAGATGGAGCATGCAGCCACTGGGGGGAAGGGCCTGGCGAATAGGATCCGAACGAGACGACAAATAAGCGGCTTACTCAAACCCCGATAGGGGAATGCAAAGGGAGCAGCAACAGAACAGCAGATGGGGCAGAGGGAGGGACGCAATCGCACACCGGAATGCCCAGAGGAGCGGAAGGCAGCTTTCTTATGTTGCAGACAGCTGTGGTGTTGCACATCAACGTATCAAGACGACGCTCCCCCCAAGTGCACCACACGACCAATATACGACAACGCCGTGGTGGGGACGTCTTGTGCCGTTTCTCGCCGCTGCCCAAGGCCGCTGCCACCCGGTCAAGCGAGATCATAATACTGATTGACAAGCGAATCGCTCCTTGTCCAAAGAGCGGCGGCGGTCTTCCGCTGGATTCCAGCGACTGTTTCCGCGGTTGGGTCGCCAAGGATGGCTGGCAATTCTCAGAGAAAGCAAGTCCGATCCGATACCGTCTCAAACGGACGCTAACAGTGAGAGAGATCACAAGGCATGACACGCTCGTTGCCGTGTCGGCAGTCTAGTCCGAGGCAAGAAAAATACACGGAAACCAGCGCCGCTGCTTGTCATGTGGCTAGGATTCCAACGCGGGAAAGATAAGCTGCTGCAGCTATCGCCGCATATCGGCCTGGCCGCCTCGCCGTTTCTGTCAACTACTTACCGCATCGGAACTTGCCATCGGAAGGACTCGCAGCAGACTCCTGCCACCACCTGAGCAGGCCAGGATTTGGAAGACGGCACAGAACCAGCTAGTGTGGAGGCAGAGAGGAGGGGGAAGAAAGTGGTGCAAAAACCGGCAAAAAACCCTCTCCTCTTTTGGCATCGCGTTGCCATGTGGCCGTCGGAGGTACGCGGAGAGGGAAGAGACAGGCCCACCAAGAGCCTCAAAGTGGGGGCAGCACGACACCAGACAGAATGCGTCGTATGCGCAATGGCCGACAGCAGAGGCATGCAGGAAGGATACCGTGGGATCCATCCATGCGCTGGCACATCAGTTTTACGTCCCGTGTGTCCCACAAGCGGACAGCTGATCGCCGCCTGCCTCATTCGGCTATGGCGGCGTACAGAGGACACGCGCCTTGAAGATGATGTTGCGAAACTGCAAGTGGGCGCCAGCCTCGTCGCCGCGCTTGATGATGCCCGGAAAGGTGACGCATGCGACCTCACGCTGGGCCAGGCCGTCGCCATCATCCTCCTCACCACCGATGTCCTCCATGGTAGCCGTGTCAAACGGCAGCCGCTGGTGGGGGACGACGTTGGGCATGAAGACGCGAAAGACGGCACGTTGGGCGACAAGCAGGCGGGACAGATCGATGGCCGCGGAAACGAGGGCGCGCAAGGCCTGGTCACGCTCCTCGGAGGGTTGGGCGTCGATGGCTGCGTTGAGCATGCCGTTGACCCGGGCAATGACATCGATGGTCACCCGAGCCGTCTCGGCCTGCAGCCGTTGGGCGGCGTCGGTGTTGACGATGGCCAGCGTGAGGGCGCGCCACTGGTTGACGGGCTCGGCGGAGCCGGCTGAAGGTCAGGGTCGTCAGACGAGATGAGGGAGATGAACTCGAACGTACCAAACGACGACAGGGATGTCTCCGCCTCGCAGAGCAGAGTGGCCTGATCGGACGACAGACCCACGTAGTAGGCGTCAAAGACATGCTCGACCAACAGACGTGATACGACGGACTGCAGCAGGTACAACCGGCCAGAGTGGCGCAGTGCTTCATGCGCGGGCACGAGGCGGTCAAGCTCATCTGTCTGGTTGGCTGCAGATGTTAGCGAAGCAGAAAGGACGGAAAGCCGACGGAAAGCCGTCGGAGCACCGAAGACATGGGCGACGGACGCACTCAACTTGGACCGCCGAAAGTGGACAATGACCCAGTTCTGCAGACCGTTGGCCAGCCGGGCCATTCCGTCGCTAAAGACCTCGTCGCTGGCCGCGAGGCAGTCGGCGCGCGTGGCCGTGCTGACGCGTTCCTTGAGTCCGCGGACCTGTTGCCGCAGCTCGTCGCGCTCGTCGTGCAGGCGCCGCAGCGCCGCCTCGGACTGGGCCGCCTGTTGTTGCTGCCGTGCGAGCCGGGCTTGCCAAAGCGACGCCGTGTCTGCCACTTTGCGCGTGCATTCGGCCTCCATCACTGCCATCTCCCGCTCCAGTTGTGCGATCCGCTGGTCCTTGTCTCTCTCTGTCGAACTCTCCAGTCGGCCGTGATGGCGTGGCCGGCCGTGGCCGTGGCTGTCGGTGTTTCGGCTGGGCTGGCTGTACGGGTAGGAGTTGGCGCGGCTGGTCAAGGGCGCTCTGCTGCTGCTGCTGCTGCTGCTGCTGCTGCTGTCGTTGCCGCTGGATTCCTCTTCCGCGGCGCTACTGTTGCTGTCCGTATCCGGCGAGCCGTTGCCCCCGGGCAGAGCCGGCACGGTCGTTCTATCGGGGAGGGCGGGCGAGGGCCGTTCATGGTCGGCGGGCGGGGCTGGGCTGGACATGTTGCGCAGTTGTCGGAGGGGAGAGTCGTGAGGCCGGAACCACTCCCAGACGGTCAGCTCCTCCACACGGCAGAACGCGGAGGCATAGCAGCGTTTGCTGCGTGGCGATGCGGTCGAAAAGGTCCTCTGAGACGGCGTTCAATTGACCGGCGACTGTTTCGCTGTGTGCTCTGGATGTCGATGGAGGACAAATTGGCCGATATTTGGGCTCGGACAAGCAATGAGGGGCTAAGGCCTACAGGGTTGGGAGTGCACGTGAGCGCTTGAACAGCGGTGACAAAAGATCGTCCGTCTTCCAGCGTCCAAAAAGGTAAAAAAACGTACAGCAGCGGGGTATTCGCTGACCCGACTACTAATCCGCGATTAGTCTATTAATTAGTGTGCCGCTGCCGAAAAGCCCCATTTTAGGCCTGCCCCGGCGCCAAGTTCCAGCCCCCAAGACAGCCTCCCTAAAAGTTAAAATCGCTATAAGATTCAAAGGAAAACATACAACCCGCCGAGAAACTATAGACTGGCCTCGTTTCTCTTCCTAAATTAAATTTCCGATCAGTTTGTTGTCGTCCTTTTAGGCCGTAACCGGCACTGGCGTGTCAAAGCCATCCCCAGAGTCACGGCTAACCTTTCTCTTCCACCGAGACATCATCCTAGAAAGCTTTTCTCTTCCACCGAGACATCATCCTAGAAAGCTTTTGACCTGGTTCATGCGGCGTGCCTCCTGTTTTCGTACCTTCAATAGCTGTCTTTAGTACAGACGAGAGTGGTAGTTTACGTAGCGTATGTCGACACCGCTGGTGCCTGGGTACGCTGAGTGTGCCGTAGACGAGGAATGGATGCTGCTACTAGACACAAAGGACGCTTGCAGCTTCAACTTGGGTATTTTCGTCAAGTCGCTTTGCGGACGGCAATGTGGTGCCTGCCCTACGCTGGGTTGTGGCAAGTAGCGAGCTGTGTTTGTGTCAGGCTCAGTCGTGCCAGGATGGATAAAAAATCACTCGGTGTGATGACCGCTTCGATGAGGTTCCCCTCCCGCGTAGGAAAGCAACCCGAGGTTCTGAAGGTGTCCGATAAATAGGCGACGTCGTCTTTATGTACTTGTAGTTATGATCTCGCCACTCCACTAAAAGTCGCCCAAAACGAAGCTCGTCAAGCAAAAATTTCACATTCGGAAGCTGGCATCGGACATGAGAAAAAAAAGAACTCCACGATCCAGAGAGCAGTCGGAATTTTCTTAGCTGGACCAGTTGAAGCAGTTTATGTCTTGTAACAAAACATACAATCTCCTCCGTCGTTGAAAGGTACATGAAGCTGACTTTCTCAAGGTGCGGCCACGTCAACTTCAAAGGCGGCACTTCTCTGAACGGAGGCTACATAGCTCTTGAGCAATCAACCTATGCACTCAAATCCACATTGGGGAGCCACTGCAGCTTGCGACCGCAAGACAGCCCTACAGCCTAAGAATGCAGAGATTGGCCTTGAAGCCGTAGACAGAAACTCAGCCGTCCTTCTTATCCTGCCATGCCAGAAACGCGTAACCCTCCAGAGAGCCCTCCAGAAAGCCGCCGCGATACCGCTTGGCAGTCCTGGCGTCGCCCTCCGAGTTGCTGACGGAACACTGTCACCAACGCCAGCAAGCTTGTCAACGGTGTGCCCCCGAGGCTCGTCCTGAACATGGACCACCGGGCACCGTCCAGGAGGCGCACGCAGTGGAAGTCGATGCGCATCATGCGCCGCGCCTCGTCGTGCCATACTCGTCGTATCCGTAGTGGAGTTAACGAAAATTGGTGTGATCGAAGACTACCATTTCTCTTGGGATGCTGGCGTTGAAACGGCGACAAGGGCCTTCCAACTTGAATAGAGCGCTAAGGAAGTACAATTGTTTGGTGGGATATGTTTCATTGTTTCTCGAACCAGCTCCTTATAAAATACAATAGCCACTTATAGAATTATGGCTCCTGGCCTACATTTGCCAGTCGGAGGATGAACTCATACATCCCAAGCGTGATCACTGCCGATGGTATGGACCGCGCCAAATGTGGCGTCAGCCCTCCATACAAACCGCGCCAGCGCTCCTGCTTCCACACGGATACGAAGCACTGAACGAGGCCAGAGTATGCCGGCTGTCCATTTTGCGTCGGTGCTTGTCGCAACCGTGTTCGGATCACCTGATGTAGAAGGTTAGCGTTTTCTCTCTGCAATCATGTGTTGATGGCTTCTCCGGTCGTTACCTCGTGAGGATAGGCAATAAGCACGGCCATCAGCTTGGCACCTCCTGCAGCGCCACTAGTGTTTATCCAAGTTGCAAGCTCTTCTAAAGCTGGATTGCCAGACGTACAGTTATTCCACCGGTTCATATCGAAAAGGGCCTTGAGGCGCTCGTAGAGAACAAGATGTAAACATGTCTCTATTGAGCCGAGGTAGCTTGCGCTGAGCCCCCGATACAACCCTGTAATGCCCTCCTTTCGCACCACTTGTCGCATACAGTCTAAGCTCCCTTTGTACTGGCGAGTTCCACCTTGAAGAGACTTGTCAAGCTGAAGTCTGGTCTTTAGCAGCCATATCGGGTTCGTCGCGGTCGCAGTTACTAGGCCCGCAGCAATGGCAGCCAAAGCGTGAACGATGGCACTGCCTTCCTCGCATCCCAAATATCGAGCCCCAAGTCTTTTGCAATTTCCGTACACGTAAAACTTGATCGCAGTTGCGGGCACAACACCAGCTAAGCTGGGGCCGATGCCACGATACAACCCAGGCCAGCCTTCTTGTTTCCTTATTGAGCCTAGGACCGTAAACGTATCCAAACCAAAATAGCCCAGTTTAAATGGGTAGAAAACAGGAGCGGGTGGCCGTGGTAGAGGTCGATACAGGTCTGACTGCAGCCGAGTCCTTAGGACGTCGAGGGGAGATGTGAGAATTGCCGTCGCAATCCCTCCCGCTCTGTAAAATAGTTGTCAGCCGGTTGTCTCTCGGTCGTTCTCGGCTGTCTTCGCCACGAAATGGAAAATTCTTACGCGCCTGCTGCCAAATGCACCCACGATGGCACATCGCGCAAATTCTTTGATTTGTTGGAGGCAGATAGAGTAGGTCGGCGCTCCGATATCGAAGCCATTTTTGGTTTGCATTGGTTCATTGAAGTTACTTTATCACGCATAGCATTAAATGGGGAAAAGTTTTTAACGTAGGTGATAAGCGAGTAGCGCAGACAAGCGAGTGGCGCACTTTTCATAAAATATTTATCTTCTGTCGGTATAAATGCGTCTGGGAGCGCTGTGGGCGCCCGCGTGGTCACGTGCGGGCACACGTGGCTGCTGGGCATGATCCGAAAGATAGGGGTAGCGCGAGGAGCGGTCCCTACAGGAGTAATTTGCCCACCAATTTGTGTGTCGTACTTTGGAGGAGACAAGAAGCTTCACCACCAGATCAACTGTATACCCGCCTCAAGGAAGAGGAGGACGTACAGGATCTAGAGTGACTTGCATTCAACAGCTAATCTACACCTATTCACTTGTACCTTTTGTTTTTATCCGTCTCTAGAGACGGCTTAACTAAGTTTTTTTTCCCACCCAATAATGCAGAGGGGAGGGGGTGTGTGCAAAAAACGTACAGCAGCGGGTATTCGCTGGTCGTCACCGACCCAACTACTAATCCGCCGATTGCTGGTTTAACTAGGGGAGAGCGGACGGGATCCCGTGTTTTCCAGCATCTATGGCCGTACGTGGAAGACGAGGCAGTAAACGGTGCCTATCAATGCGGTAGTTGCGTGCCATCTGCTCAAAGTATGCTCTCCCTCTTGCTGCTACACTTGTACCTCGGCCTCGACCGGATACGCCGCGTCCACCACCTCGCCGTCGTCGTCCACGGCCAGCGTCTGGGCGCCCATGCGGCACAGCGCCACCGTGTCGATCGCGACCTGCTCCATCCACGGGTGGTCCTCGTACCGGTCGATCAGATCCCGCGCGTCCATGGTGATGCGCGCGCGGCCACCACCACCACGTCCGCGTCCGCCACGTCCTCCCCGGCCGCCGCCACCACCGCTCCGGCCGCGCACGTACACCGTGTTGACCAGCGTCGCGTGCAGCAGCAGCGGCCGCCCGTCGTCAACCAGCAGGTCCGCAAACGCCGCGCGCACACGCTCGCACAGCCGCAGCAGCGCGCCGCCTGCCACTACGCCCGAGGCCTCGTCGATCGGCGCCGCGTACAGCACCGACGCGCGGGAGGCCGGCTGCATCGCGTAGAGGCCCCGGAGACCAATCACCAGGGGCGGCGGGGCGGCGGCGTCGTCGTCGTCTGGTCCCGCCGTCGTCGGCAGCGTCTGCAGCGTCGAGAGCCGCTCCACGGCCTGCTGCAGCCGGTCGCCCGCCAAGCTCAGCACGCCTAGCGTCAGGTGCAGCGTCCCGACTGGGCGCAGCGCTGACGCCGGCAGCGGGCTCCGCCGTGCGGTCCCACCGCCCCGGTGGCCCGGTCCTGTCGGGCCGCCCTCGGTCCAGGGCAGAGGCGTCGTGGCCATGTCGGCGTGAAAGGCGGCTAGGCTGGCGGCTAGCTGGGGCCGTCCGGCGGTGGTGCCCAGCGGGATGCACAAAAAGTGCGTCAGCGCGGGCCGCGGCGCAGAGGGCGGAGGGGGCATGGCGCAGTGTGGTCGAAACGTAGATGGTGCTGGTACTGGGGCATTGGCAGAGTGGACGAGTTGTAGAGAGGCTGAAAAATGCCAAGTCCTACAGTGTGTAGACTGTCTACATACTGTATCTCACGCCCCCTTGTAGTCGTACCGCAGACGGCCGAGGTCGCGCTCAGGGTCGACGCCGGCCATGGTGACCTTGCCGACGAGAACGACGCCGTAGACGAGCGCAGGGAGGCTGGCCAGGACGCGGTGCGACAAGGAGCTGCCGCCGCCGCTGCCTGGGTCCGCGCTGTGGCCAGCCGGCCGGGGCAGCAGCAGCGACAGTAGCAGCACCGTGCAGAGGCCAGCGTTGAGCAGTGGGAGGTGGCGGTCGAGCGGCGACTGTGCTGCTGTCTGCAGGGGCTGCGTGTGCCGGGACGAAGTCGGGGCGCCCGGGACGGCGCCAGACCACGCGTCCAGCAGGGCGATGCCCGTCACGGTCGTGGGCTGGCGGTGCAGCAGGTAGGCGGTGGCGGCGAGCGAGGTGAGGCCGAGCAGGGCGAGCATGGCGGCAGAGGAGGAGGCGGTGGCGGTCGTGGCGGGGGCGCCGCAGGCCAGCAAAAAGGGCACGGTGGCGAGGACGGGCACGGCGACGAGCAGCTGGCGGAACTGCTCGTTGCGGCGGCGGTTCTGTTCAGCGAGCAGCTGGATCAGACCGTCCTGTTCTGCACGATCCAAGGAGTCAGCCAAGACGGCAACATTGTCAGTCTCTCTGTGGGTGCTGAAACGCGCCTTGCTCGTCTAGCACTTCTGGTTCGTCGTCGTTGTACTCATCGTCGACATGGCGAAAGGTGCGGCGAAGACGCGCGGTGGCCATGTTGGGTGGTATGGCAGAGCGGTGTCGATGCACGGGGCAGCGGGCGTTTGCCGTGTCGTTTGTTGAGACAGGACGATGCAGTGGGTTGTGTTTGGCACTATGATACACTGGTCCGTGCCCTGCAGTATATTAGAGCCTCCGCAGCTAGCCTGTTTTGGACTTTTACCTTTTACCTTGCACCAACAGCCCAAGATCTGGGCAGAGGTACGGAGACCTCTCTTTCCCCTCGGTTTTCTCACTGACCAGCAGCATACGGGCTCGGAGGGTTCCGGCTCGTCAGCCAACGAGGATGCACTAGGTGCACGCATCATGGTTCTGGCAGGATAAGAGAAGACCAACATTCGTCCGCTGTATTGGAAAGTGAGATTGTTTGCCGAAACACAGCACGGTCTTGTCCCGTCCTGCGTGGACAGACGATCAAGTGTGTCCTCCTGATTCGACATATAGAGCACTGGACGCGGCACGGACTGCTTATCATCCGTCGTCCAGCACGGCGATGTGGACGAACTGACGACAGACTCGGATGCGTTCCCACCGAGTCTACGGGTTGGAAATCCAAAATACTCTGCACACAAGATCATGGCACAGTCTCTCGCCGAGGCAGTGGCAGCCTTGTTCAGCTGCTTGAAGCGGTGCATCGGTTAGACACGGTGACCGGCTTGCGTGGGTGACCGGCGGCTATTGTCCTCACTTTGGGACTTTCTGGGAGGGCGGACCAAGCTGTACTTGTGGGAACGTGGAAGCCATTTTCCGGACAGAAACTGTATTACGGAAGCCCGCCGAAGCATGCTAGAGGCTGCTGGTGTTCTAGCAATAACAGACGAGTGGGAACGGATGGGCCTCTCTTTCCGACCGATCTACCTCACTTGGACGGCATAAACGCTCATTGAAGCGCACATATCTCGCACAGAGCCTAGTCTAGTTTATTGGCCTCTGTGCCCTCTTGTGGTTTTTTCACAACATCGCCATCCGCACGGGTTGGATATTTAGAAGAAATCGGCTATTACGATTCCTTATAAGCAGTTGACCAAAATGATCACATGACTAGCAAGTACAGTTTTGTCACCAGGTGCGGCACCAGTCCGTCCCTCTTTCCGACACGCCTCTTCCACACCATGTTCTCCAGGCCGACAAGTCAACTGGCGGTGGCGGTGGCCCGGCTGCGCACCCCACGGACGGCCGTCCGCGCCGCCGCCCTTTTGCGGCTCGCCACGCCTGGCGCGCGCTCGCCCGCTGCGTCGCCCTCCTTCTCGACCACGGCCCGACGGCTCGTCGATGCTCCCCGGGTGGGCGACGGCCCGCTGATGGAGCGGCGGTCGGACCGGGCGCTGCCGGACGTGCTGCGGACGCAGTTCCGCTGGTCGCGCACGCTGCCGTGGTTCGTCCTGATTGTGGCGGGCAGCAGCGTGGCGATTTTCAACTACCAAAAGTCGTCGAGCCCGGTGGTGTCGTCGACGCTGTACGCGCTGCGGACGTCGCCACGGGCGCGGGCGTACCTGGGCGACGAGATCTACTTCCAGGACCGGATCCCGTGGGTGGCGGGCGAGATGAACCCGATGCAGGGGCGCATCGACGTGCACTTTATGGTCAAGGGGACGCGGCACGCGGCGCGGATGCGGTTCACGAGCCGGCGGCCGACGGCGCGCGGCGTGTTTGAGACGGTCGAATGGAGTCTGGAGACGGCCGACGGGCACAAGATTGACCTGCTGCAGGACGTGGGCGAGGGCCAGGATCCGTTCCGCGGCATCCAGCTGCTGCCAGACGACTACGTGGACGTGGCCGAGGAGCTGGGCTGGGCGGCGGCAGGGTCGAGCGGGCACGACAAGGCGGCGGCGGCAGCGGCGGCGGCATCGACGACGGCCTCCAAGAGCGACGAGATACGGGGATTTCGGCAGGCCCTGAAGAAGTAGGCAGACAGGAGACAGAGACAGAGACAGAGACAGACGACAGAAGACAGACACAAGACATTCCGCTCGTGCATGCGCATTGGGATTGCCTATCGATACAAGTACAGTGTCTCACTAGGACGATGCGGGCGGCGGCGTCGGCTCCGCGGCCGTCTCGGCCGGCTCGGCCACGCTCAGGGCGGACAGGCCGCGGGCCATGAGCAGGTCAATGGAGCCGTCGCGGCGGGCCTGCTTGAGCGCGAGGTGGCGCACGCGGGCGGCGTCGAGATGGGCGGCGGCGTCGGGCGCGCGCAGCTCGGCGAGGGCGCGGGCGGCGGCGACAAAGGCGGGCGGCGGCGGCGGCTTCTTGATGGCGTCGGAGAGGCGGACGAGGGCGCCCTTGGGCCCGCCGACGGCGCCCTTGACGACAATGATGCCGAGGGCGTTGTCGACCTGCAGCACGCTCAGGTTCTGGACGGTGACGCGCTCGTTGCCCATGCGGCCGGGCATCTTCTTGCCGGGCATGACGCGCGAGCCGCTGCCCTGCGAGGGGCCGGTGGTGCCCATGGTGCGGTGGTTGCGCGAGTTGCCGTGCGTCTTGTTCTGGCCGCTAAAGCCGTGGCGCTTCATGCCGCCGGCAAAGCCAAAGCCGCGCGACTGCGAGCGCACGTCGACCCATTGGCCAATGTGGAACCAGTCGGGCAGCAGCGGCAGGCCGGGCGTCAGCAGGCCGCCGGCGTCGCGCACGCGGAACTCGGCCAGGTGCGCCTTGGGCGCGATGCCCTTGGCCTCGTAGTAGCCCAGCTGCGGCGCCGCCACCGTGGCCGCCCGCCGGTCCGCCAGGCCGACCTGCACCGCCCAGTAGCCGTGCGTCGGCGCTGTCTTGGTCGCCACCACCTGCACGTCCTCGAGCTCCAGCACCGTGCACGGGATCCGCGTGCCGCGCCGGCTGTAAAAGGCCGTCATGCCGCGCTTCGTCGCCAGAATGCCCGTCCGCACCGGCGTCGTCGCCGCCTTGCGCGCCATGGCCGCCGCCGGACCCGTCGTCGGCGGCGGCAGCCCCGGTGTCCGCGCGTTGAAGCGCTCCGGCCGCGAGCCCCGCTTTGGCGCCGTGCTCCAGCCGTACTTGACGCCGCGTGTCTGTGTCTGGCAGGTGTGTGGCCAGGGAGAAGGTGTCCAGGGGTGTGGCTGCCATGTCGAGGAGGAGGCGGTCGGGGCCGAAGTCGACATGGACGACGGCAGGCGCCACCGCGGCAACAGCCGGGGCGCCATGGTGTCGAAAAGGGGGGGTGCACGGAGCAGGAGAGACACAGCCCGGGCGTGTGGTCGGGCAGGGGGGCAATCGCTGGTCGTCGTCGGTCGTCGGTCGTCGGTCGTCGTTGGGTCGCTGGTGGAAGCGGAAAAAATCGAGACGGCTTCCATTGGTCGTAGCGCCCGCTTAAAGACATACATGCACATAAAGGCACACCCACGCACGAAGACGACCCCAGAGCGACAGCCGAACGGCCAGACGACTCGACCACAGCACCGCGCGGCCACCATGGTGTACTACTTTACGTCCACGGCCGTGGATCCACCGGCGTTTGTGTACGTCGGCAAGGACAAGTTTGAGAGTGCGTGCGGCCCCTTGGTGCGGCGACGGCCGACGGCCGACGGCTGACCCGCAGACGAGGAACTCATCAAGTTTGGCTGGGACGAGGATGTCTGGTTCCACGTGGACAAGCTGTCGAGCGCGCACATTTACCTGCGGCTGCCCGAGGGCGAGACGTGGGAGCACATTCCGGAGGCGCTCGTGGCGGACCTGGCGCAGCTGACCAAGGCCAACTCGATTGAGGGTAAATATAGGCAGAGGACAAGACGGACGGACCGTCGGCTTGGACACGCCGTGGCTGACGGCACAGGCAACAAAAAGGACAACATCACCGTCATCTACACGCCGTGGGCGAACCTTAAAAAGGACGGCAGCATGGCCGTGGGCCAGGTCAGCTTCAAGGACCACAAAAAGGTACGAGTCCCTGGTCAGTCGGTCAGTCGGCCAGTCAGTCGACGCGTCCGTTGTTCTCCTGCTCTCCCCAGTGTCGGTCAACACCCGCTCATTCGTAGGTCCGCCGCGTGCTCGTCGCACAGCGCGAAAACGCCATTGTCAACCGTCTCAACAAGACCAAGGTCGAGAAGCACCCCGACCTGCGCGAGGAGCGCGAGGAGCGCCAAAAGGTGCTGCGGAAGCGCGACCAGAGCGCACAGCAGGCACGGGTACGTCGCCTGTCGATCTGTCCACCGTCTCCTTCTGACCGGCCAGAAAAAGGAAGAGGCCCGCGTGGCCAAGGAGCGCCAGGAGCTCAAGCACCGCAAGGACCACGCCTACGACGACCTCTTCACCGAGGAGAACATGGAGGCCACGAGCAACCAGAACCGCGACGAGGACTGGGAGGACGACTTTATGTAGCGCGCCCGAGAGAGGGTCCTAATGTTCCGTTTCCTTTTCCGTTCCTGATGCCGCGTTGTTTCCATTTCCATGCCGTCTCCTCTCCCCTCTCCGCCTCCTCCTCTCACTTCCGACCACCCACATCACTCCCCATCCGCTTCTCGGCCGTCCCCTTGACCGCGTGGTCCGCCGGATTCGCCGCCGCCTCGTACAGAATGTTGACCGGCGCCCGCCCCAGCGCCATCCACGTCCCCCGGAAGCCCACGTACGACAGCCGCGTCTCCTCCTCCTCGCCCGCCCCAAAGTTGTCGGCGAAAAAGAGGGTGAGCCGCCGCACCTGCGCAAACGCGGCCCGCCGCACCGGCAGCTCCTGCACCTCGGACGTCTGCGCCAGCTCCAGCGTCTGTGTCGGGCCGTGGCGGCCGCCCGCCTCAACCGCTGCCTCGGCCGCCCCAAAGTCGAGGTCCTCTTGGTTGGCAAACACGTGCAGCGTGCGCGGCGCCGACGCCGCCGCCGACGTCCGCAGCAGAATCGCATGCAGCTTGACCTGCCCCGTAAACGGCACCGCCACGAGCAGCTGTTCGTCCGCGTCGCTGGCCAGCTCCGGCGTCGGTGCCAGCCGCTCCGCCCACGTCTTGGCCAGGACCGCGCGCGCAGCGCCGGCGGGCGTCTCGTTGAGCGCGACGATGCGGTCAAAGTCAATGTAGTCGTAGAGCGAGTGCTGCAGCGCCGGCGTGACGTCGTCGGTGTGGTCGTGATCGTGGTCGTGATCGTGGCCGTGGCCGTGGTCATGCCCGCCGTGGGCCACGTGCTCGTCGTGGCAGTGATGCGACATGATGATGTGGAAGAGAGGTGCGTTTGAGTTGTGTCGCTGACGTCAAATTCGCTGCCTAACTTGTCGACGCTAAGTCCATTATAGCGACCTGCTGGGCTACGCTTACAGCCAACGGTCCCCCCTGCCAACTTCTACTTGAACCCTCCCGCTCTCTTGGGCTTCTTCGGCTTCAGCCGCCGCGCCAGCCCCTGCGACGACCCCAGCATCTGGCTCGATCGCGGATACACCTGGCTCGAAAACACCTGCGACGACGCCGCCGGACTCGACGGCGCCACGTCCACCGTCCGGATCCGCGGCGCCGACGGCGTGGCCATGGCTCCCAGTGCCCCGCCCAGCGCTCCCGCCGACCGCACCGGCAGCCCGCCATCGTCTCCCCACCGTCGCGCCGCCCGCTCCCGCTCCTGCTGTGTCCGCCGCGCGTTGCGCTGCCGCCGCCGCTCCCGCGCCGCCTCCTCCGCCTGCTTCTCCTCCTCCACCGTCGGGTCCGTCGCCGTCGTCACCGGCCGCCACGTGAACTGCGACGGATCGCTGCCCAGCTGCCAGTGCGACAACAGCCGCAGCTCGCCCTCGCGCCGCGGCGCCTCGGTGCGGATCGACACCACGTACTGCCTCAGCCGGGCCACAGCCGCGTCCTCTTCGTCGTCGTCGTCGTCGTCGTCGTCATCCATCATCCCCTCGTCCTCTGCCTCCTCCTCCCCCTGCGACGACGGCAGCCATGACGGCCCCGGCGGCGACGACGACATCTCCATGGCCGTCTCGCTCGCTCGCAGGCGTCCGATTGCCCCAGCTCGCCACGGACTCGTCGCCGACGCCGGACTGCGCCCGTCCAACGGCGTCGTCCGGCTGCTGCGCAATAGCTGCCGCGACACCACGCTCGTGCTGATGAGCGACAAGTAGAGCTGCACCGCCGCAGCCGCCACCAGCCCGGCCGGCCGCACCGCTTCCACGGCCTCGGGCGCCGCACATAGACGTTGCAGTGCCTCGTAGAGCGTCGTCGCCCTGTCGTCGCGTCCAACGCCGTCGGCCGTCTGGTCAAAGACACGCAATCGTCCCGTGGCCACGTCGAGGTCGGCCAGCGTCTGCGCCCACGCCAGATCGGTCAAGTCGGCGCCAAAGCGCTCGAGGAAATCGCCGTCCGCGACATGGAGACTGCCAATTAGACAGAGCACAAGAGCACAAGAACACACACAACACTAAACACAAAACATACAGAGTCGTAAAAGGATGGCTGCCGTTGGCCATGCCCGTCTCGACGACGCGCCGGATCATCTCCAGCGGCGACGCGTTCCCGAACCCGCGCACCGCACTCGTCGCCTCGTTCGCCGCCTCGGCGCGCCGCGCGACGCCCTCGTCGACGAGCCGCAGCACCAGCGACAGGTTCATGGCCGGAAAGGGCTTCGTCGTCACGGCCTCGGCCTCGGACTGCTCGATGCGCCTCCGGATCGACTGCACCGCAATCTCCTCGCCCTCTGGCACCACAAAGCCGCTGTCCCGGTCCGTCCGTAGCTTTCCCTTCCGCGGCACCTGCTTCTTGCCGGTCTTCAGAAACTGCCACGCCACCCGGCCCCGTGCCACCGAGCTCACACAGACCGCCGAGCGCAGATCCAGGTCCGGCCCCAGCGCCACCATCTGGAACACGTCCAGCGGCGTGCCGTCTTCCTTGGCCTGGACGCCCCGTGGCAGCACCAGCATCGTCTGCTCTCCCGGCCGCTCGGGATCCCGCGATGCCGCCGTTGGCGCAAACTCCAACTGCTGTTGCTGGAACGACGCCTGCCCGTCGCTGCCGGGATCGCCAAACCGGAACACGGTCATGGCCACGTGTCTTGCCGAATACACAAACACCAGGCTCGTCGCACGGCCCTGCAGCGGCTCGTACGGCACCACGGCCATCTTCATCGTCGCATCGGCCGGGTCGCGCAGGTGTGGACACGACAGCAGCACGGCGGGCTGCTCCTGCTGGGCCGCGCTATGCGACGTCGCCGGGTCGAGCCAAAAGACGGCCGTTGTCGTCAGCGCAAAGACGCCCCCCTGCCGGCTCGGACACGGCTGCACGTCCAGCACGGCGTCCACTCCGTTCTGCCGCGTCAGCCGCAGGATCTGGTGCGGCGTCTGGCTGTCCACGTCGACTGACTGGAGAAAGGCGTCGTTGCCGAGCAGCAGGGTCGCCCCCTCACCGCCCGGAAGCCACACCACGCTGTGCAGTCGCCGTCGCCCGTGCATCCCCGGAGGCGGCATCGCCGCCGGTATGCCCGTCGCAAAGTCGCCCCTGGCCCGCAAGCTGCGATGGAAGCGGTGCTTGATGGCCTTTGGCCGCACTTCGATCCTCCAGACCGTCCAGTTGCCGGCCGTGTCAATGATTGCCAGCTGCGGCATCGCCTCGTCGGCACCAGACCACCAAGACACGTCGCAGTGCCTGTCGCCGCCCGTGTCGGACGTGCGGATCTGCATAGCAGGAACGACTTGGATATGCGCCGGGCCGCGGGCCACGAAGCTGCACGTCGGGTGCTCGTTGTCGACCAGCTGGAGGCGCACAGAAGGCTCAAAGAGGAGCGTGCCTACGCCCGTCTGCACCAGAATGCACCGCAGCACGTCGGCGCTCTCGGCGGCGGCGGTGCACTTGATCTGTGTAATCGGCGTGTTGCTGCACCAATGTCCTTCGTCCGTGCAGTCTGTCGTCACAAAATCAATGCGGCCTGTCGTTTCGTCCGTCATCCTGTCCGTTGTATTGCTCATCGTCTCGTCTGTCAACTCGTCCGTCGACTCGTCTGTTGATTCGTCTTCCGCCTTGTTGCGGCGGTACTTTTGGTTCGCGCTGCGGACGACCCGCAGCGTCTGGCCCTGACTGCCGACGGCCATGGCAAAGACGGAGCAGGTGCGGAAGCGCCGAATGCTGTGGTCGGCAATCTCCCCATAGGCCAGCAGCGGTCGCCGGGCCTCGTACGGCTGCGCTGCCGCCGTCGCCTTGAGCTCGCGCTCGACCCCCTTCCAGGGGCCGACGACACCGATGAGCGCGTCGGGCGCATTCCGCGAGAGCCAGCCCAGCTGGCGCTGGATCCCCTTATAGTCTCCGCCCAGGGCTGGGTCCTTGGTGGCGCCATACCACGCCCGGAACGGCGACAGTTCCTGCAGGGAAAAGTCTGCCGGTCAGCGGGCCCGCGCCAGAGCGCAACTACACGTGGAAAAGAACGGACCTTGCTCAAATATGCGGTTCGTGTGCATCTCGCCAATGCCCGACCTGTCCTGTCCGCCGCCCTCCTCGGGCACGACATACGTCAGGCGGCCGACATGGCCAAAGAGCAAGTTGTTGGTGCGATGGTCGCCCACGGCGCTGATGATTCGCAGACGGCTGTCGGCCGACTTTTCGCGGCGGCGGTTCTCAGCCATCTGGACTTGGGCTGGGTGTCCGGCTGCCCATGTTTGTCTGCCGCGGAGCACGCTCGTCGCAAGGCGCAAGATTCCTACATGCAGAAGCTCTGCCAGTGAAGCTGGAAAAGTGGATCGCAAAGTATTCTGGAACGGAAAATCAATGTCCCGGATGAATCACCGCGGCGACGAGAACGCTAGTCCAGGAGGGGGGGTTTCTATAAACAATCACGCGCCAGGAAATCCCCGCGACGAGACGGAGCATCAGTATCTCTACAGCGGTATCGCCATCCACCCTATGAGCACACCGCTCTCGAGAACCCCGGCGGCCACACGAACCATGGGCACCGTCTTTGAGCCGTCCATGTCGACGAGCCGGCAGACGCTGCTGCCGGCGGGCCCGTCGATGGCGGACCAGCTGCCGAGCATCGAGTTTGGCTTTGACAGCCTGCGCGAGCGCATGAGCCGGTTCACCGTCAAGTTTGACGGCTTCATCGAGCAGGGGCGCAAGCGGGTGTTGGAGGAGCGCAACCAGTTCCGGATGAACGTGGCCGAATTACAAGGTGGGTAGAGGGAGGGGGAGGGAGAGAAAGAGGAGAGGAAAAGGGGAGAAAGAAGGAAACGATGAGCGCAAGCGCAAACAGAAAAATTCGCGCTGACCACCCAGAGGATGAACGCATGCGCAAAAAGGATATTGAGATCGTCCAGCTCAAGGCCAACAGCCTGCAGCAGGCCATGGCCAAGGAGAAGCAGGAGAAGCAGGAGATGGAACGCTCCATTGCCGACCTCGCCGCCCAGCGCGATCGCCAGGTGGCCGCCCGCGACGCCCTCGCCCGCCGCGTCGCCGACACGCAGCGCGCCATCGACGCCAAGCTGGCGGCCCAGCAGGCCCGCGCCCGCCAGCGCGAAGCCCAGGCGCGCTTCAACGTGCCCGAGCTCGACTTTTGGGTCACGAACCTGTGTCTGAGCATCGAGGGCGCCGGCAACGACGACCGCCTGCGCTTTGTCTACACGCACCTCAACGACCAGGACTGGACGCGCGAGGCCTGGTTCGAGCTCGACATGCTGGCGCGCGACTACGCGGTGCGGCACTGCCGGCCCAAGCTGGAGCGCGAAAAGGTCGACGCGCTGCTGGAGCGAGTCAACGAGTCGCGGGAGCTGGTCGTGCTGCTCAAGGGCATGCGCGAGCTCTTTGTCGAGGCGATGAAGTCGGCGTGAGAGACGGACCGGCAGGCGTTTGGGGGTTTGGGTCTATTGTATTGGAATACCATGTGCAGGCTTTTGCAGAGGACGGTTCTTGGGTACGATACGAAGCAACGAGTTTGATGCTCCTGTGCATTGCTGTGTGTCCTGTGTGAGTGCCCTGCTGCCCTGCGGGAACGGAGTACGCCCCGCTACAGCGCACAGCCATCCACCAAGCGCCTGCGGGGTTCACGTGCGAGGCTGAAACAAACGCGAAAACACGCCGCCATCGCGCTGTACCGCTCTTCTCTTCTCCCAACGCCATGCCGCCCGACCACACCGAAAAGCAAGCCGCCGCCCAAGCCGCCGTCGACATTCTGCACGAAATGTCCACCATTCTCGTAAGTGCCGATACAGACGGTCGTGCCTCGGATCCCGCTGACCCGCAGAACTGCGAACTCGACCGCCGCACGCTGTCCATTTGCATCTCCATGATTGAAAACGGCGTCAATCCGATGGCGCTGGCGGTGCGTTGGCCGTCTCTCAGTTGTGCTGTGTACCGCTGCTGACATGCACAGAAAGCCATTGTCAAGATGCGCGAGGCCGGCCAGCAGGTGGAAGAGCGCATGGCCGCGCGGAACCGGTAGACGGCGGCAAAGAGATCCAACGATTACGACGCCCAACGATACCCAAAGAAGGCAAAGACGTGGCAGAGACAGAACGGATCCAAATCATTGTATTAGTTGTCGCTCTATAACATGCTGCGCTACCCTTTGCCATGTACTTTTCCAGGCCGCTGTTCGTGTTCTGTTGCGCTGTGCTCCCGTACCAAAGATACAATGCAAGAAACCAGTAACCAAACCAGAAACAGAAAACAAAAATAAACACCTGCAGAGCCGTCCAAATTCGCCGCAGCTCCCATCAGTGAACACCCGATATGCATATAATGGAGAAGAGTCCCGCCCGGCGTGTCACGGGTGTCCAAACAGGGAGATCTCTTCCTCCTCGTCGTCATCGTCTTCGTCATAGTCGTCATCTTCATCGACGTCCGATTCGTCGTCGTCGTCCGAATCCGAGTCCGTCTGGCCGCCGTGCGACGCAACGCTGCGCCGGTGCGGCCGCCAGAGGCCCAGAATATCCTCGTCTTCCTCGTCCGAGCCATCGTCGTCTTCCGGCTGGAAGCCATCCCGCCCGTAGCCTGGCGGAGGCAGCGCTATGGGCACCACGGGGGCAGGCCCCATGTCGGCCGGCGAGACGGAGCGGAAGAACAGGGCTGGCGGTGATCGGCCAAAGACTTCGCCGCTGGCTGGACTCGACGAGAGGGGCGACGGCGGCGAGAGGTACGACTGGAGTGTGCTCTGGCGAATGGGAACGGCAGCCGGCCGAAGCAACGTACCGCCGTCGCCCGAGACGCCCTCGTGCGCCGTGCCTCGGTTGGCGTCGTCGAGGCTGGCAACGTGCTGCTCGCCAGCCGCCTCTCCGGCCGTGGCCTCGCCGTGCGACGTAGGGCTGTTGAGCAGGTGCAGCTCGACCGTGTTGTAGGACAGACAGACCTCGCACCGGAGCCCGCCCCAGTGGTACTTGGTCGTCGTCTTGGCCTCGCAGTCGTTGCACAGGATAATGGCGCGCGTGTGCTCGTACTCGGCCGGCATCGGCTGCTCCTCAAGGTGCTTGTCTAGGCGGCGGAACAGGCTCTCCATGTTCTCGACGCTCTTGTTGCAAATGGGACACTTGTAGGACCGCTTAATGTACTCGGCGCGGCAGTCGTCGTGGATTGTGTGGCCGCACTTCATCGTCACGACCTTTTTGTACGACGTGAACATGTACTCGCCGCAGATGGGACAGTCGCAGTCCATGACGCCCTCGAGGCAGCGGTGCGAGTCTTCCTGGGTAATGGCGATGCACGAGCCGCATTTCTGTCGGTCAGCAGGAACACGAGAACAACCAGAAGCGCAGTCAGTCGCCCTACCTTGCAGTGGAAAAAGTCCTTGCCCAGCCCCTCGCCCACGCGACAGAGGCCGCAGTCGTTGCAGTGGTAGATGCTCTTGTCTGGCGCGCCGTCCCAGAGCTTGCAGATGCCGCAGTAGTACTTGGCTGCCGACACGCCGCACTTGTGGCACACATCGCCGGCATTCTGGGCGTGGCCGCAGAGCATGCAGAGCATGAAGCGCGTGTTGCGCCGCGGCAGCACGTGGTCCTCAACCTCGTCGTGGCACAGCCGGCACGTGTACCACCGCTCGCATGTAAAGCACTGCATCTTGACGTTGCGCCGGTAGTGTGCACACCCTAGAAAGCGCTCCTCGTCCTCGCCGCTGCCCTCGTCCACCAGGCTCGGCGCGCGCGAGCGCCGTCCGCCCACAGACGCCCCGGACCGCGGCACGTACGTCGGGCGCAGGTCTTCTTCCGTGAGGGTAAACGTCTGCGTGGCCGTCGGGGCGTGCCAAAACTTGAACGACTCGAGCGGCCCCGTGTGTGCTAGCGGGGCGCAGATGGTCGCCTCGACGGTCGGGCTCGTCGGCGCCAGCGGCCGCACCGGCAGATGCGTCTCGCGAGCCCGCGTGTAGCCCTCCATCAACAGGCCGTGCATCATGCGGGCCTTTTCGGGCGGCGCCACATTCCTCGACTGGATCGCCAGAATGCGCTGCCGCAAGGCCCCCATGCCGTCGTCCTCGGGCAGTTCACCGCTGGACGAGAAGAGGGGGGACTGAAGGTCGGCGAGCTCCGTGCTGCTGCTGTCCCCGGAGCCGACAGCAGCGGTCGCCAGGGGCGGCAGGGCGCGCGGGCCTCGAGGCTGTGGGGGCATCGAGACGGCCGGGACTTCGGCAGGCCCGGATTCGACCGGCAACATCGTGGCGGCGCCCGACAGCCGGCAGACAGTCTTTTCGGGTTGGGTGGTCTCGCGTTCCGTCTCTGTCTTGGGTGTTAAGGCCGGGGCCTCATCTTGACGGTGCGGCGCTGGAGGAGGTCTCGCTTCGTCTTGCGGTGGCGCTGCGGTTTCGGAGGCGCTGAAGTTGGACGAGAATAGGCGGGCTTGGCGAAGGACGGGGTGTAGGAGGAAGTCGGGCACGAGAGAGGGCATTTGCTGAGGGATTGTGTGGTCGGGACACGACACAGGGCAGGCCGTATAGAGTCGTATGGAGGTAGAGAGGGGCGCGTTGGATAGGTGCGGGTGAAGTGGTGATCGGAAGAGGCCTTGCCTACTCTGTCGAGGCGCTGTGGAATGAATAGTCGTAGTGGGGCTATTGGCCGAGGCACGTGCCAGAATGTGCCCAGCCCGAATTCTGCCAGCCTTGTTTGCTGACCGCCTGTCGCGACCAAAAGTGCCGAGAGGCGGCGGTACAGTACCGTTGAATATATATTTGTAGGTGCACGGTCTGTAGATGCTCCGGTATCTGACGGTTCAGGCCGTATTACTATTCCATGGTGCTTTGTTGAGCGGCCCGTGGATGGGAAGTCGAGAGAGGCTGCTAGAGCGTTTTGTTGGGGCAGTCTGTTGAGCGATGCGGCCGTCGGGCTTCCGAGGAGTTATGGCTGCACCGGGTGCATCTGTATGTCTAGAGTACGGCGCAGAGGCAAACTGTCTTGTCGTGGGCCGTTGTCCTGATTCTGTTTCCACCTCTTCGAACGCGGAGGTGCTGAAGTAGAGCCTCCAATGTGGTGAATGGATAAATGGATGATTCAAACAGATACACCTTCTGTTCGCCTCGACATATCTACACCCGGCATAACTGTACCTTGACGCCTCATTTCCATCATCGCAATTCAATGTATTCCTTCCATTCCCCAAGAGCCGCGACTCTTCTGTTCGCGAAAGTTGCCTCTCTTGAACTCAGCTTGGTGGGGCTGCACTCTCTGCCTATGATTGGCCGATACTCAACGCGCCGCGCAACGGGTAGGAATTTGTGGCGCGTTTAAGCACTACCAGCCCAGTAGCGTCGTCAGTTACGAAAAGGACACCTTTTGGCCAGTTCCACACTCCATCCCTTTTCTGGGCGCCTTGCGCAAAGCTGTTCCCCACCGCCTGGCTATCACCAGGCTTTCCGAAGCAACTGCTCCTCGTTCTCCTTTTTTCTTCGTTTTTCCTTTCGTTCGGCCCCTTTGTGATCCGCCGGGCATCACCGCGGCTCTCTTTCCACGTCATTGCTAGATCGACTGCTTTGGCGTTTTCGACTTTGACCCTTCGATCTCTCGTTGTATCTTACCTTCTTTACTTTACAACATTATAATTTTCTTTTTCTCTCCCTGGGTATTGGCCCCTTATCCCCTTGCCCTTCTACGACATATATCTGTCCTCCGGCTCTGGTAAACCAGTAACCAAGAGCTCGTCCTCTCGTCCTCACCCCAACACCCGCTAGACACCAGCTTCTCTCCGCGCCGACCAGCTCTCTCGCCCGTTACCATGGCGGCCAAACCACCTGCTGCGGCCTCTGGTGCCCAGCCTGTCGACGCCGACACCCTCCGCCGACGCGCCGGTGCGTCCACGACGGCTCCGGTCGCCAAGCGCGAGGCCGACGACAAGAAAAAGACCGCCAAGCCGCAGCCTTCGATACTGCAGATCCTCTCCGACTGGGAGGTCGTCATTGCGCCCATCATCTTCACCGCACTCGCCTTCTTCACCCGTCTGTACAAGATTGGCCTGTCCAACATTGTCACCTGGGACGAGGCACAGTAAGACTCTCGTCCGAACCGTTGCAAATCATGGCTAACGCTCCAGCTTTGGCAAATTCGGCTCGCACTACCTCCAGCACACCTTTTACTTTGACGTCCACCCGCCTCTGGGCAAGCTCCTCGTCGGCCTCTCGGGCTACATTGCCGGCTACAATGGCAGCTTCGAATTCAAGTCGGGCGAGGCCTTCCCGCCCGAGCTCGACTTCTGGACCATGCGCGCCTTCAACGCCCTCTTTGGGATTGCCACGATCCCCATGGCCTAGTACGACGCCCGACACGATACGAGGAGATCCGGCTAACTGTGGCAGCTTCACTGCGCGCGAGCTCAACTTTTCGCGCCCTGCCGTCTGGCTGGTCACGCTGATGGTCCTCTGCGAGAACAGCTACACGACCATTTCCCGTAGGTGCCTCCTTGTCCGCTGGCCGTGCTGTTCTGACCAGCAGGTTTCATCCTCCTCGACTCGATGCTCCTCAGCGGTACGGTCGCGACGGTGCTGTGTTGGGCCAAGTTTCACGGCCAGCGCAAGAACAGCTTTGAGCCCGAATGGTTCTTCTGGCTGTTCATGACCGGCCTGAGCATCGGATGCGTCACCAGCGTCAAACTTGTCGGCCTGTTTGTCACCGCCATGGTGGGCCTGTACACCGCCGAGGACCTGTGGGCCAAGTTTGGCGACCTTAAGGTCAAGCCGGTAGGTCTTCATATGGGCAGACAGACTGCGCACCATCAGAATCTGACCGTTGCGTTAGGCCGTCCTCGCCGCCCACGTTGCCACCAGAGTGGTTGGCCTCATCGTCCTCCCCTTCCTCGTCTACCTGCTCAGCTTCGCCATCCACTTTGCTGTCCTCACGCACTCGGGCCCGGGTGATGCTCAGATGAGCTCGCTCTTCCAGGCCAACTTGATCGGCACGGAGGTCGGCCAGGGCACTCCTCTAGAGGTGGCCTTTGGTTCCCAGGTCACCCTGAAGAACATGGGCTACGGCGGAGGCCTTCTGCACTCCCACGTCCAGTACGAGAGCCTGCTTCTCGGGTGCGCAGACTATGCTGACTCGCTTGCAGGACGTACCCCGAAGGCTCTGGCCAGCAGCAGGTGACCTGCTACCACCACAAGGATGCCAACAACGACTGGTTCTTTTACCCGACGCGCGAGGATGCGCCTTTTGATGAGGACGCCGAGCCGCGCTTTGTCGGCGACAAGGACACGATCCGGCTGGTGCACGCGCAGACCGGCCGCAACCTGCACACGCACGAGATTGCAGCTCCGATCACCAAGGGCCAGCGCGAAGTGTCGTGCTACGGCAATCTGACGGTGGGCGACGCCAAGGACTACTGGCAGGTTGAGGTCCTTGACGACGTCGCGTCGCGGGACCACTCGCGGATCCGGACACTGACCACGGCCTTCCGGCTGTTCAGCCCGGCCATGGGCTGCTACCTTCGCGCGGGCAACGTCAATCTTCCTCAGTGGGGTTTCCGCCAGATTGAGGTGACCTGCACCAAGGAGAACAACCCCAAGGACACGTACACGCACTGGAACATTGAGGCGCACGTGAACGAGAAGCGTGAGTCCCGTCGGCGGTCGGACAAGGGCATGCGAACAGTGGAACAATGGCTAACCAACAGTCCCTGCGGGCAACCCCGGCAAGTACAAGTCGCCGTTCCTGCGCGACTTTGTGCATCTCAATGTAGCGATGATGACGAGCAACAACGCGCTAGTACCGGACCCGGACAAGCAGGATGACCTGGCGTCCATGTGGTGGCAGTGGCCGATCCTGAACGTCGGTCTGCGGATGTGCGGCTGGGACGACAACATTGTCAAGTACTTTTTGCTAGGCAACCCGGTTGTCTACTGGGGCTCGACGGCCGGCCTGGTCATCTTTGCGTCGCTGGTCGCCTGGTACCTGATCCGGTGGCAGCGCGGGTACACGGAGCTCTCGCAGGACGACATCGACCACATCCACTACGCCGGCATCTACCCGGTCATCGGCTGGTTCCTGCACTACCTGCCGTTTGTCATCATGGCGCGCGTCACCTACGTGCACCACTACTACCCAGCGCTGTACTTTGCGATCCTGACGTTTGGCTTCTTGGCGGATTGGTTTCTCAAGAGCCGGGCGCGGGTACTGCAGACGGCCGTCTACGGACTGCTGTACGCGACGGTCATTGGCCTGTACATTTACTTCATCCCCATTTGCTGGGGCATGGAGGGTCCAAACCAGCAGTACTCGTACCTCAAGTGGTTTGACGGCTGGCGGATCTCGGACTAAGCGGCGAGTTGTTTGCAGCTTGCCGCTTGCAGCGCGCAGCTGCCGTCCGTGTGCAGTGGCATTGGTTAGAGCACGTAAGACACGGACATGCGGCTGGCTTCTCGGGGGGATCAATTGGTGCACCAAAAAGGAGGACTTTGGGGAGTTCTGGCTATGATCGGGTTCTCATGCCTTGCGAAGCGACCACTTTGCGGAGGGCAGACAAGCAGCTTGCGAATTGCTATGTAATAAATATGACATTCTCTTTTTCGCTGTCTATGCCAACCAAGTGTAGAGTGTAGGATATCGCGGTCTAGAGCATTTGGATAAAAGTACAAGTTGCCGCCAGAGTGGTATTATAGCCAAGGAGAGCCGAGGAACAGGCAAGGAAACAGGAAGCGAAGAGGCAGGCAGACATCAACAACACCCCCCCGAGGCCTTGGAGCGGGCGTCGAGACGCAGCGGCCGGGCACTTGCGGCGGCGACGGCCGAGGCGCCGGGCCCCTTGACGCCGGAGCGGCGGTCGTTGAGGTCGTAGCGGCCGGCCTGGATGTTCTGGTAGATGCGCTCGGCGACGCGCAAAAAGGCGTGCTCAACATTCTCGCCGCTCTTGGCGCTCGTCTCGACGTACTCGAGCACGCCGTTGTGGCGCGCCCAGTCCTGGGCCTCTTCGCGGGTGACCTGGCGGAGGTTGGGGTCGGCGCCGTCGGCGCCGTCGGGGTGATCGGAGGCCACGGCGAGATCGGCCTTGTTGCCGACGAGCACGACGACAATGTCGGGGTCGGCAATCTGGCGCAGGTCGTCGAGCCAGTCCTTGACGTGCAGAAACGTCTGTTTGCGCGACAGGTCAAAGACGAGCAGAGCGCCCGAGGCGCCGCGGAAGTAGGAGCGCGTGACCGACTTGTACGTCTCCTGGCCGGCCGTGTCCCAGAGGGAAAGCTTCATGTGTTTCTGCGGCGGGTCCGCGAGCGCGCGGCGTGGTTCGGGGAGGCCATTGGCCGGTGGTGGTTTCGTCTTGGACGGTATGGCGCTGGATGTTGGAGCAGCGCCGTCGGCGGCGTCAATGTTGGCACCAGCGTCGGCGTCGTCCAGCAGCTCTGGACTGTTTGATGCAGGCTCGGGCAGGGTCGGTATGGCGAGCGCGCGGCTGTGTGGCGGGCCGACGGGGACGATGCGGCTGCCAAACTCAACGCCAATGGTGACGTCGTGATGGGCAACAAATCGGCCCTCGCACAGGCGGATGGTAAGACTGCTCTTGCCGCAGCCAGAGTCTCCGATGCAGACGAGCTTTGCAATATAGTCCCAAGGGGGCGGCGGAGGAGAAGACGACATGGAGAGGGCGAGGGAGAGGCGAGACGAGGTCGAGGAGGTCGCGAAAGACAGGACGTCGAGAAGGGTCAAGGACGTCGGGAAAGTCGAGACGGGCAAACGCAGAGAAGACGACGCACGAGACTGCGTGGAGATCCAAAAGACAAGTCGGCACAACAAAACGGCAGGGCAGCGGCGCAGGAATGGACGCGTGAGGGTGTCGCTTTAGCTGGACGGAGATTATGAGGCGGACTACGGAGTACATCGTAGAGCGCGGATGCTTTGGCACATGTGGCGCGGTGTTAGTGGAGATGTCACGTGGAGGCAAGAGGCGATAGGCAGATACGACGCAGGCCGGGCAGGCAGGACAAGTCTGGTGAATGTGCACCGTACAAGCGCATCATTCGCAAGGTGTCACAGCTATAGATTTCGTTTTACCGACGGAGTTTACTGCGCATTATTGTCCATGCTTCGGATGCACAAGCGGACCAAGAGCGGTGCCACGTGACTCACCAAACACACCGCAACTATACTTACTCTAGGCTTTGCAGCAGGCTCTCTCAGCGCCGGATCCACTGTGGACTCCTGCAGCTTGCGGATCCTCTTTCTAGGTCCTTGCCCGAGGCAGCCTTTCCGTCGCTCTTTCCCTTGCGTATTCCTTCCGTCTTTCTTTTCCTTTCTTCTGTTTCTGCCTTTTTTTTCCGTCCTTTTCCCTACATCTCAGCTTCTTCACCATCGCCGCCACCGCCCCAATTGCCCAGCCAGACCCCTCGCAGTTAGGCGCCAACGCTTCCGTCATCGGTGCCTACGGGCTCGTCTTTATCTCGTGCACTACTGCAGCGGCCCCGCCGCTTCTGTCATTCGTCGGCCGCACAGTCATCCTTGTGCCAGGCCCAAAACGCGGTCTCGTGCCGCTGCTCGCAACAGGCGCTGTCGATTTTGCCCGTTTGCCCACCCGTCAAGTGTCGCCCTTCAAACAGTGTCGACAACACCTTACTGCACAACACTCTCTCCTGCCGACGCCCATCCAGATCGCGGATCCACGCCTCGGCGCTGCCAGAGAACAAACTCGGATCGACCAATAGATCTCTTATCCTGTCTCCCAGCCAGCGTTGCGTTGGGGGGCAGTCAGGATGTTCTCCGAATGTGCGTGCCGTCTCTGATAAGATGCTGATGCTTGTTCTGTCGCATCACATTCCATGGCTAACGCTGTTCCAGATGCCTCCAAATTCCTGGCACAGTCCCAGTCACGACTGTCCAGCTTCGGGCAGCCAGCGGCCGACGACACGACCAGCATACACGGCAACAACACACACAAGGGTGGCGAGCCCTCCGGTCGGATACGCCCTGACTGGCATGCCTCGACGCGCGGCAAGGCGGGTGGCCGCTCCTTTCTCGGTCGCGGCTTTGGCGGCGCTTCCTCCATGTCGGGGAACCCGTACCAGTCGGGCGGCGGCTCCCGCTTTGGACAACTCAACTTTGCATCCCGCTACGCGGCGGCGGCCCAAGATGCACCACTCTTCCACGGCGACATCCACGAGACCCTGGGCGAGGAGGATGAAGACGACGACGACGAGATGGAACGAGATCGGGAGGCAGCCGACCTGTACGCATTACAGCGGTCCCGGCGGGTCTTTGCGGCCAGTCGGCTAGACGAGAGCACCGGCACGGACAACGATCGGAGCCGGACGTCGTTGGGCGACAGCCGTGGTGAGGACGAGGACGATAGCCGGCTAAGCGGCAGTGGTCGGCGAGCGCAAACAGCGGCATCCGGTGAGCTGGCTGCTGACGCACGAGGCACCCGGAGCGGCTGGAACGGCAAGCATAGCGGCGGATACCGGCGGCCCGACGAGATGGTGGACATTGGGTTGGAGTCAACAATCGCTGACAGTGAGCCACCCGAGAACCTGACCATGGAGCGGCAGCACGAGGATCTGGACGGCGACGAGCCACCAGCGTTCCAGACGTTTAACCCATCGGCCAAGGCGGGCTTCTTGCGCGGTTCCCCCGACGAGTCAGAGATTGGGCTGCTGCGCGAGGGCGCGGGCGGCCACAGACGCGGCCACGGCGGTGGCGACACCGACAGCGAGGCGGCCAGCCAAACGCTGCTCACAGGGGCAGCGACTACGGCAACCCCGTCGGACGGCGAGCTGTTCCGGCACGACCCGTTCTTTGCGTGGATCTACCTGATCGCAGTGGCATCGTTGTTTGCGACGTTTGTGCTGGTGTACCTGCACACGTCGACACCCGGGGGCGGCAGCAAGCAGCCATGGGGTGACACGATCTACACGACTCTCTTGTCATCGTTCCACCTGCTGGCAATTGACACACTGGTGGCCATTATCGTGTCGCTGGTGTGGCTGGCGGCACTGCGGTCGTTTGCACGGTACCTGGTGGCGCTGATCATCGTGGCGGTGCCGGTGGTCCTGTTGTCGTTTAGCATCTATCCGTTCGTGTCGAGCTACCGGGGCGGCAATACTGGCAGCTCGCGGCTGCAGGACACGGTGATGCGGTGGGCGGCGCTGGTGCCGGGCGTGGCCGCGGCCGTGTGGGTGTATCTGGTGTGGAAGGGCCGGTCGGCGCTGCGGTCAGCGGTGGAGATCCTCGAGTTTGCGAGCCGGATTCTGGCGGCCAACTCAGCCCTGGTGCTCGTGGGCATGGGCTGTCTGGTGCTGATTGTCGTGTGGACGTGGGCGTGGCTGGCCATGTTCACGCGCGTCTTCCTGGGCGGCGCCTTTTCGAGCCGGCTGTCGCGCTTCATCATCAGCGCGTCGAGCTGGTGGCTGGGCGCCTACTTTGTGCTCATGTACCTGTGGACGCTGGCCGTGGTGGCGGGCGTGCAGCGCGGCACGACGGGGGCGACCGTGTCACAGTGGTACTTCCACCGCAACGTGCAGCCGGCCCCGTCGTCGTCCGAGGTGGTGTCGGCGGCGCTGCACCACGCCGTGACGACCATTTTCGGGTCCGTGTGTCTGTCGACGCTGCTGGCCCTGGCCGTGCGGCTGCCGCTGCTGGTGCTGCCGCGCCGCCTGGCCGAGGGCCTGGGCATGTTCTGCTACGCGCTGGTGCCGTCGCCGATCGCGGCGCTGACGAATCCGCTGACGCTGACCTACTCGGCCATCCACTCACAGAGCCTGGCTGCGGCGGCGCACGGCCTCAGCCAGCTGGACTTTTTGTCGCCGCAGGCGCCCACGACAACGCTGACGCCGCGTGCCTTCCATGGGGGTCGGCGGCGGGCGACGGCGGGCGCGCCGCTGCTGCCGTACCGGCTGGCCAAGCTGCTGCTGCACGCAACACGCTTCATCATGGCGATTGCGCTTGGCTTCGCTGGCTGGGTCATGACGGCGCAGCAGCTGCGGATCACGGTGCCGGACGGCAGCGGCGGCAACACGATCCGTGGCAGTGCCTATGCCTATGTGGTCGGCCTCGTGGCCAGCTTCATTGGTTGGGGCGTGCTGGGCGCCATGGAGGGCATTCTGAGCGGCATTCTGGACGCGGTCGTCATCTGCTACGGCAGTGAGACGCGCATGGCCAACGGCGGCGGCGGCTACTGCATGGAGGCGGCGTATCTGTTTGGGGGACGGAGCAGCGGCGACGACCGCCGGCGGTCTTGATGGCATGCTTAGTCATCTGGACACCCGGGAGCGAGATTAGTTTGCTTGTTTTGTGGATACTTGGTAGAAGGAATTGGGTTTGGCGTACACTGAATTGACTAAGCAATTGACTACTTCCTAGGAGGCAGCCGCCGCCAGGCGGGGCAACTTCCCACGCAATCGGAAGGAGGCGCAGCACGCAACAGCAGCAGCGACCGTGTATCATAGTTCTAGAAGGCACTGCGGGAAGGTGCAAGCCCGAGGAGGTAACCGTTTAGCCTCCAATCGTGACTGCCTGCGACTGCTACCTGCGGCTGCCCCTCCTGCGGCCGATCCAGTGCGTCAGCTACTTTGCCCCTCCCATGGGCGGACTTAAATTTATATAGCGCCGCCTCGATCGTCTCCTCTTCCTGTCTTCCGTTTTTCCGCCGAACATTGTGCAGCGCATCCCTGGTCAACCAAGGGGCAGTCGGCTCCCTTTCCATCATCCACCGTTTTTCCCTGCTTTGCAGCGCATCTCCCATGGCCGATTTCCAGGCTCCGACGGGGCCGCCGCCGCCAAAGGTGCCCGAGGGTTGGGTGGCCCGCTGGAACGACCAGTACAAAGAGTGGTATGTCTCGGATCGCAGGCGGCTCTTTGTAGACTGTCTCGCTAACGCAGCCGCAGGTTCTATGTCAACACGTTTACCAAAAAGTCCCAATGGGACAAGCCAACGGCCCCCGCGATGGGCGGCGATGAGAGTCCCGACGGCCCTCCGCCGAGCTACTCGCCCGGTGCTGGCAATGCGCCGTCGGACGTGAAGAAGAACCCGTTCAACAGTGGCGGCGGAAACAGTCAGGAGTCCGAGGATGAGCGGTACGCCCGCCAGCTGCAGGAGGAGGAGAATGCGCGCGCGCGTGGCGCCAGTGGAGCTGGCGCTGCCACGGGCGGCGCTGCCGCGTCGTACCTCAATGCCGGCCCCTCGCCGCCGCCGCGGCCCGTCAGCAGCGGCTCCGGGTCGGCTGCGGCCGGTGCAGCGGCCGGTGCGGCTGGTGCAGCTGGCTCGCGCGGTCTGCTGGGCAAGCTCTTCAACAGCGGCAAGAACAAGTACCAGCAGCAGCAGGGCGGTTATCCTGGCCAGGGCTATGGCCCGCAGCAGGGCTACGGCCAGCAACAGCAGTACCCGCCGCAGCAAGGCTATGGCCAGCAGTACCCTCCGCAGGGCTACGGTCAGCAGTACCCGCCACAGCAGGGCTACGGCCAGCAGTATCCGCCACAGGGCTATGGCCAGCAGTACCCCCCGCAGGGCTACGGGCAACAGTACCCCCCGCAGCAGCAGCAGGCGCAAAAGAAGCACGGCCTGGGTGCCGGCGGTGCAGCGGCACTCGGTGTCGGTGGCGGCCTGCTCGGCGGCATGCTGCTGAGCTCGGCGCTGGACGGTGGTGATGGTGGTGGTGACGGCGGCGGCGACTGGGGCGGCGGTGACGGCGGTGGTGACTTTGGCGGTGGTGGCGGTGGCGGTGATTTTGGTGGTGACGGCGGCGGCGATTTTGGCGGCGACTTTTAAGGTTGTCGAGGAACAAGGAACATATCGAGGGATCTCCTAGTCTGGTGCGCTCCGTTGCACTTTTGAATAGTAAATGATATTTAGTACGAGTCTGGCCTCTGTACGATACAGTCTCACCGCCGACCACCCTTGCGGCTCTCGCCAGTACCGGCACCGCTGCCGCTGCCGCTGCCGCTGCCACTGCCACTGCCACTGCCACTGCCACTCTTGCTGTTGCTCCCGGCCAGGTACGACGCCATGTCGAAGCCGCCGCCCGGGCCACCGCTGCCGCCGCCGTTCATCAAGTTGTTGACGGGGTTCGTCTTTTGGCGTTCCTCCCATTCGGCGCGCATTTCCGGGTCCACTAGTACGGTTAGTAGGAGAGGAGAGAGGGGGAGACAGAGAGAGAGAGAGAGAGGGGGGGGGAACGCACTGTTGTTGACCAAATAGGGCATGCCAAACACGAGCCCCATGCTCGCCATTGCCAGCAGAATCATAGGGTTGCGCAGAATGCTCAGCGCCGAAAAGGAGCTGCGCTCAGAGTAGTACGACTTGGGCGTCGCCGCCAGCGGCCGCACCACAAACGTCGGCGTGTCGACCGGCGCGGCCGCCACCCGCACGAGCGCCTCGCCGCGGTTCGTCCATTCGTGGCCGCGGTACGTCTCGGTGGCGGTCACCAACAGCGCCGCCGGGCCATCACCGCCTTCGCCGCCTTCGCCTTCGACCAGGTCCACGCGCACCGGCGGGAAAATGTGTGTCGCGCACGGCACCTCGGCCAGGTACGTGCCCGCCGTCACATTGGCAAACACAAAACGGCCGGCTGCCGTCACGGGTGCCGACACGTGGCGCCGGCCGTGGGCCTCGAGCGTCGCGCGCGTCCACGCTGGCACGCCGGCCAGGACGGCCTGCAGCGCCTCGGCCGGGCTAAGGCTGGCCGAGGAGGAGGACGACGACGACGACGTGGCGCCGGGCGGACCCAGCAGTCGTGGCTGGCCAATCTGCAGGGCCAGCGCCGTCGCGGGCGTGGCCGTGACCGAGGTGGCGAGGGCCGCCAGCAGCGAAAGACAGGAGAGGCGCATCGTGGAGTCGTGGAAAAGTCGGTGTTGGGAGAAGTGGTTTTGCCCTCGCAGCCGTCGATGGCGTCGAGATGATGCCAGTTCGTGGGCCCGCTTACGTAGTGGGGCCAATCTGCCATAAGCCCTGAACATTTTCACACTCGCTACAACATGCCCTGTAATCCTCCATTTACTGCTAGTTATATGCCTTGTAGCTTCGCATTCGCTGCCTATCCATTGTTCCGTTCCCTACGAACTATGCCTTGGTCTGCGCCGCCTTGAACGCCTGCTCGAAATCGGCAATAATGTCGTCAATGTGCTCCGTTCCGACGGAAATGCGGATCAGATCCTCCGTCACGCCCGAGGCGACACGCTCCTCTTCCGACAGCTGCTCGTGCGTCGTGCTCCACGGGTGGATGGCCAGCGTCTTGGAGTCGCCCACATTGGCCAGGTTCGACACCAGCTTGAGCCGGTCCACGACGTCGTTGCCGGCCGCGCCCGTGCCGCCCTTGACGCCAAAGCTCAGCACGCCGCCGCTGCCGCGCTTCAGGTAGCGCTGGGCCACCGCGTACGACGGGTGGCTCGGCAGGCCCGGGTACGACACCCAAGCCACTGACGGGCTCTTCTCCAGGTACTGGGCCAGGGCGAGCGCGTTCTGGGCGTGGCGCTCGGCGCGCAGGCTCAGCGTCTCGAGGCCGATAATCAGCTGCTGGGCGCCAAAGGGGTTGAGGGCCGGGCCAAAGTCGCGCAGCAATTCGACGCGCACGCGCACGGCAAAGCTGGCCGGGCCAAATGTGTCCCAGAAGCGCAGGCCGTGGTACCCGTCTGACGGCTCGACAAACTGGGGGAAGCGGGCAGCGTGCTTGCCCCAGTCAAACTTGCCGCTGTCGATGATGACGCCGGCAATGGTGGTGCCGTGACCGCCAATCCACTTGGTGGCCGAGTGCACGACAATGTCGGCGCCGTGCTCAATGGGCCGCACAAAGTAGCCGCCAGCGCCAAAGGTGTTGTCGACCACGACGGGCACGCCCTTGGCGTGGGCCAGCTCGGCGATGCGCTCAAAGTCAGGCACATTGTAGCGCGGGTTGCCAATGCTCTCGAGGTAGACGGCCTTGGTGCGGTCGTCAATGGCCGCCGCCAGCGCCTCGGGGTTGTCGCCCTCGACAAACTTGGTCTCGACGCCCAGCCGCGGGAAGGCCACCTTGAGCTGGTTGTACGTGCCGCCGTACAGGTTGGACGTCGACACAATGTTGTCGCCGACCTGCGCCAGCGCCGCCAGCGCCAGGAACTGCGCCGCCTGACCCGACGCCGTTGCCACGGCCGCAATGCCGCCCTCCAGCGCCGCCATGCGCTTCTCAAAGACGTCGTTTGTCGGCTGTGTCTGTCAGCGCCCCGCTCATCTTGCTCTGTGCTAGCTACCCCGCACGTACATTCATCAGACGGCTGTAGATGTTGCCGTTCTCCTTGAGCCCAAATAGGCGCGCGCCCTGCGCCGAGTCGTTAAACACATAGCTCTGCCCGCTGTCAGCCGTCGTTTGTCTCGCATCTTGGGTCTGTGGTCTCTTCACGCACCGTGGTCGCGTAAATGGGCACGGCCCGCGAGTGGGTGGCCGAGTCGACCTCCTGGCCGGCATGCAGCTGCAGCGTCTCAAAGTGCGTCGAAACCGGGTCAGCCATGGTGAAGATAGTGCGGCAGTGAAGAGGTCAGAGTCATTCGGGAAGCGCAGAGGAGGCAGTGAGGAAATGGTGTCTTAATAAGTCGACAGCTAGTCCCATCTATCCTCCCCCTCCTTCCTTGCGCGCGCACACTCTTCCGTCGTGCCATTGTTCCTTCCCAACCTGTTCTATAACACGACTCTTGGAGCTTCCTTCCCCAATTGGGCAGATAGTGGGCCGCTGCGAGCACGCAATCCACCCGTTTTTTCTCGCTGGCAAATCGCTTCACGTAAATTCCGTCCCCAGCTTTCCGCTATATGGCGGGATCTGGGCCAAAGGTGTCATCATCCTACCAGGCCCCAACCGGCATCGCAGCGGATGCGCGCTTTCGCGTGTGCGGTTTTTTCTGTTTTTCCGGTCCAGATCGTGGCTTCGCTGTCATTGCAGCGGTCATGGCAAAAGGAAGGCAAACGCATGTGGCTTTCTCGCACCATCTCGTCAGGCGACTTTCCCATCGGCCCAGCGCAGCTGTGGCCTCATCCACGTCCATGTTGTCCCTCACGCCGTCTGCTCCATCTCGGCCACGCGCATTTGCCGCGCACTCGGCCACAGAGCACCTAGGTCGAACACGTCGAGCGCGGTCAGCACGGCGCTGGCCGTCCAAGCGACCCACGAGCCGGCAGCCAGAACGCTGTCGGCGCGGGCAGAGCCGCAGACGGTGCCATGGCAAAACAAGAGGCTGCTGAGGAAAACGGCGAGGGCTATGAAGCCAGCAAAATAGACGACCGCGTTGATGGCATCCGCGGCCAAGGCAACGTAGGGGCTGTAGACTGGCGGTCAGACGGCAAGACGGACACGGACAGAAGGACGACAGCATACGCTTCTTGGCGAACCGCGGCATCAGCTCACTGTAGGCGAGCGAGGCCATGGACAGCACGGGCGCGGCCACGAGCAGATTGACCTGGGAGGGTGACTTGGACGAGCCCATGTTGTACCAGTTGGCGACTGACGGTCAGCTGGGTTGTGCAAGACGTGCTTGTGGGAGTAATACTGACCATAGGCGGACAGGCCGAGAACGATGATCGAGAGGAGGCACTGCGTAGCGCGGAGAGCGAGGAGCCAGTTGAACGCCATTTCGAAGAGTGACGGCTGTAGAGCACAAGACAACCAGTGCGCTTGAGAAGAGAATGTAAAGAGGATATGAGAAGTAGACAGAGAGACGCAAAGACGCGGGACAGAGAAGAGGAATTCCTCAGCTATACTCTGGACACTGCATTGCGCATGACGGCCTCAAACAAGGGGCACGGCTGTGTTAGATGGATGTGTAGGATAGATCCGAGCGCAAAGAAATCTCGCGCTTCAGGATTCTCTTGCGTCACTACGAACATGGCATCATTCAAGCCATTTCGACTGCCTCTGACAAAGGGCTCTCGAGTGATTCTACAAGGCTATGTTTGTTCAATTTATCGCCATCGCGACCACCTGACTGCAAAAAGCCGCTATCATGCAATCCACTCCGAAGCTGACCTGAAACACTTTGGGTCGCTTCAGGGGACCGTGAGTTTGGCACAGCCGCGCGTAGCCAAAACACCCTTTGTGAAGACTGTACGAGTGCTCCGTATTACTTATTACATTATCTTTAAGAGATGCAGCGTAAATAGACGAAAAGAGACGAAACTGAGCATAAACGCAGAAACAGAACACAAGCATCTTCGGCAGCAGCTATCCCGTCTCGCGATCACGTGATGCATGTAGCATTTCCGCAAGTGTCACGGAGTACGTCGTGTGCAGTGTGGGGTAATATGGAGCAACACGGTACAGTTCTCCGTACGGATTTCGGAGTACGAGTAGGATACAGAGCATCAATGTTCTTCTACTGTCTGCTTCCAGCGCTGCAGCACAGCAGCCGGCACTCTTTCCGTTCCATCTTTAGCTCATTTAGCTCGTGCTCCGTCCTAGTTCCCCAGCTTTGGATCCTTCGCCCCAGTGCCGTGCGGGGTAGCCACATGCAAAATCGAGCACATGCGAGAGCGGAAAAGATTGTAGAGTGCGGATGGCTGTGCAAATACGTATTATGCATTCTCGGAGTCGCGGGGACAAGTACGAGCCGCCCGTGACTTCCAGCAGCAGGCGGGGGTCGTGCGTAGCGCCTGCGCATTAATTGGGGCCCAGTAGTACTCTACTGCGGTGCCGAGGCCCTCGGGCAAAACACGTCTAAAAGCGGCGAAGCGTGTCAAAAGAGGAGAGCTGATGACGCCTCTGCGGTCCTGTACCAGTGCCGCCAACTAGCTTTCTCGAATCTTGAGTCTTGATTGTCCATTTCCCCTTCATCTTTGATCTTGACCGTCTTCGCCTTCGCGTCATTAGCTCATCTCTTCCTGGTCGATCCCCAACTCTTCTCGACTTTTTCCTCCTCGTCATGGCGCTTTCAGACTCTGCCGCCTACATCGCCAAGCTGTCGGCTCCCCCGCCGGGCGGCGCGCCGTGCTCGGTGACGGTACCGGGCAGCGAGCGGCCGAACCGCACGGCGGTCTACCGCAATTTCCGGTTCCGCGACACGCCGCTGCTTGAGACGCTCGACCCGGCCGTGCGTACGCAGCACGACGCCTTTGAGAGCGCGGCGGCTTACCGCGGCTCGCGCGACTGCCTCGGCTGGCGGCCGTGGAACGCGGCGACGCAGACATGGGAGCCGCGGTTCGAATGGCTGTCGTACGCGGCGGTGGCGGAGCGGCGGCGGCACTTTGGCGCGGGCATCGTGGAGCTGCACCGGCAGGCGGGCGTGACGGCAGACAAGTTTGGCGTGGGCCTGTGGTCGCAGAACCGGCCCGAGTGGCAGATTGCCGAGCTCGGCTTCATGTCGCAGTCGCTGTGGAACGTTTCGCTGTACGAGACGCTGGGCCCGGACGCGAGCGAGTATATTATCAACCACGGCCAGCTAGCGTGCGTGGTGGCGTCGCTGGCGCACATGGGGACGCTGCTGCGGCTGGCGCCGCGCCTGCCCTCGGTCAAGCTGCTCGTGTGCATGGACGCGCTCGACGCGGGCGAGCCGGCGGGTGACAGCAAGGGCGCGCTGCTGCGGACGCTGGCGGCGGCGCACGGCATCGCGGTCTACTCCATGGCCGAGGTGGAGGCGCTGGGTGCGCGGTCGGGGCGGGTGATGCGGCCGCCGCGCAAGGAGGACATCACGACGATCAACTATACCTCGGGCACGACGGGCGACCCGAAGGGCGTGGTGCTGACGCACGGCAACATGGTGGCGTCGGTCAGCACGTCGCGGGCGGCAGGCCTCTTGGTGGCGAACGGCGTGTACCTTTCGTACCTGCCGCTGGCGCATATTTACGGGCGCATGGCGGACTGGTCAGCGCTGTCCGTGGGCGCGCGGTTGGGCTACTTCCACGGCGACATTGCGGGCTTGGTGGAGGACATGCAGCTGCTGCGGCCGTCGGGCATGGTGTCGGTGCCGCGAGTGTTCAACCGGATGCACTCGGCGATCCGGGCGGCGACGGTGGAGGCAACGGGCGCCAAGGGTGCGCTGTCACGGGCGGCCATGGCGGCCAAGACGGCGCGGATGCGGCTGCCGGCCGGCCAGGCGACGAACTGGCACCCGCTGTACGACCGGATCTGGTCGCCCAAGGTGCGACGGGCGGTGGGCCTGGAGCGGGCGACGTTTCTGGTGTCGGGCAGCGCGCAGCTGGACCCCGAAGTGCAGCACTTTCTGCAAGCCGCGTTTGGGATCCGGTTTGTGCAGGGCTACGGCATGACGGAGACGTCGGCGGTCGGGGCGATGCAGCAGGCCGACGACTTTAGCGGCGACACGATTGGCGGGCCGCAGCCGGGCGTCGAGTTCTGCATCGAGTCAGTGCCGGACCTCGAGTACACCGTCGACGACAAGCCGCACGCACGCGGCGAACTGCTGATGCGCGGCCCGATTGTGTTCCGCGAGTACTATCGCAACGCGGAGGAGACTGGGCGCGCGTTTGACGCCGACGGCAGCGGCTGGTTCCACAGCGGCGACATTGTCGAGGTGGACGCACGCGGCTGTTTCCGCATCATTGACCGCAAGAAGAACGTGCTGAAGCTGGCGCAGGGCGAGTACGTGTCGCCGGAGCGCATCGAGAACGTGTACATTGGGGCCGTGCCCGCCGTGGCGGCCGCCTTTGTGCACGGCGACGGCAAGGAGGCGAGTCTGGTGGCCGTGCTGGGCGTCGAGCCCGAGGCGTTTGCGCGCGTCGCCACCGAGGCTGGTGTCCCGGTCGCGGCCGGCGATGCGGCGGCGCTACAGCGCGCCACGGCGGACCCGCGCGTCAAGGCTGCGGTGCTGCAGCAGATGGACGCCGCGGCGCGGACGCACCGCTTCAACAACTTTGAGCGCGTCCGCAACATTGTCCTGGCCGTGGAGCCGTTTACGGTCGAGAACGGGCTGCTGACGCCGACGTGAGTATCAGTTTCCCCCCTGCGTGCACGCGGTCACTAACTCCAGGCAGACTCAAGCTCAAGCGCGTGCAGACCGCCAAGGCGTTCCGGTCGCAGATTGACGCCATGTACGCGGAGCTCAAGACACAAGTCAAGGCGAAGATCTAGTCACGTGCTATGACGAGCGTTTTTTTTTTGTACGGTATAGCCCAGGCGTGATTTAAGTAGGAACAGTCTCCGTGTGCTATAGAACTGAATCAAGCTGGACGCGTAAAGTGCTCTTTGATAACTAGGCGAATTCGTGCGATTTTTCAGTGTATTTTGTCCGACTTTACAGAGCACTACAAGCCGTCGCTATTGGTCTAGTTATCTGTAACGTGGTTGATAAGCGAGCGGGCCAGACAAGCGAGCGGGCCACCTTTTATGTAAACACCACATTTTTTTCTTTACAACAACATTTCTTCACCAAAAACAATGGAATCGTCTTCAAATGAGTCAAGGCTATTGTTAGCCCTTCAAACTATCGAAAAAAACCCGAAATTAAGCACCAGAGCCGGAGCAAAGATTTACAACGTCTCGAGAACAACTCTCACCAACAGAATGAACGGCCGACGCGCTCGACAAGACACCCGCGCCAACTCTTCGAAATTGAAAGAGCTGGAGGAGGACGCTCTTCTTCAATATATTCTCGACCTGGATGTGCGAGGATTTCCGCCCAGGTTGGCGGACGTGGAAGATATGGCCAATGTTTTGCTCGCAGAGCGCGACGCGAGACGCGTCGGAAAGCGCTGGGCATCCAACTTCGTCAAACGACAACCAAACCTTCAGACGCGTTTTAATCGTGCCTACGACTACCAGAGAGCCCTCTGCGAAGATCCTGAAAAAATCAGAGCGTGGTTCGCGCTGGTGCAGAATCTACGCGCCAAGTACGGCATCGCCGACGCAGACCTGTACAACTTTGACGAGACTGGCTTTGCAATCGGCATTATCACCCCATCTATGGTCGTGACGCGCGCCGAACGACATGGAAAAGCAAGGGCAGTTCAGCCAGGCAATCGAGAATGGGCCACAGTGATTCAGGGAGTCAATGCAGACGGCTGGTGTGTCCCGCCGTTTATTGTGGTAAAAGGGGCCTACCACCTTGCCAACTGGTACACAGAGTGCAACCTTCCGCCCGACTGGGTGATCAAACCGACCAGCAATGGATGGACCGACAATGAGACAGGCTTGGAATGGATTCGGCATTTCCATCAACACACAATTCATCGCAGCGTTGGCAAATATCGAATGTTAGTGATTGACGGCCACGAGAGCCATATGTCGGCCGATTTCAACCGCTTCTGCAAAGAGAAGGACATTATCACCGTCTCTATGCCTCCGCACTCATCACACCTACTACAACCACTTGACGTTGGATGTTTTTCTCCATTAAAGCAGGCGTACGGTCGTCAAATCGAAAAGTTGATGAAGTCTTGCATTAACCACGTGACCAAGACGGAATTCCTCGTTGCGTTCCAGGCCGCCTTCTATGCCGTTTTCACAGAGGAAAATGTGAAGGCTGGATTCCGAGGAGCTGGCTTAGTACCTCATAGTCCAGAAACAGTCTTGTCAAAGCTAGATGTGAGGTTGCAGACGCCAACACCTCCTGGCTCTCGCCTAACAAGCGCCAACCCTTGGGTCTTTCAAACACCGCACAACCCGACAGAAGCAGTCTCGCACTCGGAATCCATCAAATATCGCATTTTCAGTCACCAGGGCAGCTCTCTAACACCAATTTTAAATGCTGTTGACCAAATTGCAAAGGGTGCGCAAGCAATAATGCACTCATATGCATTGTTGGCGACCGAGGCTCGGGCACTTCAACGAGCAAATACGGCACTTAGCAAACGCCGGAGAGCAAAAAAAACACGTGTACGGCTTGGAGGATCTCTTACAGTACAGGAAGGGCATGATTTGCTGGATGAGAAGGACGTGCAGGAGCAAATACAGCAGGAAACGCGGGCGAGTAGTGGTCGGCAGAGGAGGGCTGAGCCGGGCGGACGGCGCTGTGGTACTTGCGGCGAGAGAGGACACAATGCGCGCACTTGTCAGAAGTAAGTCGAAATGTCTGATGTACACAGTTCAGAGTAATTTGAATTGATTTCACTTGTTGTGGTTGCGTAATTATTCTTTTTGTTGTAGAAGATGTGGGAAGTGAGCGACTCGCTTATCTAAGCGACTCGCCTTATCAACCACGTTAATCATTTTAATTCTTTATTCTTTATTCTTTAAAGGCAAGAGTGTGAGGGTCAAGGCCAAAGGAAAGAATCTTTGAGGCAATGACCAGTTGAATTGAGAAACTAACTTGGAGAGCAAAAGAAGGAAGTAATCCGTATGGGAGAAACAAGCTATATATATACAGGCAAGTCCAGGACTAGCGTCGAAGGCCAGCCGGAGGCTGGGGAGGTTGGGGAGGTTGGGAGAGAGAGCGACGAGGTTGGCGATGTTCAGTTCGGCTCTAAGCCGAGTAACGGGCTTTAGCCCATCACATTAGCCCCCTTCTTCCACGGGGGTTTTGAGAGTGAGCCTTCGTAGAGGTCGAAGGCCTGGGTGTCCCGAAGGTCTCGAAGGGGCTCCCACGTAGCTGCCGGGTAACCAATCCACTTAACCAGAACCTGAAAACCTTGGCCGCGGCGGCGGTGCCGGAGGACGGCTTCTACCAGATATTCTCCAGCTTCTCTGTCTGGCGTAGCTTCGGCGGGGTGAATCGGGGGAGGGCTGAAGTCCGGGGTCGTCTGGGAGGGCAGGGGGTCTTCTGGGGCCCGCCGAAGGAGGTCCACGTGGAACACTGGGTGAATTCCGGGAGGCGTGTCGAGCCGGACCGCATGAGAGCCGACCAGTCCGGTAACTTTGAACGGCAGGTTGACCCAGTCTAGTTTCTTGGCCGGTCGGGAGGTCTGGACGTTCCGGAGGTTTAGAAACACCTTGTCTCCTACCTGGAAAGCTTCGGCGGCTTGTCGGGACCGGTTGGCGTATTTTTCTTGGGACTCCTGGGCGTCCGCCATGGCGGCTTGGGCAAAATCCGAGAGGTCGGCCCATTTCTTTAGCCATAACCGGCTGAGTTCTGCCGGGGAGGTGGCCGACGCTTCTCCGAGGGTGATCTCCGGGCTAAGATCCTGGCCGAGGACCGGGGAGTGGTAGCCGTGGGCCAAAAAGAAGGGGGACAGCTTTGTGGACGCCGAAGTCCGGTTGTTCAAAGCTCCCATGGCGCCAGGAAGCAGGCTGGCCCAGTCGTCTTGGTTGAAGGAGGTGTAGGTTCGAAGGAATGCTTCAACCTCCTGGTTAGCCCGCTCCGTAGCCCCGTCTGTCTGGGGGTGAAAAGCCGTGGAAAGGCGCCGGGTTATCTGGAGCTTTTGGCAGATCTCAGCCCAAAACAGTGACACGAACTGCGGTCCTCTGTCGGAGGTGATCGCCCGGGGAAGACCATGGTAAGCGAAGACGTGTCGGATAAAGGCGTCGGCCACGTCCTCGGAACGTATCGTAGCCAGGGGGATCAAGATAATTCCTTTCGAGAGTCGGTCCGTGACCACCATGATGTTTGTGCATGGGATCCCCTGGGGAGGCGTAGAGGGAGGGAGGTCAACGATAAAATCCACAGATAACTCGGACCAGGGCCTTCGGGGGACTGGGAGGGGCTTGAGTAGCCCTTTCTTGGTTTCCCTCCAGATCTTTGATTTCCCACACACGTCGCAGTTCCGAACTAGCCTGCGGACGTCATCCGTAAGTCCTGGCCAGGTGTAGTCTCGCGTGAGCAGGTCCCGGGTGCCTTCTCAGCCTGGGTGACCAGAGAGGAGAGATTCGTGGACCTTCTGGGCAAGAGCGGTTCTCAAGGGTTCAAAAAACGGTATCTAGATGCGGCCCCTCCAGCACAGTCGGTGCCCGGGGTCCACGGTGCATTCGGTGATCGAATAGGGTAGCCCGTATTCGGTGGGGAACCGTCGAGCACCTTCCTGGGCCAGGTTTCGGAGCTTGTAGTACCGGGGGTTGGCTTCCAGGGCCTGGGTCCAAAGGTCTGTCAAGGCTTGGTCTTCGAAGGGGGACAGGGGCACAAGGCTGGAGTCAGACGGGCGGAGGGCTTCCTCTTCTTCTTCTTCAGGCAGTTCCTCCTTCGGGGCGGTCCGGGTGCGACGGTGGCGGACTGGTGCTGGCTTCGGGGCTAGCTCGGGGCACTGGAACTTCATGTGGCCGGCTTTTCCGCAGTAGTAGCAGAGACCTTGTGTGCGGCGATTGTCCCGTTCTCGCTCCGTGAGCCGCCCCTTTGCTGCTCGGACTGGGGGATCCAAATCCATGGCGTCAGGGTAGGTCGGGCGAGGCGTAGTGGCAGTCCGGGGCTGGGGCTGGGGCGATACGGCCGGTCGGCGTGGGTGGTCGTAGAACGAGAGGGAGTCAAGGCGGGAGCTGACGGTGAACAGCTGGGTCACATAGGTCTGGTAGTCGGGAGCGGCGGGGGCGGTGATCAGGGCGCGGCGGAGGTCGAGGGACAGGGTGCCTTCCAGGTATCCTTTCCTGACGCCTTCTGAAGCGGAGGCTAGGTCCGCTTCGGCTAGGAGGCGTTCGAAACGGGGCAGGAACAGGGAGAAGGGTTCGGCCGGTCGTTGACGGAGATTGCGAAGCTGGTCCAGGGCCCGGGAGGCCATGTTCGGGTCCACAAAGATGGAGTCCAGGTATCGGAGGAACCGTTCTGGGGTCTGGTCGGGCGCGGCGGAGGCTTCCACGAAGGGGGCCACCAGGAGGGCGGCCTTCGGGTCGAGGCGGGCGTAGAGGTAAGCGAACTGAGATTCCGGGGGGCCGATAGCAGCTCCATCGACGCGGAGTTTGTTTCGGGCGCCGAGGGACCAGGCCCGGTAGTCCCTTCTATCCCCAGTAAAACAGGGGATGTCCGGGAGTACTTTCTTAGGCCGGGGAGAGTGATCGACGGGGGGGTTCTCCAGGGTAGCCAGGCGGTTGGTCAGGGCCAGGTTGGCTTCCATCAGGCGTTGAAACGCAGCCTCCATGTCGAAAGGGGGTGCGGGGGCGGCCATGGTCGAGGGGATTATTCGAAGAGGTCAGAGGTTCAGATAATATACCAGCAAGGCATCCAAGAGGTCAGGGGTTCAGAGAATATACCGGCAACGGTATCCAAGGGGTCCAAGAATTTCAGAAGGGTTCATAGGGGCTTCGTACGAAAACGAAGGTTCAAAGGTTCATGAGCGAAGTTAGTTTTTATGTGAGGGTCAAGGCCAAAGGAAAGAATCTTTGAGGCAATGACCAGTTGAATTGAAAAACTAACTTGGGGAGCAAAAGAAGGAAGTAATCCGTATGGGAGAAACAAGCTATATATATACAGGCAAGTCCAGGACTAGCGTTGAAGGCTAGCCGGAGGCTGGGGAGGTTGGGGAGGTTGGGAGAGAGAGCGACGAGGTTGGCGATGTTTAGTTCGGCTCTAAGCCGAGTAACGGGCTTTAGCCCATCACAGAACGAGGTCGGCTAGCCACTGGCTCGGGGCGTTTTGGCGGTCGTAGCGGCGCTCTTCGCCTTCGAAGGCGTTTCCGGCAACCGTAGGGCGGTGCGAAGGCTTATCTGTGTCGCCGGTGGTGCGCACGGCGTCGTTGTCCCAGGGCTGCCAGTCCTGCAGCAACCCGTCCACGGTCTCCCAGACCGCCTTGTCGATGGGGAACTTCTCTTGGTGGTCAAGGAGGAAAAGATTTACCAAAGGGTGGGCCCGTAGCACGCCCTCAAAGACGTGGTCTGCGCGCTCCTGTGGCCATTTGGCTAGGCTAGGCACAACCGCTTGCACGAAGTGGGTGCGTACTCTATGGCAGAAGACAGCAAACGTCGACGATCTGTTCGGATCATTTTTCTTGTGCTCCTCCCACAAACGGCCGAGCAAAGCGTTGATGGACGGAGGGGCAGCTGTGCCATCGGGGCGGGGAGAGCTCTGCAAGAGGTTACCGAGACTATCGACCTCCATTTGGTCGACCTCACATTCTGACGAGTTGCGCATAGGCGACGAGGGAACTAAAAGAACTAGTCGTGTCGACTAGCCTAGTCTCGGACACGATAGGAGACGGCACGGCTTTGGCATGCACCACTGCGAAATTGGTGACCATGTTTGCCCGTCGGCGATAGAGGGTGTGTGTGGATGTGCGTCTGGGGACGTTTTGTGTTGTTCTTGGGTGGTTGGGGGTTTTTTGCAATGTTTTTTTTCAACGTTGGGTGGTTTTGTTTTGTTTAGGAGGGTCGGGGTTTCAATAGGGAATGACTTGACTATGACGTATTTGATGGCCCTTAATGGTGCCAAGTTCTTCCGATCCTGTGACACAGCTTAAACTAATTTTACGGAATATAGTTTACCCAGTCACGTGTCACACATGCAGCTGTGTCATCTGTATGAGTCATGTGGTGACATTACACGTGATCTCGTGAGGGATTTAGCCCTCCTAGCGCACGCACTAGATAACTATAAACCATGCTTCTTCCATACCTCATATCATATATTTCATTTGTGTGCCCCAGTGGGTCCACCATAACACGTGACCATGACCAATGTTATCTAACAAGTCTTTGTCTCCGTGTTTTGACAGGCAGAATTTTTCCTTTTCATCCACATCACTATCACGACTCTTCCTGCCCATCGACAATCCATCGCCCTCCCATCGCCCTCCCATCGCCCTCCCATCGCCCTTCCATCGCCAACACCCGGACGTCTATTTTTCTTGCTAGATTGTTTTCGACAGTGGTGCATCAGCGTCGCGAGCATCATCTCGTAGAACAGTCGGAAGTTTGACGCGCCTTTTCAAGTTTCGCTTTTCTTCTCTTTTGCCTCTTCCTCGCTCTGCTCTTTCGCTCTTTTGGCCTCCATCACCACAACGCGACACGGAGCCGTACTGCCGCACCACGTACCGCCTTTTACCGCGTACTGCCCGTCCGACCTCGACCTCGGACTGCATCGCCCAGTATTGGAGCAGGTTCTCCTCACCGTTGTATCGCACCGTACACAAGCCCAGTGCTTGCTGCTGCTCACGCACACTTTGAAGACCTGTGCGCACCTAAGTCTGCGACATTGCATCACGCTGCAGTAAACGCGAGGACGTAAGCGATAATCGACAGGGCATAAAAGCCAGACTGCATAACGGAGAACTGCCTCAGCCGCTGCTCCAGCACACAACACAGCACCATGTCGGCCGTAGCCGAGCTAGACGCAGGCCTGCAGGCCATGCAGGCCCTCAAGCCGCCAGGCGTGTCGGGATCGCGCATCACGGCGCTGACGAGTCTCTGTGTGGCCAATGTACAGGTGAGCAAAACGCGCCGAGTAGACGGACGAGTCGTGCTAACAGCCCAGTCCGAGTCGGTCCTGATCCAGAAGCTCTACACCCACTTCAAGCGGACGCCGGGCACGCACAAGCTCGGCGTTCTCTACGTCGTAGATTCTGTAACGCGCAAATGGTTGGACCAGGCCAAGCAGCAGGGCCAGACGGTCAACAGCGCGGCGCCCGACGGCACCTATGCAGCGGGTGTGAATAGAGTAACGGAGCTGATTCCAGTGCTGATGAATGACATTCTGTCGACGGCGCCGGCCGACCAAAAGGTACGCATGCGTGTATTGCTGTCGTCTGCCACTTGCCTGGCTCTAACACGGACAGGACAAAATCCGGAAGCTGGTCGACATTTGGGAAAAGGGCCAGACCTTTCCGCCCAAGCTGATTGAGTCGTTCAAGGAGCGCTTGAATGCTAGTACGCGATGCCCTCCCGGTCTCTTGTTCCGTCGCTTTTCTTGTTCTAACCGCGCAGCCGCCTCGACGACACCACCCGGCAGCCCGCCGGCGAGGGCACCGGTCCCAGGACCTTCGCGGCCCGCCGCACCCGCTGCGCCGCCGGCCATCCCGCCCAACATTATGGAAACACTGGCGAACCTGGCGCGGCAGAACGCGGCCAACAAGCTGGCGGCCCCGGCCCCGGTTCCCGCTCCGGCCGCTTCGACTTCCCTGGCTTTCGGCGTGCCCAACAACAACAACCTGCCGTCCCACCTGGCCAGCCAGCTGCCTGGTGGCAGTCCCTACGGCGTACAGCCGCAGCCGCAGCCGCAGTCGCAGCCGCAGCCGTTTCAGATGCCGCAGGCGCTGTCGGGCGGCAACCCTCTACTGGGTGCGGGCTTTGGTGGCATGCCAGGCGTTAATGGCGCGCCGATGCAGCAACCACAGCCGCAGGCGGCCGCGGGAGGTGCCAACATGCAGAACCTGTTCCTGATCCAGGCGCTTCTGGCGCAGGGCATGCCGATTGACCAGATCACGGCACTTTTGGCCGGGATGGCGGGCGGCAACGCAACGGTCGCACCAGCCTACCCGAACCAGGCGGCTGCACCGCCGTCCCTGGTGCCGGCAGCGCTGGCGGCTGCCGTGGCGGCGTCGGCGGGCGGGGGTGCGCACAACAGCAACATGCCGCCCGGGTGGCCGCAGAATGGCAACAACAACGGCGGATATCCGGGAACGGTGGCGCCAAACTGGAGCAGCAGCGCCAATGCCATAGGCGGCGACGACAGCTACGGAGGGCGGTCATCTCCCGGTCGAGGCCGGGGCCGGTCACGGTCGCGGTCACCGGGGCGGTACTATGACGGACGGGGCTCGCCACGGGGCCGGGACGAGCGGAGGGGCTCGCCTGGGCGCGGAGAGGAGCGGCACCGTGAGCGCGGCCGGGGCCGGGACTACCGGCAGCGGTCACCGGGCGGCGGCGGGCGGCGGGGTGGTGGCGGCGATGTGGCGAGCCCGCACCGGTCGCCGCCGGCGGCAGGCGACAAGTGGGTGGAACACGACCCGTCGCTGGCGCCAGGAACGATCCGGGTGCTGAGCCGGACGCTGTTTGTGGGCGGCGTGACAGTGTCGGAGGCGGAGTTGCGGAGCATCTTTGGGCAGTACGGAGCGGTGCAGACGTGTATTGTGAACAAGGAGAAGCGGCATGCGTTTGTCAAAATGTACACGCGGCAGGACGCGGAGGCGGCGCGCAAGGGAATGGAGGTGACGCGCAACGACGACTCGGGGCTGCGGACGCGCTGGGGCGTGGGCTTTGGGCCGCGCGACTGCAGCGACTATGCCAAGGGCATCAGCGTGATTCCGATTGCGAAGCTGACGGAGGCGGACCGCAAGTGGCTGCTGACGGCGCCATGGGGCGGCACGGGCGGGCGGGCGATTGAGGGCGGCCTCGTGGTTGAGGAGCCGGACATTGAGATTGGCGCCGGCGTGTCGTCCAAGGCCATCAGCCGGCGCATGCAGACGGACCGCGGCGGTGCCAACGGGCCGCGGTCGACGCGGCGCGAAGAGGAGCTGGCGGCGGCGTCACGGGAAGGCGGCGGCGGGCGGCCGACACGGCGGGGGGGACGCGGCGGCGGCGGCGGCCGGGGGGACCACGAAGGCGGCGGCGCCAACAGCAGCAACACAAACAGCGGCGGCAACGCCAACGCCAATGCCAATGCGAATCCCAACACCATGTTCCCCTACGGCCTGGCGATGGGTGCCAACGGCATGCCCGTCTTTCCGCAGGGCTTTCCGTTCCCGGCGAACCAGAGCGGCAGTCTGTAGGCCAGGGATAGACAGACGGGAGGGTCAGAGGGTCAGAGGGTTAGAGGGACAGAGGGACAGAAACAGGACAGAGGGACAGAAACAGGACAGAGGAAGGGACAGACGGACAATCGGACAGACGGACGGACAAAAGAGACCACTGTCGTCTACAGATTTTGCGCTAGTGTGTTTTTACATTATTTAATTCGTATTCGTATCGTATCAAATCGTCAGATACAGGGCAATTCTTCATCTTACATGTCCGGCATCTCTTCGTAGGCAAACCCGTAGTCGGCCTGGACGTCCGAAATCAGCCGCAGACTGCCCCGGTCGGCCAGGTAGAGCGCCGCACGGGTGTCGGGCGTGAGGCTGTCGAGCGACAGATCGCGGGCGCAGTTGCGCCGATGAAGGGCAGCCTTGTCCAGTGGACGCTCTCTGCCGGCTATGCCGTCGAACTCGTCCCACTCGTGCAACTTGTCGAGTTCCACCAGTGGCCATCCCACACACGGCGCGTCGCTCGCGCGCGGCCGGTTCATCTGCTGGTCGCGCGCACAGGCCGCCAGCAGCGGCGCCTGCGGATCACCGTCGCGGTGGCACGACGTGCAAAAGAGGCCCGTGTCGGCATAGGCCGGGCCCTGGACGGCGCCGACGGTGGGGTCAGCGACGAGGCGCAGGCGGCCAGTGCGGACGAGGGCGCGGGCGAGGGCGACGCCCGAGGAGGTGTCGACAGTGTCGGCAGTGTCGGCAGCGTCTGGCCGGTCTGGCGGCGGCGGCGTCGCGTGGCGACGGATCTCGGGCGGCCGCCGAAGAAGCGACGGGTTCTTGGGGCTCTTGGGATTCTTGGGGTTCCTGGGGTTCGTGGGAGTCGCCTTTTCCTTCTCGTTTTCCTCCTCGGTAAGAAACCCCTCGTCCTCGTCGCCCTCGTGCCCCTCAACGTCCAACAAAAAGACCCGTCCGCTCGCATCGCCCACGACCAAACGCGCCTTGTCGGGCGAAAAGGCGCCAAACGACACCGCCGCCGGACACGCCAGCACGTCGCGCACCAGCGTCGCGGGATGCGCCGGCGGTGCCCGCACGTTCCACACGCGCACCAGCCCGTCGGCCGAGCCCGTGTACAGCCGGTCCGGGTGCGCGCCCCAGGCCAGAAACTTGATGCCCGTGTCGTCGTCGGAGCGCCGGTCCGCCTGGTGCTCTTCGAGAAAACGGCCGTGCGCGAGCCGGTGCAGCGGCAGGCCCGCTCGCGCCGTGTCCCACACATAGGCACAGCCGTCGGTGCAGCCGGCCGCGACCCAGACGTGGGTCGTGCTGTTGGGGCGTAGGGCGAGCTCGTTAATGTCGTCGGCGGGACAGTCGAGGACAAATAGTTCGGTCGCGGCGAGGGGGGTCGAGGCGGAGGAGGCGGAGGACGACGACGACGGCACGGAGACGTCCAGGTCGCGGGCCACGCGGAAGAGGCGGATCTGCGTGCGGACGCCGCCCTCGACGGCATTGCCGGCCGGCGCCGTGGCGGCCGCAAAGATGGGCTGCGACGGGTGCCAGGCGACCTCAAACACGTTCTGGGCAGTGCCGGCCCCGGCCAGCCGACAGCGCCGACCCGTGTCGGCGTCCCACAGACACAGCTCGCCGGCGTTGCGGCGGTCGTCGGGGATGTCGTCGTCGGAGCCGTTGGCGGCAAGGCTGCGGGGGGAGAAGCCGACAAGGAGGAGGTGGCGGACGGCGTCGGCGAGGCCCCAGCGGACGGCAGCCGGGAGGTAGGCCCAGCGGGGGACGGAGGAAGAGGAAGAAGAGGGCTTGTGGGCGGAGGGTCGCTCGGTCTCGTACGCCTCGTCGGTGTAGAACGTCATCGGCGGCGGCGGCGGTGGCGCCTCGACCAAACGCGAGCACGAAAACGACTGAAAGGGCGTGTCGTCCATGGCAGCACTGGCGCCGGCGGCGGCGCCCAGGCGGTAGACACGCACGGCGCCCACGGCCACGTCGGCCGCCGTGGCCACGAGCCCGTCGGACGCGACGACAAAGTTGACCTTTGCTGTGTGCCGCCACACCGCGACGGCCTCCATGGCGCTGCCGTCGGGGCGGACGCGCCAGACGCGGACGGCGTAGTCAAAGCCGGCCGAGAAGGCGAGGCCGCGGTCGGGGGCGCAGTCGGTCGAGACGACGGGGGTGTAGAGCCAGGGCGCAGGATCGACGGCCGACGTAGATGCTGACGCGGATGCCGACCGTGGGATGCGATGGTCGGGGTAGGCCTGCAGCGGGCCACCGACGGCGCCGAGCACCAGGTTGCCCGGCCGGTTGTACTGGTCCATGTGCGTGATGGTGCCGCAGAGAAAGGCGTTGGGCGATGGCCACACAACCGTGGCCACGTCGCCGGCACAGCTGGTCCACGCGCCGCGCAGCCGCAGCTGGTCCTCGCGCAGGCGCTGCAGCGCGCCGGCCACATCGCCGACGGCCATCCGGCGGCCGCAGTAGCCGCCGGCGCCGTGCTGGCCATTGGCGGAACGGGCCCAGAAGAGGGCGGTCATGGCCGTGGTGAGTCCTTGCTGTTCTTGTTGTCTCTTACGCTCCCGAGATCCCTTGGACCCCGCCTTCTCGACCGCCATCGTCATCACCCGTCCATCGACGGCGGCCGCTCCGGCAATCCGTCGCTGCAGCGCCACGTCTGACAAAAAGGCCGCCACGTCCGCCGGCGTCCGCCCGGCCAGGGGCGTGTGTGTAAGCCGCTCTACGGCCTCGTCGTCACCCACGAGCCGCTTGAGCCGCTTGAGCGGATTCTTGCTCTTGTGGCCAGGTCCGCCGGCCGGCCGTCCGCTCAGCTGCGCCATCTCGGCGTGTGAAAAGTCCACGTGTACCGCCACCGGGCCGCACCCGTCAGCCGCACGGAGCCCAAGATGGGCCGCCTGGCTCGTCGGCGTCCCGGTCGCAAGCCGGCCGCGCGTAGCATAGTCGAGGTACGGTCGCCGCACGAGGTCCGGGAAACGGTCGCGAACGAGACGGCGGTCGGCCGGGCGCTGGGGGTAGGGCGGCCACGGTGTGGCCGGTGTGGCGGTGACGGATGGCGTCACAGGAGACGATGGCAGCGGCAGGGTGGCCGGCACCGAGCGCAGGTGCAAGGCCGTCGGCCTGGGTGCCGGTGTTGACGGGAGCGGCTTCTGTATTAGTCAGCATGGTAAGCCTAGGGCACGTGACACGAGGACCTCACCGGCGCCGTCGTCCGGGGCGGCGTCCGGGTCTGGTCATCGTCGCTGTCCGACAGCACGATGAACTCCGGCGCGGACGTGTTAGCCTCCGTCTTGGCGCGCTTTGCAGGCGGCTCTTGCAAGGCACGCTGTTTGGTCACATTGTGCCACAGAACTAGACCCGGCAAAGGCCGCTGGTTAAGGTGCGCAGCCATAGCGGTCTCCATCTGTTACGTGGTCGTGGGCGGTGAGCCGAACACAGGAAACTGGTGCCGATGGCTGCTTTGAATGCGCCCTCAGAAACCAGTCACCTTGGTGAAAAGAAAGACAGGTCGTGATAAATCGTAGATATGACAATAGGGAATGTATGACAATAAAGGAAATTCACTCGAGACAGATGAAAGAGAACGAATAAAGGAATAGCCTGAGGAGCAGGTAAAAGAGCAAAGCGATCGAACAAAGCACTGCGAACTGATTTGATTCTGATGTGATTTGATGTATTGTTTTTTCGATGATTCTTCTACAGACTTGCGCGCAGCGCAAGTCCCTATTTATGACAAACCAGGCCACGTGACTGAGCCACGTGACTAAAGGGCAATACAGTAAAAGGCCACCTTAATTTGCCGTAGCACCATCGTCTGCCGTGGCGGTGGCTTTAGCTGTGGCAGCACGACGGCGGCGCTGCTACTGCCGGCGTCGGTATGCATCGGCCTGCCCGCCATATCGAGCGCCGTGTCGGGGCGGTGTTTTGGCGTTTTAGTAGAAATAAAAGTGTTGTACATTGGCACCGGATTAGGCTACTTCATTTTTAATGGACACGTGTTTTTTCGGCCGTGAATAGGGCGTTATGTAATCTTTAAAGGAAGCAGAGGACGCAGTATAATTTATCTCGCATTAAATTAGCCTTTAGATGTTAGTATACGCGCGATTAAGCAGAAGGGTTTAATTCAAGTGTTATGAACGGGCACCTAGTTCCCTGAACTTCAGTGCTTCTTCACGGGTTTGTGTTAACCAGGTGTGACGGGCCAAGTGTAGCGGGTTGCCGCGGATACGTCGCAAGGTAACACCGATGGAAGGTAGGTCCTATTGGCTAAGAAAAGAATTGGATGTCGCGTCGTCCCTGACCGCGACCTACGATCCCTTTTGTGCCTGCTATTCCCCAGCCTCTCTTTGTTACGTGGTCGTGGGCGGTGAGCCGAACACAGGAAACTGGTGCCGATGGCTGCTTTGAATGCGCCCTCAGAAACCAGTCACCTTGGTGAAAAGAAAGACAGGTCGTGATAAATCGTAGATATGACAATAGGGAATGTATGACAATAAAGGAAATTCACTCGAGACAGATGAAAGAGAACGAATAAAGGAATAGCCTGAGGAGCAGGTAAAAGAGCAAAGCGATCGAACAAAGCACTGCGAACTGATTTGATTCTGATGTGATTTGATGTATTGTTTTTTCGATGATTCTTCTACAGACTTGCGCGCAGCGCAAGTCCCTATTTATGACAAACCAGGCCACGTGACTGAGCCACGTGACTAAAGGGCAATACAGTAAAAGGCCACCTTAATTTGCCGTAGCACTCTTATTCCCCAGCCTCTCCAGCCGCCTGGACCGCAAGCCGGCCCCACCTGGATAACAGGTCGGCCCAATTGTGATCCGCCCCGCAAGTCGGCTCAATTGCGATCATCCGTAGCCTTCCCAACCACTGCGGCTGGTTGCTAGTTCTCCGGACTGCGGCCTCGGCCTCAGTCCCGTCTCGGGCCCTCAGCCCGTCACACCAAGGACCCAGTGATGGCTCGGCCAAGGCCTGAGCCAGGCTTGCCCGGCACGCAGACGACCTGACCTTGAAATCGGGGTCCACCCGACCAACTCCACTTTTCTGTAAGTCACAAAATTCGAAAGGTACTACATAACTTGGTCAGGTCAGCTTGATTTGTATGAGCGATTTTTACCAACTGGTTTTTCCGATGTATCTAGCCGTGCGCCAACACTCTGCACACCGTGTATACAGCACAAAAAACGGCAGAAAAAAGTAAACAAACTTTCTGCCAGTCGGTAAAGCTAGCGCATATATGATATACTACAGGAAACGCATTTCTAGCTCATTCCCTACTCCTTCGTAACGTTCTATCGGATACATCACCATGGCTGCGCTGCAAAGCAACAAGTACTACCGACAATACGCTGCTGGAAACAATGGACAGCGAGACGAAAAGCTTCCGCCTTTTCTTCATATTGATGACAATACGATTCGCATTGTTCCCGGAGAGGTTTTTTGTCGCTTCGCGTACCCTGGGCAAACAAGCGTTGTTTGTCCATATTTGGTTTGTTTACCTGTTTTTTTACCTCGATCATTTTACTAACCCTTATTTCAAGAAGCGATTTTCGAATGAGCATGCATTGCGAAATCACGTTAAGCGTTCACACAACATTCTTGTTCAGAGCAAAAAGGCCGGCCGCAACGGGCTTCAGGAAATAATGGCTGCGATCGGTATTTCTCCCATATCCTTGCGCAACTCTATTTGGAATACACTTAAAATGCATCAGCAATGCGTTTTATCCTATTTCTATGCTAATTATTTTAGAATTTTACAAAGACTTTACCACATCCTTGAGCACCGACAAAGTTCTAACACCCCCTTCGCCCCAAAAAGAGCACAGGAGTCAACAATCGCCTAACCCAATTACCCCGGCGCCGACATTACAATCTCTTCATATTGCGCCTGAATCGCAGTCGCAGTCGCAGTCTTTGTTACAGTCGCCAGCACAGTCTCCAGCACAATCGCCAGCGCAGTCGCCAGCGCAGTCACCAGCGCAGTCACCAGCACAGTTGCCAGCACAGTTGCCAGCACGGTTGCGATCGCATGAAAAGATTCCTCGTCAGCTAATGCGAGTCCCGTTTACAAAAGCACGGTCAAAAAACCCGTCTCATGTTCGTCTACTCTAACCCTTCTTGCATGAAATATGCTAACTAAATAGGTAAACACTTGGCGCATGCAGAAGATGGTCCGAGTTCAGCGCAATAATGTTTGCAACAACTGCAATACCGCGAGCAGAGTTTGCCCGCCTGCCTCTCGGCCAAGCAATCCAACGTGCATGACGTGGAATCAGTTTGAAGTTTCAGACCAGGAATAGGACAAAATGAACCACACTGCAATGATATCGCGATTATATTGCGATGCTCATGCTTTGCGAACTCAATCCATATGTTTTACGATCTTTCTTACATCTACGCTTTCGGCAGTACTGGAACTGTTTGATAAAAGTAAGCCAATTGCATAAGTATTTAATTGCATTAGAAGTGTAACAGAACTTACATCTTGATATTGCTTGTCGTTGTTTTTGTATTTCTTTGGAAGAACATAGCAAAAACCGTCATTTGCTGTTCTTGGAAAGTCTGGTACTGCTGGAGCAAAGATGAAGGTTTTGGCATATAGAGGGACTTGGGCATATTTTGTCGATGTGAGAAGAACCGGTTCGTCGAACTATTTATTAGATAGTGCAGAACAACAAAAGAATAAAAGAATAAGGTACTGACCAAAGTAAAGTCTTGACCAAGTGCTGGTTGAAGGGCTTCTTCTTCGTTGTCAATACGAAGCTCTTGCTCGTTTTCTTCCATGATTGCGAGAATTTCCATGCTCGCGAGAATATAAAAAAGAAGGAAGAAATATAATTAAACGCAAACTGGAAACTAATGTAGTCTCAATTCTATCGTGTTCCCATGGCGACCTACAGTAACTAAGCGGTAAAACGGTTAGTGCACCTAAAAAGGAAGAAAAAACGCAAACTGGAAATCAATGTAGTCTCAATTCTATCGTGTTCCTGGTAACCTACAGTAACTAAGCGGTAAGAAGGTTAGTGCACCCAAAATTAAACACACCAGAACTCAATTTAATCTCAATTGGATCTCAATTTGATAGTATTATTATTGTTCTACACCTGTGGACTGACTATCTGAGATAATATGAGGAACTCCAGTAGAGTGACAGCCGCTGCTAAAAGCCTGGAAGGGAAAACTACAGCACTGTGGGACGTTGGGTAGGGCAAGCCCTTCGATGTCTGTGTTTTGTGCTGGTCAAAGTCGATGGCCCATCTTCGCCCTGACAATTCGATAGTGTTGCTATAGTAACTGCGATAAGGTTAATGCGCCTGCCATGACTAAGCGATAGGATGGTGTTCACCGCTTTATTAGCGTGGACTGTGTTCAAGTAAAAATACATATGCGCTTTTACTCAGAACCCTGATTGTACCTCACAAATTTTGCGACTTGCAGAAGAGTGGAGTTGGTCGGGTGGGCCCTGAATTCAAGGTCAGGTCGTCTGTATACTCGGCTTGCCAGGGGGAAGGAGCCTGCGGACCCCTGATTGGGACTCTGGGGCACTCGGTGGCTGGGGATGAGTGTCACGGGCAGACAGAACGGAGAGGCGAGGACGAGGATCGGTTCGGAACAGCTAGTCTTCTACAGAGGGTGCAGGCAGGGTTGAGACAAAGACGTAGCTTAAGGAGCTACGTTCAGGAGGCGAGTGCGAACCGAGGATAATCCTCGATGGCGGTCTACAGTGGCAGTACTTGGGGCAAGCCACCCCTTGGTGGCTGGAGAGTGGGGTAGGTCTATGGGCCTGGCGCGGCGGTCCGTGACAATGAGTGGCTGAGGACCCACTACCCCTGAGCTGGCCACGAGCATAATATGGTACGCCTGATCGGATCTCTTCTTCTTCCTTCTTTCCTCTTTCTTCTGTATCTTGATTCTTTCGTTCGATAGGACAATTCGACTCCTTGGGCTTTGCCAGCGATCCCTCCTGCAGACCCCTTACACCAGGGCGGTCAAGGCGTAAACACAGTACTGTCGGTGAGTGCTAAGTCGTGGGCGTTGTCGTAGTTCTTCAGGGTGTGAATCGAGGCTACCACTGTGTGAGAGTGATACTTAGATTAATTGCTAAAGAGATAGTAAGGAAACTATCTGGGTAGGGAGCATGGGTTATATACATCTTTCCCGTTCTCCGTCTTTTCCTGGATTGCAGCCTAACGTTATGTGTTTTTGCGATCCTTATTGTCACGTGACCTGTCGCACGCGTGATTCGTGCTTTCTGCCTTTGCAGACCGTCGGCCGTTGGGTGGGGGATCACCACATTGTCGTAGTCGTTCTCGTAGGTTGTCTTGGGGTCACAAGCTGCAGTGACTCCTCAATGTGAGATTGAGTACATGAGTTGATTGCTGAAGAGCTATGAAGGAAAACTATCTGGGTGGTAGAGACTGTTTATATACTAAAGTGCTTCCTTCCTACTCTTCTTAGATCGCTGGATCGCAACACCGAGTCTGCGATCCCTATCACCACGTGATCTAGAGCTGTGTGCTTGTGTCGCCTGATTGGGTGAGTTCTGCCGGTGTTTACCGCGTGGTCTCCTCTTTGAGCCGTTTCCTCCTTAGGTCGTCACAATTGGGTGGGTTTCTGCCGGTGCTCACCATATGGCCTCCCCTTTGGGCCGCTTCCTCCTTGGGTCGTTACACTTGCGCAGTAGGGCCTCGGGGTCATCCATTATGGGGTAGATTGTGCTCATTTGAGGTGAGACGAATGTAAGACCAGGGTGATGATTGGTCAAAATAGAATGTAAACAAGGTGAAGAAAATAAGGGTTTCAAATGGCCTGGGAAGTTGCCTAAATAGGCTGCCTGGTGATGCCAACGTTGTGGCTCTGGGAACAGCGTTGGGAGGGATATTGGGAGATTGGGAGGTTCCTTGATGCCAAATTAGAACCGCCGGGCTTATAACCTATTATTTGTAACGGGCTGGGCCCGTAAGAGGCCTTAGGCACCGTCGGCCGACCGTATACCACGTGATCCTCGCACGTGCCGCGCACGTGCCATGTCCGCAGAGCTGTAAGGGGTCAAGAGCGAGTGTATTCAACTGACTAATGCCGTATCTGTCAATAGGAACGCATTACAGAAAGAGAAGAAAAGAAGCGAAAGAGTCCCCCTATCGTGGGATGTCAGAAATAGGGGCTCTGCGGATATGGCACGTGCACGGCACGTGCGAGGATCGTGCGAGATCACGTGGTATACGGTCGGCCGACGGTGCCTGAGGCCTCTTACGGGCCCAGCCCGTTACATTACCCCCCCTTCAAGGGGTCGGCCGCCGTGATGGGTGCCGGCAGGGTGGCTTCGTAGGCCGCGAAGGCGGCCGTCTCTTTCAGTGCGGAAAGAGGTTCCCAAGTGGGCTTGGCGTAACCGGCCCATTTTACGAGCACGGAGTGTCCTCGGCCACGGCGTTTATGGCGGAGGATCTGCTCGACCTCGTACTGAGGTTCTCCGTCTGTGACAATGGGCGGCGGTTGGGTGTTGTCAGACTCCTGGCCCGGCAGAGGATCGTCTGCGCCGGGGCGGAGGAGGCTGGCGTGGAAGACTGGATGAATGCCCGGCGGCGTGTCGAGCCGGTATGTCAGCGGTCCAGTCTGCTCGAGGACGCGGTACTTGGCCGCGATCCAGTCGAGCTTCTTCGAGGGCCGGTCTGAATGTACGTTCTTCAGACGCAGCCATACAAAGGTACCAACGGGGAAGTGCTGCGCCGGCTGGCGGTGTTGGTCGGCGTAGTGCGCCTGCCGTTCTTGCGCAGCAGCTATCGAGGCCTGGGCGAATTCCGTGGCTTCGCGCAGTCGTTGGTGGAAGCGGAGGCGTGGTTGTTCAACGCAAGCATAGCGGCTGGCAGCAAGTCTGCCCAGTCCGTCTGCTCGTATGCTGCGTACGCGCGTAGGTACGCTTCAACTTCCTGGTTGGCTCGTTCGGTGGAGCCATCGGTTTCTGGGTGGAAGGCGGTGGAGAGGCGCCGCTGGATGCGGAGGAGGCTGCACAGGCGGCTCCAGAACAGTCCCACGAACTGGGTGCCACGGTCCGAGGTGATGGCGCGAGGGATCCCGTGGTGACGCACCACGGCGCGGAGAACCACGTCCGCGACGGCTTCGGCTGTCATAGACGACATAGGCTCTAAAATCAAAGCTTTTGTCAACCGGTCCGTGATCACCAGAAGGTTCGTCGCGCCGTTCGAGGGTGGCAAGTCCGTGATAAAATCCATCGAGAGTTCAGCCCAGGGTCGGTCCGGGATCGGCAACGGCTTCAGGAACCCGCGACGCTTTTCTCGCCAGAGGGTCGTACGACCGCAAACGTCGCAGTTCCGTACGAACCGCCGTACGTCCTGGCTCATGCCCGGCCAGAAGAAACGCCTTGACAACAACAGGCTCGTCTGGTCCCTGCCGGGGTGTCCTCCAAGCGCGCTGTCGTGCGTCCGTTGGATGAGCAAGGTGCGCAGTGTATCGTCCTGCGGAATCCATACTCGTCCTCGCCAGATTAACCGTTGTGCCTCGTCCAGAGCACACTCCGTGATCGAGAGGGGAATCTGCCACTGTGGAGGGAACTGGCGAGCTTCGTCGGCTACTGCTCGATGCAGCAGCCAATACTTCTTGTTGCTCACCAGCGCCGCGGTCCACAGCGCGGTCAAGTCCTCGTCTTCGAAAGGCGTCGGCAGCTCGAGACAGCGTTCAGGCGTATCGTCCGTCGGTTGGTCTTGGTCGTATCGTGCGGCGCGACCAACTTTCACGCGCACCTCACGGCCCTTGGGCAGCAGCTGCATGTGCCTGTTCGCCAAGCGGTCGTCCTCTATGCCGTGCGGCATATCTTGGTCTCTCCGCGACAACGCATCAGGGACCACCGCGGTGGCGCCCTGCCGGTACACCAAGTCGTAGTTGTACCGGCTCAACGTCTCGGCCCATCGTGCTTGCCGTTCGCTAAGCTGCCGCTTGGTCTGGAAGTACTGGAGGTTTTTATGGTCGCTCCAAACGGTGAACTTCTCGACGCTGCGCAGTTCGGCGTCCCATTCCTTCATGCACGCGATGATGGCTAACAGCTCCTTATCGTGGATCACATAGTTGGCCTCGGCAGGCAGGAGCTTCCGGGAGAAGAAGGCAACGGGGTGTAACACGCCCTCCTCGTCTCGCTGCGAGAGAGCGCCGCCGACGGCATACCCAGACGCGTCAGCTTCCAACACAGTTGGCTTCTCGGGATCCCACTGGGCGAGCACCGGCGCGGAGATAAACAGTCTCTTCAACTCCCGAAACGCTTTCTCGTGCTCGTCCGTCCAGACGAACGGAACATCCTTCTTGGTGAGGTGCGTGAGGGGGGCGGCTAGCTCCGAAAACCAGGGTATAAAGTCTCGGTAGTAGTTGGCGAACCCGATGAAACTCCGCACGCCCTTCCCCGAAGAAGGAGCTTCCCAACCTTGGATGGCCTTAATCTTCTCAGGATCAACGCGGACACCCACACCGGCTTCCAAGATGAAGCCTAAGTACTTCGTGGTCTGCACGTGGAACTCGCACTTGTCGATGTCGAGATGCAGACCGGCTTTCTGAAGTCTTCTCAAGACTTCCGTCACTTTTTCGACGTGGTCCTGCTCCGAGCCGTCGGAGTAGACCAGCACGTCGTCGATATACGCCGATGCGTATTCGTCGAGGATGCCCTGCAGCGCTTGGTTGATGTAGCGCTGAAACGTAGCAGGCGCACCCGTGAGCCCAAAGGGCGTGACGAGCCACTCGAAAGACCCGTACCTCGTTCGGAACGCGGTCTTCCACTCGTCACCTTCTTTCACACGCACTTTGTGAAAGGCGGAAATCACATCGAGCTTCGTAAACCACCGAGCCTTTGACAAGGACCGTAGTGTCTCCTTGATCAAGGGGAGAGGATACCGGTCTTTCTCGGTCAAAGCGTTTAACGCTCGGTAGTCAACACAGAAGCGAAGCCCTCCGCCGGGCTTCTTGACAAAAAGCACCGGGGCGGCTGCGGGCGACTGGCTGGCTCGAATAAACTGTTTATCCAAGAGCTCCGTCAGCGTTTTCCGCAGCACCAGCAATTCCTCTCGCGACATGCCGTACAGAGGTCCCCAGGGGACCTCCGGCGGGTTGCCCTTCTCGTCGGGCTTGAGAGGAATGGAGTGGTCGATCCCTTGACGGTGAGGTGGCAGCTCGTCGGCGGCCTCACGGTCGAACAACGGGAGGAAGCTGTGATACCGCTTCGGTAGCTTCTCCCGTGGATCCGTACGGGCTTTAGGCCGTAAGGCCTTCTCGATGTCGGCAAGAGAGGCAGCGAAAACCCGTGTTCGTTGAGTCTCTTGCCTTTCCTTCTCGCGACTGGCTCGTCTAGCCAACGCGACGAAAGTCGTGGACATCACCTGCGCGTGAGGGTGTCCTTCCGGTCGGCCTGGGAACCGTCTCCGGATCGTAAGTTGACTGCTGCCTATAAACAGCCAGTCGTTCCTCGCATTAAACTCCACGCCCTCGCGGCGCATCCATGGGAGTCCGAGGATCACGTCTTCTTGTTGTTTAGGTACGACGTAGAAGTAGAATCGTCGTTGCTTGTGCCCGTCGACGTCGATGTCGGCATAGGCCACTTGTCTGATGGCTTTCCCGGTCGGGCCGGTGATTCCATCCAGACTCCTCGGTTGGCTCAGCTTAATTCGATTAAGCCGAGCCTGGTTAGCGAATCGTTCGCTCACGGTGCCAAAGCTGCTGCATCCCGTGTCAACCAGTGCGTGTGTGAAAACAGTCGAGTTTATCAAGATATTCACAAAGAAGCTAGGCTGGTCCATCTTGTCTTCTTGCTTTTTCCATTCTTCGACTGCTGACTCCCGCTCCCGCGCACGACTTTGTGCAGGAGCTACTCTTTTCCCGAACCGTCCTCACTGCTCGAGGCATCAGTGCCAGCGCTGTCACTCTCGGATTCGGGCTCCTCTCTCTTAGCCTTTCCTTTCTTGGCCCTGGTCGGAGTCGTCTCCAGCGGCTGCTCAGCTGTACAGTGGCGGGCGATGTGTCCAGTCTTCCCGCAGCGGTAGCAGTTCCTCTTCCTTTCTTGCGTGCCCGATGTCTTCACCCTCGTCTTCCTAGCCTTCGAGGGTTCCCAATCCATGGCGTCGGGATCCTTGGCCGGCTGGCGTTGGTATTTATCATCCGGCGTGACTGCGTCAATGTCGGCGGCGATCTTCATAACAAGGTTGGAGAATGCAGGGTACGTGGTTGGCTCGTCCCGCCCTATAAGGATGGTACGGATCTGCTTATTCAGCTTCCCTTTCAGCATAGAGATCTTCAGGCTCTCTGGTGTAAAGTCTGCTTGTCCACTCTCGGCGAGGAGTTTCTCGAACTTGGGGAGGAAGGAGGCAAGGGATTGATGGTCCTTTTGCTCGATCGTTTGGAGGCTAGTTAACGCGTTTTGGGCGCGGTTTGGGTCGCCAAAGGTGATGTCTAGGTAGTCGAGGAAAATCTGGGCCGTGGCGTCGGGGTCGTTTTGCCGCGCGACGTAGAACGTGGAAGCGTGGTCCTGGGCCGACTTTTCGAGCCTGTTGTAGACGTACGCGAAGCAGCCTCGTGGCCCTCCCAACGCTTCTCCATCCACCTGGATCTTGGACATCATGGCCACCTTCCAACGGTTGAAAGACGAGCGAGCACCACCGAAACGCTCGGGGTCCGGGAGAATCACGCGAGGACGGGGCCTGGGAACAGCTGTTGTGTTCGGGTCAGAGGCGGCGGACGTACTGGGGTTCGCCGCTTGACTCCGTAGGACGTTCAGCTCCTGCGCCTGTCTGTTCATCTCCTGTGCCTGTTGGTCGATGTGCGTTCTCATCTCTGCAACCAGCTGCAGTAGGGTCTGTTCAGAAGATGCGTCTGTCATTGCTGCGGTTCGTAGGGAAGGGAATCGAAGAGGAGAGGATTGTCGTAGTGAAAAGGGGAATGCGTTCCTAATGTAAGGGGTCAAGAGCGAGTGTATTCAACTGACTAATGCCGTATCTGTCAATAGGAACGCATTACAGAAAGAGAAGAAAAGAAGCGAAAGAGTCCCCCTATCGTGGGATGTCAGAAATAGGGGCTCTGCGGATATGGCACGTGCACGGCACGTGCGAGGATCGTGCGAGATCACGTGGTATACGGTCGGCCGACGGTGCCTGAGGCCTCTTACGGGCCCAGCCCGTTACAAGAGCCCCTATTTCCGACATCCCACGATAGGGGGACTCTTTCGCTTCTTTTCTTCTCTTTCTGTAATGCGTTCCTATTGACAGATACGGCATTAGTCAGTTGAATACACTCGCTCTTGACCCCTTACATTATTTGAGGTATGGAAGAAGCATAGTTTATGAGGGCTAAATCCCTCATGAGATCACGTGTACTGTCACCACGTGACTCATACAGATGACAAAATAATCTAGCTAGTTAGTTAGTTAGTTAGTTAACTAGCTAGTTATACGAATTATTTCACCCAGGGCATTTGTGTGCCCCAGTGGGTCCACTATAACACGTGATCATGACCAATGTCATCTAACAAGACTCACATAGCCAGGCACTCGCCGCCACACTTTCCGCCACACTTTCCGCCACACTTTCCGCCACAATTTTCCACACGCACTAGCCACAGAGCCCCCACGCACTGCCACATCCTGCTCGTCCATCTGATATTCTGGTCACGTGCCGAGAGAATGTGATAGCCGCGTCTTAGCCGTTGCCATACGTCCGAATTCCACCATGGACGCGCCGATGCACCAAGCGACCAGTAAACTGGGGCGCAGGCGGCTCAGGCGGCGACATGGCCGTCACGGGGACCATTTTGCCATCCGCACCATCTGCACGCTCCTCTCGGCCCAGATCCGGGCCTCCGATGTCGCCTGCATGGTCTGCCCGGGCCATTCGGCCGTTGTACGCTGACGTCAAGGGACAGGATGCCATTCTAGAGGTGAGTAAGCAGGCGATGATGTAGGCACGGCTCGCCATGCGTCGTGCGCTGTCTCGCCGTCACATGCTTTTCGAGCATTCTTGCCGCCGCGGTGAACGCCGTCCAGGCCGACGGCCCAATCGGCGAAGGCGTGGGGCCAATAGCGGACGTCCCTACGGAGGTGCAGCACGCGCACAGAAAATAGCTTGGAGCTACCGCGCCCACCGAAACCCCATACTCCCGGCTTATGTAAAAAGGGCAGGCGGAGAGTTGACATCGTGTTTTCGCCCATTCGCTGTTGCGGAGAGCTCGGCCGTCGGGGTCATTGGGACCAAGGGGTCCATAGCTAAGGGGTTGTTGCTGGGCACCACTCACACTCACGGCATACCCGCCTCCACCGATACAAGCGACATGTACCCCGTAATCCGACTTGCCCCCGATCCGTGCCACGCTGCGGGTTTTTCTTGTCGTCGAAGCACAAATAATATTTGCCTAATTGCCTAATTGCCCATTTTTCGAGACACCCCCCCCCCTCTCCATCCCTCCTTCCCTCCCGGAGGACCCTCACCTTCCTTGATAAAGTGTCCTCAACCCACCTTGTCCGGGCCGCCCTCTTTTTTTCCCTTGAAAAAAAAAGAGGCACTACTTTATCTCTCCTTTCTCCTTCTCCTCTCCCTCTCCTCCTCATTCTTCCACACTACACCCCCCTCCCTTCCCCTCATACCTCCTCACAATGGCTTCTGCTATGCGCTTGAGCTCCAATGCTCTCCGGACGTCGCTCCGGACGTCCTCCGCCTTCGGCGCCCGCAACACTGCTTTTGGTGCTGCCCGCTGCTATTCGGCCAAGGCCCAGGTGAGACGCCGTGCCCGTGTAGACGTGCCTTGGTTCCGGCTAACCGCTCTGTCCTGTAGACCCTGAAGGAGCGCTTTGCCGAGCTGCTGCCGGGAAAGATTGAGGAGATCAAGTCGTTCCGCAAGTACGTCTGCCGCCGTGTTCGGTCTCTTCGGCCTCTCCGGACTGTCCGGGCTTCCAAGCCTCGCCGCTCGCTGCTTCTCCTGCTAACTGCTCTAGGGCCCACGGCAACGCGGTCATCGGTGAGGTCACCATTGATCAGGTATACGGCGGTGCCCGCGGCATCAAGTCGCTCGTCTGGGAGGGTTCGGTTCTGGATCCCCAGGAGGGCATCCGCTTCCGCGGCAAGACGATCCCCGAGTGCCGGGATGTGCTCCCCAAGGCCGTCGGTGGCACAGAGCCACTCCCCGAGGGTCTCTTCTGGCTGCTCCTGACGGGCGAGGTCCCGACCGAGCAGCAGGTCCGCGAACTGTCGGCCGAGCTGGCCGCCCGCTCCGAGGTTCCCAAGTATGTCGCCGACCTGATCGACCACTGCCCGACCGACCTGCACCCCATGGCCCAGTTCTCCCTGGCCGTCACCTCGCTCGAGCACAACTCGTCCTTTGCCAAGGCCTACGCCAAGGGCATCAACAAGAAGGACTACTGGGGCTACACTTTTGAGGACTCGCTTGACTTGATTGCCAAGCTGCCCACCATTGCCGCCCGCATCTACCAGAACTCGTTCAAGGGCGGCAAGGTCGCTGCCGTCCAGGCCGACAAGGACTACGCCTTCAACTTTGCCAACCAGCTGGGCTTTGGCGGCAACGCCGACTTCATTGAGCTGATGCGCCTGTACCTGACCATCCACTCCGACCACGAGGGTGGCAACGTCAGCGCCCACACCACCCACCTTGTCGGCAGCGCCCTGAGCTCGCCCTTCCTGTCCGTGGCCGCTGGCCTCAACGGTCTGGCCGGCCCGCTCCACGGCCTGGCCAACCAGGAGGTGCTCAACTGGCTCACCGAGATGAAGAAGGAGATTGGCGACGACCTGAGCGACGCCAAGATCTCCGAGTACCTGTGGTCCACCCTCAACGCCGGCCGTGTCGTGCCCGGCTACGGCCACGCTGTGCTCCGCAAGACCGACCCTCGCTACATGGCCCAGCGCGAGTTCGCTCTTGGTACGTTTCGCGGTTGTGTCCTCTCTTCGTTTTCTCCTGTTGCTAACCCACCCCAGCCAAGCTTCCGGAGGACCCCATGTTCAAGCTGGTCAGCCAGGTCTACAAGATCGCCCCCGGCGTCCTGACCAAGCACGGCAAGACCAAGAACCCGTACCCCAACGTCGATGCCCACTCGGGTGTGCTGCTGCAGCACTACGGCCTGGTTGAGTCGAGCTTCTACACCGTCTTGTTCGGTGTATCGCGTGCTCTGGGTGTCCTGCCCCAGCTCATCATCGACCGCGCCGTCGGTGCCCCGATTGAGCGGTATGTGTTTCCGCCCCCTCCGCGTGTCCGTCCGCCCACTAACGTCATACAGGCCCAAGTCCTTCTCCACCGAGAAGTACATTGAGCTCGTCAGCAAGCAGTAAGCGGAGAGCCGCTGGGAAGTCCGGGATGCGCCGGGAACTGTACACCACGCCCGTCCAGACAGCGCGACGGAGGGCATTAGAGGAGCAGGACGACGTCTGACTCCAACGAATCACGGCTATGTATACTTTCCATGTTTCATATCTCATTTTGACTCGCTGGACGCTGTTTTTATCGTTTGTCGTTGCTACCAATTGAAACAAAACAAGCAAAGGCAATGTGTACTGTACGTTGGGGCGTTGTGGTGCGAGTTCTCCTTCTCAGACAGTACAAATGGGGAAAATAACATCCCCACTGCGGCCGGACTGCAATACACCGACACGTGAATTACCCCCGCGAGTCCGGCTGCAGCCTGCGTGCGGAGAAAGCTTTCCCCAGCGCAAGCGTCTTTTGGGGGTCCCTCAACAAGGACCCGGAATTTGGTTGAGCGGCGCCTGCACAACGGAGCGGCAGCCTTTGTTGGGGGTCGTACCTTGGCGGCCTTTCCCCGCGGCAGAGGGGCAGACAGGTACCTCTTAACGGAGCCACGGCACGGCATGCACGTTGTACTGTTAGCGCGTGCCGTCGCTGTTGCATGCGCGGCCTGCCTGCTACCTGGCGGTCAACGAAAACAGGGAAAGAGCAAAGGGGTGTCACCGCCTCGTCCTCGAACGTCCTTTAGAACCCCTTTCCCGTCCTCGAACGCTTTAGAATCGCCCACAACGCTCGGTACCATTCGCGACGCATTACACACTGTAAGTGCGCCCTAGAGCTCTTCCTTAGCCCCAGAGCTCCTAGACCTCTGCCAGACGACATCCGAGGCGTAGCCGACGAGCCATGCGACGAACAGACTCCCCCGCAGACCAGTCGGCGCAGCGGGAGGACGACGAGGTGGCAGCGCTGACAGCTCTGTAAGCAGGCCCCCGTGTCTCGGCAACTGCAGGCACTTAACGCCCTCTACGCCCTCTAGCCACCGCTGTCTTATCGCCAGAAAACGGACGATAACCCCCGGAAATCGCCAGATCCCCAGAAAAAAAGGACAGCAAACCCGCTCCGCCCAATCCTGCGCCTGCTATACCGCAGCCCCAAACCGCCCAAGCCGCTGTCCCTAGCGACACCACAAAAGCCCGCACAGCAAATCTCCTCGTCGACTGCTTTCTACCTCGGCCGTACGATAGTCCGAGACCCGTGCGCGAACAGCCCTCCCGCGCGCGTCCTTATTTCCCAGCGACGAAGCGCCCTCTCGCCTTGGTCAGGCCCCTCGTCCTCTCTGCCCACCTGCCGTCCGACAAGCACACCAGCGTCCGTCCGCCCGCCCTCCCTCCCGTCCACCCGCCATGTCTGCCGCTCCTGCTGCCGACGCGCCTGGCGCGCCTGCCAAGCTGGAGAAGAAGCCGGTCAAGTTCTCCAACCTGCTCCTCGGCGCCGGCCTAAACCTGTTTGAGGTCACGTCGCTGGGCCAGCCGCTCGAGGTCACCAAGACCACGATGGCGGCCCATCGCGGCGACACCTTTGCCACCGCCCTGGGGCGCATCTGGGCGCGCGGTGGCATCCTGGGCTGTACGTGATCTCTGATCATCTCTGTTCTTTGCTCTTGCGCTCTCCTGTCCCTGTCGCCCCTTGTTCTCTGCTCACTGGACAGTTTACCAGGGCCTCATCCCGTGGGCCTGGATCGAAGGTTCCACCAAGGGCGCCGTCCTGCTCTTTGTCGCCTCCGAGGCCGAATACTATGCGCGCGCGGCCGGCGCATCCGACTTTGTGAGCGGCATCTCGGGCGGCGTCACCGGCGGTATCGCCCAGGCCTACGCCACGATGGGCTTCTGCACCTGCATGAAAACGGTCGAGATCACCAAGCAAAAGGTGGCGGCGGCGGGCCAAAAGACCCCGGGCACCTTTGCCACCTTTATGGACATTTACCGGCGTGAGGGCATCCGCGGCATCAACCGCGGCGTCAACGCCGTCGCCATCCGCCAGATGACCAACTGGGGCTCGCGCTTTGGTCTCTCGCGCCTCGCCGAGCAGGGCATCCGCCGCCTGACCGGCAAGGAGCCGGGCCAGAAGCTCGACGCCTGGGAGAAGATTCTGGCCAGCGCCCTCGGCGGCGGTCTCAGTGCCTGGAACCAGCCCATTGAGGTCATCCGCGTCGAGATGCAGAGCAAGGCGGTCGACCCCAACCGGCCCAAGAACATGACTGTCGGCACCACGTTCCGCTATATTTATGACAACAACGGCGTCCGCGGCCTCTACCGCGGTGTTGCGCCCCGCATCGGTCTTGGCATCTGGCAGACCATTTGCATGGTGGCTCTAGGTGACATGTGCGTTGATCCTCTTGTCCTGTTTTGCCTTTTTCTGCCTCCTCTGCCCTCTGCCCTCTTTTTCCTTCTCTCCTGCCTTGTCTTCTCCTCTCCTCCTCTCCTCTCCTCCTCTCCTCTCCTCCTCTCCTCTCCTCCTCTCCTCTCCTCCTCTCCTCTCCTCCTCTCCTCTCCTCCTCTCCTCTCCTCCTCTCCTCTCCTCCTCTCCTCTACTCATACTAACCTCTCCAGGGCAAAGACGTATGTCGAGAAACTGACTGGCGAAACCGTCACGGCGAAGCACTAGACTGGCGTTATGGGTAGGCGTCCTGCATGACATTCCGCGCGGCCTGACGGCATGGGCGTGTTTTTTCTGCAATGATACGGGCGTGCGAGACGGACGTCTCTGGGTCATGGTTTTGTTTCGGGGAGGTACGCATACTTGAGAGTTTATAAAGATATACAGGGGAACTGCTCATGCCATGGACTGTTGCTTTTGCATGATGATGGTCATGCTCCGTGACGTCAGTGACGTGTTGGCTTGTCGAGCGACAGTACGGGGTATCTTTGAAGGCGCATGCTTATGTTTATCCTCTTGTCAACACATGCTCTCGTATTGTCGTATCGGTCAATCATTCGCTGATTGTCCCGTCCATCTCATGATGCATCGGGCCATGCCATGGACGCGTCTGGCCCAGCGGCTGATCGAGTCAGCCGTCTCGACCCCCGCGTCGAGGGGGCGCGGCATGTGCCAGAGCACTGTATGCCCATTCCATGTGCCTAAGTGCGTGCGCAGTCGTCCTGTCGGCCCTGCCCACAAAGGCTTGCCACTACGATGCTATCTGGTCATCTCTCACGCATCCATCCCGCCAGGTGTTGGAACGCCGCAGACGGCCCGGCATCGGCGAGACTCTGGTGACAGCATTGCTTGAGCCGAGAGTACGCGCCCAGGTCTGTGTGCGAGTACCTTAGGGGCCGTAAGGGTGCGTTCTGGTCGTGTGAGGCAACGGGAGAGTCCCGCGTTGTGCATCGTTGTCGCCAATCTCCTCGAACCCTGTGCAGATCAGGAACCGGTGCCGTCTATTGTGCACAGCGTAGCGCAAAGCCGGTAAAGGCTGTCGACTAGAGGGGGCAAGGTCGGCCAGGTGGCTGTGGGACGGCATCATCGTGCAGGCACAAGCTGTCTGCGATCTAGATGGCTACTCTGTGCCTGGATGGAGGAGGCCTTGGCAGATGCTGGTAGCTGCTAGGCAGAATGCAGTGCTTCCTTCTTGGGGGTTTCTATCGGTGCACAGCTCGGGCGTCGACCAGTGCACAGCTCTCCTCGAAGTTGTCGACCGGTTCACAGCTTCTCGGTGCCGCTTGTCCACGTCGTACATGCTAAGGACGAAGGGGGAGGCAGCACGACGCTATCTACACATTGCTATCGCACCCGTCGAATTAGCCGTTTACCAGACGCACACGAACACAGGCCCGTAATCTCGTTCCCCTCATCGTCGGTGCTATGGATGCCGCTCGTCTTGGCTGCGGCCAGGGGCTATCCGAGGTCTTAGCCCCGTCTGTATGCTGTTCGCTGCCTTTTTATCATCGTACACGATACGTGGCACCCATATTTGCCGCATACAAAGTTGCCCAAGGCGCCGCGGCTTCTTGGCAGGAGATCGGAGTCGCCTTTTGCGCATGCTTGGCGACTTGGCGTGGCTGGGTCCGGGCTGGTCTAGGGCTGCCACGGGTAAGAGATGGCCACAGCTGTTGGATGGCATTGTCATGGTGTGGTTAGCCAAGTACGAGGCCAAGCAGCTCGTCTGGTCTGCATTCGGGATAGGCGAGATGTTAGGTTGTTCGCTTTGTGTGTTTTGTCCGCGTTTACTCTATCTGATAGCCTGCTTGAAATGTTGGAATGTATTGTTTCCAGGCCTTATGATTCAACTGTATTATTTTGTTATCATATTGTATATTAGAAATTATTAAATAATCGAGAGTTGAATAAAATAGCAACAATTCTCGAGTCAATCAACAATAACGCGAATAATTACAACTCTCCAACTTATTCATATCAATTTATTACGAACCCAAATTATATAAAAAAACAATCAACTACCAACCACAAGGCTGAATGACATTCTACAGCAACATCAAGATATATTATCTAACAGGATGCTCCAACCACAGAGTTACCAAGCAAGACCAATTGTAATTACCCAAGAGGATACTTCCAAACACACAGTACTTTCGACCAAAATTACCTGAACACCAACCCAACACCGCACAAGAAAGACAAGGCTGAAAGCACTCGCCAGCCCCTTGCGAGATTTCTGGATCTGCAGCACTCTTACGCAATACGTCTCGTCAGGTCACTGCATGGTGCTATACTAGCTAGTGGGGAGGACCAGGGAAACCTCGGGCTATTGTGATCCGTCGACTTACACCGTAACTTGCTCTGGCGCACATATTACAGCGTCGAAGAGGATTACGAGCCGTGCAAATGCAGATGCAAATACGCCAAATGCTAGTCTTATCGATGGGATGAATCGAAACGTGCCTAGCACCACCAACTACGGGTCTCTGTGCGTTTGCTTCATGTGGGAGCATACAGGCGTACTTTCAGTATTTCGAACGGCCGCCGGAGCAAGGGTCGTATCGACTTCTGCCCCAGTTGCACTGCTCCCAAACGGCTACCACAGCCGAACGTAGCATGCGCTGGCGACAAGCTATCGTGCTTGTTCACAGTACGGAGAGCGGTACGGATTTCAGTCTTTACCCGTGCCCCGTACTAGCACCAGCGTCTGTTTCACGCAAGCCATGGCCGTTTCGAAACAGCGACGGACGGCAGAACGGGTGAATACGGGAGTCGTTGAGAGGCCGTTTCTGTGTTCCCAATATGCTACAGAGTATTTGATCGCGAGTCACCCTCGTGACGCCGTGCCTGGCCACTGTTGCTTCGCACAATGCCGTCAAGTATGGTACAGCCGCAGGCGAGTGCCCTAGACCCAAAGCGGGAAGACAAAGGTCGTCTTGCATGAGGTGTGAAGGAGCTGGTGCGGAGGATGCAGCTGAGGGCGCGGATGAGCAGACGCAGGAAGGTCATCTGGCCTAACACGGCAAAAGAAAACAAGGAAAACAAGAAAATCAAGAAAATACAGCACCCAAGACCCGAAAACCTGCGACAGCCACTGTCTTGCTAGCAGACTTGGACAGTGCAGGGTCGTGCCGGCGGGATTCCCGCCTTTTAACCACTGTCGCTGTCGTCTATCCCCTGGCGGCCGTGGCATTGACATGTCTCACCAACCACAGCCGGCTCGTTTAGCGACGCGTCTGATCTGGTGGGAAATTTGACGAGCAGAAATAAAGACGACAGTGTCGTTTTAGTGCACGTCGTAGGGACCGAGGTTGCATCGTCCAGCACCTCGCTGCTCGGGTCGGTATTCTTGACAACAACGAGATGACGAGACGACAGCCGAATGGACAGATTGGGCAGATTGGGCAGATTGGGCAGATGGGGACAGATGCGGCAGACGGTGTCGCAATTCGTCTCTTCCCAATCGGCAATTGCCCCAATTACATGCCAATCTTACTCGATGATTTGCTCAATTGTCTCAGAGGAATGCGCAAAGTGACAGTCACGTTATTGGCGCTGGCGACCGTTCCTTCCACTCATGCACAGCCGGTCTTCCCGCTAGTGCCAAAGGCTTAATTCTCATTTTACAGGTATGAGGAAAGTGCTAGCTGGCAATAGCTGCTGTTGGCGGCTCCTCCAATAGCAGGCACGACCGACGAGGCAGATGGGTCGCTGCTGCAGCTGTACGAATCTGTTTACGAGTACGAGGCGCCGTTGCTTAGTATACAGACAGGTAAACAGCGCGGATAATTGGCCAAGGAAGGCAGCACTGGCTGCAACTGCGACTGCCGATTCCCGCTGCTTCGATCCCCGATCGATTCCTGCCCAAGTCCGGACCAGCTGGCCAAGTCCTGGCTAAGGCCTGGCAATTCCTCGCAATTCCCGGTCCAATCCCAGCGCCATGGCGGCCCCGAGGCGCAACTAGGTAGATCGGTCGCAATGGCCGCAATGGCCGACAGCGGCAACGAAGAGCCAAACATCCGCGCCGGTTGGCACACTGTAGACAGACAGGCCAGCCAGCCGGCAACCAACCAGCAGCCGGCGGCAAGGAATAGTCGGGTCTTCCTCGCCGCTGCACGTCCCGGTTTTTCGTATTCCTTTTTGCGCCGTGCACAGAAGCAGGAGTGTCTACGAACGAGCACTATTTTTTTACTGGATCCAAACACTGGACCCCAACCTCGCTCCTCGCGCCTTTTCGCTCCTTGACCATAAGCCCGGTTGCCGTGGGCGCCTTTTATTTTTATTTCTTATTTGTGGAGACACTGGGATTTTCCTTCGTATGCCAGGCAATGCCGTCCAAGCCGACCTCCGACCGTCGTACGGAGTTGGGTAGCCTGCAGCCATGGAGATTAAGGCACGCGAGGCTTTTCCCGAACAGTGAGAAAGCAGGGAAAAGGCCAGCGAAGCAGGGGAGCCACAAAGAAGGCGGCCAAAACACCCGCGCTTCCGCCATATGTCCGCCCGGTCACTAACACCCATCGGGTGGCTGCTGATTGGCCCAAGACCCAATTGACCAATTGGCCTTGCGCTGGCAAAGCGAGAGCAGCACAACAAAACAAGCATTTTTCCCAGGCAGGCGATGTGCATGTACCATGCAAGACTGTAAGATTGCCCCGTTGGCAGGGTGTCCGTGGGCCGCAATCTAGCAGGCGCGACGTATGGAGATGCAAGTAATCCGTATTCTGTCAGACGTTTACTGAAGTGCCGAGCGGTGCGCTCCAGCTCGGTCGCCTCGTTGTCTTTGCCAAGACATGGCGAGGTAGGGTAGATCTGCCGCCCCCCTGGAGCCTCACCGAGGCATGTCAGATTGTAGACGGCCAGGCGGTTGTTGGTCGCTGCCACAGCCGTGCCGGTTATGAATGACCATCTGGCAATATGCACTACCCACATTTCCTGCTGCATGCTTCCGGGAACTTCCCTTCCAGCCAACGTGGCAAAGCCGCCAGCGATGTTGGCCCGGGCGGGTCTATCGTGTAGTGGACATGCAGAACTAAATACGATGCACGAGTACTCGGTTCATTGTAGAGAAACCAGACACATTGCGCACGCAAATACTGGAATACGAGTACGCTGGGAGTACTCGTGTGGCCAATTACGTTGTAGGGCCTCGGCCTGACAGGCCGCGTTGCCAGCCGCTTCCGGAAGAAGAAAACTCTGCTGGCAGGGCAAATATCGCAAGGACCATGTTGGAAAAAAAAACGGCCAGGCTGTCTGCGTCAATCGCCCCGACGTAGTAGGTCTTCGCGCGCAGACTAGGGCCCGGGTACGCCGGATAGGTGTTGGCGGATGGGGTTGCTCCTCCCCGTTCTCTTATTCCCCTTGCTGACCATGACGTATCTCCGCAAATCCCACTCGAGACCACTGCGCGGTTGCAGTTGCTAGCTGGCTGGTCGCCTGGCCTGTGTCCGCCCCAGACACCCGCAAAAGGAAATAATAACAGAGGGCCACGATAGCTCTGTCGTCCTCCGTAGCCTCTCGCTGATGGTAATTGGGGTAATTACAGCCTGCATTGCGCATGAATAGAAAACGGAGACACAGGAAACGGGGAGCACAGGGACGGTGTTGCGCTTCTCCATCTCGCGACTTTGACATGTCGCGAGACTGGAGCTGCCCCAGTCTGCTTCGTCTGGACGAACAAGAACGAGAGAGGCGCCTCAATTGCCAGGACAAGGCCGCAGGGCGGTGAGGGCGGTGAAGCCTGGGGTTGGAACAGGGAACAGCTACTCGGCGGCACGTACTGCCCGAAACGAGCAAGAGAAAACGACAAAATCGAGAAACGGGAGGCTGGCGTGGGCAACGGCCGGAAAATGTCTCATCGGGGCGCGCTTTTTGGGCCCTTCTGATGCATTCGGCGCTCGTCGGGACTCCCGTGCAGGGACGAGTCGGCACTCGCACACAGCGAAAATACAGTGGCCCCTCGAGGCGGTCTGCAGTGGCAAGGACAGTGCGCGCGACCTATTTGCACGGCGTTCCCGACCGAAGAAGTCTCGGAGGTCACTATACGTCGTAATGCCCAGGGGCCGAAGGAAGGTGAAAAAGCCATAAGAAAAAATAATAATAAAAAGAAAGGACCAAGCGACCAAGAGAAAAAACCCCAGACCAGGCCAAGGATGTCCAGCCGAAAGGAGCAAGACTCAAACGCCAGCGCAGAAACGCCGTGATAAGGCCCTTGCCGGCCCCATCACATCGCAGAAGCGTCCAATCCCTGCCTGTGAGTAGTAATATGTGGGCCAGCCCACGCTGTTCATCGCTGTAGCATTGTATCATCGGCGCCGGGGGAGGGTGTGCAGAGTGGCAGGCTGGCACAGGAAATAGACGCCTTAGGCTTAGTTCCTGCCGGCCGACAACGAATCACTGCGCTCAATGGCGCATCCCGGGCTGGTCCTTTCTGATGATCCGGAGAGCGATTTTTTTGACTCCCACGACACTTACGAGAATGAACGGAAAGGCAGGAAAAACACGCATTGGGCCGTACGGGTACGGCATCCTACCTTGGCGGTCCAGACCTCCAGAAGCTGCGACATGGTCGGCGGTGGCAACCAACCTCGATTGGCCGCGGATTGGGCCGGAGCCGCGAGCAGCTCAATCCAAGGCATCGGAAAGGCGAGGGCAGAAAAAAAGCCGGTCCGGCCTTGCCATCCATTGGCGACGTCCCGCCTCGTTTCGGGGGGTCTTGCTCCGTAATTTGTTGGCGGGAAGCTTCAGGTCCTCCTGCCATGTGTCGTCATTGAGGCGTCGGCTGGACACGGTACGGAGCAATTCAAGTGGCTACTCGTTGCCTCTGCTTAAAATTTTTATTATACGACGTATTTTATCGCAGGGACGGCAGTCCAAAAAGGAAAAATCGCGCACCAGCAGAAACCAACAAAAAGCAGCGGGACCTTGGGTACGCGAACGGGCCCAAGCTGGCAGGTACCCTTTCTATGCAAGATGTGGCCGTCTGGGGAGCAGTAGAGTGGGCCCAGGTACACGGCTGCCGACGCAGATTAATGTAACTACACACAATGCACATGCCTGTTAGAGCCGGAGGCAGCCGTGCGGACGCCTGATGGCAGCACTGTCCATGAGAGCGAGCCAGGGTCGGTGGGCTACATTCTTGGCGGCCGCAAACGGTAGGCACCACAGGTATTCTGTAGCAGCCAAGGCCCCGTTCCGCTCAATCCGTACAGTCTGCGGCCGTCGGCCTCTACGGTGGAGCAAGGTACAAGCTCCTCTCGGCTGGCCAATGGGCCAATAGCCACGGAGCAAAGTACGAAGAGTGGGTAGCTATCCTTCCGTCTTCTTCGACGAGTTGCGGCAGCCACCTGCAGGGCCGTTGCTGTTAGAGCACGAGGACATGTACGTACTCCGTTCTCGTAGGGCATCCTGCCACGGAGCGAGCTTGTGCTCGGCCGTGTCCACAGAGAGTAAGAGCGTAGCAAAGAGTAAGACGCAATTACCAGCAAGTACGGTGTATACTACTGCCAGTATAGACTGTCACCAAGAGAAGGGCCGCTGTGGACATGGCGTCCGTTAGAAATGAGCAAGGGAATTGGAACGCCCGAGCCAAACAGAGTCCTCGCTGCTGCGTCTTTTCCCGGAATGCTCGCCTCGCTCTTACTCGCTGTTTTCATGGGGGATCTTATGGGGCAAAGAAAAACAAACGCTGCAAAGGTGCTGTTGCGGTTGACCTAGTGCCAGATAGAAGGGGGCACCAAAGATGGCCTAGCCTGTGCTTTTCGCCGCCATCGCCGCCGCGCCGAAGGAGGGTCCCAGCGAAATAAAACAAATAAAACAAATAAAACAAAAACAAAAATAAACGGTAAAATGGGAAAATAGGGAAGTAGCGAGGGCGACCGATTGCGACTTTGTCTGGGTCCTCCATTGTGATGACTGAGCCGGGCAGGGACCAATACCCTGCCCTGAAGGGAAAGAAGCTCTCGGCCCCAAAAGAATAAAAACACCAGACAGCTTCCTCTCCGGACCATCTTCTCTTCCCTCTTTCCTCACCCTCCTCTTCCTCTTTCCCGTTCAACACCCACGAAGGATCTCTCCCAATCCTCGTCTCTCGGTATCGTGAGGTGCTCTCTCCCCTCCTCTCCCCTCCCCCTTCCTTCTTTTTCTTTTCGTTTTCCTCATTCAATCCTTCTACACCTAATCAGTATAATCGCGACTTCAGGTGAGTTTTTTAATTACAGTTTTCGATACTCAGACGACTCGACAGAATGTGTTCTTCGGGCTCTGGCTCTTTACGCTTGCCTCCTGTGCCTTCCAACGCAGCTTCCCCACCCTTCCTCACCCATTGCCCATAACACAACAACAAAAGCACTACTGAACAACAACAACAACGGCCATCATTCCTGGCTCTTCCGGCACTTCCACTGGCGGCATTACACACTCTTCAACTCCAATTTCGCCTGTACCCACTGGTGCTTATTAGCACAGCACATCAAAAAACCCCCCCATAAATAACCCTCCATTCTTTCACTTCCTGCTCCTAGCTCCAGACCCGCTTTTCCACCATATCTGCCCCCGCTTTCTTCCGGGCAAACGCAAGTGCACCACCGAACTGTTTCACACTGTCCCAACACTGTCCTACCGACCCTCTGTAATCTCATCCGACCTTCGCTTTTTCGCTTTCGCCTCTGAAGTTTTCCCTAAGCAGTGGATCTTCCAATCGCGCGCAGTCACCCCCAACGCGCCGCGAGTGTTTTTATTCCCTCTCTAGCCTTATTATACATAATCTTCCCGTCCCCTTCCTTCTCTTTCCCTTTCCAGTCCGTCTTCATCTTTACGGGTCTTCATTCCTTTCAGCACCATCCCATCGCTGCTCTCCTTCGGGACCCCTCCACGTCACCTTGCCTTGGCAAGCCAGAGCTGCAGAAGAACACATTCTGCGTGTCAGATTGACGCTCTTCCTATCACATACTCATACTCTATAGCTGTCATCACACCACCGCGCGCCATGGCGGACTCAACATCGCACGCGCCTGCTCTGCAGACTAATATCCCGGCCGGTGGCTTCGACGAGAAGGCCGCTCCGCCTCCTGCCAAGACGGCGAAGGCAGCCGACGAGGACGAAGATGAGGATATCGACGCCCTGATTGAGGACCTTGAGTCCCATGATGGTCATGTCGACGAAGAGGAGGAGGAGGAGAACAACCAGCCCGGCGGTGAACGTGTCATCCCGGAGGAGATGCTGCAGACGGATACCCGTATTGGTCTCACTGACCAGGAGGTTGTCGCCCGTCGTCGCAAGTCAGTATTCTACATTACAGAGTCTGCTCATTCGCGCCATTCTAACGAACGAACAGGTATGGCATGAACCAGATGAAGGAGGAGAAGGAGAACTTGATCATCAAGTTCCTCGGCTTCTTCATTGGTCCCATTCAGTTCGTCATGGAGGTACGTTTTTGCTTACGGTCATTGCTACCATGCACTCCGGATCCCTGCTTGCTCGCTTTGTTGTTACAGCGAAAATCCCGCAACTATTTGGCCGAGCTATTCCAATTGGTTGCAAGCTACTGCCTGGAGCTCCTATCCACCCTAGCTTGCGGCCAGGGGATAGCCTGGAAAAAACCTGATCGTGCTCATCGACCCACAGAAATATCTGCTGACTTGCGATAGGCTGCTGCTGTTCTCGCTGCCGGTCTTAAGGACTGGGTCGATTTCGGTGTCATTTGCGGTAAGAATTCCCGACTCCGACGCTGCTGTATCTCGATCACTTGCTAATTTGCTCAGCCCTGCTTCTGCTCAACGCCTTTGTCGGTTTCGTTCAGGAATACCAGGCTGGCTCCATTGTCGACGAACTGAAGAAGACTCTCGCTCTCAAGGCTGTTGTTCTCCGGGCCGGTACCCTGCAAGAGATTGAGGCGCCCGAGGTTGTCCCTGGTGACATCCTCCAGGTTGAGGAGGGTACCATTATCCCTGCTGATGGCCGGATCGTTACCGAGGATGCCTTCCTCCAGGTTGATCAGTCTGCTATTACTGGCGAGTCGCTCGCTGTGGACAAGCACAAGGGCGACCAGTGCTACGCTTCGTCTGCAGTCAAGCGTGGTGAGGCCTTCGTGGTCATCACCGCCACTGGTGACAACACCTTTGTCGGTCGCGCCGCCGCTCTCGTTAACGCTGCCTCTGCCGGTACTGGTCACTTCACGGAGGTGCTCAACGGCATCGGTACCGTTCTGCTGGTTCTCGTCGTCTTCACGCTCCTGATTGTGTGGATTTCTTCGTTCTACCGGTCGAACCCGATTGTCCACATTCTCGAGTACACCCTGGCCATCACTATCATCGGTGTCCCCGTCGGTCTGCCTGCTGTCGTCACCACCACCATGGCTGTCGGTGCTGCCTACCTTGCCAAGAAGAAGGCCATCGTCCAGAAGCTGTCCGCCATTGAGTCGCTTGCCGGTGTTGAGATTCTCTGCTCTGACAAGACTGGTACTCTCACCAAGAACAAGCTCTCTCTGGCTGAGCCGTACACTGTCGCCGGTGTCGACCCCGAGGACCTGATGCTTACTGCGTGTCTCGCCGCGTCGCGCAAGAAGAAGGGTATTGACGCCATCGACAAGGCTTTCCTGAAGTCGCTCAAGTACTACCCCCGTGCCAAGAGCGTGCTTTCCAAGTACAAGGTTATCGACTTCCACCCCTTCGACCCCGTCTCCAAGAAGGTTCAGGCTCTCGTTGAGTCCCCCCAGGGCGAGCGGATTACTTGCGTCAAGGGTGCCCCGCTTTTCGTCCTGAAGACTGTCGAGGAGGACCACCCCATTCCGGAGGAGGTTGACCAGGCCTACAAGAACAAGGTTGCTGAGTTCGCTACACGTGGTTTCCGTTCTCTCGGTGTTGCTCGCAAGCGGGGTGAGGGCTCTTGGGAGATTCTCGGCATTATGCCCTGCATGGACCCCCCTCGCCACGATACTGCCCGCACGATTAACGAGGCCAAGTCTCTGGGTCTGTCCATCAAGATGCTTACTGGTGATGCTGTCGGTATCGCTCGTGAGACGTCTCGCCAGCTCGGTCTCGGTACCAACGTCTACAACGCTGAGCGTCTTGGTCTTGGCGGAGGCGGTGATATGCCCGGTTCCGAGGTTTACGACTTTGTGGAGGCTGCCGATGGTTTCGCTGAGGTGTTCCCGCAGCACAAGTACAACGTGGTTGAGATTCTGCAGCAGCGCGGCTACCTCGTGGCCATGACTGGTGACGGTGTCAACGATGCTCCCTCGCTGAAGAAGGCCGATACTGGTATTGCTGTGGAGGGTGCGTCTGACGCTGCCCGCTCGGCTGCTGATATTGTGTTCCTTGCTCCTGGTCTCGGCGCTATTATCGACGCTCTCAAGACTTCCCGCCAGATCTTCCACCGCATGTACGCCTACGTCGTCTACCGTATCGCCCTGTCGATTCACCTGGAGATCTTCCTTGGTCTCTGGATCGCCATTCTCAACCGGTCGCTGAACATTGAGCTTGTTGTCTTCATTGCCATCTTTGCTGATGTCGCTACCCTGGCCATTGCTTACGACAACGCCCCTTACTCGAAGACGCCTGTCAAGTGGAACCTGCCCAAGCTCTGGGGTATGTCCGTTGTCCTCGGTATTACTCTGGCTGTCGGTACCTGGATTACTGTCACCACGATGTACGCCCAGGGCGAGAACGGCGGTATTGTCCAGAACTTTGGTAAGATGGATGAGGTCGTCTTCCTGCAGGTCTCCCTGACGGAGAACTGGCTCATTTTCATCACGCGTGCCAACGGCCCCTTTTGGTCTTCGATCCCCTCGTGGCAGCTGTCTGGCGCTATTCTCTGTGTCGACATTCTGGCTACCATGTTCACCTTGTTCGGTTGGTTCGTGGGTGGCCAGACCTCGATTGTTGCTGTCGTCCGTATCTGGATTTTCTCTTTCGGCGTGTTCTGCATCCTGGGTGGCCTGTACTTCATCATGCAGGACAGCGTCGGCTTCGACAACCTGATGCACGGCAAGAGCCCCAAGGGCAACCAGAAGCAGCGCTCTCTTGAGGACTTCGGTAAGCATAATCCCGCCTCGCCAATTTTGACTGTCACTAACCCTCCACAGTTGTCTCTCTGCAGCGTGTGTCGACCCAGCACGAGAAGTCGCAGTAAATGCGCTGTCCTGTCATGGAGGAGCTGATTAGAGGTGGAGGCGTATAATGAGGAACTTTCTTTGTTTTATGTGTGAACACTACCCTTCGTTGGTTAATTCTCTTCCGTTCGTTTTTAATTGAGATTACCAGCGTCGAGACAGTCTACCACCTTTTTTTCTCTTTTGTTTTTAAAATTTTCTGATCTGAAGAGGGAGGAGACGAGGCCCATACCCCTAACGAGCTCTTTAGACGGGACTAATTAATAAAGTCGTAAAATTGGATACCAATCAGTGTGCTCATCTTGCGATGCCAAGTGTTCTAGCAAATATGCTTAAAGTCACGTGATAAGACAAACATGATTTGGTAGTTACATGCACGAGTGGCTTCTCGGCCGACTCTTTTACCAATCATCGTCAGGCGACGGCAAAACCGGGTGACGCAGCGTTCCTTTCAATTTCCCGCACAGAGACTCAAGCGTGTTTATCTCCAGAACAGGCGACGGCTGACGACGAGCAGGGAGGATGCCTGCCCCCTTTGTGATGCCGGGGTATTACTGGGGTCAGTGCCGAGACGAATGCGTGGGACTCTAGGCTGACGAAGGCAGATGAGAAGCGGCAAAAGTTTTTCAAGGTGGAGCAGACGGGCACGGCGCCGGCGGGTGCGCGATGGTCGCTGGCGAGTGTGAGCAGTCGTCGCCGGGAGGAGGAGCGGCAGGGAAGCGGCAGCGGCAGCAGCAGCAAAGAACAGCGAGGAGGAGGAGGCCGAGGAGGCAACGAAAGCAACGAAAGCGACGACACACGACAACGGAAGGACAATGACGGGCATTTAGCGGCGGTGTCGCGGCCAGCCCCCGAGCCGATTGTGCGGACACCACATGGCAGCGGTCTGGCGATGATGCTGCTCGGCCGGCAGATGGGACAACAGATGGGTGATGCCGCGACGACCACGGCAGCGGCGGCTTCTTCCGCGACGTCGGCAGCCCTGGCAGCCTTTACGGGCGACCTGCACTACCGCGGCCAGCTCCCACGGACGCGGGTGCGGGTGTCGTGCATGTGGGTGCGCGATGCGGCCAGCGAGACGGACAACCTGTGGCCGGCGGACCTGGGAGTGGTCTACACGAGTGCGTTTTCTGCCCGAGGCGGGTGGGAGAGAGCGCAGTGGCGGCATGCGTGCTGATATGGCTGACTGGGGTCAGATGGCTACGCAGGCGACCGCGCCGACATCCAGGCACACTATCTGGCACGCGATGCACGAGGATGGTATGTGTTGAAAGTCCGCCCCGTCTTCCGTCTTCCGTCTTGCGTCTTTTGGGTCTCTCCCCTTTTCGTCTCTCCCTCTTTTGCTCACCAGCAGCATTCCGCCCACGTGGCCCGTCGAAGGTCCTCTCGCCCGCTACCACGGACGCTACGACCGTGTCCGCCCCGAGGGCCTCGACGTACCCGACGCCTCGGCCCTGGCGTACCATGCGCCCTCGCACCGCATGATCGCCACGTCGCGCCGCCTCTCCATGCCCCGGACCGTGGGGGGCGACAGACGGTCGGGCGCGAGCATGTACGTGTTTCGGCCGCGGCGTAGGAGGGCGGCCCACGCTCACATCGACCCCGACGACGACGACACGCTGCGCACCGGCAGTGGCGTCGTCGCCCTCCATGGCCGCGGCGCCCTCGATGCCGTCTACGGCTGTGCCGTGGCGCCCGCGGGCGCGCCGTCCAGCGTCATGTGTGCCGTCGCAGCCGGCCGCGGTCTGGTCGTGCTGAACGGCGACCGGCTGGGCAGCTACGGGTTCCTCTCCAGCTTCTGGAAGGGCTCTCCGCCGGCGGCCGACGGGTCGGTCGACTTGTCCGGCGTGGCGTCGGCCATGTTTCTGACGGCCGTCGACTTTTACGACGGACACCCGCAGCTGGTGCTCGCCGGCGGCCGCCGCCCGCATCCCTGGATCGTCGACCTGCGCGAGGCCGAGCCCCATCAGCCCGGCGGCTGGCACGCCATCGGCACGCCCAGCGACTGTGCGACGGCCGACAGCAGGACCAACGCCATCACCCACGTGCGGTCCGTCGGCGGCCACCGCGTCGTCTCGGCCGCCCTGCGCGACACGATGCTGCTGTACGACGTCCGGTGCATGGGCGGGTCGTCATCGTCGTCGTCGTCATCGTCATCGCCATCATCACCGTCGTTGTCGTCGCCGTCGCCGTCGCCGTCGGCCTCCTCCTCCGCCTCGTCCGTCGTCTTCGCCTTTTCTGGCTACCGCAATACGGCCGCCCTCATGAACATTGGCTTTGACGTGGACCGCTCCCTCGGCCTCGTGGCTACCTCCAGCGACGATGGCCGCGGCTTCTCGCTCTTCTCGCTCGATACCGGTCAACGGCTGCCCCTGGCGCCCGCCACGACCGCCCGCATCCAAACGCCCAACACTGGCGCCTCGGCCCTCCGCTTTGCGCACTTGCCTGGCGACCGCGTCCCGAGCCTGGTGGCTGCCACAGGGCCCAAAGTGGCCGTCTACTCGATGGGTGATCCGGCGGCGCCGCAGGAGGACGATCTCTTGATGCCGTGAAGACAAAGGACAGGGGGACAAAGAGACCGTGACAGGGTAGCCAATGCTGGTATTCTAGTGCTATTTTGCCTATTCTTACTGATGCATCCCCATCACCGCATCGGCTCGTCCCACATGGCCACATACGGCTGCATGTCTTCATAGTCTGTGTGCGTCGTCCCCCGGTACACCAGCGACATGGTCGGCAGCCGAATGCCCATGGCGGCGGGCGGGCGGTGGACGGCGGGCGATGCCTCTTGCGGCGGCGTCGAGGTCACGACTCTCCTAGCGGCCGCGCACGTCTCGGCCGTGTAGGCGCCCATAGTGCCCAGCGGCACTTGTGCCGTGCGGTGAGCCGCCGCCAGCAGGGACGGCTGCGGACGGCCGTGCAGCGCCACGGCCACGGCCGACGCCCAAAACATGTTGCGCAGTGTCCAGAGCGTGCCGGCCGGCCGGTGGGTGTGACCGAGCGAAGGGGCGTGCGACCGTCGGGCGAGCTTGGCCTTGCGCCGTTCCCGGGTGGTGGGACGTCGTCGCCGGTGGTGCCGGTGGAGGGGCGGAGTCGCCACGGCAGGCCGAACATGCCGGGGCTCCGGTGCTGCTGGACGGGTCACGGGCGTGGGGGGATCTGCCGGCTCGTCGAGGGCGTCCAGGGCCGCCAGGGCGCGCGGGTACGGCGTCGGACAGCGCGTCCGGATGCGGTTGACCGTTGCGGTTTCGGTCCGGCGTGGTGGTGGCGGCGTGACAATGGAAATGGTGCAGGTCTTGGGCGCGGCGTGGCCGTGGGCCTTGGCGGCCGCGCGTGTGAGGACGGCCATGGCAGCAGAAAGCAGGACGAGTGTGTGGATAAATATGGCGCAAAGGCTGAATGAAAGCTGTTGTGGAAGAGAGGAAGGTGGCAAGAGGAGAAGCACTGCAGGGAACGACTGTTTCACGTGTATATACGTAGTCACCCTCCGGAAGGCACGATGCGGGCGCGCGCGCAAAACAGCAGGCACGAGACGGCAGTGCCTCTTTCCATTCCAAGACGCCTACATACAAAAGTCGGACAGATGCAAACAAAACGACAAACGACTGCGACCGCGACTGCATCTCACTCGGCCGAGGCCCGCGCCAGCGCCTCGTGCAGGTAAGGCGGGAAGCGGTACCGCAGCTGGCTCGTGTACGCCGTCAGGTCGACGCAGATCTGCTGGAGCTCGTCGGCCAGCATCCGCGACGCCGACTCGTTGCCGCTGAACTGGCCGCTGAGCAGCCGCTCGCGCTGCTGCGTGCAGCACAGCAGTGTCCACAGCAGCAGGTTCGGCACGTTGATGGCCACCGGCTGCGCCAGGCTGGGAAAGCGCGCGGCAAAGCTGCGGATCGTGCCGGGGTCGCCGCCCGCCTGCAGCGGCAGAATCTCGAGCGCGCGGATGCGCTTGTTTGTTAGCACGTGACTTGACCGAAAGACACCCCCGGCCGAACAAAGACTTACATCCAAGCACTGCGGCCACTTGCGCGCCTCGACCAGACCCTTGATCTCGCTCATCTGCAGCAGCACGCTGCACGCGATCCGATTCTCCTCCCGGATGCGCCGCCGGAACATGTTGTCGCGCTCGTACATGGTCATCATGGTCTGCGCCAGCACGACGGGGTCGTCAATCGTGGCCAGGCTGAGGCTGGTGGCGCCGTTGCCGCGCGCGCCGCCGCCGCCGCCGCTGCTGCCGCTAGCGCTGCCGCTGGCGGCCGTGGCGTCGCGCGGCTTGACCGGCTCCAGGCGCAGCGGCGCCTCGCCCATTTCGAGCGCGACGGCCTCGCTCAGCGCGCGGCTGACAATCACAACGACCGTGTCGTAGTCGCCCGCCAGGTGGTAGAGCAGCACCGCGTCCGTCGTGCGGCCGCCGTCATCGGCGTCGCGCGCCGCCTGCAGCGTGATGGACCGCACCACGTCCTGCTCGTGGCCGAGCGCCAGCAGCACGCCGCGCGCCTCGATCAAGCCGCGGATGCGCGTGCCGTCGGGCCGGATGTCGCCCACCAGCTTGCTGAACTCGCGCGTCTCCAGCACGAGCTCGCGCAGGGCCTCGTAGCAGAGCGTGGCCGCCGCCGACTGCGTGCCGCCGCCGCCGCCGCCGCCCTCGGCCGTTGCCGCCGCCGCCGCCGTGTCCGCGTCGCCCAGACAGAGCAGCACCAGGTAGTCGACGGCCGCGGCCACGTTGGCGGCGCGAAAGTCGCGCGTGTAGTAGCCGACCATGCGGGCAAAGTTGATCTGCGGCTGTCCGCGCGTGTTGTGGCTCAGCAGCTCGTTGGCCGCGGCCACGCTCGCGTCGGGCGTCCGCAGCAGCCCGTAGTACTCGAGCGCCACGGCCGCGTGCACCGCGTCGACGTAGGCAAACGCGTACAGGTACGCCACGGCCGGCTCGTAGAGGCCCGCCAGCACCTGCAGGTAGAAAAACATGGCGTATGAGCCCGCCGCCACGCCCGGCGCGTTCTTGCCAAAGTGCTTCAGGCCAATCTCGCGCACCGTCGCCTGCAGCTCGGCCAGACCGTACATTTCGCTCGCCAGCTCGGCCGCGCGGTCGCCCTCGCGCGCCAGGTTGAACTGCAGCCAGATCCAGTCATGCACGTCCGTCTGCAGCCCGTCCAGGCTGCGGTTGCCGACGTCGCAGCGCCCAATCACCTTGTAGCAGGCCATGCGGAACGGGTCGACCGAGCCCTCGGGCGCGTTGCGCGCCCGCTGCGTGTACTCGCTGCTGCACCGCTCCTGCATCGCCCGCTTCAGCCGCCGGTCCTCGGACGTGGCGTAGCTGTTGATGTAGCTCGCAAAGACCCGGTCGATGCCGCGGATCTGCGTCTGGTGGTCGTTGACGTACTGCGCCGCCTCCGTCACGTGGCCCGACCGCAGCAGGTAAAAGATGACCGCCCACACGCACTCGCCCTGCACCTGCTGCAGCTCCACATTGTCCGGCACCAGCATCTTCTGCGCCGCCCGCACCCGGATGTACGCCTTGATCTTGCTCACCACGTCCGGCCGCCCGCCCAGGCTCGCCTCCTGCGGGAACTTGGCAATGTGCGCCTCCACCTCCCCAAAGAACCGCTGCTCCAGGAACCGGTTCGCCCCGTCCAGGATCCGCTGACGCACCGCCACCGCCGCCGCGCTGTTGCTGTTCGGGTCCAGGTACGCCCGCGCAAACGCCCGCTGCCGCGGCCGCTCCGTCTCCTCGCCCACCACGCCCGCCAGCGCCCGCAGCGCGTCGCTCACCAGCGCCTGGTGCCGGTCGCCGCCCAGCCCCTCCTCCACCGCCACCATGGCGCCCAGCAGCGGGAACGCCACGCCCTCGGCCCGGCTGTCGTTGAGCTGGTGGATCGTCTCCGCCAGCCGCGTCTGCTTCTCCCGCATGTACCGGTCGTCGCCCGCCGTCCCACCGCCGCTGCCGCTGCCGCCGCTGCCGCCCGTCCTGTTGCTGCCGCCCGCCGTCGTCTCCACGTCGGTGAACTCGGACGCGTGCGCCCCGATCCGGCTCGCTGACCCAATCACCGACTTTTGCATCCGCGACCGTCCAAACACGCTGCCCGCCTTGGACTGCGAGGCCGCCTGCTGCTGCTGCTGCTGCCGGCTGCGCCGCGACCGCCCAAAGCCACCGGCGCCGCCGCCCGCCCCGGCCCCGGCCCCGACCCCAGTCGTCGAGCCGAGCCGCAATGCGCCGCCCAGCTCCTCGCGCGTCTTGATCCCAAAGTGCTCGTAAATGCGCTTGCGTTGCGCCTCCCACTCCATCGTCACGTTCTCCTCCAAGAAGCTGTCAAAGTCCCGCACCGACTGCTCCAGCCCGTCCGTGATCATGCTCAGCGTCGTCTTCGTCTGCAGGTTCGCCAGGTACGTGTCGACGTCCACCTCGGCTGCGCCCGCTCCGGGCCCCAGCAGACTGCCGCCAGCGCCTGCTCCTGCGCCGCCTGCCGCCGTCCCGCCCGGCCGCGTCGCCGTATAGATGCCAAAGTTGCCCAGGTCGCGCACTGCTGCCCCCGGGTCTACGCCCGACGCCGCCAGGATGTAGTGTGCCTTGCCGTCATGTCCAGCGGCCGTCGCCCCGGCAGACACACCGCCCTCGGCCGCCTCGGCGCCGCGTGGTCCTAGCTTGCGCAGCTTCTGCCGCAGATCGCCCAGGCCGAGGTGCAAGCTGGGCAGGTCGGCACTGCCAGCTGCTGCGCCAAGACCATTGCTGCCGACACTGCCCTCGGGGCCATCGGGCCGCTTTTTGCTCTTGGCCAGCAGGCTGTCAAAGTAGGCACCTGAGCCGGTTGTAGGCTGTCCTGCCGTCGATGCGTTGGGTGCCGCCGCCGTGCTGGCGCCCAGACCCAACAACGAGGGACCGGTCGGACGGGCCGCTGCCGCAGAGGCATTCGACGTGTCCCAGAGGCTCGAGCCAAAGAGCGATGAGCGACTGCCGGCCGGGGCTGCTGTTGTGTTGGAACCAAAGGCCGTCGTGCCGGACAGCGTGTTGCCAAATGCCGAGCCGCCTGGCCTTGCCGTGTTGCCAAAGAACGACATGATTGTGAAAGACAAGCTGCTCGGTCAAAGTCTTGAAGCTTCAAAAGCTTGAAAAGCTCGATGCTTTGCTCGAGATCAGCTCCAGAATCCGTGGTTCCTGGCCCGGCTGTGCGTGCGGCAGGATGGTCCAATCGTGTCGGTTGGAAGTCGTAGCCGCTGTCGTTGCAACGCGCTGAAGCCGTGATTCTCGTCGCGTCGTTGTTTGCTTCGTTTTTTTTGGTACGCCAAAAATACAGAACAGCTCCCTGTTGGCCCAAGCGGTATAGACCAATCAGAAGCGGAGTTGGTTTCTATAAAAGTGGATATCGCTTGATATGTGTCATGTGATCATTCCCTTTGACTTCCCCTAAAGCCTACTTCCACGCGGCCACGGCCGCGTCCACCTTGCTGCGGTACGCCCGCTGCGCCGCCAACTGGTCCAGCATCACCTCGTGCTTGGCCTGCAGCAGCTGGACCTCACCCGCGTCCGTCGACGGCGCCACCACGCGGCCACGGCCCGTCATGCGCGTCATAATGGTCCAGAGCGGCTCCGTCTTGCCATCGGCGTCGGCGCTGGCGGCCTTGGCGCCCAGCATGGCAGCGCCGTGCACGACGGCGGCACTGTCGTAGCGCGGCAGCACGACGGGCATGCGGCATGCCGTCGCCAGGAGGCCGACCAGCACGTCGTTGCGGCATTGGCTGCCCGACATGAAGAGGCTGCGCAGTTGGTGGCCGGCGGCGTTCATGGTGTCGACAATCTGGCGCGTCTGCAGCGCGATGAACTCGAGTGCCGCATAGTACAGCAGTGCCAGCCCGTCAGCGCTGGCGCTACTCTCGCTGAGGCCGACAATAGCGCCGCGCATGTGCGGGTCGCCCAGCGGCGAGCGGTTGCCCCAGAGGTCGCCGTAGAAGAAGAGGTGGCGCGCCAGGTAGCCCGGGGCGGGGGCGCCGGCGGCGGCGGCCATGCGGCGGAGACGGTCGTTGAGGTAGTCGTACACGGTGGTCTGGGCGGCGGCCACGGCGGCGGCGACCTCGGCAAAGGCGGCGTGCGTCTCGACGACGTGGCGGATCAGCTCGCCCGTGGCCGACTGGCCGCCCTCGGCCATCCAAAAGTCGGGCAGCAGCACGTCGCGGTACGGGCCCCAGACGCCGTCGACAAAGAGAGGCTCCTGCGACAGGGCGATGTGGCAGGTCGACGTGCCGGCGACGGCGGCGAGCCGCGTAAAGGCCTGGGAGACGTCGTCGGGGGCAGAGGCGGCGGAGGCGGCGGCATCAGCGGAATCAGCCTGGTCCATGTGCGCGCCCACCGTGCCGATCCAGCCGGCATAGGCGTCGATCACGCCGCTGCCGACGGCGATGCCGGCCGGCAGACCGAGCTCGGCGGCGGCTTTGGCAGACAGCGGGCCGACAAGCTCGCCAGCCGAGAGGCAGTGGCCGTTCTGGGCGGTTAGCATACGGCATGCCGGCGCCAGACAGGGGACAAAAAAAGGGAGCCAACTACCTCGTTGACGCCGCCGACGCGCAGAAAGCTGTCGTCGGCAAGCTGGCCAAGGCCGACGGCGCGGTAAAAGTCGTCCTGCCAGCCCTTGACGCTACCGTCGACGCCGACGGGCACGTAGTCCTGCTTGCAGTCGGTGCTGCCGAAGCTGCGGGTCTCGGTGCCGGTGGCCATGTGGGTGAGGGCGTCGGCGAGGTCGTAAAACTTGCAGCGCGCAAAGGCGGCGGGCGGCATGTGCTTCTGGAGCCACAGCACCTTTGGAATTTCCATCTCAACGTTCATCGTGCCGCCGACGTAGCGCAGCAGGGGGTGGCCGGTGGCGTTGACGGCGTCGGTCTCAGCCATGGCGCGGTGGTCGAGCCAGAGGATGACGTTGCGGTCCTCGGGGTCGTCCTGGCCGAGCCGCGGCTGGGCCACGCTAACGGGCGCGTCCGTGTCGAGATGGAAGACGGCGAGCGAGCAGGTCGCGTCGACGCCGATGCCGCGGATCGCCGCCGTGCGGGCGCCCGTCAGGCCAGCCTGGGCCACGGCGGCACGGACGGCGCCGCAAATGTGCCGCCAAATGTCCGTGGTCGACTGCTCGTAGTGCGCCATCTCCCCGTGGCCATACGTGGCCTTCCAGAGGCGGATGTCTTCCGAGGCGAGGCCCTGGATCTCGCCGGCGGCGTCCATCACGCAGGCCCGCGCGGAGCCGGTGCCGACATCGATGCCAATGTAGTAGACCCCGTCGGTGCTGCCGGTTAGCCGAGACGGCGAGACAACGAGACGGGCCTGTCAGCTCACCTCATGGCGGCTGTTGTGTCGCGTCCGTCTCAATCAGAAGAGTCGGGCATGTTTCTACAGAGTAGCTCCTCCGAGTTAGCCCCGCGGCTAATGGGATCGTGAGGATAAGGGCGACAACGTGGCCGGCGTCTAGAGCATTTTCGGCAGTGCCCTTCCTGCCGATGCATCGCACGTCGCAGACTGCGCAGGATCGGACCGGGTGAACAATTGCTCTTCCGTTGTTGCTGTTTGGAATCGCGTAACGGATATCCTACTATGCGGTGTTGCCCGTTTGGGTGGAGCTCGTCGCGATCCGTTTTCTGCTGGCCGCTTCACGGACGACAACAAACATGACGATCTCTGCCGCACCCGACGACGCCGCCTGGGGTGAGACGGCCATTGCGCAGTCGTGGGACCAGGTGGTGAGCGACTACAAGGTGCGTCGACGCATGCACCGCAAGAGATGGGATGCGGCGTGCTGATCCGATCGGCAGACCTTTCACGACATCCGCGCGCAAGGCGGCACCGTCGACGATCTGCCAGCGCACCTGCAAGAGCGGTAAGGTGAACTCCTGAGCATGATGGCTGCTATAGCCTGGCTGACGCAGACCCCTTGGCGAAACGCCTGCAGACCAGACGCCAAGCCTGAAACAGAGCGCGTGCCGGCTGTCCACGGCCGTGGTGGCAGTGCCAGCGGCGAGGGCGCGGGCGAAGAACAGGCCGCAGACCGTACGCAGACGGACGCTGAGGCCTCGACTGCATCGGCGATCAAGGCAAGTCTCCCATGGGAGGATCAACAGCCATCCCTGGCCCGTTGACAGTTCTAACGCTGCATCACAGACACCGCCGCCGCCGTTGCCGCAGGCCGTCTTGGGCTCCATGAATGGTAAGCGGCCTCTTACTCGTGACATATCTGCTCGGCTCACAGGAGCTGTCTGACACGCTGCAGGAAACGACCATCTCAAGAAGCTGCTGATGTCGTGGTACTACGCCGGCTACTACACGGGCCTCTACGAGGGGCAGCAGCAGGCCCAGGCCCAGGCCCAGGCACGGACCCAAGGCCCGTCGGACAACGAGGCGCAGCCGTGACAGGCTGTCTGACATCAAATTTTTTCCCTTGTGTGTTCGGTGGCCAACAGGAAACCTGGAAACCAAGAAACCAAGAGACGGCGACCAGCGACCAGAAACGGGCTGCGACGTGGCTGCGCGTGCATTCGTCTGATCGACAGGAAGGGCCAAGCATTGTTTGAGGCAGCAGCTGTTCCACCAGGCGGCCCACGCGAAGCCGACTGCGCACGGTCGGGAAGTAGAAGATGTGAAGGAATACGAAAGGGTGAATGGAGGAGGACTGCAAAGGTAGAAATTGGAATGCAGAATGCAGAATGCAGAATGCAGAATGCATAATGCAGAATGCAAAGGGCATGCAGGGGAAAACAAGTACGTTTAAAGACGAGGGATCTACTCATGCCGGAGCGGCGACAGCCAGAGACAAAAAGACGACATAACAAAAGTTCACCACAAAATAAGATAATAAGGTGTCTTGGCACGTTGCATAGCCGAGATTGGGCAAACCTAATTGCTCCGAGTCAAGGTAAAAGGTAAAAGCTCGGGCGTCTGTGCGCAAAGTTAACCTTCTGTAACACGGGGGTTAAAGCGACGTCGCTTCCGGAAGAGGAGCTTCAAGAGAGGTGACCCTGGGGTTTCCTTGCAGAGAAATCACTTGTTCGCGAGGTTGTGAGTGGTAGGTCAATTTGTTAAAAGGGGGAAGTCTTATTTGTCGAGGTTCAGCGAGCAGCACGAGGCAAACACAGTAGTAGACGTCGACGACTTTCTTTTCCTGAAAATCGGCCTGACCTCCGCTTAGACTTTTCCAAACACAATCTGAGACGCATCTGCCGCAGAGGCTGGTCCGGCAGCCGCAAGTGGACACCCTCCATCCAAGTGCTGACCGTCTGCTCAATCGGCGTCGTCTCGTCCCGGACAGGGGCATTCTGGAGGACTGCTGTCGGAGCTCCTGTGGAGCCGATCACCGTGCAGCCGACCGTCTTCCGAAAGCCAAGCTCTTTTTAATGGCCGTCCTCCCTCGCATGCCTCTTTTTGTTTCCCTTCTTCTTCATTCCGCTCCTCGTCTCGCTCTGTCCAATTGTCCCGCAGACGTTTCCCGTCCTTTCCCTTGTTCTTTCTTTTCGTCCGAGCAGGCTCGCCGTCCAGATCCTTTTCGATCCCTGGAGGACCTATTTATCACGACAACTTCTTTTTTCTGCCCGTCCTCTCTCTCTCTCCCTTCCTCCTCTCCACCATGAAGAACGCTGTAGCACTCGGCTGGCTGCTGGCGCCGCTGGCCCTCGCCAAGGCCGTCCACAACGTCTACCCCGTCGCCCAGCGCGACGCTGCCGCGCTGCAGGCGCGCAACAGCAAGAGCCAGGGCTCTGCCTCGCTGCTGGACAGCCTCCTGTCCGGCTCGGGCACGGACGTCATCATCATCTGGGCCAACGCCGGAGGCGGCTCGACCACCACCACGGTCAACCAGGTCCAGACCGTCACCGCCACGGTGACGGCAGCCGCCACAGTGACGGCTACGGCGGCAGCGGCAGCCGACACGACGGCCTCGGCGACCAATGCGACGTCGGTCTCGGTCGTCGCCGGCGCTGCGATCGCGACGCACTCGGTCACGGTCGGCGGCTCGGCCGGCCTGGTGTACGAGCCCGACACGATCACGGCCAACGTGGGCGACATGGTCGTCTTTACCTTTCTGAGCCAGAACCACACGGTCACGCAGTCGGCCTTTGCGACACCGTGCGAGCTGCTGGCCGGCGGCATGGACTCGGGCTTCCAGGCCAACATCAACAATAGTGTCAGCCCGGCGCCGCAGGTGGCCATGCAGGTAATGGTGTCGACGCCATTGTGTGAGTTGTCCGAGTAGTCCCGACTCGTCTTGACTCGTCTTCCCTCTCCAATCTCTCTTGCCTCCTCTTCCTAACAACTCAGGGTTCTACTGCAAGCAGACCGGCCACTGCGGCAAGGGCATGGTCTTCTCCATCAACCCCACCGCCAACAAGACCCAGGCCCTCTTCCAGCAGATGGCCATTGCCCAGAACGGCACCGGCACCGACTCGACCATTACCGGCGGCACCACGTCGAGCGTCTCGTCGGCCGCCACCACCACCACTGCCAGCACCGTCTCGCTCGACACGGCGGCCACGGCCACCACGGCTGCTGCCACCGGCGTCGTCACCGGCGTCGGCTCGACCAACGCCGACGGCTCGTGTGCGTGTGTCGTCCAGTGCGCGGCCGGCTCCTTTGCCGTCAGCGGTGCCTTTGGCGGCGTGGCCGGCACGCTGTCCAACGTGGTGGCCTTGCGGTAAACGTCCTGTGCGGGTTGTACGTTTCTGTCATGACGCGGGTTGGGCGGTAAATAGACGCAGCTGTTTCTTGTCTTTTTTTTTCTGATTTCCTCTTTTCTCTTTTTTGCCGTTTCTCTCCCCTCGCTGGGAATCGACTGAAGGCATATATGACTGGATCGTATTTTCTGGATGGATTAATTAGGACGAATATATACCAAGCCAAAATGAAAATGGCCAACACAAAGCCAGACCAGAATGACCAGGAGATAGCAGGACTACGATCAGTTTAAATGCTTGTATTTCCCTGGGAAAACGGTCTATTGGACGCCGGCCAACCCAAGTAAATCAAAAACGACACAACGCTATCCAAGCGGACGCAGAGGCAGACAGTCTTGGTCTCTATTTCTTGACGGCCTCGGAGGCCTTGCGGGCGTCGGCTATGCGGGTGTCAGTACGCCACAGGGCTCCTCCGTCGCGCAACGCTCAACGCTCAACGTACCGGCTGCCTGCTTCTCGCGCATCTTGATGGCCAGCGCCTCGCGTTCGCGCTGCATCTCGCTGCCGGTCTTGCCGTTGGACTTTTTCTGCAGGAGGGCGTCAGCATGTACGTCGGGACCGATCGGGTGCCGCCACCTAAAACACACCTGCGCCTGCTGCTGCTTCAAGTTCTTCTCGCGGGCCTTGTCCCGCTGGTTGCCACGCGCCATGATGGGGTGGGGAGGCTGAGAGCCGAGGTGAGGGCTGAGGGCCGAGGGTGGAGAGCAGAAATCGACAATGAGGTTCGCTGGAGAGCCGCAGCCCGGGTCGTGTGCGTTGGGCGGTTCCTGGAGGGGGCGGAAGACGAGGCGCGAGACCGAAAGATGCGCGACCCAAAGCGGTCAGGTGGTGCAGAATTCTCGCGGGTCGTACAGCCAATCAGCGGCCGGCGTCTACCCACAGCCACCTCCTCTCCATCGAACACTGCATTGGACTGCATTGGACTGCATTGGACTGCATCGGCTGCGTGCATCGTGAAACGGCAGACGACAGACGACGCAAGCGCAGAGGCAGCAAGCGCCGGAGAGCCGCCGGCATGTCGTACTTGCTTGGGTGCTCCCTTCCTTTTGTTTCTATTTCGGCCTGCTCATTTGCTTCCTTTGCGAGTCTCCACTTTGCCTATTGAGCTGCCGCGATTGTCTATTGCGCTGTGGCACTGTGGACTGCCCTCGGGCGCTCCTACGCAGGAATTTCTGACGCATATGCTCCACGGCTCCCATCCCGTCGATTTGCGACGCCTCACACGGCCTGCAGCGGCCGGGCGCTAACAGCTGTGGTGGAGCCGCCGACGTGAGGCATCTGAAACACGGCCAGGAGACGGACGACCAATCGATTCGACCGTCCCCGCGAGAGGCTGTCAAAAGGACTCTCTATGCCTGCGGTTTGGGAGTGGCATCTGAGCATGCTGTTGATCGTCTGTCGCCAAGTAAAAGACAGCAGACGGGCGTAAAGGCATTTTTCGCGATGCAAATGAAGACGTGCCGGGCTTCACATTCGACGACCGACCGTCTGCATCACGACACGAGTCTCTGCATCGTCTCGCCTTGCAGGAGCAGAGCATAGACCGACTCCGTACGTCGTCCCAACACGGTGCGCGCCAACCGATCCATTGGCCACGGCGGCCGGACCATGCGAAACCGCTCTGCAGGACGTGACGCCCAACAGCAGACGGCCAGCCGTGCGTCCTCGTCGGGCCTGCGCGGCCGTTTCTTTGGCTCCTGCGTGCCCGTCGTGGGCGTTTGTGCCCGTTCGTCCCACTAGCCCGTCATTCAGGCCTCGCGCCTCTTTGGGCTATTGGCCCATTGGCTCCTTGCCCCCCCCCCCCATTCAGGCCTATTCACGCACGCATTGTTCAGTGAACAATGGCAGCCGCCGCCGGTATAAAGACGTGCCAGTCCGTTTCAGTGCGTCTTTGACCTCATTCGACTGTTCCGTGTCATGGCAAACACGTCGTGAAAGCTTGTGTTCGTCTTCTCTTTTGTTCGCATTCCATCTTCTCTTCCATCTTCTCTTCCTTGCACCATCTCCTCCTGCTTTAATACCAGACCATTTCGTGCAAAAGCTGGACTTTGCACATCTCGTTGATTGACACTTTCTTTACGTTCTCTGCTAGCCAGACCTTCACTCTCTCGAGATCATCTTTTCTCCCAATACAACATTCACGTCCTTCACTACCTCCTCTTCACAACACGTCCTCTTCCCATCTCCGCCATGTTTCATCTCGCGGACAACTCCAAGCTCCGTGGCGCCGGCTACAAGGTGCTCAACGTGCTGCGCGCCTGCAACATTGTCTCGCTGTTGCTCCTCGCGGTGGCCAGCTGGGTCATGGTCGTGATGACGGGAATCAACGGCCAGTTCTTCTTCTTTGACGCCATCGCCCACGTCTTCATCTCCTCCATGGCCATGTTTCTCCTCCTCACCGAGGTCCAGTTCGGCCTTCTGGCCCGCTACTTTGCCCGCTCCTGGCCCATCTTCAGCCAGACGGACGGCTTCCTCTGGCTCGGCCTCGCCATGATCGCCATGGGCTGCGACATGCTCGGCAACCTCAACAAGACGGCATTTTCCGTCGACAGCCTCGGCCTGCCGCTGTGGCGCCTTATCCTCGCCGCCGGCATCCTCGCCCTCACCTTTGGCTTTGCCAACCTCGTCGCCACCCTCATCTTCCGCGACGGCCCCGCCGGCCTGACCGCCCGCATGATCCGTGCTGACGGCAACCTCGCCGACGGCGGCAAGCTCGGCGGCGGCATCAGCAGCGCCGACATGCACGACTACTACTCGACCCGCAGCAACAGCCTCAAGCGCTGTCACACTACCGCCGTCAAGGAGGACGAGTCGGGCTATATGGCGCCGGCGCCGGCCGTCGCGGCGGATGACGAGGCGAGCGTCCACGGCTTTGGCGGCGTCGCGGCGAATCGCCTCAAGCGCATGACCCAGGCCTTTCGCAGTCCCTTTGCGTCGACCGGCCCCAAGAAGATGCAGATTAGCAATCCCATCCCGCTAGGCGGCGCCGACACGTACGACGCCGACGTCGAGCACCAGGCCCCCGACGTCTATGGCGAGGACCGCGCCAGCCCGATCCTGCCGCAGGTGCGCCGCCCGCCGACGGCGCTGCACCCGGCCAACCGCCGGCTGAGCAGCCAGTACAGCGTGGCCAACATGGAGCGGTTTTAGGCGTGGACCGTCGACGGCTGCGGCCTCTTCTTTGTCATCGTCTGGCGTTCCGGGCGTTTGTACAGCAGTCTCTGTTTCATTGTCTCTTTTTCTGCGTCTTTCTTGTAATCCACGGCGAGGAATGGTGATACCCTTTTCCTGCTCCATAATCTATCCAATCTCGACGTCCATCGCATGCATCACGTGACATCCAATACAATTACATAATCACGGCATACCAAAATTGGCCCAAATACCGCCTACGTAGCTCTCATTTCTTCTCCTGCCCACCAGCTTCTTGAACCAAACATCCTCGACGGGCACAGAGGCTCGCCGCGTATCTGCGAGGTCCAACGGGCGACCGCAGCCACTGCATTCTCCTTCCGCTCCCATTCCGTTCTCCTTTTCGGATTCCTGTTCCGGCGATTGGCGCGTTGCCTCTCCTTTGGCTCGTTGGTTCGCCGACTGTTTCTCTTTCTTCAGCATCGTACTTGCGTCCGTCATCCGCGCCGCGTCCATCTGGGGTCCATCTGGAGTGTGCTAGCACGGCCTCTTGTTGGCACGCGTGCGGCGGTGATTGAGCCTCTTTTTTCTGCCGTGGAAACAACGTGGAATAAACATCACCATGTCGTACGAAGACCACTCTGAGGATGTGGCCGCGGACTTTCGCGATGCCCTCGAGGGTCTGACCATGAATTCGCGCGTCGAGATTACGACGTTGACGGTCATTGCCCGCGAGAACACAGAATACGCCCATGCCATTTCGGAGGTGCTGCAGGAACACATCAAAAAGGCAAGTCTCCCGACGTGGACTTGTGGACGTGTGGACGTGTGAACGTGTGTGAACGTGTTTTGTAGACACCTGCTAACTGGACAGGTCACTCCGCTGCGCAAACTGCCGGCGATCTATCTGCTCGACTCGATTGTCAAAAACGTGGGCACGCCTTACACTATTTACTTTAGCCGCGGGCTCTACACGACCTTTATGGACGCCTACGCCTCCGTCGACAATGCCACCCGCCGCAAGATGGAAGAGATGCTCAAGACATGGAAGGAGCCCGTGCCTGGCTCGGTCGACCCGCGGCCCGTCTTCTCGCCCGACACGGTGCGGCCCATTGAGAGCGCGCTGATGAAGGCCAAGGCGTCGGCCTTTCAGGTCCAGCAAGAGCACTTGCGCAGCGAACAGCAGCTTCTGGGCCGTGGACGGCCACACAACGGCGGCAGCATGCCGTACCGCGAAACGCCTACACCGCCCAACGCCCGACCAGGCGGCTATCCGCCACAGGGCGGCTATCCCCCGCAGCCAGCAACGTCCGGACCAGCAGCAGCGCCACAGCGCCAGGCCTATCCGCTGCATCTGGTGAGTGGACAGTCAAGACCGGCCAACATGTGGGCATCATGTACGGGTATACTAACACGCGCAGGCCCAAACTACACAGTCTGTCCCCCCGCCGTCCGCGGCAGCACCGACAGCCGCACACTTTCAGCCTCCCCCAGCCTCGCAGACGCCGTTTGCCCTTGGCACCGCCTCCAGGATCAGCTTAGAGTCGCTGAATGAGGATATCGGACGGTTGATCCTGGCCTCCAAGGCAGAATTTGCAGAGAAACCGTATGATGCTAGTGTTGCCGCGAGGCTGAAGGCGCTGCTTGACCTGCAGCTGATTCTTAAGAGCCAAAACCTCGAGTACGACAAGTTGATGCTTGTAAAGACCCAAATTGATGCGCTCTCTGTAAACTTGCCGAGCCATCTAAAGGCCCAGTACATTCCGGTGCAGACGCCAGCAGCAGGGCCAGCAGGACCAGGAGGAGGAGCAGCAGCAGCAGCAGCAGCAGTGGGAGGACCACCGACACAGCTGCCACCGGCCATCGCAGCAGCTGCGGCGGCAGCGCTGGCAGCAGCACGCGCGCAGGGAGGGACACAGCCGGCGCCGGCAGCGACAGCGATGTCGATCGACTCGTTGCTCGGCAAGGGAACTCTGGCAGCCCTGTTGGCAGCCCGGCAGCAGCAGACGCCAGCTGCCGCGCCAGCACCAGCACCAGCACCAGCGCCAGCAGTACAGCAGTCGCCGATGCTTCCCCATGCGCTCTCGCAGGCTCTTGCGCAGATGCTTCCACAGGCAGCGCCGGCTGGGCCTCCGGCGACGGGGAACCCTCTGGCATTGATGGACATGTTGCGCCGGGCCGGCATCCTGCAGGGACAGCAAGCACAACAACAACAGCAGCAGCAGCAGCAGCAGCAAGTACCGCAGCAGCCGGCACCGGCGCACGCAATGCCCCTGCAGATCCCAGGGTTCCAGATGCCCATGGCGGGCGGTACCATGCCCTTGTCGCTGCCTCCGAACCTGGCGAGCATGCTGGCGGCCGCACGGGGCGCGTTCCCGGGCACACAGGCGCCTCTGCAGGAGATCCGCAACGAGATCTCCTTCCAGTCGGCGTCCCTGAAGCAGTGAGTAGACGCCCACCCACACGCCGCGCCAAGTGAGAGACACTGACACGGACAGATTCCGGCCACACCTGCTGCCGCTGCTCTACGAGAAGCTGGGCCCGCCGTGCACGCAGTGCGGCCGGCGCTTCCAGACGGACGCGGCCGGCCGGGCGGCCAAGACGGCGCACATGGACTGGCACTTTCGGGTGCACCAGCGGATTGTCGAATCAGAGAAGCGTGGCCAGCACCGCAGCTGGTACGTGGACCAGGCCGACTGGATCCGGTCGCGCGAGACGGCCGAGGCGGAGGGCGTCGACCAGAGCGCCGACGGGGCCGGCGGGACTGGCGGGAGAGGAGCCGACGGGCAGCGCGGCAGCCTCGGCGACAGCGGTCCTGCGGGGCCGGGCGGCAGCGGCGGCGGCGGCAACAACAGCAACGGCAAGGTGCAGTGGATCCCGGTGCCGAGCGAGGGCTCGGGCGCCAACCAGGCGTGTCCGATCTGCCAGGAGCGGTTCAAGATGCAGTGGCTGGACGAGGCGCAGGAATGGGTCTGGATCGACGCCGTGCAGATTGGCGCGCGCATCTACCACGCCAGCTGCCACGCCGAGGCCTCCAAGAGCGGCGCCCTGCGCGACCACCCGGCTGCCAGCGCCATGGCCGCCCTGCTGTCGGGCGTGCTGCCGCCGGGCGCTGCCGGGACGGGCGCTTCTGGACCTGCCATCATGCCTCCCACGGGGCCAGCCGCCAGTCGACACGGACACGGCACGGTGTTGGGCAAGCGGAAAGCGGAAGAGGGCGGCAACGGCAACACAAACGGCAACACAAACGGCAACGGCAGCGGACACCACGGTCACGGCCACGGCCACGGCCACCGGCAGTCTCCGGGTACGGCACAGCAGGCGTCTCAACAGGGCGGCGGCAGCGGCAACGGAAACGGCGGCAAGAGCAGTCGCGGTGGACGCAAGAAGAAGCGTGGTGCCGGTGGCGGTGGAGGAGGCGGTGGCGGCGGCGGTGGTGGTGGCGGCAACCCGCGGCGGCCGCCCGATCTGGACCGCGTCGACCCCGATATTGGCGGCCGCAACGGGATGCGCACGGGCGGCGGTGCCTACTGGACCGACGGCAGCGGCGGGGGCGGCAGCGGCGAGGATGCCAAGGTCGATCTGAACGCGCTGCCCTATTGAGGGCTGCGGCGTTCATTCGGTTGCGGACGCAGCGGTTTGATTTACCGCTGCCTGTTTATTGCTTACTGTTTACTGTTTGTTGTACGGGAAGCTGGCCATCAAAGCTCGCTGTCTGGGACTGGGCGCGCTCTGTCGGGTGGTGCTGTCGGCATTCTGTTGTACTTTGCATGTTGGCAAAAGGCGTCTCGTTTTCCGTTGTTCTGTTTCCGCAGCATGTTTGTATTCTCAGTCACCGGAACTCTTGTACTTTTCAAATCCCCAGACATTTTCTGATAGCTCCGAAACCCAAACGCCCTGCCATGCATCCAGCAGTCCAAGGACCGAAATACACACATAAATACAGATCAACCCAGATCCGGCACTCTCCCTGCCAGCTCGATAAAACAGAAACAACACGTCTAGCATAAGGGTATCTTGTCGTGTCCCATTTGGTGATGCGCAAATAAAAGGGAAAACACGAGTGCAAAGCGTGGCCGAACCAGCCGCCCGGTTCCTCCACCACTCAAGAGTTTTGGTGCGTCCGGATGTGGAAGCGTTCGCGCAGCCGTCTCGTCAGCGTGGCATGGCCGTGCTCGTCGTCGCCTGCGGCGGCGGCGCTCTGCGACCGTGTCTCGGTGCGGTACCGCCGCAGCGCCTCGATGCGCTCCTCGGCTGAGGCGTGGCGGAGGCGGTTCAAGTCGAACAGGCGCGACGCCCGGTGGCGGTGTTCGCCCGAGTGCGACGATTCGGCGTGTCCGGCGGCAGCGGCCCCGGCAGCCTCGTCAACCTCTAGCGGCGGCGGCAGCGGCAGTTGGGTGCCGGCGGAAGACGGCCGGTCGTCTTCGCTCTCTTTCGGACGCAGATCGAGGCGGCTGGAAACGGTTAGCAGGAGAAGAGACAAGAGGACGGCACACACTGACCAGAGCGGACATGTGCCCGAGACATTGACCAGCCATGGGTCGACGCAGTCGGGATGGAAGCGGTGGTTGCACGGCAGGACGCGGACGTCCTCGCCGACCTTGAAGTCCTCGGTGCAGATGGAACAGCCCGGGTTGTCGTTGTCGTCACTGAGGGACGGTGCGGCGGCAGCTGTGGCAGCTGTGGCCGCAAGGGGTTCTGCCGCAGCCTCGGCACCCACTGCTCTCGGCGCGTTCTCGTAGTGCACCCGTACATCGGTGGTGGCGAGGTTCGAAGCAGCGCTGCCATCGCGGTTGACGTGGGCCTCGGGAAGCGTGCCGGACGACGTCTGGCTCGTCTGGCTCTCAAGTTCCACGGCTGGGTCGGGCTTGACCGGCATCGGGTCGCCAAACTTGACAATCGGCAGCGTCTCGAGCACGGCACGCGCAATGCCGCGGGCACGGCTCTGGCGCGGTCGGGCACCAAAGGCTCTGCGCGGGCCGTAGCGGTCGGGGTAGCGGTGGGCGCGGACGGCGCCGGTGATGATAATGGCGAGGAACAGCACGGTGATGATGCCGGTGATGCTGTAGAGGATGCTCATGGCAATGGCCGAGCGGCTGCTGCCGCCGCCGCTATCGCTGTCCTGGTAGGTGGAGGAGATGTTGCCGGTAATGGTGGCGTGGGTCACGGGGCTGATGTCCGTGTAGTTGAGTAGGATGGCGGCATCGCTGGCATAGGCCATGGTGTAAATGGTGTTGTAGGGCAGGTCGGTGCCCTCGAGGCCGCAGCAGTTGCCCGCCTGGCTGTAGAGGAGGATGGCCAGGGGCGCGTTGGCCATGAGTGTTTCGAGCATGTCATCTGCGTCGACAAACGAGTTATTGAGCGGGTCGCAGCTGAGGTAGGCAATCGTCGTCTTGTCCGTAATGTTGTTGTAGTTGGTATTGTTCACAGCCACCAGGTTGCCCGACATATCAATGGCCTGGAAGGGGGGTCAGCGAAAAGCAGAGCAGACACGCAGCGGCGCCACACTCACACTGCGCGCCGTCGCAGTCTCGTTCAAGCCAGCGCTGCCGGTCAAGGGCACGACGTAGTAGGCCATGGTGGACGACCCGGTCGTCGACGCCGTCACCTCAATGGCCATGGCCGAGTCCTCCTCGTAGTCGGCCAGGTTGGCCTGCTGGTAGATGTGGGCCGACTCGGCTGCCGTCCAGACGGGCAGAGCCGCCAGCGCGGCTGCCGCGAGCAGCCACCGCGACGAGACAAACATGGTCGTCGGAGAGAGCTGTTGCGTGATGGAGAGTTGCTGGAAGCCGGGATCGCCGCAATCGCTGTCGATTGTTCCTGTCGGTCGGTCGTCGAGGTGTCGCGTCGATGCGGACAGAGGCTGCTCCTTTTATCTTCCTGAATCGTTGACGAGTCCAGCCGTCGGGGAGGGGTCGACACGAGTCCAGCGTCAAGTCGAGGCGGAGAGTGGGCAAGATTTGTCACATAGGCTGATCGGCATGCACCGGGCGCGTGAAAGATGACGGTCGGCGGACATGCGGCGGTCTCTGGCGTCCGTTAGAGCGCTGCAAAAGGTGGCGGTGCACGCGGGGGACGAAGATTGGCGTGTGGAATCCAGGCCAGCGAGAGAAGGGAACAGAAAGATAATATGGGAATTTGGAATCTGACGATCAGTGGGATGGCGGCTCCGTCGAAAGCGGGGCCCTACGAGTTGCCCGAGATGTGCAGGAAAGAGCGATCAGACTCGCGGCAGGCGCGACGCTCGTAAATGTCCCAGGCGGACGAGTTCGCGCACCTGTCCCAAACACTGCAGCGTTTGAGCCGACCGGCGCCACGGCCAGGAGACAGCAACTGCGTGTCGGCATGTGCAGACTCTGAGACGGCAGGGCGTTTTAGCGCTGTACATTGTTAAAGCGCGCGCAGAGCCACAGCGGATGCGTCGGGACCCCACCGCATTGGCGGAGGCGATAGCGTATACGATAAGGCTGGTCAGCGATTCCGATTACACCGTTTAGGCGCTCCTATACTAACTATTACAAGCGGGTGCTTTTCTGGCTCCGCCGACAAAGAGGCCCTGACTCAGTCCAGAGCGCAGGCGCAGCAACTCTCTGATATCCAGCGCTCCCTCTCACGGCGATCAAACGGGCACTGACACAACTCTGTGGTGGGCGCAGAGGCAACGGCAAGGAAAAAACTGCACTGATTGGAAGCAACAAAGCCAGCTAGGGCTATAGCTAGTGAAAGCTTGGCGTGGAGAACGGAGAACGGAGAACGGAGACAGCGCAGCAATTCCGTCTTACGCTGGGTCGGCGTAGTTGCGCGCATTCCGTATCCGACAAGGCGCAGAAAAACTCCGACTCGGCAGATGGATGCGCCAGGCTGGCCTGCCGGTTGCGTCGAGTCTCAGATCTGAAACGGTCCGTTGTCAGTCCAGCCTCGATGTTCGACTCGTAGCTTACAACCTGCAACTTGCGGCTTTGCGGCACTAAGGACTCCTCTCTCTTCGCGCTGCCGCCAGGAAGGTGCTGACGAGATGTGGTGGTGGTGTTGGCGGTGCTGACCGCTGACCGCTGACTGCTGTCCACTGACGCCGTGACGTCTTCTCTGACGTCGTCCGTGACGTCTCAGCCTCACCGCCTCACGTCGATCCTCCCTCGTCTGCTTCCCCTGCCCCTTTCCCTAAATCTCCTCCATGTCCTCCAGCGCGTCCAGTGCGGCATAGTCGCCCACCTCGACCCGGTCTGGCCGCACAAACACGCCCCGCTTCAGCACCGCCTGGCCGGGCGCCGGCGCCGTGCCCCAGTACCGCGTCCCGCCGATGCTGCCGTCGTTCTTGCCGCCGATCGGCTCGTCCAGCTCGACACCCACCCACGTGCCCGCCACCGCCAGGTTGAGCGAGTTGTCCTTTTCGCTGGCCGGGCCTTTGCTCGCTTTCGCCGCCGCCTGCCCAATCTCGGGCACCTCACCCACGTATTGCACGACGCCACGCCGCGTGTCGTCGCCACCGACGCGGCACCGGAGCCCCACGGCGATGCCGCGCGCCGTCGCGTCGGTCGCGTACGCCGCAATGCGCGCGCGCGCGTGTACCGCCGCGTGCGGGTCAAACCGGCCGAGCTTCTGCGTCTTCTTCCACGCCAGCACCGAGTCCGTCTTGGCTGCGTACTCGTCCTCGGGCATGACGTACTTGTCGACGCCCGACGTGTCGGTGTAGTTGGGCCGGGCGCCGGGCGGCCGTGTGTCGGTGACGTGGAGCTCGGCGTACGGCACAAGCGCAAAGTAGGCGAGCGACACCGTGTCCTCGTCGGCCGCCGTCACGGCCACCTTGTGGCCTGGTCCCGCCGCGCCGCCCCGTGGCGGCGACAAGTGCAGCACCTGTGCCGACGGCGGGATGCCCGTAATGGGCTCGAGCCGCGTCTTGAGCTGCGAAATGGTCCAGGCGGGCGTAATGCGGCGCTCCGACGCCGCATTGTCGGAGATGACCAGCAGCGGTACGTCCATGTTGAGATCGTAGAGCGGTGACGATACGACGATGTCTACAGACTGTCGCGCTTGTTCCTGCCCGACGCCTAAATTTCTGGCTCCACGGAATTAAATAAATTAGAAATATAAATTCAATATTCTGATGATCTGATTGGTCGACCAACGACTTGTATACTGCTGCCTCGCATCCTCTCGCGGAGATTGCCACGACGAAACTTGCTTCTGCCAGTTCTCCCACCGTGTTGTGAATACGATGCTGAGGCCAGAAGCCGATCGGCAATAAGCTATGCCCGGAGTCATGTGCAGCCGAGGCAGCTAGAGGCTTGTGCTAGAACACAAAACCGCACAAGAGCACAAGGGCAAATAAAATACACAGCATTCCACAAGAACTGCACGACGGCAATGCGAGATGCACGGCCAGGGCGTTTCCGTCACTGCTCTGCTACTGCTCTGTTACCGCTGTTTCCACCACACCAGGACGCCCAGGTTCAGGCCACAAGTCACACAGCGTCAGCGACTGCCAGCAGAGGGAAGAGCTGTGGGAGTGTGACAAAAATCCGAGCAAACAAAGCAGAGACGGCAACATTGGTGGCTAGACAGCGGGTCGCCGGACGGCAACAGCAGCAGTCCCCGGTATTGCTGCTGCAGGGGCGCCGTGCTGTTCAGCTGGCGACTGTCCACGCTGCCTGCCTGCATGCTGCGAGGTCAGCCGTGACGCAACGCAAGGAGGCCGCAGGTGGCTGCAGCCGACCAGTCTCTTGGCCAGCTAGCTCGACGACAGCTCAGAATATTGGCTGTGCATGGCCGCCACCGCCGCCACGCGCTGCCGGCAAGGCTGCAGGCATGTCCCCGGGCCCGTGGCATCGTATTCTAGCGAGGCTGCGGTAGTCTTCCCGGCCGATGCAAACAGTCTGCATTGCGCGACACGATCGCCCCTCTGGTCCCGTTGCCCGCCGTCACAGCTGACGGTTGTGATCGCCGGCTATCCCACAGCGTGCGTCTCTGTCCTCCTGACGGCCCGCCCCAGCTCCTCGACCCGACCGCCCGTGTTCGCGTTTTCGTGCCCGTCTCGCATTCGGCTCAGCTTCCGACTCTCTCGCCGTCCTGTTCGTTCCTCGCACACCGCCTCACCGTCAAATCAGAAGCTGACTGGTGGCATCTTGTTACTGCCGCCGATCGCTGACCTGCCCACTGGCCCTGGCCCGGCCTGGCCACTGACTGTCATTGTGACCCGCTCGACCCGAACTTGCTCTGCCGCCAACAGCAGCCCCCATCCCCACCTGGCCAAATGAGACGAGCACGACCGAAATCCGGATATCGCCGCCAAGAAGCCAGCCGAACGGTAAGGAAAGCTCTGCCGCTTGATAGGTACACACCGGCCTTAGTGAAACAAGTGCGTGTTCGTGCGGTAGTGCATGCATCGTCCAGAGAGCATATGACCGCCTTCCTCTGCCCAAGAAGCCGAAAAGAACCCAAGGAACCCGAAGACACAAGAAGCCCAAGGAACCTAACGAGGAACCTAACGAGGAACCTAACGAAGAACCTAACGAGGCACCTGACGGACTTAGAAATCCTAGGAACTTGCGGTCCCAAGTACCTCGGCACGAGCAGCCACGTTTTGTCCTTCAGGCCCGCGTGGGGAAGTCGCCCGCCGTTTGGCTTCTGGCGGTCCTCCCCATGGCACTGTCCGTGTGTCTGTGGTCTTCCCATCTGTCCGTCTGCATGTCTGACTCTTGCGTTACCGTCGTGGCACCGCCGGGTTACAAGACACGCAACACGTCTCGGGACGCATTGGCATGGGTGCGTGCCACTTGTCGGTCTGCCTGCCCTCCACGACTGTCTGTTGTCTGCCGTCTTCCGGAGGCCGTTTGGCGGTCTGTCTTGCCGTCGTGCCACTGTCCGTCGCTGATCCCCACCGCCAACCAGGTTTCAGCGGATGAGACGGTACGTAGCGTGCGTGGCATTGACCAGCGTCAACCAGCGCCAGCCAACATCCCAACGTCTCTACCGTCGCGCTTTCGATGCCGGGCTAGACGCCACCAGCCCGGCCGTTCACCTCGACAAAATGGAATAAGAAAAAACTGTCTGCGCTAGCCACATCACATCCTTTGAGTCAGGCGCCTTGTGGGCCGTCGGGCGTGTGGAGACTATGCCAGAAGACAGCAGACAGAGGCCTCGGAATCCAGCTATGGCCATCTGTCGCAGCCGCGAACAAAGTAGGTCCCCAGGAAGAAGAAAGGAAGGTGTACAGAAACTCAAACATGCGAATCCGCCTGTCTTTCGGGGAGTCGTTGAGGTGGCCGCTCGGGCTGGGCAGCTTGCTGGTGTTGGTGTAGTGCTTTGCAACGGTTTGTTGACCGCTAGTTCAAAGTCCTTAGTACGATGTATATCGATCGCACACCTGTGCTGGGCCCTCACAGAAGTAACCGAAGCACCGCTCATGCCGGTGCCGGCAGAAACGACCGAGGACGGGAAGCATTGTGCTGAGAACTTTTCTCTTTCCGTTTTCTGTCTTCCGTTTTCCGTTTCCTTTTCTTTTTGATTTTCTTTTTTCCCTAGGTGTACGACGGAGCTGACCTGCGCCCGAGCATTGCCGATGCAGGGTTTCGCGAGACCAGGCGCCGCATATTACTTCCTTGTTGGCTGCCCCGCAAGAAGAGGAGCCCAACCAGAGGCAGGCGGCTGGCCAAACCTGGTCAGTCCACCAGGCAGGCCTGCCAGCGCTGGGATACTGCAGAGGACTGCTAAAAGAAAAGGCCGGGGAACGACGCACAGACGCCGGGCTCGGCTCGCGGACCCTGTTCGTGATCAACAGGCGCCTCGCGGTCGGCCACTGGTTGCATCGCCGCTATCTCGGTTTCGTGCAGCGGCGGTGGCGCTGTAGGTGAGTAATGGCTTGGAGATGCTCGTCTTCGCAGACGGCCTCGACGTCGGCTGTATCGTATATCACATCGTCCGGGGCAGGTGCTCCGAGCTGAACGAGCGGTGACAGCTGCTCGCCCCTAGTTCGCCCCAGTCTAGTGGTCGAGCACTCAAGAGACGTCCCCTGTGCTGTGCCTGCGATGCTGGGATGCTAGATCCCAGCGCATAGCGACAATGTCGGTGATCCAGCCAAACGGCCGTGTGGCCCAGCAGCGAACCAAAGAACGAGTCAGGCCGCGAACCAAACCGCTGACGGTGACGTCGCATTGATGGCTAGAAAGCGCTGCAGAGGGTGCCATTTGTGGGCGCGTGCGCGATCGTTTGCTGGCAGAGAAATGAGCTCAAACGCAGAGGGGCGGCGAGAATGCGCAGGCGGAAAATGGAGGACGGAAAATCTGCCTGAAAATCCAATTAAAATTTCCATAGGCAAAACACGAGCAATGAATGGGCCCCACGAATCTGTGCGTCCAAAAGTACACCGCAAATGCGCGCTCGTACGACACGCGTTGCTGGCAAGGCTGGGGACGGAAGGAGCTGTCGGCTGCGGCATCTTGTGACATGTCGGCGGAAGGAACACGTCTGCCACAAGAAAGGAGCTGTTACGAGGAAGGTACACGTCTGTCGCAAAGAAAGAGCATCCGTGTCAATGTACGCGTTCTCGTAGTTGACAGGTGTCAAGAAAGCTTTCGCTTTCAGGCATCCTCTCTCCAATTATGTCGACACCCAACTTCATCATCTCCGGCGTCCGTCTACCGCCCTACTGCCCTGCCGTTCGCCTCATCTCCCTTGTCGCCTGACGGACGGGGCTCCGACCAGGCCTGACCGTCGTTTGGATCTGATATACGCCGCAAATAATAGCTGCAAAGCAACAACAACGAGACAGTGTTGGCATCCAAATTTGTGGAGAGTGAGCGTCGACGTCACTGACCGACCAGATGCCCGACTGGCGAGCATCTGCTTGCGCCCGCACACCTTGCACTCCTTACACTCCTGGCCGGTGGCCACTCGGCCGCTAGAGCACTGGACCACCCCGCCTGTTTCTTGCAAACGCCAGAGTCGGTCTGCGACGCCTGTCATGCGGAGATCGTTCTGGCTAGCCAGCTCCGGCCGGCTCTAACAGCTCTCAGCTATAGCGCGACTTAAGTCTACACGCAGCAGGTACGGAGTTCTGCTTTGCGCGATACCTTCTGCGACGACCATCTCGCCTCCCCCTGCACCTAGCGAATTGCCCGACTGGCTCCTACATGGTAAGGAGATACTACGATGAATGTACATCCCCCTCTACCCCTACCCACCCGCTCCATAGCTATGGTGTGCCAATCCAGGCGCCGGCAGAAGGGCTGACTGTCCTGTTCGGTTTTGCTTGCCATTCAACCAAATAGTGCGCGCTTCTCACGGCTTCATCTAGCCCCTGAACCCGGTGTTGCCTTCCAATCTCGAGTATCTTGTTTCGTATGTATCGAATGCATACTTGCTTGTTTGTATTTGCGGGGACTAACGGCTTGAGTACGAGTACGATACCGCCAGAAAACCTCTCCACTGTGAAATCTGCGCCTGCAGCATTTACATGGAGCCATTTCCGTCCCCGCCTAGCATCTCCCCTGTCCTCCGATCGTCACTTCATGCACACACCTAATTGTACCCACTCACACCCGGCACAGGTACTAACGACCAGCATCGACACCGCTACATGTTGGCGCTTGGCCTCCCAATCCTTGGTCCACCTGGCTTGTTCCTTTTCAAGTTCCCTCGACCTCGAGTTTGTGCGTCCAATCTTGTCGCTTCCTTTGCTGCGATTCTTTTCTTTTTTCCGTCTTTTCCCGGCCTGCTCGCGCTTTCGCCTCAACCCTGTCTGTCCTCGCCGTGCATTCTTTGAATTTGTACGAACAGCTCCGCCTTGTTTGTCCAACTCTCGTGCTGCCATGGCCTTAACATCTCCATCTTGCATGCATCGCTCTCCACCTCCTATTCTGTGTGATGTGCGTTAAATTCCAAGGTCCTCCTCATATCACTGCTCTCGGTGGCCCATGGTCCCCATCCCCACCACACTGCCTGCCGCGTCGTCATGGGCAAGAACGAGGGGGGCAGCTGGATCAGAACCCACGATCAAGATGGCCAGACAAAATGTTTGGCGTCTTCTGTTCCGTACAAAGTACGCGACAGGATTTGTGTTTGCAACGGCGAACATGCATGAACGTGTGGTCACTACGTTCAAGTTTCTCGCCCCCTATGACCCTGTATGCCTGTTGCTTTGCTTTACCTGGACGGTGGCTGGTCGTGAAGTCGGCGTGTGTTTCATACTATCTCGGGTTGTGATCCGAACGAACAGAACATGACGAAATGTACAAACACCCAAGCATCCATTTCACCATTCGCCCCCCCTCCCCCTCCCCCCTGTTCTTCTCAGTGGCCCGGCTGTGTTGCCGTGGGGTGTCAGTTCGGTGCTAGTAAGTACTTTGCAAGCACTGACACCTGCAAACAACCCGCGGGAAGCGGCACTCTAATCTTTCTTTTTCTGGGCTTTTTTTTAAACGGAGCACATGCTATGCTTCGGATGGTTTGTCCTCGCACACCTCGCGGGGCTATAGCACGGCTCTTGCTATAGGGCATGGCTTGGGACTGGGCAGGCCCTTGCAAACCACAAGAAGTCAATCAGACGGCGTGCTATGCTCAATGATCGCTTAAACACTCTCTGCCCTCGACCGTTTTCTTCTCCACATTCCTTTCTCTACACGCCTCTCTGCTTTAAGACTCTCGTCCCGACTCTGCACCCCCCTTTTCGAGCCCTTTGCCTCTAGGGCCCGGCCAAGTTGTCTTATGACAACACATTGCCGTTGGCCTGTCTCTTCGCCTCTGCTGTCGAGCGTGCAATCGCCTAGCCTCACACGCCGCTCCCACCCCCTCCTCACGTCGTTTAGATCTGGCAAAATTCTACGGCCACACTCCCCACTACACACGGCAAACACTCTGTTGGCTGTCCTGTCCTTTTGCGTTTTCTTTTGCCATTCCTGCCTCTTTCTTTCCTTCTCTCTCCCCTTCTATGGTTGGGCTCAGCTTTCAGCAATTTCTCTCTCTATACATATTCCCATATATTCTGCTTTCTAGCTCCTCTCCTGCTTCTTACAACCTAACCTTCTAATCATCCCCCCTCCCCGTGCCGTCTTTACCTCCGCCTCTCCCCATTCGACGTGTCCGATCTCCATCCTGCATACGCCGCGCAGCACCAGAGCACAGCCCCCCCCCCCCCCCCCCCCCTACACTCCCTTGGCCCAAGACGGCGATGGTGCCCGAGTTTCTCCCGCGTCCTTCAACTTCATCTGGAAGATCGGCCTGGTGAGCAGCACGACGTACCACACGGCAGTACTTCTGTCCAGCTCACATCCCCTTGCGATTTTCTCTCCCACTCGTTTCCCGTCCGCCCTAAGCAACTACTGGGATCGTGTCAGTCGCCCACCATTGGCCAGGCAAGAGACCAATCAAGGGACCATGTCGGCAGTCTCCCATCTTTATTACTACCAAATCGATCTGTCCTAAGAAATCATAGGAGGCCACCCAAGGACAAAGGCCACTTTAAAGCATAGAGCTGGCTACTCAGCAGCCGTCCCCTTTCGACATTTCCTGTGTTATTGTACCGCAACATCAACATCAACCATCATTGCCACTTATATCTAGAAACACCAAGCTCGCCCAGCTCGCCCGCCCACAACACGGGCCGTTTCTTTTTTGCTGCACAGGTGTGGACGCGAGAGACGCGCACAGAGCAGAAGGAAGTTGATCGACGGAGCCGAAAAACGAAGCATTGCAAGGGATCATTTCCTCCACATTGATGCAGCAAAGCACGCCAAGACTAGGGTCCAGCAGCTGAAAGGAGGCAAGACGTAAGACGCACGACGCAAGCTACAGGTCAAAGTAGCGAGCGCAAAGGCGCCCCGATCGGCACATTGTCTCTCCTTATTTACCCCCCCGTCTACGCCGTTGCGGCCGCTGCCTCACACGCACCAAGCCAACGGACGACGTCACAGAGGACAGGGATCAGCACAAGCAGCGGCAGCAGCAGCGGCAGCGGCAGCAACAGCGGCAGCGACGGCGATCAGAACCAACAGCGCTACGACGGGAACCGCTTTTCCCTTTTGTCTTCCCGGGACAAGGAATACAACTTTAGACGCAGCAAGCTCACCGGCACCGTGGATATCACATCTCTCCTGGGGTCCCCAGACTCAAATGAGTCCTCGGCCATTCCTCCCTCGCCGATCCCACCCGTCCCAGCACTCCTGCCAGCACTTACTTCGGCCCTCCCTCCTTCGACACTGCACCACATCTCGCAGCAGCAACAGCAGCTGCGGTCTAACTCTTTGCCAACACCGCAACTACAGCCCCCGACGACCACCTCCTCCACCTCCTCGCCAGCATCTGCTCCCGAGCCGCGGCCTCTACCACTGCCCGCACCTGAGTCGATCACGGCAGTCCAGACGCCCCTCCCATCGCCCGTCCGGTACTTTACAGCACCAGGGCTTCCCGGGCTTTCTGGTTTGCCAGGCTTTCCAGCACAGCAGACACAGCAGACGCAGCCAAGGGGGGGGATGAGTTCATCGACAACGGCGGGGATCAGGCGAAGCATGCCTCCCTACACGGTAGACACGCCAGCCAAGAAGCAGAGCAAGTGGTCAGCCGAGGAGGATGCCCTGATTATCGAGCTGCGTGGCAGCGGAATGAAGTGGGAGGACATTTCAAAGCGGCTGCCCGGACGCAGTGCCATCAGTTGCCGACTGCATTACCAGAACTACCTTGAGCGGCGGAGCGAGTGGGATGAGGAGCGCAAAAACAAGCTCGCGAGGCTGTACGAAAGGTAAAAGAAACAGACAAGACGCACAGGATGTACGCGAGAGGCTAACTGGCAAGATTCAAACCCGAGATGTGGGCCAGAGTGGCTGAGGAGATGCAGGTGCCGTGGCGGGCGGCAGAGGCCATGCACTGGCAGCTGGGTGAGGCCGAAATGGCACGACGGGCCGGCGTGACGCCCTTTTCGCTGTCAGCCATGGCGATCGACTCATCCTCGGCACACCACCGGCAGACGCCGTCGCGAGCGCCGTTCACCCAAAGCCTACAGTCATCCTCTCGTTACGGACTAGGCGGCTCGGTTCAACATTCCCTACCACCGCCGCCACCACATCTGCCAATGTCCATGGCCATGCCGATGCAGATCCCAGAAGACAGACCGTTTGAAGGAGGTGGATTCCGGGGACACGGTGGCCCAGGAGCTCGATCGGCTGGCCCTATGTCCTCCTACCAGCCGCCGCCGCCGCCGCCACCACCACCGCTACCGCATCAGCAGCAGCAGCAGCAGCAGCAGCAACGGCACTACCGCCCAGCCGAACTAGGCCTTCCACCTATTCAGACATCATCTCCTTACCAACAGCAGGAACGAGCGTCTGGCAGCAGCGGGACGCTACCGAGCCTATCGGAAATCACGACGGGAGTGACGTCTTACAGCACAGCAGCCTTCGACTTTGGCAGCACTGTGACAATGGGCGGCCAGATAAGCCTGTATGCAGAGTTTGGGCTTGAGCCAGAACTTGGTACTGGGCCGGGCCCTGTGCCTCAATCTGGATACGGACTCCCAGCAGCAGCAGCAGGGCCCAGCTCGGCTCACAGGCCGCCTGGCCTAGCGTATCCGCCTATGCAAGTGGGAGGAGGGTCCGAGGCAGCAGGGCCAGCAGGGGCGTCAGGTACAGCGGGTGCGCCGGGCCCAGCAGGGGCGCCAGGGGGCAGCAAGCGGCGAGCGAGCCCAAACTTTGAATTGCGGGAGGCGCACAAACGACAGTTCTAGTGCTGCGTGTTGTGGTCTTGCGTGGAGCGTGACACAATGAGACGGGACTACAGAACGGACGACCAGGGGGGCAACTCTTTTTTCGGTTGACGGGAGACCAGCGCACTCGGAGTTTTTACGAAACGGGGGCAAAAACGTTGGTGGAATAAAAGCGAGCGGCCACAAAATGGATGGGGAGTTTGTGACGGTATTTGGCTTCCTTGGAGGTGTACGTTGCATGAGTCTGAGGAGAAGCTGTGGTGGTGTTTTGATTACTTGTTCGACTTGGTTTGACTTTCATTTGTTTGCTTGTTGCTTTTTGTTGTTTTTTTTGTTTTTAGGTCGCGTTTTGCTGTTTTGCCGTTCTAGTGTTTTGCTCTTTCAGCAATCCGCCGTTGGACACCGCGGGACAGGAGTCCAGCCATGAAGACAGTGCCGAGGCCTAGGAGCCTAATGGGGGGCATCCAATCGGCCATGGGTATAGAATCTGTTTTGTATCGGGGGTTTTTTTTCACACACATTACACATCGACGAATCGACACCTGGGAGAAACGACGGCGAGGCCGGCGAGCCAAAGCCAAGAGAGCTAGAGGAGGATTTTACACCTTTTACAGAGCATACAGACAACCCGATCATCAGCCCGGGGGGGTCTGATTGGCCCTACATGAAATTTAAATAGTTTAATCAGGCAATACACAGCCGTAACAACCCTCCTGTTAAGATCCAGTCCTGGGCGGCCATTCCGAGAATGACGGCACAATAATGGCACAGAATGGCACACGTGACTTGTTCTGTTTAGTCCATGGCCCGCTTTTAGGCGACACTTTTCGCTTACCTGGATTCGTAACAATCGTATCAACACCGCCGTTGCTAACCAACACACCGTCTTCAGTCTTCACACGCTCCAAACTGCATACGTCAGACTAAACTGAATCTCGCGGCTCCGGGGACGAGGTCATGGATGAGGGAGAGGAGGACGATGCCTGGATGGGTCCGAGTTTTGGTGCAGGCAGCTCAAACGGACTGGGCACAGTATTGAGAAGAGGAACCGGTCAAGTCTTTCCGGCTAAATTCGTCCCGCCGTCGACTTCGGCTACTCCAGGAGAGTTGTTCTCTGGCCTAAAGGCCCATATGCTTGTGACAAGGTACGGAAATGCACAGTTGATGGAATATGGCTCTTTAGTTAACACTATCTATTAGGTATACTCTCCGAAACGACACCGGCACTGTCCTTATCTACTCCGACGGTGCTTGTCTGAACAACGGACAACCAAACCCCAAAGCCGGCTGGAGCTTCTGGCACGGGTTTGGTCCTTCGGGCCAGCGACTCGTCTCCTCTGGCCGCTTGGAGAACAAGGGGCCCTTTGGCGACAACCATATTCAGAGCAGCAACCGGGCGGAGCTCCGCGCTGCCATTGCAGGCTTGCGCTTCCGATTCTGGCCCGGCGAGGGGTTCCACACTTGCGTTATCGCCACGGATTCCGAGTATGTGGTTGAAGGGTCTACCAAATGGGCCAAAACGTGGACGCAGAACGGCTGGATGTCGCGCGCAGGGCCTGTCAAGAACAAGGACATGTGGGAAGCGTTACTGGGAGAGGTCGAGCGTTACAACGACGATGGAATGGCTGTCCAGTTCTGGAGGATCCCGAGAGAGTGGAACTTGGTTGCTGATGCAGCAGCAAAGGACGCTGCCGCCAAGAATGCAGTGAAAGCGTGGAGGGATGTTTTCGGGCTTAATTTGTGATGGGTTTGGCTGGGGTCGAAGCGAAGCGATAGTGAAGGGCCCTACTACTACAGGTGCACTCCCATCCTCTGTCATAGACTATATAACTTATTGGTCACGTATGAATACTGGCATCTAGTAAAAGACTCATGTATAGTTGCAGTCTCTGCACTACTCGTCGTACTGTGTGTACTCTTTATACTTTACTTGACTAGTCATGTAAGAGTACGTAGTAGCCAAGCCCATCGTTTTCTTTCCCTTGTAAAAAAGGAAAAAAGGAAAAATAAAACCAACATAGAATTAACTCCACACTTTTATTGTCCTACGCCCACCAGCCGTAAAAGTAAGGTCGTTACTTTTTAAAGATGCCCGAGTTACTCATTCACGGTCTTTCACAAGTCTCATTTCCCGTTCCACGGGGAGTCAACACTGCCACAGCGCAGGCGCTGCACAGCACCAGCACCGGTCTTCTTTTCAATTGAAAAGGTCTCATCAAACGGATTGGAGGCGTCAATTTGGGTTGTTATGCCCTGAATAAACTATTTAAATTTTCATGTGGGGGATTCCGGATTGACCCCCTGGTCGATGGCCAGGTTGCCTGCAAACCGATTTCACAGGGCAGGAAAAAGGAGACACGACAAAGCAAGTACCTCCTGGGTATGTCCGGAAATTCCTGTCACATTTCAGAATTCGAAAATGACACCAAAATTTCCTGTGCTATTTTTTTCTTTGCTTTTTCCTCGGGGCTGCGCCTTCCAGATGCAGCCGCACTCCGTCGTATCGTACTACTAAGCGAGGCCACACGGCACAGGCGTACAATAAGTGCTACTCCTTGTTCCCAAAGTTGAGAAACCAGGGTTGCGCCAACACGGCGCCCGGTAGCGGAAGGGAATCCGAAAGGTTCCCAGGGGACTGGGCGCCGCGCGTTGCGTCGCATTGTTTCAGGCGGTGGGTGTGGAGGCTGACTGACGGCTGACGGCTGGCGGTTGGGCGATTCGCAGCCGGCGGTTCGCAGCTGGCAGTTTTGCCATCACGCGGCCTTTGTGTTGCCATCTTTGCTGCCGATCGTCGGTCGTCGGTCCTCTCAGGAGGGGCTCACGCTGCTGCCTCCTCCGGCCGGGCTCCGTCCTGGCCTACACCCTGGCCTTGGGCAACCACCCACCAGTTGTCCCGCTCATAGCCGCTCGACAAGACCTGGCCGCCGGCCGCCCGCACGTCCTCCTCTAGCTCGCCCGCGCGGTAGAGGTGGTAGTAGCGCTGGTAGGTGGCCGGCGGCGGCGGCGGCTCCGCGTCGGGCATGTTCTTTGCCGATTTTTTGGTACGCGCCGTCCGGACCCATGGCACCAAGAGGTCCTGCGCGCCGCCGGCCGACCATCCCCGCCGGCTCGACGCCTGCTCGAGGGCCCAGACGTAGACGAGGATGCGGCCAGGGCCGTCGGCGTCGACGGCAGTGTCGGCACCTGCGCCAGTGGTCGTCGCCTGCCCTCGTCGCCCCTTCTTTACACACCGCAACAGCTCCGCTACCGCGGCCTGCCGGCGCGCCCGCGTCGACAGGTGGTGCACCACGGCAATGCAAATGGCAAAGTCGGCACAGCCGTCCCGGAACGGCAGCGCCAGCGAGTCGGCCAGCAGCACGTCGGCCGTCGGCTGGCCGCGGGCGTGCTTTGCACTGGCCAGCTGCACCAGCGCTGCGCTGCGGTCGCAGCCCAACACAAACAGCGGAGGACAGGGCTGGCCGTTGGGCTGCATCGCGGCGGTGGCGGCCCCGTCACCGCCGCCGCCCAAATACTTGCCGTTGCCGCAGCCGGCATCCAGGCCGATGCTGCCCTCCGGCTGCGCCGCGAGGAAGCGCGCTACCAGCGGCCAGGGCGCGTACCGCGTGGCCGAAAAGTGGTCGGCAATGGCATCGTAGACCTCGTGCACGTGGGCCTGCTCGTACGCGGCGGCGTCGCCGGTGCCGGGGGCCACGTCGTCCATGGTGCTGTGTGCCCGTGCCAAAGGGCACCTTGTCACCGAGAGAGATCAACCATGTCGGCAATTTGTTTGTCCGGTTCCGTCACAAAGATTAAGATCACGTGCTAGCTACATGTTTACCCTCGCCCCGTGTTCAACGCGCCGTCCGGTTCATACACGTCCGAGGTAATCGCGGCGGGATAGACAATGCCGCCCTGCCGCAGTGCCTCCTCCATGGTTTCCATTATCACAACGCTCTCGTCCAGCGGCAGCGTGGCCGACTCGAGGCGGCCGTCGCGCAGACACCGCGCCGCCTCGTCGGCCTCCCAGAACATGCCGCGGCCGGTCCACGGGTTGCCCGGGCGCTCGTTCTTGGGAATCGGGCAGTCGACGACGCGCACGGTGGGCGGCGCATCGCGGGCGGTGCGCGTGACCACGCGGTACTGCAGCGGCTGGTAGGCCGGGCCGGTCACCTGGATCTCGCCGGCAGAGCCCTGGATGAGGATGGCGGGTCCGGCGGGCGCGCTGGAGACGACGCCGGTGTCGAAGCGCAGCGATGTGGTGGCGATGCCGAGGGTGCCGTGGTGGGGGAACTGCAGCACAATCGCGACGGACTCGTCGGCACCGGTGCGGTACTGGTTCATGGCGGCCAGCACCTTGGGCGGCTCCTTGGCGCTGTCGATGCCGTCCGGCTGCAGGTGGTACAGGATCTGGAAGAGCCAGGTGAGCGCGTAGATGCCGAGGTCAAGCGTGGCGCCGCCGGCCAGGGCCAGGTTGACCATGCGGCTGTCGTCGGCAAAGGCGAGCGTGCTGTGGGGCGTCGAGTCGACATTGGCGTTGATGGAGTTGTCGGCCGTGACGCGGTAGACGGTCCCAATGGTGCCCGCCTGGACGAGCGCGCGGATCTGCTCGCTGAGGGGAAAGTAGCGCGTCCAGACGGCCTCCATGAGAAAGAGCTGCTTGGCCCGCGCCGTCGCGACCAGCTGGCGCGCCTGCGCCGCCGTCACTGTAAAGGCCTTTTCGCACAGCACCGGCTTGCCGGCCGTGAGCACCAGCATCGTGTTTTGAAAGTGGTGGCTGTGCGGCGTCGCCACGTACACAATGTCGACGTCGGCGTCGGCCGCTAGTTCCGCGTACGAGCCGTAGGCCCGTGCCGTCGCCGGCGCGCCGACCTCGCGCAGAAAGTCGGCCGCCCGCGCCTGGGACGTCGACGACGCCGCCGCCGCCACCACGTGCCGCACGTCGTCGACCCCGCGCGAGGCCGGTTCCGTCAGGAGGTCGCGCGTAAAGTCTTGTCTCGTCAGTCCGTTCGTTCGCCCATTGCCTCTTCTCTTCCCTTACGCACCCTTGGCAATCCCGCCTGTGGCTAGAATGCCCCACCGCACGGTGAAGGGTGTTGCCGCGGCCATGCTGTGTGTTGTGAGTAGATGGCGGATGCCAGGGCGGATGTGGACCGATGCAGTGTTGGACGAGGGGAAAACATCGTTCTAAACACGAAATTGCGGGAATACCGGTTTAGCGATACGCCGATACGCCGCACTGCTAGAGTGGTCGGCCGGCGGGGTTGTGCAGCGGGCTGCTCCTTCCGCCAGCACTCATTGTCTGTCCCAACAGCCCGTCGCTCGTTTTTTTAGTCAGCAGCACGCTCCAAAGTGAGGCCATTTCCACATTCCCACATCCGGACACGATGGAGACACCGGGCTCCGGCCCGCATTCGGCCGACCGCCTCCTCTACGGCACCGCCTGGAAGAAAGAGGCCACTGCTGACCTCGTCTACACCGCCCTGCGCGCCGGCTTTCGCGCCATCGACACTGCCGCCCAGTGGCGGCACTACCGCGAGGACCTCGTCGGCGCCGGCGTGCGGCGGGCGCTGGCCGAGGGCGTGGTGGCGCGGCGGGCCGACTTGTACATCCAGACCAAGTTCACGGCCGTCGGCGGCCAGGACGTGGACGGGCCGATGCCGTACGCGGTGGAGGCGCCTGTGGACGAGCAGGTGCGGTCGTCGGTGGAGGCCTCGCTGCGGCACTTTGCCGTCGGCACAACAGTCGGCACGGCCGCGTACCTCGACTGCGTCTTGCTGCACGCCCCGCTGCCCACGCGGGCGGCCACACGCGCGGCCTGGCGCGCCCTACTCGTGTTTGTGCAGGCCGGCCGCGTGCGCCGTCTCGGGCTGAGCAACGCCGCCAGCGTCGCGGACCTGCAGCTGGTCGTGGACGTGGCGGCCGAGCTGGCGGCCGAGCTGGACATGGAGCCGCACCGGGCCGCCCCGGCCGTGCTGCAGAACCGCTTCCACCGGCAGGCGGGCTACGACGTGGCCCTGCGTCGCTTCTGCGGCCAGGCGACGCCGCCAGTGGTCTACCAGGCTTTTTGGACCCTCACGGCCAACCGCCACCTCGTGCGCGGGCAGCGCGACACCACCGGCATCGCCGCCGTGGCTGCGGGCGCCCGGGTGACGGCCAGTGTCGCCCTCTACGCGCTCATCGCCCTGGGCCTCGGCAGCTTCGACGCCGTCGCCACTGACGATGCGCTCTGTCCAGTTGCCATCCTCGACGGCACCACGTCGCCTGACCACATGGCGGAGGACCTTGCTGGCTTCGGCCGCGTCCAGGACTGGATCAAGACAGACGAGAAGTCTATGGCCACGTGGACAGACGCCGTAGCTGCCTTTCGTCGTTCTGTCCACGAGACGTGACAGCAGGAGAGCAAATGTACGAAGTTACATTTTCCACTTCTTACGGCGTGGTACTTACGACGTGGAATGCACATTACGTATTGCCTGGCAGCCAAGAAGCCAAGGAGCCAAGATGCCCAAGCCAATCCACAGAGATTGCCATCATTCCGTTTGCTTGTTGTGCTGAATCGCCAAGTTCATTTTCATCAAATCATTTCACCGGGCTGGCAAAAGGGGCTCCCAACGCCCTCTTTTCCTGCGAGGCCATCATATGTACAAAAAGCGAAAATGTGTGTATAAATTCTCAAACAGTACAAGCGTACGTCGAGACAGATCGAAGAGAAAAAAAGGCCGAGCGAGTGACATGAAGAGAAGATCAAAGCAAACCATACCCTTCGTGGTCGCTGCAACGAATGAAAGAAGGGTATCAAAATATCCGTGTGTTCCCTGGGCAACCCCCCGCTGCCCTGCGCCCCGTGTATGCAAGCCTTGGTGGCGACACTTTTGCATTGCATTGTTGCGTTTCGCGTTTTCGCCTCGTCGCGGATGCTCATTGCTCATGCTCTAGTTGTAGGCGTACGTGTTGCCGTACTCGCTGAGCGTCGTCTCCGACGTCAGCAGCGAGCCCGTGGCAGCCCAGAAGTAGGCGTAGCGGTCGACAAACGAGTACGTCGCGTTGTTGTCAAGCTGGTCCATGACGTCCACCAGGAACGTGTTGATCTCGTCGTCCGAGCCAGTGGGCGCAAACTCCGTGATCCACACGTTCTTGCCGCAGGCCTCGTACACCTTGGTGATGTGGGTGAGGAAGTCGTTCGTGTCCGGGCTGTTGTACCAGTGCAGCGGGCAGAAGTCGTAGGCACAGGCGCCGTCGCAGGCCTCGAGGAAGGCCGTCAGCCAGTCCACACCTTCGCCCGCGTTCTGGCTGTTGGTAATGGCCGGCGTGCCAATCTTGACGCTGTCCGAGTACGGGTTGAGGTACGTCTGGTGGGCCGAGGCAGCCGTGGCAGCATCCGTGTTGCACTGGCCGGCGTTGTCGCACTCATTGAAGCTCAAAAAGTACTGGGCACCATTGGCAATGGCCGTCTCCGCCGCCGAGCTCCAGCCGCTGGTCTTATCAGGGCCCCAGAGCATGGGGACATACTCCAAGCCCGACGGCGCCTCCGAATCGGCCGTGGCGCCCCAGTTGTACGACCAGCCAACCTGCGTGCCGCTGCCCAGGAAGTTCTCGAGCAGGCTGCCCGTGTTGTAGGCTAGACCGCGGCGGCCCGTGCTGGACGACGACGAAGAGGCCGCAGTGGCCGCGACGGCAGCAGCCGACGTGGACGAGGTGGACGGAGCAGCAACGGCAGAGCTCGACGTCACATCCTCAATCGCGGCAGCGGCCTGCTCGACCTTGGCCGACGACGAAGCGACAGCGCTCGATGACGGCGCAGCAGCCGCTGACGTGGTGACGGTGTAAAAGGTCGACGTCGTGCTCGGGGTGGAAGACGTCGACGTCGTGGTCGGGACAGCCACCGGGGTAGTCGAGGTCGTAGGCGCGACGTACGTCGACGTGGCCGACGGTGTAGTCGACGTCGACGTCGTGGACGAGAAGTCCTCGTAGACGGTGACCGTAGTCCAGTCCGTCACGACGACAACGTCCGTCTCAATGTACACATCACGCTTGTGGATGTTGTTGTGGTGGCGGTGGATGTTGACAGCGAGAGCCTCCTGGGCGAAGAGGGTGGCGGCAACGGCCACGATCTGCTTGTTGTTGACCATTTTGATTGTGCGTTTTTGGGGGTGATATCTGTCGAGTTTTTGAGTTCTGGTTCTTTGGCCGAGAGGTCAAATGTCTAGAGTGCAAAGGAATGGGTGCGCGGTCTATCAAAGACGCAGAAGGAGTGATGCGTGTTTGATTCTGTCGACAGGATCTTGGTGGAGGGGGGAAAGGGAGGGCAAAAGATCAAGTCGAAGCTGGCGACCTGCGAGTATAAGAGAAAGGAACGGATGTCGAACCGGGCAAGGAGAGACGTGGACGAGCACCGTGGCACTTTAAAAGGAACGTGGGCGGATAGAGAAGGAGGAAGAAAGAGGGAAAAGCGTGGAAAGAGTGTGAAGAGAAAAAATAAGGGCCTGCGGACGCCGTGGGTGGGTTTGGGGCGGGTTGTGGGAGGAAGGCGCGAGGGGCGTGCAGGGGAAAGGGTGCGGGGCGGTTACCGGAAGAGGCAAGAGCAGTCCAGCAACGCAGCCAAGCGCAAACGAACAGGCCTACAGGTCAACAGGCCGGCCGATGTCTGGACAGGCACAGGGCTCCGGCAGCCCCACAGCAAGGCCGCCATTGGGCGAGAATGCGAAGCCAGCGAGGTCGTGCGAACGTGGCCCGGCGGTAGCGTGTGTCGTGCCAGGGGCAGAAGGAGCAATCCAGGTACCGCGATGGAGTGGGACAGTGGGTCCCTAGGTTTTGCTGCTGTTGACCGTTTTGCGTAAGTATACTTGGGCCGTAGCTGCCTGTAGCTGCATTATTGTCGGTGGTGCGGTGGCCATGTCTCGGCGACAAAAGGCCACTATTGGCTCCGGCGGGCTGGCGACTGCAACGAAAGGAGCCTAGCCAGAACGCCTGTCGGAACATGGCGTCGCTGGCGTGGGCAGCAGCACGACACTACTCAGGAACAGGGCAAGTGCGCTGCCAAACAGCATGCAGTGTTCGCCTGCGCTATAGGTGACTGCTGCAGCGGCTGCTGCAGGTGCACATGCAAAGGCAGGCCGTCTTGCAGGGGAAGCAAGCAGCCCGAACGCGTGGCCCTCGTCATGTATCTTTCGGCGGCAGGTACAACTTCTTGCCCGACCGTCCGGAGGCTGGCCGAGTGGGACGGTGCGCTGGCAAGGGACTACTCGCATGCGCCATTCGTCTGTGGGCTGTGGACTGGATTGTGGACGCTGTGGACACGACAGGGGCGCGGTAGGGGAGCGAACTCCATTCCGATCTAGAACGCCGACAACACGTAGCCTGTCTGGCGGCACGACAAGTACACCTCTCGCTAGAGTACGCGGCACTTGGCACTGGACAAAGAAAAAAACGGCGCATCGGACAGCGTCTGTCCGGTCGCGGTGCTTGGCAACTTGGCGAGCCTTTTTTCTTCTTTCTTTCTCGTCGCTTTGTCTGCTGGTCGCTGGCTCTGGCCGCTGGCTCAGGCCTCAGCTGGCCGCTTCCTTCGTTTCATCCCATTGCGTCTCGGCCAACGGTGCGGCGGCGGACATGCCGTCAATCAAAAGCAGGACTGTCCGGGGTCAGAAACAACGTAAGCACCACGTACGAGGGCGCGCAGAAGGACTTCATATACCTAAAACACAGCCCCGGCGGTACTTACCCGAGCAGTGGCAGGTATCACGCTCGGTGGGTCGCCGTCCGTCCTGTCTTTTTTTTTCTCTTTTTTTCTTCTGTCCTCGCAGTCCTGCTCGGCTCGTTTCTGCCATGCCAAGTGCATGACTCTTGCTCTGGCCTCCATCAGCTCCACCCGAACGGGCAAAAAAGACGCAATATCAGATGCAATGCCGGTTTCCGGGCGGGTTGTGGCTTTTCTCGCGGTTTGTGCGGTCTGCGCGGGTTTTCCAGAGTCTGGACGAGCAGGATGCAGAGGATGGGAGGATTCTCTCCCCCCGATCCAAGGACCTCGACAATTCCTCTCCATGACGAATCCTGGGCCTGGGCGTCGCTCGACAGACCCTGGTGCTCGTCTACGTAAGCTGCCACTAGCAAATCTCATCGGACTTTCATTGGATCCACGCCCTGTCCACAGACCACAGCGCAAACCCCTGAAAGCACCCTGGACGGACCCTGACAAAGGCCCCGAGCCCCTGTCTGAGAACTGCGAGCCATCGCCCACGATCCGCCCATCGCCCATCCACCCACGGCCCCCTCTGATCGTCCTGCTGGCGTACTGTGAAACGGGTGCCGAAATTGCACTTTCCGCCGTGGCGGGATCGTGAGCGTCGGCGCGCTCGTCGTCGGTGTCCGCCAGCCAGGGAGCAAAAAGCTTGGCCTTCGGTCCGGGCAACCCCTGTTGTTTTGGTTTACGAGGTGGAAGTGCGACGCAAGAGACCGAAAGAACCAATAATGTACGGCGTAAGATGCTGTGCACAACACGGAGTATTTTGGGGCGGACAGGATCGACATTGGGCTGGAACGGAATCGAAAGCCCTCCAGGATGTCCAAAATGCAGAACCCCGACGGACACGCCCAACTTGGTGGAGCTAACAGCAGGGAGACGCTCGACAGCCGAGAGTCGACGCCTATGAGCACGTACGTCCTCCGCGCAAGACCAGTTGCGTAGGCACAATTAGAGTAAAATGAGCCGTGTAGGGAAAGCGATGCGTCGTACTGATCAGGGGAGGCGAATCGGTGCCGAGTACTCGCGTCCAGCTGCCAGCACAGCCACGCAATAGAAAGTAAACAAATGCTCGTATCGCCGCCAGGAATGGCCGTCCAATGCAGCCGGGCCCCAGCCGAGCCGTCCAAGCCACGCTGGGATTCGATGGCTGTCAAAAATAGACGATCCTTTGGTCAGGCGATCGCTGTCAAGGCCGGAATATGTCTTGGACAAGCGCGTTGGGAACACGGAGTAGTCGTGTTGATCGCTCGTATTCTCGTTCCAACGGCCTGTAGCGGCCGAGTTACCGTGGCATCGGCAACCTCCATTCCGTTGGGCTACGACGTGGAGAGTTGGTCGTAAGATACTTGTATCTGGACTGTCGCGGCTTTTGCATGATTGTCAATACTCCAGACTTTGTACGTAAATAAGCAATACTTCGGCTTGACCGGGACGACTCGGCGACGCAGGCTCGGGAGAATACTTACATGTCTGCGCCCGATTGCTGTCGTGGCTGAGAGTTGTTCCTTTTTCGACTTGCCTCGGGGACAATGTGCTATCTTTCCACACAGATACACACACAATCGACACTGCTGAATGATCGGGACCTTTCTCCGGTTCAGCCCTGGGCGCCTGCAGCGAGAGTCATTGGCTGTGCGCCGAGAAGTCAGCTTTGTCCGCCCAAAGCGTCCGTCCTTTGTGATAAGGGGGCGAGCATGCCAGCGAGAGGCTGAAAGCCAGAGGACTGGTTGGTCCATGTCCTTGCCCCCCCAAGTCAGCGGTCGATCCAAAACGGCGGCCAGACAGTCGATAACGGGTCAGCCGGCCAGACGGAGAGCCCTATCGCATCGCGCCTCTCGCCCCTCGTCTCTTGTCATCCACCATGTGTCCTAGACCCAAGCCCATGGCGCGACGAGGACCTTTGCGGCGCAACGTGCCAGGGCGAATGGACACGGCACCGCAATCCCCAATCAGCGTGCGAGAAGGACTAAACATAGCCACGGGTGAGACCTAACAGGTCTTGGCATCGTCCATGTTGGGCTGTAGGGGGAATGGGGGAATTATGCATAATCTTGTTTGGGGAAACGACCCGTCGTGTGCGGTATGCGTCCCTGTCGACGAGACGGGGCAGACCGGTGGACAGCTGCCGACTTTTGACTGCCAAAGACTAGAGCATCAGAGGACGGACGGCCAGAGAGATGCTGGCCAGAGAGATGCTCGTCGACAAAAGGCAAAGTAAGAAAGAGGCTGTCGATTGCTCGATCCGCGGCCGCTGGCAGCGCCCAGAGAGAGGCTGACAAGGAGGCTGAGTGGAGCAACAGGCTGAATACCTGTAGCTGTAGAACCCCCCTCGGGCTTTGTCCCCGCGCTGTACCAGGTACATTGTATTTCGGGGGTGTTGGTTCCGTCTTCTTCCTTGTCTTGTTTTCTCGTCTCTCCAAACACATCGGATCAGACCGACGGGAATCAGCGAAACAAGGAACCAAGGAACCAAGAACACAGCGCACAGCGCGCCCGAAACAACATGGACTTTGGTCGTCTGATCTTTGAGTCGCCGGCCGTCGGTGACGCCGATCTGCCGACATCCGACTTTGGCTTTTACGGCGCCTTTCTGCCCGACCATGTCGACGTGCACGACGTGCACGACGTTCACAACGTCCACGATATCCACGGCCTGCACGGCCTGACGCCGCTGCCCGGCGACCTGTACCTGGCGGAGAACGGCGCGGTCCTGTCGTACTCGCTCAGCGCAGGCGCCAACGCGGTCGCCGCGACCAGCGCCATCATGCCCTCGACGCGGGCGTACACGTACCAGGCCCGCGCCGCGACACCCCGACTGGCCGGTCGCCAACCAGTCCAGCTACGGGCCAAAGCGGCGTCCAGGAAGGCGTCCGTCGCAGGTCCGGTCGCCGCTCCTCTGCCGCCGCCGCCGCCGCCCGGCGATGTCTCGGACGCGGACCGCCCGTCCAAGCTCGAGCGGCGCGGCCACACCAAGTCGCGGCGCGGCTGCTTCAACTGCAAGCGGCGCCGCATCAAGTGCCAGGAATCGCGGCCGGCGTGCGGCCACTGCGTCAAGACGGGCCTGCAATGCGAATACCCCTCGACACCGCTGGTCCACCACCAGCCCCAGCAGCAGATCCCGCTCTTCAGCCTGCAGGACATGCGCTTCTTCCAGCACTTTCTCGAGCACTGCCGTCCGCACCACCCGCTTGGGAACGAATCGCTGTGGACACACGAGATTCCGAGTCTGTCACATCAAGTGCGTTTGTCCCGTCTTCGCCGCGCCTCCTCTTCTCTTTCCTTGCTCATGATTCCTTTCGCAGTATGACTACCTCATGCATGCCCTCCTCGGCATGGCTGCGTCCGACCTGATGCGGCAGGACTCCAGCCTCGCCGCCGCTGCCATGGATCATCGCCTCAAGGCTATCCGGGCCATTAAGCGTGCGCTGGCGACCGTGTCCAAGCGCGCGCCGCCATGCAAGGCCTCCCTCGAACCGGCGGCTGCGTCGTCTTCGTCGTCCTCATCGTCCTCGTCACCCCGAGACACATCTGTCGCCCCCATCTCCTCCTCCAACAACACCCCTCTCTTTGAAGAGGGCAACGCGCTCATGGCGACATGCTTCGCCTTGACCTTCCAGTCCGTCGAGCTCGACGACGGCATGGCCGAGTACATGACGTTTATCCGCGGCATCCTGCTGGTAGTCATCCAGATGCACGTCCGCGGCGCGCGGCTGCTGTTCCGCAACCTCCTGGGCAGCGACCAGCAGGAACTGGTGCGGCCGGCGCTGGAGCCCATAGCACCGATCCAGCGGCCCTGGGTCGAGACGGCCGTGGCGGCCATGCAGGCACTGACGCCTCTGTGTCAGGGCGATACCGTGGCCGCTGAGTACCAGGCGTTGTTGTTGGTCATGGCCAAGGCCTTGGTCTGTCCTGTCGAGGGTGAGTCTCTCTGCCGCTCTTCTCTCGTCTTCGCTCACTTACCCCTCAGCCTATGCTGCCATGACGCGCCATTACGCCTGGTGGATGCAGCTCCCACACAAACAGTTCCGCCGCATCGTCGACCTTGACCGGCCCGTCTTTGTCCTCCTGGCCACCCACTGGATTGCCCTCAAGCAGATCATGGCGCGCTTCACCGACGTCGAGACGGCCGTCTCCGCCCAGGAGCAGGACATGGGCGCTGGCGTTTTCCGCTGGCTCAAGCATCTCAACCGGCAGGTCAACGACGGGTACCGGGCGTACAATGCGTGGCCCGCGTGGGTAGAGGCGCAGCTGGATTTCGATCCGCAGGCCTTTCGGCGAGTGGAAGAGGCAGACGGAGAGATATGATGCAGAAGCAAAAACAAAACAGCAGTAGAATTACGTGTCTAGATCCAAATAAGCGCCTTCTCTATCGCTCCTTCCAATCGCTCCTCCCAATCGCTCCTTCCCATCCTCCATTACTCCATCAAGGCCGCTCCGTGCTTTTCGCCCCGACGCAACACATTGATGTCGACCTCGGGCTGCTCGACATCGCCGCCCGTCCGCCCGGCCCGCAGCGCCTCCTCGAGACGGCGCTGGCTGCAGCGCGCAATGTAGCGGCGTGCAGAGCCGCCCGCATGCGGCCCGTGACCGTCGGTGCCCATGTCGATGAACGAGTCGCCGCGGCAGGACGTGCCGTAGACCTCGACCACGAGCACCCAGACGATGAGGCCGGTGGCAATGGAGACGAGCTGCAGCGAGCTCAGGTGCTGGGCGGCGGGCAGGGCGCAAAAGATGGCGGCGACGGCCAGGCGGTTGGCGAGGCGGTAGCGCTTCGGGATGCGGCAGCGCGGCGAAGCCTTGTGCTGGTGCGAGGCGGCAATGAGGGCGTAGGCGGCGAGGGAGATGCCGAGGCCGGTGCTGTAGTAGAGGCGCAGGCCGAGCGAGACGGAGTCGGCGGCCTTTTCCTGGTAGGCCTCGGTCAGCGTGTCGAGGGGGGCGTTGCGGCAGTCGGTGGCGACGACGAGGCGCGAGAGGCCGGCAGACGAGAGGATAAAGGCCAGCGTGAAGAGCAGGTGAGCGTACTGCCACAGCCAGGCGGTCTCGGCGCCACGGCGGATGGCGTGCACGTGGATGTTGGCATTGTCCACGTCAAAGTAGATCCAGTTGAAGATGAACGCCTGCACGAGGCCGAGCACGGCCTTGCCGAGGAAGGCGTGCAGCGCGTAGCCGTGGCTGTTTTGGAACAGCACGCCGACGACCGAGTAGCCCAGCACCAGCGTCATGAACGCGTTGGTCCGCTCCACCTTGTGCTCAATGTTGATAGCCGGGTAGAAATCAAAGAGCCGCTCCAGCAGCGCCCGTCCGACCCGGCTCTGCGCGTGGGCCGTGGCAAACCGGAACGCGCCCACCACCAGCGTGCCGCCAAAGAGGTCAAACGCCAGCGCCACAAACACGCACGCCAGCCGCACCGGCATCGCCAGGTGGATGCTCGCGATCCACAGCGCCGCCCCGATCACCGCGATCACCGCCTGACACGCCATCGTCCCCTGCACCAGCGGCACCAGCACGCCCGTCACCGCGCAGTACAGTGCTATGAACAGCCGCGCCGTCACGTAGTACGCCGCCAGCGCCGCATACGTGTCGCCCGCCGCCTCCGTCGACGTCTCCTCCCGCCGGAACAGCCGCAGCACCGCCTCCGTCACTGCCGATGCCGCCTCCCCGCTGCCCTCGGTTGCCTCGCCTGCCGTGTCCGCCGCGCCCGCCTCGCCGCCCGATCCCCACCCGCCAAAGGTCTGCGTCATGTTGACCGTCACCGCCAGCAGACATGAAAAGAGAAAGAGCACCTCCACCCGGTGCACCACGTCATTGGTGTCGAACCAGCTCACCAGCTGCGTCACGTCGCTCCAGATCTTCCAGCTCAGACAGAACGTCACCAGGAATCGCAGCAGCTCAAACCCGTCGGCCGACTCCGCCGCGTGGTCGCCGTTGATCGCAATAATGCCCACGTACATCAGGTCGAAAAACAGCTCAAAGCTCTGCACCTCCGTCTGCTCGCTCGCCCGCCACAGCAGTCCCCGGTGGAAATACTGCTTCACCATCGGCCGCCGGAACAGCTTCATGCTCTCTCCGCTGCCCTCATCGTGCCACATTGGCACACCGTCGTGTCCACCGCCATCGCCGCCGCCGCCACCGCCGCCTCCACCCTCGCCGCTGCCATTGTCGCTACCGCCCTCGTCCTCGCTGCCCGCTACGCTGTTCGCTCGCGACGTCGTCCGGCTCATGTGCCGGCTACCGCCGCCGCCGCCGCCCTCGCCACCGCCAAACGTCCGCAACGTCGCGCTGTACCCAAACTTGGAAAAATTCTCGCCCAGGCTCGCCGAGTGGTCTGCCAGCTGCGCCAGCTCCTCCGTCACTCGGTCCAGGTCGGCCGTCACTGCGTCCCACTCCTCCAGGAACGCCGCCCCATGCTGCGCCCGCAGCGCATCCCGCCGCGCCTGCTGCGCCCCCTGGCTCGCCTGCAGGTATTGCTGGTGCTCGGCCGACCCGTGCACCACCACCTCGACCTGTCCGCCGCCCTCGCCCGCCGGCACCCGCGCGTACTTTTCACGCAACGCGTCCACGTCCTCGGGCAGCGCCACCAGCACCCGTCGTCCGTCTGCCATCAGGTACTCCTGCGGTTTGCGCCGTCGTCCCGTCGTCACCCCGAGTCGCCGCCGCGCCCGTCTGCTGGTGGCCGCCGCTGCCTGGCTCGTCGCGGTCGGTGCCGCGGCCGTCGTTAGCACGACATTTCCATCGTCCGTCTTTTCATTGCCGTTGGCCTTTTTTGCGTCGCCCAGTGTGCCATCCATCGCGTCGTTGTCGTCCGAATGCGTACCGCTCGACAATGCACCAATCCTTCGCCTCAACGCCTACCATGCGGCGATCTGGGCTTCAAATACTGGCCCCAAACAGAAGATCACCGCGCCAAGCAAACCCCAAGACACTAATTTACTGCTATGCTCAGCTTGCTGACGCCTATCGGTTTTCCAGCAGCCTTTCGCGTAAATCCGATACCGCCAATCGCTCAGAGACCCACTCCAACACCCAATCACCATCGCTGTTCCCGTAAGCAATATGCAGAGACCGCACCAAACACAAGCATTAAACATATCGATATGTGACTCCTAAGAAAGCACTAGACCGAACGCCGTTGGCTTTTCCCTCGCCATCCCTGGGCGCATATTCCCAGTCCTGGAAATGCCCAATGCCGTAACACATCCGTTTAGCTGTCCAGCCAAGTTCTAGAAGAGAAAGCAACACAATTCTACTCCTCCGAAAACGCCTGTCGTCTCGTTCGCCGCAAAATCCTCGGTTCGTCAATCTGGTTGGTGTGGCTGTGTGGAGATAGTCCTGGCGGCTGCCCTGATTTGTTGCTTTCGTTCCAGAAATCGCTCAGCTTCGAGTTCACCAGTCGGCGTCTGCTCAGCTGCTCCAGTCCTCCGTCCGCTGAAGTTTGTAGTCGCGCACCTCGTCAAACCAGCCCTGCGGCTCGTTGTACTTGTAGGCGTGGAACTCGATGCCGTACGGCTTCGGGTAAATGGCAAACAGCATGCCCAAGGGGACATCCAACTCTGCAATGTCGTCCCGCGTCAGGTCCATAAAGTACGCCATCAACACCCGGCACACCGACCGATGGCTGATGATCAGAACGTGATCCGTCACCCGCTCAACCTCCCGCACCATGTCGCGCAGCCGGTTGATAACCTGCAGGTAGCCCTCTCCACCAACACCCGGGTAGATGTACTGTAGTTTGTCCCTGTGCCGCTTTGCCCACTCGGCCGGATGCTGCATCGCAATTTCTTCATAGGTCATTCCCTCGTATGTGCCCGCGTTTAGCTCGTTGAGCATCTCCCAGGCCTTGACGTCATAGTCCTCGTCCACGTCAAAATACTCGGCTGTCTCCACGCTTCGCTTGAGCATGGACGTCCACACGCAAAAGTTCTTGTCATCAAAGTCCTGGTTCAGCTCCGGGTACGGAGGTGTGTGGTCGCCTGGCTGCGGTGGGAACGAGGCCCGCGCTGCCTTGCTCTCCTGCTCGACCGCCCACTCCTTTCTCTTCGCCGTGATGAAGTTGTACAGTGCCAGGCCGTAGAAGTGGCCTCGCTCCGTCAGATCAGAATCACCGCCGATCTTGCCCGACAAGTTATCCGTGCTCTGACCGTGTCTCGTGATCCAGATCTGGCGTGGTGACAGGTTGAATGTCGTGAGGTACGAAGCAATCCCGCTGCTCAGAAAGCCCGTCAGACGGTGATGAACGACCTTTCGGCCGACGTCGATCAGCTATGTGCGAGTCAGTTTTAGCCACATCCAAGTCGTTGCCTGGTTGACCGTGGGGCCGAGCCTACCTGAATGTACTGTAGATCGTGCTTCTCCTCGTACTCGCCAAGCGGCTGGTACGCACTCTCGTACGCCTTGACACGAGCCCTGAAGTCTGCGAGAGATTTGACAGGATCCTTGTTCTTGTAGTCCGGGCCCGCGAGCTTCAGCCGCATGTTGGCTTCAAGAAGCTGTCAATGGTCAGCCTTCTGTGTGTCAGGCTTGAATGGGAAGTCTTACCTCTTGGTCAGTGCAGATGCTCTCGACAAAGAGAATGCCCAGTTTCGGCTCCCGCTTCTTGATGCGCGCAACGAGCACCTGGCGTCGGTGCAAAGTACTATTGGTGGCGTCGAGGATCCCGACCGCACCATTCCGAAGCAACAGGTAGTCCATGAGTTCATCAAGGGTGCCCAAGGCAACCTGTTCACGGAGCTTAGCAGCGGACTCGTTGTTTGGGTCAAAGAACTGGGCAGTCTGGTCCAGTGTTGCCTCGGCAGCTTCTTCAGAGTCGCCATCGACGGTCGCAGCGAGGGTCGGCGAGTTTCCATTGGTGCTCTGTCCGGACGCGTTCAGGTCCAAGTCTGTCGGTTCGTCCTGTGGTGGTTGGGGCACATCGTTCAGGAGGATGGCAGCGGCATGCTTCAAGGATGTCGTGCCGTTTGTAGCTGGCTCTTTGGGTTGTTGTTCGGTGTGGTCACCATCCTGGATGCCATCAGCCAGCTCGGTCTCGGCCTGGGCTGATGAAGGCAAGCTAGCGGCAACAATACGACGGCGGTTGCCCACATTGAAGATGCGAGTGTTGTGCTGTTGCCACGAAAGGTAGCGCTGGAGCTTCTTGGTGATGTAGGATTTGCCACGGGCAGGTAACCCAACCATAATAATCACGAGCTTGGAAGCGACGTCTCGGTCGGGGATTCGTCCGTCTGGCGAAACTTTGGATCGAGTCATACCCGGGATGTTGAGCGATGTAGCGTGTGGGCGTACGCGTGGGGTGTGATTGCCCGAGTTCTGCCTCAGCGGAGGACTAAGACACATCAAGTCAGCAAAGGTCCCAATATGAGGCGCAAGTTGTGCAGTGTGCACAAAATAAGCACTGCCATAGGCCTGTCCCTCCCACACCACAGCCCATCACAGCCCTGTCTGCGCCTCTCCCTCTCTGCCAAACAACGACGACATGCTAAAACTTGGGAAAGTGGTGTGGAAAGGAGATGAGCGGTAGAGAGGAGATGAGTGCCAACCACTTACATTCTAGGCGACCCAGGCGCCGTGGAGGCGTTGCTCCTGGCATAGGGTGATTCATAATGTGGGACGGTAGGTCTGATGGCGAATGGCCCAATGGTGCCATTTAGGGCGCTGCCAGGGTACGAGTACTCAGGGGCACCGCCCAGACTCAGGTACTTCAGCGCATGGCTGATGGCCGCATCCTCAGGTGGCGGTAGCAAGCCGTGGAGTCCGCTGTGGACGTGCGGTGGCGGCCTGTCGCCCGGTGGGAATTTGGGGGACGACGACGTAGAAGAGGCGGCTGTGGATGTTGCCAGTTGCGTGCTCATGACAAGCTTTGCCAGCGCGGACTGCTGGGAATGTGTTCGACGAGAGACTAATGAGGACGAAAGAGAGACGCAGGCGAAGATTAGCAGAGGCTTGCAAGACGATGCTGTGCGCGTAGAGCAAAGATCGCTGCGTGTCGGAAAATTGCAGAGGGAAAGTAGCTACTTGTCAGGTAGCTAGGTAGGCAGGATAATAGTGTAATAGGACGGAAATGAACTTTTGAGTGTGTGCTTGGATTGTAGGTCTGGAGGAAGCAAAGGAAGGGCGAGAAGGGTATTTTCTTATATATCCAAGTACCCAAAAGCAAGGCTGTTGGGGTATGATTGTACCGCACCTGATTTTTGGGTCGTCTGGTCAGAGACGGGCGAGGTAGCTGGGAATGCGGCCATGAACAGCCGGCAGAAAAGGGGAGTATCTGCGAGGAGGGGCCTGGGATGATCTGTTGCTGAGACCCCCCTTGTCCAAGGCTGAGTCACAGGGGAACGAGCTTGGGTTGCGTGGGGCTTTGGGGGTTTTGGCCGTCTCCGCCGCCGCGTGCGCTGGCGCGTCCTTTGAAAAGTGCGTAGAGTACCTATGCGACGGGAGAGGCGGAAAGGCAGAGAGTCGGTCTGGGCTCTTTATGTTGTCGCCACATCAGTTTGACCGCCGATGCGCCGCTGGTCGCTAGCGATCCAGTCCCACCAAAGGTAGGGAGGCAGCTGTTGCGTGTGCTGATGAATGTGTGCTCGTACTTGTGGACTGGTCTCCTCAGTTTTGTCGGAAATGTCCAGCGGGATAAATGCGGCTCTTATTGGTGCTGCGAGGTCCCTGCAGATATGCATTAGGTATAATGCTTGCGCGGTTGCAATAGGTCATTGGCTGGCGCATGTGCAAGAGAAGAGGCAGAGGAGGGGAGGAATAAAGGAGAGGGATGTTCCATATAAAGAAGCAACCGACTTACCACGCGTTCTCTGGGAGTAGGCGAAAAGGAGGATAAAGAGGGAAACAAGGCAGGAAAGAGCGAGCTGGATTTTCCAGCTCTGCTAATAAGCAGCGTTAAGCAAGAGAGATTAATCGCCGAGCAGAAAGAGCCAAGACGGATGTGTCTCGCTCGCTGTATGCCCAGGTTTCCTCGTCCTTTTTGTTGCTTGACCGCCTCGGTGTCTTGGAGCTTGTGTATTCGTGTTTGCTGGGATCGGCGGAGCCGCGCAAACAGTGCGGCTTTGTGATTTTGTGATTTTGTGTTTGTGTGGTTACCTTTTCTGGAACAGAAAGTGCGATCTTGCGGCAATCTAGGCAGAGGCCAAGACTGAAAAATTGGCAAGTCAAACAGGGGGGAGGTACCGAGTCAGAACAGTCAGAGGATTATCTAGGAAAGAGCAGAAGGGTTGGAGGATATTTCACGGTCATGGCTCTGGTGTGAATTTTTTTTGGCGGGCGAGTCATTATATCATCGATAAGATAGCTCGATACAAAGACCATCCATCCTTTTGAGCACATGCTTACTGTCCAACACCAACTCGCTGGTTGTCATTCCTTACCCGTACAATGCGCTCTTCAGAATTTGCAGATAGATTTCCTTATACGTGACGGGCTTGGGGAAACCTGTGCATATTTGGGGCTTGGAGCTTTCACGTTTGATGAATGTACAAACATTCACGTATAGCTATCGAGACATTGAGGCCCGAAAGACGGTCGCCAGAGGTGCGGGGAAGGCCGTGGAAGTAGTCCCGCGACGTCTACAATGTACTGCTCTGCTGCGTTTTTACGTTGCTCGTCGGTTCTTTCGTTTCCCCTCTCTGCCCGTTACGTCGCAATGCGCAGCCTCTGTCGCAAAGCTGCGAAAGTCGGAGGGCCACCAGAAAGGAGGTAGCGCCAGATGCGGTCTGCACAGCAAGCGTTGGTGGAGACTCTAGTGGTGCATGCACCAAACAAGCTAAAAGAAGCCTCACCTGGAAAGGTGTGAGGAGACAGAGTCTACAGCCAATGACGACTTCGGAGGGACTGTCGGCGGTAAGCGGTGGGTGCAGGAAGCTTCTGCGCCCTCCTGCAGCGGCCGCGCCTTCCTCCCATGGGCCGCTTGATAGAGCTTTGCGAGTACGAGCCGGAGGTATCCCTCTTCCCCTCTTCTGGTGGACGGAGTTATTCTCGGGGTAGTTTTGGCCACAATTTGGCACGCCTGGGGTTTAGAGCGCAGTTCCCACCAAGAATCGGATATCCGAGGAGGGATTTAGACAGGGAACAGGATATGTAGAGTTTACGAAGAGATTATGGCGAAGCAGCTTGCCATCCGGTGTATCCTGCGAGTACTTGATGACCGGGAAACGTATTCCGTATTCGTAAGAGGGGAAATATTTGTAATGGAAAAACAACCCGGGAATTTTTTAGGAAACCAGCGGAAAACACTGCGGCGCCGTATCGGAAAGCACGGCCTGCCCAATGCCCGAACCGCTTTGCGACCGAGTTCCACAACCTGCTTGGCGTGTCTCCCGAATCGTATCTGAGGAAAAGGAGGAAGGAGCTTTCCGCAAGATCGCCGCAAAGCTCTGGGCCCCCACACGACCAACCAGTGCGACACGTTGTTTCCCTACGCCTGCGGAAGGGTGCCACCAGCTGACGAACGGCATAACAAATTGGAACCATTAGATTTACTGCTGCCCGCGGTGATAAGAGCTCTAAGCTACCTGAGCTATTTCTGTCTATAGAGCCATTCAGCCATTGAGCTGTAAATATGATACGGAATACGGAGTACACCCGGCCGAGCCTCTCACAACGTCGCACATTTGTGGCCGACCGAACTATAGGCCCGTAAAACCAGTTCCACAGAGGCGTATCTTGCTCTGCCGCTGGAAGTGATCCGGGTTGCTACTGCGAATGTTTCGTCCATCGTGCCACGCTTGCGGCCATTCAGCCAGAGATACACCGAGCTTTAGGCCGCCGCCGATAGTCCTCCAAGGCCTGTCCTCTCCTTGGCTTCGGCTTGGCATTGATATTTCGCAAAGTCGACCAAACATGAAAATCATAATTATCGAGTCAGTCAGAATTTACTGCTGCTGCAATTCCTGATTGTTCTGGACCCACCATCCAGCAAATTGTAGGGGGAAGGTCGTAGACTGCGTCATAGAATTCACTACGAGTAAGATGCCTACTGCGTCGCAGACGACCTCTACCCTGGATTTTGCCTGGTTATTTCTGTCGCAACAACAATAGGCAGCAATTACAAGCCTATTATTTCTTACAGCGACCTGCACTGGCCGGACTTGTGCCGAAGTGTGTACGCATGACCTAAACAGCTCAACAGCAAACGGCAGGCACAAGGAAGCAAAGGAAAGAGCCAATGGCGAGACCCACTTTTCCATGTCCTACGCATCATGACCCCAAAAATTTGGAATCCAAAGGTGCCGACAGGCGACTGCCTGATTCATGGGCCATTTACCTCTGATTGCATCGTTGGCTTCCGAAAACGCAGTGCGTACAGCGTCGCGCTTACTTTTCTGGGCTCCGTAGAGGTTGGGCCATCAGCACGCACTCTAACAGGCCCGATACTGCAACCCCTCGAGCTCAAGCACAAGGCCGCAAACAACAGAAGGGCCGAGAGAAGGAGTCCTCCTGGCATTCGCTCCTTCTTCACTCGCTACAATCATTAATCAAACATACCGCCGCAGCAAACCCGGCGTTGAATGCCCTTTCCCCGTGTGGACGTGAAGGCAGCTCTCGAATTCCTCTACTTCCTGCGGTTGCACTGTCCGCAAGGCCAAAAGGGCAGAGCCGCTTCGTGACTGCGTGCCGGGCAACCGCCATGTTCAAGATCTAGGAGTTCTTCCGCGGCGACCCCTTCTCGTTCTCGATCAACAAGCATACGAGTACATCTAGGCCGGCCGCCTTGACAGTTGCGTTGTGGCATCGGCCGTCTCGCGCTCGACATCAGAGACAAGACGAAAAAGAGAAGGAGAGTTTTGCTCGGAACAGTACAAGCAGCCAGACGAGCATACCACGGACCGGTTCGCCACCATGACGCAAGACTCGGACTTCAGCGCGGTCGTATCTGGCCAGAATCATGTCACTAGGAGCATGATTCCGACACACATTGAACCAGGCGTGTTGATCCCGCTCAAGACAACACTCGAGCTTCGCGACGATCACCAGTGTGGCCAGGCCTTGATCACCCGGTCACCAATTCGGTCAACAAGCTCTGTCATCAGGTTGGTGCTTTGATCTTGCCCCAGTTAGGAGTCCTGCGGCCGGCGGCCGAGTCCTATGCCTGGCTTGAAATATTTGTTCTAACCACATCTCGGCCCCAGCCTGTTGCGTGATATGCTTCCTGAGGAAATTGTTAAGGGCATGCCTCACTTGCGACGTTGCGCGAAGCCCATTGACCTACCGGCCCATCTCAAGTCGCAATTCATGAACGACAATGCCACTAGCAAGCAGATCCACACGGCAAAGTCCAACTGGGTCTATGTCCTGCTTGGTCTGGAGGCGACTATTTCACAGCAAGAGATGGCCGAGGCCTTGTCTAAAGTCGAGGGATTCGAAGAGGGCGTCTTTATTGCATCGATTCCCGTGCCGCTTCTGGCACCAACCTCCCAGGTCCAGGCGGCTCTGTGGACCAGTCAGTTCTGGCCGACAATGTACCGCAAAAACAACCCTCTGGGACCTCACCCCAGCCTGGTGTCCCGGGCCACTGACGAGATTGCGCCGGATGCACCCATATGGATGGCGCTCGCCCATGACATTGCTGCCAAAGCGAAAGAGACTGGGATCGGAGAGGCTATGGGGGCTTGCATTGTGTATCGAGGAATCGATGGACCGCGGCTCGTCGCAGTCGCTGGCGATGCTCGCTGGAAGCAGCAGCCAGAGGGCTGTCACACGGGCAACCCTATGGCCCACGCCGTTCTGCGAGCCATCAGCATGGTTGCTCAGAAGCTTGTCCGTGCCGAGAAGAAGAATCAGCGCAGGTCTAGCACGGCCAGCTGCGATTCGAACGCAGGCGGCGATACAAGCACGGGCGCAGGCGCAAGCAAAGGCGCAAACACAGGCGCAAACACAGGCACAGGCACAGGCGCAGGCACAGGCACGGCCAGAAACCGACTTGAAAGGCAGAGAGACATGCCCCCGGGAATGGTGCAATGCGATGTCCAAGACAGGGTGCGCGATCGCCTCAGCCGCAACAGGGACCGTGGCCATATGGGTAGCCGGCAGCGGCTTGCATTTGAGCCGTTCCAGGACAAGCCAGACCTGGAAGAAGAGCAGAGGATCTTTATGGAAGAGCACCCGACCCCGGACGGCTACCTCTGTCACGGCCTTGAGCTGTACGTCACGCACGAACCGTGCGCCATGTGCTCGATGGCGATTCTCCACTCCCGGATGGGCAAGGTGATCTTTGCCAACCGCATGCCTCTTACTGGGGGCCTAAGCGCAGAAGATCGCATCCCGGTGCAAGGCCATGAAAATTTCCATGCGGCCGCCGGCAGAGCTGTGAACAAGGGGGCCATACCGAGCGGCGTCGGTATCCACGGGCTGGGGCTGTTCTGGCGGCGGGAGCTAAACTGGAGCCTGCTTGCCTGGGAATGGGAGTCTCACTGCAACTGCCAGCCTCTGCCGATGGACCCCAGAACCCATGCGTGAAGACGGAAGACGTGGCCTTGCTCTATTTTATTTGTGTTTGTTTTCCGAATTTTCCTTCTGCGACACGACAAGGGGTCTCGTGGCATCATAAGCATGGCACTCGGACGGGTTAGCCGGCGCTTAGCAGGAGGAAGATGAGAGCTGGCGTGGAAGAATGGGAAAAGAAAGGGAATAGAAAGGGGAATGGGAAACGGGGAGCGTCCAGGCACTATTGTTAGGAACAGGAGGCAGATCGATGCATTTGCCAGAGCGCCACAGGAGCCGTAGTGCTTCGGAAGAGAATCAAAATTTGTCAAAAGTACGAGGGGAAAATACCGGTCCAATGGCTGCTGCCAACTGGTCATCTGGCTGGCGACTGTAGTTCCACAGCGTGGGCAAAAGAGGCAAAGCTCAGTAAGAGCTCTCGACTTTCTGCTGTCTCTGTTGCTTCGGCGGAAGGGAATGATGGACGTCCTACAGAGTAGGACAAACAGAACCAGATAAACTGATCGACAACTACACAGTTGGGATTCAGACGAGACAGCAGGGCGACAGAACGAAAAAAAACGACGAAATGAAAACTGACAGACGTAGCAACTAGAGGATGGGGGATGTGAGAGCCTAGGCCACACGCCCCCTTCTGCTTCAGTTACCCCCTCGTCTGCCTTTCCTCTGGCCCCCCTCCATTTTCCTCACATCCACTAGGCACTCCACCCCTTCTACATTTGCACGAACACATTCAGCCTGGTGTCTTCATTTATGCCCCCCCTCCCCCCCGGTCTCGCTTCCTCCTTGGACTTTCCCGCTATATTACCTGGTTCCCTCTATACTCACGTTCCCTCTCTCAGTCTACTTGTCGCCTTCTCTCTTTGACGAAGTTGATCATCTGCGCGAACATCTGCGTTGAATTTCAACCGTTTCGGCCCAGGGCAGCAACGCATGCGACTGGATGGCTCAGTAGAAGACAGTCCAATCCTGGCTTATATAGTGCTGGGCTTCGATAACCGGCGCTAAGAAAACGCGACAATAGCTTATTGACCGCCTACGAGCTGCAAGGCGGCAGTATTTGCCCCGACAGCTGGAAACGCTGGCACAGTTCTTCATCAACGTTGCCTGGATCAATTTACGAGCTCACCGGCAGAAGACTAGACCTTGGGCCTTGGCCGCAGGAACAAAGGACGTCCAAGCCGAAGGAAAGACGGAGAAACGGACAAAAGGCGCGACGGCCCAACCAGACCCACAAACATCCTAGAAAGGAGACGAGAAAAGAGGGAGCCCAAGAGGGAGCCCAAGAGAAGAACCAACAAGCCAACAGCCAAAGGGACAACGACACGCTGCTCATAGCTCTTCGCCTCCTCTCCCGCCGTTGCAGCGGGACGTTGTAGCGGCTCTGCCCGATTTGGTCCACAGTGACGCCCAACGACACCCGGCTGACAGCGACCAGCCTTGCCGGCGGCAGCGCCCCGAGTACAGGTACGACAATGCCTCCGCGGAAGAAGAGCATGGCTGCTGCTGCGGCGAGCACAGCAGCCACCTTGCTGCCCACCGTATCCGCCACAACCGGCCGCAAGCGCAAGATGGACGACAAGAAGGCACAGAAATACTATGCAGTGCGGGCAGGCGTGCGGCCGGGCATCTACCTGACGTGGAACGAGTGCCAGGCGCAGATTGCCGGCTTCAAGGGCGCCCAGTGTGAGCGGGTTGATCTTTGGTCTTTTCTGGAGAGCGCTGATCGTTGCAGTCAAGAGCTTTACGAACCGTGACGACGCAACAGCCTTTGTCGCAGGCAAGAACCCGGAGGGCGGCGCCAAAGACAACGGCGAGCCACGCTTCTACGGCGTCGTGGTCGGCAATAGCTCGGGCATCTACACGGACTGGGGGTCGGCGGCGGTGGCGATCCAGGGGGCCAAGGCACCCAAGTACAGGAAGTTCGCAACACGGGCAGAGGCGGCCAACTTTATCCGTGCGCAGAGCAGTCTGGCGACGCGATACGTGCTCAGCGGCGCGACGGGCACTGCGGAAAACGGCATCCGAGCCGGTGAGGAAGACGAAGGTGAAGACGAAGACGAAGGCGATGACGAAGGCGATGACGAAGGCGATGACGATGCCGAGGATGCGGCACAGTTGCTGCAGCCGCCATCGAAACGTACAAAAGCGATTAACGGCGAGGCGATGTCGTCGGCAGATGTTCTCACTATATACACGGACGGAAGCAGTCTCGCCAACGGGAAGCCCGGGGCGGCCGCTGGTGTTGGCGTGTATTTCGGGCCGGGCGATGGCAGGTGAGTGTAATGACAGAAGATTGTCCGACGGACAAAGGCTGACGGCCAGAAACATATCGGAGCGACTCGAAGGCGACCGGCAGACGAACCAGCGGGCCGAGCTGACGGCCATCTTGCGGGCGTTGCAGGCGGTGCCCGTGACGCAGCCGGTGCTGATCTTCTCGGACAGCCAGTACTCCATCAAATGCGTGAGCGAGTGGTACAAAGGCTGGGCGAGGCGAGGGTGGAAGAAGAGCAATGGCGAGGACGTGCTGAACCCGGACCTGATCCGCGAGGTGCGGGTGTACATCGACGCACGCGACAAGGCTGGCACACTCACCATGTTTCAGTGGGTGAAGGGGCACAGCAACAGCTCCGGGAACGCGGCGGCCGACCTGCTGGCGAACCAGGGCGCGCGGCTGCGCAAATGAGGATGCATTTTGCCGTGTTTTGACTATATAAGAATAGCGTATACTACAGTATATGGCGAATGCAATTATCCGTCTTGACTTGTATCTTCAGTAGGGGCAAATTCTCATGGACGTTCCTCCAAACAGAACGTCGACTGTATGCCGCCTTCCGATTTGGATTCCGATTTGGCCTCCGATTTGTCCGATATTCCGATAGACGTTGATTTGTTCTCTTCCGCCATTTTTGCCTCACTCACAGTCTTCACCTCCACGTCTTCTCGCCTCTGCACGCAGAGGCTTCAAGACTGGCGTTTTCGAGCGACAGCGCTTCCGTGTACCGCCCCTATGATTCAATAACATTTGCTTTGCCCGTTTGCCCGTCGGCCTTGGACTTTGGACCGCCGATTCGCCGACGACACCGAGTGGAAGTGACCTGACTGGAGAGTTGGACAGCATGCCTTCTCTCGCATTGACCGACTTTAACATTGTGGTGTGTGTGCTAGGCGGCTGGGTGTCGCTTTTTGGGCTGGTGTCGTATCTCTGCAAGGAAAACTTTTACCTTTCCGAGGCGTGTACGTTGCCTTCGTTCCCGGCTCTCTGCTTCTCTGTTGCGACACCGCTGATGGCCAGTAATCTCTCTCCTGGCCGGCGTTGCCTTTTCCCCGTCGGCCGCCAACTTTGTGCGGCCGCTCGAGTATGCTGGATCGCAGGCCAATGTCGACGTCGTGACGCTGTACTTTTCGCGCCTGGTGCTGGGCGTGCAGCTGGTGCTGGCCGGCGTCCAGCTTCCGAGCCGGTACCTGCGCAAGGAGTGGCGGCCGCTGGCACTGCTTCTGGGGCCGGTCATGACGTGCATGTGGCTGACGACGGCAGTGCTGGTGTGGGCGTTGGTGTCACCGCGGATGCCATTTGTGCATGCGCTGGTCATTGGGTCGTGCGTGGCGCCGACGGACCCGGTGCTGTCCAATGTGATTGTCAAGGGCCGCTTCGCCGACCAGAACGTGCCGCTCGAGCTGCAGCGCATCATCATTGCCGAGTCGGGCGCCAACGACGGCCTGGGATACCCGTTTCTGTTCCTGGCGCTGTACCTGATCCAGTACACGGGCTATGGCGCGGGCGACGCGGCCTACCCGGTACCGGCCGGCGGCGCCGCGCAGGCCATGGGCCTCTGGTTCGGCGAGACGTGGGGCTACACGATCCTGCTGAGCGTCGTGTACGGCGCCGTGGTCGGCTACGTGGCCAAGGAGCTGCTGCACTGGGCGGAGCAGCGCAAGTACTGCGACCGCGAGAGCTTCTTGGTGTTTGCCTTTTCGCTAGCCCTCTTCATCACGGGCTCGTGCGGCCTGATTGGCAGCGACGACGTGCTGGCCTGCTTCATTGCCGGCAACGTCTTTACGTGGGACGACTGGTTCCGCCTCGAAACCCAGGACGACTCGCTGCAGCCGACCATGGACATGCTGCTTAACGTCACCATCTTCATGTGGTTCGGCGCTGTCTGTCCCTGGTCACTCTTTGTCCACGGGCCCGTGCCGCTGTACCGCCTCGTGCCGCTCGGTATCCTCGTCCTGCTGCTGCGCCGCCTGCCCTGGGTCCTGGCCCTGCACCACTACGTGCCGCAGATTGAGCATCTGCGCCAGGCCGTCTTTGTCGGCTTCTTTGGCCCGGTCGGCGTGTCCGCCATCTTTTACCTCTACATCACGCTCGACTTTCTCGACGGCCTCGCCCCCGACGGCGCCGGTGCGCCTCGCCCCGACGTTGCCCGCCTCGGCGACACCACCACGGCCATTGTCTGGTTCCTCGCCGTCTGCAGCATCGTCGTCCACGGCCTCAGCATCCCCCTCGGTAAGCTCGGGCTCTACCTGCCACGCACGCTCAGCCGCGCGCTGCCGTCGTCTCCCTCAGACGGGCGCAGCTCCGCCGGACGTGCCTCGGGCGCCGACGGCGGTCCGGCACCCTTTCACCTCGGTAGCCGTGTCAGCACACTCGTCCTACGCCGCAGCCGGCTTTCGGTAAGCCGGGGCCGGGACCGCAGCCGCGATCGACCCAACGAGAACGATGTGGTCATCCATGTTGGGGTGGACGGCGAGAACGACGTAGACACTGTCGGTCCTGCGCGTCCCGTCTACCGCATCGGCGGCACCGTCATTCTGGACGAGGGCGACCTGACAGTGACGCCGGACGTGCTTCTCAACCGCATGATCCGTTTCGACGACTCGCCAAAGGCAGCGTGATGGGGTAGAGGTGAACGTGGCTGTGTCGAGGATGCGGAAACGTGTAAAGTCGAGTGGTGGAGACTGCAGCCAGCTGTCGACCTGGGCCGAGGCTTCGAATACACGCCCAGGACGCTTACAACGGGTGTATGTACCCGAGCTGACCCGAACCGTGCCGCCTTGGCTGTGGTTGGGGTAGGAGATGAGATGCATGCGCGGCTAGATACCAGTGTTGAGGAGAGTGAACATCGTCTATGTTGGCCAAGAACAGGAATGACGTCGTCTAGAGAGTCTATGACCGGAAGGACGGATCGATCGCGATGCGAGCAGGTCCTTGTCAATGTGCACAAAAGTACAGGATAAACCTGTCGCCTATGATAGCTTTGCTATTCTTATCAGACAGGGTCTATTCCTTGGCACGGCATCTAGATGTCCGCAGCCCGCACGGTTATCTTACGAGGAGCCGAAGAAGGGCGAGAGAGCCGCAGATACGGCAAGAAAGCCACGATTGCTGCTTAACAGACTACGGGCAATACAAAACGCCCTCGATGGCGCAATGCCCCGCATCCATCGAGCATGCGCAAAATTATCTGTCCTTTTGCATCTGACTCAATCATGGACGCTGTCACCGAGAAACAAAAAGTGTTGGGGTTCGTTCGTGTAGGCCCTACACCCGTTTTGGCGCTGGCCTTGGCTGTAAAGCAGGGCTGATCACTGAACAGCCAAGCAGCCAAGCAGCCAAACAGGCATCAGCATCTGGTGTCCCCATTGGACCAATCAGACACCCGCCCTCACCTTGACCCCCCGCTAGGCCCAGAGTCGTCGTCGCCCTTCGTCCTCGTGGCTGGACAGCCCGCCAGAGGATGCCCCACAGAACGGAAGCCACAGAACAGAACCCAAAGAATCCCGACCGCTTCTTGCCCCAAAGTCGCTTTTCATGAGGAGTGACTTGGGAAGGAGAGAGCCGAGGAAAGTGCGGCCACCTTTTTGCTCTCTTGTCACGTTACCTGCCGCCCGATTCTTTTTGGCTGTCTTTTCGTGCTGTACATTGTAGCACGACGAGTCCCCTATGTCCTTCCTAGTGTCGTTTGTTTCCCGCAGCGCAAAGCCATCGCTTTCCTTTTTTTACCTCCTTTTTTTGCACAGATTGTGGTCCCCACTTTCTCACTCCACATTTCTCTTTTCCGGTCCTGCCACGGTCTGCCGGCGACGGCCTCTGTATTCGACGCATCGACAGGACGACAATACGCATCGAGAGACGCTCATTGACGAGCTGACGAACCGACGAACCGACTAGTCAACTTAGGGACGAAGGGGCGAAGGGACGAATCGACGAATCCGGCCAACACGAGATCGATTGTCCAGATTGACGGCCGGTTTCAACCGCGTCTGCGTCAGTCCCAGCCCTCAACGGCTGCCACGACGACGTCAATTCGCCACTGCGCACCGGACAGCGACAACCTGCCCGTGGCATCGCCGAGGACCAGGACGCGCGGGACGCTTGCGATACTCGAGGGATACCGACATCGCCAGAGGCCATGTCTGCCCAGGACACCTCCTTTGAAGCCCTCGCTGCCTCGCCCGGCGACTTTGCCGTTGACTCGGAGTGGATGGGCGACTCGCCGCCCGCCCTGACCGTCGACTTTATCCAGAGCCCGCACGGCCTGCTCCATGTCAACGGTCTGTCTGACCAGCCTCCGCACACTACCACGAACCGACACGACAGACACAATCACCGACAGCACCCGGGCGCTGGCCAAGCGGCCCCGGACGGAACCCTGTCCCTGTCCCAACCGCCGACGACCTCCTCGCCCGAATCCTTCCTCTCCTCCTTCCATGACTCCTCGTCCGACATCTCCTCCAAGCAGACTTCCATGTCTGCCCTCTCTAGCCTTGTCAGCGGCACTCCGGCAAAAAAGGCGCGCGGCCGCCCACGAAGGGATCGTTCCAGCGGCATCGACGCATCCCAACCTCCTTTCGGCGACCAGTCTCGGCAAGCCATCCAGCTGGATGCATCAATCACGACCACAACCGCCGAAGCAATGACGGGCGGTGATGTGATCATGGCCGAGGGGGGCGCCTTCGAGGCTGCCCTGTTGGGCGGCTCCGACGCACAATCTGACTGGAATATCCGGGACTACCTCCGCCTCGACGACGAGCAGGACGCCAACGACGATCAAGAGGGCCACTATCTGCACCAGCAAAAGGGCCTGGCCAACGGACACGGCCTGAACACAACGATTGACCCAAAGTCCCTGTCGGTCGAGGACGAGCTCTTTGGCGAGTCTATGCGGAACGCTGCCGCCGTCGCCGCCGCCGACCTGAGTCCATTTAGTGGCAACAACCAGTCGCCCTTTGATTTTGTCAGCGCCACGAGCAGTCCCAATGCCGACGAACAGATCCAACCCTTTTCCACACCACAAATGTACAGTAGCGTACTGGGTGCGAGCAACGGGGAGCCATGTCCCTCGAGGGGCCATGCCAAGGCGATGTCGGTGAGTTGTCTATAGGAACCAGAAGGAAGCAACACGTCCGCTAACCTAAACAGCAATACTCTCTCAGCCAGTCCATGAACAACCTCAAGACCGGATCTCGAGAGGTCTCGCCGATATCCAACTTTGTCTTTAGCCAGGGCCCATCACCACCGACATATTTGGCCAACGGCCACTCGCCAACGGACAATACCGACATAAAGTACGATGGATATGCCAGCGCTGGCATGCAACCAATGCAGATGCCGTCAAACTTTATGTTTCCCGACAGCGGCCCGACTACCCCCGACTCGCCGTGGCCAGGCAACGCGATGCAGCAGCAGGCCCAGCAGCAGGAGCAGCAGCAGATCCCCGGCGGTGTACCGCAGATGGCCATGTTTCACGGTCTCGCAGGCGAGCTGCGGCGGCCACTGCGCTTCTTTGTGGGCGTGACGCCGCACAAGTCGCGCGTGGAGACGCAGATCCCGATTATGATCTTCCTCTCGGCTCTGCCGCCCGGCGTCACGAAGCTGCACCTCCCGCCGCACACAATCTCGAAGCCCAAGCTGTTGGCCAAGGACCTCGTCGACCGGTCCCCCGATATGCTGGAGCTGCACACCATGGTTGTGTGCACCAGCGCGATGCTAGATGAAAACAACCACCGCAAGGCGCTCGAGCGTGCTGCCGCGGCCACGTATGCGGCGCGATCACCGCCACCCACCGACGACACGGGCAACGAGGAGGACTCGTGCCGACCCGCCAACGGCGGCGACATCTGGATCTGCAAGGGCTGCATCCAGCGTGAGCGGAAGCGGGCCAACCGCAAGAAGCTTAAGAAACCGGAGGACGACGAGGAATGGAGCCGCGACGAGCACCGCCGGATTGTCATCTTCAACACAAACGAGATCAAGGACTGGCAGCGGCCCACGGCAGCGGCCCTGTCCTCGCTCGACGAGAACGCGGCCGGCAGCCCGATTGAGGCCGTCATCAGCGTCCCCATGCGCATCACCTGCTACTGCCGCCACCACGGCGAGAAGACGGGCTTCCAGGTCATCTTCACACTCAAAGACTTCCAGGGCAACGTCATTGCCCAGACCATGTCCCGCTCCATCATGATCACCGACGACCACAAGACGCCCGCAGCCCCGAGCACAGCAGGCGCCTCGGCCACGGCGCCGTCCTCGGTGGCTGACGGTGACATTTCTGCCGGCACCGGCGATGGCCAGGAGACGGCACCCAAGGCAGCACCGGCGAAGACGGCATCCAAGGCGAAAGCACCGCTCCCGCAGTTGGCATCAGACGTGCCTGCGCTGAAGCGGAACTCGCTCGCACTTGCGGCCACACAATCGCCAGACACGGCCAACAAGGAGGCGACACCGGATGCGGCTGTCGCCGCTTCACGAGCAATGTCACGGGCCGCATCGCCGAATGGCCTCAAGGGCCACCCGTCCAAGAAGAGAAAGGCCAACAAGAGCACGACCAAGATCCCAACCGGCCTGGCGATGACGCGAATCGAATCGTCAGTCTCGCCCCAACAGCCGGTTCTGCAGAACTTTGCAAATGCGTCCAATTTCCGGGCGAGCGCCTCGTCGGCCTCGTCGACCGTGCCTTTCTCAGGCGCCACGCCGTTCCTGTCGTCGCCGGCGAACTTTGCGCCCGACTCCATGGCGGCGGCGGTCGACATGGCTCTGATGACGGGCAACTCTGGCGACCCCGATATCGACAGCCTCGTTGGCATGGTCCCGATGGCTACGGACTCGCTCGTCGGTGGACCGCTGACGCCCAACAGCCACACGGACCAGACCGGCGCCATGCCGACGGGCAACGCGACAGGCAGCCTAGGCGACATGGGTCTAGCGCAGAACATCTTCTCGGCGCCGGCATCAGCACGCCCGAGCCGCGCCCCTAGTCCGAACGGGCTTTCGGGCGGGTCAATGCACATGTTCCGGCAGCATATTTTCCAGCAGCAACAGCAGCAGCAACAGCAGCAGCAGTACCAGCAGCAGCTCGACCAAACACAGTTCCAGCAACACTTCCAGAACGGGCTCTTCAACCTACCCATGGCCATGGCGCAGCCAACGGCGACCGCGGCGTCTCCCAACTCGGTCATCCACAAGATCATCCCAGCCGAGGGCCCCAAGTCGGGCGGCATCGAGGTGACTATTTTGGGCAGCGCGTTTTACCAGGGCCTGGACGTCATGTTTGGCAGCCAGCGGGCGACGACGACGACATTCTGGGGCGAGAGCTCGCTGGTGTGTCTGGTGCCGCCGTCTGCAATTGCCGGCCACGTGCAGGTGACACTGCGGCAGCCGAACCAGCAGCGGCCAGCACAATCGTTCTCCGCCAACCAGCAGCGCGTCACATTCAAGTACCTGGATGACGACGAGCAGCAGCTGTTGCGCGCCGCCCTGACGGTGCTTTCGCGCAAGATGACGGGCAAGATTGAAGATGCACAGGATGTGGCGCGGCGCATCATCGGCAGCGAGACGACGACATGGGGGACGTCGGCCGGTGGCGGCTCAGCAGCTAGCGGCGGCGGCAGAAACCCTGGCGTCTACGCGGCCAGCCTCTTGGCAGGTGCGCGGAATCCCAACTTTGAGGCGCAGCTGCTCAAGGTGCTTGAGCTCATCGACCTCGACGACTCGTCGAACCAAACCCGCCTCAACATGCAGCGGCGAACGACGGGCCACAGCATGCTGCACCTGGCCTGTGTACTGGGCCTGCACCGATTTGTGGCCGGCCTGCTGGCCCGAGGCGCCAACCCGGATGTGCGTGACAATGGCGGCTACACGCCGCTGCACCTGGCGGCGCTCAACAACCAGCCAGAGATTGTGCGCCGGCTGATCCATGCGGGTGCCGACCCGACGATGCGGACGCTATCTGGCCTGACGGCATCCGAAGTGGCGGCCTCGCGCGAGGTCATCCGGGCGATCCGGCGGTTCGAGCGGCACACGCGGTCGCGCAGCGGCGGTTCGCTGCACAGCGGGACGAGCAGCGCGGCATCTCTGCGGTCGCTGTGGGAGCCTATGTCCAGGTCGGTGCTGCGGCGGCCGTCACAGGGCGCCGACGGCAGCGAGCTGACGGGCGAGGCGGCAGACGGCAGCAGCCAGGCTGAGGTGGACTCGTCGTCGTACGCCGCCTCAGGCGACGACGAGGAGAGCAGCAACCAGCAGGAGGAGGACAACGAGGAGTGGCTGGACATGCGGCGGGACTCGCCGCCTCGCGGTCTTGGCTTGCACAGTCGCCGGAGCACGCGCGACGTCAGCCCGAACGCGCTTGTCCCGTCGGTGGTCGCGACGGCTGCCAGGACTGGCGGCGTTCCTGCGGCCCTGCCATCACCGGCGGCCACGGCCGTGCTTGCGATCAAGGAGCAGTTCACGGCGCAGATCCAGCAGCTGGTGGCGCAGATTCCGCAGATCCCCACCAACCCGCTGCCGGACTACTACCAGGCGTACCTGAACTCGGCGGCCTTCCAGCGGATCTCGTCGCTGGTGCCCAACATTGGCGGCACGGGTTCGCGACCGAACTCGTCCGATGCCAGCGGCGGACACGGCAACGGCCCCAAGGAGCTCGAGGGCCGCTGGTGGGATCTGTCGGCGGCGCTGCGGACGACTACGGCAGCACCGCCTCCGGCGTACGAGGAGATCTTCCCGCGCAAGGGCGACCCGGGCAGTGATCTGGACACGAAGCAAGCGACTGCGGCGGCTGCGGCGGCCGAGGCCGAAGCTGACAGCAAGTGTGCGACGCTCTACGACGAGGTGAACGAGGCAGAGATCGAGGCAGCAGCGATTGTTGCCGAGGAAGGCGTCGAGGTGGAGGACGTGTCCGAACCCGGCCTAACGGAGGCGGGCGCGACGCTGCCGGCGCTGCTGCAGATTGGGCGCAAGCACCAGATCACGCAGGAGCAGCAGGAGAACTTCCGGCGGGTGCACAAGGAGAAGCGCAAGGGACTGCGGTCGGATACGTTATTGTATACCGTTTGGGTATGTGTGCTGGTTGTCCCTGGCCTTTTCGTCTTGTTTTCTGCTTGCTAACATGCCAGATCCCGATGCTTCTCGGCGTGCTTCTGCTCTGGTTTTCCGGCGCGCGGGCGTGGGACTTTTTCCCGTCTGTCCCGTTCAACGTGCCGTATGCGACCAGTCTGGGCCCGGCTCTGCGGCCGACTGGGGGAAACGGTGCCGAGGCCTTGACTGGCCAACAGGAAAAGGCCGTCCTGGACGCGCCGCCCATTGCGGCAGCAGTGGTGCACCAGCCCGAGGGCCATGATGCTCTCGACAACGCGCTTGCCAGTGGTTTGGACCACGTACTCGACACAGCTGTGGCCTAATATGCGACCATGTTCTTTTCTTTCCTGGGCTTTCAGTTTATTTATCTTTAGCATCGGCGTGGCAGATTTGATTGGAAGGGGAAGATCTTTGATGGTTTGTATCTTTACAGTTACGGTATTTAGCTTTTGGATTGTATGAGTGAACGCCGAGTTGATGGTGATAGCTGCAAACGAGCACGTGACCGCCACTCTGCCTGGCCTGGCGACACCGCCAAAATTTCTCGGCAGAAAAGTAGGCCAAAAAAATGAAAATTAGCGAGAAAAAGGCTGGGCTAGAGAAAAGAGCCACGACAAGAGACTCGCAACCGAACCGAGCTTGCATTACCGTCCCTCGAGAGCCCACATACACAATGGCGCCGGAGCAGACAAAGACAAAGGGGAAGAAGGCAAAGGGTGCCTTGGACGCGACGACGGCGACGAGAAAGTCGAGCAGAATATCTGACCAGAGCGCTGTGAAGCGGAAAGGTGAGGAGAGGGACCGAAAAGAGACGCGGGACGTGTTCGAAACTGACTATTGCAGCTGCCGAGGATGTGTCGCCCATTGTGAACAAGAAGCTCAAGGCTGAGAAGGTGGCCAAGAAGGACAAGAAGGACAAGAAGGAGGAGGTCGAGACGCCCTCGAAGAAGAGCAAGGTGCAAAAGGTGGTGGGGGAGGAGAAGGAGGAGGAGGTGCCGGCGCCGACACCGGCCAAGAAGGCAGCCAAGAAGACGAAGAAGACGGCTGAGAAGCCGAAAAAGGCGACCAAGGCTGCTGAGCCCGCCGAGCCGGTCGAGACGGAGGCGGCCGAGGAGGAGACGACCAGCGAGGACCAGGGTGACCACGAGGCCGAGGACGACGACACGACCAAGGCGTTGGTGCAGCAGCTCGACAGCGGCGATGAGGCGGAGGAGGGCGGCGCGAGCCTGTTTACGGCGGGCCAGGACGTGGGCAAGGTGCCCGTGGGCGGCCCGCGCAAGGGCGGCGCTTCGCCGGCGGGCGGCCGCGGCAAGGCGCTTCTCGACGGGCCCCCGGGCGGCGTCGTCTACATTGGGCGCATCCCGCACGGCTTCTTTGAGCACGAGATGCGCAGCTACTTTTCCCAGTTTGGCGAGATCCGCCGGCTGCGGCTGTCGCGCAACAAGCGCACCGGGGCCAGCAAGCACTATGCCTTTGTCGAGTTCTCCGACCCCGACGTGGCCGCGATTGTGGCCCAGACCATGGACAACTACTTGCTGTTTGGCCACCTGCTGCGCTGCAGCGTGGTGCCGCCCGAGCAGGTCCCGGCCAACCTCTTTGTCGGCGCGAACCGCCGCTTCAAGGTGGTGCCGTGGAACCGTCTGGCCGGCCGGCAGCTGGCCGCGCCCAAGACGGAGGCGGCGTGGGAGGCCAAGGCCGCCCACGAGACGCGGCGCCGCAGCAAGCGGGCGAGCCTGCTCCAGGAGAAGCTGGGGTACGTGTACGAGGCGCCGGGGCTGAAACAGGCCGTGGCGGCCGAGAAGGAGGAGACGGAGGCGGTAGAAGCGGCCGAGGCCGTCGAGGCCGTCGAGGCAGCGCCGGCGGAGAGCGAGGTGGCCGAGACCAAGGCTCTGGAGGCGCCGGCAGCGGTCGAGGAGGAGGAGACGGCGGCAGCGGTCGTGGCCGCACCGGAAAAGACCAAGGCCAAGAAGGCCAAGGGCAAGAAGAGCAAGGCGTGAGAGGCGGCGACTGTGCGGATACGGGCGTTTTGATAGTGTATTGTTTTCCACGAGTCCCAGTACGAGTAGCAATGGCATAGTTCACGGTACGATTCGGCACGGGGAGATATGTATGCTCATAGCGAATCTGAGACGTCAAGGGAAAAGATTTTCCAAGAATTTCTTCTCGACAGAATCAGGATTATAATGAGTATCGAGAATTGCTCTCCTTCGCCCTCGTACACTCCCTTGCGGGAATGCAAGATATTGCCAGCAGGCGGCACCATGCGCAAAGAGGCATGGTCCTGGACCTGGGCAGACGAAGTGTTCAGTTTGAAGAAGAGAAAAGGAGAGAAGAAGAAACGATGGAAGGGCGAGAAAAGATAATAAAATAGTGGGGAGGGCAGCCGATTCGATAAATGCATATTTCGAACAAGGGCAACTCGATACGAGCAGGATACGAGCACAACCAGCAGGCTAATGCACGCCGCGGGATAGCCTCGTATTTGTCCGATGGGATGCATTGATTCGTATGAACAGGAGCGCAAGTTGGGCCACATGGCAGAGAGCGGGCGAGGCCTGCCCTGGGATATTGGCATGCTGCTGTTGGAATGCTCGCCTAGATGCATCTCATCTGGCCAGGTGTCCAGCGCCCAGCGCCATCGGGGTGGACCCGCTCGCTACAAGCTTGCGCGTAGGCGGAAACACGGTGGTGCTGTTCCTTGGTCCATTGTTGCAAACTGTGCTGTTTTGGCGCAACTCTGGCCGGACCAACCTGGCAGCAAGGACAGGGAAGGAACACACCGGCTGCATCTGCCGCGCACAACGATCCGCCATTACCGAACTTGCAGACTGCAACGTCCATTCGGCGACAGACGGCCAGACCAGAGCACGGCGAGTGTGCGTGTGCGTATCATACAACAGCGACTCTCGACGGCGACCAGGCCGGTTCCCAACCTCGAGGCCGTTCCCCCCACGACCGAGCGCGATACAACGTGACGCAGCGGGCGCGGGCCAATCGCTTCCACCAGGTTCTAGGGGACTTGGCCAAAGCGACATTCTGAAGCCTGGGAGCGTCCTGCGTTCTGCCTTGTGCCTCGTGGTCTCTCCCTGTCTTTGGCCGTCTCGACAGCAGACGGCGGCAGCGCGATGGCATCGGCAGCGCCACCCACACAGCTGCCGGTCACGCAAAACGGCGGCGCGGCGGCAGGCCCGACAGGTGTGTTTTCTAGTGCTCGGGCAGACGTGCTCGCCCCGTGACCGTGCGGCCCGTGGCCCGCCAGAGCGTACCGCTGACGAACCCCTGCTGCAGGTGCCAAGAAAAAGAACAAGAAGAAGAAGTCGGCGGCAGCCAAGGCAAATGCGGCGGCAGCATTGACCGAAGCAGCAGAAGCAGCAGCAGCCGCAGCAGAAGCAACAGAAGCAACAGAAGCAGCAGAAACGCCACCGCCAGTCAGCGCCAACACGGCGGGAGAGGCGCCCGGCGACGATGCGGACGTGCCGGACGACGGCCCAGCGGTAGCCAACGGACGGATAGACGAGACAGCGACGACAAACGGCAACGGCCACGCGCCGACAGCCAACGGATACAAGGAACGGGAGATTGAGGCTGAGGCGGCGGCTGAGACGGAGGCCAAGCCGGCACCGACAGCTGAAACAGACGCGGAGAAGACGGCAGGCGAAGAAGAGATAAAAGAGAGAGAGGTGGGAGGGACAAAAGAGGCAAAAGCAAAAGAGACAAAAGAGACCGACCAGACCGACTCGCCATCAATACCACCGCCACAGCACGACATGCCGCAGGCAGACGGCGACGCGTCGCTCCAGGGCGAGGTGGAGCGGCTGCGGCGGCAAGTGGCGGCTCTACAGGAGGCACAGACGGCACACAAGGAGGAGACGGAGCAGCTGCGCGCGGATCTGGAAGAGAGCGAGACGGGCCGGGAACGGGCGGAGACGCAGTACGAGAACCTGCTGGAGCGGGTGGAGAAGATCAAGGAGACGCTGGGCGAGCGGCTGAAGCGGGACAAGCAGGAGCTGGAAGAGGCCAAGGACCGGATCGAAGAGCTCGAGGGCCAGAACGAGGGGCTGCGGCAGGGCGGCGGCGCGGCGGAAGCGGCGGCGACGGCGGCCGAGGGCGAGGTAGCAGAGCTGCAGCGGGCGCTAGAGGCGGCGGAGCGCGAGCAAAAGGCGTTGCGCGGTCGTGCGCAGCTGGCGCAGCAGAACTGGCAGCGCGAGAAGGAGGAGTGGGCACGGCAGGTGCAGGAGGTGCGGGCGGAGCTGGAGTCGACGAGCGGCGCCATGGGCGAGTGGGAGGTGATTGCGCTGGAGGAGCGGTCGCAACGCGAGGCGCTGACGGACAAGGCGGCGGACCTGGAGGAGCAGCTGGCGACGGCGCGCGAGCAGGCCGAGCGGGCGGCCGAGGAGCGCGATGCCCAGGCGCAGGCAGTCGACAGCCTGCAGCGGGCGCTGCAAGAGATCCAGGAGGCACGGCGGCACGAGCTGCGCGAAATGGTCGAGACGTCCGAGGCGCAGGTCGAGGCGGCGCGGACACGCGTGCAGACGGCCGAGGCCGCCGCCGCCGCCGCCGCCGCCGAGACGGCCGGGCTGCGGGCCGAGGTCGAGCGGACGGCGCCGTTTGAGCGCGAGGTCAAGGAGAAGAACCTGCTGATTGGCAAGCTGCGGCACGAGACGATTGTGCTCAACGACCACCTGACCAAGGCGCTGCGCTACATTCGGAAAAACAAGCCGGAGGAGAACGTGGACAGGTGCGTTTGGATTCTTGGCGTTGCACTCGCCCGACTGACTAACTTCCCAGACAAGTGGTGACGAACCACCTGCTGCAGTTCCTCGCGCTCGACCGGTCCGACCCCAAAAAGTTCCAGATCCTGCAGGTCATTGCCGGCGTGCTCAACTGGACCGAAGAGCAAAAGGAAAAGGCCGGCCTGGCGCGGCCCGGCACGTCGAACCACAGCTTGCGGCTACCGTCGTCGCCCTTTCACCGCACGCCCAGCACGCCGTCGCTCAACGCCGAGTTTCTCGCCGACACGGCTTCTGGCACGGCCAGCCGCGAGTCGCTGGCCGACCTGTGGGCCGGTTTCTTGGAGCGCAGCGTCGAGGAGGCCGAGTCGGAGACGTCGGCGCCACCATCCCGCAAGGGAAGTCTGCCGCGGGGGTAGAGCGGCCTGTGGTCGGGGACGTGTCCTGTACGAGGACGGCGTGGTCATGTACGGAGCACTGTATGCATGCATTTGCCTTGCATTTGATTTTCCCACTTTGCCCTTTGGCATTCCCTTCTACAGGTATGATAGCCGGACAGGAAAAGCATTGCCCCCCGCTCTCTTGCCCGTCTAGGGGCCCGCGACGGGCACCACGTTGTGCACGTACAGCGCGGCGTCGCGCTCCATCTGCTGCATGTCGAGCCGGTGCAGCAGCGCGTCCTGGACGCCCTCGACCACCTCGCGCTCCTCCATGGCCGCCGCCACGAGCGCCACTTCGCGCGCCCAGTACGTCTGCGTGCGGCCGCGCAGGTCCGCGTCGCGCAGCGCCGTGTTCTTGACAATGGCGGCCGCGTTGAGCCGGCCGCGCGTGGCCGCGAGGGCGCGCGTCGTGGCCGTCACCCGTTCCGCCGGCCCGGCCGCCGGCTCAGCGCCCAGCAGGACCAGCCGCAGCAGCGCGTCGGCCTGCGGTCCCACGGCCGGCACCCAGCCCGTCACGCTGCAGTAGAGCACGCCGGCCAGGCCCGCCAGCAGCAGTCCCTCGGCGGCGCCGCGCGCGCGCTGGGCCGTCCAAAAGTAGAGCTCGAGCTCGGCCGCGCGGACGGCGCGCGCATTGGCCCGCGTGTCATGCAGGACCAGCAGAGCCACATCCACGGCGGCCACGAGCAGGACGGCGGCCGCGGCGGGCAGCGACCAGCGGCGGACGCGGGCGGCGACGGGCCCGCGCTGCGGCATCCGTCCGAGCACGACCAGCGGCGTCGTGGCCGCGGTGACGAGCACGAGCACGGCCAGGTGCTGGGCGGCCAGGCCGATGAGGGCGTAGTAGAGGTAGGCCGTGCTGCTGCCGCTGCTGCCGCTGCCAGTGCCGCTGTCGACGCCGGTGCCGGCGCAAAAGGGACAGGCGGCCAGCACGTCGGGCCCAAACTGGAGGTAGAGCAGCCGCGACTCGAGGCTGGCAAAGCGCGCCCGCAGCGCCTCGTCGGCCGGCGTCAGCTGGGCGCCGGGCCGCCGCAGCGCTGCAAGCCGCGTAAAGAGCACGTCGGTCGGGGTCTGGAGACGCGAGCCGGTGGCGGCAAAGATGTTGTCCGGCAGCGTGGGCCACCACCACACGGGCAGGGCTGGGAGGAGGCCGGCCGAAGCGAAGCAGAGGACCGCGCCGGCGAGCACGGCAGCCAGCACAACGGCCGTCTGTCGCCGCACGGGCAGCCGTGTCTGCGGTCTCTGCTGCTGCTGCTGCTGTTGTCGAGCGGCTGCCTGGATGCGGCGGTAGGCCCCAATGGCGCGGGGCAGCAGCCAGGGCCCAAAGAAGATGAGCAGCGATTTGAGGCTGCTGGTCAGTAGAGTCCGGCAACGGTACAGGGCAGTACGCACGTTGTCCACGGAATCGCCATGGTGAGTTGTCGTCTCGTCTCGTTTGTTCTTCCGAGCCGTCTTCAAGACCCCCAGCTTCTGCAAGTCTCGTCGCCCGCGAGAGACTGGTATCCCAGACGGTCTTTGTCAGGTCCCTCGTCAGCCTTGTCCAGTCTGTCTCTGGCCAAGATCTGGCCTCGGCGTCAACGGGACGACGCGTTGATTGGCTGCCGCCGAGCGTGCTTTGGACCAGCCTCCACGTGACCATGCATTTTTAGTGGGTCTTTACGCCCATAAAAAGTTCCACGACAAAAAATTCTAATCCTTCTTCAACTTGCCAAAACATGCACATTTCCAAGTGTCTCGCAGGTGTGGTTGCGCGCCCGGCCATGACAAGGCCCGCCCAACCGGTTTGTATCATTGTCTGCATTTCTGTTTCTGTCTTGCGTCCTGTGCGTCTCTGCATTCTGCCTTGTGTGGCACGAACGGCGGACGAGGACGACCCGAAACGGGCACTATCGAAGCTTTGCCGGTCTCCCCTTTTCGGGGGGAGTAAACTGCCCAGTGGCCGGCAGAGTCAATGTGTTGCCCAGAGCGAACCCAAGCACTCTGCCAAGAGTCATCTCACGTCGTGTTGCAGGCCCTCCATCACGCCTCCGTGGAGAACTACTGCGTCAAATTGCTGAGAGACATGTTATTGTCGTGCGTAGGCAACAAGGAGTTGGCGTAGTGTAGCCTCTTGTCTGGATAGCCGTAAAACTCTGTGCAGGCCGCAGCGCCGTGCAGAACTCTTCCCTTCCTCCGGTCCGGGCGGCGGTCATTCCGTCTTGTCGGCGGCCACGGGCGTCTCCTTGAGCGGACCTTTGGCCGGTTCCGCAGCAGTCTTGGTTGCCGTGACCCTCCGCGCATCGACCACCAAGGCGAGCAGCGCCTGCACCGTGTCCTTGAGCAGGACCAGCACGCCCGTGCAGGCCAGCTGCCACGACGCGATGCTGACGCTGCCGCGGGGCGCGCGCGGAAAGGCCACCAGCCACTCGGCATAGCCGGGGAACCAGCCGTGCGGCAGCCAGAACATGGGTTCGCGGGCGTACCAGAACGGCAAAAAGAACTGCAGGCCGCGCGTGAGGACGAGGCGGGCCATGTTGACGCGGGAGTCAAACGAGCGGCGGCCGGTGTCGAGGGAGGATTCTGGCACGGTCAGGGACAGTCCAACACGGAGAGGCAGCGGGCAGAGCACGCACTCAGCCCCTCGAGCTCCTCGAGCTTCTTGTCGTGCTGGCGGCGCAGCCGCGCCCATTTGGCAAACTCGTCTTGGCTGCTGGTGGCGTGCAGCTCGCGGCGGAGCTCGAGGTACTCGCGCTGCAGCGCGCGCTGCTTGTCGGCGGCATCGGATCGGCGGGCGGAGATGTAGTTGTATAGGTTCCAGAGCTGCCGTGGTCAGCAGAAGACGAGGTGCCAAGAGACGAAGCTCCGAGAGCACGTCGCAGCTTACCGCATTCGCAATCGTGTCGGCGCCGAGCGAGTTGACCACCTGGATAGCCAACTCAATGGCAAAGATCACCAGCATCAGCGAAGGCATGGCGTCGGATAGGCGCGGGAGTCGTGCGAGGGACGACAGAAGGTGAAGACGGCAGGCAGCAGACGGCAGGCAGCAGACGGCAGATGGTCACGATTCGATGTGTCCTCAAATCTGCCCGTTTTGGGGCACTTTTCCCGCTGCAGCCCCGCTTAGCGCTAAGGCCGCCACCGCCTGTCAGTACGACATGACCATCCCCGTCGCGAGTCCGTCCACACGACAAACACCGACGCCTACCATGTCCCGCGCCCTCGACCGTGAGACGGTCGCGGCGTTGCAGTCTGGCGACCCGTCGGCGGCGTACCGTGCTATTGCTGCTGTGCTGACCGAGCCGGCCTCGGCAGCAGACGGCCTCTTGGAAATCGAGTTTCTCAGCCGCGGCCAAATCGTCGCCGGCGGCAGCGCCAACGGCTTCTTTCTGCGCGACGGCAATGCCGTGGCCGTGCACAAGCTGGCCCTCGTGCAGGCCTTTTTCGTGGCGCGCGGGCGGCTCAAGGCATACCAGGCGGCGGCGGCGGGCAAGCCGAAGCCGTCCACAGACGACATTCTCGCCGCCACGGCCGTGATCCTGCTGTTTGACCCGGAGCATCTGACGGCTGCCAACACGCGGAAGCGCGTCCTTGTGCGGGCACGTGCGGCCGGGTCGACGGACCAGGCTGTCGCCCTCGTGGCGCGGGAGCGCCGCCTCGTCGACAGCCTCTTGACGAGCCACTTGCACCGACACACCAAGTCGCCGACGCTCTGGAGCCACCGGTGCTGGTTGGCGACACTACGGCAAGACATGGACGACCAGGACGACTGGGCCACTATAAATAGCAGCCTGGACGTTGTCCTCGTGGCCGCTGTGCGCCATCCACGCAACTACTATGCCTGGGACCATGCGCGCTGGCTGGTGGTATCACGTGACGGACCGGCCGGCGATGTGGACGCCCTCGTGCCACGCGTGCGCGACTGGTGCTGCCGGCATCACGACGACACTTCGGGCTGGTCGTTTCTCTTTTTCCTGCTGGCACGTGTGCCGGCCCGTCTGGCGGAGACGCTCGCACACGTGCAGCAGACGGCCGCATCGCTGCGGTGGACGGGCGAGTCGGTGTGGGTGTTTCTACAGACGGCCGGGCGGTGGCAGCAGCGAGAGAGCCCAGACGGTCATGGGAACGACGGTCCCTGTGGCAGCCTCCGGCAGACGGCACGGGTGCTGCAGAGCGGCCTGGATCCGGCATCGACCGACTGGCGGGTGTTGCAGCAGGCGCAGGATTGGATGGCGAGTGTCCGCGGATGAGTCGAGGAAGACGAAGACGAGGGCGAGAGGTCGCCGTCCGCTAGACCGACGAAGCGAGCCGAAACACGAAACACGAAGCACGAAGCACGAACAAACATCACACAGGGAAGCACCATCCCGCAATAGACATGGTCCAGGAACGCAAACCGTCCGACTCGGTAGCAGCCAGGCACCCCGCCTACAGGAGAGGCGAAGACGAAGGCGAAAAAGCGAATAGCGAAAGCTTGTCTCGCATTGACGAATCGAGTGTGCAAATGGAGTTTGAATTGAGTTTGACATGTCTGACCGCGCGAAGCATCAGACGAGTCGGGCGGCTGCGACGCGAAAGCCTCGAAAGCAACAACTCGCGCCTCGGCGGCTATTCCCGGTTGGGCAGTCATGTGCATTTCAGTCCTTTCTGGCCTCTTCTCCTTTTTTCGCAGATCAACACATTTTGCCCGCAAAATTCCTAGAAAATCGCGTGTTTGCCTGGCCAATGGGCGGGTGGCGCCGGAGTTGGGGGCAGCCAGCCAATGGCAGGCGTCGCGTTGCATGGTCTTTGTCCGCGGTGAGAGAGGGCCTATCATCTCGTCTTTGAACCATCACACCACGATTCCCACTGGTCTGGCCAGCCTGACGTCGACGGTGGCTCCGCGGCCAATCAGCGCCAGCCACTCAGCCACCAGACGCCTCCAGACCCCCTCCCCGCACCCACTCGCTAAATCGCCGTGGCTGGTGGTCGCTGGCCATAAGGGATGGCAGACCACGCCACAGAGGCCGCGGAACACCAGATTTGGGCAAGATTTGGCATGCTTTGTCCGATTTGGGCGCCAGAATCGTGCTACCCGATCAGTCTGGCGGACAGAATGAGGCATACGGCGCTTTGCCAGCGGCACCGCAGCGCCTGACAACAGGCCATTCTGCTGATCACAGTCTTGTCGATCGGGATGCCTCGAAAACTGCACGGGCAGAGGGAAGAGCAGCTGGCTGGCGAGGCGTGCCGGGCAGGACAGGTGCGACCATTATAAATGCTGTCTGCAGCGCCTCCTAGTCGAACGAGGATCTCTCCTGCCCATTCGCATCTGCAACAGAACCATCTGAACCACACATCAGAATCACCCGAGATCCCAACACATCAACCCACCCAACACCTTACCAACTTTCGACATCTTGTCGCACTCAACCACAGTCACCATGTCGGCCATCTCTTCCAAGTATGCTACCGTCCCATTGTACCGTGTTTCTGCCAGCTGGCTGCCTGTTTCTGCTCGCCCAGTACTAACCATCCAGGCTCATCCCGACCCTCGTCACCGTCGGTGCGGTCACCGGTGTCGCCACCTACGTGCGCAGACAGCTCGTGCACGAGTCGCAGACCTTTGACCGGTACTTTTCTACCTACAACACCCCCGAGAGCGAGGCATCGCGGCAGCGTGTCTTTGAGGGCGCCCTCGAGGATCCCCGGACGAGCCTGATGAACGTTCTGGGCTGGAGGAAGTGAACAGTACGCGTGCTGAACAGTACTCATTTGCTTTGGCGGCATATCTTTGGGCGATTGACTTTTGGATAACGACTGGCGTTGATCACGATCTCTTGCATTTCCGAGGCCGCATGCGGAGTATGCGAGGCCCACGGTCACAGTTTCAAGTTGGAATAGTTTGAATACATATAATTGACGTACATTGTATATGAATATGGCATACGAACTGTTTAGTCGGGGAGATGTGAATGCAAAAAGCAGCCCTACGCTTACACTTCAACCCGCAAGGTTTTTATCGTTATCATCCCGAATAGTTAGCCGGGTCTTGCTACACCCCCAAATGGACTTCTTTTTCTGCTTCTAGTAACCATGTCGTGAAGATCGTGGTAAGATACGCGTCAAAGAGTTTCCAAATAAGCACAGAGACGACCCCTGCAACGCCCAGACGCAATAATATACAGCATTCCGTTGGGTATAGGTATGGGCCCCTGGCAGACGATCAACATCGTCGTGCATATTATACATTCAAGTTATGCAACATGTGGCTCGGGCTTCCCCAGGATGGTTCCGTTGGTTCTGACACGTGACGCTGTATGGACTGTAGGGACAAGCGTATGCGGCCCCTGCTGCACGCTCTGTATTTACAGGCTGTGGACGCCTGTCGGAAGGCGCGGAGGAGACGCGAACAGACCAGGTCGCAGCTGATGACGACAAGGATCCCTGTTAATTAAGGTTGATCCTGATTGTGCTTGAGTACTCCGTCGGAGCTGAGCCGCAGCCCGCCCATTCACTTCTGACCAAGATGCTCTACGGCATTGTTGCAGACTGCTCTGGCGACATGTTCGGCTTCTCAGCCCTCGACTACTGCACAAGAAAGGGTCCTCTCCTTTACCTCCTGAATGCTCTCGAACTCGGCCAAGACAGATCCCTGAGCCACTTGCCGCAACGGGAAGCCGCCAGCCCAAATACGACAAACTGTCCAATTACAGAAGCCTCAGGCGCCTTGGCAGGCCCCACCTCCAGGAACAGAAGCAGGGACGGACGGCAGCTCCACTCCATGGCCAACGCGGCTGTCGTCCACAGCTTCTGCTGTTGAACATTTGCTCTTTCCTCAACCTCTTGCCTTTTGCTTTCTCCCCGCAAAGGCCTCTTTTTTCTCAACTCTCTCCGCCCTCTTCAGCCTGACTCGCCGGTTGCTTTTCTTGCTCTCGCTCTCCTGTCTGCCGTCCGAGCACGCAGCTTGTTTAGTCGCTTTTCGCCGCGGTTGCCGTCTCCTCTTTTCCAGTCCCTTCTGCCATTAGTCTCTGAGCCGCTCGCTTTTCCTTTTGCCTCTCTCTCGTTACAACCTCTTTCTGGGTCTCCTTCGGTTTCTCTCTTTGTCTCTCCGTCTTCTTCCTCGTGTTTTCGCCTGCATATCCCGCCTTGCATACCTTGCAAACCTTGCGTCTCAGCATTCCAGCATCTCAGCCTCCTTGCATAGCTTCCCAAGCCAACCACTTCGCCCTTTTTCTTCCCAGCTGGTCGACTCCGCGTCGATTCTCATCTTCTCCCGCTTTGCCAAAACCAATGCGGTGCTAATCTCTAATCCTCACCAACCTCTCCGTCTTCGATGCTGGGTCAGCGAGTCCGGAACTCTCGGCCCTCGTCCTCTCCCCTCTGTTAGCTGTAATACAGCCAGAATCGAACAACAGCAGGACTCCTTCACTGGACCACTTGCTCCCATTCACACACCATGTTGGCCTCTGCCGTGCTCCTGCAGCTGGCCCTCTGGATATCGGCTGCCCATGCCTTTTACCCATGGTTTCCGTCGTGGGTCTGCGAGGCAGACAGCAGCCTCTGCAACTCGAGCGATTCACCAGACGATGCCTCCGAAAAACGGCAGGTCGCTCCGGCCGACAGCTTAACCTTCAAGCTCAGCCGGAGGCGACGCAGCAAGGTGAGGGCAAAAGCGTCCAGAACAAGGCAAAAATGAAGCATCGCTAAGAGACAGCCAATGACGGAAGACACATACGGAGCCAGAGTCGCTCGCCACGCCGAACAGCTCGCAAAGAAGTACGCTGTCATCACGCCGACCTCCAAGACAGCCGCTGCAGCCGCAGCTACCACGGCAGCTGCGGGCCTGGCGAAGCGCAGCAATACCTTCTCGATCGTTTCGGCCGCTACGCCGACAGCCAGCCACGCGGCCGGTATCGACCAGGACGGCACCGACTTTTCATACTTTGTACAGACCACCTTTGGCTCCGCCGACACGCCCATGTACATGCTTCTGGACTCGGGCGCTGGAACGACGTGGGTCATGGGAAACGACTGCACGACGAGCGCCTGCGTACTGCACAACTCGTTTGGCGCGTCCAATTCGACCACGTTGCGGTCGGCCAGCAGCAGCTTTTCGATTGCCTACGGCTCGGGCACGGTGGCCGGTCATCTGGCCAGCGACGACATCACGGTGGCCGGCATCACGGTCAACATGACCTTTGGCTTGGCCAACACGACCTCCAGCGACTTTACGCACTTTCCTTTTGACGGCATTCTCGGTCTCAGCCTGAACGAGGGCGTTACGGACAACTTCTGGGACGTGGTCAGCAGTGGCGCCCTGCTGGCCTCGAACCTGTTTGCCATTTCCATCTGGCGTGAGTCTGACGGCGGCACCAACAACGGCCAGATCACGCTTGGCGCAACCGACTCGAGCCAGTACACAAAGTCGATTGACTACACGGCCGTGCCGTCGAGCGCAAGCGGCAACTGGGCCATTCCCATGGACGACATTGGCTTTGACGGCTCGCTGGCCGGCGTGACCGACCGTCTGGCCTACATTGACACGGGCACGACGTACATGTTTGGGCCGGCCGACGACGTGGCAGCGCTGCATGCCCTGATCCCGGGCGCGTCCAGCAGCGACGGCGGCACGACGTTCATGGCGCCCTGCGACACCGACCTGCCGCTGACTGTCGTCTTCTCGGGCGTCTCGTACAACATTTCGTCTGCCGACTGGCTGGCGAGCGGCACCAGCGGCAACTGCACGAGCAACGTGTACGGCCATGAGGTTGTCTCGGGCGCCTGGCTACTGGGCGACCTGTTTCTCAAGAATGTCTACTCTGTCTTTGACGTGGACAATTCACAGATTGGTAGGTTCTATCTCTCCTCGCATAATCGTCACAGCTAACACAACCCAGGCTTTGCGGAGAAGCCGGCCGTTGCAACGGCAACAACAACAACGGCGAAGACAACGGCAACTGCTTCATCGTCGGCCTCTTCTCTGACTGGGCTGAGCGGCCACGAGACATCGGCCACGGCCGTAGCAGACTCAACGGGAACAGCTTCCGCGGCGCAGGCATCAACAACAACGCCATCGTCACCCGCCGACCAATTGAGCAGAAGCCAATACGTTACAGTCGCTTTTGTCGCAGCAGCAGTGGTGCTGCTGGCATAATCAAAAAAACGAACAAACTATGGACAGCCCTCCCTGAAGAGCGGCTCCAGGGGATGAGAATGATACCCTTGGTGGATGTTGGAATAGATTGGAATAGGTTGAAAAGGAGCCTGTCTTCGGTTGAGTTGAAGCACTCTTAGTTTTCTGTAATACTGCGTAATGTGTCACTGATGGGAATACATGCAATGGCGCTTATTTTGGGGGCTCTAGCGTCCCCTGAAGCATCCCCTGAAGCGTCCCCCTGAAGCCACCGTGGCAGATGTCGGGGGCGCTAACCGGGTGCGGCCCCGGGTACCCGCAGTATCACGTGCTGCACGCGGAACAGCTGGAACCCGATGAAGGCGCAGCGGCTATTGGAGCTTGAAAGTCGGCCAGTTGCGCCAACAGCGAAACAGTAACGGAATCGCACAGTGACACAACTACGGCGACGGCTTTCGAGTGACTATCGGCGAGCGAGCGACGCGCGACGCGAGACGCGACAACGGATCCTCTGCCTGGAGGGAAAATGCGGCGGTGATCTGGGAGACTTGAGCGAACAAAAGAAGCTTTTTGCCCATTGCCGGACCAGTCTGGGCCAAGATGGCCGGGTCGAAGCCGTCGTCGGGGGACGGGGAGGAACATGAGGGCCTGCTGGCGGCGGGGGAACGGGCAGAGGCCGAGGCTGGCATGACCGGCATGCACGGCGCAAAGGACACCAAAGGCGCGATCGGCGCGATGGACAGCGACGACGCAGACGACGACGACCTGGTGGTGCACCCGGGCAGCGGTCTCCGGCTGGTGACGACGGTGGGCGAGGCCGACGCAGAGGCAGGAACAGACGCAGCCGGTGCAGTGGCGCGGTCGGCCGGCGGGCTGCGAATGGGCAACGGCCCGCGCACACCCCGGACACCAAACCGGGTGCGCTTCGACCTGACGCCGCAGGTGGCCGACTTTGCCTTGCCGAGCAGCCGGGGCACGTCGACGGACGAGTCCGCGTGGAGCGGGCGCGGCAGCTTGGACGAGGAGGACGGCCTGGTGATGGAGCACGGCGGCGGTGGCGGCGACGGCCAGCACCGGCAGCCGCTGCTAATGGGCATCACGGCGCCGCGCGACGACGCGGCGTATGACGATGGCGACGGGGAGGACGCGGCGCGGGACATACGTCGGCCCAAGTCGGGCATGAGCAGCGCGTTTATGAACATGGCCAACAGCATCATTGGCGCGGGCATCATTGGGCAGCCGTACGCGCTGCGGCAGGCGGGCCTCGCGGCGGGTATCACCCTGCTGGTGGCGCTGACCGTGGTCGTCGACTGGACGATCCGGCTGATTGTGATCAACAGCAAGCTCAGCGGCGCCAACAGCTTCCAGGGCACGGTGGCGCACTGTTTTGGGCGGCCCGGGCTGGTGGCCATCAGCCTGGCGCAGTGGGTCTTTGCCTTTGGCGGCATGGTGGCCTTTGGCGTGATTGTGGGCGACAGCATCCCGCACGTGCTGCTGGCCGTGTGGCCGGGGCTGCGCGGCGTGCCGGTCGTGGGCCTGCTGGCGGACCGGCGCGTCATCATTGTCGTCTGTCTGCTGGGCGTGTCCTATCCGCTGACGCTCTACCGGGACATTGCCAAGGTGGGTGACCCCAGGACCGGTGACTGGGACTAGGACTGGGATTGAGGCTGGGACGGTGACTGACTGCGACAGCTCGCGCGCGCCTCGACGTTTGCCCTCGTCAGTATGACGGTGATTATCGTGACGGTGGTGGTGCAGGGCGTGCTGGTGCCGGCGTCGGACCGCGGCTCGTTTAGCACGCCGCTGCTGACGGTCAACACGGGCATCTTCCAGGCCATTGGCGTGATATCCTTTGGTATGTTTTGTTTTTCTGTTGCCTCGCTCCGTTCGTTTCCCCGTTTTCCGTTTTCCTCCCTCGCCTTTCGCCGTCTTCTCACTCACCTCTAGCCTTTGTCTGCCACCACAACTCGCTGCTCATCTACGGCTCGCTCAAAACACCGACCATTGACCGCTTCTCCCGCGTGACACACGTCTCCACGGGCGTCTCCATGGTGGCCTGCCTGCTGATGGGCGTCGCCGGCTTCCTCACCTTTGGCGACCGCACGCTCGGCAACGTGCTCAACAACTTCCCCGCCGACAACACCATGGTCAACGTCGCCCGGCTCTGCTTTGGCCTCAACATGCTGACGACGCTGCCGCTCGAGGCGTTTGTCTGCCGCGAGGTCATGTTCAACTACTACTTCCCCGGCGAGCCGTTCAACATGCACCTGCACCTCATCATCAGCACCAGTCTCGTCGTCAGCGCCATGACGCTCAGCCTCGTCACCTGCGACCTCGGCGCCATCTTTGAGCTCGTCGGCGCCACCAGCGCCTGCGCCATGGCCTACATTTTGCCGCCGCTGTGCTACATGAAGCTAACGACGCGCAGTTGGCGCACCTACGTGGCCGGCAGCATTGTCGTCTTTGGCTGCTCCGTCATGGTCATCAGTCTGCTGCAGGCGCTGGGCAAGCTGATCCACGGTGCGTGGCTCCATCTGTGTGCTTATATAAGCAGTCGCTAACCAGCCAGGTGAAGGAGAGACGGCGCAGTGCCGGTAGACGCACGGCCGAGTAGGACACGGTGCATCTTTGCTATTTCGCCTTTTTGTCTAGTATGCGAACGCATTGGGACGGAGTACGTGGGAGTACTTTTGTTTTGGGTGGACTTGTAATTTTGGAAAGAGAGAAAGATAATCGTATCATCAGATGAATAGACGTCGGCCTCGGCCGAAGATAAGTAAGTACTGGTCTAGAAAACATTGGCGGCAAGGTACGGAGGAGACATTGTCGTTCCTGCTGTCGTTGAGCGGTTGCCGCACCCGGCGAGCTTGTTCTGGCTAGACGATCGGCAGCTTAGCCTACTGTGGCTAGTCCCGTCGGCTTATACAAAATTGCCGTTTTTGACAGAGCAACCGGGCCGGTGCACATTGCTCTGGAGCCACACGAGCCCGGATGGATGCATGTCAGCAATCTGTTGGGAGACGGCATGAGATGGTGTGAGCCGTCTTGCGGTGAGCCAGAGCAGATTCGAAGCATGCACAGAGTCGAGCAGAGAGACGAGCACAGAGTAGTCAAAGCACCTGCTCTTGCCCAGACGGAAAACAATGGGCGCTTGCATTGCGGGGTTGCGCCTGCCCCAGGTAATCGGGCAATGGCTCGCGAGCAGGCGGCGATGTCGGAAAATGCCGACGGCAATTCCGCGCTTGCGACGGATAAGAACGACGTCGGACAACGCGCTCTTGGGGCCAAGGGACCAAACAAAATAGGTGGAAAGAAGAATGAAATCCAATAGAAATTCAATGCAATTCTTTTATATTCGATTTATCCATCTTGGTCCCACGGGGGCGACAATGCCTGGACGGCGTCCCAGTAGGCATCCCAGTCCATGTCGGCGAGCGCGACAAGACCGAGCGGGTCGTCGGCGGAGGGAGGCCGGGCGAGAGGAGGCGAGGGGTAGGAGGGAGTAAGGGAAGGGTATATGGCGGGCTGAGGAGGCGTCACGGCAGAGAGGGAGGGGAGGGAGAGGGGCGGGAGAGAGTCGCCTGGCGCATTGGAAGCGGTTGAGCTGGTTGAGCTGGCGGAGCGGGTCGAGCGGGTCAATGCGCCAGCTCGCGCGTCCGGAAAGAGGAGACGATGGATACGTGCAGAGAGACGGGAGGGCGTGTCTGTCGGCCGAGAGCCGGCCGAGATCGCTGCCGTCACGTCGGCTAGAAGCGGCCGTAGTAGATGCACGCAGCGCGAGGCGTCTGTCCACGTAGCGCAGAGGGTGTCGAGCAGGTCGAGGGCGGCCGTCGCGAGGGGCAGGGGCGAGGCGGCGGCGGAGGCATAGGCTGCCGTGTTGGCAGAGCAAAAGTCGGTCCAGGCAGCATCGAGCAAGACGACGACGGTCTCGTGCAGAATATGGACGGCGTGCCAGGGGTAAAAGAGGCGCCTTCCCTGCGACTGGCGTTCGTAGTCCTCAATCAGCAGGGCGCAGGCAGCGACACAAACCATACGATCGGCGGACGAGCGGACGGGCCAGCGCGGCGTGGGACGGTGCAGCCGGGCCTTGAGGGAGCCGTAGTTGACACGGCGGAACTCGAGCATCTGGAACTTTTGAAAGGGTTCAGAGCCGCGTAGCCAGGCCTCGAGGCGAGCATTGATGGAGCGCAGCCAGGCGGAGGAGGCCGCAGAGGACGGCGAGGAGGACGACGGGTCGGGGTCGAGATCCCGCAGCCACAGCACGCGGTGCACCTCGGTCTCGAGGGCGCGCAGGCGGTAGAGATAGGCCGAGGGAGATAGAGGCATCCCGTCGACCTTTGCGGCCTCCTCGGCCTCTTGCTCGTCCATCTCCTCCAAAGCCAGCGGGATCCGCAGAATCGTCGACAGCGACCGCTCCATGCCGCGCGCAACAGCAAACAGGCCGCGCGCAAAGGGTTCGGCGGCGGTGGCGCTGTTGGAACGGTGCAGGCCAAGGCTGCGGCCGGTGCGCACGGCGGCCCAGACGCAGGCCCAGCTGTCGACACGCGCCGGGTTGACGTTGCCGTAGTGAGCGAGCAGGAGGCAGACCTGCAGGCGCCGGACAGCGGTCAGGCGGGCGGCACGATGCAGGTGCTGGACAGCCGTGGCGAAAAAGGCGTCCGAGGCGACACGGGCCTGGCGTTCGTTGCGCCAGGTCAGGGTCAGGGATGAAACCGCGAGGACGACAAAGACGGCAAAGTAGTCAAAGGACGTCAGGCCGCTCTCGGGGCGGATGCCGCGGGCGAGCGCTGCGTCCGTGTCGCCGCCGTCGACGGCCAGGATGCGGTTCAGCACCGCACGCAGCCACGGCTCCTGCAGACAGGGATACTGCGGCAGGTGGATGCCGGCGTAGTTGGCCACCATCGTTTCGAGGGCTGCTAGAGGGATGCGGCCGAGGTTGGTGCGGGAGGGCGTGTCTCCGTCGCCCGGCAGATCTTGTTTCCGGGCCGTCGTGGTCGTGGTTGTGGTCGTCGGTGGCGGTGTCGGTGTCGGTACTCTCTCTTCCGCTGCTGCTGCTGCTGCTGCTGCTGCTATCACCGCCGTCGTCCTCTCGTCGTCGCCTCCCACGCCCATCGGCAGACTGCTCGGCCGAAGAAATTGCCACGGCTGCAACGCGCCCCCGAGCCCCGTTGTCGTCGCTGCCGCTGCCAGCACCGTCCCGCGCACCAGCCGCGCCGACAGCGCCCTAGCCACGCCATCAGCCGTCCGGCTCTGAGCCGCGGCCACCCGTCGCTCCAGCGCAGCCACTTGCGCCTCGAGCGCCCGCACCAGGCTGCGGGGCGCATCGTCGGGCGTGTCGTCGGTCCAGCCAGGGCTCGCAGGACTGTGCACCGCACGACCGGCTCTGGAACGCGCCGTCAGTCTCCCAACGCCTTCGCCGCCGCTGCAAACTGCTCCGGCTCTCACGCAGGCGCCGCACGACGGATATCCCGAATCGCACTTGGTCTTGCGCTTCTTGCAGCGTGCGCATACCTTGGACGACGAGCGCCGGCTGGGGGTGGCGAGCTGGATCGTGTTCATGGCCGTCATGTCGATTTCCTGTCTGGAGAGAGACATGTCAAAGCCAAAGAAACGAGCCGAGAGACGGAACTGCGAAACTGCCCACGGCGGCAAGTCCGACTCACTCGATAAAGTGGGTCGCACCTGCTGCACCGGGCCGGGTGCCGTAGGTACCTTCCCCAACGGGCATACGCCCACGCGTGCTTGCCCGTTGACCGGCGACAGGGTCGAGCCTGCCGAAGACGGCCACGGCAATCTTCCACTCTTCTCCACAAGCTTTCCAAGCTTCATTTCCAAGCTTCATTGGAAGCTTCACTGCGAGCCTCCGTTCTCCGTCCATAACGGCGCATCGCAACATGCTCAAAACGTGCACCCGCTGCCGCTCGCGGCGCATCAAGGTACGTCGCACAAGCCGCCGCCTCCACCCTTGCTGACCCCCTCCTGCAGTGCGACGCTCAACTACCCGCCTGCCGCAACTGCCACAAAGCTGGTCTTCCTTGCTCGTTTTACGACCATGTCCTCAAGGAAGATGTGCCGCGCAGCTACATCAAAAGTCTCCGTGACAGGGTCGACGAGCTGACCGCCGTGCTAGCCGCCCACCAGCGGTCCGAGACCGCCGCCGCCGCCGCCGCCTTGGACCCTAGCCTAACACCTGCCAATCGCTTCTGCTACGAGCTGCCGACTCGGTCGACCGCCGAGACGCTCGAGCTCGGCGCCGTGGCCCCCGTCGTCCTGGGCGACTGCACCGTGCGCAAGCTGCTGCAGCTGGGCGTCAGTGTCGGCGTCGGCATGCCGGGCAACGAATGGCTCGAGGCCGACGAGATCAACGACTTGGACGACGAGAATTTCACGTCGCCTCTGCCGTCTTCTCCTCATCACCACGCACCCGCCTCCGCCGCCTCAAACGCCTCCGTCTCGACTGCCGTGACGCCCGCGCCCCCGACGGTCCGCCTGCTGCTTGCCCACTACACCCGCTGCATCGAGCCCGCCTTTCCCCTCGGCCTCGTCTTCGCCGCCTCACATCGCGATGCCGCCCACAGTCTCCGCCATCTGTCCGACCCCCGCGACCGATGCCAGGCGCTGCTCGCCTGCGCCATTGCCGCCGCCCACAAGAGCTACCATGCCGCTGCGTGGCGCTCCGTTGCCCGTGCCTGTCGTGCCGCGGCAGCCGACTTGGCGGCGCCGCTGCTGGCCCGGCCGCGGCCCGACGACCAGACTGTTTTGCTGCTGCTGCTGTTGGCTCTCTACGAGCTGGCCGATCCCGCGCGTGGCCGTCTGCACGAATACCTCGACATCGCCACCCGCACCGTTCTCGAGCTGGGCTGGCACCGGGAGAGTCCTTGCAAAGAGGACGCGCACGACTCCATAGCTGTCAGCTCGCCAACGAAAAAGACATCTTCGTCCTCGGCTCTCTTGCCGCACACCCGTCATGCCACCCTCACCGCGCTCGTCGATATCGAACGCATCCTCGGCGTGCTCGCCCACCGCCCGCCTCTTCTCGCCGACAGCCTGCCGCCCATCCACTCAGATGCCGACCGAGCCCACCGCGGCTACCACCAGCTGCTCGACTTGCTCTTCCGCAGCCACAACGCGCCAGCCCGACTCGCCCAGCGGGCCCCTGTTTGTCCCGCCACCGTCGAGCCTCTTACCCATGCCGTCGCGCTACTGCGCTCTCTTCCACCCGACCAGCCCGCCACGAATGAGGCCTGGCTACTGCTGCACCCCCTTTTGGCCGACCACACACCATGTCTGGCCTGCGCGCCCGTCGATAATGTGCTCAGCGGCCTCCCCGATCTCGCCGACCTGCATCCGCCTCACGGCCTGCACGCCCGCGTCACCCACGAGGCCTGCCGGTTGGCCGAGCGTGCCCATACCATCCTCGCGACTCCCGATGTCTTTCTGCCCCCCGTTCTGGCCGCCTACCGCGCTTTTATGGCCGGCTGTGTGCTGGTGACAGCCATGGCCGCCGGCTGGGTCGTGCCCGCCACGCACCACACCCGTGCCCTGCTGCAGTGTTCCGAGGTGCTGGCCTTTGTCGCTCCGTGCTGGCGCGGCGGCCGTGACTATTACGACGTCTTTCGGCAGATTTCCAAGGGCCTCGAGTGATCAAAGTGCTCGGCAATCAGCGGCACTGAGGCGGCGACCTGCTCACTTTTCCGATCGCGGATCTGTCCGCCTTGGGTCTTGGTATTCTTGGACAACTCCGGGAGGGAGGTGAGAGGAGGGGGGTGGATAGGAAGGAGAGGAAGCAAAAAAGGGACGGAAAGGCGTGGCAATCCCGCAGCATCACCACTCTGGCAACCATTCCGCCCAATGCCGGACCTCCCAGGCCGTCTTCTTCCCAGATATCTTCCCCGCTTCTCCCATGTCGAATTATCGCTTATCGTTGACATCCCGGAGATGACCGGCGCCTCGCTCTTCTGTAGCCACCCCGCTGCCAGGTCATCGGCTACCATGTCGACATCCTGCTCAAGATGAGTGCCATTGGCAGAGCCTACCTGAACTTGGCTTGGCCGACGGCATCGACAGCCCGCTTGGCCCCCACCTTCGCCTCGATCAGCGGCTCGACCACGTACGCGGCATGGGCCTTGAACTAATCATGCGTCTGCGCTTGAGCTTGGCTTGGACGGCCTGGCCCGACGCTGCCGCTCCGCGCGTAGCAGTGATGATACTTCAGCTCAAGACCGTGGGGCCGTTCACCAGCTGCTCCAAGACTTTGTGCTCGACGAACCGCGTCAGACACAAAAACGTAGTATCGCAACATGGGCAAGGCCATCCTTGGGAGGTCCACTATATTGTTCGAAAAGCTGTCAGTCAACAGACAACTGAATCCGAGGTCTTGATAAAATATAAAAATGAGAGCATATTGCCTGCCGCCCTTTGTTTCCTTACCTGGCTTCCCTCCTCTGCCGCCCGTTCCAGCTCGCCCCGATCGTGCGCGTTGACAGGGTCTAGACTTTGAATGCTCTGTAGAAGCAATGCAGCACGGCAATGGCTATAAAGCGCATAAATGTAGCACCAGAATAAACAATAATGGGGGCTATGTCAACCTTGCCGTCGCCTGTGGGGGATCTGAATGGAACATCAGCAAAGAGCAAGGCATGGCAGCATGAAGGGTACTGACAGCAAGCAACCGGCCTGGGTGCTGTCCGGCCGATCGTGCTTCAGCCTTTTGGCCAAATCGGTTGTAATCTTGTCCATCTTGGCGATGAGCGGTCTCGTCGAACTTCTCGCAGTTTTTGATCATATTCTCTTGAGCCTGGGCCAATGCAGAAAGAGTAATCCGGAGGACATCGGTCGGCATTCCATATTCCTTGCATATTGTCACCACTTGGCCTCCGACAGTATCGAAAACGGTAGTGACGCGTGAAGGATTGGCTGATACCTAAAACAAAGAGTAGGCCGAAAACTTGCATTGGAATACCAACAAGACACATACCATTACTCGTGCTGATGGGGGTCTTTGTACGAGATGGATGTTGTGAATTCTGATAACTAGTAGGCATAGAAAGCTGCAATTTCTTGAAACGGACAGAAAAGATGGGAGAGATCCTCGTTCGACGCTCCTTCCGTATTTGATGTTTCCGTTAGAGTTCCATGTAAATGATTACATACTCAAACAGAAGAGCGGCACTTTCCAACGGACAAGATCAACGCTGTGACGTGTCTATTTGACAGAATTCTGATTAGGTATCTTTACAGCTCTCGGTTTTTTGTCTGTTTCCTACCCGTAAAGTGACAGGAACATGCACAGTGACATTTCCACCGGGAGTGAGCTCTTGCAGTCTGGTGGAACCGTACAACGCGCCCTAATGCAGCCCTATGCAGCACCAAAAGCAGCGCTAGCACTACACTGTCGAATTCCCCATTTCCCATTCAACGTCCATCATGATGCCTCTCCTCGGGGGGAGCACCACCGACTGTGGACTAGCAAGCGCCTAGTCGACAGTTCCAGAGCGGCTTGACGGAAGAGTAAAGGGAGAGTCTGTGTATGCTTTGGTGTGTGTCTCGAATAGGGCAGAAGCAGAGACCGCCTCGACGTTGACAGCTGACCTGCTGCGTCTCGTCGGCCAGCGGCGGATCGCTGGCTGTCCCGCAAACTGGCCCAATTCGAAGCATATGCGCGGGTCCAGGAAATAGGCCGCATGCAGTGGAAGCGCACACAGAGACTGCACAATACGAAACGGTTGGCCGAGACAAAACAAAGGACATTCAGCAGCCCGGCGCGGACGGGGCAACACAGACACAGTTTCACACCGGGTTGATCCAGCAATACGGAGCTCCCAGAGAAACCGACTCTGCGGCCAAAATTGTGAAGCATCGTGTCGGCGAGAACGCTGCACAAGCACTGTTTGGAGAAAACCAGGACGCAAAGCGGCATAGCTGGCAGCCTGAGGATGGCCTGCTTCTGTACGGCCAGTACGAGAGACATGGTGGAACACCGGCAGAGGATGACGACAAGGAACTGCAAGTCGTTGTTGCATCTGGCCGAATCGCCAGGCTGGAGACGACTCTTATCTCGCTACGGCTCCCATTCATCAAAGCGTTACCTGTACTTTCGCCTGGCCGTCGCGCTCAGCGTGCTCCCGTTCCGACTCCGAGTTCGACAGCCTAGAACCCCCCAAAGGTCGAGGAGGGAGGAGGAAGAGAGCGAAGAGGACAAGGAAGAGGGTAGGAGAGCCCGAGACGGTCGGAAGATGGGCACTGTTCCTGCAGCAGACATGCTGTACCACACCGCTGAACGGGATAAGAGTCTTTCCTTTCGGCTGTCTGTTTCGTCTCAGTGGTCGAGCCTCCATCCTCGGCTTTCACAAAGGTGAATACAATGGACTTTTGCGGACAATGCACGCCTAGCAGAACAGAGATCTGGCCGGTTCTTTTTTGCTCTTCCCCACCGGCCAGGCCTCTTTGCCTAGCCGCCGCCGCCGCCGCGGACGGTCACGGTCACGGTCGTACGAGCACGAGCGCGTTCCTGGCCTGTTGCTGTCCCTGTCCCCGTCGCAATCCCCGTCACCGTCCTATGGTTCCATATCGTCTGCACACTGCACCTGCAGTGCACCTGCAGAGTATTCGCAGCATGGCTGCATTGCTGCATCGCGTTGTCGCCTTTCGATGCCGCGATTGGCAACATGCCGAGGGGCCGTCTGCAGGGCCATGGCAGAGCCCCGTGGCAGGGCCGCAGGCAGAGCACAATGCAACCGTGCCGCGCTGGGCCTGCGGGAAAACGCCTGACCGATACGGCGGCCGACTGTCGCTTGCAGCAGTGTTGCCTGTCCCCCAGGTCGCCGCCGAACCGGACAGGCGCGACAATCGCCGGGCTGCGATTCGCCCACTGCACTTGCCTTGTTGGGCCTGCTGCTTATAAGAATCTCGTCCCCCCGCCTCTCTTCCTGTATCCCCACCTTTTCCCTCTCTTCTTCTCACACGCTTCGCTTTTCTGCTCACCGACCATCCAAGCTGACCGCCACTGTTCCTCTATCCTCTGCCAGTTTTACCAGCAACCCACGTCGTTTCGACTTGATTACCAACATGCACGGCACCTCTTGCCCCAAGTGCGGCTCGGCCTACTCGTCCGGCTCCAAGACCTGCGGGTCCTGCGGTGCGGTACGTATTCGTGTCGGGGACTGGTGGCTTCGGCTTGTCTCGAACAATGTCTTGGCGATCCATTCCGCGCAGCCGCTGACTCTTCTCCACAGCACTGCCCGGTGTAAGCGCACAGCGAGCGCGAGTCCAGCACGATGCCTCCTCTTACGGCCTACGGCCCTTCGGCGCCCTACGACACCAAGCCACAAATTGTTAGCTGAAATGAAGCATTGATTCCTACATGCGTGCAAAGCGTGACACGTCGATACAACTTGTCACGTGAAACAAGTCAACAACACCATCTCTGTTGAAGCCCGGCCTCGGTTTCCCAAGACCAACTAGTATCGCGTCGATCACACAAGAAACGTCACCAATCACCAGCCAGCCGGCTCGCCTCGACCTCTGGATGCTGCCATCCCAGGCTGCGACGCCCGTCCAGTCCTGCCGATCTCCTCGTCTTGTATCCTCCCCTTCGCTGTTGTGAATCACACGCAACGCACATCGAGTAAAGAAAAGAGTAGCAGTAAATGAATAAATGCAGAAAGACAAACACACAAAACGCAACGAAACCAGCAGCCACTTGCACCGAGAGAAAGAGACAAATCAGGAACCACGGTATATTCGAGAAGAGTTTGTGTTTGTTTGGTATGCAGAGACCCCGCTCGACTTGGCCGCGCTGCACCGCAGGCAGGAGACGCAAGTGGTCGTGGTGGTGTGGCACGAAAATAGAAACCAAAACTCCCAGCCGAATCCATTCCATCAGGCGACGAGTATCGTGGCGTCTCGACGATGCCCCCCGATGAAAGCATCTCTCCCGTCATCCGCGACAGACTGCCCGAGCAAGACGGAAGAAGTAGAAAAGAGAAACCTGGTGACAAAATGGCAAAGTATGGATTACAAAAGCGGTCGGTTGGGGTCGTGGCCTCGCTGGGCAGCAGAGGAAGAGAGCGTGTGAGCGTGTGTGAATTGGGAATCTTGTCGTGGACGCTGAGCATGAAGCGTGGAGCGTTTTGTGCGTGACGTGTCGGCCGGCCGCTTACAGCACCAGGCACTTGCTCTTCTTGCTCCGCTTGCTGCGCGTGAGCAGGGCCGCGCGCGTGGCGTGCTCAAACACCTCGCGGACGCCCTCGTTGGTCTTGGCCGAGCACTCGAGGTACTTGTAGGCACCAATCTTCTTGCGCACCTCCTCGCCCTGGAACCATTAGCATGCGTCGACGGGTGTGGAGTGAGGAGTGGGACGGATGCACGAGGCCATCGTACCTCTTCCGGCGTGACAGGCTTCTGGCTGGTCTTGCGCAGCTCCTCAATCGTCTTGTTGTCGTAGCGCAGGTCCTTCTTGCAGCCGACGAGGATGATGGGCAGGCCCTGGCAAAAGTGCAGAACCTCCGAGATCCACTGCAGGCGGGCACGTGCCGTTAGCAAAAGCTTTCCGTAGACACACAAGGACGCGGCAGATGACGTACCTTCTCCTGGACGTTGTCGAGCGAGTCGGGCGAGTCCACAGCAAAGCAGATCAGGATGACGTGCGAGTCGGGGTACGACAGGGGGCGCAGACGGTCGTAGTCCTCCTGGCCGGCGGTATCCCACAGGGCCAGCTCGACGTGCTTGCCATCGACCTCGACATCGGCGACATAGTTCTCGAACACGGTCGGGACGTAGACCTGGTATCGTTAGCAAAACTGGACGGGACGCGAGTGCTGCAACAAACTGCCGAGACGGTCTTCGGCCGCCTCGTGATTGGAGCTGCCACGTCGTTGTAAGCTCCGCCTTGGCGTCGACAGGTAGCACACGCAGACGACTGCAGGCAACCACAGGCACATCCTCCATCGTTTTGATGCCCTGAGACGTGGTTGACCAAGCTTGAGAGGGGATGCCGTTGGCTGGCCCCTTTTCAGCCCGGGGCCCTGCAGGTCCGCAGATGCCCGCAGCTGCCCGCAGCGTGGAACCGATAGCCATCTCGCAAATCCAGCCTTTGCCGATCGCCGAGGAAGATGGGGGGTAGATGGAGACACGGTTGCAGGTGGATGACGGCGGTGATGGTGATGATGGCAAGGCCACGCGTTATCTTCTTACCTCGGGGAACGTGCCCTTGGAGAACACACTGCGCGACGGATTAGCATCAATGGACGATAGGGGGCAAGCAGAGGCGATGGGTGGAGAAGAGAGGACAGCAGCAACGGCAACGGGAGGTCCGGTGCGTCATGCGTGGTGATGGTGATGCACGGCGATGCATGCAAAACGAAGATGGACAAGCGTTGCATCGTAATGGCATCGATGAAAAGGAGGTGAACGCGGCCGCGGCGCGGTAAAAGGAGGAACAGCAACGTACATGAGCAAGCAGGTCTTTCCGCAGGCACCGTCGCCGACGATGACGAGCTTCCGGCGAATCTCAGCCATTGTTGTTTGGGATTGGGGATGGATGGGTGACGAAGGTCGAGGGTCAAAAAGGGCAGAGGGCAAAAGGCTGTGGCAGACCGGTCAAGGGTCGGACAGCGCTGGTGCAAAGAGACAAGAACGACACAAGGACGAGAGCGAGCGGGTGGACAGGACCGACGGTTGCGAGGCGGCGGGTTGGTGTTGTGGTGATGGGCGGGAACGGAAACGGCACGAGAGAAGAGGAGGAGACAGCAGCGCGGTGGCAGCTTTAGATGCGTTTCGAACGAGGGGGGCGAAAGGGAGGATCAATAAATTGGGGGAGGAAATAGGCCGTAGGGGAGAAAAGACCCAGAAATGGACGCCGGATACGACAGGGGCCGTGGCCAGGGTGGACACGGTGGAAACAAAAGGCGGTCATGCCCCCGCAGGGCGCTGGAGGGCTCTGTAGGACTTGTCACTACAGGGCACGCAGGGCACACAGGGCCCTGTCACGAGCACTGCCCTACGCCCTCGATGTATCGGTTGGTTATCGTATCGTACCCGTAAGATACTCAGCCAAAGGCTTGGCCCCTGCGCCCAGACAATGTGCCGCGGGCCCCCTTTTCAGGGCGCAGCAGCGGGCGTTTGGGGGCGTTGGAGCCGCTTTTGGCCTGTTTACATGTTGTTATTCCATTCTGCCATTCTGCCATTCCGCCGTGTGGTCCTGTCATCCATCTCGCCTGTTGGTTGCTGCACCAACAGGAGGCTGCAGCCAGCCAGGGCCAGCCAGGGCGTGCGCGCTGGCAAGATACCTTGCCGAGGAGAGCATTTCAGGCCTCCGGTACAGAGCACTCCGCATGCAAGACACGTCGGCCATTTCGATCGCTCCCGTATGTCTCTTCTCCGTATCTACTTTCGGAGCAGGGCAATTCCAATATCCTCCTAACAAAACAAAAAAAGAACAATCCCCAGTCGTCTAGTCTCCAAACGGCCAAGTCCACAAACGCGTGTCGACCCGACAGACAAGGAACAATGAATTCCCGGCTGCCTCCCAATACCGGTTTCTGCGAAGCCGCCAGAAGTACCCGATGCGACGGCGATGGTGAGACAGAGGGCACTGCCGCCGGACTGCCCGAGCTGCGGCGGGATACAAACAAGACAGCGCTGTATGCGTATCTTACGCAAGATGCACTGGGCTGCCGCCCGTCTGTCTCGTCCCTACGGCGTATAATATCAGATACCTGCACGCGCTGTGCGGTGGAGCACCAAAAGTCCTAGTCCCAGCCTCAGCGCGCGCTGGTAGGACTTTTAGTGGGGAAAAGGGGCACCAGGAAAAGGAGACGGCAAAACGAAAGCGAGGCCGTCGCGGCGCCGCACGGACCATGTACGAGCGAAGCTTGTATCTGCCTGTATCGTCTCGTCCAGCGTCCTCCTCCCGCTACGCCGGGCAACCTATCCCGGTGTGCACGCATGCAGCTACGACGCTTTTCCGTATCTTACTCCGTACTCCGCTCTCCGTACTCCGTACCAGACGGGGCACGTCTGCCGTGTAACCTCGCCTCAACCCCTGCGCCGGAGGGTCGTTTTTGGCAGCCTCGAGAGCACGTGCTTGGGTGTTTCCGTGCACGTGACCTCGGAACAAGGCGAAACAAAGCGCCGGGAAAATGTGCATCGAGAATGGTCGACGGACGACGGCACGGCACCATTGCGAGGCACCCCCCTCTGCGGCACACCCGGCACACCGGCCCTCCTTTTTTTTTTCTCGATCCTTCGACTGCCCCTCGTGACCGACTATCGCCATGCTGCAACTCGGCCGCCGCACCGCCCAGGCGGAAAAGCAGGCCGCCAAGCGGCTTGCCGCCAGCGAAAAGGTTCTCCGCCTGCTCGAGGGCCACCAGGTGACGAGCGTGCGCCGGCTGCTCAACGAGGAGCTGCGCGTGCAGATGCGCCAGGCACGCCGCCTGCGCCGGGAGACGTGGACCATGGGACCGCTGGCGCCGCGGCGCGACCACGCTGGTTCCGTGGCCGACCCGGAGCGGCGCGGCCGCTCGAGCGTGACCAACAACTTTGGCAGCGAGGCCTTTTCGAGCGAGACGATTCCGCACTGGGGCTCGCTGAGCGTGCGGCGCATCCGCAACGACGTGGGCCCGATTTCGCCGCGCGAGGTCGCGGCCCGCTGCGCGTGGGCCGGCACGTCCAAGCGGCTGTGTCTGGCGCTGGGCGACCGTGCCGTCGTGGTCGAGGGCCCGTTCAAGGGCGCCATTGGCCCGATCAAGGAGCTGCGGCCGGAAGAGGGCACGGCGACGCTCGAGGGCGTCGGGCGCACCAACATCACCGTGGCCGAGTCGCTCATCCAGGAGCCCAGCCAGTCGGTCCAGCAGCTCGAGTCGGCCCTGCCCATCAGCGCCATCCGCCTCGTCCACCCGCTCACCGACCCGGCCACTGGCCGCACCCGCGACGTCATCATCCGCACCCTGCGGCCCACTGCCTTCCAGCTCGACCGCGCCACCCGCCGCCTCGCCTTTTCCCGCGTCGTCCCCGGCCTCAACGTCCGCATCCCCTGGCCCCGGCCCGCGAATCCCCCGCCCGCCCCCGAGGACCAGCCCGCCGACACGCTGCGCATCGACGCCGAGCAGGTCACGTTCGTGCCAACCCTCTTGCGCCCGCCCGCCCCCGACGCCATCCTCGACGAGCTGCGCAACAAGTACTCCCGCTTCCGCACCCGCCACACCGCCGAGTACGTTGCCCGCAAGGAGGCCGAGGCCGCCGAGAAGTTCGAGGCCAAGCGCTACGGCGGCACCGCCCTCGTCAAGGGCCACTCGCCCGCCCGCGCACCGCCCGGCATGCGCACGCCGCTCGACGAGTTCAACCTCCAGCAAAAGGCCCTGCGCCGCGCGCGCGGTCAGCCCGAGCTGACCGACGACATGCTCGAGCGCATCGGCCGCTTGATGGCCGCCAGCAAGCTGTCCGACGCACAAACTTCCGCTCCAGCATCACCATAGACGCTTTCCCTTGTACATTCACCCATAGCGGAAAAGAACTTGTAAAATGACCAGAACAAATGGGCAGAAGTGTGCATGTGCTTGCTATTCGAGCAACTCGGTTGCTGCTACCGAAACCATCCAAACGCCGTCCAGTACATAATTATACAGACATGCCAGAGGAGCGCATGGCAGTAGATCGTCGTAAGCCGTCGTATCCCGTCATCGTGTGTCGTTAAATCGTGCTCAGTCATCGCTGGGGCTCGCCTGGCCCTCGACCAATACCACGACGGTAATGGTGGCCGCATAGGCCTCGCGAATGGCACAGGCCATGCTGCAAGTTACTGTCAGCCATCCAGTTCGTGACCAGCTCGACCTCATCGCCCAACTCACCATGTCCGCCGTACGTCGGCCACAATCGCGCTCAGCCCCCAGTGCGCACACCAGGCTCGCGCCAGCACCTCATTGTCCGGCACGCCAAACGCCTCAATCACCAACACCTTGTCCTCGTCGCCGTCCTTGGACACGGGCGGGAACTGCGGCCCTAGGATCCGCGTGCTGCCAAAGTGCACCGAGGGGGACGACACCCGTCCCTGGGCCGATCCGTTGCGCGCCTCCGGCTTGGCCCAGTCGTGCACGTCCACAACCATGTCCGCCTTGATCACGGAAAACACATAGTCGAAAAAGAGCGGGTGCGGCCCGTTGGAACACGGCCACGCGCTGATAAACGACACGTCAAAGTTGAGGTTCAACGGCCACGACACGCCGTCAATGGCAAAGAGAATCGACGCGTCAAACCACCCCGGACTCGGCAGCCGGCCAGAGGTGGCCCCGTTGGGACTATCGACCGAGGGCATGCTTGGGTTCTTGGACGCCGCCGTCGCCGCTGGCCGCAGATTGAGCAGCTCGATGCGCACCGTGTCTGTCATGTCGGTCGGGTCCGACGTCACCAGCTTGTAGTCGGTAATGGGAAACAGCGCCGCAGCTGGTCCCAGCGGGTCGGAGCGCTCGTTCATGGACACCACGTCGTCGACGGTCAGGCGCTGACGGGGACGGCGGGTGCGGATCCGCGCAATCTGTGAGCGGCCCAGGTCGGCAGACGGCCGTGCCGGTCCAACCCAGCCGGCCAGCTCGCGGCACGTCGGGGCCAGCACCTTGCCAACGATGGAGGTGGCCGTCCAGTAGGTGTAGCTGCTGCGGTACTGGAAGCCGCAGTGCGGATGGGTATGCGTGAGCATGGAAAGGTCGTCGGTCGCGCGGTCCGGGTCGACGTCGATGAGCGCGTTCATAATGACAAAGGGAAACGTGGGCTGTCCTGGTCAGCAAGGAGAGAAAGGAGCAGAAGCGAGAGAGGGAGAAAATAAACAACTCACACCCGGCAACACCAAACCGCTGAAAAAGGCCATGACATGCGAACTGATCGACTCTAGACTGCCGTCCGCATCCCGCTGCTTTAGGTTGGCTATTGTCGCCGCCAGGTTCGGCCACTTCATGTCGCGCGCAAAGCGCCGCAACAGCCGGATCTGACGGCTCTTGAGCTTGAAGCGCAGCCGCACCTGGTCGGCCGTCTTGCCGTACCCGTCGACACGCACGTGCTCACGCCAGCGCCGTGCCAGCGCCAGATTCAGCTGCAGGGTCGGCGGCAGTTGCAGCAGCAGCTTCTCCTTGGCCCATTCGCCGTGGTGGCGCGATGAAATCCGCAGGTCGAGCTCAACGCTGAACAGCAGCTGGTGCAGAAAGCGCGTGTACTGCGGCAGGTGCGCAAGGCCCGTGTCAAAGAGGAAGCGCGTGACGATCTGGTTGCGTGGGTGTGTCAGGTCCGTCCAGTAGTCGGGCCGGGAGAGGGCCATGATCAGGTCCGTGATCTGCTTGTCCAGCGTGCGCCGCTGGCCGCGGTCGGGGTCTCGCAGAAAGCGTGTGTACAGGCTGCGGTACAGACGGTCCTGGTCGTCGTCCTCGGGGCCGGCGCGCTGCAGATCACGCAAGCGTTGGCAGATCTCGACGAGGTCAACCTCGCGCGGCCGCACCCCCGCATCGCGCAGCGCAATCGACGGCGGCTGCACGCTCGACTGCCCGGCCCAGTGGTTCAACGTGATCGTACCGGGCCGACGGCCGACGCAAAAGGCAAAGCTTGGCTGTTCTAGTGTTTCCCACGGATAGCGCACCGGCAGGTGGTGTGGACTGCCAGGCGTCTGCGTCGTGCGCATCGTCATCAGCTCCATCATGGCGTCGTACAGGTCGACGCCGTCCGTCTCGTCCTCGTCGCGCCGACTGCTGGGACTCCCGTGGCTACCCCGACTGCCGTGGCTGCCGTCTCGTTTGTCTCGTCTGTCTCGCCCGTCTCGTCCGTCTCGCTCGTCTCGCTCGTCCCGCTCGTCCCGCTCGTCCCGCTCGTCTGTGCTCGCGTCCGTCTGGTTGCCTGCCGAGGTCGTGTATAGCGAGTAATAGTCGTCGGGCGCATGTGGCACGTCGCGGCGGTGGCCGTTGTGAATGGGTGCACCACGTGCAATGAGCTCCATGGCGCTGTTGAGCGGCAGCTCGGCCGTCACCGGCATTCCCCATGGCGGCCATTCCGTCAGCGGGCCCGCCTGCAGCACGGCCTGGGAGCGGCCATCGGGCACGACGGGTACCGGCGACACGGCAGGCTCCTTCTGTCGCCTTCTGGCCGACGAGGCCACAGCTGTCGGCGGGGTCGAGCGGCGTCTGGGCGCCTTGCCTTTGGTGTCTCTCCTCGATGATGGCCGGGCCTGCGTCGGAGTGCGGACCGGACCTCCCTGCGGCCGGACTGGGGGTGTGGGTGGCGGAATCGGGGCCTGCGCTGGGGGCTGAACAGGCACGGCGTCTGGTGGTCGTTCCTGGAGAGTCAGCAAGTTCCAACTTCTGTACAAAGACCCAGGGTGATTAGGACCTACAAGTTTGGAGAGTTTCTTGCTGCTGGAGCGGAAGAGGCCGCTCCAGAAGCGCCGCTTGCCTGGGGTCTGGTCGTCGCTCATAGTTCATGATAAGGGGGGAGAATGCGCGAAGAGGCGAAGAGGAGACGAAATCGGCCCAAGTACACGACGACACCAGCAGAATCGACAAACAACCCAATCAGCGCGACATTGAATGGAACAGGCAGACAGCGCAGCCCGACGAGCTGGAGGTGCGCGGCACGCGGCAAGTGGCCGACCGGGAGAGGGTGCGTGGCTTCGGGGGCAGTGCAGCCGTTGTGTTGCGCGAAAAGGTACAGGCGGAAGCAGATGGATGCAAAAAGGCCGAAAAGACTGAAACCGACAGAGACAAGAGGCAAAAGGCAGAAATAGCCAAAGCTACGCGTCCACGAGCGTCGAGGAAAGGGAAGGAGCTCTGACGTCGGGTGGGGTCGTACACGTCCCCAAGCAGCACGTGTCGATCTCCCTGGAAGGCGCGACCGCGACGGCCAAGTGAGCGCTGTTTTTGCGCTGTCTTAGCTGCAGATAGTGATATTCGCCTGCGCGCGAGATAGCGTCACATTACAGCTCGCCTGTTCCAAACATGCAGCTGCAGCACCGCGCTAGTGCGAGGCTGAGCGGCGGCCTCTGGCAAAAAGTATTGTACATTGTAGCAAAATGCCGAAGCTAATAATACGATGTATCGACAACCATTCCTGCGAGCATTGTGCTCGCTCCAATCTACTCGTACGCTACGGTCGCGTTCAGGCCCATAGCCGGATGGTCCGCCCAGCGCTTGAAAGCGGCGCGGTACTGTTTTGTCAGCAAGAGAAGAGGAAGGAAAAAGTCCAAAAAGACCCCCAAAAGACCCCCGAAACAGAGACAAGAGAACAAGGACGGACTCACTGCAAAGATAAAGTTAAGCACCAGCGCCACCGCCAGCGCCACCGTCACCACCAGCGGCCCAACCATGTTGTCAAAGTCGCGCCCGCTGCGTGCCATGATCATGTCGCGCCGCGTGTGCAGCATAAACGAGCCCCAGAAGCCGGCAAAGGCTGCCACGGCAATGTAGACTACGCCCATGGCCGTCGCCACTGTGCGGCTGCCGCTGCTGTCCGCGCCGGCCGCCGTGAACAGTGCCACCGCCAGCGTGCCCAGCAGGATCGCAATGTGCTGCCACTTGAGAAACGTCCGCTCGTTAGCCAGCCACACCTTGGGCTCGATGCGCAGCGGTCCCGCGTTCTTCAGCCATTCGGTCGGCTCCGTCACGCCCTCGGGCAGCTCCGGGCCCTGGTCCTTGGCACGGTGCCATTTGGCGTAGCGCGTCATGGAAAAGGACGGCAGCACCGACGAAATCGTGCCGTAGGACGCGCCGCCGTAGGTAGCCGGGAGAACCGCGGCCGATGCTGCTGCTGCGGCCGCGGCCGTCGACGACGTCTCACCGTTCTCACCGCCCCGGCTGCCCTGCTGCGCCGCCGGCTCGGCCCGGTTGTTTTCGGCCGCCAGCCGGTCCGCCAAGTACGACGCCGACCGCACCGCCGGCGAGCTGCGCGCCGGCTTGTAGGAGCCCGTCTGCTTGCCCGTCGTGCCCAGCAGGCTGCCGACGGCCTGCTCGTCGGCCGCGCGCTGGGCCCGCCGCAGCTCCTCCTCGGCAAAGGCCTCCTGGGGGTCGCGGCGGATGTCGCGCTCGAGGTCGCCGATCCAAAACGGCAGGCGGTTGACATAGTCGTCAAAGAGCACCGCGCAGCCGTGCACAAACTTGCTGAAATGCGGTGCCGCGTGCACCAGGTGCGACGCCATCAGGTCATCGACCCACGCCGGCCGCGTCTGCTTGCGGCCCTCGGCAGCCTCGCGCAGCTTAATCTCGAGCACCGCAAACGGGAAGCGCGACACGTCGCTCGGCGCCAGGTCGGCAAACGGCCAGGCCACCGTGCCGCTGTCAATGTCGCGCCGGTGCCACTCGGCCGCGTCGCGGCACGGCCGCTGGCGGTCCAGGTTGTCCTCGCGGATAAAGGCCAGGTTGGTGTCAATGGACACACGCACCCGCATGTCCGCCGGCTTCTGAAAGGCTGTCCGCACGTAGTTGGCCCGCAGCACCGGCTCCAGCTGCTTGGTGCGCACGAGCGCCTGTAGCTCGGTCGCCGTCTGCTGAAACGCCTCGATCTCAGCCGCCGGCGCGCCCTGGCGCTCCATCTTTTGCACGCTCTTCTCCATGCCATATTGGCCGTCGAGAAAGGCGCGGATGTACTTGTCCTTGATGGCAATGCGGTGCTCCGCGCTCGTTCCGTCGGCATGCACCACCTTTTCGTCCAGCGAGATAGCCGGCTTGGCCGCCAGCTGCCCGTACCACCGCAGCCGCAGCGACGTTGCATCGCCGCTCGGCTCCAGCTTGTTGTTGTACAGCTCGAACCGGCCATTGTCAAAGTACAGCGACGTTACCGTCGGATCGGCCGTAGCATCGGCCTCCTTGGCCGCCGAGTCGCTGTACACCAGAGCCGGCAGGTGGCGCAGCACCATTGTCTTGACCTCGAGGAGGTTGTCAGGATGGACCCAGACTGTTTGTCAGTAAGAGGAAGAGAGAGGGAAAAGGGAAAAGGGAAAAGAAAAAAGGAAAAGGCTCCTGCCACTTACACTTGTAGGCCGTGTAGACCTCCCCGTTGAGCGTCTCCTGCTGCGTCTCCAGATCGACGGGAGGCGCATCCGGGTTGACGTACTGGTGCACGGCCTCGTACATGAGCGACAGCTTGGCCAGCAGCGGCGAGTAGCCGGCCTCGGAGTTGAACGGCCGCCGCGTCAGGCTGACCTGCATCATCGGTCGCACACGGTAGTGGTTGCCCCGCTTGCGGTCGTGCTTCTTGGCGATCTTGAGGAAGCCGGTGTAGTTGAGCGCGCTGTACCGCTTGAGCTCGCGCAGCTCGTTGGTGATGCTGTCTAGCTCTGTCTCAATCTCGCGGACCCGCTGGATGGTGATCTCGCTCTTGGGCGGCTCCGTCTCGGCCACCCCCTCAGCCATCCCCTCGGCCGCCTTGCCGGCCACCTTGCCAGACTCCTCCTTGTCGCTCGGCGTCAGCTCCTTGAGCCGCTCAAAGGCCGCGTCCGTTCGTTCCCGCAGCAGCTGGACCTGGCTCTCCTGGAACTGGGCCACCTTTTCCAGCTGCACGTTGAAGATCTCGTCACCGAACCGGTTCTCGTCCTCCTCCGTCCAGTTCATCTCGCCGCCCTCGGCGTCCGAGCCCTCGTCCTCATCGTCGCGCAGCAGCCGCTTGAGCTTGGTGTAGTCAATGTACTTGTCTTTCCACGGCGGATACACCGACTCGCGGAGCGTCCTTCCAAAGCGCATGGTTGGTTTCGATGTCTTTGTTGGATGGAGAAGGAGGACAGAAGACGGGAAGAGTGAAGAGCGAAAGGGTGAAAAGAAAAGAAGACAAACCACGCTCAAAGGGAGCTATCAATTCTTTCACGGCGAGTGATTTCGTTCCAGAGCTCCTGCTAGCGAACGGAGTGCTACAGCAACAACTGGCTTGCGGCTGGAGCATTGCCCAATCAGCATGCGGTATTTGCACACGTGGTGGGTCATTAGCACGTGATGCATCTAGTGCTTTTCGGGCAACCCCCAGCAATATACTCCGTACTCTCGGCATCTACCGTCACCGCCTTTTTCTGCCCGCCTCTACTCTACGCGTAACTCCAACACGCTTTACGGCATCGCGACACGCCCAGCGCACACTCCGCATCATGTTTGGCTCCTTCTTTGCGACGCAATGGAGGGACTGGCAGCCACCACAGACACCGCAGGCATCGGGGCCATCGCCATGGCCACCAGCGCCGCCCCCACCGTCTCTCCTGCCGCCGCTGCCGCCGTTGTCCGAAATTCCTCTGATTTCGCTGCAGGCCGATACAGCGGTCGCACTGCAAAACACCAACACCATGGTGGTCCGCTTTGAGAACCCGCTACCGCCCGCGCCATATCTGCTGCTGGTCCTGCCGCCGTCCTACCCGCATCCAACGCCGGACCAGCTGCGCTCTTTGTCCCAGCAGCTGACCCCGCCACAGCCACAACCTCCCCAGCAAGAACTTGCTCCAGAACTTGCTCCAGAACTCGCTCCGGCACTCACCCCAGCACCCGCACCAGCACTTGCTCCAGCACTCGCTCCGGCACTGCCTTTCTCGTCGACACCGCTGCCGCTTTCCGCCCCAATGCTGCCTGCTCCGGCGCCGCCCTCCCCGTCCACCCCCGCGTCTTCGCCCCCGGCATCGCCGCCCTCCTCCCCAAGCGACTACCGCGTTGGCCGGGGCTACCTGCGCACGCCAGTCCGGGCTCGGATCCTGCAGTACGCAGAGGCTAACATGAGCCTCAAGTTGATTCAGAAGAAGCTCCTTAAGCACTGCAGACTCAGCGTGTCGGCAACCACCATCTCGAAAATCATCCGCACCAAACGGGCCAACGCACACAGATCGCCGGTGCGGCGGCGTCCCACGCGAAACAAGTCCCCGGAACCCAGCGTACCCGACCCTGTTCCGGTTCCGTTGATGCTGTCTGACGAGGAGGCCGCCTTGGGCTACAACCTTTTGGACGACTTTGCGGCGCCGATATAAGGGCAGCGAGAGGCAGTAACAGGGTTGCCGCGTTCTGTATGAAAGGGTCACCGAACCCAAACAAGTCGACGAAGTTATGTTTCATGGCTCCATGACGAGCAGGATACAACGAATGATGAATGATGGACGTTTTCTGGCTCTGGCCAGCTGCTTCATGATAATATACTGCATTTCACATCTCAAGCTTTGAATCCAACGAGTTGTACTGAATGGAGTGCACTCTCCCAGCCTTGTTACCGTGACGTCAAGAGGGAAGAGCTCCGTTTGTTGGATGGATCCCATTGAGGCTGTTTGCACTGACCGTTTGTTTGCCGCCTTGATGGCGTGGTCCTTTCCCCGTCTAGATAAATCCATATCTCCCACGTTCCATTTCAGCATTCTTCTTCCTCTCACAGTCTCTCCCTCCTCGAAGCACGGCCGGGATCCAACTCGCCCCGTCCAGGCAAGAGTCTGCTGGTCGAGATGCCCGGCACCTGAAAGAAGACGACAGGGCATGCCTCGCCGCAGACGAGAGCACAGTAGTCGTTCCGTTTCGGTGCCATTCCACTGGCCAAGCGACTGTGTCACCTACTCGCCAGAGACATACGGAATGCATCGCCGTCAGCGACCACTGGCCGTGCCAGGAAATCGACCGGAAATTGATCGGAATGGCAAAGGCGACCAGACTGGTTCGTCGCATGTACATCATGCTCGTGGTACCGACGAAAACCACCCAGGCGATCTGGAGGAGCCGTGTTTCGCTCTCGGCAGCACGTGCCCGTCACGGACGCTCACATTCTGTTTGCAGAGCATTCGACAACTTTGAATGCTTCCTGCTCGCGCGATACGCGAGCGAGGCGAGTGACACGGCAGCGAGAAAGGTCTTGTTCCGAGCCTAGTAAGAGGCCGACACACTTGTCAGGCCCATGTTATCGAGCACTTTGTATCCTGCCGTGTTTGGCTTGCCACGCCCAGTCTCAGGCACTGGCGATTTCAGTTCGAGAGACGGGCCGTGGTGCCTTCCTAGTGCTGCCAAAACCGCCGAGGCATCCGACCCGTTCTCGTCTTAATCTGGCAGATGGACTACAAGGCGGCCAACTCTACCCATCTCATCGCATCAGGGCTCCCACATCTCTAAACAGACCGAGCTGCTCTTTTACCGCCCATTTATAGGACAGCTCCCGCAATTTCACGCCTAGACACAATATCTCCGGACGTCGAAACGGCCAAAACTACGATCCACCGAGAACATCGGTTGTCATCTGTTTCGCTTTGCTATTCCTTCCATGCCTCCTAGCACGTGACACTTCTTCTCATCAATATATACAAAACTAACCCAAACTGATCGAATGCTCCCCCTACTTGTCCATCATCTTAAACACCTCCTGCGCCGTCTGCTTGACAATGCCGCCCGTCACCGGCAGGCTCGTCGAGCCCATCAGGAACAGGTCGCACTCGCGCGCCGCCTGCCGGCCCTCGTTGATGCCCCAAACAATCAGCGACTGGCCACGCCGGCAGTCGCCCGCCGCAAAAATGCCCGGCACGTTGGTCGCGTACTGGCCGGGCGCCGTCTTGACGTTCTTGCGCGCGTCCTTTTCAATGTCGTCGCCGAGCACGCGCGCCTCGGGGCCCAAGAAGCCCATGGCCAGCAGCACCAGGTCGGCCGGGAAGAACTGCTCCGAGCCCTCGACCTTTTTCATCTCCCAGCCGCCCGACGCGGTCCGCGTCCACTCGACACGCTGCGTGTTGATGCCCTTGACGTGGCCGTGGCCGTTGTCGACAAAGCTCTCCGACATGATGCAGTACTCGCGCGGGTCCTTGCCGTGGTGCTGGCGCACCTCTGTGTGACCGTAGTCGACGCGGTACACGCGCGGCCACTGCGGCCACGGGTTATCCCGTGCGCGCTCGCTCGGCGGCTGCGGCAGCAACTCAAAGTTGGTAATGGAGCGCGCGCCGTGGCGCAGCGACGTGCCGATGCAGTCGTTGCCCGTGTCGCCGCCGCCAATCACCACCACGTCCTTGTCCTTGGCCGAGATGTACGTGTTGTCAGCCAGCTCAGAGTCCAGCAGCGACTTGGTGTTCTTGTGCAGGAACTGCATCGCAAAGTGGATGCCCTCCAGGTTGCGGCCCGGGATCGGCAGGTCGCGGCCGACCGTCGAGCCTGTCGCCAGAATCACCGCGTCGTTTGCCGCCTTGAGGCTCATCAGCGACACGTCGCCCTCGCCCACGGCCACGCCCGTGCGGAACTCGATGCCCTCGGCCGCCAAAAAGTCTGTCCGCCGCTTGACAATGCGCTTGTCCAGCTTCATGTTGGGAATGCCGTACATCAGCAGGCCGCCCGGCCGGTCCGCACGCTCGTACACCGTCACCAGGTGGCCGGCGCGGTTCAGCTGGTCGGCCGCTGCCAGACCCGCCGGGCCGGAGCCGATGACGGCCACCTTCTTGCCGGTGCGCACCGGCGGCGGCGTCGGTACCATCCAGCCCATCTCAAAGCCGCGGTCGATGATGGCGCACTCAATCGACTTGATGCCGACCGGGTCCTCGTTGATGCCGAGCACGCACGCGCCCTCGCACGGCGCCGGGCACACGCGGCCTGTGAACTCGGGAAAGTTGTTGGTCATCAGCAGCCGGTTGAGCGCGTCGCGCCACTGGTTCTGGAACACGAGCTCGTTCCACTTCGGGATGATGTTGGACAGCGGGCAGCCCGTGTCCGACTGGCAGAACGGCACGCCGCAGTCCATGCACCGCGCCGACTGGTACTTGAGCTCATCCTCGTCCAGCCGGCTCGACAGCTCCGCCCAGTCCTTGACGCGTGTCTTGGCCGGCCGGTACTTTTCTGCCCGCCGGTGGTACTTCATGAAGCCGCGCGTCTTGTCCAGGATCAGCGCCTTCTTCTTCTTGTCCGCCGCATGGTCGCCCACGCTGTCTTCGAGATCCTGCAGCTTGCCGGCCGTCGCGGCCGAGTCCTTCTTGGGCGCCTCCTTCTTGGGCGCCATCGTCGGCAGGTTGAGCTCGGCCCGCTTGGCCTCGGCCGCCTTGGCCGCCTCCTCGAGCATCACGCGCTTGTAGTCGACCGGCAGCACCTTGACAAACCGCGGCAGCGCCCGCGTAAAGTCCACCAGGATGCGCGCCGCCAGCTCCGAGCCCGTGTAGTGGTGGTGGTCCTCGATCAGACCGCGCACAAACGCAATGTCCTCGGGGTCCTCCAGGCCCGACGCCTCGACCATCTCGCTGTTGAGCTTGCCGAGGAAATCGCCGTTGACGTCCAGCACGTACGCGATACCGCCCGACATACCGGCCGCAAAGTTGCGGCCCGTGCTGCCGAGAATGAGCACCCGGCCGCCCGTCATGTACTCGCAGCCGTGGTCGCCGACACCCTCGACGACGGCCGTCGCACCCGAGTTGCGCACGGCGAACCGCTCCGCGGCCACACCGCGGAAGAAGCACGTGCCGCTGGTGGCGCCGTACAGACACACGTTGCCAATCAGCACATTCTCCTCCGCCTTGAAGACGGCCTGGCGCGACGGGTACACAATCAGGCGACCGCCCGACAGGCCCTTGCCGACATAATCGTTAGCGTCACCTTCCAGCTCGAGCGTGACACCCGGCGCCAGGAACGCGCCAAACGACTGGCCGGCGGAGCCCTTGATGTTGACGTGCACCGTGTCCATTGGCAGGCCAGCCTCACCGTACCGCTTCGAGATGTGGTACGACAGCGACGTGCCCATGGCGCGGTCCGTGTTGATAATGTCGCACTCGATGCGCGACGGCACGCCCTTGTCGAGCGTGAGCTCGGCCTCGGAGATGAGCTTGTTATCCAGCCGCACGTACAGGCGGTGGTCCTGCTTGCGCACGTTGAACGTGGCCACGCCGGGGCGCAGTTTGTGTGCCGGCGTCAGGATCAGCGACAGGTCAATGTTCTGCGTCTTCTTGGTACGCAGGTCGTCGCGGACTTTGAGCATCTCCACGTGGCCAATCATCTCGTTGACCGTGCGGAAGCCCAGCTTGGCCATGATGGCCCGCAGCTCGTTGGCAATGTAGTAGAAAAAGTTGATGACGTGCTCGGGCGTGCCCTTGAACTTTTTGCGCAGCTCCGGGTCCTGCGTGGCAATGCCGACAGGGCAGGTGTTCACTAAGGAGTCAGTATACAGTACTGTCACAGTGCTAGCTTCCAGTGTAAGAGGGTATACGCACAGTGGCACTTGCGCATAAACACGCAGCCCATGGCGATCAGAGGCGTCGTCGCAAAGCCCCACTCCTCGGCGCCGAGCAGACAGGCCATGGCGACGTCGCGGCCAGTGCGCAGCTGGCCGTCCGTCTGCACGACGACACGGCCACGCAGGTCGTTGAGCACTAGCGTCTGGTGCGTCTCGGCCAGGCCGAGCTCCCACGGCAGACCGGCGTACTTGATACCGGTCCAGCGCGAGGCACCGGTGCCGCCGTCGTGGCCGGAGATGAGAATGTGGTCGGCCTTGGCCTTGGCCACGCCAGAGGCGACAATGCCGACACCCGTCTCGGAGACGAGCTTGACCGAGACACGCGAGCGCGGGCTGGAGCACTTGAGGTCGTAAATGAGCTGCTTCAGGTCCTCAATCGAGTAGATGTCGTGGTGCGGCGGCGGGGAAATCAGGCCGACGCCCGGCGTCGAGTGCCGCGTGCGCGCAATCGATTTGCTGACCTTGTGGCCGGGCAGCTCGCCGCCCTCGCCGGGCTTGGCGCCCTGGGCCATCTTGATCTGCAGCTCGTCCGAGTCGGCCAGGTAGGCGGACGTGACACCAAAGCGGCCCGAGGCGACCTGCTTGATGGCCGAGCGCATCGTGTCGCCGTTCTCCATGACGTGCGAGCGCTCGGGGTCCTCGCCGCCCTCGCCCGTGTTGGACTTGCCGCCAAGGCGGTTCATGGCAATGGCGAGCGTCGAGTGTGCCTCCATGGCGATGGAGCCGTAGCTCATGGCGCCCGTGCAGAAGCGGCGCACGATCTCGGTCCACGGCTCGACCTGGTCAATCGGCACGGGCGTGGCGTCGTCGAAGCGGAAGTCGAGCATGCCGCGCAGCGTGCAGGCCTTGATCTGCTCGTACTCGGCGCGCGAGTAGGCCTCGTACGACTTGTCGTTCTTGTTGCGCACCGCGTCCTGGATGTTGGCAATCGACGTCGGGTTGTTGATGTGCGCCTCGCCGCCGTCGCGCCAGTGGTACTCACCCGACTCGGTCAGGCCGGGCACGGTGTGCGTCAGCCGCGACGGGAAGCCGCGCTCGTGGAAGCGGAACGCGTCCTCGGCAATCAGCTCAAAGGTCACACCCTTGATGCGCGTCGCCGTGCCCTTGAAGCAGCGCTCCACCACCGTGTCGTCCACGCCCAGCGCCTCAAAGATCTGCGCGCCCTTGTAGCTGGCCAGCGTCGAGATGCCCATCTTGCTCATCACCTTGAGAATGCCGCCGTCGCACGAGTGCTTGTAGTTGTCAATCAGCTGCGCGTCCGTCAGCCGCGCCTTGAGCAGCTGCTCGCGGTTCAGCTTCAGGATGCACTCCATCGCCAGGTACGGGTTGACGCCGTCGGCGCCGTAGCCCAGCAGCACGCACATGTGGTGCACCTCGCGCGCCTCGGCCGTCTCGACGACAATGGCCGCCCGCGACCGCCACTTGTTGGACACCAGGTGGTGGTGCACCATGCCCGACGCCAGCAGCGCCGACACGGCCACACGATCGGCCGACGTCGCGCGGTCGGACAGCACAATGACGCGGTCTCCCGCCTCGACCGCCGCCGTCGCCTCGGCGCAGATGGTGTCCAGGTGCGCCACGTAGCCGGCGACACCGCTGGCCTTGGGAAAGGTCAGATCAATGGTGCGCACCGTCCAGGCCGGGTGCAGCTTGTGCATGTTCTTGATGGCCTGCAGCTCCGGGATCGATAGCACCGGGCTCGGCAGCAGCAGGCGGTTGCACTGGGTCTGGTCCATCTCGAGCAGGTTGCCCTGCGGGCCGACGTAGCAGGCCAGCGACATGACAATCGACTCGCGGATCGGGTCAATGGGCGGGTTCGTGACCTGGGCAAACAGCTGCCGGAAGTACTCGGACAGCAGGCGCGGGCCGGGCGCCAGACAGGCCAGCGGCGCGTCATTGCCCATGGAGCCCAGCGCCTCCTTCTCGTCCGAGGCCATGGGCGCCAGCAGCAAGCTGACCTGCTCGTATGTGTAGCCAAAGGCCTGCAGCAACGGGTCCTGCTGGACCGGCGTGGCGTCGGGCGTGGCGGCCAGCGCGACGCTGCCGTCGGCCTCGAGCGTCTGCAGCACGTCGGGCAGCGCAACGAGCTCGCGGTCAAGCCAGGCGCGGAAGTCGTGGCGGCCCGACACGGCAGCCTTGAGCTCCTTGTCGTCAATCAGGCGGCCGGCCACGGTGTCGACCAGCAGCATGCGGCCGGGCTGCAGACGGCCCTTGTGGATGACGCGCTCGGGCTCGACCAGGATGGTGCCGACCTCGGACGCGCAGATGATGCGGTCGTCGTCCAGGATGTAGTAGCGGCAGGGCCGCAGACCGTTGCGATCAAGGTTGGCACCGCAGAAGCGGCCGTCGGCAAAGGTGAAGAGCGCCGGGCCGTCCCACGGCTCCATCTGGCAGGCAGCCCACTCGTAAAAGGCCGCTTTTTTGGGGTCCATGTCCGCGTTGCCCTGCCACGCCTCGGGCACCATCAGCATGACGGCCTCGGGCAGCGACAGCACGCCGTTGATCGTCAGCAGCTCGAGCACGTTGTCAAAGGCGGCCGAGTCGGAGCCGCCGTCCTCCACGACGGGGAACAGCGCCTCGAGCTCGGCGCCAAACACGTCCGACTGCATCATGCCCTCGCGGGCACGCATCCAGTTCTTGTTACCGCGCAGCGTGTTGATCTCGCCGTTGTGGGCGGCCCAGCGCAGCGGCTGCGCGCGGTCCCACGACGGAAAGGTGTTGGTCGAGAAACGCGAGTGCACGAGGGCAAAGTGCGCCTCGTAGTCGGCGTTGACCAGGTCGTGGTAGTACTGGTACACCTGCACGGGCGCCAGCTGGCCCTTGTACACAATGTTCTTGTTGGACAGCGAGCACAGGTAGAACCAGTTGTGCAGGCCAATGGTGTGCGTCGCGCGTTTGCGCAGCACAAACAGCTGCAGCTCAAACGTGCGCTCGTCAAATGTGGCCGCGTCCGTGTGCTCCGGCTCCGTGCCGCTGCCGTAGGCCGAGGCCAGCACGACAAACGGCTGCAGGATGATGGGCTCGCGCGACGACGCCGCCGGGCCCAGCAGGCTCGAGTCGACCGGGGGCTCTCGCCAGCCCAGGACGCGCAGCCCCAGCGACTCGGCAATGTCTTCCAACTGCCGCTTCGACTCCTGCAGCGTCTCGGGGTCGGGCTTGAAGAACAGGTTGCCGACCGCGTACTGCCCGAGCGGCGGCAGCTTGATGTTGACCTCGCGCTCAAAATTCTTGATAAAGAACTTGTGCGGGATAGACGTCATCACGCCGGCGCCGTCGCCATCGCGAGCATCCGAGCCCACGGCGCCCCGATGGGTCATGTTGCATAGCAGGTTGCGGGCTGGCCAGAGTCAGTGGGGGGGATGGACGAAGAGGGTGAGTGGTCACCCACCATCGCTGACAATCTTGTGGCTCGCCTTGCCCTTGATGTTGCAGGCAAAACCCACACCACACGCATCCTTCTCGAGGTCCGGGTCGTACAGACCCTGCTTCACCGGCAGAGCACCCGCCCAGGAGCCATTGTTGTTCGTCTGGTACTCATACGGGTGGTATTCTTCGGCCGTGGCGTCGTTGTGGATGTTTCGATCGTCGAATTCGGCTGTAAGTCCCATGCTAGGCAGCCGTGAGATGGAATCGACAGAGTAGACTGGCTGTTAGCTGGGAAGAAAAGGCAAGTTCGGAACAAAAATGAGCAGAAACGAAAAGCGACAAGTCAGTTGTCCAGATTAAATTCGAGTCCAGACGTCCATCCAGTCCACCGCTCAGCCCAAGAGCCATTCCGTTGTCGCTGGCTTCGTCGCTGACATTCCGCATGCAGACTCTGAAAGCAGAGCTCGAAAGCACAGTCCCAGTGCATGGTCTCAGACACTAATGTCTCTGGTGTGCGTCGGCCAATGAGAGACAGCCGAAAGGCCCGCCATGTCATCCGCAATTGAGCCTCCATTGAGCAAGAGTCTCGTATGCTCCTTCCACGTCTGACTGCTCTCTTTCCCGAGTTGTCTGCTCCTGCCCTTCTGCCTGCTGCTTTTGCGATTCTGCCCCGCCCCCAAACCGGCGTCTTTGACATCATTCGTCGGCCACACAGAAGACAGACGGCCCAGGCTAGGATGGACCCCTGTAGCCACAAAAAAATCGGGGGGAATAGTTTAGGGCGGGGTTTTGATGACCGGCGTCCGAAGCAGGCGAATCAGAGGGCCCGAAAACAAGCAAAAAGCATGTCTGGCTCTGGGGTGCCTCCAGTCGCCCGCATTTCCGTTTGCTGCTTCGTGCGCGTGTGCGTCCGCTCTCGTGCAGATCGCCTGCAGGCCAGGTGACGGTACCATGCAATTGTGGCGCTGTTGAAGGTCGAGGTCGAGCCATTGGTAGTGGGTGGACGGAGACTGTAGGATGGACGGACTTGGACAGAGACGGGCTCTCTTGGGCCGAGAGGGACTTTTTTGGCTGCTTGGACGGGAGTTTGGACTCGGGACTCTGGACTGGACTCGACTGGACTCGACTGGACTCGACTGGGCAGACGACTGACTCAACTCGACGGACAACTGTCCTGCACGTCTCACACACGCATTCTCACCTTTTGACGGCAATCTGCCTCGTGGAAAAAGCGGAAACGGATACCGGTATCACGATGCTTCCAAATTGGGTATATAAGCACTCAGCAAAGCAGAATGCACATGCAAGGCTTTTATGGACTGAGGGGACAAGAAGGCGCGAAAGAAGTAAAAGAGAGGGAAGGGGAAAGAAAAAAGAGAAGAGGGAAAGGGTGCGAAGGGGCAAAGGGGGGGCGAGCAGCAGCTTATATGTTGAGGCGAGAGAGAGAAAGAGAGCGCGGGCGTGAACCACCCGAGAGCAACAGCGGCTACTACGACTAGGCAGGCTGGCTCGCCGTACGAGTGCCAGCCAACTTGGACGGGACTTACTCGTACGCCTGGGGGTAGGTGTGGATAAGGCTTGCGTGGGATTATTAGATGACTCGGCCGTCGAACGGAGTCGGGCTTTTCGAGCGAGTCACAAATGGGGAATTGATAAAGAGGCCAAGCTGCCTATGCTTACAGTGGAAGATGGCGCTTAGGCAAAGATTACACTACGGAGCGCGGTGGAGAGTCGCCCGCACTAGAGGCCCGGCACAAGGGCATTTGGGCATTTGGATTTGGGGCGTTTGGGAACACTTGGGGCACCAGCCAACCGCACAACACGCCAGAGCTGACCAAGTCAGGTGACCGGCGAAGAGCACAAGTACTCCGTGCATACGCTGTCCGCCGTCTCGCTGCTCAAGTCCGAACCGCCTCGCTTCCACACAGCCGAACGTTTTGCGGGACTTTCCCGCTGGCCTCCGGCCCTTGCATTCCCCGGCAAAGCACGCATGCACTGGTGCGCTGGCCTCCGGCTCAGGAGTAGGATATATTTGTACCGCACACGAATAGCATCCACGCAGCCCACCAGGATTCGCTGGTGTAAGAGGCGGCCGGCCAATGCGCTGCCTGCGTTTTCGGAGTGGCACACGAGTCCGATAAAACAAAGCAAGCCCCCCCGTGAAAAGCACCTAACGTGCATTAAAGTGCCCTAAAATACCCACCTCGTCTGGCGCTGACTAGGGGTTGGAAAGGGCAGCCAGCTCGTTGGCCGGCCATGGAGTGCTATTCGTCATTGCCAGCTCCTTGGACCGCCCCGATCTCGAGAGCGAACCGGGGGCTGCCGTATGTAAGATGCTTTGGAGCTTGTGCTTGGAATTCTCATTGCACAGCACAAACGCTCTATTTTGGCGTGTCTCGCTTTTGGCCCTTTTTTGCCCCCTTCCTTGCCCTTGTCCGTGCTGATCCTGTCCAATCAGACGAGGCACTTTTCAAAGAGCTTGTTGAATCGGCAAGGCGAAAAATAAAAGAGGCATGGAGGAAAATCGAGTACAAGAAAAAAGACGCGCCGATGTCGCCTCAGCAGGAGAAAATTTTTCTGCATCCTATCTCAACCGCAACCGCAGCGGCCTTGCGTGGATGTGAGACGTAGGATATCGGGCTGGGTAGTTTTCCGCGCTGGGCGGCATTCGACGCGCTGGGCATTCCGGGCTTCCTTCGCTGGCTTGTTGCTCCACCACCCTTTTTTTTACAAAGCCATACGAGTACTACGAACCTGTTTACACAGTCCTCTTCATAACATCACCACGCAAATTGTATTTAACAAGACCGTCATCTGCGACACAGAGCCTCACAGCACCGGCCGGTTCCGGCGCTGAAGCCCGGCGGGGAAGCCCTACGTGTAAGCCGTAGAGGGGGGTGCAGGGGGAAAAGCCCTCATTTTCAGGCTTTGCACGGATCACAGCGGATTGATGGAACGATGGACGCCAGTTGAGGGGTTGATCCCGTGACCCGGATTCAATCATGAAAAGCAGAGACTTGTCAAAGAATCATCAACAGTAAACTGCCGGCACCGGCCAATCAGTGCCACCAGCCTCAAGCCTTAGCCTTCTGACCCTTATCTCGGCCACCAAAGGACGAATGGGGCGAATGGTGGGAGCGAGAGAGACAGCGAAAAAAATAAAATAAAAGATGCCAGCCAAAACGAGACAGCATGGTTCAGATCGTCCCGACGCACAGACGATGAGCAGGGGATAAGTGGGGCAAAGGAGGCAAGTACGACTTGCGCCGTGGTAGCAGGAGCGAGCAAGCGTCTTTGTTGGCGTGTGCACTCGAGACCACTTTCCTTATGCCACGGGTTCTGCATGTGCCGTTTGCGCCTGACCTTTGCATGCCAAGAACTGGATGGTGGTGGCTCAACGTTACGTTTGGAGCACGAGCAACACGCTCGTACTTGTACCTCGGAACTATGAGCGTTGCCGGAATCGAGCTGCCCCACGGAATCCGGCGGCCGGCCGGCGGGAGTGCACTCTGCACCAAGCCACGCTGTGCTAAGCACACACCCTCCGTGCGCGGCTTCCTCTGGCAGGCACAGCCAAACATCCAGCAGCCGAGACAGGCAAATCCATGGATACCCCGTACTCGCAATTTTCAACATGCGGTCCACACGCAACGATAGCGTGGTCAGTGCATGTGCAGTAGCTCCTTCGTATCACACAGACATCCCCTCTCTGCATATCGTGTATTATTTCCTGTTTCTTTTTGCCTCTTGCCAGCCGCCGAGATCGGCCAATGTTGACATTTTGAACCAGACGTAACGAACTACGACAATTAGCCTGGCGTGAAAGCTCCTGGACGGATGGCTGGACAGCAGCGGGAGACGGAGTGACATGCTTCCGGAAAATTGGCACGTGCAAGATAGAAGTAGTCGCCAGAAGGCTTCAATCCCGACATCCAACAAAGCTGTTTGTCCTCTGCTTATGTAAGTGTGTGTGCACGAGTAATATGCTCGCTGTCTGTTCGTTGCTCCTCCCTCTTTGCTCTTGCCTGTACACACTTCTTCCCGGCCGGCGCCGGCAGCTTACCAATGCTGGCCTGTTCCTATTTTTCCCGAGACGTCTCTGCTGTTTAGCGACCCACTCCGTGTTGTGGTCGACGCTGTGCATGTGCCGTTTTTCATCTGTGCTGGCTCGCTGTCGCTTTGCTGGCCTGTGCTTGCTGTTGCGCTGCTGTCACTCGTACGGTTTTTCCCTCGCCTCTGATTTGCCGCCGTAATGCGCCGTACGGAGCTCTAGTAGCCGCCAAGAATGAGGAGTATCTCCGCACTCTTTAGTGCAAAAACCACTGAAAAAAGCAACGCCAGCGCCCAAGGATGCGTTGCTATTACCTTATGGAAACACCCAAAACCCAGAAACCCATCACAACCACCCAACAGCATCCCGCCAATTTGCAAGAAGGGCCTGGCAAGCGAGCGGCCACGATAAAGACACCCCGAACCACCGAGCCAAACTAAACTGGCAGCCCCCGGCCTGGCCCTACGGAGAGGCAAATGGGTCGTTGTTCAGGCTAAGACCCAGCCACTCACAATTCAGCCAAAGCAAAATACGATATTGATGGGGAGGCAATAGGGAATGTGGCCGTGTTCGTATGTATTGTGTGCGCTTATTTAATGAGGGTTTGAAGGTTAGGATACGAGGCAGGAGGAGGTTTAAGATGTACGATCATTGGGGTGCATGTCTCATGTCAGGACGTGCGAGGGCAATTTGCAGTTGGATTCCCAAAGTAAATTAACGCGAACAGAACCAAAAAGAGAAAAGTTCACATGGGACAATAAATACGCAATCTTCACCGGTAGGCCAGTCCCTTGGCAGTGGCAGAGTGCGGTGACATCCCGCATGTATGACATCTGCAAAGCTTTAGCTGCAGACAATGCGGCTGTATGCAACCTTGTTTCCGTGTCTTGGTTATCGCCAATCTAGAATACGGCCTGTCCTTTGTATTTCCTGGCTGGAATCAAACATTACTTTTAGATTATGCCGCTATGAATTGCGCCTCCTAATACGCCGACGTCGAGACATTGACCGCCACATTCTGCACCGTGCAGCCCGTCGTGTTGTATGTCGCCGTATACGTCCCGTTCAGCACGCTGTCTAGAAAGGCTACCGCCGCCGCGTGGCCGTTGGTCCCCTCAGCCGAGTGGCCGCCGACAGTGTTGCGGTGGTACAGAATGTTGGCGCCCATGGAGCAGTACCGCTCGATGAGCGTGTCCGTGTCTGCAATTGGGCTGACCTCGTCGGCGACCGCCTTGTACGCAAATATGGGCGCCTGGGGCACGCCGTGGTAGCCCATGATGCCGTCGCGGTAGATGAGCTTCTCCGTCGTCGGATTCAAAATGTCCGATAGACCGCCGGTAAAGTAGGCAGAAATGTTCTTGAACGCATACGCCGATATGCTCTCGCTCAGGTCCATGTCAAGCGACGCGAGGAACCCGGTGCTGTTGTCGGTGCCGTTCTGGTTGAGCGTCGACAGGACCCCGGACAGGATGTCGGGGTACTGGTTGCAGGTGCCAATGATGGACGACTGTTGCGCGCAAGAATAGTCAGTATGCCGTCTCTTGCCATGCTCACTCCCAGAGGACAATGCAGAAAACACTCACCACCGCCAGGCCGGCCATGATCGAGTCCGAAATCGTCAGCAGCACGCTCGTAATGTTGGGCGTCAGCCCGCCCACGGCCACGCCGCTGAAGCTGAGCTCTGGCGCATACTGCACTTGCAGCTCCGCTGCCCACTCGCTCGCCAGCGCGCCGCCCGAGTAACCCCAGAGCGCATACGGTAAGTCCGCCGCGCGGCTGCCGGTAGGCAACAGCCGGAGATACTCGGCCGCCGCCAGCGCCGCGCGCACGCCGTCAATGGTGGCGTGGCCCGAGATGACGCCCGCCGTGAAGCTCGCCAGCGGGCCCTCGTAGTCCGGCACGCTCACCAGCCAGCCCTTGCCAAGCGATGATGGCACGTCCGTGTAGACGCCCGCGTACATGGCGTAGCTGGGGCTCGCGTTGAGATCGACCGAGTCGTAGGGCGTCTGGAACGACAGCAGCGCGCCCGAGTAGTTTTGCGGCACAAACAGCGTCGTCACCGCCCACGTCGGTCGGTACAGGCTGCTGGTCGTGCGGTACAGAATGTTGTAGGCGGCCGAGCAGTTGGACGTAATCGCCGTCAGGTTGCCGGGTGCCGGCCGGATGCGCAAGATCGTGCCGGGCTCGCTGCGCTCAAAGCCGAGCGGCTCGGCGTACCACGGGTCATTGCGGGGGGCAATTGGCTCGGCGGAGGGGGTGCTGGAGGTAGAGGCCGAGGAGGATGTCGTCGTGGCGCGCGCCTTGAGAACAGCCTTGAGCGTCGGCGCAACAGGATCTCGCAGGCGAGCAGCAATGTCGGCCGGATCAACCGAATCCGAGTCGGCAGTAGCGGTGACCTGCGCGCACAGGTAGAGACCTGCAACTAGCAGCGAGTAGAAGGGAAGCATGATCGTAGTAACTGTCCAAGATGGCTGGGAGCTGCGCGCAGCAAGAAGCAGGCACACGACCTCTTATACCTCAGCTGCACCCCCGCTTTTGGAGCTTGGAAGTTTTCTGCATGCTGACCCGTTCGGCAGACCGACTCCGTAAGAGCTCTCTAGTTCATAGAAAGCCCAAAGAGGCGCAGTCAGGCGGCCAAAACGTGGATCTTGTCAAACCGGACGATCCGTAGTGTAGCAACATACTACCTACAATGGCAGGAGCTCCGAGAAGCTGGCACGCTAGCTGAGCTCACCGTAAATCCTAGACATGCCGTATGAGCAGCTACCCTTCCAAAAGCAAGCAAAAGTATAGCGCAGATCAAAAAAACGCCTCACGATCCTTTCAAATAATCAAAGCGATTTGGTCCTTCCCCACTGGTAAACTTCAAAATGTCCTTGCTCCTTCTACTTTGGGACCTGTCTCTGACCTGTCTCTTTGTTAAAAACCCCGCACCAACAAAACAAAAGTGCCCATGTGACGGCTTCAGAAGCCGAGCTTCGTTGGCGTTAGCGTAGCTCTAGCTGTGGAGTATTACATTTTAATGTAATAAACAAGCCGGCGCCAGCCTCGCAAGCTGTGGCGGTGCGCCGAGCTGTGATTTGTCTAAAATCGCGATTCGATGTTGCACGCCAAGCCCACGACCACGACAACGACCCGCAACCCTTAGAGGCCTAGAGGCATTGTCTCGGAATATAAGCTGATCTATATTAAGATACTACGTAGGTCTCGGTGGCGCGTCCTGCAGAGGCCTTAGCCGAGAGTGCGACTGTTTTAGGCAGCTGAAGGATTCGACAACCAGCAACTGGTTGACAACAACTGGTCGACCACTTGGCAGTTGGACAGTCTACTCCTAAACACAGGCGCATACGCCGTAATGGGCTCGTTTGTCCTAGACTTTTCGGCCTACAATGTAGGAACACCCTGATCTCGTGAGTCTACCTCGATCTAATCCCTGTAGGCCCTCTCCGGCGGCGGCAACAATGGCTCCTACTATGGCGCTGAAGACGCCTTTGCCGGCGGTGACCCGGGAATGACCGGCAACGGCGCTGGCCGCCGGCACCACCATCACCACCACCACAGCCAAAACGGCCCACACGGGTACCACTACCATAGCCTGGGCCTGCGCTCCTCTGTCTTTGACCACAACTCGGTGAGCCGCCTCGATGCCGAAAAGGCCCTACAAGACCGCCGCAATCAGCACATTGCCAACTTTGGTGCCACCTGGCTCAAGCCGCCCGGCGTGCCCAAGACGCTCTACCAGATTCGCGAGGAGCTGCGTGAGCAGGAGGAGCAGGCCGAGGTGGAGCGTCGCGAAGAGCTCGCCCAGCGGCTGGTCCAGGCCGAGGCAGAAGCCATCTTGGAGGCCGAGGGCGCAATGGAAGAGATGACTGCGGGCGAAGACGACGGCGATGGCATAGACGGCGACCCCGACGGCATGGGGGTTGACCTGGACGCGGACATGGGCGAGCAGGACCTGGACAATGGCATTCCCGATGCCGATGGCGAGGACTTTAGCTTTGGCAACAACAACGATGACAACGACGACGATCCGTTTGCGAGCTCGACCGAGGAAGACGATGAGGACGATGAGGGCCAAGATGCAGAGGACAGCGACGAAGAAGACGGCGACAATGATGCACCTGCCGAGGAACACGCAGCGGCTGCGCGGGGGCGCCACAGTCTTGGCGGCCAGCACCAGGTAGACGGCCCCATGACGCCGGGTACGCAGGGCCGACCGCGTTTGAATGCAGACGACCTGCGGGCACGGGCGGCCGAGCGCCGTGAGATGCGCGAGATACGGGCCACCGAGGACCGCGTGCGGGCGATGCTGACCCAGCCGCGGCTGTCAGCTATGGGCCTGTACGAGGGTGAGGAGGAGCTGGACGAGGAGGATGAAGCGCAGATGCTACAGGAAGACGACTTGGTGCGTGGAGACAGCGCGGGCGTGAACAGGGCAACACGCCGGCAGACGGCACGACCGGCCCGGCGCAGCAGTGGTGTTGCCGGGAGTGTCCGGCGGCGACATGGCGGCAGCTACGGTGCCCGCAGCAGTCTGGGCGAGATCGCCTCACACGAGCTGCCGGGCAGTGGCGAGCTGGAGATGGACATGGATGCCGATATGGATGCCCAGATGGAGGCTGGCATGGACGCGGACATGGAGGATATGGATGCCGATATGGACGACATCATTCCCGACGGCGATATGGAGCTGAGCGGGCTCGATGGCGGGTACGAGCACACGGACACGGAGGCCGAGTTGAGCAGCAGCGACGAGGGTGGCGGCCTGGACCGAGGCGTCTCGCAAGATACTGGCGGCGTCACCCAGAGCAACGAGGACGTGCCGCACCACAGCTTTCTGGCGGCGACGGCCCACCGGCGGATGCGCGGCAGTCTGCGCAGCGAGCATCTGGACATTAGCGGGTTTCTATCGCAGGACGGCAGCAGTCCGGCGACGCGGCGGCGGTGAACTGGGCAGGCGTCCGGCGGGACAGGTGGATCCAAGAGCAAGGCCAAAGGAAGGCCAGGGCCGGCCAGGCGGCCCTACGCATCATTAGGACACGTTATGTATTATGATTATTTCCAGCGTCCGAGACGGTCATGAACAGAAGCCACCAATCCGGCCTGCTCGCAATGTGGCAGAACCAACAAAAGAACGCCGTCCGGCCTCTTTCCTATCCAAACGCCAGCATTTGTCGTCCATGCACGTCTCTCCCTCTTCCCCGCGCCTAGAATAGCCAGATGTACATAAACAGCAGCGTCAAGGCGGCAAAGAAGCCCAGCCACGCCCTCCAACCGACGCCCGTCCGCTCGGCCATGAGCAGCATCCGGTTCATGGTCCCGCGCAACCGGGTCCGTGTGGCGTCAAACGTGTCGTTCATCTTTTCGGCCAGGGCCGACGACTCGCGGATCTCGTCGCCAATGGCAACCGTCATCTAGAGCGTGGACGTTAGGAGGCAGGCAGGACATGGTGACAGGGATCAGGGCAATACGCACATCTTTGAGCACGCGCACCTTGCCGAGGATGCCTTCGATCTGCTGGTCGTTTTGGCTCTCGAGCTCGTTGAGGACGGCGTCGCTGTACTGGCCCCTAGGCTGTCAGTTGTCCGTCGCCGGAGAGATCGTTTGGTTTCTCGTGGATCTGACACGCACTTTTTATTCGGTGTTGCCGACCGGAAGCCAGCGTGTATAGGCGGTGTCAAGCCATTGCTGCCGCTGCCCGTGTAGCCGTAGCCGTAGCCGCCGTAGCTGCCGGGATTGGCAGTGCCGTTGCGCCTTGTCGAGTCGGAGCCAGAGCCGGTGTATCCCTCAAAGAGGGCGCTGCGCGGGTCTCGCTGGTGCAGGCTGGAAGCACCGAACCTGGGGGACACGTTAGCTGCGCCGAGAGCAGAGTTTGTCAAGACGGTGCCTGCGGCCGTGACAGCACAGCAAATTGAGAGGATCAAGACGTCAGACGACACGTGTTTGGAAGAGGCCGATGGAGAGCTGCCGCCGTTCAGCCCGGGTTGGTCGGCACGGTCGCTGCGACCGGCCGGCGAGGATTCTCGGATTCTTGGCTTCTCGAATTCTCGCGCCTTGGCAGGCGTTGCGCATTCGGACGTCTTGGCTGTTCGGCGCGTGTCGCCGGTTGTCGTCCCGTCCATCGCTGCTGTCACAGGGCACGAGGGCAGCCAGCCCGGGCAAGAAAGGGTGCAGTCTTACCTTGATGATGCCATGACCGAAGGGATGTGTTGGCCGCGGGTGGTGCGATGGTCGAGGGAAGAGAGGAAAGGGAAAGGGGGGACCCTCGGCGGCGATGATGCACAACACGGATGCCAAACGGCAAATGCCCAGTGGCTACTCCAAAACGACGCCAGGGAAAATTAGGCAAGGCCCAGAAAGATCTACAGTGGATAAGATAGTAAGTAGGGTGCCACCAGGCGAAGAACAGACTGCTGGGCGGCCTCGTGCTCTGCGCAATAAGATGAGATGGATCTCCTGTGGCAGGGGAAAGAAAAATAGTATCCTCTCGTACGGCCAGAAGCGCCCATAGCCAACAGGTCTCCGCTTCTCCAGAGTAAGCACGTCGTCGATGGCGTACTGAAAGCGCGGCAACAGCGCTAGTTACAGGGGTAAAGGCTCCCCCGACAGCGATTCAAAGAGGCAATCTCTGTTTACAATGGCTTCATTGCACGACAACCGTCTCCATTGTCTGTATTTTTTGGGGCAGCGCAGAGCCTGCGCTCCTGCCGCCCGCCTGTAGTGTACTCGTAGAGATATTCATGCATACTCGGGGACACATTAGATCACAAGATCAAGCCCATTGTGTTGTAACGCCACGCGGGCATCCTGCCAGCGCCCAATTTTGTTCCGTCTCCGTCCCCCGTCTTCTGTCCCGGCCTGGTGCACTGCCTAGTCCGTATCCATCTTCGTGTCCGGGTCCTCAAAGTCGTCGTCGTCTTCATCCTCGTCGTCGGCAGCCGGGTTCTCGGCCGCGGCCTTGGCAAAGTCAATGACCCGCCCCCGCGTGCGGCGGCCGACCACGTTCTCGAGGTTGATCTCTTGCATGTCGTCCTCGTCATTGTCATCTACAGGTGTTAGCCGAAGCCCCAGGAAGCATGTATGTGTACAGAGTACACTCGTACCATCGTCGTTCTGTTGGTCAGCGGATTTCCTCGAAAAGCTCCATTGGCCGCAACTCACCTCGGCACCATCCTCGTCCTCGTCCTCGTCATCATCGTCGTCATCGTCATCGTGGACCGGGGGCTCGCCGTCGTGCATCGTGGCGTCCTCGCTCGCCACGGCCTTGCCCTTGCCCTTGTCGGACACCGCCTGGACCTTGGAGGGGTCGATGACGCCGTTGCCGGTGGAAGTCATTGTGGGTGTGGTGTGTGTACGTGTTGGCGCGCGTGGTGGGGTGGAAAAGAGTTGGGAAGACGCGGTGGCCAAATGCTGGAGCTGAATGTTGAATGGTGGTGTGGAGAGTTTGTCCAATGCAAAAGGCAAGAGGGAGCTGCCGCAGTTAAGAGTTTCGCCGTGTTTAATCTTTTTCCTCAGTGGGGCTGTTTCTCGGGGAAACCAGCTAGTCTGGATTCAGTAATCGGTCTTGGAGCAGCTGAAGACCGGGCTTCGCGACGCGTTGCGGTGTGCGGCCAAGCAGCCATGGCAACCGTGGGCGTGCTTTCCTCACGACGTTCTCATTATTCGACGTGTTTTCCCGAGTGTCGTTGCTGACTCAGCGACCCTCCGCCGTTGCACATCGCCAGCAGCTGTCAACTCCAGATTATCTAGCATCGATTCTTTCGATTCTTTGCATTCCCTGTCTCTTTCTATCATTCTCAGTCTATCAACTCCTTTCTCTTCCCTCACTTGCCCTCGCCGCCGCCGCCGCCCGTCGTGATCACCAGCACCGCAATACCAATCATCCACCAGTACCTAGACGGTTAGTACAGAGCCACACAGAAGCAGAAAAGCGGAAGAGGAGGGAGATGAAACGCACTTTTGCAAAAACGTCTTCTCCTCTGGCGGCTCAACCTTTTTGCCCTCGGGCGTCAACGCTACCGGCCGGTTCAGCGTCGGCGTCTTGCCCGCGGCCACCTCGGCGACGGTCGCCTGCGGCCCAAAGTTGCGTGTCGCGCCCGCATCAATCGGCAACCCGCGGACCGCCACAGCAATCGCTCGAGATAGCGTTGCGGCCTCCTTTGTGGTCTCCCCCGCCACCGTCAGCACAAAATGCGGCCGGTAGCCCTTGGCAAAGTTGGCCGCCGCCGTGACGGACGTGGCCGACAGCCAGCGGCCGGTCGCCGGGTCGTAGAGACCGATGCGGTAGAGAGGCGGCTGGTAGTGGATATCCTCGGCGTCTGCGGCGTCCTCGACGTGCGCGGCGTCCTCAACATCGCTCGGCACCTCGTAGTTGATCACCTCGGCCTGGCCATGGTCGTAGCGGATCTCGGCCAGCAGCGAAGGCGCCGCGGGTGCAGGTGCAGATAGCGGCAGGACATGCTGGACATAGACCACAACAGTCTGGGCCGTGGCCAGGGCCGCGCTGTCAAAGATGTCGTCCACGTTGTCAATGTCCTCGATGATGGGCGAACCACGGACGGCGGCCGACACGGCGGCGGCGCCGAGAAGGAGGAGGGATGCCCTCAGGATGCGCATGATGGGCAGTCGTGGTCGACGCGTGGGGTGGACAAGTTTCGCAAATGCTCTGATGCGCTGCAGGTCGTCGGCGTCGTCGTTGCGCAAATGGACAGCGACGTTGCTTTTTGGCCGTGGCGCTGTCAGCCACAGGCTAGCGTCATTCCGCCTAACCGCCTGGAACTGCCTGCCACGACTCCATTATACCGAATGATTTGATACACAACTCTCTTCTGTTTTACATGCTGCCAAACTGGCCTCCTTCGTTCCTCTATCATACACGAAAACAACCGTAAATGACTTGATATTCATGCTCCGTAAGATACGCACATTGCTGGCGCCGCCCAGGTGGTATTTCTAGTGGTATGCGACTCGTCGCAAGACACCCATCCTCGTTGCTGCTTCTTCACTTCTTCGCTTCTCGCCATCCTCCGCCTCCTTTACGGATTGCTGCTCCGGCCCGGCCCCGATCCCGCCACCACCAGGTCCTTGTCGGACAGGCTATTGCTTGCGCCCTGGGCCGTCCGGCTGGGCATCTGCGTGGCGCTGTCACCGTGGCTGTAGTGGCTGCCGCCATGACCGTGATGGCTGCTTTCTGCGACGACGCCGGCATCCGCCTTGGCCTCGGCCTCGGAATTGACGTGCGCGTGCCCCCCGCCCTCATCGCTGCTGTCTGCCGGCAGCGCGTAGCCCGAGCAGCGCTCGACCAGTGGCCGGTAGTAGGCGGCCAGAACCTCGGGGTTGGGGACAATCTTCCACTCAAGACGGTAGAGAAACTCGAGCTCGAGCATCTTGAGCTCGGCGACGCGCACACCGCCGACACGCGCATACGTCGTGTTGTTCCAAAACGAGTCGGACAAGCCTTTGGCGGCCACAGTGGCGGCGGTGATGAGGAAGCGATGTACGGTCAGGGTGTTGATGGTAAAGTCGGGGTACATGGCGCAGAGGCGGTCAATGTAGTAGACCATGGACAGCAGTAACGGCGGTGTCAGGGTAGCGTGCTTTGCCAGCCGGTTAAGGTAGTCCAGAACGGAGATCCCAGGAGCAGTTCTGTCCGGCAGTGGTCAGCAGGCAAGGGTCAACAGCACGCAGCAGGAGCATCACCCACCTCGAATGGAAACGCGTCAGGTGCCCGGCCTTGAGAGCCAGAGCGTCGTTGGTCTCAATCAGCTCGCCAAGCATGTTGGCAATCAGCACCACCATGTCTTCGGTAGCACAATGCTCATACCGCTCGGGCAGCATCTTGGGCGGCTCGACGTCAGCCTTGACGCGCTTGGCGCCCGATGCTGGGCTGCGGACGAGTGACGACGGCGATGCTGCGCCGCCAGCGTTGGCGCCGCCACCATCGGCACTGGCAGCGGATACGGCCTCTTCTGGCGGGGGGCTCTGTTCGCTGCGCCGCTTGTTGGGTGAAGGGGTCTGTGTGTTGTGTGATCGTGTGTGTGGTGGATGTTGTGATGGTGGTTGTGATGGCAGTGGCTGACCAAAGGGTTGTGTGTGTGATGGGTGTGCAGGCACACAGCCTACGCTCACAGCCGCCGGCGGGCAGCCTGGCGGGCCGTCTGTCTGGGCAGCGCCGCAGCCGACGCCCTGCTCGATGCCGGGTTCCATAGGGCCGGGGCCCGGGGTCGGGGGCGGGTCGAGCGGCGTGGACGGCGGGGGCGGGTAGCGGTGGGGGTAGGCGGCGTAGTCAAACAGCTCCATGGGCGAGTACTGGGTAGCAGCGTCGACGGCTACATAGCGGTGCGACGAGGAGGAGGAGGAGGGGGGGGTGGTCGTCGTTGCTGGGGCGGTGGTGGTGGTGATCGTTGTGGTATCGACCGGACGGGCCAGCGGCGAGCTCACGGACGGGGCAGCCGCCAAGGCAGCGCCCTCGGGCAGGACGGGCGACAAGGACGAGGGCCTTGCAATGGAGCCAGCGGCTGATGCTGCTACCGCTGATGCTCCGATGGCCGAGATCCGGGAGGGGGAGTGGCGAGGCGACCGGGCGGTGGCGGACGCATAGTGGAATCCGGGGATGCAGGGCGAGGCATTGGTCGATCGGGTCAACATGGCGCGCGGGCGGTCATTGTCCGTGTGGATGGTGGTCGAGGGTGGTTTTTCGCAAGGCGAGGCGGTCGTATCAGCGGTGCGCAACTTTCTGCCACCCGCTCGCTGCTTAACCGCTGCGGGGCGAAGGCCAGAAAGGGGCCAGGGATGACAACAGGGCCTGCAGCCTGTGGCGTTAGCGTGTGGAAATTTCTGCAGGTAGCGGTATAGGCCAACAGACGAGACGGCAGAGGCGGTAGACGGTAGACGGCAGACAGCAGACGGTCGGACAGAGACGGCAGAGGCAGAAGAGACCGTGGCAGAAACGGGAAGAGAGAGACGGACAGAGTCAAAAACTGGCGATAGGCAGGAGCGGCGGTCGGAACGGGCTCGGACAAAGAACCTCCTTGTTATCACGCGAAAAAGTCGCCTATTAGCTGCAGCAAGGCTCGATAGCGAATATGCGGGTGTAAGGCTTTGCGCAAGCAGTTTTTCCAGACTGCCGGGCCCAATGACAGCTGTGGCAGCGAATCCTAGTGGGGGAGTATAGCGGCTATAGTGGCTGTTTCGTCACTGCTAGCCATTTCCTCTCACCGACGAGCGGATGGTGTCTTGGGCGCGAGACTGTCCACGTGAGCGAGATTCCGGCAAAGCAAAGAATGTTTGTACACTTGTGCCATGCCTCGAGCCGTAAAACAGGCATGCCATCGCCGCCGGCATGCCGGCAGACCTGACCGCCCGACATTCTCGTCCTCCGATCGCCGTCTAGACCGCCGTGGCGGCTCTGGCCAAGCCTCTGGAACAGACAAATAGGCGTCGCCAAAGCGAGCTCGTGCTCGTGGCTGCTGAGCCACCAAATCGCGCTAGCCCCGTCTGATTAGGTAGCAAATGCCTGTGGCGGTGCACGCCCCAAAATCTGGCGTCGCAGGACAAATCACGGGGCAGCATCACCGACTGCATCCATTCTCCGGCGTGCAGTACGACGTACAACAGCCTAGTGCATCGGCGGCATCCGGTGAGCGGGAGCACGGTACGGCATTACGACTCGCGAGCGACGACACAAACAGCAACGGTATCGATACTCATTATCCAACCGGCATTTATATACACAGCATCCCTACTCGTACAGCGACATCCATCACGCGACACCTGACGTTGTCCACCGCCAGGATGGCCCTCGTGCAGAGCCAGGCGATCCTCGAGCAGCTCCAGCATGCGCGGTCGGCGAACGAGCGCATCGTGGCGCTGCAGGCCCTCAAAAACGACACGGTTGGCCACGTGCTGAAAAAGACCAAATGGGTCGAACTCGGCGTGTTGCGGCCGATTGTGCGCTGTATCCTGCTTGGGCGGCCGGCGAGCCGGGCGGACAGCCGGCGACTGTCGACCGGAGCGGCCGACGGCCTGTCGCATGCAGACCTCTCGCGGCTGCAGGCCTTGGAGTTGCTGGGCGTGTTTGCTAGCGGTACGTTTATCGTGTCCTTTTTTTTCTTTCCTGTCGGCCTCGTCGTGATTCTGACGGCACAGGCGGCCCTTCCTTTCTCCCGCCCCTGCACGCGGCCGGCGCCCTGCCCGCCATCCTCTCCTGTATCGACCCCCAGACGACGCCCCCCCGGCTGGTCTACGCCGCGCTGCGCGCCATTGCCACCATGGCCAAGACGGCCGCGCTCGTCGACCTCGTGCCGTCAGCCGCGCCGCCGCCCATCACCACGGCCGAGCTCGCCAATGCGCTCTTTTCCGGCCACCACCTCGCCGCCCTCCACAGCATTCTGGCGCCGCGGCCGCCGCAAACGCTCCCGCCACCGCAACAGTTCTGGGCCGACTCCATTGCCAACGTCGCCATCGCCCTCATCGGCCTGCTCTGCCGCGAGGAGCGCCACCAAGCCGCCCTGGCCAACGCCGGCGCGCTCGACGATCTGGCCGTCAAGGTGGCCAGCCTCGTCGTCGCTGGCGGCCTCGTCGTCCCCGGTGCCGAGACCGCTGCCGAAAAAGAGGGTCTGCGTGAGGCCATTCCACCGCCCGCGTCGCCGCGCCTCGATGCCGCCGCGCTGCTCTCTGCCGTCACCGCCGTCCTCGGCGACTCGCGCCTGCGCGCCTGCACGCTGCTCTACGCGCCCGCCATCCTCGCCATCTTCCCGCAGCTCGAGTTTGACGGCGCTGCCCACGATATTTACGCGGCCTGGAACGCCCTCTGCATGGGCGGCCTCAGCAACCTACACGACCAGCCGCTCGGCGCCCTCGACCTGCTGCTGCCCGCCATACCCTCCCAGCAGTCGCGCTCCTACTTTGCCCAGAACTCGCCCTTTCCGCCTCTCGGCATTTCCCTCTCGCGCGACAACCTTGCCGCCCTCGGCCTCGGCGGCAGCACCGGCAAGCGCTCCGGCTCCCATAGCCAGCCGCGTCCGTCCTGGGGCCGAGACGGTGCTGGTGGTGCTGCCGCTGGTGCTGCCGCTGAGTCCGCGGCACAACAGCTCTCGCCGCTGCCGCAGCCGTCGGAATGGGAGTCGGCCGATGCCGAGAGTCCCATGGTGCCATGGCTGCTTGGCCTGGTGCGCTCGTCGTCGGGGCTGCAGCGTCTGGCTGCCGCCTCCGTGTTAACCTCGCTCTTCCGCGCACAGCTGACCAGCAAGTCGCGCGAGGCCGCCATGGCTCTACTGGTTGTGCCGCTGCTGTTGCGCATGCTCGCCGACGCCAGCGCCGCCAACACCACCACCCTCGACGATGCTGTCCTCTTCAAGCAGCGCGCGAGCACCGAGACCGCCCTGGCCGTGCTGGCCCGCTTGATTGCCAACCGCGAGGTCCTGCAAAAGGCTGCGGTGGACTGCAACGCCACGGCCATTCTGGCCAAGCTGCTCAAGGAGTCCTACGAACCGACGCCGCTACGGTCGACTTTGCGGCCCTGGAACCCTACGCCGCCAGCATCGCGAATAGCCACACCAGAGCGGCGTCTCAAAGGGTCAGACGACGACGACAGCGAGGGCATGGAAGACCAGGAGGAGCTGGAGGAGCTGGATGGCGACAACTCCCTGGATCCCCTCGGCCCGCAAACCGTCCATGCCAGCCGTCCGGGCCCGGCCGGGCTCGATGAGCTGCTAGCGTACCGCATCCGGCTACGGGGTGCGGTGCTCCGGGCCATCACGGCATTGATCTCGTCCAAGTACGAGTACCAGAAGCGCTTTGTCGAGCAAGAGGCCATGCCGTATGTCTTGGCATCGCTGAGCCCGACGCCCAGCAAACCGCGGGCCGCCAAGGAGAAGACCAAGGCGGCCCAAGACAGCGACGCGGCAGCGGCCGGCAGCGACCAGGTCGACCCCGAGTATGGCCGCAACCCGACCGATGTGATGGTGGCGGCGTGCAACTGTTTACGCATGCTGTCGCGATCGGCGGCCATTTTGCGGACAACGTTACAGGACGCGGAGCTGGTCGAGCCGGTCATGCTACTGCTGCGCCACCCGGAGATGGAGGTCAAGAACGCAGCGACGGCAGTAGCCTGCAATCTGGTGACGGACACGAGTCCTATGCGGGAGGTGCGTATTTGCATGTGTTGGTAGTATATGTCACGTGACTGACCAGCAGGAATTCGTCGAGGCGGGCATGATGGCCATCCTGTGCAGCCACGCACACTCGCACAACTCGTCGCTGCGGTTGAACGCGCTCTGGGCACTCAAGCACCTTGTGGATGGCTTTGAGCCAGACCGCAAAAAGGCATGTCTGGAGCAGCTGGGCTCGGGCTGGCTGGTGCGGCTCATCGATCCGGACATGGACGAGGAGGAGTCGCCGTTTGCATGGGCCAAGAGCGAGGGCCGGACAGCGACGTCGTCGGGCAAGATGGCAGAGCTCTACGGCAGCGAGGACGTTGTGATGGATGCGGAGGAGGATGAGCGGGCGGTGAGCAAGGAGGACCAGGAAGACGTCCAGAGCATAGAGAATGCGGCTTGGTCCGCCACGTCGACGCTGCAGCGGGCGCGCTTCCCGCGGATGAGCCACGAGCGCAGCCGGACGGGGCGGCTGCGGGAGGCCGAGGCGCGGCTAGCGGCGCTGCGGGAGACTGAACAGGCGCAGGTGCGGCGCGGCCACAGCGACGACGTGGAGATCCAGGAGCAGGGGCTCAACTTTATCCGCAACCTGATGGGCCCGGGACCGACGGCAATGGACTCGACGCGCGACGTGCTGCAGGAGACGACGGGGATGATTGACTACCTCTTTAGCGAGCTGGGACAGGACCGGCTCTTTCAGATTCTGCTGTCCAAGCTGCGGCCGCGGGTGGTGCGACGGAGTGGCAGCGGACTCGCGTCGATGGCCACCTCTATGATTGTCCACCCGCACAGCAAGATTGTGGAGGCCGTGGTGTTCCTGCTGGTGCACGTGTCGGCGAGCGTGCCGCGGCACCGGCAGGTGGTGATGGCGCACACGGAGCTGCTGAAAGCGCTGGTGGCGCAATTTAGCAGCCGCAACAAAGGCGTGCGGCTGGCACTGTGCCACCTGCTGTCGAACCTGACGTGGCAGGAGGACACGGACGACACGGCGGTGGTGACGCGGCGGCTGGAGCTCAAGCGGCTGGGGATGCTAACGAAGCTGCAGCGATTGCAGGCGGAGGACGGCGACCTGGACGTGCGGGAGCAGGCCAAGATGGCGATTCACCAGCTGAGATAGGCAGACAGAATGCAGCGGGCCGGAAGGATGACGTCGCGGCGGTGAGCGTTTCGTCATGGCAGCGCATTTCCTTTGATGCCGCAGCCTCGTTTCCTTTTCCCCTGCCAAACGCACAGCTGGAGACATGCTGGGATGCTTTTGTTCGAGCCGGCTGCCGTTGCATGAGCGATGCATCTTGCGGGGAGAGGCGGAGCGGCGTCAAGAGCCAAATACGTAATGAATCTGGGGCAGGGGCTGTTTGCTTCTGTATCACGTGACGACTACCACAACGACAACTTCTATATGGACCAACATTTCCTCTTGACCCTTTTCTCTTTCTATTCCTCTGCTTTCGTTTCCCTCTCTTTCAAGACGTCCGGAACCTCTCTGTCACGGAGGAAGCAGAAAAGGATCTGGATCAGTACGTTAAGCTCTGGGTCTTGGCTCGGCGGCAGTTTGATGAGCTCGTGCCTCGAAATCTCGCCAGTATGCCGCCGCAGAACTGGTCGAGTCTCTGGTAGCTCCTGCCACAGACAGGGCTACCGAAAATGGCGGATATGCGAGCGAGTCTGTTTTTGCAGAACTGCTGGAACAACACCAGGACTACGACAGCGGCCTGTACCTGGCACCGTATACCACACTTGTCGGCCCATCCGGCATTGGAAAGTCATTTGCGGTGAAGCAGCTAGCGGTCCGCCATAGCCTCTATGTAGCCCATTCCAATCTGGCCAGACAAAACGCCAATATGTATCTCCGCCCGGTCATGGTAGGAGATGCCACCACGAGTTCCGCGTCTCTGCCCGTGTGGACGACATATCTGAAAAATCAGATCCAGCTGGCACATGCCAGCGAGCAAGGCGGCATCGCGGCCGGCGGCCTCTTCGCCCTGTTCACATCGAAGCGGGGGAAGCTTGTCGCGATACGCAACGATCTGGTGCGCCTGTTCCATACCGAACAGGAAGGGCGGCCGATGGATGTCCGGGTCCTCGCCCTGCTTTTGGGCCGCACCCAAGACGAGCTCAACGATCTCGGGCTGAACACTCCGCCCGCTGTGCCTCTCCCGCCGGGCCGTCATCTGCTTTGACGAGGCCAGGGCCCTCCTCGGCGAGGAAGAGAGCACGCCGTTCCGAGCACTGCGCATGGCAGCCAAAGATTTGGCCCGAGACGGCATGGCAGCACAAGATGGCCCGAAGAATGACAGCTTCTTTCTCATCCTCTTGGACACCACCTCCAAGATCACCAATTTCACGCCCCCTTCGCGGTATGACTCAAGTGCCAAGATCAACTGGCAATTGCTTTATCACCCCATCCACGCGATTGATTCTCTTGATGTCTTTGCCCGGCGCGCTGCCGACCTGGCAGACCCCTGTGGCACCGACGAGGCCGTGGTGCAGCTGTTCTACCACGGGCGCCCCCTCTGGGGAGCCCTTCTGGAATCGGGCTACACGTGGGAGAGGCTCCTCTCTGTTGCCGTGGACAAGATTACCGGTCAAGCGGATGCACTGGCCTATGGCATTTCCCTACTCTCGTACCGGATGAACTTTTACGTCTGTTCTTCCACGTTGGCGGAAGCCATGGTGGCTTCCTCCCTGCGGTACCTGATTGCGATCTCATACGACAGGGACAGCCTGATGACAACACAGCCCAGCGAGCCGGTATTGGCCTTGGCTGCTGCCTGTCTCCTGCAAGACGCATCGACCCGGGAGGACGCCATCCGGTCCTGGAGGCCGCTTACAAGCGCGGTGCCGCACTCTATCTGCCTCCCAACTCCCCCGGCATCGACATGGCGATCCCCGTCCGGATGCCAGACGGCGGCATGGCGCTTCTTCTCGTCCAGATCAAAAATCGCAAAGACGACACGCTGACTGCGGGGCTCAGGTTGTACATGAGCGAGGCACTGAAAAAGGCCGACCAGGCCCTCGGTCTATCAGGGACAGTTGCGCGGCGTCGTCGGACTGATCATGTGCTTGCGCACCCTGCAGAGTCCCCATTTGGTCATGACCGCGCCGGGTGCCCCGCCGGAGGGCAGCAAGGCGACGCGTGCGGACACACGCAGAGGACGGCGAGGAGGCAATGCAGCGGCATCGGCCGCGAGGAAGGGCAAGGCCGCCATCCCGAAGCTCGAGCCAGCAGCGCTCCTGGGCATCGCCTTTGGGCTTGATTCCGCGCTGTACCCGTGCATGGAGCCGGAGGAGAACACGGACTTGAGCCACCACCCAGAGCTGCACCCGCGCATCAAGGTGCAGCGCGAGGACAAGCAGCTGGGACGAGAGACGTCAAAGGGCGTTTGCCAGCTGCTCAACGACATTTTGAACCACTGGCCGTGCGCGTACGTGGAGGACGACACGGCGTCCCACTACGCCCAAAAGCTCCTGAATCCGTTCATCGAAATTGGCGTTTCGGGAGAGGATGTCTCCATGGTGGACACGGAGTGACAGGGGAACGGGAAACCGTCGTGTGGCGGTGGTCCTGTTCTCTTTCTTGGAGTGACGCAACGCTGCCAGGAGCGGTGAGCCTCGCCAGCAGGTGGGCTGGTCCCGGTCGAGTGGCGGATCACAGGTTTGCCTCTGCTGGCGACGGAAGCAACGGAAGGCTCCAGAAAAGCGCCCAACGGACAGCAGGGAAACGGCACGCCGACTTTCGGAAGGACGACGGACAGTGTGGCAGCATGACTGGTTGCGAGGGATTTGGCAAGTCCCGTTTTTGTAATTCTTCTAGTTGTTTCTCAACTCATCGTACTCGTGGCCCTCTTTTTCCGGGCAATTTCTCAGCGCCGTTGCAACTTGTCTCCCATGTGCTGTGCGGCCGCTAGGGAAAGGCGGCAGCAGACCCCACTCAAGTGCCCAAGAAAGAACTACCGGCGCCAAGAGAGGGCGACTGCATCGGCGATCGCTGCAAAAAATAAAAGGCTGTTCTAGTGGAGATGTGTCAGCGCATCCCGAGGGCGAGTGGTAATTGTACCACTCAAACACGTAGTATCAACCCAAGCTGGTTGCGCTCCCGGGCCTCGAAAGGTCCAGAGGCTCGTACGATGGTTCACCTCGTAGAAGGTACGAGGACTCGTGCAGTATGAGGACGAGGATGAGGACGAGGATGAGGACGAGGATGAGGGCAAGGATGAGGACGAGACGAGACGAGACGCACTCCGCTGCAAAGTAAGATACGACGCAAATCAAACCAAACAGCCCGACAAGAAAAACCAAACAACGGCGAAACAGTGGCCGATCGAGGCGAAAATCAGGTCACAAGATCGTCATGTGGAGTGCCGTCGGCAGAAACAGCGAGACCAAACAGCATACTCTAATGAGTGCGACCACGACCAACCGATGCACGGCTGGAACCGGTCAGTGCGTTGCGCAGGATGCAACTGGATTCTTGCCACCCGCCTTGCTTCCTGATCAATGAGCGCTATGTCGGCGGGGCGCTTCGCTGCGGGAGTTGCAGCGGACCGCCCTAAACCTAAATTGCCGCTTTGCCCCGTCACCTGACGGCTCCAGCATGCCAGCCTTGGGCCTTGCCGGGGCATCCGAGGTGTCCGGCGGCGGCGTCGTTTCTCGGATGCCCATCCATGAAACCAGGACGACTGCATGGGCTTTGGACATTGCATCGCGATGCGTGTCAGATGAGCCGGACGAGCCGGATGTGGCAGCATGTGGCAGCATGAGACGGTGGTAATTTCAGTTGCAGACAAAGCGATGCACTCGACGGATCGGTGAGACGGAGTCGTCACACAGTGTCGTTGTTCTGCTTGTTCTCGTTCGACGTCTTTCATTTCTGCTGGCCCCTCGGACTTGTCACCGCCTCGCCGAGACCATGGCCTGTCGAGCAGGAGACGTGCAGAATCCTGCCGCGGCCTCGCCTTCGGCCGCGCACGTAAACCCCGATGCCGCTTTGGCCTTGTCGCCGTCGTCGACTCGTCGAGCGTGCGGAGAAACCGGTGGAAACGCTGCGAAGGGGCCCAGCTGCAGCAGCCGGCTTCGGCACGTGTGTGCCGGCCACGACACTGTGCGGAGAGCCTCGCCCTAGTAGCCGCGGCTGGCCAATCAGAACGCTGCCCCGCCCAAACCCTACTGTCCATCAGCAACTTTGCACAGGACGAGCACGAGCACGAGCACGAGCACGAGCACGTTTTGGCACAACGGCAACACACCCCCGGCCTCCGTGTGCCGTCTTGCCCGCGCGTGTGACGCACCAGAGTTTTTGAGGGGGGGTGTGCATTCTGCGTTGCGTTGCCGGACCGGCCGGAGACGACGACGCGGACGGGGATTGGTCATGGACCGTTTTGGTCGCTTCGTTTTGGTCATTGGGTCGGTGCGTCTGTTGCGGTCAGGCATCTGGCCTCTGTCGTCCGTCAGACGGTTCGTTCAATTTGCACCATGCAAGCGATCCCGCTCGCCTCGGATTCTCGGCCTCGCTCGGCTTCTGGCCCAAGGCTGCGCTTGGTCATGACGTCGTCTCGCCTGTCGACCCTGGCCGGGCCGCCGTGTATAAGAGATGCCTCTGTCCGCCGCGAGAACGTCGGATTGTTTTCTCATGCAACAGTTCTACTGCTCTGATCTCCTTCATCTGATCAGCTTCCATCTTCTAATACTCCTAACCACTTCCCTTTAATACTCCCTTTACACCTACTCTGCACTTTGAAAGTGTCACACCAATCACCATGGGTGTCATTCAATACCGCACAAACGATGCTCTGGACATCAACCCCCCATCGGGCGACACGGTCCTGTCGGAGAACGGCTCCGACTGGCTATGGGCTGTGACTGCGGTCTATGTCATCTCATTTGTACGTTGTCGACGTTGTCGTGCCTGCTCCTCCTTGTCTTCCTCCCGACTAACCATGGACAGATTGCCTTTTTCGCGCTCTCCTTCCTCGCTCGCGGCGGCGAAAAGGTGTTCCACTACATCTACACCATTGCCCTGCTGGTCGGTTCCATCACCTACTTTGCGCAGGCCTCGGATATCGGCTACAGCGTCGTGACCATGACCGATGAGCTGCAGAAGGGAACTACGCGCCAGATCTTCTTCACGCGCTACATCAACTGGGTCGTCAGCTTCCCGAGCGTCGTCATCAGCCTCGGCCTGCTCTCGGGCGTTTCGTGGGCCACAATTGTCTACAACGTCTTCCTCGCCTGGTTCTGGATCCTCGCCTACATCTCCAGCGCCTACACCACGACCACGTACAAGTGGGGGTTCTACGCCTTTGGCACTATCGCCTACATCCTGCTGGCTGTTGGCACGACCGCTCTGAGCTTCCCGTCGGCTCGCCGCGTCGGTGTGACCCGCGACTTTGCCATCCTGTCCGGCTGGACCAACCTGCTGTGGCTGCTGTACCCCATCTCGTTCGGTCTGAGCGACGGTGGCAACTACATTAGCGAGACCAGCGGCTTCATCTTCTTTGGTATCCTCGACATCCTGTTCATCCCGATTCTGTCCTTTGCCACCATCTTCCTGGCCCGCAACTGGGACTACGGCAAGCTTAACATCGCCTTCACCCAGTACGGCCGCGTGCCCGTCGCTGCCGGCACCTTCCCGGAGAAGGAGGCCCCGGCTGCCACGCCCGCCATCCCCGAGACTGGTGTTGCTGGCGAGGCCACCGTCTAGACGGCCGGACTCGTGTGTGACGCCGGCGACATGCCCCCGGACAGAAATGTCCCCACGATACCCAACATGCCCCGCGTCTGGCCAGACAGCCTATCGGCTGTCGACTGCTCCCCGTCCCTGACCGTGTCTTGGACGGAATGCTCGAAAGAAAAAAAAACCTACCTTTCGTGCCCAGTTCCGCTGGGCAGGCTTTTATTGATTGCGCTTTTGGAAGGGATACCCCATTTTACACTCGCTTATGATGCAACGGCATATACCCAATTGCGCCGAACTTCGCGCTTGCTTTTTCCCCGTCTGCTCTGTGGGCGGGAAGGCAGCTGTCTTGCGAGACAGCTGGTAATGGTAATACACATACAATCGTTTGAATAAAGACCTATTACGTCTGCTACATGAAGTGAAGTAAAGAATGTTCGTATCTATCAAATGAAACGGTAACTCGAAGTTGTTTATAAGTTTATAAGCTCTTGTATTGAAGTGTGGTCAGTTTCTCTACGATACTGAAATGCCCAGAGGGCTGTTTGTGTTATCTAGGAGATATTTAGATACCGACATCTACAATATCTCCGAAAGTGAGAGATGAAAAGAATGCGTCCAGACGTACCAGGAACAATCGAGATAAAGCCATTCTCGAAATGCGAGACACCATCTGAAATTCCCACGCTGCTGAATCTGAAACACGGCTAAACTATTTGGTCACAAGCAAATGCTAGACATGCAAAACAGAAAAAGGAATATGGAACTCGAGCACTAGAAGAATACGAAGAGCACGGAGCACTCTAGAAGCTGACAAGAATGCCAGGGGATTGGAAAAGTACACTGACGTGGGACGCGATGTCGGCTTTCATGCGCTGAAACCGCCACAGAGCCAACCACTCCTGTCCGGCCGTCCGACCGTCCGACCGTCCGAGACACGGCCAACACAGCCACCTGACCGTTACCGCGTGGCAGCGAACCCTTGCACTGAAAAGGCAGAAGAAAAAAAGGGCCAGGAACCGCGGAGGATTACGCCTTCCCAAACAGCACCAGAAAACTGGAAAAACAAAGAAATCAGGCCACGCCGCTCTTTGGTCCGAGACATTGGACCAGCGCATGGCCGCCACCTGTTTTGCTCCGTGCTGGTGGTATTTCTGGGCTCGGAAGCGGCAACGCGCGTAGACGGGAACAGGGACGGAAGAGTGCGAGTTCATTGCCGCTCTCGAGGCTGCGCAGTCGCTGAACAGGACCATACATACGCTCAGACACTGGTTCACTGCACGCCCCCCGGCATCAACCCGTTCAGACCGACGACTGGCACGCTGCGTCTCAGCCGAGACTGGGACTCGGCAAGCGCAGTGTGGCCGACGCCGACGGTCACACAGCAGCCTCCCGCCTTTAAGTTGTTCGACATACCGCCACAAGGGAGGACAAACGATGCAATATTGGTTCTAGAAGGGGCTCGCGTGGAGGACAGCAGGAAAACGAGGCTGTGGTACCGGCAGCGAGGCTTTGTCCAGGGCGGCAGGCCAGAGACGATCGGCCAGTCTCCACCAGCGTGCATGAGGTGAGACGGCCATGCGGTGGCGGCGTTGTGATAGCTCAGAAGCAGACCGAGAGAGCCGGCGGAACAGTACTTCTGTCGAGTATGCGGAACAATGTAAGCGTAAGAGTTTACATAGCTTGAATAGTGTCCATGGTCGCGTCTAGACCGGCAACGGCGCACCCGGCAGCTGCAAGGGTAGAGTGTACGGCTTGTTAGTTGAGCCGAGATACACTGGTCTTGGCCTCGGCCTGGCTATCGCTGACTCGGCCGCCCCAAAAGGAGCACGGAGCATTTGGACGTATCATGGAGTCCCGGACGCTGCATCGCGTCCGCCCAGCTGTGCGTATGCGCGGGAGCAATGCACTGCGACGCCGGGGAGAAGAGAGCGCCGTTCCTGTGCAGCCGGTGGAGGATGCGTTCAGTGGGTTCAGTGGATCGGCGGATGGCGATAAGATACGGAGTACATGGCAGGAACAAAGTACCCGTAGGCGGCTGCCGCTAGTGGACCTGCGGCAGGGCCCAGTCAGGGTGGAGGCGCTAGTGCGCGAAATGCGTACGAATGAGGAAAGATTCTGCGCGTGAATGAACTTTTCGAAAGTTGCCTTTGCCAGGTTGGGATAGCGCATAACTAGAGACCAGTTTACATCAGCATGAAGGGGTGTTGGCTTGAGGCATATCGAAGAGCGTGATATTTAGGGAGGACGATGAGCAGTGCTCTATGCTCGTACTCGTACTCTACGCGCTACACTACTCGCCTGATCAAACCAACAGACGGAAAGCGGTGTAGCTCACGCTATGATGAAGCAAGGGAGACGAGCACGAGGCGCATCAAGCCGACCCAAGCGACTCGAGGGCGACCCAAGAACCAGGCCAGCGATACCAGGCCGGGACCAACAGGAGAATACATACTTTCGTAAGCGACCGTTTGCTGGGAACGGCCCCCCCCAACCCAGCCAAAGGCGAAACAGCGGCCCGCGCGAGATGAGATGTGTCGACGCGCCTCGCAAGGGGAAATGCGACGTGGTCGCCAAGTTGTTGTCCGGATGAGCAAGTAGCCGGGCAGAGGACTGCAAGTCAAGTCAACGCAAGCTGCTTCCCAGCACGATGAACCGTTCGCCGGACGCGATTCGTGCAGACACTCCGCAAAGACAGGCAAGGCTCGTATTTGGAGCCAATGGCAGGCCGTCTCCGCAGTCTTTGGCCTGGCGCTGACCCTCTGGAATAATTGGCAGTCGCCACACAGACCGGAGATCACTCTGGGGCGACTTTGTGCAGCCGGTTCGACAACGTCGACCAAAGCCGAGGGCCCCAAAAAGAACCCAAAACCCGCCAACAGCCCACGTCGTAGCGCTACGGCTAGTGTGTCTGGCCTGTGCACTAGGCTGCTTCAGGGTGTCGCTGGCTCCAAAGCGACGTTGTGCTGTAGCGAATCCTGCAGAGGACAAGGATGGTGCAAAGTCGATTGCGCAAGTAGACAATGGGCGGGGTCTCGGGAGTCGCTCGCTTCGTAGCGAGTGTGCGAGCGTGCGCCGTATGCGAATGTGTATGCGTGTATGCAAATGTGTGAATACATATGCATGTATCCACATCCACACACGTCAAAGTCTACGTAACGGAGTTCTGGGCCGGCTTGCAAGACACGTTCGTCTCCCTGACCCGCGCAGAACGGGTGGGGGGGAACCTGGCCACGGGCTTGGGAGCGCACTCGTCTCATTGTTCGTTTTCGTTTGTTCGTGCTCGGTAGCACCATGGCAGGTAGCAGGTACAGGGACATGCACAATATGCATGTATCGTAGGTTTGTACTCCGTACGCACCCCTGTCCACACCGTGCAGTTGTGCCGAGTGGATTAGCCCAGCCTATTTTTGCGGGTCAGGTGCGGATCGCTTGTCCCACCTGACCAACCACAGTGCTCAACCGGCTTCCCGAGCCGGGGACAGTACGCCCTAGACCGAGTGCAGCCCGCAGACAGTGCAAGGCCCGTCGGTGCTCCTATCGGCCGCGAATAGTGCAAGTACAGGTACTGGCAGCCCCCAGACGCCCCCCAACCACCCGCTAAGCCGCCCCCATAGCCAACGGCAGCGCCAATCCGGGAGGGGCTCGAGCGCCCGTCTCCTTCCCTGTATCTGGTTGGTACTCATGCATCTTACGAGAATTCCCAGGCTCTGAGCCTAGCGCCTGACCGGCCCTTTTGTTCTCCCACCTCGCCGCCTCTTCTTTCACCACACCTCATTTCCCCCTTGTCCTCGTCCCTGGTCCGCTAGCTGGTGCACATTGCACGTCTGCACAGCCGAAACGCTCTTTCCTGTTAGCTGCACCCCAGTCGACGGACTACACTGTATCTGTCCGACTCCTCTTTTCCCGCGTTCTTTGATCTCTGGCCCGTCCTTTTGACCCTCTTCTTCCTCTCGATCCGCTCCCTCTTCTCCTCTCCTCTCTCTCCTCTCTCCCAACCGTTGCCGGCCGTTATTCTGTCTGCACGTTTCGACCTTGCCGACCGCCATCGGCTGCGCCCCCATCACGCTGTCTGCCGTCGAGCCACACTTGGTCTCCAACACATCGAGTAGGATCGAGACCAGCCGAGTCGTCGCCATGGTTGCCACCTCCATCCCGGCCGGTTCGTCGGAGCCGGTCATGATCGAACGCGTCACCAGCTGCGGCCGCCACCTGTGGTACCGCCTCGAGGTGGTCCAGCAGCCAGAGCGTGCCCGTGCTTGCGGCGCCGGTCCAAAGTGTGAGTGAGAGAGGAAGAGAAGGAGAAGTAAAAATAGGAAAAAGAAAAAAAGAAAAAGAAAAGCATGTAGAAACAGAAGCACTGACATCCTAGCCTCTGCGGACCGCCGTCCAGTCGATCCGCCGCCGGTTGTCGAGTTGCGCATCTTTGAGGGTCCCACGGTTGAGCGCTCCAAGGACGTCACGTTTACCTACAACGCGAACTTCTTCCTCTTCGCCACGCTCGAGCACGCGCGCGTCATCGCCCACGGCCGCGTCCAGGCGCCCTCAGCTTCCACGCCACCCGTGCTGACCGGTATGCCAGTCAGCGGCATGGCCTACCTCGACCGCCCCCAGGAGGCCGGCTATTTCCTGTTCCCCGACCTGTCAGTCCGCCACGAGGGCCGCTATCGCCTCGTCTTTACGCTCTACGAGCAGACCAAGGAGGCCGCCGACCTCGACAAGGACGGCGCGGATCAGCCCGAGTCCTTTGACTGCCGCATGGAGATCAAGTCCAACGACTTTACCGTCTACAGCGCCAAGAAGTTCCCCGGCCTGACCGAGAGCACCGCTCTCAGCCGCACCGTCGCCGAGCAGGGCTGCCGTGTGCGCATCCGCCGCGACGTGCGCATGCGGCGCCGCGAGGGCAAGTCGGGTGCTGCTGCTGCGGCCGCTGCGGCCGCCTCCAGCGCTGACGCCCGCGAGGAGGAGTACGCCCGCCGCCACCGCACGCAGACGCCCGAGGTCATCAACGAGTACCGCGCCCGCTCCATGAGTGTCGAGTCGGTCACCCGCACGCCCTACGGCCCGGCCAACACGTCGCGCCGCCCCTCGGTCGACTACCACCATGCCGCGCCCTCGCCACAGCCAGGTCCGTCCATGCCGCCTGCTTTTCCGGCCGCAGGCGCCGCCGCTGCCAACAGCAACCACCTGCGCTTTGCCGGCCAGCTGCCTGCCTATGCGCCCTCGTCGTCGTCGTCGGTCCCGCCCTCGCCGACGTACAGCACGGCCACCCACGTGTCCTACACACAGCATCAGCAGCCGCCACCGCTGCCGTCGCCGCAGCAGCAGGCCACGCCGCATGCGCACCACGCGCCGCACCACTCGGCCTCGTCCTTTTCGGGGCCCTCACCATCTGCTACGCCGGCCCCCAGCCAATCGCCCTACTACCAGGACCGTCCAGCGCCGCTGTCCATGCCGAGCTCGTCGCCCGTGGTCAGTGCGGTTCCGTCGCCCCGCCGTGACTCGTTCAGCAGCGCGGTGGACTACCGTCGCATGTCGGCCAACTACACGACGGCGCCGCCGCTGGCGCAGACGCCGCTGCCATCGCCTTCGCAAGCGATGCCACAGCCGCAGCCCATGGCCGTGGACGAGGAACGGCGCGGGAGCACCAAGACGACGCTGCCGCCGCTGAGCGAGATGATTGCGTCCTTTGGCAACCAGGAGCAGCGGCCGCGGTCGGACAGCATCAGCCACGGGAGCAGCCACGGGAGCAACCATGGGAGCAACCACGGCGGCAGCCACGGCAGCAGCATCAGCGAGAACAATGGGGCGCCGTCGCAGAGTCGCGTGCCCTCGCTCAGCCATCTGCTACTGCCGCAGCCGGTGATGACACCGTCGGTGACAACGTCGGCACCGGCCGCAAACACAGCGGCGACCATAGGCAAGAAGCGGTCGTACGGGCAGTACAACAGCCTGGATACGGCGAAGGAGGCGTACCAGCTGGACGCGGCGGTTAAGAACCACGCGCGGCAGCCAGAGCCAACACCGCTGCACGACCTCGAAGAGCTGTGGTGGAAGCGCGCAGATGGCACCATGTGGTCGGCGCGAGGCGAAGTGCAGCAGCCGATTGCATGAGGCAAGGCGGTGCTGAATGGAAGCAGTCGTCGTTCCGTGGGTTCCTGGTGACTTGGTTGGCCCGTTTGGCTCTGTGGTCTGCCGACGCAGAAAGGACCCCGTGGCAGATCTTGACACAGCAGACCTGGGCCGTCTGCTGGTTGCGTTTTTGAAATTTATTGGGACTGTATTTGTCACGGCGGCGTCGGGGTCTGGGCGTTTTTCATATCAGATTTTCTATATCCGTTTGTCTCAGTTTTTGTCTTCTTGTTTGTCGTTTCTACCAGCTGTTTGTTGCCGCTTTCTTACGAAGTCGTCTCCTCTGTCACGCTCCTATGTTTCCTATGTCGTCAATGGTTCGTGGACCGTATGGGACCGCTTATTCTCATTTCTGATTGGTGATCTTGTGAATCTGTCCTTCTTTGGGTCTGCCCAGTGCGCCTTTTTCCCTTTTGTCTTTTTTGTACCGAAAACACGTTTTTCCAAATACAGAGCCCATATTCTATACCTAGACCGTGCATGTCTCGACCTGCGGCGCACAGCCGGACTCCGTCGGGGTAGTGCACTTTCTCGCTCGGGAATGTTGGTCAAGCAGCAATTTCACGCAGACAGAGTGGAGGACGTTGACGACGGGAGCCCCACTTTAGCGGTTGCCCGTTGCGGCAGAAAGTAAACAAAGCCGGTCCGAGCGTTGGCAACCGGAAAAACAGAAGAGCGGCAGGGAGACGAATGCGCCAAAAGAAAACAAGTCACCCAGAGCACAAGGAGATAGCAGACTGGCGGCAATCAACCACGACAAAGCACAAGACGGGGTATCTCTGGTGCGCGACAACTGGCCTGGAAGCCCAGACGCAAACAAGTGGCAAGAAACGTCGCCATGGAAGACGGCATCGTCGACGCGACGGCCGGCAAAGCCCGCCGTCCCTTTTCCTTTCCCGGGACGACATTGCGGCAGCAACAGCAACAACAGCAACAACAGCAACAGCAACAGCATCTGGCACACAATCTGCCGGCCATCCGCTCCCGCTTCCTCGAAGGCTCGATGAACGACCGCGTCAGCGCAGCGCCGCCCGTGGCGTTTCTCGGGCCCGAGTCGGCCTCGTTTTTTGCGCCGTGTGCGGCCGGCGAGCAGGAGGACGGGCCCAACCGGGCACGGCACTCGCTGCAGGTGGCGCCGTCGTTTGCGCCGTCGGCAGGCAGCAGTGGGAGCAAGAGCAGCGGTAGCGGCAGTACGGGCAGTGCGGGCAGCCGTCGACCCGTCAGCTTCTTGGCGCCCCTCTGGGATGGCGTCCGGTGGCTGCACCGCCTGCGACGCGGCGGGGAGACAGCGCAGAGCGCGCAGAGCACGCAGAGCACGCAGATACCGGCAGCGGCAGCGGCACCAGCACCGGCACAAACAGTACCATCACTCTCTCCGCCCGCCCCACCTGGTCAGCAGCCCTCAGCCGATAGCGTCCGGGCCAGTTACCAGCAGCTGGTTGACTCGGGCTTCTTCCGCGCGCGGGCGATTCCTGCCGCACGGGCCGGTCTGCGCCGCGAACCCGAGGCACCGCCGGACCTTCCATCTACCGTGCCCATCCGCCGGGGCACAAAGCGCGGACATGCCGACGACGAGGAGAACAGTCCCCTGGACGGCGACCTGGACGTGGCCGCGTGTGGGCGTCCCGGCGACCGCATCATCATGACGGCACGCAGCCGCGGGAAGCTGGTCAAGAAACTGCGCAAGTCCGAGGCGGACGAGGAAGAGCCGCCACAGGAGCAGACTAAGCAAACAGAGCAGGCCGAGCAGAAAGAGCGCAGCGATCGGGAGGACCCGCGTCCCTGGCGACCGGCCGTGCGGGTGCACCAGACAGAGGGACCAGGCGCACGACGGGTCCTGTCGAAACAGGGCAGCCGCGGGCCGCTGCGGGCGGCCGACCACGACAGCGCCCCCACGCCCGCGTTCCAAGTGGCCCGCGACAGCCGCCGCGGACGGACGACGACAACAACACACGGGTCCGGACCAGGACCAGCTACGGCGGCCCGGCGGCGGCGGCGAGAGCTGGCCGCCGCAGCCACGCCCGTGGTAGTGCACCAGGACGAAGAGGCGACCGCCCCGCGCACGGTCCGGGACCGCTCGCTGCACGGCCGGCCGCTGCAGCCGATGCACGCACAGCGGCCGTTGCAGCCATTACGGCCGCTCCAGGCACCGCCACCACCGCCACCACCGCCACACGTATATGCGCCACAGGTGCCACCACAGCAACCCATCAGCTTCCACTACCCGCAGCGGGTGCGGCCGCGGCCGGCCGGGCCACGACGGCAGGAGAGCGACGACGTGCTGCGGCCGGCGAAGCAGCGGCAGCGGCGGTGGGAGGGTGTCGAGGACGGGGAGAATGTGGCGCCGACGTGGGCCTAGGAGAAGGCATGAGGAACGAGCAAAGACTAGTCTTTTTGCGTGTGTTTTTAGGTGTTCTTGTTAGCAGATCCCCTGTATTCTATCGTCTATTCACTCTCAGCCTAGCAGGGCCAGCCGCGTCAAGGGCGTCATGACCGGTGCGGGCTCCTTGTCCACGGCCTCGTCGTCGGGCGCCTCCGCGTCGGGGTCGGCCGTGCCGGCTGCCGGCGCCGGCCAAACGTCGCCAATGGCCGCCCGACAGGCCTCGACCAGTTCGGCCAGCAGCGCCTCGACGGCCCGGGCACGCTCGAGCATGTCGCGCCGCACCAGCGCGGCCACGAGCGCGGCCACCTCGCTGCGCGCCTGCTCGACGCGCGCCACCAGCCGCCGCACGCTGCCGACAAGGTAGGCCAGCTCGTAGACGGTGCCCTTGCGGCCGCGCGCACGCTTCTTCTCCTCGCGCTTCCGGCGCGCCCGCACCGCCGACTGGCCGGTCTTGCCCGTCTGGCCGGTCTGGCCGGTCTTGCCCGTCTGGGTGCTGTAGCGCGTAAAGAGGCTGCCGCCGCTGGTGCTGAGGCGCGAGCTGGCCGCGACCGACACGTCGTCGGGCACGTCCGTGTCGGGCACGTGGCCCTCGTAGAAGCGGAGGGGGTCCGCGGCGGCCGTGGCGCGCAGCTCCAGAATGCGCGGCACTTGCGCCCGCAACTGCGCGCGGCAGTCGGCCAGCAGCTCCGTCGACGAGGCCACGGCATCGCCCAGGCCGCTGTCGACGGCCGTCGCCAGCAGGTCGGTCCGGCCGCGCCGCACGGCCACGCGCATCGCCTCGGCAAAGGCGTAGCCGCGGCACAGGCTGGTCACGGCGGCCTCGACGGCGCCGAGGTAGTCGAGCTGCACGGTGGCGGCGGCGGAATAGTCACGTGACTCGAGCAACGCCTCGGCGAGCGTGGCGGCGCGGGCAGCCAGCGTCGACTGGGCGGCGGCCGTGTCGGTCGGATCGGCCGCCGCGGCCGCCAGCGTCTCGGTGACGGCGAGGCACTCGCGCCAGCAGGACGCGCCGGCAGACTGGTAGCAGCGGGCGGCGGCGGCGAAGTGGCGCGGCGGATCCGGGCCCAAGGACTCGTGGGCCAGGCCGGCGGCGCGAAAGTGCGACTGCGACTCGAGATGGGCGGCGTAGCGCTCGGTGATGCGGGCCAGCGGCGAGCCGGGCTGGCGGACGCTGGGCGAGCGGTAGCGGTAGAGGGCGAGGGCGGCGTGGTAGAGGCGGTGGCGGTCGACGTAGTCGAGCAGCTCGTCGAATGCGTCGGGGCCGAGGTCCTGCAGGTGGGCAAGGGCCTTGTCGTGGCGGCCGAGGTGGTCGTCAATGGCGAAGCGGCGGCGGGCGGCGGGCGTGGTGGCGTGCAGCGCCTGCAGAAAGGGCACGTACTCGCGCGGATCGCGCTGGGCCTGCTGGGCGACGGCCATGGCGAGGCCGAGGTCGTAGAGGCCGAGCGCGTGGTCGTAGAGACGGTGGACGTCGACGAGGAAGCAAATGTGCTCGACGGCGCGGTCGGCGCGGTCTTTGGCGGTGTCCTTGTCCTGGCGGTCGTGGGCGTCTTGGTCTCTGGATGCCAACAGCTGGGCCACGACGCGCAGGCCGTCGTCCAGCGCCGGCGGATCCTTGCAGACGTGCGCCGTGATGACGTTTTGCAGCCGCGCGGCTGTGGGCGGACCGGCGCCGAGGAGGCTGGCCAGGACGGCGTCGCAGACGGTGTTGACTTTGGACGTGGCGGCGGTCGTCGGGGCTGTCGCGGGCGTCGCCATCGTTCGTGTGTCCTTGTACATGGTCTGGCACACGTCCTCCTCGCTGTCTGGTCAGCTCACACATCACATGGTACATGGCCATATATCCACGAGACACCCACCGCAAGGACGACAGAAACAGGTCAATGGCGGCCACGTCGGGCAGCTGTCCGAGAAAGAGGCCGACGTGGCCCAGAAACTGCGCCGGCCGGTGGTCGTACAGAATGTTCATGTCGACGCGCTGCGTGCGGCAGCAGGCAAAGGCCCGGCCGTAGTCGCGCGCGTCGACCAGCCGCCGGATGCCGGCGACGACCACGGCGCGCGGGAAGACGGTCTCAAGGTTGCCGCGCGGCATCTGCAGCACCACCGAGAGGCTGGACGGCACGGCCGTGACCAGGCGGGCCCCGCGCTCGATGCGGCGGCATCGCTCGTCCGTCTCGGGGTCGTCGAGCGGGACGGACAGATCGGCGTCGGCGAGGTGGACAAGCTTCAGCAGGTGGACGGTCGTGGTGAAGACGATGTGGTCGGGTGTGGTGACAAACGAGGTGCAGTTCTTGGCGAGCAGCCGCTGGCCGGCGTAGAGGTGGCCGTGGCGGGAGAGGCCGATGGGGATGGTCGAGGTCGAGGTCGAGGTCGAGGCCGAGGAGGAGGTCATGTCGCCCGTATCGACCATCTCGACCCACGGAACGTGCGCCGGCAGGGCCTCGGGGACAGACGCCTCGTCGGGCGTGAGCGTCGGCAGGGCAAGACGGACCATGGCGCCGCCCGCATCCTGCACGTAGAGAGCGCCCGGAGGACCGTCGACGAGGGCGGCGCCGGGCGTGAGGCCGGTCGACGCGGCCGGACGGAGCTGTGCCTCGGCGGCCGACCAGGCGAATGCGTCGACCCGCAGGCCGGCGTCGTCGTGGCCGAGCACGCAGACGACCGCAGGCGCAGGAAAGGCGATTTGGAGGGGGCGAAACGGGCGGGCAAAAGTGACAGAGGCGGCCGGCGCTGGCGCCTTGGTCCGCTGGGCCGCGGTCCATGTCCAGACATCGATCCCGTCGGCGTGCACCGCGGCCACGGCGGCGTCTCCGGGCGCCATGGCCACGTCGACGACCGGCCGCGGCAGCCGCAGCGTGAAGCGGCTCATGGGTGGCGGCACGGTGGCAAACCGCAACGGCGTCAGCAGCAGCGTGGCGCCGTCCACGACTGCCACCGCGCCGTGGTCGGCCGGCGGCGTGCGGCTGCCCCGCGCCATGGCCAGGACGTACTCGGCGCGGACGATTGTGGCGGTGCCGGCGGCGGCGGTCAGCAGCCGGAGCGCCTTTTCGGGGTGCCAAGAAAAGACAGCCGGGGACGACGACGCGCCCGGGCTGCCGCCGGTCGGCACCTCCTGCTTGAGGTACCAGTGGTAGTTTCCCATGGTCCAGAGCTGGACGGCGGTCGGGTACACGGCCGCGAGGACGGTCGCGTCGACGTTCCAGGCGAGGCGTGGCGTGTGAGGAACGGCGGCGGCGTCCAGGGCAAAGCCGCCGTGGCGCAGTCCGTTGCGCTCGAAAAAGACCACGGCGCGCTGTCCGTCGGCCGTCTGCTGCACGCCCGCCACCAAGTTGCCGCTCGGCCGCCAGCTGAGCGCCGCCTCGAGCCCGTCGACCGGCTCGCTGGCGCTGTCGAGGACGCCGGCCCGGCTGAAGACGCGGATGACGCGCCGCGCGCCCTCGGTCGGTTCGGCCGCGTCGTGCTCCACCGCATTCACCGCCACAAACGCGCCGTCGCCACGCCAGCTGACCGCCACGGCAGTCCCATCGTCGGCCGCGCTCCGGCGCCCCGTCTCCACCGTCTGCGGCAGCGTCGGGTCGCGCATCGCCTGCGCCGCTCCCCGGCCGCGGAACTGCGTCTCCTTGCGGCCCCAGCCGACCGTGACGTGCTTGGACGCGGCGAGATCGGCGGCGGTCAAGACGGCCTCACCGACCGGCTCCAGCGCGCGGCTCATGAGGAGGAGCTTCCGGCAAGTGCCCGCCGTCTCGGCCGTCTGTGTCTCCGTCTTGGTCTCCGTCTTGGTCTCCGCCTCAGCCTCCGTCTCCACCTCCGTCACCACCGCTAGCACCTCGCCGTCGGGCGACCAGCACGCCGCCGCAATGCCGGCGTCCACCGACCCGACAATCTCCACCCGGACGTCGCCCTCCACGCGCCCCTCCTGCACCTCCACAATGTCGCCGCCCGCCATCACCACGCACGCCGTCGCCGCCTCGCCAAAGTACTGTAGCCCCACAATGCGGTCGACGTCCAGGTCCGGCCGCGGCGGCTGCGCTTCCCAGGCCGCCACCTCGTGCCAGTGTCTGCCGGTCAGCTGGGGTGCTCCGTCGCGCGCGGCGCTACACACTCACGTACAGAGAGCTCCCATCCTCCTCCTCCACCACCCGTCCCAGGCGCACCCACGGGTCCGCCGCCGTCGGCCCCGATGCCACGACCATCTCGTCGCTGGCCGCATCCCAACATGCTGCCGTCGCCGGCTCCGCGTCCCGGCACGTGTCCAGCCGGAGCGTGCGCAGATTCCGCATCGCGTCGTGTGCTGTTATTGTCGCCCGCAGGGAGAGACGCCGCCTCCGATACGCGTGCCGCTGAATCTCGTTCGCCTTTTGTTGCAGAGGTGAAAAAAAAGTTGTTTGCCTCTTCGGGCCAAATATTCACACACTGTGCGGGGGGACAATTCACGGCGGTTTGGCACCGCCGTCACCGTGCCGTATTCCCCGCAAAACACGGCCTGCATTACTCATCCAGAACAGCTAGCTTGGTATTCGTCCTGGACGCGCCTTCCCCAGCTGTCCTCGGTGCCTTCCCCAACCGTTTGGCCACCTGTTCTCGCTATTGCATCGTCTTGTCTTGACAATTCGTCCGCTTCATCCATCACCTCGTTGCCATCCATCGCCGTCTATCCATTGTCGCCAATTGCCCATCCGTCAGCTTCACTATCATCCCCTTCCCGATCATCTCCTTCCCCATCCAACTTCTCATCCCCCCTCCACTCCCAAAATGGACCAATACAACCGCAGAATTCGCTCATCCGCCAACCTTTCGCGTCTTTCTCCCACTGCAATGACTACGCATCTTCCTCTTGCCGATGCAAAAGGCGCCGCTGCCCGGGGGGTGCCCAAGAGCCTCTCCACCACCCATCTTCCTACGACTGCAGCCACCGGCCACGCCACGACGCACCATCGCCGCCGCCGACCATACCCGTCCGTCTCCTCTCCGGCTACACCCCCTGCCACAGAGTACCGTGATCCCAGCCAAGGAAGCCACAGCAACAGCGACTGGCTGCTGCGCGCGGGTGCCCTCGTCACCAGCGAGACCCGCAGCCAAAAGGGCCAGAGCTGGCTGGCCACCCACCACAGCGCAGCCAGTCTTGCCAGCCTCACGGACCGCTGGGACGAGCCGGACGACGGACGAAGCCCCGGCAGCCATGCAGTCAGCACCGCCGTCAGCCATGTTCCCAGCCATGTGCCCAGCCATATGCCCAGCCGTGCTGTCAGCCACAATGCCAGCCGCACCGCCAGCCGCAACGCCAGCCGGCTGGGCAGCCGCGCCCACAGCCGCACCGTCAGCCGCACCGTCAGCCGGCTGCAGCTGTTTGCCCCTCTGGACGAGGACAGCCACTCGCTCGGCCCGGACGAGGACGCCCACTGGGACGCCTCAGAGCCCGACTTCGTCCATCTCCACGAACAACTCGAGGCCCTGGAGCGTGACACCGCCCAGGATGAGGAGGACCATGTCCGGTGGCTAGTCCGCCAAGAACGAGCCGGTACCGGCGTGCTCGGGTCTTGGCTGGGCGCCGTCCTAGGCTGGCCGCTCTTCCCCGCCCACACACAGGACGAGGAAGATGCAGGTGAAGAGGACGAAGAGGACGAAGAGGATGAAGAGGATGAAGAGGACGAAGAAGAAGAAATGCGCGTCATTGCAGAGAACAGCCTGCAACACGAGCTATACAATGCGCGCTTCGTGTCGCGCCCAGCCTATCTTGTCGGCGAGTCCATGGCGCCTGGCGACCTGCCCCCGCCACCTGGCCTAGACGAGGGGGGCTGGCGGGATGCGGCTTGGCTGTTGACCGTTGCCTCCAAGATGCTGCTGTAATGGTTGGTCGGCGAAGCCGAACGTGGACGAGCACCCCGCATGGCAGCCCCGCCGAGGATACGAGGGTGATTGCGGACGACGGCCTGACTGGCCTTGGCCGCTCAGACGGCGGACAGGCGGTGTGGGGGATCCGCGGACTCCCTGCCGCCAGGAAAGCCATGACGCCAGTCCCGAGTACGCCCAAATAACTCGTATAACCTGCTTACACGGCACAACTTTCTTCTCGACCTGTGACTGTGCCCTGCCGCCACGATTGGACCACCGGCTGGAGCGTCTGGAACATTTGGGCGCGCCAAAATCCGGGTTGCCGGATGTGGCATCAGGCATATGCACCCGGCTCGATAAGAGCCACCGGTGACGGGCTGCAGGACCAACAAGCGCGGATGGACATCAGCACGGGACTTGCGGTGATGGCGGCCGGTGTCTGACATTCCGTCCCACGTCTAAAATGCAGATGCAACTGTTGGGTCTCATTTCCGCTGGTCAGTCCGACAGCTGTGATTGGCCGACTGCAGGGACAGCCGGAAAAAACACAAGCCAGAGCTCTGTCTCACAAAGTGATTCCCACACCAACTTCCTAGTGCCTGCAAAGCAGCCAGCACGGCATGGCGCTCGGGGAATCCCTGTTCCACTGCAGTTGGCGCGCCGCCCGTATGGCCAGGGATCCATGAAATCAAACCCTTACCCAGAACGACCCAGCGCCTAGGGTGCTCGTATGAGTGCCGCGAGAGCGGCGGACCGTCTGGTGATGGCATCAGCTCGGGTTGATACTGTGCGGGGCGGTAGCGACACTGTAGCAGTCTAGAGTCTGGCTCGGTCTCGCGTGGATTTAGTGGGTCGTGGTTGATGTCGAGTGGATATCTTCAGAGTTGGCCCCTCTTGGCTCTCCGCCTGTCACCAGCCATTGCGTCATAGGAGGACTAGTGCCGCCGACTATCAGCATTTATTTATTTATTTAGTTGTTTTCCGGGGGCAACTTCATTTCGTTCGGCCGCGGACAGGCCAGACGATAGGCCAGCAGCGGTACATACTGAAGTGTACAGTTTTTTCCGTGGGCCACTGCGCCGGATCAGTAAGATAGACGTACTCGAAGGGGTGCACGGAATATGCCAGTACACACCCCAGCGGCATCTCGGCGGCCGGCGCTCTGCACTGTGCCGCCCAACGCACTACGGGGCCCAGTAGGTCGCTAGCGGACTGACATTGACAATGGCTTCCAAAGACGCCATCCGGCCTTTGCGGCGGTAACGCATCTGGACGGACCGTTCAGCCTCCCAGCAGTACACGTAACAGCTCGTTCTTCCCAAACCGCCCGCTATAATTCGTCGCTAGCCCGGCCGCGCCTTCCCAACAGCCGGCTATTGCTGTACAAAAGCCAAAAGACGAAAAATCGTGCCGTTCAGCAAGGAAGCTACGGTCCCCTCACGTTCCTTCTTCGGCCCGGCTTCTGGGCGTCTTTCTTACTTGTCCTTTTTCCCCCGGTATTATTTTCCTGCCGAGCGTCCTTTTCTCCTGCATAATCCCCCGTGCAACACCTCGTCTTCTCCGCGACCGCCCGCCGCCCCCAGCCAGCCCGACAGCTGCAGGGGATCTTTCCGATCATAAAAATACATGAGGAAAAAAAAAGATCAGACACTAAAACTGACGTCCTGTCACTCCCATTCCGCACCCGTCACACCGCACACGGTCTGTGCCTTTTTGTCTTTCTCGGTAAGCACTTCCGGCTGTTGGTGTCCCGCGTCTGGCTTCTGGCTGTTGGCATTGGCCACTGCGCGCTCTTTTTGCCGGCCCTGTGGCCGTCGGAGCGTCCCTCCGGCTCCGGTCCTTTATTGTGGCTGCCACCATCGGCTGTTTGCTTGTTTCTTCCCCCTCGTCTTGCGGCATCCCTACGAGTGTACATCTGCAAGGGCCCGCCCCCAGAAAAGACGCCCAGACGACCCAGGCACCCAGACCCAGACGTCCCAGGCGAGCACAGCAACCTGTTTGCAGGCCGAATAAGACCTGGCAACTTTTCTGCTAAGAAACCGGCCGAAAGCGCGGGGTTTTATGCACCCCCCTTCTTCCCTCACATTTTCCTCGCGGCCCACCAAGAGGCAGTTGCAAGCGCATGTCTCCTGTCTGCGGATTCTCCCGCTGGTTACAGGGCTACAGGGGGGAGATCCTCTGGCCTCCTGCCGCCAGCCTCTGCTCTTATTATATCCATCCTAGTCCCGTGGAATCTTCTCCAACCCAAGCTCCCCTGCTCTGTCCACGAGCAATCTTCCTGACCTTCCTCTTGACTCCCTCGCATCCTCTCTTTCTCTCTTCCCTCGACTGCTTGTCACGCTACCGCTGCACACGACTCATCGCCTCCCTTTCGCCAACTCTGATCACGACAGGTTACACGCAGCACCATGGCCGAAAACTTTGGAGACCATGTGGACATTGGCACCTTTTCCCAGATCCTCGAGCTGGACGACAGCCCGCAAAACCGCGACTTTAGCAAGCCGCTCGTCTTCGACTACTTCAAGCAGGCCAAGGACACTTTTGAGAAGATGGACGATGCCCTGTAAGCCTCACACATCCAGCTGCCGAACCGTTTAGCTCTCCAGCTGTCCGGCTGTCCGGCTGTCCAGCTCTGCCCACAATGCCAGTCACTGACACGCCCCCCCTCCCCCCAGCCGCACGCAGGATCTCCTGACCGTGTCCGACCTCGGTCACTTTCTCAAGGGCTCCTCGGCCACCCTGGGCTTTACAAAAATCAGAGACCACTGCCAGGTCATCCAGCAATATGGCCGCAAAACCACGCTCGACGGAACCGACGAGCCCGACCTGGACGTTTGTTTGCAGCGCATAACCGACGCTCTAGCTGCCGCCAAGACCAATATGACTGTCGTCGAGGAGAAGATGAACGGCTTCTTCGCCCAGAGCTAGTTGAACTGCTACAGCTCGACTCTCTCCTGTCTCTTTTCCTCTCCTCTGCGCGGCGGCTCGGCAATTTGTCCGGCCTTTTTTCGAGCACTAGAAACGACGGCTTGATCATCTAGACAAACTTGACGACACCGAGACGCCCTTTTTCTTCATTCTTGGGGCTCTTTGTGAAGAGCGCTTTGCACTTTTGCACGCATTCTTAGCGTTTTCCCCCTTCGTGCGCCACGCCACCTCTACGTTTAAATTTTTTTTGTCTCTCCTCTTGCTCTTTGTCGTTTGCTGTGACGCAGCGCCTTCGGCTTTTCCTACTCTTGTCCCTTGTCGCGCAGTCGTTCGCCCGAGGGACGGAGCACGCCTTCTTTTCCATATTCTATGATTTTGTCGTACCAAAAGCGAAGAGATGATGTTCACATGTTTGGCCATTTACAATCTCCCTGTTGCATCTTGGGCATCTCTGGGGCCGCGCAGAAGGGTGCAAGGGGCAGAGAATGCTGGGTCCAGGGTCTTCGGCAAGCTTTGAGCAGTTCCACGGCACGAAGACTGGGCTACGGGCAAGGCTGAAGCGTCCGTTTCTTGCCGCTGTCACGCACTTAGAGCCGAGGGACCGCATCCGCTCGTTGGGCAAGTTGGCCGGCGGGCATGGAAAGGCAACCGAGAACGGTTCGACGGCGGCTGGAAAAGACCAAAAGGCTCAGGATGCCACGGCGCAGATAGTTGGCCATAGAAGCTGAAAAAAACTCAAAAGTGCCGCACATGTATCGTCAATATTGGACGTGTTCTATATGAGATCGCCAGCCCATCCATCGACCTGCCAGCCCTCCAACCACCCTGTCATTTCCAGTGCCCGCCCCTGTATCCAATCGGCCATGCTTGCCAGCCGGGGTATGTGCTTCCTCATGTTCCTTCTTCTCCCCCGATCCTCTCGTCTGCTGCCCTCACATGTCGATCGACTCGTTGAACCGCAATACGCCGTCGCTCTTCAGCACGCCATCAATGCCTTTTGGCAGTGGCCCAAAGCTCTGCACCCGCTCTCCTGACCGATCCACCACCAGGGCCAGTCCCTGCGACTTGATCGCATCCACCAGAGCCGGCACCATGTCCTAAGTAACGCATTAGTACGTGGAACAGCCCCGACACGCAGGAAACTTACCAGCAGCCGCGAGCTGCACACCAGCCCCATGAAGTTGTTGCTCTGTGCCGTCCGCACCACCTCCTTGACCGATGCTGTCCGGTGCCCACTCGTCTGCAGAGCGTCGGGCACCGCTGCCGCCACAGTCGTGTCGTCCTCGCGGCCCAGGTCGTTGCACAGGAACACGGGGAAGTTGGGCTGCTTCCAGTTGATGGCCGTGCACAGGCTCGGGTTGTAGGAGCTGAATACCATGGACCGCACAACGTCGGGCGTGTGTGCCCGTTGCGCCCGTGCGTGGTCAAACACCACCGCTAATACCGAGTCCACAAACGCGTTCAAGTCCACGCTGCCCCCACCGCCTAGCCCCAACGCTCGCTCCTCCTCCGCGCTCGGGTACAGCAGCTCCAGGTTGACGTGCATGCCGGCTGGCAGCAGCCCCAACGCGTCGCGCAGGGCCACACCTGATGTCGCCAGTACGCGGTGCACCGTGGCCGCATCATTCGCCGAGCACGATGGCAGCAGCGCCAGCTTTGGCCGGCCGGGCGCCGTCTCGGTGGCCTTGCGGAACTCGTCGTACGTCAGCCGCACCACCGGCACGTCAATGCCCCCGCCACAGTCCACCGTCCACACCGGCCACAACACCGGCACGCCGTCCCTCGTGTGCTGCACGTAGATGCGCACATAGTCGCCCGATAAGCTTGACCCAGCAATAAACGCGCTGGGGTGTCCGTCTAGTTGTCTGGTAGCCTTCCAGTACGTCTCAAAATCGGCAATCTCCAACGGCTTGCCTGGGAACGGCTTGATCACCTGCGTGTGGAAGCTGATTTGGCCAATGGCCCGCAGACGCGGATCGAACAGCGGCAGGCAGCAACTGCTACCGGCACTGTTGAGTAAAGCGCGGAACGTGCTGGGCAGCGCCACAGTCTTTGCAATGACCTTGGCGCCGTATGTGGGAAACACCTCAAAGTCGAGCACAAACGAGTCGAGATTGTCGACCTGGAAGAACACCAGCCGCGTATCTTCCTGGAACGGCAGCATTATGTTTTTGGGAATCAGGTCGGTCACTTTGGACGACAACGTCAGCCGTGCGGCCGGGTACTTGCCGTCGTGGAAGAACACCAGCGGCGGCTCGCCATTCTGGTCTTCAAAGTTGATCTGCACGACCGTCTTGGTGTCCAGAAAGTTGTGGCCATAGCGCCGCAGCGGAATGATCGGTGGTGGCAGTTCCAGCACCGGAATGGCGTCAGGGTCCAGAGCCATGGGGTCGGGGGCACTTCCGCTTCCACTTCCGAGAGAGCTCAACAAGCCGGCCGAGGACTGCAACCCAAACAGACTGTCCAGGGTAGCCTGGAAATGACTGCGCTTGTTGTTGAATGGGGTCAAGAGTGCCATGCACTGCAAATGGCCCTCCCATGCTGCGTAGTACATGGCTGGTAGACCCTTTTCGTCGACAATACTTGGGTCACCGCCGGCCTCTAGCAGGGCTTGCAAGCAGGGCACGTTGCCTTCGCTGGCGGCATGCACCAGCGGCGTCCAGCCGTAGAGCTTGTCCACCTGATTCAGGTCGGCGCCATAGTGCTGCAGTAGGAGAAGGAGGGTCGGGGCACGGCCAGAGCGCGCGACAAGGTGCTGTGGATAGAGACCCTCGGCATCGGGGAGGATGCGCGCACCGTGTTTGAGGAGCAGTTCGACAATGGCGTCGGATCCATGTTCGCAGGCAAGGTTGAGCGGCGCGTGGTCGGCCTCGGAGATGGGATCAAGGCGCGCCGATTTCTCGAGCAAGCGGCTGACGCAATCAAAGTAACCGTGGATAATGGCGTGAATCAGGGGTGTAAAGTTGTCGTGGTCAATGAGGTCAATGGCCTCCGGGCCGGCTTGGTCGTGTTAGATCAAACAAAAGGTTCCCCGAAATACAGTCACTCACCCGCAAGCAAGGCGTCGAGCATATCCAGACGGCCGTGCATGCTGGCATAGTGCAGAGGCACGCGGCCATAGACGTCGGTCCGGGTGACCGAGACGTTTTGCGACAGGCCGTAGTTGAGAACAAAGGTGTTGCCATAAATGGTGGCTTGGTGCAGGCAGTTGCGCTCGTTGATGTCGTCTTCACTCTGTACGTCGACAAGGCCGGTATCGATGAGTGCCTGTAGTGCTTCTTGTGAACCCTCGTTGATCGAAGCCAAAAAGGTGCGGGTGACACGCTCCGTCAGGGCCACGCTCAGGCTGTTCCCAGCGGCATCGTTCTGGTTCCGGGCCGCCGCCGCCGCCGTGGTCATGCGGCTCAGCAGGTCCCGAAGCGAGTCGAGGTGGCCAGCCAGGACGGTGTCCAACAGAAGCGTGTCGGCATCGCCCTCGTCGGTCCCGAGCAGATGCTGACTGCTGACAATGTGCTCGGGCTGTGCTTGCCGTCCATCGAAGCGGATCTCATGGTCGCCCTCGGCCCAGGCGCCGAGCTCCTGCAGGCTAGTCGTGGCCTGGTCGGATAGCTCGCTAATGACGACGGCATTGAAAAAAGGTTGGACCTCAACAGCTCGCGAAAGGTACAACTCCTTGGTCTTGGACTTTGACGTCTTGTCCCACTTCTTTAGGATCTTGGAAAACGCGGTGCCGTTGATTTCCACAAACTGCTGCAGCTTGTTCAGATCATTGGCAAACTGCTGGAAGCCCTCCTGTAGGGTGGTGAACTTGGCCGAGCGGCGCGAGAGGCCATCGCCCCGGGCGCGAAGGACCTTTTTCTTGTCGAGGAGCGTCCGGAGACGAACCTTGAGCTGCGAGGTGTGTTAGGCGTAAACCGGAAGATCAAAAAAACAAAGAACTCGAACTCATCGTACCTCGGCCTCCTTTTGCAGATAAAATGCATTGACTTTTTCTAGCTCCCGTTCCTGTCCGGCTCCGATTAGCGACATGGCCTTTAGGGAACCAAGGGTAGGAAGGTGATCTTGTCTCACGAGTTGGAAGAAAAATGTCGCCCGGTTGGCCTGCAGAGCAGCCTGTGAGTCTACTGGAGTGGCCGAGCGGAGCGGCCCGCTCTGAGCGCTGAGGGTCGGTGTGGCCGAGAGCTTCTTGATGAGCTACCATGAAGCGAGTCTTGTCAGCGAGTTGCCAGCGAGTTGCAGCAGGGTGGGGGTGTGGCGGTCGGTCGTTGTTTGGGTCTAGTTTTCCTTGGTCGTCGATTTTGTCGATTCTTGTGCGGGATGAGGACATACCTTTTTCAGGGCTTTGTAGTTGACAAAGCTGGCAGCATATTCTGGGACCTCGAGCTGCCGCTTCTGGATCTGCTTGCCGAATTTCCTGCACGCGCGTTAGAAGGGGGGAGGGGGAGAGCTGCAGGGAAGAGGGAGACGTACATAACGAGGGGATGGGCTCGTTCAGCCCCAGCGAGATTGGCGGCTTGCCCCTAGGGAAACAAGTAGAGCGGAACGGGATGCAGGGATGCAGGGATCAGCGTCGAGGCTGGAGAGACCGCATGCAGACAGCAGCCGGCAGGGTGCCGTGATGTTGAGAATGGCTGTGTGTGCGTTGATCGTTAGGTTATCATGGGAAAGTTCAAGCGTTGCCGGAACGAGTTTTTCTGGCCTTGCCCTGGGTGCGGGAGAGATTGGGTGGAGCTTGTAAACGTAATAGCAAGAGGAAGCGTGGCGATGCGGATGGGGGAGGACGAGAGAGGCCGAGCCAACAAACACGTTCCATCAGCTTGTCAATGGCTGGCTGGCAGCTGGCCAGCCCCAGAGGCTATACCCACAGCAAGCTCCAGGACAGTGGACTGCTGCGTGGCTTGACACCTGTCCCATGTGCGCCGCTGACGAACAAAATCAATCAAACAAGCTTCTTGGGACACTTCTTGGGACACAGGTTTTTGAAGTCTCGGCTTTGGGGTTGGCTCTGGGGCTCGGCAGGCGTGCTGAGACAGGCGGGGCAGGTATCCGAGAAAGGAAAAACGAAGGGTCAGAGGGAATGAGGGTTAGGGGTGCAGGGTAGGGTTCGGTGATGGAAGCAGACAAGCGGCAGGACGAGACGGACAAGAGGCACTCCGATGAGACTTACCAGATCAGAGGCCGTGGATTTGGCAGAGGAAATTAAAATGCCAGATGTCGACTGCTGAAAAAAGTCCGTCTAATTTGGCAGCCTGTCAGTTGTCGCATTTGTGCCGTCGGGGCGGGAAGGTCATACTCGATCGCAGCTTCCCGTGGTGTCGGTGGCTCCTGCAGTACAGTCCGAGACACAGTGCGCATTCGGTGTCTGCAGGCAAGGCGGGTGAAACAGAAGGAAGAAAGCGACCTGGGCAGTCTGGGGTGCAGCATAAATTATAGAAATATGCAGGCGTGCGTGCTGGCCGAGGGGCAGAGAGAGCGCTGGCAGAGGAAGGCACCCGAAGCTTGCCGGGGGGCACTGTCTTGCAGGCGTATCTGTGACGATATCTTAGGATACGGCTGGGCCTCTTTGTCTTTTTGATAGGCTCTTTCTTTTTCGAGAATGCGCCAACAGCAGGCAGAACGAGCACTTTCTGTTCTGGCGGTTGACCGTCTTGTGGGAGTGTGGACGGGACGGAGACGATCGACCCAGAACGCGAGAAGAGGCGTGGTCTTCAGTGTGGCGGTCGTCTAGGATTCTGGAGCATTGGGATACTAAGCAAAGATACCTGCGGCTTAGCCCCAGTAGAGGGGAAAATAGAAGAAGGACAGGCGAAAAAAAATACAAAAATTGATACGAAAATGGCCAGCTAGGCCAGGCTTGCATTAGCGGTCGCTGGCCATGCACAATATAAGCCAATCAGCGGCCGTGACTGGCGCATGTGCACGGCTTTTTACGACTCGCAGCGAAAGGCATTCAACAGAGTGAGGCCACGAGGCTGCAACGGCACTTTTTGTTGCGGACATCCCAGTGTCTGGGGCGATTGGGCACGGTGTTGGAGAGAAGGAGACTTGGATAATCCTAGATTGGATGCATAAAAGTCTACCGCTCATCTAACGCTGTTCAGCTACGCAAAAATGAAAAATAGACAAGGACAAGGAAAAGAGACCAGAGCGGACAAGACTACCAGTGCAAATGCATATCAGGAAACTGTCGACGACTGCTCACACGGCTACCAGCCGCCGCTGCTCTGGCTGTGCTTCTGCCTCGGCCGCTTCGGCCGTGGCCGGCTCCGTGTTCGGCGCATTGGGCAGCGGCTGCTGGACGGGGACGGAGGGCGCCAGTTCGGCGGGTGTTTTGCGGGGCGCCAGCTGTGCTTCGAGGGCGGCCAGCTCTTCCTCGACCTCGTCCTCGTCGGCATTGGACATGCGTCCGCCGAGCATCTCGCTTATTTCCTGGGGATGTTAGCAGAGGAATAAAGAGCAGACGAAGCAGACGAAGCAGACGAAGCAAAAGAAGCAAAAGAAGCAAAAGAAGCAAAAGAAGCAAAAGAAGCGGCCAGAGGAAGTGCGACGCAGAAGAGGGAAAACGCACATCCTGGTAGGCAATCGCATCGGCCGTCTCGCCCATCAGTTTCTCCACATGGGCGATGCCACCCATCTCGCGGTGGATTTCCTGCAGCACGCGGGTGCCCTGCTGCAGGCCAAAAACCACGTCCTTTTGGATCAGGGCAAACTCGACGCTCGACGTCAGTTGCTCGAGTTGCTCGAGCTGGCCGTCTGTCTTGGCCAACAGCGACTCCTGGTACTTTTTGCGCCGCAACGCCAATAACGCGCGCTTCTTGTCGCCCTTGGCCAGCATCTCTCGTGCAATCTCAGTCTCGCGATTCGTCAGGACCGTGATGCGTCGTTGGTACTGGTGCAGCTTATCGCGCTGGATCTTAAGGTCTAGGATGGCCCTGACGGTCAGCGTCCTGCCCGTATGTCTGTCTGCCCGCCCTCTCTTCCACGCCCACCTACTTGTCCTGGGCCGTGACCCGACTTCCCGTGTTTCCCATTGTGGCAGGTGGTCAGAGCACAGTGGTCAAAATAGCGACAGCATGGGGAACGGCAGTACACGGGCAGGGGCTGATCTGTCAGCCAGGCCCGTCCCGTCCTGCTTCTCGCTTTACAAATTCCCTCTAGCCGCCACGGGCCTGTCCCGGAGCGATTTCGTCGCCAAGACTGGAGGCGACAGAGAGGTGTCGGCGTCGTGCTGTCGTCGGGGCTGTTATTCGGAGATTTCAGCTTTGTCGCGAGACCAGTCGAGAAAGGGCACGTTGCGGCGTTTCGTCCTTTGGGATGTGATAATCGATAAGGCCACTGAATTGGCCTGGCCCCCAAGCCGGCGTCGGCTGTGGCTGAAGCTCTCTACGTACTAGATTTCAGTTGCGTGGCAATGTGGCGCGTCATCGCGCTTCGATGGCTAGGCGGCCACGAGGGGGACAACCCCACCTTCTGTGGCGCGGCAGTGACGGCTGGTCGCTGGCACGTAGCTTTATTTTCCGATCCGCCTCATTTGGGATGGGTATCAGTCGTGTTTCTCTTCCCCTCCCGTCTATGCCATTGTTGCCTAACAGCCCCCTCCTTGGCCGCTGACTGCCTTTCTCTTGCCGTATATCTTGCAGTCCCCCCTGTCCGACCGGCAGTGTCTGGAACAACGTCCGCCATGGCTACGGCAAGCGATCCTGTAAGTTTGGACTTTAGGCCAAACTCCCGACTTTTGTGCACAGTCGACAATTTGTCTTGTTTGCTTTCTACTCTGGCGGTGGAGAGACTGACACATTCCGCCTCGCAGAAACCCTCCACGCCAGAATCCCCAACGACCGCCCGGCCGCTCGAGATGGACGACGACGACGTGAACGAGTCCAACATCAGCATCGCCAACGACGAGTCTGCCGCGAAGCCGGCGACGGCAGCCGCCACGGCACCGGCAACCACTGGGGAGAGCAGCGATTCGAAGCCCACTCCTGCCGTTGCTGCCGCTGCCGCCACTGCCGCCACTGCCCCGACGACGAACCAGCCTGCTGCCGAACCCGCGCCGCCCCCGAAGCCGCCCCGGCCCCTGACCGAGCAGCAGAAGAACGAAAAGACGCTCAAGGATGCCTTCCCGTCGGTCGAGGCGCTCGTCATCCGCGCCGTGCTGACGGCCAGCCGCGGAAATGTCGAGGCGGCTTTCCACGCGCTGTTGGGTACGTTGATCTTTGTCGTCCGTGGCCACATATAGCATGTCGCTCACCTCCAGAAATGACCGACCCCGACGCCGTCCAGCAGGAGGAGGTGCCACCGCCGCAACCTCCTCGTCCGGCCCCCCAACCCCGCGCCGAGTACGGCCGCCTATCACCCAACAGCCAGGTGCTGGCCGACGAGGAGTACGCCCGCCAGCTGGCCCAGCACTACGAGAGCGAAAGCTCCTATGAGAACCGCACCAGCGGCTACGGGGCGCGCACCAGCAGCCGCCGTGGCGACCCGCCGTACCCGCCGTACCCGCGTCCCGAGACGGGCCTCAAGCCCAATGAGATGTGGGATGACCGCGAGCACAGCTTCATGGACGACGACCTGCCCGTCATCCGCGAGAACCTGCGCAAGGGCTTCGTCGAGACCCAGGCCAAGTTCAACAACTGGTTCACCGGCATCAAGAAGCGCATTGACGACGAAATCAATGGCAACGACGACGACTATGCCGACTTCAACCAGCCCGGCGCCGGCTCCGGCAATCCGAACCAGGGGACACGTCCGCAGGGTCGGACAAGCGGCGCGGTCGGCGGCGGCCGTGGCGGCTACGGCAACTACGCCGGTCGCCAGCAGGGCGGCCGCAGCGGCGACTACGATGCCGACCCGACGGTCTTGAGCGGCGACTTTGCTGGCATGCAGCTTCACGGTGACGGCAGTAAGTCACACAGAATTCCTCTCCCTTTCTCCCGCTGACCAAACAGCTCCCGTCCAACAGTCGAATCCCAACGTGTTCCGGCCACCGCCTTCGGCGTCGCCGCGCGCGAGCTCCGATCGCAAGGTGGCCTTCCGCGATAGCGACGACGTCTACGACGCCTCGCCCAAGGCAGGCCCCCGCGACAGCACGACGAGCACGCCTGGCGCCAAGACCAGCAAGTGGCAGCCCATGTCGGCAGTGGACCCGACGCCCATTGCCGACGCCGATCCCTTTAGCCTAGGCGACAGCGAGGACGAAAAGGATCACGCGGCTACCGCTCCTGTTGCTACCACGGAGGCCGCTGCTGCTGCTTCTCACAAGACGGCCAAGCCTGCCGAGGCCGCTGCCAAGGCTCCGGCCTCGACAACGTCTCCGGATGACGCGGAGCGGCTGCGCAAGGCCGCCGCCGAGGCCATGGCCGACAGCCTCGTCGAGGACAAGCCCAAGGCCAAGTAAGCCCAGAAAGCCCTTTGTATCCGACTTGTACTTCTTTTGGAGGAAGCCGCCAGATTGTTTATAGGAAGGCGAATTCCAGGTTTCGTTCTTTTGGTGCTCTGTTCTGTTGGTGTTGCATTGCTCCAATATCGTTCCATTATCGTTCATGATTCCCGCTTTTCACACGTTTCCGTTCAAATTAGTTGTTGGTGTGAATAGCTGGAAATTCCCCGTCTCGGACATGCAATTCCCTCTGATTTATCTGTGCAGCACGGAAGTGGTATAATGCTACAGTCAGAAGCTCCCGTACAAAAGCAGAATGGCCGTTATCCAACAAAAACACCTCCGATATCATAACCATAGGAAATGTTCAACTGTTCATCTGCTCATCGATAGCCACCACGGTGTGGCCAGCCCTGGGGGGGAAGGCCGTACTGCTGGTCGGGGTTCTCTGGGTTCTCTGGATAGCTGCGGATCACGCGGACGTCTGGAGGAAGCGGGGGATGCTCATGGCCGTACGCCGACGACTGCAGACGCTGCCCGCCTTCTGGAGTATCGCGACTGCTCTCGAATTAGAACCAATTGTGCACATGTCCAAATCCCGAACGAAGCCCGCCAAAATGAGACAAAAACATACTATGGCCAGCCGTTGTCCGCTCTCTCGGAGCCATATTGCTCTAGACGACCATCTTGGGCGTATCGTGTTCCAGGGGGGTAATTTCTGGCAGCCCATTGAGACGGATAGGAAACAGCAGCATGGGAAACAGAAGCAGCAGGAGGCTGGCTGTATGGATGCCGTATGCCATCGTGAAAATCAACTCCGTCTGGCCGCCGGCGAGGCGAAGCATATCTCTCAGGATAGCTACCCACAACGTCTATCCCGGCCCGGGGATACGGCTCTCGGCCAACCTCCACCGTGCGTGCCTCAACATGGCCACACTCTCTCTCCCGATAGGCCCCGACTTGGGGAGCACGGGCAGGCCAATCTTCTTGTATTAAAGAGTGAGCACGCATCCCATGTGCGGGCGGTGGCGGCAGCCGATCAGAAGGCTGGTACGCTGCCTGGTAGTCTCCTGGAGCATGTACACGCATGAATGGAACGTCCGGTCCCTTGGGGTCCCCGTGGGTTACAACATAGACAGGCGGCTGAGGATGCTCCTCGTGAAACGGAGGTGGCAGCCGTATGACAGCGCCGCTGTTACCTGCAGCGCGGAAGTCTTGTGCGCTCTCGCCCCAGCTAAGCGAGTGGTGTGTGTCCTGCACGCCGTATCGAGCCATAGCGGTGCCGGGTCTGGGGGACAGTGTGCGAACCAAAATGGGAACAGTCAGGTCTGTGACCATTGGCGACATCGGCTCAACAGACGGCACCAGGTAATCTCTGACTTCCTCGGATCTTACCATTGCCACCTGGCCTGGCCTGCTGCTGTTGGCCCCATATGCCATTCCTGCTGGCGGCAGTCCTGCCGGGGTAATAGGCTGTCGCTCGTATTCAGGGACTGAATAGAGATGGCCGTTGCCGCTAGCAGGCGGATAGGAGACACGGTACGCCGATCCATAGCCGCTTGCTCGGCGCTCGGGAAATTCCTGGTATGGAGGTCCAAGTTGTCCTGGCGGTCCTGATGGTCCCGATGGCCTTGATGGTCCTGGTTGCCTGGAAGGGGAAGGAAAACGCATGTCCAGATGCTCTCTTGGAGGCCTGTCCAGTTCATCTGGGTACCGATACGCTCCTGGGTGTTCTGCCGGACGCTCCTCTTGCAGCCGGACCCGGGTCCTGGCCTCGTCCCAGCGCACCGATAGGGCAGCCTGGTACCTTCTAAAGCCCCGGCGGCCCCGTCTCATCCCGAGAGTCTCAGATGTCTGTGGAGGCGCACTGACATAGGCGGCTACAGAAGCATTCTCGGGGCCACCAAGACTCTCAAACCCGGGCGCCTCTTCCGTCCGGTGCGCGTCTACTGGTGCTGGTCTCAGCACAAAGTGTGCAAAGCCAACCGGGGGGCTGCTTCGGAACGGCTGAGGGGCAGGTCGATAAATCTCCTCAATCGAGCTGTCGGAATCGCCGCCCCCAGTCTCGCTGGTATAGTCTTCGTCTCCGTCTGCCTCCTCTTCGCCCTCGGAATCAGATATGACAATTACCTCTCGAAGAATCTCGTCGAGCTGGTCACGTCCGGTTTCTTCGTCGCCTCGCCACTTGACGAGGATGTCCAGACACAGCTCCTCAACAGCTCTTCTGGCATTGCCGTAGCTGGTCTCCTTGAGGAGCTGGTCGTATCGCGTGTGCGTATGACGGATATGGGCCAGTACGGCGAGCTGCACACGGCGAGACAGCGTGATGTCTTTGGCCAGGCCGACCAACGGCTCACCCTTTTTCATTGCGCCCTAGACATGGGATGGATCAGTCTCTGTCTGCACATACGTCAGAACGGGTCCAAAAAGCATAAAAAGCCAAACCATTCGGAAAGAGTGTTCAATAATCGTCTGGCGATCTGTGTTGGGGATGCGCGGAAACAAATCGCGGATGGCATTGTCCGCCTGTTCGTTGATCTCCTCCTGTGTGTCCGGGATGGGCTCTGGCCGGCCAGAGAGGTGCCGTTCAGACGAGTCATCGCTGTCCCCGATAGAGGCACGCGCTTGCTCGACAATCTTCTGACGGATATGGTGCCCGATTCTGTTGACTTGATGTGAGAGTGAGGAAACCTCTGGCCGTGTTTCCGTCTGCTGGTTAGAAGATAAAAGAGGCCAGTCGTACCCCCACGCTTACCGAGACGATGAAAATGAGGGCGTCCTGTTCGCGGGAGAGCTCTTTGCATGCCGTCGTCAACTCCGGGTTGCCGATGGGCACGAAGTCAAATCCGGGCGGCGGCCTGATGTCTCCGGTAATCTGGGCAGTTCAAGCCATCAACAAACACGCCAGCGCGACGGCAGATGGAGCCACGTACCTTGAACTCCAGCTTCTTCTTCTTGTCCGTGTTCTCGACGAGCTCAAAGTACGAGTGATGTTTCGACTTGAGACCGGGGGCTTCAGGCCTTGCATTCAGGTTCGATGGTACCACCGACCAGCCGCTCGCCCGTGCGTTCCTTTTGTGTCGCTCCTTGGCGTGACTCCCGGGCGCCTGCCCTTGGCCGATGCGCCGCTTTTCTTTCACCATCTGTTTGGATGGTCCCCCAGCACATCACCCTCATACGCTTAACATTTCGCCTTGGAGCGGAAGATCAAAGTAATTTGGAGATCTGAAAAATCCGAAAAGCAGGATTCTGGAAGTAGTAAGACACAGTCCCAGACGGGAAGGAGCATGCAGGTGTGACTGCCTTGTCCCGTGAAAATGAATTTCAGCCAAAGAAGGAGCCGTTCCAGGCTGGCATCACGTATGTGAATAGCGTAACAAATCCTCTTTATATCTGTGCCTGCAGATTCATGGGGTACGCGTGATGAGAGAATTTAATTGCCCGAATAGCAGAAGATCAGGTTTTTGGGATGTTGTTACGGTGTGTCGGGCGGCAAAACCAGATGCAGCCAATCGCGCTGCATTTGTAGTCCGTGTCACGTGATGCCATACGTGACTAGCGCATAAGCATCTGAATCTCTTCCAAATTGGAGGTGGGAAGAACAGGCGACCTGTCTACTGGGCCGTTGGAATTGTTTGGTATTTGTTGGGGGTACGGGCTTAGTTTCTTTATTTCTTCCTTGAACTACCAGCATGCTATGACGGGTTCGAAGCCGGGTTCAAAAGCCGGGTTTATATTTTGTCTACAATTTTGGTGTTCTTTTCCACTTTCTGTCTCTCTGGACTTGACGGACCCAAGCAACAACGCAAACCCCGAGAATGGGGGATCTTGACCTGGGGGCGTCCTTTATCCCATCGCTTTACAAACCGGCGGCTCTACTCCCGATTGCCAAGCACCGAGAAAGCCTGCTGTACGTCATCGAAACAATCCCAGTGACGATTGTGGTTGGTCAGACGGGCTCTGGAAAGACGACACAGATTCCGCAGTACCTGGAACAGGCTGGGTGGTGCAATAATGGCAAGGTGATCGCCATCACACAGGTATGTTCTTTGCCTGGACTGCTACGACAAAAATGCTCACGTCTAGCCCCGGCGAGTTGCCGCCACAACGGTGGCTTTGCGTGTGGCCGAAGAAGTCGGCTGTGAAATCGGTAAAGAGGTCGGCTACTCGATCCGGTTCGAGGATGTCATCTCGGCAGCCACGCGGATCAAATTCATGACGGATGGGCTGCTGATCCGCGAGGCGCTCGTCGACCCGCTGCTCTCGCGATACTCGGTCATCATGGTGGACGAGGCACACGAGCGGTCGATTAGCACAGACATCCTGCTCGGGCTTCTGAAAAAGATTCGGAAGCGGCGGCCAGAGCTGCGCATCATTATCAGCAGCGCCACCCTTCAGGCAGAGGCTTTTGTCGCCTACTTTTCCGCGCCAGAAGAAAGCAATGACCACAATAACAAGGGTGAAACGGCCATGACGGACATGGCAGACGAGGCCGAGGAGGAGAACCAGATCAGCATGGTCATCAGCCTGGAGGGTAGAACGTACCCCATCGACGTCCTCTATGCGGAGGAGCCTGTCGAGGACTACGTGGAGCGCGCGGTCAACACAGTCCTGGCCATACACGAACAGGAACAAGACGGCGACATACTCGTGTTTCTTACAGGCCGCGACGAGATTGAATTTGCCGTACAGGCAGTGGCTGAACGTGTGGCCGCGCAGAGCTCCCTCTCGGCGCAACGGGCCTTGCTGCCGTTGCCGCTGTTTGCCGGCCTGCCAATAGACCAACAAATGTACGTGTTTGAGGAGGCACCGGAGGACACGCGAAAGGTCATTTTTGCCACCAACATTGCCGAAGCGTCGGTGACGATCAACGGCATTATGTACGTGGTCGACAGTGGTTTTGTCAAGGTGCGGGCGTACAACCCGGCTACGGGCATCGAGACACTGTCGGCAACGGCTGTGTCCAAGGCGGCGGCGGCGCAGCGGGCGGGTCGGGCGGGCCGCACGAGGCCAGGCAAGTGCTTCCGGCTGTACACCGAGGCGGCATATCAGGCACTCGCAGACACGAACGTGCCCGAGATCCAGCGGTCGAACCTGGCGCCTGTCATCTTGCAGCTCAAGGCGCTGGGCATTGACAATGTGCTACGGTTCCCGTACTTTTCGGCACCGCCGGCCGAGCTGGTGATCAAGGCGCTGGAGCTGCTGTATGCGCTGGGCGCGCTGGACGACTATGCGAAGCTGACGAAGCCGCTGGGACTGCGGATGGCTGAGCTGGCAGTGGAGCCGATGATGGCTAAGACACTGCTGGCGGCGCCGCAGTTTGGCTGCCTAGACGAGATGCTGACGATTGCGGCGATGACGAGCCGCGAGGGCAACAGCAGCGTGTGGGTGGAGGGCGAGGGCGGCAAGGAAGAGCGGCGAGCGATGGAATCGGCTCGGCGCCGGTTTGCGGCCGAGGAGGGCGACCACATCACGCTGCTCAACGTGTACCAGGCATTTGTCACTAAGGGAAAGGGCGAGGCGCGATTCTGCCGCGAAAACCGGCTCAACTTCCAGGTGCTGAAGCGCGCCGTCAGCGTGCGCGCGCAGCTCAAGCGGTTCATGGAGCGGTTTGGCATGACAGTGGCAAGTGCAGCAGCGACAACAGCAGCAACAGCAGGCGGCGCCGCCAGAGCCGAGCAGATCCGGCGGTGCCTCACGACGGGCTACTTTTCGCAGGCAGCGCGGATGCAAGCGGACGGCAGCTTCCGCAACGTGGCGGGCGGCACAGTGATGCACGCACACCCGAGCTCGCTGCTGTTCAACCGCAAGGCGGACTGGGTGGTGTTCCACGAGTTGGTGGAAACGGGCGACAAGATCTTTATCCGAGACATGAGCAAGATCGAAAAGGGATGGCTGCTGGAGTACGCCCCGAACTACTACCGGGCTGGGTAGGAGACCGGTGCGGTGCACGAGTGCAACGGGGCGAACACCCAATACGGCGTATCTGCAAACGGGGGCTGAAACGGCCGTCCCTGTCGCTTGTTGCGTGATAAGGACATACGCTAATAAGCATGCGCACACTGGTCTAGCTGATACGCCTACGGCGTAAATGAACGGAGGCTCTGGCAAAACACTTATTCGTCTCGGCCCCGTGCGGCTCTACGCTAAGGCGAGTGTCGACAGTTGCAAAGACAGGCAAGCTGTTTCCCTGCGCTTAAACAACAGCGCAAATTGGATCTCATGCAGCTGCATGTTTCGGCCACAGGCAACGCAAAAGCCGTCTTCCGGCGAGACAGGGAACTGGGTTCGGATGGCCAGCGTTCGGTATCTGGCCCAGTGTCCAGTGTCCGGACATGTACCCAGCTGAGCCCCATGGATCAATATAAGCCTACTCCGTAGTTCTACAGAGCTGTCCAGAGTACCCTCCTCGTCGTGACGCGTCCTGCAACTTGTAGATTACATTATAGACGCCACAAACTAGTACATTTTGTGTACCTAAACCTACTGGTCTACAGCGCTATCGCCGCCGTACTATCAAAGTACTGCCCCTCTTGCCGTCTGTCGTTAGTCCTTTACAGGCACGGACGCCTTGCCCCTGAAAGTGCAACCATAGCAGTGCTGCTACCAGAGAAATAGCGCAGGCTGTCCAGGGTTGTCTAGGGCGTCTAGAAGTTCCCAGGCTCACAGTCAAGAACATGTCCGGATTGCTGGGGATGAGCAACTCCCTAACCCAGAAGGCGGCAGCGATAGGCTTCGCCAAGCCACTGCTCTGTCTCGCCCAGAAGTGCCATGCCGTGGGGACAGCGGAAAGGGGGCCACGAGTACTTGCACTGCGAGCTACACTGACTAAACAACGATCTGTGGATGGCAGCAAAAGGGGCCATGTTTTGCTCATCTCGGTTCATTTACCAACGGCTCCGCCAGGAGATTAGCGCTCATCCCACCGTGCCTGCAGCTTGTGGCAGCGGCCGCCAAATCCTGCACAGGAAGATCATGTGGGCCGTGTTATTGCCCAGACGCCCAATCAGCGCATCGCCTGCGCGGCCACACGGTACCACGCACCTCTGCAGTTGTGCCTCGCAGGCGGCTGTCGGGCCCCAGCTATTTTCGTCTGTTTTTCTCTCTGCAGACGGCGGTCCTGGGGCTCCACTGCTACGCTGATTGGCCGCACCCCGGCCGCCCCTGCGGTCTGTTCCTGGTTGCCCTGAGCTAAGCCTAGTACAGGAAGGTGCCGCTTCCGCATCTGGAAACCAACGGGGGGGGCGAAGAAATGGGAGGAGCTGCCCTCACTGCCTCTGGACCATTGCACCCCTTCTCTCTCGAGGCATTCTCGCTCTCTTAACCTTCATCCTAATTTTGCCTTTACACTCTTTCGGGGTTCTCGAGATGCAGTTGTGACACGTCCTTGGCCGTCGTTTTCTCTCCCCACGCTCTTTTCACCCTTCCACTCATTTGCAAGACTGCCGCCGTCTCTGCTATTCTGCGTCGGCACAACGGCCTCGTCGTCCACTCTTTTGAATCTGTCCTGTGCCTCTTGACTTTGCTGCTTGATTTTGCTATTTCGCTTTCTCGTTTGACTTCTTCACGCCTGCCAGCCAGGTCTATTATTCCATTTCGCCCTCAATTTCGACGTTTAATTCCAACCGGCAACCCAGACTACGATTTCGACGCCCAACGCTCCCTAGTCTCACCACTTGCCCTTCTCCCTGTTTAACAGCACGCCAAGAATTCTGTCAGTCGACAAGCGCCACGCCGGAGCCCTTGCGAGCAACAGCCTGCTTGAAATCTCGTCTTGTTGATCTCTGCCAATCGACATTCTCGACCTCGGAACAGGAATATGTCTGGCAATCTTGCAAACTATCGGCTGGGCCGCCGGGTGCCGGTCCCGCTGCCAGATCTGGTCGAAGCCACCCACATTTTTGGACTCGACCTTCCCAGCCGCATCTTTGGTCGCTCGTCGAGCACGACCACTTGCGTGAGCAGTGACAACGCGGACCTCTGCGAGAAGCCGGCCAGCAGCGGTAACACGGCTACAATTGCCATTGTCCTGGGTGTCGTGTGAGTCCTCCGTCTCTCTCGGATGACCCCCCACGATGCATAGATACTAACGTGCGTAGGATCCCCGTTGTTGGCGCCATCTGCGTCTTGCTCTTTTTGCATCGCCGAAATGTAAAGAGGACGAGGATCGAGGACGAGCTGGACGCCCAAAAGGCACTCGACTTCGGAATGGACATGGCACAACCCCGCCACGGCAAGGCGAAGCGCAAGAGCGTCTTTGGTGTTGGCGGCGAAAAGTCGGCATCCCAGCGCCAACTCTCCATCGACATGGACCTGTCCAGCCCCTACCTGCTCCCGCCCGAGCTGCACAACTCCCGCGAGTCGCTCAACACCCTGGCCCGCTCTATCCACCAGAACGAAGACCCGTACCGGCCAGTGACGCAGTACGCCTCGAGTGATGTGGCCTCTCTGCGCTCGTTCCGCAAAGATGCCGGATCTATTTACACACGGTCCAGCAGCGCCTACGATACCGAGTCCCGCAAGAACTCTGTCGGGCCCCAGGGATTCTACAACGCGAAGCCACACGCCGTGCCCCCGCCCTACTTTGACAAGGAGACCGCCAGTTCGCCAGTCATGCGTTCGCCGCCGCCCACCTTTAAGAGTTCGTTCGCCAAGGAGACCGTCTCGGAGCTCGACGCCATGAATAACGTCCGGCCCGATAGCACGATGACCGGCGCCAAGGAACTGCCGTCTGTGTCCGTATCTGAGATTCAGTTTCCCACGCCCGCCGCCGGACAGTTTGCACGAAAAGGACTGCCATCGCCCGCTCCCGCTCCACCGAAACCCAGAAACCAGTCAATGTCAGAAGCTGGCGACGAGTTGTTTATCTACGACAAGCTGGCTATGGCGACGGCGACGGCGATGCCCGAGGAGCCGAAGCATGACCAGGCAACCAAGGCTCCCATGCTTCCTGAGACGCTTGCGGATGCTGGCCAGTTTTCTTTCAACGTCACCTCTTTCCCGGACATGCCGACAGACGACGACGATTTGCAAGCGCCCATGACCGGAGCAGCCCAGTTGGACGATGATCGTGGCCGCACTCTGCACAGACGCCAGTCGTCCGAGTACCCACCGGAAGACAACACACTGATGCCCTCGGGTCTCGATCTGCCCGAGGCAGACAGTCGCCGACTGTCTGTTGGATTCCGCCCTCTGCCGCCGTCTGAGATTACTGAGTCCGAGGATCCCGAGACGCGGGCAAACCGTATCCGGTCGTTCTACAAGGAATACTTTGACGATTCAAGACCGGACATGGCCGAGTACAACCAGCACTACCCCCCCAACGGTATCCCCGCCCAATTTCGAGGTGGGCGTCCGAACCGTGGCCCTGGCGGCGGTCCGCAGTACCCAGGCGGCTCGGGTGCTTACTTTGACCCGGCATCCAACTCGTTTGTGATGCCATATGCGCAGCCTGTGTCCCGCCGTGCCATGACGCCGCCGCCGTCTGGCTCGCGGATGCCGGGTGCCCGTCCGCGCTTTGGCCCTGGCCACCACGGCTCCATGGGCGGCATGAGCATGGGCATGGGTGGTCATCCGGGCTCTCGCCCGGGCACGAACATGTCGGCTCGGCCGCCTTCCAAGCCCATGGAGCCGCTGGCTGACCTGTTGACGCTCCCAACGCCGTCCATGCTCAAGGATGACGCCATGTCGTTGCTGGGCGTTTTGGACTTTGCGCCGGCGCCGACCTTTGCCGACAAGGTGTCTGGCCGTCCGCAGAGCCCGATGGGTGGAGAACGGCGGCCATACCAGGTCAATGTGCCGGTCAGCTCGCCGCTCGTCTCGTCGTTTGACGAGATGATGTCCCTCCCGAGCCCGTAAGTATTCGAGTGGAGCCCTTTGACAATTCCGCGGCTGTACTAACAGAACAGACACGTTCTCCGCAAGTCGAGCACATTCACAGGCCTGGACTTTGCGCCGCCGCGCAAGTTCAGGGACGCGGACACCATGAGCGATGCGGGCAGTATCCGCAGCAACCGCAGCGGCATTTCGCCCGCACAGCAGTTTGCTATCCGCAGTGGTGCGGGTCGTGTCAGTCGGCTGCCGGGAGACAACGTGTTTACGCAGGCGGCAATGGCCGACCAGCTGAAGCCGTCTTGGGGCTTGCGGTCTTGATCTGCGAGCGTGCTTTTCGGTTTCTTTGTTCGCGATCTCCAGTGCCCCGGATGTCTGGTCTGCCCGATGGAGACTTGAGAAGCGACCGCAAGACTGCAGGGCACACATGTTTACGAGCCGGGGCACTGCGAGCATGAGTCAATGTGTCGTTCGGGATTTCGTGCTCCATTTTCTTCTTCACAGCATAGCCATCATGTTATGACGCCGGTTTGCGGCAGGGCTCGTCTTGGGACGGTCCGTCGGGTTGCGTGCAGCCCGCCCTGCCCATGGTCGGCTGTTGCATATAGAGTGAGGTGTTTGGATATATTTTGTTTTTGCTTTTACGGAGTTTAGAATGCCTGATTTAGTTCGGTTGAATGGAATTTGGCGCATTGCTTGCATATATGCCCGGGTCGTGACGATACATCCACTTACATAAGCTGTGTATACGACAGCCGCTGGAATGGACGCCGATACTACGGTAACTCGAGGCTTGTTGGCACGGGCGGAATGCGAAGGCGAGTAGCGCAGCGATAGGCCGTAGCGCAGGAACTCTGGGAGTTCGGCATCATAGGGGCGCTAGCCAAATTACGTGTTTATTTTGTGCGCTGTGTGTTTTCCAGGGCCGTTTGGCGTCCAGAGGGCACACAACGCGGCGCGTCCTCCGATGTGGGTAAGGGCGGCAGCGCACAAGGTAGCAGCAGCACAGATGTCGTACTATCCGCATGCATCTCGTGCGAGGTTGCGATATGGACGGGCAAAGTTCACAACTGCGGTGGGGTGGAACAAGGAACACTGCGTGAGTGGGTCCAAGTAGCCGTGGTAAGCTGCTTAGACATAAGCGAAGTGGGGCCACGATACGAGGAAGGGTTGCACGCGGTGGCGTGAAAAGGGTACTTTTTGCGGGCGGGTTGGCCGCCACGAGCCAAAAAAAAAGAGGCCCCAGCAATCTTACGCGCATGCGGACTTGGGAAAACGGGAAGGAGGGAAAAGAGGAAAAAATGAACGGAGGCAAGCACGTCCGGGGCGATGACGCCGACGCTCGACGTGTGCTCGTATTTTGTCGCATTTTGCCGTTGCAATATTCCCGCTTCTCTTTTCCGACTTGCCAGACGCTGATTGTGTGCTGTTGCTGGAATTCTCACGATTGCAACTGGCATTCCGCCGAGTGCAGAGCTTGTTTTGTCGCATATTGTTTACTTGCTTCTTTTAATTCCCTCCTTTGTCAGCAAACGGACGGTGCGAGAACGAGACGAGGGCACGCGGCTCGACACCAAATCGCTCACAAATAGGACGTCGACAATCAGCCATCCACAATCGGCCATCGATAATCAGCCATCGACAAGCCGCCGACGACATTCTCGTGCAGACAGCGCAGAAAGCGCGGCAGCCGATTCCCTCGGTCTTTGGCGTGACCAAGCCGAGACGGGCAGCGTCCGATTTGTTCTATTTTTGCCATCGCCTCAGCAGTGCCACACTCGGGCCAAACGATCGGGTGTTCCTTGGAATCCGAGGAGCCAGCTGCGGTTTGAACACACCGCGGCATCGAACTTGGTGGACGATCGACATCCATCGACCTCCATCGACTTTCTTTGACGTCCAGCAGAGCTTTCTCCTCCCTGTTTCAGCGTGCACTCGCTTTCGACGCCTTTTCTTGATCCGACGGATCGTCTCGAGACAACAACCCCCTGGGCCTCTTTCCGGGTCCACTCCAAACACAGCAGCCCTGGGCCAGTCCAATCACGGCCGCAACGTCGCTCTGCTTCTCGCGCTGTTGCAGCATCGCCGCATTGCACCACCGACTTTCCGCCCTTTTCCCCCGCCGGATCTTTTGCGGACGGTGAATCGCTTCTTTCTGGACCAACGCAGCTGGCCGTTTCTGCGGCCTAGTTTTCCAGGTGCGTATCAATATGTTGTTTCTGCCTCTGGCTGCCGCCCCATCCAATCGTTCCGGCCTGATGCAGCGTTGCCCGAGCGGCCTCGGCCGCATCGGCATCGCGGCGCTTGTGACGTTGTTCGGACGTGGCCAAAATAGCGATGCCCACGATGATCACGATGCCCGGCTGCTTGGTCGTCTCAGTTTTCCGCGCTCTGTCTATTGTTTCCGTCAACCGCTAACATGGGCGTCATTGTGTACGGCAGGCCGATACCAAGAGTAAAATTCCGCCACTTCACCATGTCGGGCAACGCGACGGGCTCGGCGACGGAAGTCGCGGCCTCGACGGCTGGGGCAGCGGCCTCGACGGCGGCATCCGCAGCGGCGACGTCTGCAGCAGCCACCGACCCAGCGGCGGCAACGTCCGTCACGAGCGCCGCCCCGGTTGCCACCTCGTCGGCAGCGGCCGTGGACACGACGACACAGCAGGCGACTTCGGCCGCAGTCGACACGACAACACAGGTCACGCAGAGCGTGCCAGGCACGAGCGCGCAAAATACAGCGACCGTGGTCTCGACGAGTGCAGCGGCCGTCACGTCAACGACACAGCCGACAACAGCGGCTGAGCCGACCGTCGTGTCCTCGTCGGCGGCCGTGGTGACCACGCCGACAGTGGAGACAACAGTATCGACGACGCTCTCGGCGGCGCCGGAGACGACGACACAGCAAGACACGACGACGGTGGCGGCAGCAACGACGACGACGCCGGTAGACCAACCGTCGTCGTCGGCGACGGCTGTGGTGACGACACAGGTGTCGGTGGACAATGGCAGCACGAGCACGCTGATCAAGACGGTGACGTCGACGACCAAGGGGGGGAGCAGCACGATGACCAGCTCGTCGGCGACGTCGAGCAGCACGGCCGACGGGGCGACGGTCAGCCCGTCGGGGTCGTCGAGCAGCGGCCTGTCCAACGGCGGCAAGATTGCGGTGGCGGTGGTTGTGCCGATTGCGGCGGTGGCGCTGCTGGTGCTGGCGTGCATCTACTTTTGGCGGAAGCGCAAGCAGCGCAAGGAGGCCGAGGAGCAGCGGCGCAAGGAGGTTGAGGACTACACGTTCAACCCCAACGGCGACGCGGACCTGGCGGCGCGGGCAGCCGGCGGCGCGGCCGGTGCGGGCGGCTACGAGATGGTGCAGGAAGACGCGGGGTCGTCGGGGTACCGCGGCTGGGGCACGACGACGCTGGGGGGATCGACGGGCCGCAAGGCGTCGACGACCATGTCGGGCGGCGCGGGCGGCGCGGCGTACTCGGACGCGACGTCGCCGACGCAGGGCCCCGAGGGCGAGGGGTCGGCGAGCCCCGAGGGCGAGATCCTGGGCGCCATGGGCCCGTCGGCGGCGGCGAACCGGGCGAGCGATGTGCAGCGTGGCCCGTCCAACGCGTCGTCGTCGTACAGCGCGGCGGCGCGGTCGGACGGGTCGGGCGACGGGGTGCCGTACACGGACCCGGCCTACTATAACCAGTACGGCAGCAACAACCCATACGCGGACGGACAGTACAACGGCGGGCAGCGGCCGGTGGAACTGGGCAGCCCGCCAGTGATCCGCGACAACCCGGCACGGCGCAACACGCGGATCGAGAGTCCGGCGCACTATCCGCAGCAGACGAACGTGTCGCAGAACTTTTGATTTGCCTCTCTGGTCTTTTTGTCCCCCACCACTTTTGCTTGCCTTTAGCGCTCACGGCCATTTCGTTGCATTCCTTCTTCGGCGTCTTTTGTTTTCGGTCACGTTTCGACACCTGTCACCCTACACGACGTAATCTCTCTACTGTCCGGCAGCGCGGCCGTCTGGATGTTTGGTATATGGGTTGAATCTATGCAGACGCACACGCTGCAGTGTTCTTTTTGTCGTTTTGGAGAGGATTGTTTTTGTTTTTGGTAAAAGTATAGCAATGGAGAATGTATTGGATGTGACATTGGATGTGATAGGATGCGACGAAGATGTGACAGGATTACTAAGCAGCCAAAAGAGACTTACAGCCGGCTGCTGCCGACCGTCCGGAGGCAGTGGCCCTCGCTGAGGCCGACACGGTCCCACCAGAAGCGGCACTGCTCGCGCTCCGCGGCCGAGAGGGTGCGCATCGCGGCGGGCAGGCCGGGGTTGGGCGCCGGGCCGAGGCGGCGCTGGGCCGGCGGAACGCGCTCATTGTTGCCGCCGCCAAAGACCATGAGGTTGCCGGACGCGCGGCCGTCGACAAAGGGCCGCCAGCGGGGGAGTAGGTCGTGATCGTGATCGTGATCGTAGTCGTTGGGGTCGCCCTGGGGGCTGGCGGCAAAGCGCACCCAGGCGGCGTGCATGGCGTCGGCGACGCGCAGCAGGCCGGGGTGGCCGTCGAGGGCGGCCATGTCGTGGGCGACGACGGGGGCCTGGTCGCCGTGGTTGGCGGTGTCGGTGGCGCCGGCGTGGGCAGCAAACTCGTAGACGTAGACGGGGCTGCCGCGGGACGCGGCGACAAAGTCGGCCGTCTGCAGCACGGGGGTAATGTAGGCGTAGTGGGCGTAGGCGGCCTCGAGGCGCGGCCACTGGCGGCCGGTGATGCCGGGGGGAAGCGGGGGGCTACCGGCCGGGTCGGCGACAGGGTCGGGGTAGAGGCGGCAGAGGCGGTCGAGGTCGGCGTCGTCGAGGGCGGGCACGAGCGTGGCGAAAAAGGCGCGGAAGTGCGCGTCCGTGTCGGCGCGGGCGGCGTCGCGCGGCACAAAGAGCGTACCCTCGTGCGTGGCAAAGCCGGTCAGCACGGGCACGTGGGCGTGGTGGCCGCGGCGCCAGGCGTCGAGCGGTGTCTGGGCAATGTAGCTCGACGACGACGACGACGGCCTGACGGCACGGTCGCCGTACAAGGTGGCGCGGGGGCGGCGGCGGCGTCCAGCAACGAGGCCGTCGACAACGGGCTGAAAGGGCCAGCACACGCTCGCCTGCGACGCGTCCCAGACGGCGCGGCTGGCGCGCACCACGGTGGCCACGGGCAGGCGGCGCAGCGCGGCGACGACGGAGCTGGCCGGCGGCACGGCCTCGTCGGGCTCGAGCACGCCGGCCTCGACCAGAAAGGCGCGCAGCTGCGCCAGCGGCCGCACGTGGTCGGGCGCCAGCACCGCCCGGGCCGTGGGCGCGCCGCTCTCGAGAATGGCCTTGTGAAAGGGGGCCGCGCCGGGGGCGTAGTGCTGCAGGTGGTGGCCGATGGAGTGCGCTCCCGCGCTCAGCCCCATCAGCGTCACGTTGCGCGCGTCGCCGCCAAAGAAGCGGATGTTGGCCTGCACCCACCACAGCAGCGCCTGCTGGTCCAGCAGGCCGAGGTTGAGCGGCGCCTCGTCGTCGGCCGCGTCGCAGTCGTCGCTGTCGTCCGTGTCGTCGCCCGCTGCCCACCAGCCCAAAAAGCCCAGCGCGCCGACGCGGTAGTTGAAGCTGACGCCGACCAGGTCCGTCGCCGCGTGGCCGACAAAGCTCGCTATGTCACGCTCCGCCCCGAGGCCGCCGTTGAAGCCGCCGCCGTGCACGTACACCACCACTGGCAGCGGCCGGCTCGAGCCCGCCAGCCGTCGCCGCAGCGGCACATACACGTTGGCGTTGAGGCAGTCCTCGCCCTCGGCCACGTCGATGCGGCCGCCGCCGCCCACACAGCGCGTCCCAAAGCGCGTCGCGTCGTGCACAGGGCCGTCGGGCCGCTGCGCCAACGCCACCGGTGCCCGGAACCGGTTCGCGCCCGCCGTCGACTGCGCAAACGGCACGCCCAGAAACGCGTCCACCGGCGACGGCAGCGGCGGCTGCGCCCGTCCGCCCTCTGGCACCCCCTGCCCGACCGTCAGCACCCGGCCCTCGTACGTCCCCTGCGGCAGCCGCACGCGCGGCGGCCGCGGCGGCTCTCTCTGCTCTGTCTGCTCTGTCTGCTCTCTCTGCTCCATCAATGTAGTCGAATCGGTCGTTGGTGAATTGGTCGTCGTCGTCGTCGACGTTGTCGAAGAAAGCTTGGTCATCGTGTCCGTCTGTCTGCTCTCGCTGTCGTCTGCACAAAAACACGGGACAACACACACGTAGCGACGCACGGCGGCAGCGAAACGCGTCCAGCGCGAAAATCGCCTGTTCGGGGGAGGCTGGGGCGTCGTATGTCTCCTGGCCGCATCCATCTCGCTTGTGCCCCTGTGGCTGACAGGTCACTCAAAAACACCACAAATGACCCAAATGACCCAAAAGCAATTCAGTTAGGCTTATGTAAACATGCTATTACCAAAGAATGACCAACTCCAACGTCCTGTCCTTTTTGTCCGACAAAAGAAACTCTGCTTGTTGCCAGCCAGGGACCAGCCATACGGTAAAGAATGGATCGTAAGTACTCGTCACGCGCGCTGTTCACGCCATCTCCACCGCCACGCCCACTACCGACCTCTTCGTCCGCAGCTTCTGCCTCTCTGCCCACTGCCGGCTGAGCAGCCGCGATCGCTCCGCCGCCTCCTGCCGCGCCTGTTTGGTCGTCGCCTCGCGCTCCCGCTTCTCCTGCATCCGGTCCACTGACAATAGACTGTCCCCGTGGTAGACCGTCTTGCCGCGCTGCTTCTGTTGCTGCACCTCGTCTGCCGACACCGCGCTCCGCTTGCCGCTGATCCCGTTGATGCTACCCGTCGACGTCGATGCCGCCCGACTGGTGCGCGATGCCGTCGACAGAGGCTCCACGCTCGAGCCCCGTCCGCGCCCTGCCGTCGACTGGCTCCCCGACAGCGTCGACGCCACCGACTGCCGCTTTGCGTCCCTCGCCCGCGGCCGCGGCCCGATGCTGCCGCTCTCCCCACACATCGACATCCGGTTCTGCCGCGCCCGGCTGGTAGCCGTCTCCCGCGGCTGCGTGCTCGGCGTGATGCTCAGCCGAATCGGCCGCGCCTTGAACTCCCGCCGCTTCTTCTCTTCCTCTTCTTGCTGCTTAAGCCGCGCCGCGTGCTCCTCTCGCTTGCGCCGTGAAATCGCTTCGCCCGGCAGCTCAAACGCTGGCACCGTTGGCACCTTGGCTGCGTGCGCTCTGCGTACCGGCGTCGACGTCGGCGTCCCGGCTCCCGTCAGCGCCGCCGACATCCGCTTCGCCCGCTGCTCCTTGAGGCGCCGCGCCACAGCCTCGCCGGGCAGCTCAAACGCTGCCACCGTCGGCGGCTTGCTGGACTTGGCCGGCGGCTTTGGCGGCAGCAAGCTTGTCGGCCGCGCCATGCTCAGGCGCTTGTGTGCAACGCCCGTTCCCGCTGCCTCCTGGCCAGCCGCCTTCTTTGCCTGCTGCGGGCTCGGTGCCGCCACAGCCTTGCGCGTAGAGGACATCCGCGACAGCACCGGCGTCATGCGCACGCCGCTCGGCCTGCCCGTGCCAGCCTTCTTGGCGCTGCCGTTATGTCTCTCATCGGCCGGCAAGACACGCACCATGCTGTGCACAGCCTCAAACTCATCCTCCAGACGGTCTAGCTCCTCGATCGTGTCTTCGATCCGCGACACCGCACTGCCTGGCGACCGAGACAGCGAGCGCGACCGCGTCGCCGAGCCCGGCTCTAGTCCCTTGCCCGGCACCCGCGGCGACACGCCGTGGCTCTCGACCGTTGCATAGTGTTCCAACGGCGCCGTGCGTTCGGGCATCAACAGCGAATCTGCCATGGCGGCTGCTTCCTGTGTCTGTGCCTCTGGCGCTGTCTGACCGCTCGGGTCGTCGCCGTGCGCAATGTTTCCCAGAGGCGTGGCGATCAGCTTGTACGTGTTGATCAAGCGCGGATGGCCCGACAGGTCACTGCCTGATCGCGTCCGTTGCCGCAGCAGATTGCAGCCAAAGTGAATGTGTCGCTCGTTGCTGTCGCTGTCTGCCACGTCCGTCACGGAGTAGCTGCGAGTCAACTTCCTACGAATGATGCCCTCCAGGAAGTCGGTGGCGTCGCGCGGCACCGAAAGCACCCACTCAAACTGGCGAGCCTCGTGCTGCGCGATGGCGCGCTGGACGTGGGCGCTGGTCGCGGATAAAGTCTCCGGCCTCTGGCGCACTATCACATGTCAACATTGCTCCCGTTCAAAGATTGCAAAGTGCAAAGCGCCAAGGCGCACGCACCTGAAAACTGTGAGCTGATAGTTTCGGGCTCGTCGCTGCTAGTTTCCAGATACTTGTGGTAGTCGTGCAGCTGTTCCGATCCCGTGGCCGTCGCCGAGCTGCGGATGCTGGCAAGCTTGTTAGGGCTGCGCAGGTGAAAGTTCTCAAGGTCGTCGGCCAATGAGTCCGGCGTGATGTTGCGCGAAAGGAAGCCAACGCTGCCGCCGTGATCAGGGCCCGGCGGACGCTGAAGGAATCGAAACCCCCCGTTGATGTTGATGCTGTTGCAGAGGTCCAAGTCGCCGAGGGCAGAGCGGCCGTGCAGACTCGGAACGCTGTGTGTGCTGTAAGAACCGCTGGCCGTGCTGACAGATGACGCGGGTGGCTGAACAGCAGAGAGAGTCGGATCGCTGTCGTCGTAGTCTGCGGACACGTCTGTGCAGTTGCGAGATGGAGCTTGGCTGCCCAGACGGCGCGAGGACACGGACGGGGAGGCCATCATGCCGTATCTGGCAGTCGCTGCAATCCAAAGGGAGGGGATTCCGGGGTTCCAAGGCTCCAAGGTTCCAGTGGCCCAGGGGCTGTGGCTGCTTGGAAGCTCCAAGACGACGTCGGCCGGTGCTCCGTGGGCTAGCCAGGCCTCCAAGAACGAGACCAAACGAAGTGAAGTGGGCCGCAAACGACCAGAGTCCGCAGCTAGAGAGAACCAGGGGCCTGGACGGCACAAAGTGTGATCTGGACTGTGGGTAGCAATTTCGGGCGGATGGGCAAAGATGTGCAAATTTGATACAAGGGGCAGCAAATGGCGAAACGGCTATCTCGATGCAGTCATGCCTCACGGCGCGCCCGGTTTGCGGTAAGAGGGAGAAAGTGTGCTGCGGGTTTGGGCTGTCCAGTGCCGCTGGAAACAAAAAGGTGGTGGTGTTTTTCTTCCGTCTTCGATTTCCGTTCCCGTTTCCGTTTGTTTATGTTGGGCATTCCGGGCCCGGTCGCGCCTGCCGTTGTGTGTGACGCTTACTCCCCACCCGCCTTCCTAGTCGCGTCGCAGGATCAGGTGCAGGACCACGTCGCATTCACTGTATCGAACGGCACTGTGGATCTCAGCAGCGACGAGTCGCCGACGCTCCGTAAAGACATGTGGAATAAAGACACGTGGGCGCAGCGCAACGAACAAAGAGTGCCAGCTCTGCAGAGGATATCTCTTGTCGTAAGATGCGCTATGTATACGTACATAGCAGACGGCAGGCTACAATTCATGTACAAGTAGCAGCCCGATGACTAAGGAACGCGTATGGACGCGCCGCGGCAGTTGGTATTTTGCCCCACCGGACTTTCGGGCTATCCCCGCCCCGCTGGCCCCAGGCAAGAGATACGTCGTACGGCGCAGCGTGAGTGAATGCAGCAATACACCCCGTATCGGCATGCGCTGCCGGCCGTCGAGAAATCTCTCATATGGAGTAGAGCACGGAGCGGTTGGTGCCGTTGGCTTCTGCGTCTGGCGTCTCCGTCTGGCGTCCGGCGTCCGTCTTCAAGCATCCGTTCGCAGTTATTTTGTTTGCGTCTGTCTCGGTCGATCAGACACCTTCTTCGGCTGCTGCTTCGTCTGTCTGGGCCTGTAGTGCCGGCGCATGCTCCGTCGGAATGCGGACGAGCATCTGCGGCAACGCAGCCGAGCCGTCCTCTGCTTCGGTAGCGACGCGAGGCAATTTTGCTTCGTCGTTAGCCGAGCTTGTCACACGGGAGCGGGATCTCCAATCGCCCGCAGCGCGCCCAATAGAGAAAGACACATACTGCTTGCCATGTTGATGGCCCTCAAGACGTTGTGCCAGTTGGCCATGACGGTGGCGATTGCTGAAGCGTGTCAGTCTAAATGCCTGCAGCCACCTGCTCGCCCGCTCACCTTCTGTCCCGTCCGACAGCGTGGACAGCTTCTGCTCCAGCGCCTCCATCTGCGCCGCCACGGCCGCGCTCAGGTCGCGCAGCTGCTTCAGGCTCTCGAGCTCCTCGCGCTTCTCGTTGACACGCGTCTGCAGCGACATGCCGGCCAGCGACCCCGCCGCGTTCATGCCCTCGGACGTGGAGGCCTGTCGGAAATGCCCCGAGGACACTGCTCGCGGGTTGAACGACATGACAGCCTGTGTACTGTTTGATTGCCACAGTTCTAGCATTGACCGCACATACGCAATGTAAAGTTGCCGTCTCCGCCGATGCGGGGTGCCATGACTGTGGCTTGACCACCAGCCACATATAGAGGTTGCTATAGCTGCCGGGCCAACCCCTGCCGGAAATAATAAAGAGTAAACAACCATTCCCTATTGGGGAATCAATATCAGGGAAAAAATCATCCGCCCACTGGACCAAGCGGGTGGAATAACCAGTGGTCTTCGTTCCACCGCCTCCAACGGCCAGCACGACGGTTCTACGACGACATATTCGTGTTGTCGACACGTTTGCGCCCCGACTAGGTTTTTCTCGGTCACCGCTGTTTTGCTCCGCACCGCTTACTTTTCGGCCTTGCATCGTTCGTCTTTGCCCTCGCCTGCCTCACTATGAACAATGGCGAGACTCAACGAACCCCCGGTGACGGCAGACAGCTTTGAGACGCGTACGCAGCATGCTTCCTGACGGGGTATCATCCGTTGCTGACCATTTGCAGTTCGACGAAGGTTTCTGCGGCAGAATCGCGACATTGCCCGGATCAACTCGAACCAGTCGCTCCGCATCCGCGGTCTCGAGAACGAATGCGCTCGTCTGCTGTCGGAGAACCTCGACCTGCGTGGCCAGGTCCTGCGCATGGAAAAGGAGCTCGACGAACAGGCGTCGGAGCGAACGGGCGACTATGCGCTGCAGCTCAAGGAAAAGATGGAGATGCATCTGGTCGAGCTGGGCGCACTGCTGGCCGGCTTCGGGCCCGAGCCGCCGTCCAAGAAGCAGCCGCCGTCGATTCGACCCCGCGACAGTCGGCCACCCAGAACGTCGCTCCAGACACAGAACAAGCCGCCGCCACTGTCACCGTCAGAGGCAGAGTCACTGGCAGCACAGGAAGGCCGACTGGCGCCCATTTACGAGCACAAGACGTTTCCCCGCCAAACGCTCAAGTATGTCCAAGAGCCGGTCGCTTTGGAGAATGGTGGACAGACACTCACGGTGAACAGCCAAGAAGAGATTCTCGCTATGCATGCCGACGCTCTCGACGCCACCGACTCGCCCGAGCTGGGGACTCCCCCGATCTCCCGTCTACACCGCGACGAATCTCGGCGATCGATGCCGTCCCCTAGCAAGTCCACCGGCCCCGATGCAGAATCCACGGCGACGGACAAGAACGAGCCGGACACGACGGACAGGGCCTCTTCGCCCGTTCCGGCTGCCGATGCAGGAACTGAGATAATATCGCTGCCGACGCCAGATCCGCCGCGGACGATGCCGACGACAAGCGAGGCGGAGAAGCAGTTGTTGGGGATAGACAAGAAGCCGCCGCTTCGGGGCAAGGCTACAGGCCGGAGGCACGCGGACGTGGCGACAGTCCCCTCGAAGCCTGCGGCCAACGACGCCCAAAAGGCCGGCGCAAAGCGAAAGTTTGCCGTCAACGATGAAAACGCAGTCGTCCGGGGCATGAAGGCCGACGGCAAGGCCAAGGGTTTGGTACACAGTCTGCCGGTCCGCGAGTTAAAGAATCCAAAGAGCATTAGAGAGCTTGTTGGTGGCCGCAGAGGACAGACGGAAAGCAACGGCGACAAGGGGCGGGCTGGAGCGAGAAAGCCGCTGGCTATGAAGAGCACCAACGACGACATGTCGTCCCCGCGCAAGCGCACAGAGGATGGAACGGCGTGCAAGGACAAGGCCGGCACAGGCAACAAGGCCAGCGCAACAACTGGCCGTCTGAGAGACAGGAAGATGCCGGTGCTGGTGGACACAGTAGAGGCACTACCGGTGCTGGTGGCTGGGCTTCGAGTCGACGACGCCAAAGAGGCCAAAGAGGACAGCCCTGCACTGCGTGCTACGGATATCTGCTTGGACGACGGACAGAGGATGCCGACCTCGTACGTGGAGCTGTCGTGCCCCAGCACCCCGATACCGTCCGCAGCGGTGCACGCGTTCGACAAGCCGTCTATCATGCAGGCTGGAGGACGGGACACGCCGCCGCCGTCAGACATTTCCTCTCAGGGCGAGATGCATCGGCCTAGCAGGCGAGCGCGCGCTTCGGTCAGCTATGCGGAACCGAACCTGCGCGACAAGCTGCGGCGCCCGACCAAGGAGCTCTTTGACGCGGTGGCCGGAGAGGGACGCTATCTGCAGCGGCACCAGAATCAGGGCCCGGGCGAGGCGGAGGAGATGCCGTCGGATGTCGATGGGTCTGCGAAGCTGGAGGAGATTCTCATAGGTCAGCCGGAAAGTCAACCGGAAAGCCAGCCGGAAAGCCAGCCAATGCTCTCTACATCTGCCACGGACGCCACGGACACGAAAGTCACAGCAAGCACGCACAACACCGACGCAAAACCGGATCCCTACGAGTTCGCCGTGCCGTCGCCGGCAAGTACTACCTCGGACAAGGAAGCCGTCGACGTCAGCAAGAACTACAGCTCTCGACCGTCTACCTCTACGCGGTCTTCCCGGATGGCCCGTCGGTCATCGGCGGCAATCCGGGACGATGGCTCGGCATCGGCCGTGTCGGACCGTCCAACCAAGGCGCTGACGACGCGCAAACGAGCTTCGATGGTGGCCCTCAAGCAGGCGCCGATGCTGGACGGCGCTGCGGGCGAAGAGGACCCCGCTGACTCGTCTTATGAGCGTGCAGTCGGCGGCGAAGGCGCAGAGGCCAGTCTCGAAGGACCGGTCCTGTCGACGCGAGACCGCATTTCAAGGCGCAGAAGCATGATGTTATGAAGCAGCGGACGAAGAATTTTGGCCTTGATCGTGCTGGTGTAGCGTTTGTCTTTGCGCCGATATAGGCGGCATGTTTGTTCTGCTCCAAGCGTTTACGTATTCTTAGATATCCTAGTTGTTGTTGTTGTTGTCTGTTGGCTTGTTGGTCCTTGGCTTTCTTATTGCAATAAAACCTGTCAGATTGACTGTCTTGAAAGCCTGAATTTGACTCGAGGAAAAGGCAAGGTATCTCGGAAAGCCCGTTTTTATGCATCAGCTGGACACAATATCACGCACACATAGGAAACACAGAGACCGGACGTCGGCCAGGAAGTATATACAAGCGAACGCGCGAGCATTCGCCAACAGCAAGACAGGAACACGCGGCTATGAGGCCGGGCCGCTGGGCTCGACGGGCTTTGTGTACGTGACCTTTTCGACAGCCACGTTCTCCACGCCGGCAGCGTCCTTGCGGAGCTGGTACACGTAGAGGGTGAGGGAGATGCCTTGGACCTGGAGAGGGATACGTGTCAGCAAAGATACCAGAAAATGGAGAGAAAAACAGCCACGCACATCCATCAAGCAAAAGCTGGGCACAATCTCGTCCTCTTCCTTGCCGCTGTCGCCGCCCCAGCCGGAAAAGTAGGCGCCGGTGGCGCTGCCCGGGTTGATAAAGAACTTGTCCATGTACTCGAAGCACTCAAACTTGTGGGTGCCGCCCCAGCAGAGCACGTCGACATCGAGCCGGTTCGCCTCGGCCAGCAGCAGGTCGGGCTCGGTGCTGACGAGCGTGAAGCCCTCGAGGAAGCCAACGCGGATCGAGCCGTGTGTGACGACCTGGGTCAGCGGCAGGGCCGTGGCCTCGACGTCAAAGCGGCCCTTGACGATCTTGAGGTCGGGCGTGATCGCGCGCAGGTACTCGTACGTGCGCTTGTCGGTGAGATTGCCGAGGCAGAGCGTCTGGCCAATCTTGCCGGGCGCGAGCAGTTTTTTGAACTGGCGTGTTAAAAAGGCAGCTCGTCTGGGCTCCTGGTCTCCTTGACACGCACCTTTGGCGGGATGTCCAGGGCCCGGTCTGGGATGTGCAGATCGCCAATGACAAGAATGAGAAAGGCCATTTTTCGTAGAAGCGAGTGGGATCAGTGCTCGATCGCCAGAGGGAGGACACTGTCGTCTTTCGTCGCTGTCGTCCGAAATCGCAGCTCTGGGCCTCCTCGAGCGAACGGGAAGACAGGAAGACGCCGGAAGGGCTGGGCAATCTGCAGGGCGCAGGCTCTCCGTCGCGGTAGGGCGATGATGGACAGACGTCAATGGGGTCGCTGGTCGATGCTGGTCGGTGCTGGTGCCAGAACGTCAGCAAGAAGATCCGTCGCGGACCGTTGGTGTGTTGATATGTTTAGTGGTGCCTGGAAGGCTGTGGCTGTGCGGCAGCTTGTGGCGGGGAGAGCTCCAGGCTACGCACGAGCCACAGCCGACTATCTTCTACACTACGCAGTATTGTTGCGCGTTTACTAGCTGTCCGGTATTCGGAAGGTGAGGCCTTTTAGGGTGCTCTGCGCCCGCGGAGCACGGCGCTGGCTCGGAGAGTCGGCAGGTGTACAGGTGAATGGCTCCTCCTTGCCCCCATCCGGCGCCTCGCCACAGCCAAAAAGCCATCGTCAAAGAGCAACTAGTTTTGATTTTTTACCCCTAGAACCACAATTGATCCTCTTTTTCCGGCAGCAGAACGCGAAAAAAACAGTCCACCGCCTTGCCAGCCCCCAGTCTTACTCTAGAGGCGGTCGAGATACTATTACTTAAGACGGAGGCAGCCGTGCGCTCTTGTTTTCCAGGCCCTCTCTTCTTTCTGGCCCCCCATGAAGTCCTTTGCCCGTCTCTGCCGTCCCCAGGGGAGTAATTTTAGTGCTTCCACTGGGCGCGCGGCATTACTAAGTAGCACTCGTACAGGGACCATGGCCCCTCATCGGTCCATCACCGACGCTGGCCCCTCGGCCAGCAGCAGACTGGCAGGAATTGCCCGCCACTTAGCCGCCTCCTCTCCGCCGACGCCACCCCATCTTCTCTCTCCTCATCCATCCACACAGAGCCGCCAGGTGCATACCGGAACCTCCTCGCCGTCAACCATGTCGTCTCAACCCGCCCACTCGACCCTGCTCATCCCGGGCCCCATTGAGTTTGACGATGCCGTCCTACACTCGATGAGCCATTACAGGTATGCCTAGGCGCTGCTCTCCGGCCGCGTCGCCCCGGACCTGTCCCGCCTTGCCGGCGCTCGTATCCTCTCTCGCTAACATCCCGCCTCAGCGAGAGCCATGTCGGCCCGGCTTTCGTCTCGACCTTTGGCGACGTCCTCACCAACCTGCGCAAGCTCTTCCAGAGCACCGACCCGGCCGCACAACCGTTTGTCATCTCCGGCTCGGGCACCCTCGGCTGGGATCTGGTCTCGGCCAACCTTGTCGAGGCTGGCGAGGCCGTCCTGGTGCTGGGCACCGGCTACTTTAGCGACGGCCTGGCCGACTGCCTGCGCGTCTACGGCGCTGACGTCACCGAGCTCAAGGCCCCGGTTGGCAGCCGGCCCCAACTGGCCGAGATCGAGGCCACCCTGAAGGCCCACACCTACAAGGCCATTACTGTCACCCACGTCGACACCTCGACGGGCGTGCTGAGCGAGCTCCGCGACCTGTCCGCACTCGTGCACCGCGTGTCGCCCAACACGCTCATCCTGGTTGACGGTGTCTGCTCCGTTGCCTGCGAGGAGATTGCCTTTGACGAGTGGAAGCTCGACGGCGTCGTCACCGCCAGTCAAAAGGCCATTGGCGTGCCTGCCGGCCTATCCATCTCTTTCTTCAGCGGCCGCGCTATCAAGGCGCTCGAGAGCCGCAAGACGCCGCCGCCAGCCTACTTTGCCTCGATGCTCAAGTGGCTTCCGAGTACGTTTCTGATCCTTCCCGCCATGCACGCATGCTGACCTCCCAGTTATGCGCAACTACGAGGCCAAGAAGGCGTCGTACTTTGCCACGCCGTCGCCCCAACTGATCCACGCGCTGGATACGTCGCTGAAGCAGATCCTGTCCGTCCCCCTGGCCGAGCGCTTTGCCAAGCACAAGGCCGTGTCCGACAAGATCAAGGCGCACGTTGCCAAGCTAGGCCTCAAGCAGGTCGCACCGAATCCCGACTACCAGGCCCACGGCATGACGGCCATCTACCTACCGGAGAACATTTCGCAGGCGCAGATCCTGCCGAGCCTGGCCAAGCAAAAGGTGGTCTTTGCCGGTGGCATTCACAAGGAAATTGGCACCAAGTACATCCGCTTCGGCCACATGGGCGTTAGTGTGGTGAGTTTCCGTTTTCTGTCCCTGTCTCGTCTCGTCTCCCACTGACCGTCCAGCTCGAACCGGAGAGAGGCGACATTGACCGTGCCCTGCAGGCCCTCGACAACGGCCTGGCCGAGTTTGGCTACCAGAAGGCCTAGGTGCCATGGAGTGAAATAAAAAGTCAATCTTTATACGCGTGATAAATCTGCCTATGAAACGCCGTGATTCGATAGGGAGCGCTTCGTACTATTCTAGCGGCTTTGATGGCGCCGTTGGATCGGGGCGGCAAAATAAATAGCCGATCCACCGCCCTGGTTCGCGCCCGCAGCAACCCCCATTCTGATTACCAAGTATCTTGGTAGCTGCCCCCCTTGTGGCTGCCTCGCGGTAAGGCCACTCGAACGCCCTTGCTCCTATTGTTGCTGTAACTACCACGACCCCGCCACCTTACTTTTCCCTCCCCCGTCGCCTTTTCATCGTCTCCGTTCCTCGTCAATTCCCGATTTTCCTGTACCACTAATTCTCGTCAGCCAACGGCTTCGTTCTTCTTTTGCATCGCCGCCGCCAGCAAACATCGCCCACACAACCGCGCGCAGTCCTTGCTACTTCACGGCCAAGCCGCCATCAGCTTGTTTGCTCCGTATTCCCTAGACTTTTCCTCCACCGCGCTGCTGCGAAACGACCCCGCTGCCATCCGAAAACCCTTCCGCAAAACCCACTCCGGACGTTTACTGCTCCGCGTCTGTCAATTTCCCACCAACCTCGTTCTCATTTTTCTCCTCGCTTCTCGCCGCGTTCAACAGGAAGACCACCTCACCCTCTGCTCTCGATCCATCCTCCCTCCCTCCCCCCTCCCAGAACAGAGCTCCATCTGCCGAGCTCCATCCAGATCACATCCCTGTCTCTGCATCTCTCGATCGCGTGGCCTGGCCAAACAACTCCGATCTGCTCTCGTCTGCTCGCCGTATCCCTTCCGTCGTGCCCTTGTCCGACGGCATCGTGACCCTGGGCCTGGATCCCATCGATTACATCTGCACGGCATATAAAAAGCTAGCCACTGCCGTGCATCTTGCCTCTTGGCTTCTTCGCCGAAGCTTGTAAAATACACTACACGGCCTTCTCTCCTCCATCATGGCACCCACCGTGCCGGAGTTGGATGCTGCTGTGCGGGCCTTTTACGAGGGCCGCGGCGAACAGGTCCGTCTCGTCGTCTTCTTCCTTGCACCTCTCTCTTTCCTCTCCCCGTCCGTCCCCAGACTGACGCGTGCCGGTCCATAGCAAAAAGCAGCCGAGAGCGCCCTGAATCAGTTCAAGGAAGACCCCGATGCTTGGCTCATCGTCGACAAGATCCTTTCCGAAGCCACGTATCCGCAGACCAAGTTTCTTGCTTTGCAAGTCCTCGACCATGTCATCCTGACAAGATGGAAAGTTCTCCCGCGCGACCAATGTCAAGGTGTGTTTTCTGGCCGTCTATACTTGCTGTTCTCCCTGTCTTCTTAGCCTCTAACCACCGCAGGCATCCGCAACTTCATTGTCCAGTTCATCATCCAGTGCTCCAACTCCGAGGAGGCGCTCCGCGAGCAGAAAACACTGCTGAACAAGCTTAACCTCGTCCTGATCTCCGTCCTCAAGCAGGAGTGGCCACACAACTGGCCGACCTTTATAAACGAGATCGTCACGGCTTGCCACTCGAGCCTGTCCATCTGCGAGAACAACATGATCATCCTGCGGCTGCTGTCCGAGGAGGTTTTTGACTACTCGGCTGAGCAGATGACCTCTACCAAAACACGCAATCTCAAGACCACCATGTGCGCCGAGTTCTCCCAGATCTTCCAGCTCTGCACCGAGATCCTCAACTCCGCCACCCAGCCGAGCCTTGTCAAGGCCACGCTCGAGACCCTGTTGCGCTTCTGCAACTGGATCCCGCTCGGCTACATTTTTGAGACGCCGCTCATCGACACTCTGCGCAACCGCTTCCTCGAGGTCCCCGAATTCCGCAACGTCACCCTGCAGTGTCTTACTGAGATTGGTGGTCTCCAGACCTCCGGCCCCGGCCAGGTCAGCAACTACGACGAGCAGCTCATCAAGATGTTCACCGAGGTCCTGACCACCATTGCCAACATCATCCCCCTGTCCATGGACCTCAAGACCACCTATCCCCAGAGCAACTCGCGGGACCAGGAGTTTGTCCAAAACCTGGCACTGTTTCTCGGCAACTTTTTCACGATGCACCTGAGCGTAAGCCCTCGCCACTCCGTGTCTCTTGTATATTTGCTTCTTGCTAACCTGCCTTTCCAGCTCATCGAGAACCTGCCAAACCGCGACTTCCTCACCCACGCCCACTTCTACCTCATTCGTATCTCGCAGATCGACGACCGGGAAATTTTCAAGATCTGCCTGGACTATTGGCTGAAGCTGGTGCAGGAGCTCTACGAGGAGATGCAGTCCCTCCCCATCACCGACGCCAACCCCCTCCTCGCCATGGGCACCCTGACGTCGAACGGAGCACCAAACCCGGCCCTGCTCAACAGCTACCCCCTGCGGAAGCACAAGTACAAGGAGATCCTGTCCAACCTCCGCATTGTCATGATTGAGAAGATGGTGCGCCCCGAGGAGGTGCTCATCGTGGAGAACGACGAGGGCGAGATCGTGCGCGAGTTTGTCAAGGAGAGCGACACGGTGCAGCTCTACAAGACGATTCGCGAGTGTCTCGTCTACCTCACCCACCTGGACGTTGTCGACACGGAGCAGATCATGACTGAGAAACTGGCCCGCCAGGTCGATGGCTCCGAGTGGTCGTGGCACAACTGCAACGTGCTGTGCTGGGCCATTGGCTCCATTTCGTTAGCGATGAACGAGGAGACCGAGAAGCGATTCCTGGTCACCGTCATCAAGGACCTGCTGGGCCTGACGGAGATGAAGCGCGGCAAAGACAACAAGGCGGTCGTGGCAAGTAACATTATGTACATTGTCGGACAGTACCCGCGCTTCCTCAAGGCCCACTGGAAGTTCCTTAAGACTGTGGTCAACAAGCTCTTTGAGTTCATGCACGAGTCCCACGAAGGTAAGTGCGCACAGGCATTTGTTTGGCGATTGTCTGGTGGGCTGACAAGAACAATCTAGGTGTGCAAGACATGGCTTGCGACACGTTCATAAAGATTGCAAAGCAGTGCCGGCGGCATTTTGTTGCATTACAGCCCAGCGAGCACGAGCCCTTTATCGACGAGATCGTGCAGAACCTGCAGAACGTAACGTGCGATCTCAGCCCGCAGCAGGTGCACACGTTCTACGAGGCATGCGGCTACATGGTGTCTGCCCAGGGCAACCGCAGCCAGCAGGAGCGTCTTCTGGCAGACCTGATGGCGCCTCCGAACCTTGCGTGGGACGCAATCATCAAGTCGGCCACGGCCGACCCGTCGATTCTGCAGGACTCGGACACGATCAAGATTATTGGCAACATCATGAAGACGAATGTCGCGGCGTGCACGTCGGTCGGCCCGTACTTTTACCCGCAGATTGGGCGTATCTACCTCGACATGCTGCAGATGTACCGGGCAACGAGCCAGCTGATTTCAGAGGCTGTCGCACGGGAAGGTGAGACATATGTAGTCGTGTGTATGAGGCCGTGACTGACCACTTGTATCATTCTAGGCGAAATCGCGACCAAGATGCCGAAGGTGCGCGGGCTGCGGACGATCAAGAAGGAGATCCTCAAGTTGATTGAGGTCTTTGTCGACAAGGCCGAGGATTTGCAGTCGGTCCGGACGCAAATGGTTCCGCAGCTGCTCGACTCAGTGCTCGTCGACTACAACCGCAACGTTCCCGGAGCCCGTGATGCCGAGGTTCTCAAGGCCATGGCTGCGATCATCACCAAGCTGGGTGGTCTGATGGAGGACCAGGTGCCGACGATCATGGAGAATGTCTTTGAGTGCACGTTGGAGATGATCAACAAGGACTTTTCCGAGTTCCCGGAACACCGTGTCGAATTCTTCAACCTGCTGCGGGCGATCAACCTGCAGTGTTTCCCGGCACTACTGAAACTGGATAACAGACAGTTTAAGTTTGTCATTGACGCGTGCCTGTGGGCAAGCAAGCACGACAACCGGGACGTGGAGGCTGCCGGCCTGGGTATGTGCTTGGAGCTGATTAACAATGTGGCCGAGAAGACGGACACGGCGACGGCGAACGCGTTCTTCAACCAATTCTTCATCCTCATCCTGCAGGACGTCTTTTACGTCCTGACCGACACGGACCACAAGGCCGGCTTCAAGACGCAGACAGCACTGCTGGTGCGGATGTTTTATTTTATCGCACCGGCAGACGGGACGACGGCCAAGATCCAGGGACCGATTTACCCGGCAGACCAGGCGCAGCCGGGCACGAGCAACAAAGAGTTCCTCTCTAACTACGTTGGAAACCTTTTGCACAATGCCTTTTCGAACCTGCAAACGTGAGTGCCTTTCTTTGCTTGTTGTTGTCATTGTCGCTGTTGTTATATACAATGCTAACCAAACATCACTGCAGTGCACAGATTCAGACCTTTGTAGAGAGCCTCTTTACGCTCAATACGCAGCACGACAAGTTCCGGCTCAGCCTGCGAGATTTCCTGATTTCTCTGCGCGAGTTTTCGGGCGACAATGCGGAGCTGTACCTGGCCGAGAAGGAGCAGCAGGAGCACGACGCAAAGCAGGCCGATCTCGAGCGCCGGTCTAAGGTGTCGGGTCTTCTCAAGCCGTCGGAGCTGGAGCAGGATGACGAGCTGTGACTTGGTGAAGAGCTGAGGACAGAATACGCGCCGGTGCACCACAACACCAAGGTGACCGATAGTACGAAGAGCGCAGAGGGCGCGTTTGACGCTTGGGAGCTGTATGGCCTATGATACGGGGAGAGTCAGCCCGGACAGGAGAATGTTCGGTTTTTATCCGAGGGTGCATTTTGGGTTTCCGCATGTCTATTTCGCCTTTTTTTTCTGCCAAAATGTGAACGGGACGATACCAATAGAGGGCTGAGAAAAGGGAGCACGAGTATGATGGGCCGCCAAAAGCAGATGGAAAACAGAAACTCGAAAAAAAAATTGGAAACTATTAACTAAAAAGACAGAGGTACAATTCCAAGGCCCAATTCGTCATGCCCCGCGCGAGAATAGGAGAGACAGTCGTGCACTGATTGAGCTTCTTGGTAAAGGGAGAAGCAGAAGCCAGGAGGTCGGTTGGCTGTGTCCTCGTCCGGAGATTCTCCGCCAGCTGATTCTGCCTGCCTCCTTCTCGCACGTGGATTGGAATCTGTCAGACATGCAGGCCGTCATGGTTCCTGGGGCTGGGTTCGTCGTTTCTTCTTGGTTGTGTCAATCGTTGGCTGAAAAAGCAAAAGGCAGCTGAATGAAAGTGAGTCTCAATTTCCACTGCTGCAGACCAAATTGTGATGTGCTTCGCAGCAGACGTCGTGTCACCGTAGCGCCGGGGAAGACGGCACCTTTGTCTTGCCTGTCCAATCCGCAAAGAAGATGCATCCTGCCTCCTGCATGCATCCGACGGGCGAGGCCTTCTGGCGGGGCCGCTATAGGAGGCCACTATGCACACTTACGGGGCTGGGCTACGGAGTACCGGTTTATAGCATGGTATACGGAGTACGCAAGTATATGCACAGAGGTGCGATCAGCAGACAACGGCTGCCAGCTAACCGACTTGCAGTTAGAGTTGGCACAATGGACGCGGCAGTGCCTGACTAGGAGGATACAGCGTAGCATGTAATAATTGTATATCTTACACACACTGTACGGAGTACGTTTGTGCGAAAGATGGCAGAGTTGCATCTCCGAGACAAGCCCGGGCAAAGACAAAGTGGCCGATGGCCTGTCTACTCGCCTTGGCCAATAATGATGCGAAAGAGGATTCTTGCAGGCAAGAGCGCGCCCTTTGCGGCCGGGCGGGAGGAAAGAAAGAAAGATGGGTACTTTTTGCATGCAGGTAAGATTCGCAACCAGGCAGGAGCACTCCCTGGGTACTTTAAGCCGAGGGGTGGAAGAAGCGACGGCTCGCTGCCGCATGCCTCGTCTACGCCTAGTACACACGCATGGGGCTAGCAAACGGTCTCGGCAGGCGAGGAGCAAGAAAATGAATTTTCACTCCATCTCCCTGATTTTAACCCAAGAGAAAAAGAGAGAGGAAAAAAGCTAGCATGTGCCAACGCCGTCGCAGGCCTAGACAGCATTGCTGGATCCATTCTTCGAGGTGGCGGGATCTGACTGGCTGGCCCGATGCCCAATAAGGATAAGGCAACCTGCTAGCGTTCAAGTAATTGTCGGTAAAAGAGCAGCGAGCCCTGCCTGACGCAACGAGGGATTGGAGCCCATTAAACCCCCGTAAAAAAGCAAAGGAAGAAAAACCAATAAAAACTGGGACCATACGACGCACTTGGCTAGGGAGCACGGTTTCCTTTCGAAAAGGGAAAAAAAGAAAGCGAGCTGAGGCAGGCGGCGATTTCGACAGGCAGCCGTTGGGGCCGGACCAAAAAAAAAGGCGAGATCAGAGGTGGCAGAAAAGAAAGGTGCGGCCAGAAAAGAGGCGAGCAAGGGGGGCAGGCGCGATGGAGAGTGCATGCAGGTAGAAAGGTAGAGAGGGAAGGAATAGAAATATTATATGTCTCACGACTGCCCGTTCTTGCTGGCACAAACGCCTCTTTTTCTCTTTTGCTTTGAGAACACGCAGAGTTCCGTTCGTTTGAGCCTTTTTGCAGGCCAGTCACTCCTTTACCTCTTTCTTTTTGTCAGTCGTTCATCCCGCGTGAGCTGTCAGTCCAGCCAGTCTTGCCCATTCCGGCCGTCCTGCCAGTCATTCTCTGCCCAACTGTTCGTCCACCCGCTTCTGGCATACCGTCTTTTCGGCCTCCGCTCTTTCGATTCTGCCACCTGCGCCCAACAAAGAGACGGTGACGGCCGCCACCACGTCAACGGGCCTGCGGGTCTTGCCATCTCTGCGCCTTGTCATATAGAACGGGTTCCCGGAACTGCCCACCAACGACTTTCAGGCCGATTCCGGTCAGCACACCAAAACCATTATACCGGGCCGTTTGCCAGTCGCCAGCCAAGCCGCAGCCGACAGCTCGACAACCAGTTCACACGACGCCCTCTTCCCTTCTCCCTACCCTTTTTTCCTCTTGTGATTGCCCAAGACACTTCTATTTTAGTTGCCTCGTTCTCCTCCCTAGGCTCAACTCTCGGAATCGGCAACTCCCAGCCTCTTCGTTTTTGACATCTGCCGCTTCCCGTACCCGGCGATTACTTTGGCGGAGCACAGACACTGAAGCACCGCGGGTTTACACCACACGCCTAGCACGCTTACACATCACTTACACAAACATCCTCACACAACCACGCACACGATGGCGCCTCACCGAGTTGCCAGCATCAGCCGGCGATCGCCGCTGATTGCCCTCCGGTACGAGGAGACAGTGCAGGCCGAGCCGCCTATTCCTCTGCCACAGCGCAACCCGTCGCGGCTGCTCCGGCCACGGTCCAACCGGTCCCTGGCGACGGTGGCCACGAATGCGACGACGGTGACGACAACCACAACGGCCACAACACCAACCTCGTCTGATCCGTCCACAGTTCCCTCTTTGCGGTCCAAGACGTCTCAGTCCTCGCTTAAGTCCTCGCCGACTGCGACGCCGGAATCCTCTCCCACATCTTCGCTAGCCAGCTCCTCCTGCTCGTCACCAATAGCGGCCACGGCGCCGGCGCCGCTGGTCATCCTGCGGCCGCCCATGGTCGCACCGCCGCAGGAGCAGCACCCGGCACTGCGCAAGCGGATGATCCGACCAATTGCCGAGGAGGGCGTGGCCAACGAGAGCTGCTACCGCCCCAAGCACGACTCGTTCCTGGCCGCCTCGTCAACGTCGACGCTGCGTGCGAACTACTGCCGGGGAGAGATGGAGCTGGCCGAAGAGTTGGAGTGGACGCCTTCAAAAACATACCCGTCATCACGGACGTACAGCGCTGCCGTTCCACCGCGCCGTGCCACATCTGCTAGACAAGCTGCAGCAACGCAGGCCCGCACCCTCAGCGTCGCTTCTACCGGCAGTGCAATCACGACAGCGACTATGGTGATCAATGCTGCTGCCTGTGACACCTTCGCAGAAAAGGCGGAGACGGCAGCGGCAACGACAGCTAAGCGGCCCAGCGAAGACGACAGGACGTCCTGGCAGCCAGCTGCACCGGCGCCGGCGCGCGAACGGTCGTGGCGGCTGTCCAGGGCGTTTGGCTTCCGGACTCACGGATCGACCAAGAGCAGCGGCAGCAACACAAGCAGCTCGACCACGGCCAGCCACACCAATAAGAAACGGCGCAGCGGCTTCGTGGGCCTGTTTGGCATCAGCGCGCGCAGCGACAGCAACCCGGCCACGTGTTCTGGTGCTGGCGATGGCCCCGCGGTTGTTCTGCCGCCATCCACCGCCCCGCCACGATCGGCAGCTGGCAATAAGCACGGCTCCACCGATCGGACTGGCAAACTGACTAAGCCAAGAACGGCGTGGTCGCAGTCACTAGCGCCGTTGTCGTCGTCTTCCGCTTGCGAGAACGCGTCAAAGAAGCCAACGCCACCCGAGCCCGACTGCACACGGACGTCACGACCCTCGTCCCCCTGTGCCCCCCCTTGCCGCGCCTCGTGTTCCGACGACCGCCCGTGGCAGTCTCCTTTTCTGTCCCTCTTGTCTTCCTCCTCGCCTCCGTCGTCTCCTGGCCTGCCGCCGCGCACGCCTTCTTCCTTGTCCTCACCGCCGCCGACGTCCTTTCTGTTCCGGGCGCTTTCCATGTCCGAGCCGCGACGCACACAGCAGTCTAGCAGCGGCGCCGAGGGCCATTGCACGCGTCCCAGCGACGACCTTCCCCACCATCCGGCGACTGCCCCGTCGACTGCCCCATCGACTGCTCCGGCGATTGCCGCGCCGCCCAGCAGTTTTGCGCCGCTCAACACGTCCATCCCGTCGGAGACGCTGATCGAGGATGACGTGTTGGCGTCGATGAGCTTCTCGCACCGCGGCAGTCTGATGCTCATGGGGCGGCGCGCGCGGGGCCACGCGGCGGTGCAGCCGGTGGTGCAGCCGGTGGTGCAGCCACCGGCCATCAAGGTTGAGGCAGTGCCGCCGGCGCTCGAAGACGAGACGGAGCTGGAGTCGCGCAAGGTGCGATCAATGTACGACGACAACGAGACGCTGCAGTGGGAGCAAGGGCAGCCGCCGGCCGGCTCGCGCCCAGACGCATTGGAGGAGAAGCACACGGTCGCGTATGGCTCCTATCCCCCACCGACTGCTATTGCCCTGGCGGCCGCTTGAGGGCCGCCGTAACACTCGTTTCCCCACTTCCCAGTACTTTCCTTTGTTGGTATCCTTTTGTCGGCTTCCGTTTTGGTTCCTTTGGTTCCCTCTATTCCCAGTCCTCTCAGCACAGCGCGTCCTTATAAGTTCCTCGTATTAAGACCTTTTCTCTCTCTGCAATAAACAGTTTGCCATTGCGCACCGCATCCATACAGTCCACGTCCGCGGCGGACCGACGCCGCCTGCGCCTGGGCGATCCCATCGACGACAATAACGATTCGAAGCGAGCCTCGGTACTGTCGGCAGCCACGACCGTGTCCACGGCGCCGTCCATGACAGAGGCGGCGTCGCTGCAGCCATCACCATGGTCGGTGAGCTCGGGCGAGACGAGGAATGTCCGCGATGGCAAGCAGAGCACGGGCGGCGACACCGGCCCACGACCGCGCGGCGAGTTTGAGCTGGCCGGCGGCCTGGAGGACTGGGAGGATGTGGATGTGGACGACGTTGACCGCTTCGGCTTCATCCAGCGCCGGGCGCCCGGCACCAGTGGCCGCGAGATACACAGCTCGCACAGTGCCAACGGCCCACGCGGCCTGATGCCGAGCGGCGCGACCATGGCGACACAGCGCTCGGTAGCCACGACGGTCACCGAGGCGGCGCGGCAGTCGATGCGCGCGGCCGCGAACCGGCTGCCGCACAACCGGGACCGGCGGTGGGTCGACGAGGCCGGCGACATGCTGACACAGTCGCCGGCCGGGCTGGCCGACATTGCCGAGGACGCCCAGGCGGAGCGGCTGGCCGAGTTACTCAAGCGCAAGGAATGGGCGCGCTCCGAGAAGTGGCGGCGCATGGCGCGCGTGGTGCATCGCGAGGGCGGCGGCGGACATGAGGGCGGCGGCACTGACTATGTCTTTGACCGGCACCACCCCAAGCTTATGGAGCGCACGTGGAAGGGCATCCCAGACTGCTGGCGGGCAGCAGCGTGGTACTCGTTTCTCGCATCGAGCGCCGAGGCGGCGGCGGCGAGGGCGAGGGCGAGGGCGCGAGAACACAAGGACGGGGGCGAAACGGTCCGCAGCGAGACGGACGCTGCGATTGACGACGACGTTGCCCTCATTGGCGCCTTCCACCGGCTGCAGCAGACCGGCTCCCCCGACGACATGCAGATCGACCTCGACGTGCCACGCACCATTGGCGGTCACGTGCTCTTCCGGCGACGATACCGCGGTGGCCAGCGCCTGCTCTTCCGCGTGCTGCACGCGCTCTCGCTCTTTTGCGCTCCCGGCACCGGCGGCTACGTCCAGGGCATGGCCTCGCTGGCCGCCACGCTGCTGTGCTACTACGACGAGGAGCGCTGCTTCGTCATGCTAGTGCGCCTGTTCCGTCTGCGCGGCCTGGAGCGGCTGTACGCGCCCGGCTTTGGCGGTCTCGTGGCGGCCCTCGGCGAGTTTGAGCAGAACTGGCTGGCCCGCAACAGCCAGCATGCCGCCGACAAGCTGGCTGCCCTGGGCGTCGACACCATGGCCTATGCCACGCGCTGGTACCTGACGCTGTTCAACCTGTCGGTGCCCTTTGCAGCACAGCTGCGCATCTGGGACGTGTTTATGCTGCTCGGGGACAGCGACGGCGAGAGCGCGGACGAGGGCGACCTCACCATTCTGCATGCCACCGGCGCCGCCCTCGTCGACGCGCTCCAGGACGTGCTCGCCGACGCCGACTTTGAAAACGCCATGAAGGCCTTGACCTCGTGGATCCCCGTGCGCGACGAGGATCTGCTGATGCGCGTCGTGTTCGCCGAGTGGAAGCGCCGGCAGCGCTGAGGCGCTATCCGGTTTTTTTTTCCTTTTCCCCTAGTCGAATGTTTTTCATTGTTTGATTCCTTTTCGTCTCCTTGTCTCGGTTGCCTCGTCTGCGTTTCCGCCCGGTTGTGTTTTGTCAATACCCCAGGGCCCCAGGGCGGAAAACCCGGTGTTGTGTTCTGGATATCACGGTGAAAAATGGTGTAGGGTTAATATTAATACGCATTATCGATGATCTTGCTGGATGTACGCGCCGCCGTACAAACCGTCTGCTCCGCACCACGCAATGTATCATTACTTCTATCGCTTTACCGAAGCCCAATATCTATCTCAGCATGAAGCCGGAGCCGCTGTTTCTCACATGCTCCTCCCCCCTCGTCCCTCGCCCAGTACATCCATCCTAGCCGCGTTGTATGCAAATCGCCAGACCCCTTGTATCCCAGGTGCCAACTATAACTGCAAAGGCCAAGTCCATAGTCCATATCCTCCCGTCCCGAATGCGTATCGCCAATCGTCCGCCAAGAAGAAAGTGGCAAAGGCAACAAGATTCACCACCCGCCGTTCCTGATCGCAAAACCTGACGGAAGACAACCACCCCCCCCCCAAAAAAGCAGGGAACAAAAAAACAACGGCTGAGCCAACCAGTCGTAAACACATACACATACACATACACCGCCCCGATTTTTGTTGTACACAGAAAGCAAGAGCGCCCGGCGGCTGTTGCCAGGCCTTTCTGGAATAGGCGTCGATGAAATTGTGACCGCGTCAATGGGGCCTAGCGAGCTGGGAAATTCACGCCACCACCATTTATATCGATCGTCGTATAGGGGGGGCCGCGCGCGCGTCGAGCAGCGCCCGTCTGTCGTAGATAATAGAAAAAGTTCGCGTCCAGTCGTTGCCGCCGGTATTTTCGACGTGCCATGCAATTCGCTCTTCGTGGATCGCTCGGGGATTTCAGTCGATCCCCTCCCTGTTGCCGCCAGAGCTCGAGCCTTTGTTGTCTGCCGCATGGCCGCCAGGCCGTGGTGACCTGTGGCGGTCGCTGTCGCCGCTTCCGTATGGATTTGATGGCTCATCGGAGAGTAGCGATGACACCGGGTGGCAACCGCCGCTGCCGCCGCTTCGGGACTGGGACGGCAATGGTGGTGGCGGCAATGAGGTCGATGGAAGAACCGATGGGTGCTGTCCACGCGTCGCGCCACCCTCGTCGGCCTCTCTCACGGAGCCTGTGGATGGCGGTGCCGAGGGATACGATGATGGCGACATGCCGCGAGAGTGCCCGCCGCCGCCGCCGCCGCCACTACCGCTGCCACTACCACCGCTACCACTGCCTTGGCTGTATCCGCCTCGTCCCTGGGGCCGGTACGACGACACGTCACTTCGCTGACGGGTATGCCCTCGTCGACGTCCGGGCGGCGGATTCGATATGGACGCCGTGGTGGAGTTGGAAAAATTGGGCGATCGGAATCGGGGCTGCGTGCTTGGCGGCACGGCCGTCCCCGACGGCGGGCCTGTGGCCTTGCGTTTCCTGGGGGACTCGGCTATTCCGCCGTTAGTACACACGGTCTGGATTGCACAACACCCGGCGGCCACAGGATCCTACACGAACCTAGTGCGGACGCAGCCTGGGCCGAGCCACCACTCGCGGCCTGGCTTGTCGGCGGCTGCCAGTGGTGGATATAGAGAGGCGATGCTTGTGCATCAGGCTGATGTTGCTGCGGCTGCTGCTGCGGCTGCTGCTGCTGCTGCTGGCTCAACGGGTGCGACATGGTGCTTTCGAGAGACGCCGATACAGGGGGTACCCCATGTCCTATTATTCGTGGCGGACCTGTCAGGCTGTACCCGCGGGTACGAAGAGGTGATGCAGGATTCTGTGTCACATAGGGGCTTCCCTGAGGGGGTGCTTGGCCAACTGCGGAACCGCCGCCACCAGGTCCTCCGCCACCGCCACCATACGGCAGTCCGTACATTTGCTGCGGCTGTTGCTGCTGTGGTGATTGCTGCGGAGGGCCGTGGGGCTGGGGCTGCTGGAGCATGTGCACCTGCGAGCTGCGGCGCTGGTGCTCGGCGAGGGCAGAGGAAGCACCTGCAGTGATGAGGTGCTGGTGTTGCTGTTGCTGCATCTGCAGCTGGGACGACGCCTGCATGATATGGCCCGGCGGTGGTGGTCCATGGGGGAACATAAACTGGTGCGCCCACTCGAGGGTGGCCTGGGGCAGGCTGCCGCCGGCCATACCGGCAAAAACAATGGGGACCATGGGCGGCGGGATCCCGCCGTTGAGCGAGGTGCGCAGCATTTCGTGTTCGGTGCGGCGCTGTTCTAGCCGGATGTTCTCTTGCAGTGTCCGTTCCTGCTCAGCTCGGCGTTTGTCCTCTTCGGCCCTGGCAACGAGCCAGGCGCGCATGACCTCTTCACCGGCGCCGTGCTGCGGCCACGGCGGCGGCGGCGGCAGCTGGGACGTCTCGTGCAGGGAGCGGGTGTGGGCTTGGACGTGGGCGTGGGAGATCTGGGACGGGTCGTGGGCGGCAGGGACGGTGGCGACGGCAGGGACGGCGGCGGCGGGTCCAACAGATGGCTGGGTTGTTGGTGGAGGGCCGCCCTGTGACGGAGACTGGTGGGCAATCGTCATGGCTGCCGGCGGAGGCAAGCCACGATGGGGCGCGGACATTTGCTGAGGCGGGATGGCAGGGCTATGGCGAGGCGGGATGGGCGGCAGCGGTTTGCGAGAGACGTCCAAGTCAAGCAAGGGGGAGGACTGAGAAAGTCGGGAGGTGTTTGGAGGTGTTGGCAGGTCATGGACAGGGCGGTGGCCGCTGCGGATGGGCTGTGGAATCGTCAGCATCCTGGAACAAGCATTGGCCGCAGGTTGTCGGCGAGAAGAGACCGAGGAAGGTCCAAGTGGGCTGCGGACGGCCAAGCGAGTTGGCCGTATGAAACGGGAAGGAAGAGAGAGGAGGAGAAAGGAAAAGGTCCAAGAACGGAGAGAAGAGGGCTAAAACAAGGGAGAGAAGGGGAAACGGGAAGGAGTGAGGAAACAAAACAGAAACAGCAAAAGACGAAAAAGACGGGAAAAGGACGAAAAAGAAACAAAAGCACCTGCAAGCAAGCTGGAGGACAATAGGCCGGTTAAAACAAGCGAGAGGACGACAGCAGGTGGAACTCTTTTGGGGGGAGGGCGAGAGCGCGGGACGTGGCAGAAAAAAGCAAGCAAAGAGAACGGGAAGACTGTGGCCGGGCAGACGTACCTCGCGAGCAAGCTGGATGTCGCGGCCAGCTCAGGAGATGCAGCGCCGAGGACACCAAGCTGGGCTTCATCTGGCCATGCGTGGCAGAGGGACAATGCTGACTGGGCCGTCTTCGTCTCTGTGTGCAGGAAATAGACGAGGCGCAAAAGGACAGGTGCGCGTGGAACACAGGTATACAAGAGCCGGAGGCTTGAAGGGATTGCCCAAAAAAAATCCAGAAGAGATTGGCGCTGGCTGGTTGGCTGGTTCCCAAGAGCAAAGCCCGGCGGCGCTGTGGTGCTGTGGTGCTTTTGTCTTATTGTGCTGGTGTTTTGGGGGTGTTTATGCCTCTTTTCTCTTTTTCCTTCCCAATCAGTCCTGGCTCGTCCTCCTTCGGGGCAAGGTGCCTTTGCCGCCAAACGCTGCGGTGGCCCAGAGTTGTGTTTAACCCGGGTGCGGCAGACAACGTACCAGGAGAGGCGGGAAGAAAACGATCTGTGGTGGAGCCGGTTGAATAAGACGGGGGGGTGTCTGTGTGATTTCAGGCCGGCAGAAGCGTGTGTCAGAGACTGCAGACACATGGGGTCGTGAGGAGGGGGGCGAAGGCCGCGGAGCAGTGGATCCTGGAGGGATGCTGGGAGCTGTTAGGTGTCGAGCTGGGGCTGCTGGAGCTGCTGGGGGGGGGGGGGGGAAGAGCTGCTGGCGAGGCGGAGGAGCGGCGAGAAGGCGAGCGTTGGCCAGCCGGAAAGACAACGATGAACAGACCCGTCCTGAACGGCGGTAGCTCGATGGGGGCGGGTGTGTGACGGGGGAGGGGTGCATCTGCAAGGACTGCAGCGGGCAGGGACGAATAGGTCTGGACAGCCTGGATACGTACATTGTACCCTCGTACTTGGGCAGGCTTTAACTGTTTAGGGTCGTTAGCGGCCATCTTCCCACGCGACCGGGAGACAAGGCTGGTTTCGAGTTATAGAGGAGGGGCTAGGTCAATCTAGCGTTGCTGGCCAGACCGGGTCTGCTGTTGATGCTGTTGATTGTCCTGCTTTGTCGCACTCGCGTCTTCTCGACCGGCAGTCGCCGGCACCGGTGTGCCCAAGTAAGACCGCGAGAAAGCCAAGACTAGCGAAAGACCAGAAGCCCGAAAAAGACGAAAAAGGACTGCCGGTCAGAGCCCTCTCATATCGGTCCTTGCTAGTTGGGATGGTGGATGCCAAACGGGCAGCTGGCAGAGCAGATTGGTGCCGCCAGACCTGCTAGTGTTTTACCTAGTCCCCGGGCGTTTACGCCGTACGGCGTAGTCTGGGGCGTTTGCTGCGCATGCCAGCTGTCTGGTGGCTCCGGTGGCCCTGCTCCATGTACCCGCCGGACATGTCTCTCATCGGTCCTGTCGCTCTCGTCAGCTCAGCACGTCGGTGCCCTAGGCCAGAAGCGAGGACGGGCGACTGCAGGCCCGGATAAGGTTTGTGTCGGAGCGCCAGACGGGGTCCTGTCCGAGCGGTGGGCATCGGTCGAGGCGGTGACGACGTCCGGGATGTGGTTGGTCCATGCGAGTCATTTGGATAGATGTCGTAAAGACAGATGGCCACAAAAAGACGGATCGATTGATGACGCGACGAGACAGGCAGGTACCACCCTCTGCCGCACCGGATGCACCTTCCCTGGCCAGACGGGAAGGAAGATGAAGGGGCGGGGAGGGGACACCCTGGCTCGAGCCTTTTTCCTTGTGCGTATCGCACTCGCCGCATTCGTAGTCCTGCATGGGGCCAAGTCTGGGGCTTTGCAGCCACTGGGGCTGCGCGTATCTCTTACCACGACGTAGTGCTCTCTTGTGCGCGGAAGATATCGCAATGGCCCGCGCGAGAACTGAGCATCCCGCAACACGTCGCGTCCGCAGCCTACGCCGATACTGAAACCATGGGGCGATGGGCGGTGGGCCGCGGCCCTGGGGCCAGGAATGCAGACCCGCCGCCCATTTCCCGGCAGCGACAAATGTCTACACGATCTCAGTATGTCGTACAGCACGGTACGATGCATGGTACTCTGTATATTGTACACATTCCGGGCATCAAAGGGCGGGAGCCATCTGCGCCAGTGCGACGTACGGAGTATACAATGTGCGATGACACCGCAGCCCCTGCCCGAAGCGCCAGCGCGACGCAGGGATTGCCCGAAACGGAAGAGACAGGACTTCCATGCAAGGACAAGGGCCTTCGGTTAGCATGGCATGCCAGCACGCCAGCATGCCATCCTACAATGGACCGTGGACTGCGGGGAGCCCGAAGCAGGCCCGGGGCGGTTGGCCGTGCTGCGTCTGGACGCCCCGACGTCTGAACGCAACGTCTGGGCACCGCGTCGGCACTGCGCCTGGACGACAGACGATGTATTCCGTCAGATACATGCTCACGATCGCGGTGCCGGTCTCTGCGGGAAGGATTTGAGGGGGCCGCATGTCCGGCAAGTGGTGTCTGTCCAGCGGACACGGCCTCCGTCGCTAGCCCGTGCACCGGCCCAGGCGCGCCGCCCGCCCGTTCTTCCCTGGGATCACGAGATCACGGCAGCCCCAGCTGCAGATTTCGGCCCTCTGCGCAGCCTTTCAGCCGCTGTTGTGCGACCACGGGTCCTAGACGCGTCGTCGTCGCTGTCGCTCGCCAAGCCGACAGGCCGACCGACCGACCGACCGTCGGACCGCCAGACAACCGACGGTAGCAGCAGCCGCCGGCGCCAGGCCGAGACAGAGGCACAAAGTGAGTCGTGCGCGCCCGCGAGTCGGCAGGAGCAGCTTCCAATGCAAGATACATGCAGGCATCTCCCATGTCATACTACGGAGTACGCAGCGTTGCATTGCATCGTCCACCGGCGTATTTTGCTCTTCGCAACGCTCTAGTGGCAAAGACAGGCAACCGACGTCCAACCAATCCGCTCGCTGCAAAAACTTGCCTTTCCGTTCCTGTCGCAGACAACTGTTCTCGGTGAGCGTACCCGTTCTGCCACCCCTCCCCCCCTGGAGAATTGGCAGGGCACTGACGGCGATGTGACCACAAAGGACAGATATTGCAGTGCTGCTGCATGCTGCATGCTGCATACTTCTGCACAAGTACGCATCCAGCACGCACAGGGATTGTCCAGTCGCGTGCAGGCCCCGGCCTGCATACAAAAGTGGTCAAAGGGCCGCGGTTCCATTGTTTGAGAAGAATTGATTCTGCAAGTTGTCAAGAGCTCTGTACATTTTCAACTCTTCCACACTCCAACTCCAGATCGAACTGGACATCTCCGAATCTCCATTCAATTGTTACGCCTACATATGCTCGCTATTACATAATTTACATATGCTTACTTTTTTTCGCTGCCGGGAAATATCCCGAGAATTCCCCAGGCCGTCGTCGGCTTCTCCATAGCCTTGCAACAAGTGGCTAGAGTGTGGCTTGCCATCTGCAATTTACGCGAGCCCACGGAATTTCCGTGTCTGTCGGCCGGTGCGGAACACGGAGGCGGCAAAGGCCGCCAGGGCAGACGTGCGGGTGATTTACCGCACTTTCGTCATGGCATGCCAGCGCTCGGTCATGAGTACTTGTCGACGCCTGACAGAAAACAGCCTGCAGCGTACTTTTGTGTTTGGCCTGCAATCCTCCTGCAGGGCCTTGTGTCCCTTGCCGCGGCTTTTCTTATAGGCAATTCTTTATCTTTTGATTTTTGATTTTCCCACGCGCGTCCAAAGTCCGTGCGGCGTGCTTACTAAGTATGAATCAGCACATAGCGCTGAGTCCAGGAGGATCTGGCCAGACGCGCGCCAGGGCCCACGACTTGGGCGAGCGCTGTGCTGGGAGGAACAGGGCAAGCGCCAACGCCCTAAAGACAGCGCCAAACACCCTAAAGACAGCACCGAACGCACCCAAGGCACTAGATCCTCCGAAGAGCGCCCAAAGAAGAGGTGGCGGTTTCACACCGACAAAACGGACCTGGTGGTCTCCGTTCCTGCATCCGGGGGCGGCGGCGCGCCCATGGCGTCCCAATGGCGTCCCAATGGCGCCCCAATGGCGCCCAAATTGCGCCGTAAATTGCGTCAAGGGATTCGCCGCGGCAGCGAACCGCCACGACAAGTCGCTCTCCCCGCGCAAAAGAAAGCAACAGACAAGTTATATACAAGTATAAAAACGGGCCAATCCTTCAGCGCAGCCGACCGCTGTGCCAGTTCGCCCCAACTACGGCGCAAGCGACACCCTCTTTCGTCGCCGCACAGATCTTTGTCCGGCAAAAGAGTAAATTCTCCGTACAAGTACGGAATACGTATAGGCGTTCAGCTGGCATGGCCGCCGCCCTCCCTGCCCGTTCCTGTCTGGCCGCTCGTCTGGTGCTTACCGAGACCGTCGTATGATGTTGCGAACGACGGCCGATTCCTGCTGACCAGCAGATGGGTTATACACCCTGGCCGTCCATGACTAGTCGAGACAGCTCTTCTGCAGCGTACTCGTATCTTACACGTTACCCGGCAGCTTTTAGCACCCGGCCTTTCTTTGTCCCGTTTGGGCAGACACAACAGACTATTGCCGCTGGCGGTTCCTGGCTTTGCTTTTTCTGCTCTAGAGGCGTCTCGTATTAGGCTGGAAGTGGCCGATGCTCCGTACGCGGGCCATCTGTTCCACGTGCGGAACCGTCCTCGCCGCCATACGGCATAGTGGCACAAGTCAGCTTACAGCTGCGGCTGATGTGAGTCAAGTTGCGGGCACTTTGGGACGTCGCACGGAGTATTGTGTCGGGGAAATGGCCCGTCACGCTCGCGCCTGCCGCGGAATCCGTTCAACGAGGCTCTGCAACGCACAATCCCAATGACTCGTCTTTCGTATTCCTGCCCGCATGATGCTCTACTTGTATGGTCGCCCAGACAACGTGTATCATGTCTTCTTCGCACTCGGTCGCAAACGCCGGACCAACAGGCCCAAACCCTAAAAATCCCACATGTTGCCCGTGTCCTTGTGCTCCTTGTGCTCCTTGTGCTCCTTGTGCCCCTTGTGCTTCTTGTGCTCCTTGTCCACCTTGTGCTGCCTGCCGACTCAACCGACCTGCGTGTTGTCCTGCGCACCGCCCCTCTCTTCTGCCTCTGCGCCCTGCTGTGGACTCTTTGTCTGCAGCACCGACGGTGGCTTGGGTCGCTCGGCCACCACCTCGGTGGGTGGGCTCTTCGCGAGCTTCCTCGGCGCCTTTATTGTGTCGGTCTCGCTCGGTCCCGGCGGTGCTTCCTCGGCTTTGGTCTCTGGGCTGGTTGTCGGCGGTGCGCTCGTCTCTGGGTGCTTGCTGGCCTCTGGCTTGGCCTCTGGCAGTACCCCATTTGCTCCTCCCTGCGGCTGATGCGTGTCGCTTGTCGCAGCAGCGGCCTCTACCCCAATATAGGCATCCAACTTCCGCCGCAGCACGTCCGATTTGACCGGCTTCGCCAGATAGTCGTTCATCCCCGCCGCCAGACACTTTTCCCGGTCGCCCTGGATCGCCGACGCCGTCATGGCAATCACCAGTACCTCGCGCACCGCCTTGATCGGGTCCCGCCGCAGCAGCTTCGTCGCCTCGTACCCGTCCAGCACCGGCATCTGTACGTCCATCAACAGCACGTGGTAGGGCTTGTGCTCGAGCGCTTTTTGCCGCAGCGCCTCCACCGCCATTTGCCCGTTCTCGTATGCGTCCACCGTCTTGTAGCCCAGCCGCTGCACGTACTGGATCGCAATCTTGCGGTTAATCGGGTTGTCCTCGGCAATGCACACCCGCAGCTGGTCGTGTCCGATTGCGCTGAGGTCCATGAACCGGTTCGCGCCCCCCCGGCTGTGCGTTGGCAGCGAGAGCGTCGGCGCCGATGCGGAAGTAGCTGCCTGCTGTGGCGACAGCGACAGCGGCGGCTGCCCCGCGGCTATCCTAGGCGGAAACGAGCCCACGACCGGGCTCGCCGCCGCCGAGTCGATCCCGGGCGAAGACGCCGCCACCGTCGCCGGCGACGGCGCGTCCGGAAGCCCCTTTTCCTTGGCCTTGTCAAACGTCACCGTGAACCACACCTTCGTCCCCACGTGCTGCGTACTCTCGAGGTAGATCTTGCCCTTCATGATCAGCTCGATCAGCGACTTGCAGATGCTCAGCCCCAGTCCGCTGCCCCCGTACTTGCGCGCCGTGCTCGGGTCTGCCTGGCTAAAGGGCTGGAACAGGTTGGCCAGCTGGTCCGGGGGGATGCCGATGCCCGTGTCTTGCACCCAAAACGTCAGCGTCACCGTCGCGGCCGTCTCCGATTGCACCCGCGCCCCCACCGTGATCGTGCCGCGCTCCGTAAACTTGATGCTGTTGCCGATCAGGTTGCCTAGCACCTGGTGCAGCCGCACCGGATCGCCGTACACAAACAGCGTCGACGGCAGGTTGATCTGCTTGATGATCTCCACCACCCCCTGCTTCGTCTTCTCCTGGTTGCGGTACGACGCCGCCCGCACCACCTCGGGCATCAACTCCTTAGGATTGAACGCCGTAATGTACAGCTTCATCTTGTCCGCCTCCATGCGCGAAAAGTCCAGAATGTCGTTGATCACAATCAGCAGCAGGTCCGCAGACAGCCGGATCGCCTCCGCCATCTCCTGCTGGTCCGGCGTCAGGTTGCTGTCGCGCAGCAGTTCCGAGTTGCCAATCACCCCGTTGAGCGGCGTCCGCAGCTCGTGCGACACGTTGGCCAGGAAGATCGACTTGGCCTTGGTCGCCTCCTCGGCCACCTTGACGTTGCGCCTGGCCTCGGCCTCGGCCGCCTCGGCCAGCTGCAGGTTGCTCTTGGCCTTTTTCTCCGCCTCCTTGGCCTTGTTCTCCGCCTCGATCGCCTTGCGCAGCGCCGTCTTTTGCAGCACCACCATCGACCGGTTCTCCGCCGACACCTTTTCTGTCGCCTTCATCGACAGCGCATTCGAGTAGCTGATGCCGATCTGGTTGACCAGCAGCTGGAGCACCGTCACGTTGCGGTCCGTAAACGCCCCCTGCGCGCCCTCCAGATACAGCACGCCCATCAACGGGTTCGACGCGTGGCAGATGGGAATCGAAATCACCGACTTGCTGTGCGGATTCTTCTGCAGCCAATGCTCGCTCACGTTGCCGAATCGCTCGTCGTTGACCAGGTCCGCCACAAACACCGGCTCCCGGAACCGCAGGCTGTACAGCACCACGTTTTCCGCCACAATGCAGGTCCCCTTGAGTGGAATCCCCGGGATGTGTGCCACCGCCTTGCGCTCCGGATCGCCGCTAGCCGCCACGCACCAGTTGGACTCCTCGCCCTGCACGATGATGGCCGCCGCCGACGCGGAGCCGCCGCACGTCTGCAGGATCACGTCGCACATGGTCTTGAGCAGCTCGTCCACCCGCAGCACCGACGAGATCACCTGTGACGACTGCAGGATCGCGTGGAGGTCGATCATATCGAGAGCCGGCAGCCCGGCCGTGCCCCCTTCCGCTTCCGCCTGCATCGTGCCCCGCCACACGCCCAGCCGCTCGCCACGAATCCCCGCCAGGTTCTGCGTGCTCTCGTCCAACATGTCGCTGCTCGACTTGTCGTCCATCTCGCCGTCCAGCCCGTCGTAGTGCACCGACGTGTGGTCCGCTGCAAAGTCGGTCTGCACCTCCGCCTCGACCGTGCGTGGGTTCTTCATAGGCCCCCGCAGCAGGAAGCTGTGCTCCTCCTCGATGCGCGCCGCCACCCCGTAGGCTCCGAGCTGCCGGTACAGTCCGACCGCGTCCCGCAGGGCTGACCGGGCCGACCGCCGGGCGGCCTTTCGAATAAAAATGCCCGCCATCAGGTAGTTGCCCAGCGCCTCCTCAAACACAAAGTTGTGCTCGGACGCATGGTCCAGCGCCTCCTCGTACTGCCGCAGCGCCCGGCCGGCGTCGTTGCTGAGCTCCGAAATCTGTGCGTCCAGAAGCGTCGACCATGCGAGATAGTTGATGTCCGATACATCCGACCACTCTTGAATGCCGTGTCGCAGCTCCTGCAGCTGCAGGATCGTACCTTCGACCCGGCCCTGCTCCTTGACAATGTCCTCCCCTTCCCGTGGCCGTCGCGGGTCCTGCTGCCGCCGGAGCGCCGAGCCGGCCAGGGCCAGGCCATAAAACAGCATCACCAGCCGCGTGTTTCGTGCCGACAGCATCAGCTCAATCTTGTCCATGCACCGCTTCCCAACCTCGAGCGCCCGGTCGTAGTGGCCGTACAAGTACAGAGGCACCAGCTCCAGACTCTCGTAAAACACAATCGGCCGCTCGCCACGGTCGGCGTGGCCCTGGATCCACTGTTTGTATGACCCCGGATCGTGCTGGCCGTCGCCCATGACGTCGAGCGGCTGTATCGTGTGTGTCTTGCCCTGCAGTGCCCGGCTGACCTGGTGGACGGCTGTGAGGAGCGTGCCGCCGTGCGTGTCCTGATGCCAGTTGGGAATGTCCTCGCAGCCGTACTGGCAAAAGGCCTCGAGGTCAGCGCAGTTCTCGCTCGCAAAGAACTTGACCATGGCCGCCAGGCCGTAGTTGAGGATCGCCGACATGCGGTCGCCCGAGGCGGCACCGTATTCGAGCGAGCCTTCCAGCTGGTTGACCGTCAAGCTCAGGGGGTAGTGGATGTGTCCCACAAAGCCAGCATAGAGAACGTAGCCGCGTGCCATGGAGTAGGGGTCGCGAAAGCGGTCTAGCAGCTCCAGCGCATGGTCGCCCAAGTCCGAGGCAAACCGGATCATGTTGAAGCGCGAAATGGCAATCATGGCCAGGTACAGGAAGCCTATGCTTGACTGCGGGAACGGGCCCAGCTTCAGGTGCGTGCGCACCATGGCCAGCGAGATGTGATAGATGTAAAGGTTGTCGGTCCATAGACTCGAGCTGAGTGCCTCTGCCATGACGGCGCCCACGGAATCCATCACGGGGTCATCCGGGCCCGGTGCATGGAGCAGCTCCGTGCGGCTCATGTCCTGCACCCGGGCGGAGATCTCTTTGAATTCTGCATCGCACTGCTCAAAGGTCGGCTGTGTGGAAATTTCCACGTCCAGGGCTTGCAGACACTCCTTGAGTGAGGACAGCGCCTTGGCTGCATTCCCACCCTGAGCAAAGATGCGCGATTGCAGCACCCATGCGGGCGCCTTGTCGAGCGGCGTCTTGGCATTGTGAAAGATGGTCGACAGCACGCCGTTGGCGAGCAGGTGCTGGTTCATGTATAAGTAGCACTCGGCGGCGCGCAGGTACAGCTGCACCGTCTCCTCGTACGACGCGTCATCTCCGTCGTCGTGCCACGGATCCGGCTGCAAGAGCGCGATGGCGTTGCTATAGTACTTTGCCGCCGTTGGGCGCGCGCCGTTCTCCGTGGCCGAGCGGCCGCACTCGCACAGCAACTTGCGGTATGGGCGGCGCTGGCGCACCCGCGTCTTGATGACGTCGACGGCCTTGCAGATGTGCGAGGCCGTGCTGTCCCGCGAGTCCTGGTTGTCGCTGTAGTACTTGAGTAGCGTCTGCGCGATCACAAAGTGCATCTTGGTCGAGTTGCACACCCGCATGTCCATGGACGCCTGGATGTACCGGTCGTGTGCAAAGCTGAAGCGATCGTCCGTCTCGCTCTGCACAATGACACACGCCTGGATGGCCGCTTGCAGGCCGGCCACCGTGTCCTGCTGCGAGTAGCTTGCATGCACATGGTCGCTCAGTGGCTTCGGGCACGTGTCGTCAATGTAGTTGAACTCGCCGCTCAGCAAATGACAGATCATGCTAAAGGAGAAGGAGTTGCCCAACAGCGCAGCCCAGCCGAGGATCGACCGTGATGCGGCCGGCAGCTCCTTGAGCCGGTTCGTGATAAAGTCCGTGTTTAGCACGTCATAGTGCCGGTCGCCCTGGAACTGCTCGAACACGCGGTTCATATCGTAGCACCACTGGCTGTCCCGGTAGTTGTACCAGATGCACTTTCGGCGGTAGCAGGCGTTGAGCATCTCCCGCATGTAGAACGGGTTCCCGGCCGTCTTGGCCTGGAGCACCAGCGCCAGCGGCACCACATCCGCCTCGGACCGGCTGAGCGTCAGAGCCACGTACTTTGTAATCTCTGCCTCGGTGAGGGGCCCGAGATGGATCTTTGTCACATTGGCACCACAGCCCTTGCCGTCTTCTGGTGCGGTCAGTCAACACGAAAGCAAAGGGAAACGGGGATAAGGGCAGGGTAGGTCAACGTACTCCCTCCTGTCGCGACCAAGTCGAGTAATTCCTGCATTTTACTCCGCTCCATGCCCTCCATGCGGTAAGTGATAATAAACACCATGCGCAGACGGGCGCCGATGATCTGTGTGATCATCTCCAGGGACTCGGCATCGGCAAAGTGCAGGTCGTCTAGACAGAAGCAGATGAACTTGTTGCTCGTAAACATGCGCAGCACATCGAGAATCGTGTTCATCAACCGCAGAGACTTTGTCGTTGTACCGGCCCGCAGGAATTCCTGGGAGCTCGAGGCGGACGACCGATTAGGGGCAGTGGACACGCCCTTCACGGGGCTTATGCCAGACGAAGCAGACGAGGCGGGCGACGACCCGCGCTGCTTGAGTTCAACATAGCGTGCGCCCTTGCCGCTCGAGGAGCCAGCCTGGTTGGATGGCGTGCGTGTCAGGGCCAAATTTCCGTCGGCCGAGTTGAACAGAAACTCTGGCAGTCCCAGAAGCAGATGCAGCGTCGACCACACGGGGCGAATGTACTGCTTCAAGGCCTGGTGGAAGGGGGTATCGGTGTTCCGTTCACCCCACACCTGGCGGAAAAGAGAAGAGAGAAGGTGCAGTAATGGCCTAAACGCCGACTTCATGGCCTTGTCGAACTTGGCCGTGGCACAATAACCTCGCCGTCGTGCTTCAGTCATGACGGATTGGATCAGACAGCTTTTGCCCAAGCCGGCGGAGCCCTCGACGATAATGGTCTCGCACTGGCCGCGGCGACGGAACTTGGCCGAGCCGAGCTGCCGGGACAGGCTGGTGGACGTCTCGGCCACAATGGACGCGGCGTGGCGAGAGGACCCCTCGCGCTCGGTCGTGGAACCGTCTGTCGGGACCCGAGCATCAAAGGACACGGACGAATGGCGCTCCCAGGATCGCTGTGGAAGGCGCAGGGGCGGCCCGTTGGAGTGCGTGGAGGATATATCGGCCGAGACCGTCAGGTTGTCGTTATTAGACTGCACCGAAGGGAGATGGCTACTCAGCAGCTTGGGGTCCGCCAAGGTCAAGATTGTAAATGAGCCGTTGCGGCCATTGGCACCATCGCCAGAGCTGGCGCCCCCGTCGCTGGAGCCGTCGACCACGTCGAGAAAGTCGTTGGAAAAGCTCGACGTGTCAGAAAACCGGCTAGGATTCCCTTTCCGGTCCAGCTCATGGCTCTTGGCAACACGCTCAATGACATTGAAGAGCTCCTGGCGCTGGGCGTCGCGGCCGATCATGGTGTTGGGCAGCAGGAAAAAGGACGAGACGTCCCGGGAGGCCACCTGCCAATCCTTGAGTGTGGCCAGGTCGCCACTGGCGAGGCACTCCTTGACCTTGACGAGGTCGTAGCGGAGACCGCTCGCCGAGTGGTAGCGGTCTCGGATGCTCTTGGCTGTGCACTTTTGGATGATGCGGCCGACCACGTCGGGAATGTCCATGCGCAGATTCGACACGTTGGGGATCCGGCGGCCGAGGACACCCTGGACAATGTCCATGGGCGTCTTGCCCTCGTACACGGGGCGCTGGGTCAGCAGCATCCAGAACAGCACACCAAGCGAGTAGATGTCTGTTCGGGAATCGGGTTCGGCCGGCATGCGGCCGGTCTGCTCGGGGCTGATGTAGAGGAGCTTGTTCTTGGCGCCGAGCTCCTTGGAGAGCGAAGACCAGCCGGTGCTCGTCAGGCCATGTTCAAACGAGCGCAAACCAGAACCAAAGGCAATCAGTTTGGTCTTGCCCGTGTCGCGGTTGAAGTGAAAGGCGTCGCCACGGATCTCACCGTGCACAATGTTCTGGCTGTGGTGGATGAGCTCGAGACACTGCGCGGCGCCAATGGCAAAGTCGAGGAAATGGTCGAGGCCGATGGGCGGCTCGAGGTGGAAATCGTTCCGCACATCGGCCTCCCAGGCGTCGCCGTTGCGGCGGGTGTAGTAAAAGGCAGGGCCGAGATCAATGTATCTCTTCAGATGGCTCATGCCTGGAAACTGGTAGATGGCCACGATAAGGGGGCCGCGGTCGCCCGACAGCGGGTTCAGACGCAGGTAGTCAATGGGTTTAGCAATGTGTTCGCCGGTCGGGTCGGAGCTCGAGCTCATGCTGGTCACAATGTGAAATGTCCGCTCCTCGCGCAGGACGTGGTAGGACACGCGAGCCACCACGGCCTCCTCCACCACGGGCGAGTTGGCATAGTCGAGCGCGGCGGGGTCAGACATGGGCGATCCGCTGCCCGTATGCTCGCTGGCCGTTGGCGAGAAAAGGGGCGGTTCGGAGGGGGACGCCCGGCTGGAGGCAGCCTTGGCGATGGGCGACGGAATAGAGCCATGGTTAAGATCAGACGGCGGCTCGGACGGCGTCGAGTATCGCGATACGAAGCGTGTGCCAAACACGTGCCTAGAGGTCCGTTAGTAGCCAAATCAGTAGCCGGGAGAAAACCGAGCACGCGCCAGTTATCGTAGCTTGAATGAATCGGCCGCTTGGTCTCGTCCCATGAGAAGCCGGCGATCTGGCGGAGGCGCTCAAAGAGGCGTGCCGGGGGGTCGAGACTGTCGTCCGACGACGGAGCGTCGACGTCCATGGCGTTTCTGATGACTGCTCTCTCCTTTGACAGGGTTTATTCTTGGCCGGTAGGAGAATTGAGTCTTGCAAGAACCATGGTCGCGTCTCGGCAGGACATCGGCGAATCAGCAGAAGCGGGCAGTCCAGCAACTGGACTGTTGCTGCTCGTGCGGGGGGGGAGAGGGGGCTTCGATCGGTCGCGGCCGTAGAGTATAGTCCGCGATGGCCGGAGGCTGTCGGTCGACGCGGTCTCGGCACCGTGGGAGCGAGAGACGGGAGTATAGTCTGCAGGAGGGCGCCCAGAGATATCAGAAGGCCCACGTCAGATGCAAGCGGAGGTCCAACGCGGTGATTGTTCGTTGGGCGGCGAATAATGGCAAGAGGCCTTGTCGAGACGCAACAACAAGAGGTCGGACGGTCCGTTGCTAGCAAACGGATAATCGGCTTGCCTAAACTGACGTTCTCTTGTCGGGGCGAATCAAGGAGGGCGGCAAAATGGCAAGCGATGAGGCATGCGGTAAAGTTTATTGCATAGTAGTGCGCTTCCTGACTTGTTTCCTTAGTCAGTGGATCCCGCTACTTCCAGGCCCTGGTGTGCCCAGGGACTTGTGGAGGGGTGACAGCGTGTGGCACAGAGCAATGCTGCAACCAACCTGGTTGCTGTTTGTGAAGCCGTTCCAGATCTTTTAACAAATATCTGGTAAAGTCCTGCAATCTGTCTAATCTGTTCGCACCCCAAACGGGCAGGAGCAGGCGATACGTTACTTCCTTCCTTCTATCACTGTCTGTCTGTTTTTGGTGCACATACCAACAGACGTTGAGCAACTATGGCTTCGATTGGCAGGAACGGGTGATAATATATATTGGGCGCATTCACGGTTCAGCCAGCATTTGCAACCGGCGCCGCTACCAGACAGCCAAGGGTTGTGCGTCGAGACACATTGCGATGATGTCAACGCGGGGGTGTCGCCAGCCAATGGCAGGCGCGTATCGAAACCTGCGCCTGGGATATGGCCGACATGAAAAAACAAGGCTAAGCCGAACAGGCTCTGGTTCGGCAGCAGTGACATGCCGACGAGAAAGCCGTGGACACAAGGTAGGGAGTAATGCAAACGTGGCATTTCCATGGGGGTGCTAGAAGGAGCAGAGGCCGGTATAAAGAGGCCGATTCCCGCGGGCCGATTTCTTGGGCCATTTGACTGAGTCAACTACTGACTCGACGACTGAATCGACGACTCCGAATCGACGACTAAATACGATACCGAATCGATGACTAAATACGATACCGGATCGACGACAAATGCCGGATAACCGGATTCTACAGTGTACAGAAACCGATAATTGCGCTTTCGCCATAATTTAATTTCTCCCAGCAAACACATGTTCATCCTCGCCTGCCCGTTAAGCGAGCGCGGTCGTCTATCTCATTTCACTCTATTCAGCGTCAAAGTCCACACCGTATATCCATGACGGCCCACGCCGCTTACTCGCGCGCGCGCGACGGCAGTCCGCCAAAGACAAAGGACTGCTCCAGACGGCGCTCCGTGTTCTGGCGCGAGTTGACAAAGTCGGGGTAGTTCAGCGTCAACTCGACGGCGCCGTTGACAATGTGGTCGACGGCCTCCACGCCAAGCATAAAAGAGTGGTCCTGGTTGCCAACCTCGTACCGCCAGCTACCAAAGCGGCCCCGCGACAGAATATCCTTGGCCTGCAGCTTGGGCAGCAGCTCCGTGAGCACGCCCTCGCGCTCGAGCGCCGGCGTGGGGTAGCCGTGGTCGAACTTGCGGTGGTACGTCGACACGATCTCATCGTCGGGCTTGATCATCTCCGTGTTGATCAAGCCCTGGATACAGTCGCGCAGGAGGCTGGCCTCGTCGACCGGCTTGAGCGACGACTGCGACACCTCCAACATGATCGACCAGTACGGGCCCGCCGCCGGCTCCGTCGATGCGGGCGCGCTGCCGTCAGCCAGCTGCTGCGTCGATAGCTTGACGTCGTCCGCCGGCTGGTTGTAGGGCGAGTAGTTGGAGAAGATGGTGGCACGATAGAACGGGCAGTTGTCCTCGGGGAAGTAGAGCTGAGGAGTCAGCGGGGAAGGGAGCAGGAAAAAGGAGGAACAGCAGGAGCCAAACTCACCCAGCACTTGTCGCCAATACGGTCAGGTCGGGCACCGCGCAGGCCGACGCCAATGACGTGCGTGGACGAGTAGAACAGGCCCTTGGACAGGCCGATCAGCTCCTTGTCTCCCATCTTCTCGACCAACTGGTCGACCGCCATGGTGTTGACGAGCTTGCCATAGCCAATAGTGGTGCCGTCGGCTAGGGTAACCGTCTTCTTGCTCGCGTCGATCGAGGTCACCTCGCCCTTCTTGCCATAGCGCGTCTTCTCCTTGGGCAGGGTGTCGGCGACGGCAATCCAGATGCCGCCTGTACCGTCATGGGCTGGGAAGCGGAAGGTGGCGTTGGGGCCCCAGTTGCCGGCGACCTTGTCGAGGATGACGTTGCGCGTCACCAGCTTGACGTTGGGCGCGGCCACACGCTCGCCGAGCCACTGGCACTGCATCTTGGTCGTGGGCACAGCCCAAACCTTGTAGTTGTAGGGGCGCATGAAGATGTTGGCAATGCCCTCGCCCGTGTTGCGCAGAATCCACTCGTCAAAGTTGGCGGGCTTCGTGTTGGCCACGCGGTGCTCGAGGGCAGCATCAATGAGGCCGTCAATGCACTTGACCTGGTCCTCCTTGGGCAGCATCGAGACGTTGTTCTGGAAGGGATACGGCACCCAAAGGCCCTTGTAGCGCACGTACGAGATGCGCTGGTGGGTGTACCAGTCATCCTCCTTGGGCAGGGCCTCGTCGAGGCAGTCGTCAAAGTACTTGTAGTGGGAGAAGATGACGTGGCCGCCGACATCGTAGAGCTGCGAAATTAGCGAGGACGAGCAGAGGACGAGAGGGGCAGAGGACAGAAAGGACGTACGAATCCCTCTGGCGTAACGTCAGTCGAGGCAAGGCCACCAGCCTTGTCATTGGCGTCGACAATGAGCCACGAGGGACCATTCTGCAAAGCGTGCTGTTAGCAAGCAACCACGTCACCGCCAGATCGACGGCAATAGCTCACGATGTGGTTGAGGCGCTTGGCAGCACCGAGACCCGTCGGGCCGGCGCCGATGACGAGAACGTCGACGTTGCTGTGGCGGTGTCAGTCCAGGACACAAGCCGCGCGGCCAGGCCGGAGGCGGGAATTTCAAATTGGAACGCAAGGCAAAACAAAACATACATATCTGCCATTGCTACCAAAAGACGAGCGGTGACGAGGGAATGCGAGTTGAGATGTTGGTTCGGGAAGCCAAGCTGCAAAATGAAAGGCCGGCCGGGGAAGGGAAGGGGAGGAAGGAGGCAGCGCCGGATTGTTGTGTTTAGGATCGTTGGTGAGGCAATACCTGCTTTTGCCCCTGCTCAGCGTGCGTGCGTGCCTCTGTGGTTTTGACTTGGCGGTCGATTGGCGGGGCTCAAAAACAAATTATGAGATGCGGCGGGCTAGACGGCCAGCCCCTGATTCGCGCTAGGGAGGAGGGGGCTAATATCTGGCAAGCTCGCCATTCGCGATTGCAATTAATCAACAAGTGTTCTTTGCGTCTGCGATTCCTGGCTAGCCCGAGGCTTCAGTGCTCCGTGCTGCGTGCTGGTGCAAGATTTGCCGGGTTGTGTGGACTGGCGATTAAGTTTGTCTTTTGGGAGCGCTCGTAAATGTTTACTTGTAGCGCTCGTATGTTTACTAAAACATCGACATACATAAGCTCGAGCTGTAGCGAATGGAAGCATTGCAGCGCTCTCTCAACGACGATCCTGCCGCGCTCTTGGCCCTGACTGCATGCAATTTGCATGCAATTTGCACGAGACGTGCACACTACTTTGATTGCAATCAAACAGAAATTGAGGCCGGGCCAGGCCTCTCGGAAAGGGCATAGCTCTGCCGTCTACTGTTGCATGTGCAGCAGGGAATATTCAACTCTTGTGAGATAACCCTGTCACATTGGGCTGCCCTGTAGCGCTTATACGTGCAGAGCAGAGTTCGGCTGGCAATATCACGATCGCGAAAGGGCCTGGGTCCTCCAAAGAGGGCCTAGATTTCTAGCGGCTCGCGCCGGATCCGGCCGAGGTAGTCCTTGTCTACATGAAATAGTAACAACATTCCTATTGCTTCACGATGCGTGGCAACCGCAGTCCGACGGCAGTTACAACACTGATGACCGAGCAGGGCTTCCCGGCTCGCCCTGCCATCCCTGGCAAGAATTGCATTGATACGCAACGTCCAGTCGCAGCCTAGCCCATAGCTCTTACGCGTACGCTTAAGATCATATAATATGGTCGCAAACCAGCCCAGTCCAGACCTCTCGACATATACTTAGCTGTTGTCAGTCTAAGGCAGTCGATAAAATGCTGCAGGTCTGCTACGAGTACAGTCTACCCCAGAATTGGCGAACATCGGGAGGGTGACGCGTTCACTTGAACAGGAGACAAGCAGCTGTCTACACAAATCATATGATGGCCGTGTGCGGCTTGGGTTGTACATTGTATTCGTGGTATTCGTACAGTCTTTCGGGATACGAGAGTCCGGATTACAATTACATGGAGGCACTACGTCTCTAACCGGTGGGTGAGATCAACTGCATCCGATCAGATCTCAGCACAAAGCGCAAACGATACGAGACGGTTCGATAGCCATCAGAGCCACGCGCAAAAGCTGCCATGGTTCAGGCATATTTCGTCATGAGGAAGGTGCGAACATGCGGCTGGGAATCCTGCAGAGCGGCGCATGGAGTATTAGCCTCTTATCGAGCGATACTTGCATTGCACGCGTAAGCTTCTCGGTTCGTATTTTAGCCTCGGTGCTGCTCTGGTTCCTGGTTTGGAGCGTTGGAAGACTTGTACTTGTTGTTGCATGTAACATGAACAGAGTCGTATTTCTGCCTCAGTTTGCTCGAAAAATGGCGATGCTCACTTTGCATATTGTAAGAGAGCCAACCCTGATGTTCTCGTCCTCGTCTATTCTTGCTCACCACGACTGGCAAATCAGCTGTAGTTGAAGCCAGCGGTCAGCGACTTTCGTGGCCACGGCGGCAGTTCGGTGGGAACAGCAGCCGGTCGTCCCGCTAAGAGTTGTTAAACTGGCCCTCCTGGGCGTGCCATGCCGCATGCGGGTTGGGCTGTTTCAAGAACCCACCCAACGACACCTATGGCGCTACAGGCCCGAAAGCCCAGCCAATCTTGAAGCGCGAATCCGCTCGGTGGGCGCTATCTAGTAGCGTGGCGTTCCAGAAGCACATGTGAGCCAGGGCTGAGCCTGTCCAGATACCTGGGAGCAGTGCAGGAAGGTGCGGGACTGTAGGTATCAGTACTTACAGAGTACAGAGCTTAGGGGACCTACGATAAGTATACTTACCATCGGATACTCCTTTCCATCTACCTACCATTCCCGCAGCGCGCGACAGCCGACAACAGCGCCGCATATCCTATCGCCCTCGCTTGTGCCTTGGCAAGCCCCATAGGCTGCGTGGCAGGTTATCCTCGGCCGTCTGGAGCATGGCCTGGCCATCAAGTTTCTCTGTCCAAGTCGATTCTTGCTCTGGTGTTAAACCGGCCAAATTACACGCGGCCCATCCCTGCTGCATCTCCACTCTGCATTTTTTCCTCCCACGGATGATACAGCTGCAATGTACTCTTGACTGGTCGTTGCGACTTCGACTTGCAGCGTCGCAGCAGCAGATTCGCTCCGTACGATGTAGCCACAGGCCGAGATCTAGCCTACCCAGCAATTTTATATTGGGCCCGTTCCTGCCTGTCCGCCTCTCGTCTTTGCCAACTACCCCTTTTGGTATTGCACTCCCCCTATTATTAGAGAACTCTTGCCGCGGCTTGCAATGTTCAAGTCGGTCTTGTAAATTGATTGCACATTCGCTCCTGCCATTCTCTACCCCCGCCTGCCCCGTGTCCCCATCGTCGCGCGCACGCGCTATTACCACCGCCAAACCGATCGAAAAAAAGAAAAGACACCTACCAAAATAGAAGCCACTTCCGTTTGCACCGCTCTCTCTTCCTCTCCTCTTCTTTCTCTCAACCACCCACGCCGCACCACAGCGCACACCCCAATCCCTTCTCCGACATCACCATGAGCTCCGGCGAGGACAAGATGCGCGCTTCGGGCGACGCTCCCCGCGAGGCCGGCAACTCTGCGCCTATTCTTCCTATCGCCAACCCCGATGCCGAAAAGTCGCCTTCGAAGGCGACCATTCCCGCGGCCGCCTATGTGATGTATGTTATGGCCTCGTCCCGGGTTTGTGCGCTGGACGCTCGTTGCTGACTGCTCTTCTGCAGTGCCTGGATTAGCCTGAGCTCGTCCGTCATTCTATTCAACAAATGGATCCTTGACACACTCAACTTCCGTATGCCTGGCCAGAGAAATCCGACAGCTCATGCAGCACATGAACCCGCGATCGACTAACGGAACGTTCCAGGCTACCCTGTCATCTTGACGACATACCACCTTATCTTTGCTACCATCATGACCCAACTGCTTGCTCGCTACACCTCTGTCCTGGACGGCCGCAAGTCGGTCAAGATGACTGGGCGTGTCTACCTCCGCGCCATCGTTCCCATTGGCGTCTTTTTCAGCATGAGCCTGATTTGCGGCAACCTCACCTACCTCTACCTTAGCGTAGCCTTTATCCAGATGCTCAAGGTGAGCCTTCCCGGCCCCGTCTCGACGACCGAAACTCGCTAGGCCGCTTTGTTAACTTTCATCCAGGCCACCACCCCTGTTGCTGTTCTTCTGGCAAGCTGGGCCATGGGCGTCTCTCAGCCCAACCTCAAGGTCTTTATGAACGTCATGGTCATTGTTTTCGGCGTCGTCCTCGCTTCCATTGGCGAGATCCGCTTCGTTCTCGTCGGCTTCCTCTACCAACTGGGCGGCATCGTCTTCGAGGCCCTCCGTCTGACCATGGTCCAGCGTCTGCTGAGCTCCGCCGACTTCAAGATGGATCCGCTCGTCTCGCTTTATTACTTCGCCCCCGTCTGTGCCGCCATGAACCTGATCGTCGCCCTTGCCTGGGAGGTTCCCAAGGTCTCTTTCGCCGAAGTCCAAAACGTCGGTTTCTTCATGTTCGGCCTCAACGGCGTGTGCGCTTTCCTGCTGAACGTGTCTGTCGTCTTCCTGGTACGTAAATCTGTGTATGTACCCTCCAAACACGCATTAACAACCCACAGATTGGCAAGACCTCTGTCCTGGTCCTGACCCTTTGCGGTGTCCTCAAGGATATCCTCCTGGTCGCCGCGTCCATGCTGATCTGGGGCACCCCCGTCACTGGCCTGCAGTTCTTCGGATACGGTATCGCTCTGTGTGGCATGGTCTACTACAAGCTTGGCTACGAGACCCTCAAGACCTACCTGGGCGAGGGTGGACGCAAATGGGCCGAGTTTGGTGCCAGCCGCCCGGCGCTGCGCAAGATCCTCATTGGCGGTACTGCTATCGTCATTGTCATCTCCTTGCTCAGCTGGGCCAGCCCTGCTTCCGTCTACCCTCCCCCGGTTCGGGTATAAGTGAGGATGTCAGGGCGCTGTGCGGGGGATACATCCCCCATCCCAATCGAGGAGCTCGACATTCTCCTCCAGAATCCGAGCCGGAGACTCGCTTGAAGGCTACTGACATCCTTGATACCGTCTCTATCGCCATCTCATGCTACCCCGCCGCTCCGACCTCCTTTATCACCGCGCTCAAAGCGCTTTAACCTTTCACTCAACTACCGACACACGACACATGCAGACGACACGAGGCCCTCAAAACCCTCCATGCTTTAAAGACTTTCAGAGTATATAGCGTTTCTGTTTTTCTTGTTTTCTCTACATTTTCTTTCCCTTCAACTTTTTTCTATGGGAGTGGCGTGTTTCCAGTGGTATACTGGAGGATTAATGTTGCGACCCTTCTGCCACAGAGGGAGGGTCCTGTCTGGATTTCTTTTCATGGCATGAAGCATTTGAGCTTCGACACGGCTGCGGTTTCTTTGGCAAGGGGTATTTAGAATACATGCTTCGAGATCTGGTGTAATGGTGCCATGTTTCCTTAGACTTCGGAGCGCAGATAGACAGCTACCGCGAAATCATACTAGAAGACAAGTGGTTGAAATTGAGGCTTTGTTTGCAGGAGTTCACTGCGGCAATAGAGTATTGAAGTTTTTTTTATTTGGTTTCTTCATGGAAGAGCGCACGGCCGTTCCCTTTCAACACCTTTACTTCTTCCTTTTTCCCCGATACACCGGTTCTAGTCTCCCGTTGAATACAAAGAGGACAGACAGCCAACCAGCCACCAATGCCGTGGGGCTATTCTCACCAATGCAGACACAAGCCTTTTCCCTGCCGTATTTCAGTTCCCGCTTCTCTCCTCTTCGTTTGCTTGTCCTCGGGGGTGGGCGAGTCGGTTGCCCGCTAGGCCTTTCAAGACACAAGAAAAAAGGCGGCAACACGAGCGGACGATGGGCGACTGCGGAAAAGGGACGAGGAGAACAAAAAGAGGGGTTGTCGTTACTTGGTTTTGTTTCTTTTTTTATGACCGATTTTGTAACTGATGCTGGGTACATCAATCCCTTCCCGCGAGGCAAACAAAAAAAGGAGAGAACAGGATTAAACAGAAGTGTTCCCCATTTAAAATTCTGTCCGTGTTAGTAGAGTCAAGGGAGTCAAGATGCCGACGTGGAAGCGAGACCAAACATACTCAGGGGCGTGAAGAACCACCGGTTCTTGCCGCTCGTGTACCGCTCCTCCAGGACCTTCTTGACCGTCTTCTTGGCCTCTTCCCGCTGGCTGACCTCCTTGAAGGTATCGTTGGAGACCACACCCTTCAGACCCTCCAGCTCGAGGGTGTAGCGCGTCGGCATCAGGTGGTTGTAGTTGACAATCTTGATGAACGGCTTGACCTTGCTCCGCTTGTCCTGCCGGCTCTTGGACATGCGACGGGTGATCTTGGACGGGTAGCGCTCGATGCCAGCAACCAGGGCGTGGCCGTACGGGTGCAGCTTGTTGCCCGAGTCAACCGGCTGAATGATGACAACCTAGAAGGGGGAATTGTTAGCATTTCGTTTCGTTGTTGTTCCTTTTCATGACATCTCTGTTCGTTCGCCACGTCGTCCTCTCCTCGCTTCTCGCACTGAGCCGTGCAGCACCATCCCGTGCCGGTGCGCCCATCCACGTCGATTGAAATGGCCACTGGTACCATCCGTCCTTCCCCTTCCACCTCCCCCTCCGTCTCTCTGTCCCTCTCTTCCTCTCTCCTGCTGCTGCCACCAACGCGGCGCTCCCCGCAATTTCGAGCTCACCTTCTTGCCGGCGAATCTGCCACGGGTGATGATGGCGACGCGGCCGACCTTGAGGAACTTCATTTTGAATAGGATGAGGAGACGGAATCCCAGAAGAGTCGAATCGACGGTTGTGGTGGGAAGCGGTCGACGGCGGATTTTGGGTTGGAGTCGAAATTTGTCGTCGGTCGCCAATGGCCTCTGGGTTTTCTGGAAAGGATAATTTGGAAAAAACTTGTGCGGGCTAAAAATTCCCTGGCCCTGGAAAAGTGGGAGACGCCAGCCAGTTAAATTGGCGTATTTGAACCAGGATGGGTCTCGCAACATGCTTACCAGAGCACGGTCACATGACTATACGTGGGACCCGCGGTCGGGATAATCATCGACCTCGAAGCAAGCTATCGAGCGAATACCACGAAAGACGAGTCTTCTACACCAAAATGGCTGCTCCAACATACATCATCTCGCGGGTTGCAGACCCAATCTTTGCCGTGTTTATCGGAGTGTCGGCGGCGGTGACACGGATCAACCGGGAGGAAAAGGAGAAGGGGAGAACGACACAGGAGACGGTGGAAGCTCTACAACGGTATGTTGTGATCGCGCAGATCCCGAGGCTGTCTGATTCCTGGCAGCTAACATGAGACAGGAGGCTTGGCTTAACGAGTAAGCCCCAAGCATGAGGCCAGCGCTTTGTGGACTTGCTTATACTATAATGGCCGGATGCTATCGAATCGAACAAGAATAAAAGATGGCAATTGCTGGAATTCAGCCGAAGGAGCCATATTCTTTCCTCATCATCTGCTGGACTATCTGGCCACACAGCTTTGCCGTCGGGTTTGTCCCGACGGCCAACCCGCGGGCCACATCGTTGCCAAGACGGCCACCCATGTCAAAGTCGCGAGACGCGGCCTCTTCAAAGTCCAGCTTGGTCCACTGTGCCTCTGGCCGTCGCTCTGTCTCTGTGCCGAGTCGTGGCAGCACAGCTCTCGATGGCCCCATGTGCTTGGATGTGGCGTAGTAGATGGCCGCACGCTGGGTAAAGGCCAGTGAGAGAGTCTTGGCGGATCTGGGCGACAGCGCGATGGCCAGGGGATCTGCCGGTGCTAGCAGGGCGATGCAGCGGTCGAGGTCGGAGAGGACGGTGGCGGCCGTGGTTGCCCGCTCTTCTTCACTGCCGGATGCGTCCTCGAGAAGCCCACGGGAGCTGTTGGCGAAACGGGCGGGTGTGCTTTCGCCTGCACTTTCGTCGGTGGCTTTGGGTTGCCGCTGCAGCAGCATATCGTCTCCATACAGGCGCCTGAGGGCCTGGGCACGGTTGTTGTGGACGCTCGCATAGTTGGGGAACTCGTCGATGAGCTGGCCGAGTTGGACGACACTCTGGCAATATGTCTGGAGGGGATCTTCCAGGGACTTTGGCCGGAGCTCTGCCAGCTCCATCTCGGCCTGTTGCATCAGGAGGACGAGGTCCTTTTCCTTCTGGCTGGCACGCTCATATTGGCACAAGTCGGTCACGTGAGGGTCTCGAGGGAGAGATGAATCGAGCCGGAGAGCTGCGCCGGCATTGGACTCTGGATCTCGGATCCTTCCGAGGACATTGATATCGCGGCGGCTGAGAGAGAAGGCCATCATGGCGATGCGCAGAGTTCAGGATGAAGAGGACAGATGAACCTGGTGGCAGGACTTCTGCAAAGTACAGCAAACTGTTGCAAACGGTCATCCTGTGGAGACGTCTGAATAAGCGCGGCTTTGGAGAAGCGCGGAACAGTTTGGAGCGGAGGACAAGCCGGCCAGTGTCGGCAAAGGGCGGCTTAGTCAGTCATTTTGGCCGAGACGGCAATTCTACAGCACATCTGTTATGCCGAACTGCACAGCTCTCATGGCTGTTGCGACGTCTTTGGAAGAGGGGAAGAAAGAAAGGGGCGCGTGGAGACTGTTTTGGATGGCCGTTCCATTATAAGCAGTGGTCTGCTGATTTCTGTCTCCTCGCGCAGAGCTCTACCCAATTTTCACGACTTTATCCATCTTCACCCTACCATGGCGCCTTCTGCTGTCTTTGAATCGCCACGGGATGCGGTCTCCGTGCCGGTGGCCAAGACGACCCTGCAGCCGGCGGCGGCGACGCTGGCGTTCCACGATTACGATCACGTGACATGGTGGGTGGGCAACGCAAAGCAGGCGGCGGCCTACTATGGCACGCTGTTTGGGCTGGAGACGTTTGCGTACCGGGGCCTCGAGACGGGCAGCCGGTACTTTGCGTCGTATGCTGTCGGCCACCACCGCGGCGGGGGCAACGGCGGCGAGGGCGAGCAGGAGAACGTGTGCTTTGTGTTCACGTCGCCGCTGCGGTCGCTTCGGCACCTGTCCAAGGACGAGCCTATTACGGCGGCGGACCGGGCGCTGCTGTGTGCGATGCACGAGCACCTGGAGCGGCACGGCGACGCGGTCAAGGACGTGTGCTTCACGGTGGACTCGGTCGAGGGCGTGTACCGGCAGGCGGCGGCGGGCGATGCGGCCGCGCAGGACACGAAGACGGACCGGGCCGTGGGCGTGCAGCCGCCGACGGTGGTGGCCGACGCGGAGTACGGCGGCAGCGTGACGCTTGCGGTCATCCGCACGTACGGCGACACGACGCACACGCTGCTCAACCGCGGCGACTACCGGGGGCCGTTTCTGCCGGGCTTCCGGGCGGTGGCGCCGGCGACGGTGCCGGTGGCGGCAGGACAGGCGCCGGCGGTCGGGCTGCGGCGCATCGACCACTGCGTGGGCAACCAGGACTGGGACGAGATGGAGGCGGCGTGTGCATTTTACGAGCAGCGGCTGGGCTTCCACCGGTTCTGGTCCGTGGACGACTCGCAGATCTGCACCGAGTTCAGCGCGCTGCGCAGCGTGGTGATGGCAAGCGGTGGCACGCGCGAGACGGTCAAGATGCCGATCAACGAGCCGGCGGCGGGCTTGAAGCGGTCGCAGATCGAGGAGTACATTGTCTTCAACAGCGGGCCGGGCGTGCAGCACATTGCGCTGCGGACGGGCAACATTGTGGCGGCCGTGTCGGCGCTGCGGGCGCGCGGCGTGCAGTTCATCGCGGTGCCGGCAACATACTATGCGGCGCTGCGGGAGCGGCTGTACGGCGGTGGCCAGAAGCGGCGGGCGTGGCACATCAGTGAGGCGCAACTGGCCGTGCTCGAGCAGCTCAACATTCTGATCGACTACGACGAGGGCGGCTACCTGCTGCAGCTGTTCACGAAGCCGCTGATGGACCGGCCGACGGTGTTTATCGAGATCATTGAGCGCAACAATTTTGAGGGTTTCGGGGCAGGCAACTTCAAGAGCCTGTTTGAGGCGATTGAGCGGGAACAGGCGGACAGGGGGAATTTGTAGGCAGAATGCCAAAATAACTACTACTGGTCCACCGTGATTTGGAAGACAAGCACCTGGTTGTCGAGGCTGTAGCCGCTGCCGTCGGCATACTGGAACTGGCCGTCCTGGAGATAGCCCTCTTGCGTGATAAAGTCGTTGTCGCTGAGGCTGAACACAAAGTAGGCCCCGTCGTCGGCGCCGGGGTTGACGGGGGCCAAGGCGATGGACTCCCATTTTTCGTTCTGCCCGTCAGCAAATCAAACAAGCATCGCAAGACCGCACGGTCACCCACCAAAAGACTCGCGTCCTGGTCGCCACCGTTGTGCAGGCCGAACCGCGCCAGCTCGCTGTTGACGTTGAAATCGAGAAAGGCGCACAGCGTCGCGTTGACAATGAAGCTATCCAGGTTGCCGTCGTCGTCAGCCACCGCGCAGGTGGCGCAGTCGTACGTGTCGCCGAGAATGTTGCTGCCGGTCGACAGGTCAATGATGTCAATGTGACGGTACTGCGACGTCGAGACGTCCTGGCCGTGGCCAGCGCCCGAGTCGCGGGCCAGCACAAAGATCTGGCCGTTGGGCAGCACATGGATCTCGGACTGCGCCGCCGCCACAGGGTTCTTGCTGGCCTTCTTGGTCGGGTCGTTGAAGAGTGGCAGTCCGACGACGTGCTCGCTCAGCAGCGACGGCTGCGACGGCGTGCTGACGTCGTACTGCAGCAGGCGCGACCAGCGCTCCGTTTGCTTGGAAGTGCCCTGGGAGCGATCGTGTCAGAGACGGGAAACAGAGCAGACGGAAAAACGGAACAAAAACTGACTCCCTCCTGGTTGGCTGCGGCCTGCAGAAACACGTAGAGCGTGTTGCCGTCCTCGCTCACCGAGAGCCCCTCGAAGCCTAGTGGTCAGCTGTGCCAAGGTGCAGTCAACGCATGCACACCCACCGTGGTTGTTGTCACGGCCCGTCGGGTTGTCGGCCGGGTAGACGTCGTCGCCGCTGCCACCGTCAATGTAGTAGCGCTGCGTGTCGGCTGAGAAGGAGTCGGAGCCGTTGCGCTTGGGGATAAAGGCCTCGGGCGGCCGGATGGCCGACAACATGGTGCCGGTCGAGCTAAAATGGTCTGGCGGCCAGTCAGTAGAGGTCGCTCGCCGCCAAGGGGACCGGATCGCACGCACAAACATACGGCCCATACTCGTCCGACACCCAAAACGTGCCGTCCGCGTTGAGAACCAGTCCCTCGGCGTCCAGCGGGATCCGCTGCGACACGCTATCGCCGCAGCCCACGCCACCATATCCATCGCCGGTGTAGCTGGCTACTGGCAGGTCCGGGAAGCCGTCATAGGACAGGTGTCCCGACCCGTCGGCATCCAGGCCCGTCAGCGGCTTGCCGTCGGGGCCGCCCAGACGCACCGTGTCGACGTACGTCAGCTGCAGGTTGGGCGACGCGGCCGTCGCGTTGGTCGCATTGGCTACCGTCGGGACCAGCTGCAGGTCGACAGCGAACTTGTGGATGCGCGGGATAAAGTTGAGCGTGCCCTCCGTGTTCCAGCCGCGGTCCGGCAGCGCCCACAACACGCCCGTGTAGTGGCTGCTGTCGGCGGCGTCACGCGCCCACGCGGTCTGGTCGAGCACGGCTGAGCTGCCGATGCCGCCAATCGTTTCGCCAAATTTGTCCCGGGCATTGCTCGAGACGTAGCCATAGCCGGCGAGCTGCTGGTAGACGTAGGTGTGGGCACCGCAGGTGGTCGACGAGACGGACGCGACAGCCGTCGACAACACACCCGCTGCCGCAAGCAGCGAGGCAGCACGAGAGAGAGACATGCTGGAAGAGGAGGAGGACAGCGTTGACCTCCAAGCAGGAGTGCGCCAGGAACAGGCACCGCTCATAGCTTATATGCCCCCCTACCCCTTGGTCCAGCTCCCTCCTAGCTCTCCACTGAGCCATTTTGTCAGAAGTACCACCTGCACCGTCCATATGCATCCTGCTCTAGCTGTTGCCAGAGCCGCCGTTCTCGACGCGGAGCTCTTCCTTCCCCGCCAAGATCTATCCCTGTTCACCTTCCTCGGTGAGCCAGCAGCGTTAGTCTTGTGCATGGGCTGGGGCTGGCGTGTGGGGAGGGCGAGTGAAGGTGGGCGAGGATGGTGATGTGCTGATGCTGGAAAGTCGAGAGTCGAGAGAGAGCTTCGAGAGCAGAGATGCACGTGGGCTCGACAGCCTAGCTAATTGGGCCGCACGGTGGGGCTGCCAGAGCTTCTTGCCCGAACGGCAGTCACGGCGGATTGCGCCTTCCCGCGCCTGGCTTGGCCTGCTCCTTCGGCTGCCCAAGCCGGGCGTTACTACGCTTACGCTTATACGCAGACTATTGTTTCCAGTGAATCCACTGTACATTTCCATCTGATAACCTGGAGCTCCATGATCGTACAACGTCCAGGTCCCTACACCTCTTCGTTCTCCCAGTCCTTCTCGCCAAACATGGGCTTGCTCGAGCTGCTGCCGCTGCTGCTCTCCAGCTTGGTCAGAAACTCGGGCGGCAGCGTCGGAATGTACTTGTGTTCGCGCTCGCGGTTGACGCCGCCAAAACCCGCGCCGTACGACACCAACATGTCAGTGGCCGACGGCAGCGTGAATGGCAGCATCAGCGCGGGGTCCAGCAGCAGGTGCTCCGGCGCGTCGTCGACGTCCTCCCCGTCCTCCTGCTCCGCCTGTCTGCTCGGTGTCTGGGGTGGCACCGCCGGTTCCTCCTGGCCGTTCTTGGCTGGGGTGGGCGGTGCGTCTGTTGCTGGTGCCAGGGCCGATGCTGGTGCTTGGGCTGGTGCTGATGTTGGCGTTGGCGCTGGTGCTGGTGCTGGTGCTGGTGCTGGTGCTGGTGCTGGTGCTCCTCCCTTGGGCGCCGGCGACATGGTTTTGCGCCGGTGGCGGTGCTCCTCGCGCCGCAGCGCCGCCTCCTTCTGCACCACCACCAGGTATTTCATCGCGCTTTTGGGCAGCCCCTTCTCGCCCACCTCGGACCGATAGTGCTGGGCTGCGTGGATCAGTTGCTGCGCGCTCAGCGCCCGCAGCTGCTGCAGCGTGCCCACCAGCGCCTCCAGGTCGTCGGCCCCGAGCGACGAGAAGCACTGCAGCCACTGCAGCAGCTGGATCACCGGCTCCAGGTGCCGCCGTGCCGCCTCGACCGTGGGCTCGCCCGACGACCGCAGCTCGCCGTGCTCGTAATGCTCCGGCACCCGGTTGTTGGCCCGCGCCCAGTCCTCGAGGATCGAAATGTTCATCCGGATCTGCATCGCCTTGGTCCGCGCCAGGTACTTGCGGTTGGACATGATGCGGTTGAACAGCTCCGCCCCCAGCCAGTACAGCAGCTGCGACACAATCTGCGCCGTGATCACCGAGTGCACGTCGTACAGGTCCAGTACGAACAGCGTCGACGACAGCAGCGACGTCACGTTGCGCGGCGCCGGCTTGGCCCGCTGCTTGGGCGACGGCGGCCGGAACCGTCGCTCGGGCGGCTCCTCCTTGACCTCCTTCTTGCGCTTGAACAGCTTCCACTCGTGCTGGAAGGTAATATCCTCGAAGCCCGGAATGGTCTCGTGCTCCAGCATCGCTGCGTCCAGCACCTTGTCCATCCGCCGCTCCGCGTCCCGCACAATCAGGATAAAGATCTCGTTGATCAGCTCCGACAGCTGTGCCTGGAAATACGTCGTCACCTCTAGCAGGCCCGTGTCCTTTTTGAGGTAATGCGACAGCAGCGTCGCGTTCGACATCCAAAACGCCAGGATCGTCATGTCCCACTGGTGAAGCTCCACCACGTCGTTGATCTTGTCCATGGCCGACACCAGCAACTTCTCCAGCAGGTCTGCACTGGCGTGGTAGTGCGCGTACCGGGCGCTCAGGAAAATCACATTGGCCGGCACCGGCTTTTGCGATGGCGACCGCTGTGGTGTCATGTTGGTGATCACAATGTCCAGGATCCGGTCCAGCTCCGTCTCCTGGAACACAAACATCTGGTCGTTGAGGCACCGCGTCCAGTCAAACTCCTGCTGTTCCTCCTCAAAGTCGTCAATGGGCTAGCCGTTAGTAACTGCACAAAAGAACCCAGCAAGCCGCCCAAACCGTCATGTGCACTCACCTCTGGCTGGTCGTCAATGCCCACGTTGCCGAGGTCCACCTCCAGGTCCCGCGCGCTCTCCATCATCATCCGCCGCCGCATCTCGTTCTCCGCCATCTCCTCCTCGAACCGGTCCTGTGAGAAGCCAGGATTGTAAAAGTCGTCTGTCACGCCCGCGTTGCCAATGTTGTACCCACTGTCGTGCAGGTAATACGACATTTCGCTGTCCGGCGGCACAAAGTCAAACGCCGTCCGTCCAGACGACGTCTTGGCCTCAGTCGACGCTCCGTGGTCCAGCAACAGCTTCGCAATGCCCTTATGCCGGTTCGTCATTGCCCACATCAGCGCGCTCCACGCGTTGCGGTCCCGCTTGTCCACGTCCGCGCCCGCCTCGATCAGCGCCTGCACCACCGCCTCGTGCCCAAAGCAGCTCGCGTAGATTAGCGGCGGCGTGCCGTCCTCGTCCGGCGCATTGACGTCCACGTATGGCCGTGCCGCACCTCCTAGCAGCTTCTGCACCTGCTCCACGTTGCCGTTGCTCGCCGCCATATTGAGCGCCCGCTGCAGCGTTGTGCGCTTCTCCTCGTCCGACAGCGTCGTGCTCTGTGCCACCGTGTCTTCGTCTGCGTCCAGCACGCCCGCGCTCGAGTGTGCCGCCTGTGCCGCGAGCATCTCCATCAGCCGTGTATCACTATCCGCCACGACGTTCTGCGTCAGGCCGTCGCCGTAGTTGGGGTCGTTGAGCGTCAGCTCGCTAAAGCCAAGCGGCTTGGCCAGGATAGGCGATGTCAGAAACTGTGACTGGCCTGTGTCTGTTAGCCATCGCACGGCGTCCCGGAAAGTCACGAGCCACTCCAAAACATCACATACCCTGCCATCCGTCATATAATTCAGTCTCCGGAACATAGTCCACCAGTGGTTGTCGCCGGTCATTGAGCGACTTAGGTAGATCGGACGGCAGCGTGCGGGCCTTGACTGGCTCGGCAGCCTCGTCCACCGAGTGCAATCCAAAGTCGCCAGGCCCGACGACTTCGGCTTCCATGTCGCCGTGATCCATGATGCTGAGGGGAAAAGCAGAGGTCGTGGTCTACGTCCACATCGCCGTGAAGGCCCCTGGCTGGTTGGATGGAATCTGGAAATGCCTTATATGTCCCCTCCTATGACTCTGTGGACGTTTGTGTCGTTTGTGCCTGTTTTTGTGCCTTTATGCCTGTTGGCTGTCGGCCGTCGTCTGTCTTGGTCGTCTTTGCGCGAACCGATGAAACTGCTACGGTCGCATGTCTCGCATGTGGGCACGGGGAGTCGAGCCCGGTCGTCGTGTGGTCCTCACGGCCGGAAGGTCAATGGTTTCTCCGCAGGTTGGGAGAGGGAGAAAGCCGAACGAAGCCGCGTCGCCTCGTTGGACCACAGGCCATCTTATTTCACGGTATCTCCATACTCCGTAATGAGGGGTGGTAATAATAGTGCTTCCATTAGCTAGTGCTTTTTGGACGCCACAGCTCAGCCACCATCCGCCCTGCCATCGCCTGGCAACCGCCCCGAAGAGGCAACCACGTAAACATACCAGAGAGGGGCACAAGCCGACCTTCCAGCCCGTTCAGCTTCACCTCTTTTCTCGCTCAGCCAGCATCTCTCCTTTTACCCCTCCCTCTTCCACCACGCCTTCCCGCCGCTCCCTACGTCTTTCATTCCTTTCCTTGCATTTTTTGACGGATCCGGACGAACGGTTCGAGCGAGAACGACAGGATGAGCTCTCTTTTGACGACAGTGTACGTGGACTTTTAGGGCCGCTTAAGGACTTTGGGCGTTGTGAGCCTTTAGCGACGATCGGTAGACGGCTTCGTCGGATCCCTCTGGTTGCTGACATTGTCTCGACAGGAACGCCCGGACCCGGAACCAGTTCCGGCCCCGCGGCCCTGGCAAGGGCGGCAACTCGAGCCACCAGCTGCGGCAGTATGCCGAGGCGACCCTGGGCGGTGGCAGCCTGCGCAAGGTGGTGAAACTACCCGAGGGCGAGGATGAGAACGAGTGGCTGGCGGTGAACAGTGGGTGACGCCCGACCTCTCAACAACACGAGCCGGACGGCTAACGGGTGACAGTGGTCGACTTTTACAACCAGATCAACCTCCTCTACGGGGCTATCACCGAGTTCTGCTCGCCGCAATCGTGCCCTGAGATGAAGGCGACGGACGAGTGCTTCCCCCCCCACCACTCCCTCGTGAGACCCAGACGGCTGACCCTCCAGATTCGAGTACCTCTGGCAGGATACGGAGAACTACAAGAAGCCAACCAAGATGCCGGCGCCGGCGTACATTGAGCAACTCATGTCCTGGGTGCAGGGCAACATTGACAACGAGGCTGTGATGCCGAGCCGTATCGGCGTGCCGTTCCCCAAGAACTTTCCGTCGCTCATGAAGCAAATCTTCAAGCGCATGTACCGTGTCTACGCCCACATCTACTGCCACCACTACCCGGTCATTCGTGAGCTGGGCCTGGAGCCGCACCTGAACACGAGCTTCAAGCAGTACGTGCTCTTCATTGACGAGCACAATCTAGCCAGCGGCAAAGACTTTTGGGGCCCGCTAGGCGACCTGGTCGAGAGCATGCTGCGCAGCGATTGAGGGGCCTGTGCTTGACAGCGAGTCCTTTTTTGCAGGCGTTATGATTGTTGCGTTGGGCGGAATGGGCTTGCGTTTGGGATACTGGGAGCACGGATGTACGCTGTAGAAGCGGCGAGACGGCAAAAGCAGCCCGTCAATGTATGAATTAATGGACTTTTTAGCACGAAAAGACAATTCCCCACATGAGACATCTGAGTGATTTTATGATTGCCGGGGCCCTATTTTCTTTCCTCGGGCGACAAATTGCCTAGCCTTGCGGCCTGAGGCAGAAACTGTTGCCGAGCTTTCGCGGTAACGGCCGGTTTTCCTTCCATTCACCCCCAAAACCCGAGAAGCTTTCGTTCCGTGTTCTTTTTTCTCGAATCCACGCACGATCAGCCATTGCGACGAACCCCCGACCGACCGCTCCCCGTCGAATTGCGTACTCCGGCCCATGCCAATTGACACCTCTGCGACCAACCCGCTGAATCCCGGCCCGTCCGCTCATTAAATTCTCTCGTTGGCTGAATCGCCCGCCCGATTTTTTACGCCATCTTTCCTTCCGCCCACAACGATGCTGTCGAGACAAGCTATGCTGGCGGCCCGGACGGCTGCCGCCCCGCGCCTGCTGACGGCCACGACGCCGGCGCTGGCCCGCACCTTTGCTGCCGCCGCCCCGGACTCCCGGCCGCCGGTTGCCCTCTTTGGCATTGACGGCACCTACGCGTCTGCTCTGGTGTGTTGCCCATTGTGGTCCCTCCTCGCCTCGCCGCAATCCCATTCCCCATTCTCCCTAACATGGCAAAATAGTACACCGCCGCCGTCAAGACGTCGACGCTCGAGCCGACGGCCAAGACCCTGTCCGCCCTCGGCGACCTGCTGGTCAAGGACCCCAAGCTGGTGACGATCCTGGCCACGCCGACACTGCCCATTGGCGACAAGCTGGCCATTGTGGCCGAGCTGCAAAAGGTGACGGGCAGCGCCAGCCAGCCGACGATTACGCACTTCCTCAAGACGCTGGCCGAGAACAACCGCCTCAACCTGCTCCACGACGTCGTCGGCAAGTTTGCCCAGCTCATCCGCGCCGCCCAGGGCCAGGTCGAGATGATCGTCACTAGCGCCACGCCGCTCGACAACCGGACGCTCTCACGCCTCGAGTCTGCCGTCTCCAAGTCTGCCTTTGTCGGCCCCGGCAAGAAGCTCACCGTCTCCAACAAAGTCAGCCCCGACATCCTCGGCGGCCTCCTCGTCGAGATTGGCGACCGGACAATCGACCTCAGCGTGCTGGCCCGTGTCGGCAAGCTCAACAAGCTGCTGACGGACAACCTGTAAATGTACTACCAATACTGCTATTGCTGGACGGGGTGTGCGCCGGGTTTTGTTCCTCTTGGCTCTCCTTGGTTGTGGTACACGAGCAATTGCAAAAGACAGCGAAAGACAGCAGGCAGCGTATACAAACTTAGCGACTGTGTCTGAATACGTGTCTTTCTAGCTTCTTCTAATGGAGAATGAGGATAGACTGTATATATTTACCCCTGAAATCGTAGCTGATCTATCCATGTGCTTTCTCCCGTTGGGCCTCTCGTCTATGATTTTTTGGTTCTGGCTTCAGCTGGTGCTTTCATTCTCCTCTCCAGTTCCTTCGTTTCTAATTCGCCTTCTCGCTATTCTCCTTGCTGGCCCCGTCGTCATCAGCATCCGCCTGCGCTTCAATCTCGTCGCCCTGGCCATAGCCATTGGCGCTGCGCTCATTGCGGATGCGCTCGAGCTGCTCGCTGATGTAGTGATGCAGATGCAGGTCAGCCTCGGAGCGCTGGCGCACGCGCTCGGGGTCGTGCATGAACATGGAGCCGGAGCGAGAGGTCATGCGGCTGTGCCCATCGTGGTCGTGGCCCTTGTCGTGATCGTGGTCGCCGTCGTGGCTGTCGTCGTCAGCGCCTAGGATAAAGTCACTGCGGGCGCCTATCGAGCGGGCAGTTGACGAGCGGCGCAGGCGCGGGGTCGGCGACTTGTCGTAGCGGTGGAGGATGTCGTCAAAGTAGTGGTTCATGCCGGCAGCCGGGGTACGGGGTGTTTGGGGGAGGCGACAAGTGACGCTGGTCATGTCAGTACTTGAAGAACGGCAACAGCAACAGAAAGCTTACCCCGTGTCATGAATCATTCGTGCAATAAGCCCCGTCCAGCCGCACTGGTGAGTGGCCCCCAGACCGCGCCCCGTGTCGCCGTCAAAGTACTCGTAGAACCACAGGTGGTCTTTCCACAGCGGATCGAGATCGAGCCGGTCATTGCCGCCGTTGATACTGCGGCGGCCGTCGTCGCTGCGCGCAAACAAGTGCTGCAGGCGGTGTTGCAGCTCCTCGGACACATGGCCAAGATGCATGTAGTCGCCCGATCCAACCGGGCACTCAACCTTGAGCGAGTCGCCAAAGAACATGTAGAAGCGCTGCAGCGCCTCGATCAGTAGGTAGTTGACGCAGATCCAGACCGGTCCGCGCCAGTTGCTGTTGCCGCCAAACAGGCCGCTGTCAGACTCGCCCGGAACGTAGCTGACGGCGAACTTTTGACCGTTGACATCCATAGAGTACGGGTTGTCCTTGTGGAACTTGGACAGCGAGCGAATGCCGTGTGGACTGAGAAACTCGGACTCGTCAAGCATGCGGCGCAGCAGGCTAACAAGGCGCTCTTTGCTGACAATCGAGAGCAGGATGCGGTCACCCTTGCCACGCTTGCGGATCGAGGCCATATTGCGCTCGGCCACATCGCAGTGGTGTGTGACAAACCACTCGACGCGGCGCTTGAAAGCAGGCAGGCGGTTGACCAGCTCGGGCTCGAGCGTCAGCGTGGCGTACATGGGGATCAGGCCGACCAGCGAGCGGACGGGCAGCTGCTGGACCCAGGGGCCACCCCAAGAGATGGCATCGTAGTAGAAACCGTCGGTGTCGTTCCACAGGGACGTCTCGTCGGTCTCGCCCATGCGAAAGGTCATGGCATCGCTGATGAGGATAAAGTGCTCAAAGAACTTGCTGGCCATATCCTCGTAGGTGCGGCGGTACTTGGCCAGCTCGAGACAGATGTTGAGCATGCACAGACAGTAAAATGCCATCCAGCCGGTGCTGTCGGCCTGCTCGAGCACGCCGCCGGTGGGCAGCGGCTCGGAACGATTGAACAGACCAATGTTGTCGAGGCCGAGGAAGCCACCCTCAAAAACGTTTTTGCCGTCCATGTCCTTACGGTTGACCCACCAGGTGAAGTTCATCAACAGCTTCTGGAAGACACGTTCAAGAAAGTCGAGGTCCTGGCGGCCATACAGCTTGCGCTCGATCTTGAAGACACGAAAGGCGGCCCAGGCGTGCACAGGCGGGTTGACGTCGCCAAAGTTCCACTCGTAGGCCGGCAGCTGGCCGTTGGGGTGGCAGTACCACTCACGGGTGTAGAGGTCGAGCTGCTTCTTGGCGAACTCGGGGTCGATCATGGCCAGCGTGATGCAGTGGAAGCTCGAGTCCCAGGCAGCAAAAAAAGGGTACTCCCACGAGTCGGGCATGGAGAGGATGTCGTCGCAGTGCATGTGCCGCCATTGGGAGTTGCGCAAGGCTTTGCGGTCGGGCGGCGGCGGCGGCTGGGTCGGGTCACCGTTGGCCCACTGGTCCCAGATGAAGAGGTAATGTTGCTTGCACCACATCATACCCGAAAAGGCCTGGCGCTGGATGTTGCGCAGGTCGTCGGCCATTGGTAGAGGGCTGATGCGGTAGTAGAACTCGTCAGCCTCCTCGCGCTTGGCGTCGATCAGGTTGTCAACCTCTTCTTCGTCGAGGAACGCCTCGTTGCGCTTGGAAAAGCGGAAGCGAACAACTGGCAGGTCAGCTTCAGGGTAGATGTATGTGAATACGTGTCGACTGCAAACACACCTGCACACTCTCCCGGGGCCACGCCGCCCGCCTCGCTAAAAGAAAACCAGGCGCTGAATTTGGTGCCCTCGCGGGCCGGGTTGACAACGTCTTTTTTGCCGTCAACAATGTGGTGGTGGAAGGCGTCCTTGACGTAGTCGGTCTTGTTCTTGCCATCGTAGAGGCTGGCAAAGTTGGTATCGTTGTCGGTGAAGAGCATCTCGGGCAGCACGTCCTGGCCACTGGGCCCAATGCTTGGTGAGGGGGCTAGCAGCAAGTAGCGGTCGCCGAGCGAGGGGTGGGAGGACCGCACGGAGTTTTCGTCGACAACGCTAATGCACGGCTTGTCTTCGGGCTTCTCGCGGCCCCAGGCCCAGGTGTTGCGGAACCAGAGGTGCGGGATAATGTGCAGCGGCGCCGGGTCCGGGCCGCGGTTCCAAGCTGTCACGCGGAAGACGAGGGCATCCGGGTCGTCGTCCTCCTTGGCTGTCTCAATAAAGATGTCCCAGTAACGGTCCTCGTCAAAGACACCGGTATCGAGGATCTGGTACTCCTTTTCCTGCTTGGTGCGGCTCGCATTCTCCTTGATGAGCTCGTCGTAGGGGAAGGCGGCCTGGGGGTACTTGTAGAGGTATTTCATGTAGGAGTGCTGTAGGTCAGAGAATGTGATTGGAATAAGTCTGTAGTCTTGCAGTACGTACAGTCTACAACAGTCAGCCGGCAGTCGCACAGTCACAGATCAAGGGTACTCACCGGCGTGTTGTCCAGGTGGAAATGGGCCTCCTTGATGCTCTCGCCGTGGTTGCCCTGCGGGTTCGACAGCCCAAAGAGCCGCTCCTTGAGGTAGGGACTAGGAGGGGGGAGGGTCAGCTGAAGAACCGAGCAAGTTATCCAGACCAACTCACTCCTTCTCGTTCCAAAAGGCAAACGCAATGTTCTCGAGGCCGTGCGTATCGCAGACGCCAGCAATGCCGTCCTCGCCCCAACGGTACGCACGCGACCGGGCGTGGTCGTGCGGGAAATGGCTCCAGGCATCGCCGTCGGGGCTGTAGTCCTCGCGCACTGTCCGTCAGCACAAGCTCGTCTCGCGACATCGCCGCCGCCAACATCCCAACCTACCCGTTGCCCATTGGCGCTCAGACACATAGGGACCCCATTTCTTCCAGTACTTGACCCGCCGGCGGTCCTCCTGCAGCCGCTTCTCCTCCTCGGTGAGGTACTCGTGGCCCTCGACGATGACCATGGCGGCGAATTGGCAGATGGCAGACGCACTGGCAGACAAATTGGCAGAGCAGTCGGCGAGTTGGCCACGGATTGACAGGCAAGATGACAGGAGCGAAATACGGCCGACGGTCACGCCGACTCCAAGAGCTTTGGGCTAGGGGTTTAGTGCTAGCAGTTCCCAGAGCTAGAAGCTTTTTGCCTCTTTGGTCAGCTACCATTCGCCGCAGGGCTCAGAGGCGCCGCTGCAGATAGGCCGCAACAAGCCTAGAAGGGCCGGACCAAGAGGGACAGAGACAGCGCAAAACGAGTCGGCCAGGCAGGAATGTGACATTTGACACGCAGGCTGTCCGGGGCAGAAACAGTGGGGTTGCTGCCCAAGATAACAATCGCACCTTCCTAGCCGCTGAAATGCTCGTCACCACTCAAAACAGGAATGTGGTCGCCGGAAACAGGATATGCGAATAATCATGTCCCGGATTGGTCCGGATTACTGCATCCGGCAAGTGCTAAAGTACTCTGTACTAAAGTACTCTGTAGTACAAAAATACAGATCGCGATGCAAAATACGACAAAATAAATGATGATTGTATTGACTGACCCCGAGTCCAAGTGTCTGATTGCCCAAGTTCTACTCTGTTACCGCCCTTTTCCGTCCCAACCCCTCTACAACTTCGCTTTGAAGGCCGCGGCCGCGGCCGGGCCTGTGGCCTCCTCGTTGACCACAACGTCGCCGGTCGGCTGGCCATCACCAAAGAAGATGACCTGGACGGTGAGATCGTCCCTAGAGGCGTCAGCAGAGCAATCACACAATGCACGGCAAGTCGAGACTCACCGGTACCGCCGCGAAAATGGCGCGGGCAGCGTCAGCAGCGCCGACACCTGTTCCTCGTTGGTGCCGCCTAGCGCATTGCGCACCAGGTGCGTCGCCGCGTTCTCATCCTTGACTAGGAAGCGGTCGCTGGCGTCGGGCGAGAGACCCCATTGGCGCAGCCGGATCGGCGTGCGCTCGCCGTTCTTGCCGGTGCTGCCCGCAATGGCCGGCTCAACTGGCAGTTCGCTGCCAGTCTTGCGGGCACCAAAGATCTTGGACCAGGCGGCATTGAGGCCAGAGGTCGACGAGGAGCTACGGCTACTGCTGTCGCTGCCGCTGCCGCTGCCGCCGGCCGCCTGCGCCTCCAGCCACTTTCCCACCAGCCCGACGGCCTCCTCGTTGGTCAACATCTCCCACAACCCGTCAGTCGCCATGACGACAAAGTCGCCCTGCTCCGGCTCGATGCGCGTCGTCGTCACTACCGGCTCAGCCGTTACGTAGGGTGGCGTGCGCATCAGCGGCGACTGCGTGCGCCCAAAAAACGATTGCCGCAGCCGATCCGACACCTCGCGCGTCCACTTGTAGCTGGCGTCGCCAAAGGCCCGCGTCGGCTCCAGCCCACCCAGCACGCGGCCGTTGCGGACAACGTGTTCTTCGCCCGGATGCAGCCGCCGCAGCCGCGCCGCCTCGTCCGGGTTGCCGCCCGTCTGGTCAACCGACAGCGGCGTCGCTGTCCACGTGCCGGTAGCTGTGCGCCGTCCCAGCACTGCACGCGAGTCGCCCGTACAGGCCACGCGCAGCAGCTTCGACTGACTATCGTAAAAGGAGAGCAGCGCGCACGAGCCCGACAGCGCCGGCGCCAGGAGCTCGGCCGCCACCGACTTGGAGCTCTGACCCAGCACCTTTTGTGCGCTCTTGTTGACAATATCGTCATCCAGCTGTGTGAAACCGTGCTTGATGGCGCCTTCTATAGCCTCAGCCGCCGGAGCCGTCCTCTGGTCGGCTGCGCCCTCGGCTGCGCCCTCGTCCTTGCCCTGGCCGCCCTTCTCGGCCGCTGCCCGGTACGTCTCGTTGAGCTCGCGCGCCACGTAGCTGATCAGCGTCTGGCGCAACTTGGCCGACGTGGTCCACCCGCTGTGCCCATCAAAGACGCCCCAGAACATCCAGTCCGACGTGTTAGCTCTGCTTGTCGTCTCGTTGCTGCGCCTCGGCACCTCGACAATCTTCTCGGCATGGTCGTCCTCGATTGGATCATTGCTCGCCAGCTGCACCAGGTCGTAGCGCAGCACGCCCTTTCCCCGGTTGACCGCGTACGACTCCTCGTTGCGCCGCAGCCGCTGCGTGACCTGCTCCGGGTCCAGCATCTCCAGCACCCGCCGTCCACTGTTGTCCGTCATCTTGGAGATAGGTCCCTCGCTCACAATCGTTCCAGTGCTCAGCTCGTTAGCGCCAATCACTAGCACGTTGCGGGTGACCCGAGGTTCAGCGGGCGCTTCTGCTGTTGCTGTTCCCGCGACCGTTGCGGTGGTCGTTGCTGCCGGCGCCTTGGTCGAAAAGACTGCCTTGCCGCCGGCCTCGGCATGGTATGCGTAGTAGGCCCCGTAACTGACAAGGCCCGAGAATATGGCCAAGCTTGCGCGCCGGACGTGCATCGAGGACTGCAGCGGCTCGTTGGCAGTGGCGAATGAACGGCTCGGACTCGACTTGATCGATCTGGTCGGCCCGGCTGTAGACAGCAGCCGCAGCTGCTGGGCGCCGTGGAGCTCCTGGGCGTACTGTGTCCACCGGTAGGACAGTGCTGAGCGGCGGCTGGCACGTGGGAGGTCGCGGGCAGCGAACTGCAAGGTCGTCCGGAACGCTCTGACAGCAACTCGACGCATCGAGGCGGTGGTGGCGAGAGGGGAGTCGCGTGATCAAGCGAGTGCGTCCAGTGAGTCCAGTGGTCGGTGTGCAGGGTCTGCGGTATCTCTCTCGCAGGTCGCAGGTCTGTCGGCTGGTGGCGGTCGCATCGGCACGAAAACACACGTCCGGAAAGCAAAGTCGAGAGCCGTTTGGCCGGCTCCCGTGCGGCCTGCAGAAATGGGAAGGCGGGGCTAGCCGGTGTGGTCCGTGCACGCGGCACAACCCTCGTCTTGCCCAGCGATAAAGAGACGACGGGACGGCACAAAGCAGGATTCAAAGCAAGACACAACCCAAAAGACAAAATTAAAGCACAGAACTGGATTGCACCATGGCCGGCCCTGTTGGAGCCGATACCCCCATGGCCGATCCTGCGGCTAGGCTCACGGCCGACGACTACAGGGAGTTTGATCGCTATGCCTGGTCCAAGAAGCGCGCCTTTCTGGTGAATTTGCCCCGCTTTCTCTTCGGCTTCGTTTTGCGTCCGGCTCTCAGCCTCGTCATTTTCTATTTGTTTACTCTGCCTCCTTTCTGATCGCTTCCAGCTCGTCCTCATCGAGACACTTGGCGGCGCCGGAGCCCTCGTCCCGAGCCCAACCCACGAAGGCACTGTTGCCTTTTGTCGGACCGTCTTTTTCCTCCGCCGGACCGGCCAAACCATCAAACTGCTCGACTACCTGGACTTTCTCGACAGTCATCCCGAATATCCCTCCATCGACCGCGAGCTGCTCGCGGCCCTGTACACGGCCAAGCAGGCGCTCGATGCGTCCGACCTGGTCAATGAAAACACGCCCTCGACCTCGACGGCGGACGCGTTCAGTCCCCGCAGACTCATCGTCGAGGCCATTGCCCGAGGCCCCGTCATCAATCCCTTTGGCATCGACACGCCGTGGCCGCCACTGCCCAGCACGCCCAGCGCGCCCAGCGTGCCCTCATGGCAGAGCAGCGCGCCCCAGAATGAGCTAATTGTGCCACGTGCGGCCGTCGCGCCCGATGCCACCGGCGGTGACGCGCCTTATTCGGACCGCTTTGCCCAGGTCGTCGAGGCTGTGCAGACAGGCCAGGAGCTCGAGGGCATCCGCCATATTCCAGACACTGTCGTGCGACAGGATGTGAGTGTCCGCCTGCTCACACTGCTTGCTAGCTTGCTGACCGACAGGGCATCACGCCGGTGGGCAAGCTCAAGGCGCCGAAAAAGCCTTGGGAGACGGCTAATTCGGGCGAGGCCAGCGAGTCGAGCAGCTCGTCTGCGCTTGACACTAAGTTCCCGGACCTGAACTTGAACACGGCTGATGCAGGCCCGGCCGGCGAGTCGAGCAGCTCGTCCGCGCTCGACCCAAAGATCCCATACCCGGACCTGGATGTCGACGGCGACAAGAACGCCAGCTGATGGGTTTACGAATGCCAATGAATGTCAATGAGCAGCAGATAGTATCAGATAGTCGAGATGCAACGTAACGCGAAATGAAAACACAATGTCATTGCACCAACACGCCCACAGCAGGTCGTGAAAGATTATATTTACTGCTCTGCCAACCGACCTCCCTTTGTATATGTACAGTATAGAAAACGCAAAAGGAAGGCATAGCAGAGAAAGCCAGTTCGCCCACTCTCCCTATGAACAAAGGGTGCTCTTCGTCAAACGGAAATTTCTTTGTGTATTTTCTCGGTTTTTGACTTCTCACGCCCCGTACGCAACCTGGCCCATTGGCTTGTCCTCGCCCATGCCGGGGGCCATGAAGTTCGTCTTCGGGTTGCCCGACGCCCTGGCCGCCGAGCACCGCGCCATTGTTGGTGAGCTGCCAGTCAGTCAGTATGCTTCCAGGTCTCCGAGTCCTGAGGCCGGGGATCAAACTCACCTCCGCGAAATCGCATCTGTAAAGTAAAAGTTCTCAATCACCTTCTTCAGCGGTGCTCCCGTCGCCTTGGCGCTCTTGTTCTGGTCCACCAGCTGCACCTTACTCAGCTGCTTCAGCGCCGCCGACTCAACCACATCGTATGCCGACAGCGCCGGGCTGATCTCCACCATCCGCTCCCGCAGCACTGCCACGTCGTCGTACGCCAGCGGCGCCCCCAGGAACTCGCTTGCCGCCCGGATGATCTTCCAGTCCGCCCGCGCTGCGCCTGGCAGGCTTGTTGCCGGCCGTGTTAGCTGCACCCGGCCTTCCGTGTTGACATACGTGCCCGCCTTCTCCGTGTACGCTGCACCCGGCAGAATCACGTCCGCCAGCTGTGCGCCCCGATCGCCGTGGTGGCCCTGGTACACGACAAACGCGTCCTTGGGAATGTCCGCCTCCGTGATCTCGTCCGCGCCCAGCAGCCAGACGAACTTGGGCTTCGTTTCCGAAACCTCCAGCGACGGCGGCACGAATCCAACCTCAAAGGCACCCGCCCGCGACGCCTCCCGCTGCAGAATGTTGAAGCCGTTCCACTCCTCTGTCGAGAAATTGGCCGCGTTCTTCTCCACAAAGCTGCCCACCAGCTCGTAGTACGCCTTGGCGTCGGCGTGATCCGTCACGCCGGAGCCGACAATAATCATCGGCCGCTTCGCTGCCTGCAGCTTCTTGCCAAACGGCCCGGCCAGCGCCTTCTTCAGCGCGGCAAAGTCGCCGCCCAGGTTCTCGTACTCGAATGTCGACTCAAACGCCTCGCCCACCACGCCCACCTCCAGGTCTGACCGCAACCACTGCTTGCGGATCCGCGCGTTCAGCACGGCCGCCTCGTGCCGCGGGTTCGTGCCGACCAGCAGAATCGCGTCCGCCTCCTCAATGCCCCAGATCTTAGAGTTGAACACGTAGTTGGACCGCACGTCGACACCGTGCGCCACCGGCTGGCTCCCCGTCGGCGTGTCCAGCGCCAGGTTGTCCGAGCCTAGCCGGTTGGCCAGGTCCTTCATGGCCACCAGCGACTCGACCTCCACCAGCGCGCCCGCCACCGCCTTGAACTCGTTGCCCTTGGGTGCTGCTTTCTCGTAGCCCAGCGCCACCTCCGTCAGCGCCTGCTCCCACGACGCCGGCTCGAAGCGCCCGTCGCGCCGCACCAGCGGAATCGTCAGGCGCTGTGTCTTCAGGCCGTCACAGGCAAACCGAGTCTTGTCGTTGATCCACTCCTCATTCACGTCATCGTTGAGCCGCGGCACGATTCGCATCACTTCGAGACCGCGCGAGTCGATCCGGATGTTCGACCCGAGGCCGTCCAGCACGTCGATTGACTCGGTGTGCTGCAGTTCCCATGGCCGCGCCTTGAATGCGTACGGCTTTGACGTCAACGCACCGACAGGGCACAGGTCGATTACGTTGGCCGACAGCTCCGAGTCAAGGTTCTTCTCCAGGTACGTGCCGATCTGCAAGTCGTTGCCACGGCCCGTCGAGCCCAGGTCCGGCATGCCCGCAATATCGTTGGAGAAGCGCACGCAGCGCGTGCAGTGAATGCATCGGTTCATCGACGTCTTGATCAAAGGACCAATGTTCTTGTCCTCGACCGCACGCTTGCCCTCGACTTCGTGGAAGCGACCCCGGTCGGTGCCGTACCGCATCGACTGGTCCTGCAGATCGCACTCGCCGCCCTGGTCGCAGATGGGACAGTCAAGCGGGTGATTCGATAGCAGAAACTCCATCACGCCCTCGCGGGCCTTGTGCACCAACGGCGAGTCGGTCTTGACGACCATGCCCGGCTGGACGGGCCATGCACACGATGCAATCGGTTTTGGCGCACGCTCCACCTCAACAAGGCACATTCGGCAGTTGCCCGCGATCATCAGCTTCCTATATTCGCACACCGGTTAGCGGTCTCGGCTCCATCGCGGGCTATCGGGTATTCAACACGGCCGACGTAGTCGGCTCGCGCTTGGGTGCACACACTCATGGTAGCAATATCTGTACAAGGGAGAGACAACCGTTAGCATCCTGCGCACAGCCACCTCCACACCACACAAAATGATCCTGCTCACCTTGGGACTGTTGACCCGGCCTTTTCGCAAGCCTGGATGAGGGACGACCCAGCTGTTGTTTGTCAGCCCTCCATATTCCTGCTTCTCTCCTCAATTGCCGCCGTGCAGCCATGCAGCCGCCACCGTCACTCAATTGTCAAGCCGTACCTTCTATGGACACCTTCTTCCCATCTGTTCGCCGCACCACCGTCAGTCCCGCATTCTTCCACAACACACGCAATGGATATCTCGGGAACGCGTTGCAAACGCACCAATGGTAAGTTCGACCTCAGCAGGCCGCTGTGAGGACGCAGTAAAGGGCCGGGCGGCCTTGGCGGCCTGTCTGCCGTTCCGCCACGTCGACCGAGCGAGAGCCTGCCGCAGCATCGTCGATTTTATCCGGACCGAGGGATTGGGCGGAAGAGGAAAGAAGCGAGGAGCCGTCGCGGCTGTTTGCGATAAAAAAGGTGGTCGACTCCAGCGGGGGGTGACAAAAGGTATCGCCAGAGGATGGGGCGGTGGGCTGTTCCCTTGTGCCGTCGAGCAACACCGTTTTTGCTGTGCTTCGGTTTTTTGAGGAGGTGGGCAAATCGGGACGACTGGGGACGAAGGGAGCGAGTGCTTTTCCGTAGGAATTGTCCTCGATTGGGTACGCAATGCCCCTGATTGGTTGCGTACAATCCAGCCTGCCCCACACCGGAACACAGCTGGCAGTTGGCGCTGATTGGCCAGTGTCCCGGCTTTTTTTCTGCCTACATTTGCATTTTTTAGGTCCGCGCATTTTCTATCTTTTTCTTCTTCTCTTCATAATTGTACACGGGCACACTTTATTGTAGGTGAGCTTGAACATCGGGTCTGCAGCAATGCAGGCCACTGATATCCGTCGAGTCTACCTCTATCTTGTTCCCAAGATCATATTTCTGGCACCGATTATGGAAGCGAGTGAGAGACAATTTATTGTCTCCGTGGCCATCGCCTCTTACCGCCGGTTGCTACATATCTACATATCTTATCGCTTCGAGCTTTTGCCTGCGAGTCATCAACAAGGCACACTTGAGATGGGTTGGTTAAGGAGGGTATCAACTAAAACAAAAGAGAAAGGATGGCAGGACGAGACATCTGCCGCTTGTCGGGCGTAACAAGGGAAAAGATGAGCGGAAGTAACGCGCATCAAACGTCCGTCATCGTCACGTCCACGGATGGTGCTTCAGGCATGTGTGACGTCTCTGGCAGAAGCATCCCGACTGGCTCAGCCGTAGCAGGCCCTCCGGCAGCGCCGTCCGTTGTAGATGTGCTCCTGGCTGGCTCCGTGGTATATTCCTCTCGCGCCAGCTCCACCGCCTGCTTCTCCACCGTTTGTCGCAGTTCCTTGTTCAATTCGGCGGCCCAGCGCGCCCGAATAGTGCAGATATGCTCGTCGTAGCTATTCATCTGACCCAGAACAATCTCGACCACCTGCTGCAGCTACCGCACAGTGTCCTTGCGACTCGGCTCTTCGGTCTCTGGCAGAAACTGAAAGTGTTGGGAGAAGTCGTAATCGGGGCGGAGGATGAACGACTGGCTACTGTTGGCCGGAGCCGCCAGCTGCATATTCCGGACAAGTATGTCAGCCTCGTCTGGCTCTAGGCCGCTCCGGTCGCCCGCCTCGCCCATCCGCGCTGTTGCCCGGGCTATTGTGGCGAGCAGCCGTCGCCGTTCCAGACTCGCGAGATGCAGCATGCCTTGCCGGACACCAGCACGATAAAAGTCGGCCGTCTGCATCATGCTCTGTGCCGGTTCGGCGCGGTTGTGTGGCGGCTCAAACGGCTCTGTAATGTCAAAGTCCAGCGGGACAAACATGGCCGGGTCCGCACTGATGACCTTTGGAGGCAGCTCGTCGGTAGTTAGAGGCGTCATGGTTCGCAGGTGCTGAAGTTGGTTGATAGTGGTTGTGTCGTTGCACGATTTGGTTTGTGGAATCGCCCTGGGATTTGGCGACAAATAATCTCAGCTAGCAGCAATCGTCTCAGTAATATGCAAATTATACTCCAAAAATAGTGTCTCCATATCCATGCTGGGCCATATCCTAATAATATAATATACAAAATGCCAGCACTAAGTTTCGCGTATGCTGTCACGGCTGTCGATAAGCATCTAGCTATTTGTTGCCATAATTTAGCTCGTCTTGGGCAGTCTCTGTAGCCGAACAACTCGCTGGCTGTGTTTTCCTCTCGTCATCTGGACGGCAGCACATTTCGCACATACTCACGCATGACTCCGAGAGCACCTCGGACGTGGTCTTCCAGCCGGCGGTCTTTCCTCCGCCTAAACCACAGTAACACAAGGGCAAAAAGGCACATGTCCATCGCAAAGTGCTTGCACAGCACCCAGGCTGCCCAGCCAAACCACGCCAGCGGGGCCCTCTCCCGTCGTGACCGAAACTCTCGTCCGGCTGTGATTTGTTCACGGAGTGCCGCCACTTCGGCCGACAGCTTTACCATAGCTCTCTCCATCTTCTTCAGCCACCTGTCTCCACCAACGGTCTCGCCCTCAGCATCTTCCTCTTCGGCTGCCTCCAGTTCCTCTTCAATGAGTCGCATGCGGTTCTCACGTTCGGCCTCATCTTCCTCGCTCATCGGGCTCAGTATCTTAAGAGGGCCACCGACAGCGTCTACTGCCGGCTCGCCGCCACTTTCCGCGTAGCCACCATATCCATAGCCGCCGCTGGCCCGTCCTTGCGATTGTGACATACTGGAGCGGTGGTGGATGTGCCCTTGTGGCGCTCCGTACAACGTATCTTTCGGATACGAGCCAGTCGAGCTGGGGCTGTGATTGTCTTTGATCTGGTTCCACACAAACTCGAGCTCGGCAACAAGCTCTGCTGCCGTTCTGCACCAGGTCAGCCAATAGCCCTTTGCTAGAGAGAAGGGGGAGAGGGAAGAAGGGACTCGGCGCACGGCGTTGTCGCATAAGTATGCATGGTCTCTATGAGTGTCTCAATGTAGCGCCGCTTAGCCTCGGTCCGGCTGAGCCCACGTTCGGCGTTCCAGGCATCCCACTTGTCCTGCTCCCGCCGGAGCGCGTCGGTTGACAGGCTAGAGCGGCTGTTTGGTCGTTCCATAACACCATCGACGTCGCCCTCCATAGCCTGTTTGTAAAGTCCATAGAGCCTCATTCGGTCTGCGGGCGGCGGCCGTGCAGCCCCGGTTTTGGGGATCTTCTTGACAGTATTGAGAGCATGGACAAACACGCGATCTATCCGAAAAGACCGTTAGATACTGGCGTACGCGAAGAGAACCCGGCGGTGAAACGTCAGCAATGGTGCCTTACCAACAGAGTCGGCCATGGTAGCTCGGGAGGGCGAGAGGCGCTAGAAACGGGGTACAGAGATGTATTCACACTCGATTGTCGTTGTTCGGTGCTGTGGCTCGCTGGCTAGCGGAATCGAAGCGTCTGGGTCGACGACGCGCAAATCAAGAAGCCGAGGATGTCGTTCAGATCACCCAAGCCGAAGCGGCAGCGATTCACAACATTGGCTCCCTTTCGTTGCGATCGCTCCTCGGGAATGCGCGGTCGCTGTGCCAATGCTTGTTGGAAAGCAGAGGGAGCACGTCCGTCTTCGGGTGATGGTGAGTGGCAGGTGTGCGAACACGGCGCGCTCCTCACATTGCGTGGAGTAGGCGTATGCTCTCCAGTCGTGTGTTGGGGTGCAGGTAAAATGGAATGCTGTGATTTGTCCAAAGCCTTGCCACAGACAAGCGAGCCATTGCCTCGGCGCGGAGGGACCGCCCTGAAAGTATCAGTAACATAACTACAGATTACAGGGGACTAAGTTGCATTTGCTCCTTCGCGGGGAAGCCCAAATGTTGCCGAAGCACGTGAAGCTGTCTCCACTATCTTGTCGTCTTGTCTACTTGTCTCTTTGCATTTTACAAGGTATATATATAAGTAACTAGTTATAGTTAACTATATATTTTCTCTATATGTTTGCTGTCGAGTGCGCCGCCTGCCCTTCCCGTGCCGCCATATAGGCTGCTTTCTTATCGATGAAGAATTTCAGCAGCTTCTTGTTCTGTAGGGCATGTTCGGCCGCTTTATAGCCAGCATCCTTCTTGGAAAGCCCACTGCCAAAGCCTAGACGCTCCGATTTGCCCCATCCGTCAACCCAAGCTTCTATTGTGAACAGTGGCAGGCCGGTTTTCTTGTCCTTCTTCGGCTTCCCGGGTGCGTCTTCAAATCTAGCCTTTACGCCAGGGCATCCGACCAGGCTGCCAAGCCTAAGCTTTGGCGAATAGTCACTCCATGTATCCTCTGTGCCATTGCGTGTCAAGACGGTTCCTCGGGCTGGACCTGGCGCCGATTGGCTGTCCATGCGACGTTTATACTCGTCACGAATGTCTTGGGCAATCGTCATGGCCCACAGCGGCTTCAGCCACTGCCGTGCACGCTCGACGCCCGTTGGATCCGATCGGATGAGCGCGCCAATATATGCTTCGAAGAGATCGGCGTATACTTTCTGGCGTTGGTTCAGGCGTGCACTCGATCCGCCCGACCGTCCATCGCCCTTGAACTCCTCGGGAAGCTTTGCCCGCTTATCCATACCATAGTGCAGAGAGTACTGTGCCAAGTTGGTGTTGCGTAGCAGACGCTCTCGAATTTGGGAGCAGCGCCCGGGTGTGAATGTTGGAAATGTCTGGGTGATGTATTCGGATGCCACATGATAGATAAAGGCGTCGCCCAGGAACTCAAAGTTCTCGTAGCTCAAATGCCAGCCTTTTTCGCGAGTTCCTTGGTGTGTGCTCGCCAGTTTCTCTTGTGTAGGGTCGAGAATCGGTGGTAGTGGCGGGTAATGCTTTGGGATATCCGAGACTGTCCATGCTGTTAGGGGAAGAAGAGGGCGAATTGCGTTTTCGTAGGTCTTTTCGACAAGCCCAACACCTCCTGCTTCAACAGCCAAAGCCGTCGCAGGCGGTGTGTTGTTCTCGCTGTGGGCTTCTGAATCCGGGCTTTCGGTCGGGTTCTGCTGTCGGCGACTGTCGAGCTCAGACACCATCGTTCTGAGCAGTTTTGTCAACAGCTTTGGGGGAGCCTCATCAATCGAAACCTTGCCATCCTTCACAGACTGGAGAATCTCCAGAAGCTCATTCTTGTTGTTGTTAACTACTTTCTCGTAGCTGGCCTCGCTCGGTTGTGTAAATGCATCCTTGTGCCGCTTTACTGGATAGCTTCGATCCTGGATACTCCCAGCCCCCTCTCCGGTGGCTGGCTCTATGTCAGGATGTCTTCGCTTTGCCATTGCTGAAGAGTTGCATAGATGTCCAAGCAAATTTGAGATGCTTGGTTTCTGTTGAGATTTCACCAATGCGCCACAACTGAGCCACATGTCAATCCTCAGCTTGCTATCTCAGTTTCGTCCCTTTCAACCTGCTTCTCTTTGTCTCTTCTCTTTGTCTCCTTTCTTTGTGACGCATCTTCTCATAGATAACGGGCTTTCGTTATTTACCGAGATCCCGTCTCTGCGCAGATAAATAGTTGTTCTATCCGAGTCCTGTCAGTCAGGCCCATTAAGTTAATCAAGACCCAAGAAGAGACCCACTTCCTTGTCCTCCACGGATTTCAATAGTTATGAGCCCGGATTGCCTCACTACCCTCGAACAACGTCAAATTGTCACCAGCAAAGTAGACTTTCCTGACACGCAGCTTCGACGGTACACTGCGCATACCACCAGCTATTTCCATTTTCTCTTCCAATTAGCTTCATCACCCTTCATCCTTTAAGAGCAAATCTTACGCTCACTCCTCTTTACCAATTCCCAATTCAGTCCTTCATCATGACTGAAGTGTACGAGAAACTCGAGGCGCTTCCCAAACTCACTGGAGCATCTGACTGGTCGCCCTGGTACCAGGAGATTCACCGCCTCGCATCAGATCTCGAAATATGGGAATTCATCAACCCATTGGCGAAAGACAAAGATCCTTTCCCAAAGGCACCCATGTACGATGACACCATTCCTGGAAGACAGTTCGACATGATCTACAGGCAGTGGGAAGCGAAGAAAAAGGGCCAAAGCAAGATTTCTGCTTTGGTTCACCACTCACTCTCGCCAACCATTAAGTCGAAACTATTTCGCCGACCAGGCGAAGTTACCCAGCTTCCTCAGCTTTTGGAGCAGATCTCACGTCTCATTCGACCCACTCCGGAATCGTACAAACAGCAATTGACCACTCAATGGGTTGTCCTCACCTCAACCCAGGTAAGCGGAGCAACCTGGCAAGAGTACGCTAGCAAAGCTCAAAACCTCATCATCGAAATGCTGGATGAGGGAGACGTCATTCATGATCATCAGGCGGATACGTTTTTCAAAGCATTCATCGAACCACTCTCGGCACTGGATGAGTTCACCTACAACATGCTCAAGCACCAGTACAAACGAAAAGTCCGGAATATCCAGGAGCTCCAGGACGCGGTTCTTGAAGCACGAGACGAGTTTGAGACCAGCACGGGCGCAGCAAGAGCCAACAAGGAGGAGTCGACTCGCCGTAGCCAGAAGGGACTGGCGACTTTCCAAGGAAAGTACGACGGAAAAATCGACAGCAAAACTCCTCGGCAACGAGAAACGTGCGATACATGTGGGAAGAACCACATCAAAAGCGGCCCATGCCGCGACGCCATAAAGACGGCTTTCCCAGACTCGAGCGTCGAATCATGGATGGAGAAATGGACCATCAAAGGCAACAAGGACAAGATCAACCAGTGGCTCGCAAGCAACAGAGCAGAAGTTGACTCGTGGCTAGCAAAACGCCAAGAAAAGGGAAATCAGTCCCTCAATGTGGCCGCTACAAGCTACAAGTCAAATCCCTCTGTCCAGACTGCTGGATTGACAGCTGAGAAAAGTTTGATTGTGCTTGATTCAGGAGCAACCAGTCACGTTGTGCACAACAGAGATCTATTCGCAGACAACATCGTCCCGCGATACGAAACCTTGACAACCGGCAATGGCACTGTGATCTCGGAAGGCAGTGGCACAGTCATTATTCCTCTCCAACCACACAACGGTCGGCAGCTCACACTCACCCTGAAGGACGTCCTGTTCTGTCCATCATTTCCGCTCAACTTGGTGTCAACCTCACGACTCAACAAAAGCGGAATCTTCTGGGACCAGGAGACGTCAGAACTGTATTCGCGCCCTCAGCAAAAGCGCGTTCCCTACTGCAAGGTGCTTCACCATTCCAACCTCGCATGTCTTCCCGTCAACGCTGAAGCGCACGCACTCGCCGTCACTGCCCAAAGCAACTCACGCACCAAAGGCGACGCGCTTACCTGGCACTACCGACTTGGCCATGCAGGCCCAGAGGCGGTACACCAGGCTCTCATTCGCAGCGGAATCCCGGGTGCACAGCGAGGACCAACTACAGTGCAATGCGAAGACTGCGCAATCTCTAAAGCCACAAGAGTCAACAGCAAAGCGCGAATCCGACCTGCCTCCACAGCTCCCTTCAATGAGGTCGCCATCGACTTCTTCTTTTTCAACAAGGCACACGACAACTCAACCATGCTCGCGCTCCTAACCTGCCTGAACACCAATGCCGTCAGATCGGCTGTCTTCACCAATCGAAAACCGCAAGCACTTCTCCAGTGGCTTCTCGATCAGAATGCATGGTGCTTCAACCAGTATGGATGCCACATTCGCATCATCCATGGTGACCTCGACCCCAGCTTCCTCGGCAACAGATTCATCCAGGTCAACCTCGAGCGAGCCGGCATCGAGTACCACACTACCAACCCACACACGTCGGCCCAAAATGGTGCTGCAGAACGGTGCGGACGGCTTATTGCTACGAAGTCACGGACCATGCTGGTTCACAGTCACCTGCCCGAGTCCCTGTGGCCAGAATCCACAGAATGCGCGGTCTACTTGCACAACCGCACCCCTTTTGGAGGAGGCGGATCACCAATCGCAAGGCTGAATGAGTGGCTGAAAGCCAATCAACCAGGTTTTCGTGATCTCGTCGATCTCGACCCACGCATTGGGCACCTCAAAGCCTACGGTTGCCGCGCCTACCCCTTGACTACGCCAGCACTGATGATGACCGCGAGACGCGATCTTAAGGTACAACCTCATGCGCATATCGGCTATCTCGTTGGATACCAGTCATCCACACAATTCAGGATCTGGGTTCCGACGATCAACCAAGTCATCGTCTCAAGCCACGTCACTTTCAATGAGGAGCTGTTTTACGAGCCTCCTTCCCCATCTCCGAGCCAAATCCCCGTGCTCAACCCAGACTTCGTGCTTTGGCTGCAGCAGCACGGAGCAATCCCACCCACAAGAGTCGAATTGCAGACTCAGCCAGAAACTCAGCCAACGGCTACGCAGCCGCAAGATGGGGGGGTGATCACGACACCGGCAACAACCACTCCGTCGGCCATACCACCAATTCAGGCCTCACAACCTGAAGAAGCACTCCCATCGGACGATGAATCCCAAGACGCTTCGTTCATATCGACCAACGAGGAACAAGCACCCGAAAAAACATCAAAGACAATGCCAACACCAGACGCGACGCCAACACCAGACGCAACGCCAACACCGCTCTCCGCCATAGATGTCGCAGAACCAGAGGACGAAATCCGAGAAGATGCACATCCCACCAGACGGTCTGGACGAGAGAGACGCACACCAGCGCGATACGCTCAGGTCGCGGCCGCTCTTTCGACTCCCAACTTCTCGCTGAACAGCATGATAAGCGGGAGAATGCGCCAGGCTGACTTACCACCCCTTCCACGACACCAGCGAGACGTCCAAGGTCACCCACTGCAAGCTGATTTCGAGGCCGCCATGGATAAGGAAATCGAGAGCCTTCGACATTCCCAAACATTCTTAGAAACAAGAATCACTCCGAGTCTCGCAGACAACCTGATCCCTTTGAAATGGGTATATGCATACAAGCTGGACGAGCACAACAACTTGGAAAAATGCAAGGCCAGGATTTGTGTACGAGGCGACTTAGAAGCAAGCGACAATCACGAGAACTACGCAGCAACACCACCAATTGGTCACATCCGCATGCTGTGGGCGATAGTCGCCAAATTCAGTCTGACTATTCTCCAACTTGATGCCATCGTCGCTTTCACGCAATCAGACATCGATTCACCCGTTTACACACATCTTCCGCCAGGACACAGACGCCCAGGATTCTGTTGGGAACTCAAGAAAGGACTGTATGGCCTACGTCGGTCAGCTGCACTGTGGTACCAGAAGCTGGTCACCGTTGCCCTCGAATTGGGATTCCACCGACCATCAGAAAATCCCTGCATACTGATCCGCGGCAACATTATCCTCTTCTTCTATGTTGACGACATTGGAGTGATCTTCCACCCGGACCACCAAGCAGAATGGAACGACCTAGAGGTCAGATTGATGGGAAAACTCAACCTCGAATTCAGAGGACCTATGAAGTGGTTCCTGAACATCAACCTGATCCCAGATGGCAACAACGGCTACTACCTGTCACAAGAAGCGCACATCTCCAAAATTGCGTCAGACCTCAAGATGAATCGGCAAGGTAGGACCGCAAGGACGCCCTTTCCAGACATCCCGCTGGCCGGAGTCACCCCATTTGAGGGAAGAGCCACAGAGGAAGAAATCAGCGAGTACCGCAAACTAGTGGGAAAACTCCTCTACCCGTCCTTGATCACCCGTGTGGACACGACCTTCACCACCACATACCTATCCCGTTTTCTGGCCAATCCCGGTCCACAGCACATTCAGCTGGCCAGACATTGTCTCGACTACATGGTTGGAACAAAAGATCTCACGCTCCACTTCCCAGGCAATTACAGCGGCCCAGACTTGGTAATCTACTCGGACGCGGCATTCGCAGACAGCACCTCGGACCGACGATCATCCTTTGGATACGTCATCCTCTTGTTTGGCTGTCCTGTGCTGTGGAAAGCCGGAAGGCAGGGTTCAGTCAGCACTTCGTCTACCGAAGCTGAATTCCTGGCCTTGGCTGCAACCGCGAAAGAAGGAATCGCACTGATCCGCATACTCACCGACCTCGCCGTCAAACTGGATCACGAAACTGTCACCATGTTTTGTGACAACAGACAAGCCATTCGCCTCGTCGAGCCAAGTTCTAGCGTTGGCAAATGGTTCACCAAGATCAAACACGTTGACATTTATCACCATTGGCTACGAGAAGTGGTGGCAAAGGGCGATATCAACGTGCAATGGGTGGAAACATCAAAGATGGCAGCCGACGGATTGACCAAGCCGCTTCCTCGCCAGAAGCACGAAGCCTTCGTCCGAATGCTCGGCATGCAGCATCACCACGTTGAAATGGCGTAGCCAGTGGCACTCCCCAAATCACGCACGACTACACTACCAATTCATTCTTATGGAACAGCTATTCCAAGGCTCCAACAGCCTGCATTCAGCTATTTACGCTTTCATTCTCAGCTTTCAACAAGACTTGAGACGTTCAACAAGATGCAGATTTCATCTGGGGGGGTGTGTTGAGATTTCACCAATGCGCCACAACTGAGCCACATGTCAATCCTCAGCTTGCTATCTCAGTTTCGTCCCTTTCAACCTGCTTCTCTTTGTCTCTTCTCTTTGTCTCCTTTCTTTGTGACGCATCTTCTCATAGATAACGGGCTTTCGTTATTTACCGAGATCCCGTCTCTGCGCAGATAAATAGTTGTTCTATCCGAGTCCTGTCAGTCAGGCCCATTAAGTTAATCAAGACCCAAGAAGAGACCCACTTCCTTGTCCTCCACGGATTTCAATAGTTTCTGTGGTGTCACGTGATGTTATATACCAACCAATCAGAATCTGTTAATGTGCTGCCCAGAAAATGCCCCAGCTTCAATCACATCGAACTCACCACTTCAATCGAAATTGTGGCACGGCTCGCCCTCCAACGCTGGCAAGATGAACATCCCACGATCTAGGTTTCTAGATCTGATGAAGGTATTCCACACCACTAATCAATATATGCAACTTAGCTGCAGCTGCTGACTCCAGACAGGTCCGATGCAACATTTTCGGAACCACATTCAACCCAGAAGGCATCCGAATGGGCAACAAGATTCTGCGCCAGAGACTTCGGGGCCCTGCCTTGGCAGCATACTACCCGAAAGAAGTCGCGTCTTTCAAGGATCTTCGCCGGATCTTTGGTCCCCAGTTGACTATCAGGGACGAATGGGATATCGATCGGATAAACCGGAATGTTAGGTGCGCAATTCTGGCAGAGTGGTTTTAGACATCGGCAGACAAGAATCTAACTCACCCACAGCTTGCGTGCCCGAGGAAAGGCACCAGCTAGACGTCCCCCCCGTGGCGGAGGTATGATTCCCAAGCCCTGAAAGCCAAGTTGGCAGCGTCTAGAATCTTGCGACTAACCTCTCCCAGTTGCCCCGAAAAAGAAGAAATGATTGGGGAAATTGGTGTAGGATACATGAGTCAAATACGCAGATAGGAAAGATTTATTTCGGAAACTTGGGTGTCTGCTTTTGGATTCTGTTTCGGATGAAAACACTGATATATCTTTACCTGCCGCGAAGGCATGCCGGCCTTGCTCCGAAATGATCGCTTGGCTCCAACTTCCCTCCAATATGCGCTCGAAGCAAGCGGAAACCACTTTCCATGTCCGCGCAGGGCGGGAAGGTTTAGGGCGTCAAAGACTCCCCAGCTGTCCCTCCTTCCTGCTTCGGCCACTTCTCCTTCCTTCCATTTCGTTCTTTCCAGTTTGTCTCGATTTTGCTCTCTTAGCCACCAACGACTTCCCCCACCAAAGTCCTTAGATTTCTTTGATTCCCCATCTTACTTGACGGCCTTTACTGCCTTTCTTGAAGAAGGCAATGGATGTTAAGAGTGTAACATTCAGTGTATACTCTTCATCTGCGTCGCTTCAACGCGTTCCATCTTGTGCTCAACCCCACCGAGCCAGCTGGTCGTTCAGGTCTCTGTTCGGCCACGCTTAAATATCGGGCGCTCTCCGCATCTCGCTCATTTCCTTTACTCCTTCCTTCGTTCTCCCCGCAAGTTTCCTCCTGAATGCCCTACCTGTTTCCTGATATGGTAGGAAGCTCTTTGTGAGTCGGTCGGCCTTTCCTACCGGGACATCTGCCAGAATCTCGCGTCATTTTACCACTGCTACTGGATTCTTTCTCATATTTGCCATTTACTTCTTTTTGAATCTACCCTCCCCGACTCTGTTTTCTCCTCCCTTCACCCGTCCCTTGCCCATCTTGCACCTTCGCCAACGCCGTCTCCACCCATCCCTGCTGCTTGTTTGTCGGCATTCTCCCACTCCTTTCGCCTTGCGTTTGTTCCTTTCCTTGGCTTACTCTCTGATCTAAACGACATTTTTGTCGTCATTTCTTCCAATTACGTTCCGACAATTCCTGTCATTCTAGCTGGTCCGGCTTGCATTCCACAGTGTCCATAATCTTTTCTGGATGCTATGTCTGCAGTTGCGCCGACCGGATCGCCTTGTCCACGCCGTCAGTCTGGCAGGGCCGTTGGCCTAGACGAAAACATGATGAAAAATTCGGAAGACAACAGCGTGGAAGGCCCTCAGGTATGCGCCTATACTTTTATGTCACAGGTTGATGCCTGACATTCGCTCATTTCTTTGCTTAGGATGTTTTCGGTACTTTGCGAAAGGGTGTAGCTGCCCTGAAGACTGCCAAGTTTGCAAACCAGCTTGGTTCCAGTGTATGTCTCGCGATTCTTAATGCAAGACTCTGTGCCTGGCTAACTAGTTTTTGCAGGCAAATTACGACGCAGGGGGGTCATCCAGTGTCTATCCAATGGATACTCTTCTCGCGAAGTTGTCTGAACAGGAGGCCTCGATCCGGGAGCAAAACGACAGTCTAAAAAAGCAGGGAGCGGAAGAGGTCGTCTACAACCGGATTGTCGAAAAAAAAGCGACCACCACTGCTTCCGAAGGCTTCAACGTCCCGACAGACATGATGTCGCATTCGGCTCACATAAGCCCCAACATGGATGCAGGAAAATCTGAGGAGTTGCTTCGCCTCAAACTCGAGCTTGCCCAAGCCCAGGTCAAAATTAGCCGCCTCGATCATGAGCTTGCGACTTCCCGTTTTACCAACCAGGACAACCCAAACTTGATGTCCTTGGGTGGCATGCCAGAGCGCGAGTATTCTGCGACCCCCGTGTTTGAGCAGTCCATTTCTCGTGCCCCGGGAAACATGGGAAATGCACCTGCATCCAAATCTATCTATACCCGGGACAGTATCTGGATGCGCCCCGATGACAACAGCACGGACCCGGTGAACTCATTTCCATTCGGTTCCATTGGAAGATCTCACGGGCTGTGGCGCAGTGAGTCAAAGCAGTCCCTCTTTCAGAATTCCTTGTCTTCTGCTCCAGCTTCTGTTTCAATGTTCGATTCACTGCCCCAATCTGCGTCCATCTGGCCAAATATGCGTCCCGGTGGCCTGGGTTTCATGGACCCCACCCCCCAGACTTTTGCGGAACCAGCTGCAGTGATGGATGACAACTCTAGCGATCGGTTGATGGCAGACACCGATGTGCTCCTCCGACCGTCTTCTCGGCGTCGAGGCAGCCAGCTCGATAACCGCATTGGATCTGGTACCTTCGGAGGCTATGGAGGTTACAACATTGGACAGAACCGGTTTGACGCTGCTGAGTTCTCTTCTGGGAGTGGATCTCAAATTCTCAATTCCAACATGTTTCCTCAGTATCAACAACAGCCCATTGGCACCCCCCTGTCCCCACATGCATCTGAATTTACCGCAAGCAATGGGCCGTGGAAGAACGACGTGAGTGTTCTAGAACATGGCAAAGATCAAAGCGGATAGTTTGAGGCTGACTTATATCTAGGGTTCCATCACCGAAAGCCAAACGTTCGTGCCTACGACCGAGCCGCTGAACTACCGTCGGCTACTTGATCGCAATGTCAATTGCAACTGGAAATACATTGTGGACAAGATCGTCTGCAGCAATGATCAACAGGCATCCATCTTTCTTCAACAGAAGCTAAAAGTCGGCACGACAGATCAAAAGTTCGACATTGTGGAGGCGATTGTTTCCCAGGCATATCCCCTGATGATCAATCGTTTTGGCAACTTTTTGGTCCAGCGGTGCTTTGAGCATGGAACCCCTGAACAGATCGTCAAGATTGCAGAGGCCATCCGGGGCAACACGCTTAGCCTGTCAATGGACTCATTCGGATGCCATGTTGTTCAGAAGGCCTTTGATTCAGTCACGGAAGATTACAAGGCGATCATGGTGCATGAGCTACTCCGTCGCATTCCAGAAACGGTTATCCACCGTTATGCTTGCCATGTTTGGCAGAAGCTCTTTGAATTGCGGTGGAACGACTCGCCCCCGCAGATCATGAAGTATGTCAATGAAGCTCTGGGCGGCATGTGGCATGAGGTCGCCCTCGGAGAAACTGGCAGTCTGGTCGTGCAGAACATTTTTGAAAATTGCCTGGAGGAAGACAAGGTATGGGACATCCAGGAGGCCATCGGTATTAAAACTAACAAAACATAGCGCCCATGCATCGAAGAAGTTCTGGGGAACATTGATGTCGTTTCTCATGGTCAGTTTGGTAACTGGTGCATCCAGCATATCTGCGAGCACGGTGCTCCCAACGATCGCGGTCGTGCTATTGACCATGTCATTCACTATGCCGCGGAGTACAGCATGGACCAGTTCGCATCCAAGGTTGTTGAGAAGTGTTTGAAGATTGGGGGTGCAGACTTTTTGGGCCGCTATCTGGACCGCGTTTGTGAAGGGCGTGTTGACCGGCCACGCATCCCGCTGATCGACATTGCTAGCGACCAGTATGGCAACTACCTCATCCAGTACATCCTGACGCACGCCAATCCGCAGCACCGAGAGATCGTCGCAGCACACATTCGGAAGCACATGGTGTCACTTCGTGGGTCCAAGTTTGGATCGCGGGTCGGCATGCTTTGCACCAACCCGGCTGTTGCAACCCGGCCTGGCCCCGGAGTCGGGCCTTCTGTTGGGCGGCTGCCACCTAGATACGGAGGGTATCGATGAAATTGTTGGCTCTTTCGCGGTAAGACGAGCTTGGCGATATCCTTCCGGGCCTTCCAGGTTACTCTTCTTCTTGTGCTAACAAATGGGTTCCCACAGTGTCTGTCGTCAATATCGGCAAGAAGCTGCTTCGGGCGAATTGGTCTTTGAATGTTTACAGGCCTCATTCAGGTCGGGCTCCAATTTCGACTTTCTGTCTTGTTGACACTTGAAACCCTATTTCGCAGTGTATCCCCAGCCGGAACTTCGATTACTGGTGGCTTTTTCAATCTTTCGTTATGCGCATCTTCCCCATCAGCCATCTACAAATTGCCCGACATCCTACACTCGGGAGGCTACTGCCCCATCCAAGTGCTTTGGACACAACATGGTTATGGTTTTTGCTATATTAAACGTTGTACTATTTGCACTCGCTAGCCGTTGCGTTGTCCTGTCTGTGTTTGATTTCGTGAGAATCGTGTGTTTTCGTTTGAATGTGTCGGAACCAATGGCGGACAGCTGCTCGATGGTTACCAAAAACGGATTTGTGCAATGCGGCATTCTATAATTGGACCGCGAGCCCAAGAATAGGGGCAATGTTTTTCTTTCTTATGTATTCGGTGTATCCGTTTTCGTGGCTGGGCAGTTCAATTACCATATCAGCTTATGTGCCAAAACAAAAGCAGCGACATAAATCTATTGTGCGGGACAGGAATCTCAAGAGCTGCAGCTGCACTGCATTGCTCTGCTTTTCTGGGGCACGTCTTGGGTCCAGCGGGTTTCCTCGTCGAGGTCACCGCTGTAAACCTGACTGTCAAATATTTGGCCATGCCAAGAGTCGGCAAAGGGATGGAGGGCCATGTGCATGATACGACGCAAGACATCGCGTTCGCCGCCCTTTTCGACACGGCGGATGACTTCGTCGAGAATCCAGCCGCGTGGGACGAAGTTAGGATTGACGGCCTTCATGGCGCGGATGCGGTCATTGTCGGGAGTGCCCTGGACAAGGAGGCGGTCGTGCCAGCGGGACAGCCAGTCGGCGATCAGGCGGCGAGCCTCATTTTCGTTGGTGCCAGAGGGGAGGCCTTCGCGGTAAAAGAAGACCCCAGCCTTGTTGCGGCGGGCCTCGTCGTGGGCGATGTCAGCCAGACGGATGCTACTGAGGCGGCGGAAGAAGAGGTTGAAGTCGAGCTCGAGACGCTCCATGGTGTCAAGAAGAGAGAGAAGAAGGGGATCCGTGTCGGCGTCGGGGGCGAGGGCAGCCGGGTCTGGTGGGTCAAGGCCGAGACGGGCGGCAAATAGGCGGCGATATTCGGCGAGGAAGAGAGCCTTGTACTCGTCGCCGGCACGCATGATGATGGTCTCGGCGCAGCCAGCGAGCTTGTCGGCGGCGGCCTGGGCGGCATCGTCAAAGGAGGCCGTGCTGCTGGAGGCATCGGCAGCTGCATCCATCTTGGCGAGGCCGAGGATGCCGTCGGCGACAAAGACGGGGTGGTCGACGCGGTCAGCGGCGGCGAGCAGCTGGCCGAGGGACTCGCCAAAGCGGACGAGGTTCCACCAGATCACCGAGGGTTGGTTCTTGTACGAGTAGCGCAGGTAGTGGTCGTCGTGGTTGGGCGTGTAGTCGGGATCAAAGTTGTCGAGAAAGGCAAAGGGGCCAAAGTCCATGGAGAGGCCGGCGATCGAGGTGTTGTCGGTGTTGAGGACGCCGTTGATGAAACCGTAGGCCTGCCAGCGGGCCACAGTGCCAGCGTTGCGGCGCACCGCCTCGCGGTAGAGCCGGGCGAAGCGGTTCTCAGCCTCGGCCGGAGGGCCCTGGAGGGTGTCGGGGGCGACAACGCGGGGTGGCTTGAGCAGGAGGGGGATATCTGCGGCGGTGATCTTGCTCTTCTTTGTGCCGTCCTTGTCCTCGACCGTATCGACATGGAGCCGGGCCGGCAGGGCTTCCCAGCCACCGAGGACGGACTCGGCCACGTACGTGGCTAGGCGGCGGATCAGGGCCGTGTCGGCACGAGCGCGCAGCAGGTCAAAGGTGCCGAGGCGCAGCCACGAGGGGGCGAAGCGGACGACGACGGCCGCGGGCTCGAGACGCTCGCGGTGGACGAGCACCTGCGGCAGCAGGGTCAGGGCGAGGGCACGGGTCGAGGGAATGCCGAGGGCGTGCAGGGCCTCGCTGACGACAAACTCGCGGATGCTGCTGCGCAGAACGGCGCGGCCGTCGGCGAAGCGGCTGTAGGGTGTGATGCCGGCACCCTTGAGCTGGACTTCGTAGGAGGGATACACATGGGCGTTGTCCGAGGCGGCAGCTGGCACCTCAAAGAGCGAAATGGCCCGCCCGTCGCCCAGCTGGCCGGACCACTGGCCAAACTGGAAGCCGCCGTAGCACTGCGCCCAGGGGTAGCAGGCCGCCTTGGCCTCGTCCATCCCGTCCGCCTCGTCCCACCCCCATAACCGATTTCCAGCCGCCGTCTGCCGGAACGCGTCCGTCTCTGCCTCGCTCGCGAGCAGTCCAAGATCTTGCAGAGCGGCCGGCGACACGGCCAGCAGCTCCGGGTCCTCTTGTTCCTCGGGCCGCACCCACGAGAAGAGGGCGGCGCGCACGGCCCGGGGCTGGATGTCGTCGCGTGGAATCGCGTGGGAGGCGGCAGGCGTCGGCAGCTGGGGGTCGGCAGGCAGCGATTGAGGGAAGCGCCAAGTCTTTGGCAGCGAGGCGAGCGTGTGGCCGCCGGAGGCCGAGGCAGCCGCGGGACTGGCCATGGCAGAGGAGGCCCTGCGGGCGATGGTGCGAGGTGACGTGGGAGAGGCCAACAGACGGGCGACTCTGATGAACGCAAGCATGAGCAGAGATCATGCGGCGGATGATGCAACAGTGCTCTGGCCTGTGGAATAGCGATGCTAAGGCGGCCAGACCAAGACCCCGCGCTTCCTCCGTGCCTAGGCAGAATGCTTACTGTGCATTTCAGGAAGCCCTTTCTCTTTCGATTTTCATATGAGAAACAATACATTTTGAACTTTCCTTTTCTTCTATTCTACAACCACAACCCGAAATGTTTTCCCTAACATCGTCGCAAATATGCATAGCCCCCCAAAATCTACAATTTGTTGATGAAATGGATCTACTTGACAAATAACTACAGGCTTACTCAATGAGAAGATGCTCCAATTCTACAAGACCGGTAATATATTTTCTCCCAATCGACATTGACGAGCCTGATGGAAACCGGCAAGAACGTGGGGCGTAAATTTCCGGATATCGGGAACCGGCATACACTTGTTGATAAGCAGCGCCAGGCAGTCTCCTCCTCCAAGGGAACCCAAAGGACGATTATAGCACGCAAAAATACGCAAAAATGCCATGACTTGCAGCTTGCGCCCCGCATTGCGAAACAGAAAGCTAAATGATTGCGACACCAACAGTCAGGCATTAATCATCAACGACGTAACAAAAGCCGGCCGTGTCGTTCCTGCCGCCTAGAACCCCGCCGCAAGCTGCCCAGCACTATGTAATTAAAAGCTAGGCGGAACGCTGTTTTCCAGTGCTCGGGCCGTGTTCCGTGCAAGAAGCTTTTGTCAAGAAATCGACTTTTTCTGTTCATGTCTGCCGTCCGTCCTGTTCCTGCTTCTGCTGCGTCTCGTCTCCGTGCCATTTACCATCAGCTCTCCACGCGCTCCTTTGCCCGCTCTCCTGCCCGCTCTCCTGCCGCCTTGCCCGCCATGGCTGCCATTCCGAACATCAAGCTTAACGACGGCCACGAGATACCGGTCCTGGCCTACGGTCTGGGCACGGCTCTCTACAGGGGCTCCGGCCGGGGCTTCGACCAGAGGATTGTCGATAGCACCGTGACCGCCATCAAGGTCGGCTACACGCACCTGGACGGCGCCGAGGGTATGTTGTTCCATCCTCTGATTCTATTCTTCACCGGCTAATGTCTGCAGTCTATGGCAACGAGGAGGAGCTCGGCGCTGCTATCAAGGCCGGCGGCGTGGCCCGCGAGAAGCTCTATGTCACGACAAAATACGACCCCAAGCCGACTGGCACCATCGAGGAGGCATTTACACTGTCGCTCAAGAAGCTCGGCCTCGCCTACGTCGACCTCTACCTGATCCACGCGCCCTACTGGACCGGCGTCACCGACGAGCAGCTGCAGAGCCGTTGGGCCGAGCTCGAGGCCATCCGCGCCTCGGGCCGCGCCCGCTCCATTGGCCTGTCCAACTTTTTGAAGCCGCACGTCGAGGCCATTCTCAAGACGGCCAAGGTCGTGCCTGCCATCAACCAGATCGAGTTCCACCCCTACCTGCAGCACGGCGACCTCGTCCCCTTTTTGCACAAGCACGACATTGCCGTCTCCGCCTACGGGCCCCTGACCGCCTTGCTGCGCGCGAAGCCCGGCCCGCTCGACGGCACGTATGCCACGCTCTCCAAAAAGTACGGTGTCTCTGACAGCGCCGTGGCTCTGCGCTGGATTGTCGACCAGGGCATCGTCGCCATCACCACAAGTTCCAACGAGAAGCGCCTGCAGAGCTACCTGCACGACCTGACCAGCTTCCAGCTGACGCCCGACGAGGTTGCCGAAATTGCGAAGACTGGCCACGAGAAGCATTTTCGCGGCTTCTGGAACGTGCACTTTGCCGACGACGACCGGAGCTGAGCGAAAAAGAAATGAAACAGACAGAGATGGAGAGAACCAATACCACAAGATTATTCATGCCACAATTTCCCCGGTTCTCGTATTTACGACAAATGCTGGGTCATAGCTCATCGTCCGACTCACTATCACCGCCCGTTGGCGGTGGTACCACTACTGGTGGCTTCCGTGCCTGTCCAATGGTCAAGTTGCGTCGCGGCGGTGGCGCCACCGTCTCTGCCACGCTCTGCGGTTGTTCCACCTGCTCTTCCTTCACGTCCACGTCCTGCTCCATGGGATCGCTAGCCGTCGCTGGCGCCGTGCCCGCATCGTCCGCTTCTTCTGTCTCGCTGTCCGTAGACTCGTCGTGATCCGTCGTGCGATCCTCGTCCGTGCTGTCCTCGTCTGCGGCAGCCGCAGATCCGCCAGCTCCGGACAGGTCTACGGTCGTCGCTGGACCTTCGAAGCCGTCGTCCGACTCGGACTCGTCGTCCAGTGCTGTAGCAGCAGGTCGCTTCGCGCTGCGACTCGCCGGTCCCGCAGTGGCTGAGACAGACTTGGTCGGCTTGGTCGGCTCATTGGTGGTCGCTTTGGCCGCCTTGACTGGCATGGCGGTTTTGGCTGTCTTGGCTCGCGTCGCCCGCTGTCGTCTGGCACGGGCCGAGGGCGGTGGCGAATCCTCCTCTTTTTTGATCTGCTGCACCTCTTCCTTGACGGTTGGTTCGTCCTGCTCTTTCCTTTTCACGTCCTCGGCATACGCCGCCAACTGCCGTTGCTGCACCCGGATCTTGACCTTTTTCTCGTTGAGCAGCATGGAAAACTTTTGGAGCAGGGTATTCTCGTCCTCCTCCTTGGCTGCCAGGAACTCTTCCAGCTGTTGTCGCAGCTCGTCCACGGCCTTTTCGAGCCGGTCCCGCTCGGCGGTCGCGCTGCCAAGCTCTTGCTGGATTTGGGTCCGGCTGGCAACCGCCTCGCCACACCACTCAAACAGCTCAATTCCCTCGTCCGCATCGTATGCAAGCGAGAGCGAGCCTAGGCGTTGCTTGTACATGTCAGTCGACATTAGAGGCAACTAGCGACGGGCGTAGCGCCGGGTCTGCATACCGTGATGTTCTCGACCCGCCGCCGTACGGTGATGGTGATGTTGGACTCTTCCGCTACTTCGGCGGTCGCATCCACGTTCTCCAAAGGCGCCTTACCCAACAGGATGGCTGTAAGCGAGAGTTCCCACTCCTCGGCCGAGCAGGGAGCATTCTTCGCCCGGAGCTTGTCGATTCGGCTGTGGCGTACTATAGGTAGGTTGGAATGAGGATGCGTATAAATACTTTTTTTGGGGGGGAAGAAGGGTGGGTGGGAGTGCGAGATAACTCTCATCTCTGCCTAACAGGCACACGGAACCGTACCGGGTCATGCACTTACGCTCGAGAACGTAGGGCGCCACGCCCTCCGTCGCGGCCAATTTCAGGTTGAGCAGGCCGCCAGAGCTGCCAGATCCGCCGGAACCAGATGAGGACACACGGATGAGCACAAAAGAGCCGTCTTCATCGGAGCGCGGGATTCTGACAACATGTGACGTGTCGGCCATGTCAGTTACGATCGAGAGCGATTCCTGACTGATGATTCTCACAGCTAAGAGATAGATGGTGGAGCTCGGATCCGGGACGGGTTATGATTTTTGCGGATTGCATGGAGATGGCGAAAAAAGTATTACATCTTGGGGCTTGAGTAGCTGAATCACCGATCGGCGATCGTAGGTGGCATTTAACGGAGCACGAGGGTGGAGTCTGGAACAGAACACTGAAGAATGCACAATGACCGTTCAGGCAACACTCCGGAGAACAATGTGAAACCAACACTTGCACGTGATATTGAACTACGTAAGATACTGCGCACAAAAGTTTGTGTGACAAAGACTGCGCGTTGATTTCACGTGTCCGACGCGCCGCTGGTGTTGTGGTCTGGTGGGCAATGCAGCCAATCAAAGCGATGCTGCGATGTGGTCCGTGTGCCTGCCGCTGCGGGTGCCATGTGGTGGGCATGCACCCTATATCGATCGATGGCTTGCCTTGCATCTCTCGATTCAATTTTCCAGCGCCTTCTTCCTTCTGTAACCCGCCGGACTTGTGCGCGCACGGACACTGGCCAGCAATTATCCAGCCACCCCTACAGCGACGGCACCGCAAAATCCGCTGTGCAGCACACCACAAAGCATGCGGGTCCGCCGCCACCACCCGCTTTTTCCCTCGTTAGTGCTCGCCTGCTGAGTGGTTGGCGCCTGCCCTCCCAACCTCCTTGCCGGTCGCTACTGCCTTCGCATGCCTCTGGACATTCCCAAAGATCTTCACTCCATCTCCTGGACCTCATTCGACTTTCTTGACTCTTCGGGCCTTTTGAATCCTTTCCGACTGTTTTCCTTTTCTGCATCTAAATCACATTTCAGCATTCTGTTCGTTTGTTGACTAGACGGCCGCGTGTTTATCTACGCTACTCGCTTCGTTCCGTTCTTTTCCTCGGCTTGCGACCAGAATTTCTCTATACGATCACAGCAAAGCCACGACAACTGTCGATACATCCAGCCTTGGAACACCGTCAACAATACCCCGTGATGTCCTAGGATCAGTGCGCCATTGCCGCGTTAATATTTTCCTCTGTTTGGCTGTGTTGCGCTTGTCTTAATCGTGTACCGGACTCTTACCAGGATCATTCTGCCTCTATTGGCTCCGCGGCACTTTTTGACGGCGACTTTGGACTCCTACTTTGGCCTGTCGTCATTTGACTATGCATCGCTTCTATTGACCACGTTTCCTCCGTCGTCCAACCCAGCGCATTGATCAAGCTGATACTCGGTGCGCCCAAGCGACCCAACGGCTCCGCTTTATTGTACGCGACGCCGCTCTTGAAACGGCCTCGACAGTAGAGCGACGTTGTCTCATCCTTCCCAACACACATACAACCACACACCATCGCAATGGACACATTACGCCTCAAGCCGAGGCAGCCCGTCGAGGACTTTGTCGAGAATTGGGACGACGACGACTTTATGATCGAAGGGGACGATATTACCTTTCGTAGCTCTTCGACGGCACAAAACGCGGGCAGTCGCCGCGAATCGCATTCGTCCTTCCGCTCCGATTTCGAATCAATCCATGCCGAGGAGGAGCAGCAGGTGCTTCTTCCCGGAGACGACGAAAAGTCCACGTCGGATGCTATTGCTCTCGCCGCCAGCGCCGGCATCCCTCTGCCTAAGAATGTCCCCCCATCCGCGCTGATGGGCGGCACGATCAAGCGTCTAGGCGGTCGGAAAATAAAAAAGATTTTCCAAGAGGACTGGGGCGACGATCTCGAACTCCCAGACGAGCCGCAGCCGCTCCGCGTTAAGCCCCAGGACAGCTCCAAGTTCCCGGATGCCCTGCGGCAGGTCAGCGGCGGCTCCTCAAGTCCGGTCAGGGCAACCAGGACTGCCCCGGCACCGGGCCTCATCCAGCAAGAGCTGGCTGCTGCCGGGCGACAGGCACCTGTGCTGCCGAGCACTGTCAATCTCGATCTCTTCCGGGACGATGATGACGACGACGACTTTTTCGGCGACGGTGCGGCCACTATCAAGGTGCCCAAGAACCGGCAGATGACCAAGCCCATATCCTTAATCACACCTCCTACGCCCCAGAAAAACGACGTTATCGAAGATGATTTCGAACAGGACCTTGAGCTGCCATCTAACGGCAAACTCACGCTGACGAAGCGCAAGGAAATCCCCAAGACACCGTCGCTCAACACAATGGACGACTTTGAATGGGGCGAGGGCAGCTTGGGCACGAGATTCGGTGGCACGCGCCGTGATGGTCGTTCCAACCGCAGTTCCTCTGTCTCCGCTCTGAGTCCAAGTGTGTCTAGCTCTATCACAGCGGAGAGCGAGGGCGAGGATGACACGTTTGATGGCCTTGTGCTCCCTGTAGGGCCAGTCAACTTTAGTGAACGGTTGCAAAAGAGACGCAGCAGCCGCTCACCGAACCGATCGGCGCCCTCCGAGACACCCCAGGCTGCACAGCCGAAAGGGCAGCTGCAGCCGACACAGGCAGTGCAACCACAGCAGTTTGCGACGCCTGGCTCTGCCCTGGGCATCTACTCTCGGCAGCAGCAGCAGCAACAGCAGGTACAGCCGGAAGAGGACTTGCTCGACGGCTTTGATCTGGGCGATGGCGATGTGTTCGATACCAGCCGTTTGACGCTTCACCGCAACGTCCGCCTCAAGGATGTTCGTCCGGCTAGCCCCTCCCGTCCAAAGACGGCTGTTTCCATCACCTTTACCAACAAAACCACTCCCTCCGTTTCCCGCCTACCTAGACCCTTGAACGGCCACGAGCGGTCGCACACTGCGTCATCTCTCGAGCCTGTGTCGGAAAGTGGCGGCCCCATCTACAGCCTCGCGCGGCGGTCTCAGTCGCGCGTTGGTCATTCGGCCCAGTCTTCCTTGTCCAGCATTCCCACCCCCACAACCCCCTCTGCCACACAACCCATGCTGCCTTCGACCCCGCGGCGGCGAGAAGTCGGCCACAAGACATCCATCGTCTCGCTGCGCAATGAGCCAACCACTACAAATGCCCAACTGCTGCGCATGAAGCGTTCTCTGCCTGCAATGAGAGCGGCCCCTTCGTCTGCCACGCGGCCAGCTGGTCGTGGATACGAGCGCCCACCTTCGCGTAATGAGCTGGGTGGCCGTACACAGACAGCGCGGCCGAAGACCCCGGTCGAGAGGGCCCGTGCCAGCGTGGAGAGCGCCGCTGCTCAAGCACGCAAGAATCCTTTGCCCTTCATTCCCGCCGGGGCTTCGCAATTTCAGTCGCACCATGTCACAGCCAAGACCTCGCGCGTCTTCCGTCGCCAGGACTCTGAGACGTCGGTCGACCGTCCCAGTTCGCGTGCGGTATCCCGGTCGGCCATGCGGTCCCCGAGCCCTGCCAAAAGGAACCGCTTCTTATCAGAAAAGGTGGGCCACGAGGGATCATACCAGCAGCTCAGCAAGCCTCGCCGTCTGCGGCAGTTTGGCGATGGCCATGAACTGGATGGTTTCGATGATCTGCCTACATCGGCACAGGCGGAGGCAGGGTTTCTGCGGCAGCCGGCATCGGCGTCCAAGACACAGATGCGCAGCAAGATGTACCAGAACATCCTCCCGGACCGGACCAACTCGCCGTCCCCCATGGGCCTGTACTCGCCGGCGGCCAGATTCGACAACATGCCACATTTTGCGCGCGACACTGCTGCGAGCCGGATTGCGCGGGAAACCTCTCTTGCCCAGCGCACGCCGTCAGGCCCTCTCGCGCCACTGACGGCACAGAGAGTCGCGCAGCTATCAACACGGAATAACTTCAATGGCCCTAGCATTCCCCGCGAGACTATTCGGTCGAAGAAAGCTCCGCGGCGGCAGCAGCAGTTGAAGCCACATCTCATCTCCAATCTAGGTGGCAGTAAGGAGTCGAAGAGTGAGTTTCTGCCCCAGCGACCATCTATTATGCAAACGATACTAACTGTGCAGCGGTGAATGGCATGTACTACAATCCGGTGCACATGCGCTGGGAGGGCAACGAGAACGCGCTTTCCGAGTTTGAGCCGCCGGCGTCGTCGCCATCGACGGCGTCGATTCCCTCCTACCTGCTGAAGGAAAAGGAGGTGTCGACACCGCGGCCGGCGCTCATCACGCCGATCGGCGCCACAAAAGGCGTGCAGGTTGTTGGCGGGATGGTATTTGACCCGCAGAACATGTGCTGGCTGAAGCTGGACCCGACAAATGGCAAGCAAGAGGAGGACGACGTGATGGACGGTTTCAACGGCATCGATAGCGACGAGGATGTCTTCAAGGACATTCCGGACCTCGAGGAGATGGCCGACACGACGGAAACTGGCGGCGAGCGGCTGAGCGACATCAAAGACGACTGGCTCGTGGGCGAGGAGTTCGACGTAGGCCCCGAGTTCGTCCGGCGCCAGCGGGAGGAGGAGCAGCGGTGGAAGAAGAAGTGCGACCGATGGATGACCGTTGGGGACCGGGACCAGAGCGCGTGGCGGTGGCTTCTGCGTGAAATGGTGACGCACGCAGCTTGATGACGACCAAGCACCGACGCCCGTCTGACAAGTTTTTTTTTTCGCTTCGTCTGCAACATGTTTGAAGCTACAGCTTTAATCACCTTTTCTTGGAGGGGGAGATACCACGGCTTGGATATCACTACAGCGGAGCAATTGGAGGGCCTGCGGGCAACAAGGACGGCCACAACTGCAGGGGATTGCATTGTGGAGGAGAAAAAGTACCTGGGCGTTCCTGGCGTTGCTTTTCCGGGTTTTGATTACGACTTGACGGACATGACGATTTTGGGTAATGATTTTTCTACGTGGGCCGCATCAAGCATTTCTGCTGGCCTCTTATCCTGGCCGCTGTTGCTGGCCTCTCATTTTGTAACGGGTTTTGCTTATATGATAGAGTGCGCTTGCACAAGTAGACGAGGAACAGAGCATTTGTTGGGCCACGGCAAAGCAAAACGCCATGATGATTAACCGACTATGTATATCTATAGAAAGCCTGCAAGAATGCACTTTTACCAAGGGCCAGGAGAATGGCCTCTACTTTTTCCGGACAGCCTTCTTGGCCTGCGCTTTTTGTGTTTTTGGCCGATCGCCGTCCTTGGTCTCCTTCTCTTTCGGCGCAGGCGACTTTGCTACCGCCTCGCTGTTCGTCGCGGTCTTGGCGGTCTCAACAGTCTCGACGCCCTCCTTCCTGGCCTTGCTGTTCTTGCGGTCGAGCATGTGCGGGTCGAGACCGCGGCGCCGCATGGCGTTCTTGCGGGCACGCTCCATGTACTGGGCGTCCTCGTCCTCGTCGAAACCGCCAAACTCACCGTCCTTGTCGTCGGCGCTGTCCTTGTCGTCGAGAGCAATGGGCGTCTTGTCAATGGCGGCCTCGGCCTCGGCCGTCGAGGCCGAGGACGGCACACCGGCAGATCCGGCGGCAGCGCCGGCGGCACGGACAGCGTTGGCCGGCGTGGGCGCAAATTTTTGCAGCTTGGCGACAAAGAAGCCGTCGACGTTTTGGTGGTGGGGATAGAAGCGGCGGGTCATTTTGATGCTGGGGTCAAAGGTTTTGCCCATGTAGCTGGTGAAGCCTTCTTTGCCAAAGGGCAGGCCGGTCTCGACGAGGCGGACGTTGGGGCGGCGCTGCAGGGCGTAGGCGATGACAGACTCGTTTTCCTCGATAGTGACGGAACTGTGGTGTGAGAAAGACGGCGGAAGAGTAGTACAAAATCAAAGAGATGGCAGAAATTCAGAAGCTCACCAAGTCGAGTACACCAGATAGCCACCCGTCTTGCTGGCGTGGTTGATCGAGTCAATGGCGGCCAGCAGCAGCTGTTTTTGGACGTGCGGCAGCTGCATAAAGTCCTTTTCCGTCTTGTTGGTCTTGACGCTGGGGTCCTTGGCAATGACGCCCGTGCCGGAGCAGGGCGCGTCGAGCAGGACGCGGTCGAAGCCGCCCATGACGCGGGGAAAGTCGCGAGCGTCGTAGTTGCAGACAATGACGTTGCGCGCGCCGAGGCGGTGCACGTTGCCAATCAGACCCTTGGCACGCGCCTTGGACGGATCGTTGGCAAAGATGACGCCCGTGTTCTTCATGAGCGCCGCCAGGTGCGTCGTCTTGCCGCCGGGCGCGGCCGCCATGTCGAGCACGCGCTCGTGCTCCTGCGGCGCCAGGGCCATGACGGGCAGAAACGACGAGGCCGCCTGTAGAATGTAGTGGCCGGCCAGATACTCGGGCGTGGCGCCGAGCGGCACGTTGGACTCAAAGACCTGCAGGCCGACCTTGGACCAGCGGCCGACCGGCTCGAGCGTGACCCCGCGGTTGATGAGCGACTGCGCCAGCTCGCGGCGGTGCGTCTTGAGCGTGTTGGTGCGTAGCACAACCGGGCGCGGCGTCTCGTTGGCCTCGAAAAAGGCAAACGCCTCGCGCGGCGGGAACAGGTGGAACAGCTTGGTCGCCAGGAACTCCGAGTAGCCATAGTAGGAACACATGTCGCGGATCAGCTGCGCCACGTACTCGGCCCGCGACCGCGTCTTGTCGCCCAGCCGGCCCAGGTCCTCCAGCGCCTGGATCGTCTCGCTGATCCGGTTGCGCAGCAGTTGCAGGTCCGGCGCCAGCTGCGCGGCCGTCTTGCGCTTGCCCCCCGCCGCCGCACCGTCGCCGCCCGCCTCCTCGTCCTCGTCCTCGTCCTCGTCCGAAAACACGTCGGCTACGTCCCCGTCAATGTTGGTGTGCATCGTGTTGTCCCGCAGCTCCGCCTCGCCCTCGGCCGCCACGCGCGCCTGCTTGCGGTCCAGCTTGCGCGACAGACCCTCAATATTGGCTGCTGTCAGCCGCTCCTCCACGTCCTCGTCGTCCTCGTCGTCCGAGAACACAAACGCACCCCCGGCGCCGCCCTCCGCGTCAGAGTCGAACACATCGTCGTCGCTCGATCCCAGAATGTGTCCCGCCGCGTCGTCGTCATCCTCGAAGCCAGGAATCGTCGCCTTTGTGCCCGCACCAGTGTCCCACTCGTCCTCGTCCAGATCTTCGTCCAGATCTTCATCGCTCGACACCGCTGACGGTGCCTTTTTCACCTTGGACGACTTGGCCGGCTTAGCCACTGGCTTAGTCACTTTCTTGCTGCCAGCTGCTGCCGCTGCCGCCTTGCTGTTGCCTCGCCGCCGCTTCGACTGTGGCGCATCCTCTTGAGAAGGAGTGTCGACGGGCAGACCAGCCTTCCGCTTCAACCGTGCAAAGTGCTCCTCCGACAGCGGCTCCGGAGCACCCTGCTTCTTTCCCATGCGCCGTCCCACGCCCATTTTTAAGTATCTGCGAAATGCGGACCGGGTCTTGTGTGTCCGTGTTGGTCTTCTTCGACGATGTGCAGGATGCAGAAACAGTTGCTAGAGCCGCCCAATACTTTAAGAGAAAAAAAAAAGAGAAAAAAAAGTGGAGCGAAGCGACTTTTTGTTGTCGATAAGCGATAAGATAGCTTGCACTGCCACATATTGTTTTAGCCACAGTTCTCTGCTTGGTGGGGGCACCGCAGCGGCGTTATCGATGACCACAGAGAATCATCGCCTAGGGGACTGGAGACTGCCGACTACTGCTCACATCCGCACTCCAACCATGGCCGAGATACAGTTTGTCAGAGCTTTTCTAGGCGCCCTAGACGGCAGGCCGCTCAAGCTGCCGCCCGACTATGTCGAGGATGCAAAGAACTACCCGGCCAAGCCCCCCGTGAGTTCTTTTCTCTTCTCGTCTCTTCTTCTCTTTGCCCTGCTTCCTGCTGACATCTCAGTACATCCTCCCCCGCATGCCCAAGCCCATGTCCAAATCGGAACACTCAAAGACTACTCCCGGCCAGGAGCCCAGCGTCTCCGTCTCCGTCAAGTCGCTGCACCGCAGCCCACCCCTCGACGTCAAACTTGGTACCCTGCCGCTGGCCACCACCTCGCTGCTCGACGTCCGCCAGTCCCTGGCCGCCCAGACACACGTGCCCCTTGCGAAGCTGAAAATACTGTTCAACAAGAAGCCCGTTCCCGATAGCAAGGTGCTCAAGGATCTTGTAGCTGGCGGTCGCGACGCTGCGCCGAAACTTGAGCTCGGCCTTATGGTCGTCGGCGGTGCTGCCACCGTCAGTGCCGCGGCCAAGGCGGCAGAGGAGAGCAAGCCCAAGGCCGTTGTATCTGAGGCGCCAGCGCCCACAGCACCCGCCACAGCGGCACCGGCCCCCGGAAGCAGTGCTCAAAATATTCCCGAGACCGAGGCTTTCTGGACAGATCTTCGCAATTTCCTTGCCAGTCGTGTCAAGGACGATAAGCAGGCCGACGAGCTTTTCAGCTTGTTCTTGCGCGTGTGGGAGGATAGAATGGCATAACAGGCAGCCGGAATAGACCGAGATTAGTGTTGCCTATGAAATGAATCCCCACGAAACAACGAGCATCGTAGCACTGAAGCACTGAAGCACAAAAGAACAAGCACAAGCGCAAGCACAAGCACAAGCACACAGCGCGTCCAAATAGAGAAAACAGCCGAAGTAGCCGCAATATATAGATAAATCCCCTCTGCTGTGCAAGAGCATATTTCAGGCATGCCCACGTGCTCTGCCGCTACTCTGAAAGGCCGTCCCCTGCCCTCGAGTCTGAAAGCATCCTCCCGCTCGCCGCCTGCCGGACACGTGCATGCCCACCTGGCTAAATAGTGTGACTCCTTGCTGGGCGAAGCGGGCTTCCGCCGATAATTCTCTGTTTTGTTGGAGTTGTTCGAGTTTGCCAGTGCTTGGAGCAATCCTGCCTCCCTGCGGCGTGCATCGGCCGTCGCTTAGGCCAGGCCCCTGCTGACCGTCTTGAGTACAGTGTCGTACTCAATGTCGTCAACGTCGTTTGCCTGCAGCTCGACGGCAATGCCCGTCAGAGCGCGCTTCAGGGCCTCCTTCGACGAGGCGTACACCATCTTGGCCTTGATCGGAGCGTCATCCGGCGACCAGGCAAGGAAGGTCAGCTTGTTCCGCACGCCCTCGCCCGACGACAGGCTGTACTCAAAGTCGTACACGGCGTATCGGGGACCCTTGCCAACGGCGCCCTGAAGTACGTTAGGGCGCGAACAAAAGAAAGACGGGAACAAACACAATGGCACATACCGCCCTGCTCTTGGACTTGGCGTTCAGGAGCTTCTCGCGGAACGCATCCCAGTCCTTGTCGTTCGAAGCCTCTTCAATAACAATCTCCTTGTCGTCGTCCGACAGCTTGAAGATGATGTACTTGTGCTTCTTGTTGAGCTTGAGGTCGTTGTAGGCAGTCACGCAGTCCTGCGAAACGGATGCTCTGCACACTTGTTAGTTTCCGGCAACGGCGGTCGAGGTCCTCTCGGCTTGCTGCAGTCGTGAAAGCTTACCCGGATTGAGACTAAACGGTCAGCGGAAACTATGAGCAGCGGGAGTGCAAAGGCTTTTCAGCAGGCGGGGAAGCTTGGAAGCTTGGGAGCTCTATCCTCGTGGGTACAATCATCGACATACCATGGTGGGTAGGGATTAGGAGAGATCGGAGAGACCGGCTAGAAAAGGCGGCTGGTAAATTTCTGGCGAATTGCGACATGTTAGCAAAGCAATCGAGACCACCGCAGCACACCGCAGCACGGAAGTACGATGAAACAGGGCGCATGATGATGGCCTCTCCCAGGCATCTTAGCATTGGGTGGGAGAGTGTACGCGATGGCCAGAGGCAGTGTGACCGCAAAGCAAGAGAAAAGTCGGGGAGGATCAAGAGGGGGGTGTGTCGTGTTGCGGCGGAGAGGATGAAAGACGGTAAAGTGGCGGAGGAACTGGCGGGAGGACTGATGGGGGAAAGGATAGGCGGGATGGTAGAGATCAGGGGGGCGGACACGGACAAGACTCGAACATACCAGGCGATGCGGCAAGCCGTCGGGGCGCGAGGATCGGATTGCGAGGGGATGGAAGGGGAGAAAAACTTTGGTGGAGAGAAAGGAGAGAAAGAGAGCGACGGAGGAGGGGAGATCAGTAGCGGAGGTGTAGGTGGCTTGGATTTTGCGTGGCCCAGCGGTCCAGTGGCTCAGCGGCGGTGGGGGTCTCAGCACTGGGGACTCAGGGAGGAGGGGCCTGTTTGTGCGCAGCTACCGCCGTCAGGTGGGGTTGCCTGAGCGATGGGAGACAGGAAGCGGTACTCCGTGCGAGGGGCGATAGCACATCAGCGCACTGTTCTTTGGGAGCGGGCTTATCGGAAACGGATGGATCAAACGGTCGAAACGGAGGAGCTTCCCGCCAACCGATTGGTGCATGAGAAATATATGTTGCAAACGTACGAGGCTGCCTGGCAGGCAGCAATTGTTGGCGATCAAAATTGCCTGGCAGGCAGCAACATGTAAATCCAAACGCCATGTTGAGGGGAGATTCTAAACGAAAACAAAGGTCATACACATATCCGTATTGGTGTGAGGTCCATCGCCATCCCGCCGGTCGTAACTCCAAAGCCAGATTGATGGTTCTCCCCCCCCCCGGCCCTTTTAAACACGAATTTTTGTATCCCAGCCCAAGATGGAGCCAAACGCAGATGTAAATGGTATACACATAAGGGATTCGTCAGTCGGTCCGGGGCATCATCTACATCATGCCACCCATACCGCCCATGCCGCCCATGCCGCCGCCGCCCATTGGCATCGGCGGGCCCTTCTCCTCGGGCGCGTCGACAATAGCAACTTCAGCGGTGGCGAGCAGCGACGCGACGCCGCTGGCATCGGTCAGGCCAGTGCGGACAACCTTGAGCGGGTCGAGGATGCCGGCCTCAATCATGTCGACGTACTCGCCCTTGGAGCTGTCAAAGCCCTTGTTGAAGTCAGCGCCGAACTCGTCCAGCAACTTGCCGACGATGACGGAGCCCTCGAGACCAGCGTTCTCCACAATCGTGCGGGCCGGGCGGGTGATGGCCTTCTGGACAATGGTCACACCGAGCTGCTGGTCAAAGTTGGCTGGCTTCAGGTCCTTGAGCGCCTGGCTAGCCGCCTTAATCAGGGCGGTGCCGCCGCCGGGCAGGATGCCCTCCTCAACAGCCGCGCGCGTGGCGTTCAGGGCGTCGACAAAGCGATCCTTCTTCTCGCCGACCTCCACCTCAGAGGTGCCGCCGACCTTGATGACGGCAACGCCGCCCGACAGCTTCGCCAGGCGCTCCTGCAGCTTCTCCTTCTCGTACTCGGTGGTGGTGGGGTCGTTCATGACGCCGCGGATCTGCTCGCAGCGCTGGACAATGGCGTCCTTGGAGCCGTCACCGTTAAGCATGATGGTGTCGTCCTTGGTGATGGTGATGGAACCAACGGAGCCGAGCAGCTCGGCCGTGGCCTTCTCGAGCTTAATGTCGAGCTCGTCCGTGAAGACGCTTCCGTTGCTGAGAATGGCAATGTCGCCGAGGATAGACTTGCGGTTGTCGCCGAAGCCGGGGGCCTTGACGGCGGCGACCTGCAGCTGGCCGCGCAGCTTGTTGAGAATGCAGACGGCCAGGGCCTCGCCGTCAATGTCCTCGGCGATGATGACAAGCGGACGGCGCTGCTGGGTGGAGATCTCGAGGGCCGGGATAATGTCCTGGACGGCCGAGATCTTCTTCTCGGACAGCAGCAGAAGCGGCTTCTCGAACTCCACCTTCTGGGACTTGGGATCGGTGATAAAGTACGGTGAGACGAAGCCGCGGTCGAAGCGCATGCCCTCAGTGACCTCGAGCTCGTCGGCGACGGTCTTGCCCTCCTTGACGGTGATGACGCCCTCCTTGCCAACCTTCTCCATGGCGCTAGCAATCAGGTCGCCAATGTGGGTGTCACCATTGGCGCTTATGGTGGCGACCTGGGCAATCTCGGCGCTGGTGGTGATATCGCGCTTGTTCTTCTGCAGGAACTCCACGACGGCGGTGACAGCAGACTGGATGCCACGGCGCAGGTCCATGGGGTTGCAGCCGGCAGCAACGTTCTTGACCGTCTCCGAGAAGATGGCGCGGGCGAGGACAGTAGCGGTGGTGGTGCCGTCGCCGGCGACCTCGTTGGTCTTGGATGCGACGTCCTGGAGGAGGCGGGCGCCGAGGTTCTCAAACTTGTCCTTGAGCGTAATGCTTCTGGCGACAGTGACGCCGTCTGGAGATGTCAGCAATGAAAAGGGAACAATGTCTTAATTTTTTATTTTTTTCTGCCAGAGCGAAAACAAAAACATACCCTTGGTGATCTTGGGCGAACCGAAGCTGGACTCAATCAGGACATTGCGGCCCTTGGGGCCCAGGGTCGTGGCGACCGCCTTGGCCAGGGTCTCGACACCGACGAGCAGCGAGGCGCGGGCCTCGACACCGAATTTCAACTCCTAGACACAGTCAGCATACCGGAAACCGGGCACCGGAACACAACAGAAGATCACGACGTACCTTGTGGGCAAACCGGCGCTGTTGCATGGACAGGTTGGTGGAGGGGCGGAGGCTGGCGGCACTCGACAGGGCCGAGGCCCGTGCCCGGGAAGTCAGGGCTCTCTGCATGGTGGGCGGGGGGATGTGAAAGCGAAGCGACAAGGAGCTCGGAACCGTAGACGGGGACACGGGAGAAAACAAAAGGGACGGCAGGAGAGGTGTGTGAAGGACGGAGAAGAAAAGAGGAAGAAGAGATGCACACAAAATTCTGGAGAAGCTCATAGAGAAAAAAAAAGGTATGCACCTCGGTCATAATTGGACGTCTCGGATTGGCTAGCCCTGATCAGGACTAGTACTCCGGCTCGCCAGCATCTTCTCCAAGAACAACGCATTCTATGCACTTCTATGGTGCCCCGCGCTTACCTAAATAGAGAATATCGCCTCGGACGTCTGGATATCGCACTCGGCAGATGCGGCTGATATTCGATTGATTCTGTCGTTTTTAGATCCATAAACCTGTAATATTTATTTGTACTCGTACAAGAGAATAGCCAGCATTGTGTGTTGTTTGGTGCGGATCAATGGTCAATTGCGGTCAGTGAAATAGCCAATGAGGTCTCCCTATTTCGGCTAAAGTAGGCCAAGGCTCGGCTGAATATGTCTTCTCATTGAACTCCAGCCAGAAAACTGCATACCGAATAAAAAACCTTTCGCAAGTGCACAAAATACCGTACGAAAAAAAATTGGTGCCGACAACGCCCTCCCGCTTACAATTCCAGCAACCCCTTGGGCCGCAGCTGGTCCTCCGTCCATGTCCACAGCTTGGCTGCCAGCTTGGGATCACGACCAAAGGCACTGGGCTTGCCCATCTTGGCGTAGGGCACGACATAGCCGCCGGAATCGTCACGCTTGAATGTGGTGCTGGCAGCGGCCCAGAGCGATGAGCGGGCCCCGTTGACTTCCGAGGTGAGCAGACCCATGTAGATACCGCCGGTAAGAGCAGCACGACGCAGCCAGCTGGGGCCGAAACTGTCGGCGTCGCTGAGCAGGTTGGTCTGAACGATGCCGGGGTGGAGAGAGGCCGACCAGATCTCACCGGGGCGCCGGGGACCATAGAGGGTGTTGAGGTGGAGGGAGTGCAGGATGTTGGCGAGCTTGGACTGGCCGTAGCGGGCGCGACCGCTTTCGGTAGATAAGGAGATGTCGGCAAAGTGGATGCCATCCTTGGGGGCAAAGTGGGAGTGAGCGTCGGAGGAGACATTGACGATGCGCACGTCGCCGGGCTGGCCAGCGGCAGCGGTGCGCTGGAGCACGGGCAGGAGATGGTACGTGAGGAGCCAGTGGGAGAGGTAGTTGGTCTAGAGAGAGTTAGACTGGAGCAGGGAATGTCGTTCAACACCCACCTGGAACTGGGCCTCCCAGCCGTCCTCTGTAATGGCAAAGGGCGTGCCCATGATACCAGCATTGTTGATTCTGCGCTGTTAGTAGGTGGATCGGCGGGTAGAGATTGTACCTGTGACGTACAGCCCATTTAGCTGGGTTTCCTGCGCTTTGAAGGCCTTGGCGGCCGCGACGACGCTCGCGAAGCGCATGAGGTCCAGCTGCAGAAAGTGGACATCGGAGTCGGCCTTTTTCAGGCGCAGCTCGTCAATGACGGCCTGGGCCTTTTTCTCAGAGCGCGCGCCAATGTAGACGCGCGCGCCCTTATCGACGAGGCCGACGACGGTGGAGTGTCCACTAGAGCTTGTTAGAGGAGGCCAGCGGACGGGAAGCGGCTGCACAACTCACATGCCATTGTTGCCGCCGGTGACGAGGAACACATTGCCCTTGAGGTCGGGCAGTTCTTTGGCTGTGAAGGGCATCTTGGTGCAGGTGTAGTTAGGCTAGTTGGCTGGGAGTCAAGTCGAGCAAGTGTTCCAGTCCAGAAGCTGCCGCCAGTTGCATAGTCGTCTGAGTCCTCCTGGCAGGGGACGGCGTCTCCTTATATATCCCATCCCCTCCGGACCAAAGACAAACTCCGGTAGTGTCTGCCGACGAGGAAGAGCACGGCAGCGTCTTTTCCTGCGGATCGCCCGCACCAGTCCACGATTTACCGCGCTTCTCCGCGATCCCGCATCACGTGACCCCGACGCTGCCCGCCTCGCGCTCGCTGCTGCCTCTTGTCGTGTACTTCTCGATCCAGGGCAGACACCGAATTCGGGCCATCGTTCGTTTTTCCTTTTCTGTTTCCTCCTCATTCTCTGCTTCGCCCTTGCTCAGCCACTCTTCGCTGTGTTCGCTTTGTTGTTCGCGTTCGCTGGCTGCTTGGTCTCCTTCGGCTCCGCTCCTTCTCATTCTTCCTCTTTCCTCGACCCTCTTTCTCTTTCATTTCCTTGTTTAAAATTTTAGATTGCGTACAATGAGCAATCCGTACGGCACCGCCCGTCTGGCATGCTTCCAGTGCCGCCGCATGAAGCGAAAATGCACGCGCGAGCGGCCCATCTGCGAGCTGTGCCGGCGGGCGCACCGCCGATGCCAGTATCCCCCCGAGGAGCTCGACTATGCGCCTGGCGACCCGGCCGGCATTGCAGCTTCCGGGGCGAGTGTTGCTATCCAGGCCATGGCAGCCTCGATTGTCGCGTCTGTCGCAGCTGCCACAACAGGCGCGGCACTAGGAGCTACTCCGGCCGCGCCTGCCCCAGCCGCGCCTGCCCCAGCCGCCCGGGAATCAGTCGCACCAGCCGCTACTGTTGTCACAACGGCCGCACCTGCCGATCACCCAACGGCCACAGCCATTACGTCCGCCTGGGCAGCGATGGAGCTTCCGCCCCGTCGTCGTGATCCAGCCACATCGCTATTCTTCCTGGACTCGTTCTTCTTCGGCCTCAGCCGCACCACTATCGAGCGCCCGTCTATCGAGCTGCCGCCCGAGAGTTTGCTGCTGCTTACCGATGAGACTGCGCTTCGAAATGACCTGGCTGTTTACTTGGCACGAGTCCATCCGACTTTCCCAATTGGTCCGTGACTTTTCCTGCCTTGTCGCTCATCTCCATCTCTCCTCTCGTACTCGTTTCCTCCTCTCTCCTCTCTCCTCTCTCCCTCACTGACCCTCAGTCTCCAAACTGCGCTTGCGTCTCGAGTTGGCCTCCCCCAACCGCCAGCCAGACACCCTCTTCCTCTTGCTCGCCATCCGCCTCATCTGCCGTTCCATCGACCCCGAGCCCAACCCTGACACCATTGCCCTCTACTACAGCCACGCCAAGCGTTTTTCCGCCTACCTCGATGCCGCTGGCCTCATGTCCCTCCGCCGTCTCCAGGCCTCCCTACTGCTGGCTCACCATGAGATTGCCCAGGCTATCTTCCCGGCCGCTTACATGACCGTCGGCGCCTGTGCCCGTCTCGGCCAGATGATGGGCATCCACAGCCGCTATGAGGCCGTTCGTGTACCGCCACTGCGAAGTAGGTTGCTTTCTTCTTTCCCTTCCGCATAGCTGCGATGCTGACCACTGAGTGTCCCTGGTCGAGTGCGAGGAGTCTGACCGCTTGTGGTGGGCCACACTCATTCTGGACCGGTGTGTACTATGTTGCGTCCCTTCCGGCTGCGGTTGTCTGACCCGTTGGCATCTACAGCTACATCAACATTGGCCTCGACGACCGCCCCTTTGCCTGCCGCGATGCAAAGCCTGACGAGCGTCTCCCCATGAACGAGACTTCCTGGGAGACAGGGGTGCGTTCTTTCTTACCGCTCCCCGACGTGTCCTTTTGGCTAACCCTCCAGGAATCTGCCGTCCGGCCGTCGCTGGCTATTACTTCCGAAGCCTTTGTGGCTGCGCCGCCGTTTGCCCGGACCTGCCAGGCTGCGCATTTGCTGACGCGCGTGCTCCATCATGTGAACAATTCCAATCTTGCCAACCACGAGGAATACACGGCCTTTTACCACGAGGCTCTCCAGTTAAACCGCATCCTCGAAGCCTTTAATGCCGCCCTGTGGCAGGAATTGCTCGAGGCTGTCGCAACCAGCACGACCACTACACCGGATGCCCATCCTCCTGGCCATCTCGCCATCGCTCTCTTCCCGGCTTTTGCGCTCAGTCTCAGCGCTCATCTCAGCTTCTACGACAGCCACACCTGCATCGAGGTTGACCACCCCCGTGCCGCCGGCCTAGCCCTCCAGCTAGAGATGCAAACAACCGCTCTCGAAGGCGCCAAAGCCCTCATTGGCAAGATTGCCGTCTTTTCTCAGCTGGTCAGCAAAGCCCTCGCCCGGACCGTCGATGACAACGCGACGCCCATCGTCAGCCCCCTCGTCGCCAACAGCCTCTACCAGGCCTCCAAGAACGTATGTTTCAATCCCGGCCCCTGATACATCCGCTTGTGCTTTAGCTGACTGCTATCACAAAAAGCTCTTCTTGTACTACCAAGAGACTGGTCGCAGCGACTTGCTGGATGTGCTGGAAAAAATCAAACTCCCTCTCCGCGAGATGGGAAAACTGTGGCCCATTGCCGGTAAGCCGCCATCGGTCTCTATACGTTCTGCCGTGCGCTGACACTCAGCCAGACCAATACCTTGCTATTTTGGATCTGGACTGCCTTCGCACAACTGCTTGACCGAAGGATGAACGACCCTTGAATTGAATTTGAACTGGAGCTGACTAGTAATTGAGAAAAAGAAAAGAAAATCGAAATGGAGAGCAGATTAAATTCAAGTAGGAAGTTTCGAGCGCAGAAACCAAAGCGGCAACCGAAACGGCAAACGACGAGAAGAGGATGAAACCGAAGACAATGAAAATGCACAAAAAAAGAGACCACGCGCAATCGAAGACTATCCACGTATATGCCTCAAACTTTCACTTGACGACCAAACAGCGCAGCCTAGATCTCACGACTGGTGAGTGCCAGCCGAGCTGGCGCTCCAGGCACTCGGGCTGGAGCTGTCCTGCAGCTCCAGCTTGCAGTGTCAGACGCTGGTCTGACAACGGGAGGACAGGACTTACCAGGTATTGGGCGAATCCCGCAAACCGGCTGAAGTCGATAGTGGTGTCAGATCCGCCAAGCATGACATTGTTGGCAGGATCTTGGAAGGAGCTCGGCGTGGCAGCGCTTGCGGCCATGCCTTGATGGAAAGCAGCCATCGAGAAATCCGAGGGGAAAAACATGGCGGACGGTGACACAAGATCTGGCGACATATATTCCATGGGCATGGAGGGGGTTGCCAGGAAGGCAGGGCTCACATGATCGAGCATAGAAGTGTGCAGAGGCGGAACGCTCATCTAGAAGATCAGAATTAGCTCGAGGTGAGGTGAGAGAGAAAGCAAGTCTGTTCTCAACGTACCGGAAGCACAGGCGTGACTGAGTAGCCTGAGTGGAAGCTGAAGCCGCCTGTGTCGATGAGGGGGTCGTGCGGGAAATCGACCGAGCCGAACATGGGCGACCCGTCTTCCTCGGCCTGCTCCTCCTCACCAACAGTCTCGTTGGCGATCTCCATGGCGCCCTCGGCAGCGTCCTCATCAGCGAACCCATCAGCGTCAGCACAATACTCATCCTCGTCATTGCCAGCGTCCTCAGCGTCCTCAGCATCCTCGGCGTCTTCGTCAGCATCATCAGCGTCAGCGTCAGGCATGTGCTCATCACTGCCGTCCTCATCTTCATGACCGTCGGCACTCTGTTCGTCGCTCTGGAGTTCGTCGTCACTGCTGTCGTCACTGGCACTCTGCGAGGACTCCTCACTGTACAGCCCCTCGGGCTTGTGCATGCCATCACCGAGCGAAGACAGGTCAGAGTGGTCATAGGCGTCCTCGGCGTACACCGTTGGACGCGATGCACGAGGCGCCTGGCGACGGCTGCCCGAAGCTTTGGCTTCTGGGGCGTAGTCGGCATCGCCGTCTAGGTCAGTGGGGTCTGGCGAGATTTCCCGGGCCTTGCGGGAGCCCTTCTGGGCCTTGAGCTCTTCCTTCTTGCGCCGGTTGCGACGGTCCAGCCGTTGAATGTAGGCATGCGCGTCGGGGAGGCTGTCCTTGCGATCATCCACTTGCTCGTCAAAGTAGACGACGCGCGACGTCTCACAGTCCGATCCCTCCATGTCTGCGCGCATGACGCCACGAACGCGCGGCGAGACCACTTGTCCGTTCACCGTCGGAGGCGGCGGCGGGACCAAATGGCCCTCGGCGTGGATCATGTGGCGCAGCCGGTTGAGATACTGCAGGATGGCGCTGCCCGACGCGCCGAGATGCAGTCGGTGGGCAATAAAGTCCCACGGCAGCTTGATTCCGCGGATGGTCATCTCGTAGACAAAAATCAAGAGGAGCTTTTCGGCCATCCGAGGCCCTGCAGCAGCACACTGGTCAGCGGGCTGTGGCTTGCTTGCCTGGGATGGATCACTTACGGCTCCACACGATCAGGTTGCGGCCCACGCAGCGGCCGTTGCGGCTACGCTGGTGTCTCCCCGGGGGAATGTGCGTGAAGCCCGACGGCTTTAGCTCGGGCAAATCGTGGTGGCTCTTGGCCTGGTCAACGAGTGCCGTGGGCATGTCGGCAGTGCCATCAGCTGTCTTGCGCGCCTTGTGACGGGTATGCTTGGGCTTGGGGCCGGCCGGCAGAGCACTTGCAACGGGCCGACTTTCGTCTCGCATCTTGGCAGGCTTCTTGTCTTGGACAACTTGGTCCAGCGAAAAGACCGCCGTCTTGGACAGCTTCGTGGCCTTGGTGTCTTTGGTCTTGGCCACCTTGGAGCTCGACCCGGGCAGCGCCTTGCGGCGGGCGGAGGCCTTTTTCGGGGACTTGGTGGAGGCCATTGTATATATACCTGTGACAAGTTAGCATGAATTCGACAAGTGGCAAGATTAAAGACGGGTAAAGGTGAGACTTACAGAGTCAATTTGGCTGGGGGGGGGGGAATCTTTGAGAATGCGGAACGAAAAACTCGACCAGGAAGACGCTCGGAACTCGAATGAAAGCAGGAAAGGGTCGGGAGCTTTCTCGGACCTTTCGAATCGGACAGCACTGTTGAGAGAATGTGTAGAGCAAGGTAGGCAATGTGAGGTGATGTGTGTAGAAGAGTGGGTGCTTGTTCCCCGAACAGGACGATGCAGCACTTGACCTGTCGTGATGGACCTCTGCCAACGGCAATGGGGATGGGGATCGACAGGAAATATGTTGGAAATGCGATACTTGACCGAGTGGCAGCTCAAACTGGACCACTGCAAAGAAAAGGATAGATGGCGACACTGCAGTTTAGCGCCAAATTGGAGCCGTCGAAACTGTGCGGACCGAGTTATTGACTTGACGCGTTCAAAAAGACAATGCAAAGCGACAATGAACAACGTGGAGCAAAGCGCGCCTTGGCTTGTTCTGCTACCAAACAGATCAGTTGAAGAACGAAATGGGATATTTGGTTGGGCTGACTTACTGCAAAAGGAGAGGGAAGTGGTGCGATGCGATGTGACGTGGAAGCGGTTGTTTCACTTGCTGGGTAATTAACTACTGCAGCAAGCTAGCTGGCCTGGGGCTTGTCAACTTACCAGAATCGCGATGAGAATGGTGTCCGGCCACTTGGTAAGTACAGAGAGAATGTAGGGCGATTGATTGTGCAGAAACTCGATGGTTTGAAGTCAAGACAGACGTGTCGCTGTTGACAGTTAGTATGAACAGTTATAAGAAACAACTGGAGATGCAACGAGCTAGTGGGATAGAGTAGTTGAGAGCGTGGAACCGAGCGATGGGAGCAGTCCAAATCTTCATTCGTGATGATTCATCAACTTCTTGGGTGCAACAAACCTCGATCGGAAGCGCCGACAACGCAGGCTAATGAAAGGAGAGATTGCGAGGCAATGGGGAGAGACAGGGTGGACAACGACAGGACGACCTGATTCCAGTCTGAAGACAACGACAACGCCTGGTCGTGACGCCGATGGATGAAAGGATTGTTTGTGACAAAGGACTAAACGGTTGTAAAAGCAAACTCGAGAGGGGAGGGTTGTGAAAAAAATGTGAGAAAAGAAGAGGGAGAAGAAATATTTGTAGAGGTGGGGGTATTGTCCAGGCAAAAGCCTTATGAGAGTTTTTCCGGACAGGAACACACAAGCCTTTTGCCGATGAGGGCTTGGCCCTTCTCCGGACCTGGAAACGACCTGGCAACGCGCCCGGGCACGGAGACATCGGAGCCAAAGGCTCCGACGGCGGTCATGTGTGACGAGGACACCGGCCCTCCTGGTGAATCATTGCTCATCGAAACTGCATTACGAGGAGATCTACAGGACTGCTATAGACTGTGAGTCTTGCTCTGACCGTAAAGTCGCACAGACGTTCGAGTGTCTGGCATCAAGAGATTTATTTGGCAGTTGTCTACAGCCGCTTGCAGCCATTTCTAGGCAGCCATCGGGAAATTCGCATCCACAATGACTCAACTAGGGCCGCTCTGCTCAACCGGTCGCTGGATTTGTTGGGAATTTTCAAACAATGGCGAGAGTCGTGCCGAATTGGGCCAAGCTTTGACGGCGACAGGACACGTACGAGCATCTTGTCTAGGGGGCAACAGGAAGCGACTACAAAAAAGGGATTTTATTGCAGTTTCTATGACAATTTAGTCGGAGCTGCGCAAGCAGCGTTGGATAGAATACGTTGCTTGAGATTTTTCGTGGCAACTTCGTCTGCTCTACGCCATCGTCAGCTCTCGAATTTCAACCAGGCACGGATCATGGTCTGGGCTTGCCTCTGGCAGATGGCCATTGTTGGGAGCGGATGTTCTTGTCGGTTTAGATGCCATTTGCGTCCTCATTGCCGTCCCGTTGTTCTTGTTTGACCTCCAATACGTAGCCGTCGAACAGCCGGTCCACCGTATCGCCGTGTTCCTGGTCCGATTTCGCCTCCTCCGCAGTCTTCTCGGCCTCTGGGACCTGCTGCTGCTTCGCGTGGGGAGTGCAAGCCCTGTTCGCTCTGCCCTTGCGCGTGGGTGTCTCGGTATCGACTACAGTGCCCTGCTCTTCGTCGTCGTCGCGTTCGGCTTGCTTACGTTTGGCCGAAGTCGGTGTCTTTGGAGCGGCTGCCTTGCGTGGCTTCCGCGGCGTGGTAACACGGCCTCCGCTGGTGTTGATGTCGTCGCCGTCGGCAGAAAGCTTCTCGGAAAAGGCCTGCTTCTTGAGGCGCTCGTATCTCTTGGCACTGTCTTGTCAGAGTCTTGATGTTTCAAAACGTGGCGAGGTCGAGCACGTACGCGGCGGCCTTTGATGCAATTTTCAGCTCCGTAGCAACGGCATCAAAGTCGATCTGCCATGCGTGTCAGCCAGCATGGGGGGAAGCAAGCTGAAATTATACAAGTCTGTAGCTACCTTGCCGCCGGCCTGGCCATGCTTGATGCACGACAGGAGGAACCTGACTTTTTCGTCGGCAGTGATCGTCGACATTTTGTCGGTTTTCGTTCGCGGACTCTCTCTTCTGTGAACAAGTAGCAGACTGCTGCGTCTGCGAAGTTGAGAGAGTAATAAGAGCGTGGATGATGAGTTGTCGAAGAGCAAAAGAACGGAAGAGCGGAAGAGATAGAAGAGTGAGCAGACGGAAGAGGAGGTGACGCGCGGTTCATATACGAAATGGTTTGGCGGACCCCGTGTAGTGAATATTGGCGGGGTGGTGGTTGTAGAGGGAAGAGTTGTTGTTGCCGCCCTTGCTTTGGTTTTGGCCGTGTCACGCTCTTTGATGTTTAGAACCCCCAAAATATAGCCGAGTCAATAAACATGACATTGTAGTATGCCAAAATCCGGTCAAACTGGCCACTGTTTTCTGCAAGGTACGTACACAGAATCTATCCGTTGCCATGAGAAGTCTTGCTGATTACTTTTTGTCTGTCTGTCTACTTCTATCCTGGCTTTCCGAGTTGTTGGCAACCAGAAACAGCAGACGCAAACACCAGTCTCTTCTATGAGAATCCACACACGAATCGACAGCCGAAACAACGTTGTCTCTAAAGATTGGCTGGTCTCCAGATTCCCCGCGCTCCTGCCTCGTCACAGCCGAACCAGATCACGAGAAGTCGACTCGTAGCCACGCCAGGGACAGTCTCTTTCGCAGACAGAGCCCGGACGTCCTCGCCCCGGGCATTTTGTGCAGGCCCTTTTACGCATACGGGACACTCGACTGTGGTAGTCCTGCGGCCGCACTGGATCAGCTAATCGCACAGCTCGTCGTGGCAGCGGGCAAATCTGTGGTGTTTTACCGTTGGAGACCTCTGTCGGGAGCCAGACCGATGGCACGATTCATGCCGTAAACTAGTTGTAAAATGGCGCAGCCGGGCCAAACGGGAACGGAACTGATAGGCATAAACGGGGCGCCGTTCTGAAATGGGCCAGAATGTAAGGGTAGATGAGGAAACCAACCAGCAGGGCCCGGAAAGACAGGACTCGGAATGATGGGGATTGGATAGAAAGGACCTATGTAAAGTGGCCGGGGCGCCTGGAACGGGCCTGCCTGGGACGGCCCTGGCTGAAATGGGCCACGAGGAGAGTGGCCACCAGGAGGAGACCCTTGAAACGGGCCAAACATGCTGAATGGAGATTGAAAATGAAAGATGCCTCTGGAAAGACTTGCCTGTGACTCTTTCGAGAAGAGAAGCCGCAAGAGAGTCCTATTATAGAGCACCCAAAATGCTCGTTTTTCACGAATCACTCAATCATAAGGAAAATCGCTCAAAGGCAGTCACTCGAGACAAGCATGGTTGAAGCTGTGAGAAGCTCAAATGAATGCATGCGCTTCATGGGGGCCGTATGAGACCTTGAAGACCTTGCCCATCCCCTTGCAGTTACACCTCTTCCGAGTCAATACCGCACCATCCCTTGCAAGTCGCTGTGGTGGACCGTGGAGATCAAATGGTCTCCTCCTTGATACTGGAGAACTGTCAGCATGTGACACAAGGTTTTGAGTTGTGAGCTTCTGAACTTACTACTCCTTCACATCAGAGGACGTCAGAATCATCTGCACAGGGCTGGATGCGCGGCTTCTTCGAGGGGCTGTCCATATCAAACTCGTCGTCCGACTCGGCCTTGACATTTTTTCTCTTGGGAGTAGCCCTCCCCTTCGCCTTCCCATCGGCCTTGGGCTTTTTGGGGGACGCCTGCTTCTTGGGTGTCTTGGGCGTGTTGGGAGCGCCGGCCTCGGTCGCGCCACGGCGGAGTTTCTGGAGATGCTGACTGCGAGGAGTTAGCAACTATCTATCGGGATTCAATCAAAACTAGCAACACAGGTCGTCGATGAAAACACGCATGCGGCATCCAAGAGAAGAAGTACTTCAGTCCGTGGTAAGTGAAGTTGTAGCCGCGCTGGTTCATGTCGGCAACAGCCTCCTTGAGGTTGTCGGCCGAAGGCTTCAAGATCGTTGTCATGGAGACAAGGAGAGCCTTGTACAGACCGGGGGCATCCCAGTCCTGTCGATGTATGCCAGAGGCCATGATGGGTTGGATTGGAAGTGGTATTGTGCAAGGGATTGGGTAAAAAGGGGAAGAAAGGTAAAAAGGTTCATGACGTGGTTGATGTGGCAACTGATGGAAATGGAGCGGGGCTGGCTGAGCCGAGACTGGGGATTTGTCCAGGTGACGGAATGCCCCTTTTCGTTGAGGTAGGCTGCTATGAGTTGCTTCTGCTCTGTGTCGGTGGTGGTGTAGTTGAAAAAGGCCTGCAGCAGGTCGTCTTTCATCTGGCCCTCCCACTTGGACATGGCTGCGATATATAGAGGAGCGAAAGGAGGCAAATTGGATGGAGAGTGTGGCATAGGAGACGATAGTAGGTGCTAGGAGGAGCGTGGAGAAGCAGACGTTGAGGGATGTGGTGCAAAAGTAGTGAGGCAGGCGACGGTGAATTGAAGCTAGTGGACAAAGCCACAAGGAGAGAATATGTACCGGATGCCGTTCCACACGGTGTCATAGCCACGCAGATGCATCTCCTTGACGATCTTGTCCTTTTGTTCGGTGGAGAATTGGGCCGGGACGGTAACACTGAGGACGACCATGAAAAGGTCGAGCATTGCCTTGTCATCCCACTTGACGGGCATGTTGGAGCCTTGGACAGGATGGATGAAGATGAAGAAGTAAAGGGGTAATATGGGATTTGGATATGCAATGGGGTGAGATGAGCCGCTGGAGAAGGAATGATGTCGATAAGGGGAGAAAGAAGTGAAGGCAAACAAAAGAGGAGCCGCATGAATGAAGCAAAACCCACCGGATAGCCTTCCAAGTAAAATCCTAGCCGCGGGCCCTCATCGACGTAATAAGCACCTCGCTGTGTTTGGCCAGCGGATCCCCACCCGACAAGAGGGCTTGGTCAGGGCGATGCAGAGAGCCAAATGCGCATCGGCATCCCACTGAAAAGTCAGCGACGATGACGGTAGCCTGGCACGTTGGCGGTTCTGGACAGCCTTACCTTGCTTGTTTTTTCAGGAGCAGCAACCATTATGAAGAGTAAGGCGGATGGGTGGTGATGGAGACGGCGAAGGAAAAGAAACGAGGAAGAAGAGGAAGAAGAGGAAGAAGAGGAAGAAGAGGAAGAAGAGGAAGAAGAGGAAGAAGAGGAAGAAGAGGAAGAAGAGGAAGAAGAGGAAGAAGAGGAAATCGAACATCGAGAAAAGGCGGCAAATTCTGTTGGGTTGAATGGCCTGTCACCAGGCCAATTCACCAAAGAAAGAGCCATGACCACATTTTCTCTAGCCATACCGGATTGCCGGCCTCAGACGTGTCCCAGACCGGCGATTTGTTATGTCTCGCCGTACGTGAAGCTGCAGACCCGTCAGCCAACCACAAGTCACGTGATACGCGTACAGTTGGTTTGCTCACTTTGCGGCAAAGTGGCCAACCGACGCGGCGCCGTTGTGCTCGGCCAGGGCCGTCAGCATAGCGTCATCGTCGAGAGCCGTGCTGGAAAGCATCCCGAGCTGCTGCCGCTTTGCAGTAGGCCGTGTGAAGTCGTCGGGATCCATGTTGTCCACATCAATCTTAACGGCGTCAATCACATCTTCGTCCTCGCCGGCAGCATCCTCGAGGGCAGCGAGCGACGCAGTTACATCGCCTAGAGGTGGCGGCGGCAACAGTGATGGCTGTATCTGCTGCAGCGGCAGCTGTGGTGGCAGACGATGTTGTGGCATTTGCGACATTTGCGATATTTGCGGCATCGGTATCTGCGGCATTTGCGACATCTGCATCTGCGGCATCTGTTGCGGTATCTGTTGCAGAGGCTGTGGTGACAACAGCATGTTTGAGGTGTTGGCCAGAGCCCGGCCAGCAGTCGCGACGCCGTCCAGGCCGCTGAGGCTACCCATGCTGCCGACCAGGCCGACTGGACTCACCGGGTCGCCGTCTATGGAAGTGGTTGGGGCCAGACTACCGCTGTCTCTGGCCACACCCGTCGGCATTGGCGCTGCCGCTGCTGCCGCCACTGCCGCCGCAGATGCTGTTGCCGTCGACTGCTTTCGTGGCCGCCCCCGGCCAGGCCCCGGCCGCCGGGTAATGGGGTTGCTGTTCGGGTCCGACTTGTGGTTCGTCGGCGTGCCGTGCATATCGGACTTGTGCTGTGCACGCCGCAAGCCCTGGAAGTGCTGCCTACAAGGAGCCGCTATTAGCTGTGGGTCAATGGGTCCATCGCCGCCTCGTCATCGCTTCACAGCCCTCTTTAACATAGGCCGGTACTTTCGCCCAGACACTGCGGATTGGCCTCGACGACGGCCACAGCACCCAGCGCCCATCAGCAAGCCGATCGTCGCTGGGGCCCACTGTCTCGCTGCCGAGGCCGTGTTCAGCGCCGCTGTGCCAAGGGATGAAAGGCTGTTTGCCACACGTACCGGCAACCCTCATTTGTGAATCCATAACCAAGTGTGCGCATGTGGTTGCCAATTGTGGTCCATTCTGACCCGCTGATCACGCCAATGTTCTTCACTGACACAATTGTAAAAAAAAGGTCCTTGTCCGCCCGGTCGTTCCAGTTCTTGTTCATCATCGTGGTGGTGACCGGTATCGCTGCAACTATGCTTGCGCGGTGAACGGAGCCTGATTTTGCCGTCCGCCAAGACCACCAGCGGCTATGTTTGCGAAAGATCTCGCCCCGCCCACCCATTGGCCATGGAGTGTCCATTTCCGTCTAAACACGTGATGGTGATCCGAGCACTAAGTCTGCCCAAAACTACCATTGTGGGGCTGTTGCCTAATCATTTAATTAGCACTCCACCGGTCATGTGCCCAGGCGTCAGTATCGCGTTAAATACGCGGCATGGCGTGCCTCCTCGTCCCCTCCTCTTGCTTTTTCCGCCACGACAAGAACCGCTTTCATTCCTTTTCCATCTCGACGCTTTTAAAGTGCTATTCGGAGCGAGTCTTGCTCGGGTTGGTGCGTCTAGCCGAACACAGGACCGTCTGTCTCGTTAGACACCCAGGCAATCTCATCAAGGCTGTTTTGCGACTTTCTGTAACCTATTTGTGACCTCTTCTCTCTGTTCCTTTCCTCACCTTTTTCACGCCTTCTATTTCTCTTTCTCCCTGCCTCGGCCCCTCCAACACCAACCACGTCATTCCTTTGTGACTCATGGCTTCCATCCGGTGTTTCACCCCCCCTACCTCCCCGGCAATCTCTTCATCCGGCTCGCACCCCTGCATAAAACCACTCTATACCGACTGTCCGCGTCCTACCCACTTTGCCTTAGCGCACGCCGCCTTATTCCTCCTCTTGCCGTGCTTCCTCGCCCACATTGCCCAGGCAACCACTACCTCTTCCCCTCTCGTATTCTCGCGTCAATAACTCCCCCCCTCTCCTCCTTCGTCTTGCCCTTCTCTCTGTTCTTGGTCTTCTCACCGAGACCAAGAAGCCCATCAGGCTAGATCTGCAAGGGACAAATCTACTTGTAGATCTGTTCTATATTTGCCGCCTCTGGAGTAAATCCCAACGCTTAAACTATTCCTGCCTGTCGTCCGCCGGTTGTCCTGTTCATACCCCTCTCCCTGGTCTCTTCTCAGTGGTATCTCTACTGCAGGGGCTGCAGCTAGTCTGCCCATATATACCGTAAACACCCCGAAAGCTGCCGCTCTTTTTACCCACATATGCGTAGGATACGCCTTGTCTTCGCCCTACTTTGGTACCCTTCCCGATTTCTTCCTGTCGCCCTGCTTTTCTATTGGCTATCCTTCAAATGCCATTGCTTTTTTTTCTTGCTTCGTCAGCCTTTACGTTCTCACGCTTCTCACGCTCGCACATTATCGGACTGGCTCTTCTTCTCCTTCCTAACGTCTCATGTTCTCAAGACTGTAGTCACAGTCATGGGAAACGCCAACATTGACACCGCCACCTGTGGCACTGACAAAGCCATCGCCCGGCTTCTGTATGCCATGCTGATGCAAAGAAGCCTCAAAGACGTGAGGATCCTCCCTATCTGTCTTGTCAAACGCATGCTGATTTTCTTTGCCGATAGATTGACTGGAATCAAGTCGCAAGAGATCCCGCCCTACTCGAAGATATTTCCAACGGCCATGCCGCCCGCATGCGCTTTTCCAGATTTCGAACCGTTGTGGAAAAAGAGACAAAGCGTCGGGCACGACTGTCCGACAGCTCAACAGTCTCGACCGCCTCAGCCGCCTCTATATCCAGCTTCAGGGTCACCAAGTCCAGGCCGGGCACTCAGAACAAGATAGGTCGGAGGATCTCGTCCAGGGGAAAGCAGGGACAGATCTTGAAGATTGAGGAGGACGACGATTGTCTCTCGTTTCCACCGTCTCCTCCCAAAGAAGAGGCCGCCTGTGCATGTGCTGGGAAGAGACGGACCGTTTCTGCACCCGTCTCCATGATGAAAGGTTTCGCTACGCCACAGGGTTCTCCTTCGTCGGCGCCACTGCCATACTTCCTGCCCAGTCACTCTGCCTACGGTGGCCATGCTCTTGTGCGCAACGTCTCTTCGGGCTCGGCCCCTGATCTTTCGTCGCAGCTGAGGATGAGACATCCCACGCCATACAGCGATGACGCCCCGACCACTACCTTTGACTTCGATGCCGCCACCGCTACTGTATCCACTGCGGCTGTTGCCGCTGCGCACTACGGCAGTGTCGATGGCCGTCAGGCTACTTGGATGTGCCTGCCTAACCACCATGGCCATCTGCAGTCACAATTGCATCAGCTGCCATCTCCGTTTTCACCCCCCATGGGAGTCTTCGACATGGGGGCTTCTGTGGACCCGGTCAGACTCTCCGTCAACCATTTCTGTCAGGGAAATCTCCACGAGCAGCAGCAACAGCAGCAAGAGCCACAGCAGGACAGCATCCGTTTGCCGGGCTATGCAGTGGAAAATCCCGGAATGCCAATCGCGTTTGCTAGACACGGTGTCGAGTGGAATAACCTGCTGGGTCAGGCCAGCAGCCACGAGAGCCAGGATCAAGGCGAGCCTCACTTCACTTAACCCAAACCGCCTCTTTTCTTCGCTGTAACGTGTATCGAGTTTTAATGCCATGTCATGAGTTTGTACTGTTTGTTCATTTTTTGGAAAAAAAATACTGTGGCTTGGATTTTAGGACTAGGGAATGAATGTTTTACTTAGTCTTTTGATTGCTGGCTCTGTTTGCAAATTGCATTGCTATGAATCAATCTCACCCTTCCTTGGATTTGGCCCGTAACTGAAATTTTATCTGAACGCATTCTAATAGTGATGCCATGCCTACAACCTTACTAGGTGAATCATCTAGAATCTCTCTGAAACTCTTTCCATCCAATTTAAGTTTTTCTGTCCATCTCCTTTGTCTTTTTTCATTACATTTCTTATCATTTTCTATCAGCGTCTGCACATATATTCCCTCTCGCCCCTAAACCGAGCAGCGATCACAACGACAGCTACAATATTTCTTGCACACTCTAAAGCCAAAGTTGTGCCATTTCTCTATTAGCCTACCCGTCGAGCATATTGCCCAGCTCTCCTGTTATATTCAGTTGCCATGACGCAAGATGCCGCCACCAAGGCTCGGGAGTCCTCTTCTGAGTTTACATTCCCTGAGCCCAACCCCCAGGAAGCCATGTTTTTCTTCAATATTATCAAAAACATCACATACCTCCCCGATATCAACTGGGACAATGTGGTCATCGACTTTGGATTCAAGAACGCCGCTGTTGCCAAGGCAAGTCTGGCTTTATCGAGTCTCCTCATAACGCCTTTGCTAGGAGCCAGCTGACATTTATGCCTCCGCACAGAAGCGGTTTTACCAGATCAAGCAAAAGCTGGGCCTCGACAGCAATACTGGCTGTTCTCCCAGAACAAACCGCAAGCTCAAGGGTGCCGGAACCTCCGGCACAATGGACACGGCCGGCAATGATTCTCTGCGCAAGACAATGGCGTCGCCCAGAGTGAACAAACGCCGCAAGTCTGCTGTCAAGACCGAGAAGCTGGAACTTCACTGTGCTTTCTCGACCCAAAATGGCCGCTCCCACACCAATGCCTATGTCAAGGCCGAAGACATCAACTACTAGTGATACGAACATCACAGCTGTTAATGTGCCCGCTAAACGACGAGTTTGTGTGTATGTATTCAATATCTTGAGGGCCGACAGGGATGAGAATATACAACTTGAATTACGCTATTTGTTAGTTTCTTGCGTGAAGAAAACAAAATGAATTTGTAAAGCAAAAAAATCGACCCCCCTGGGACTCGAACCCAGAATCTTTGCCAGCTTTATTCGATAGAACCGGAAAGCAACGCCTTACCATTAGGCCAAGGGGCCATCAGATGTTGAGCTTTGTCTCGGCTAGAAGACTCTTCAGTCCTTACTCCAACGGAATATGGACAACGAAGCCAGAATGCCTCGCTTTCTCTTATCCCGTACAATACGATTATGCACGCAGCTTCTTTTATTCCTCTGGTTCATTTTAAAAGTCAAAAATTGTGCACAGAAACCCTGTGACCCGCTATGCCTACTATCTGTTTGACTTTCCTGACTTCTTGTCTTTAGGCTTACCCACTCCGTCATCCCCGGCCTTTTTCTTAGCTGCCGCATCACGTGCCGCATCACGTAGCGTCTGCCCCTGACCAGCAAAATGCGGTTGCAAATTCCCGGCTGCCTCCTCCTCCTTCTGTTCCTTTGTCTTGACCGGCCGAACATTGTAGCCAAAAAAGAGCTTGTTTGGCGCCAGCCGAAGAGGCATGGGCCCGTTCGTCCGCCGCATCGCATCCGCGCCAGTGCCTGCGGGAGTGTTTGGTGTCACGGCCCCAGATGGAGATGGCTTTCCCGCTGCCGGAGCCCCAGCCCTGGCCTTTTTGGACCCTATCCGATGACCCTCTCCTCCAAAATTGGAGGCTTTCAGTGCCTCTGAGCCCGGCGCAATAGCGTCGTAGTTGATGGCCTGGGCCATGGTGCCCTGGTTGTGCAAAATACCGCTAGCAGATGCAGGCCCGTTTCTCGGTGTACTGGTGCCACTGGCTTTGACGCGTTCCGGCTCTACATAGCCGACTGGTGCCTCAAACTCGACAGACACGTCCGTTTCCAACATGCTGACACCCATCTTTGACGATTCAGGCTTGACCTCAAGAACCGCCACACTGTAAACGTCGCTGTTGTACTCGAAGCTGAAAATATCGCCCTTGGTCAGCGTGGCAAAGTTGCGGAAAGCCCGCTCAAGAACTGCCTTGGGATCGCTGATCTCGAGAAAGGCCGGCGATTGTGGCTGCAGCTTCACCATGCGTGCCAGTTCCAGAGATGTCGTCTTGATCTGGATCATGTCGCCAACATCCAGTTTCAGTGTTTCCATCATCTGCAAAGGAGGTCTGTCAGCGTTGTTTTTGCCGCAGTGTATGCTGTGTAAACCGTACCCATTGAGGTAGATATGCCCGGCCTTCTTCAGCAACAAACTCGAGTACACCGCAGTGCGAGTGCCTCTCCTTCTCGGCGTTCACGAGCTCCATCAACAGAGGCCACTGGACGTGCAGTCGGGACACCTTGTCCAACGCTGACGGAGGAAGCAAAATTTTAGACCCGTAGTTCAGTTCTGGCCGCTCGGCTCCCGGCGCCATAATCATGGGATAGCATCGATAGAACTCATCGAAGCGCATCGGAACTCCCCCGCGCGGTCGATGGGGATTCCGCGGATCGAATCCGTAGCCGGGGGCATACTGTCGCAGCCAGTGTCAGCAAATGGTTTGTTTGTATGCTTGAGCGCCATCCTGTAGCAAGAACTTCATCGCCTTACCATGTTTGCGTTATCGTATGGCCTTTTAGGAAATCCCACCGCTATTGAATATGTAGGATATGCGAAAAGTCGTGGCGCAGATGGGGGTGCTGGGCTGCAGCCCTTGAGGCAACTGGGATATGACGATTCAGCTCCACTATTACCTAGTGAGGGGCATAATCTGTAGGGCGGTGAGTGGCAAACGGATCGCTGTGGCTTAGAGACTTGCTTACCTCATTAGCAGTGCATCGCTTTGCACTCTCTGGCGCAGAAAACCTTCCAGCTTCTTATTTTGCAATGCAAACCTTGCATACGCACAGAGAGACATGACCTATAGATACTCTGCGGCTCGGCCTAAGCGCGCCAGTGAAGTGTTTGCGCGGCAACATCATGGCGAACAGAGCGATGACGAAGCGGGTGTTGGCAGCTCAAAGAAAGTCAAGTTTGATGTACGCAATCCGTCGGCCCTGGCGCCAGACGCGCGAGAGGAGGATGACATACTAGAGGCCGATGTGATTGGCGTTGGGGCGGCAGCAACGAAGCGCGGCGCAGTCAACATTGACGGATATGACTCGGACTCGGAAAACGAGACCTTTAACGCACGGGCAGAGCAACGGAACAAGACTGGCAAAGGCAACAAATTCGATACAGAGGTGAACCTAATCGACCAACTGGACAATTACGATAGCCGTCTAAAAGAGGGCGACGAGGGCGACGGTGGCAATGGCGACGGCGGTGACGACGACGACGACGACGACGACGACATGTTTGGCGAGAACGACAAAAATGATAAAGAGGATAGTGACGGGCCAGGCAAGACCGACGGCAAGAAGGGAAAGGAAGTGCGGTTCCTTGACGCAAGCAAAATCGAAGGACAAGACTACACGAGCAGAAGCGGCGGTCACGTTCGGCTTGACGATAAGTCTAGCAGCGACGACGAAGATATCACGCAGGAAATATTAGAAGAAGGCATTGACGAGGAGGTCGGTCCCGGCGGACTGAAGAAGCATGCGCCCAAGATTGAGGCGTTCAACATGCGGCAAGAACAGGAGGACGGTGCCTTTGACGAGGCGGGCAACTACATTCGCAAGGCCATTGACCCGGATGCTGTGCATGACAGCTGGCTCGAGGGTGTCAGCAAGAAGCAGATGAAAAAGGCTGCAATGGCGCAGCAGCAGCGCGACGCAGATCTGCGACAACAGCGGAGAGACAACGATAGCATTCTCGTGTCGGATTTATTTGCCACTTTGATCACTCGGCTAGAGCTGGGCGAGACGCCGCTGGAGGCGCTCGCACGTCTGGGCAAGGGCATGAAGAAGACCAGGGCCAGGAGGATACCAAAATGGAAGCTGAAGAAGCAGGCCGGAGTGGCGGCCACGGATCAGATGCACGTGGACAACAAGGCTGCTGAAGACCCGGAGCAGGCAAAGAAAAAAGAGGCCATTGACAAGATCACAGAGGCTGCGGACCAACTCCTGAACCGGGACTACCCAGAAATCTACGACATGGAGCGAGAGCGGCTGGTGCGGGAGTACCGCGCCGAAACGGGCGAACAGTGGGTGGACCCTCTGCCAGAAGAGGACGGCGGTGCCGCCGAGACGAGGACGTGGGAATACCGATGGACGGATGGCCGAGATGATGGGAAAATACAGGGACCATATGACGGATCGACAATGAAGGCATGGCAGGATGCTGGCTATTTTGGCAAAGGTATCGAGTTTCGTCCAGCCGGTGGAGAGGACAACTGGCAGGCGGAGATCTCTTTTGCGTAGGATACCGTGAACAGAAGCACGGTGTGGGCGGTTACGCGTTCTGGTGAACGCTGCTTTTGTTTGCCTGTTCTCGCACCTATTTATTTATTTATGACTTGCACACCATTACGCCAGAGCCTTCCCAATAACGATCATACAAGCAAAAGTGAACCCCCCCTATCCGCCCGCTTCACGCTCAGCTAATGTCCATCTTGTCTCCTTGGCCATTTGCTGTAACGGCAAAGTCGATGCTGCCGTCGTTGCCGATCAGCCGCTTTTCAGACTCGCCGACAAACTTTACGCTCCGTGCCGGATCCAAAAACAGCCGGAAGCTGCGTTGGACATCATCAACAGACACCTGCTTCGCACGCCGCTTGGCGCTGACGAGCTGCGATGTAGTGATCAAGTTGCTCGCATAGCGGAGGCCAGTTTCCTGACCAATCTTGGTGAGCAGGGCCAGGGCGTCGGGCGAGAGCTCAACCTCCTCTTCCTGTGCTCGGATAGTGAGGATCTTGTTGATTTCATCAGCACCGTACGGTTGTGTCGTGATGATGGAGACACGGTCGAGGAAGTCCAGCGGCAAGCCGTGTGGGCTCTTGTAGTCGGTGCCGCGGATGCGCGACTGACCGCGGTTGCTGGCCATGATCACAATAGGCGCCAGATCGACCTCCAGGGCGCGGTTGATGTAAGAGAAGCACTCAATGTCCAGCATGTGTACCTCGTCGATAAACAGCACGCCGGGCACGATCTCGGCCTTACCCTCCTCCTTCCACTCAGCGACCTTTGTGTTGATCTGGTCGCGGATCTCGCTGCGGATCTCGCCTGTATCACCAGAAAACAGTGCCAAGAAGCCCTGTGTACGGGAGTTGATGACATCGATCTCATGCAGGGTAACGGTATGGACGACTTCCTTGCGCTTCTGTAGTTCGCCCTCGGGGCATTGCAAAAATTTGGTGTCGATGCCCATGGCGTCGTAGTCGCGCGACCGGGCGTAAGAGCGACCCAGCTTGGTGATTTTGCCCGATGACTTGTCAATGGAAACGATGTCACCGGCCATGACACGCTCCTTAGTCATGGCGTCAATCATCTTGCTTCCCATGTCGTAGATGGCCTCCATGTCCGTGGTTTTGATGGTCAGCTTGCCCTGCTTGGCACCGCCTGTCACGCTGCGATCGATCTGGATCTCCACGACCTCGCCCTCCATGATCTCGCTCTCCTCCTTGATGCGGATGCCAATAGATTTCCGAAACGCCTGCGTGAGCGCCTCAGTCTTGGACATTTCGAGGGAGAAGATCTCGGAGGACGCCAGGGATGTAAAGGGCACGTCGGCACCCAGCGACTGGGCCATACCCATGGCGATGGCGGTCTTGCCGGTACTACACAAGTCGCGTTAGCAAGAAGAAACAAAACAACGAGTGAATGCTGCTGACCTCGGAGGGCCGGCGATGAGAACGGCCCGGCCGGCAATCTTGCCCTGCTTGATCATCTCCAGTATCACGGCGGCGGCTTTTCGTGCCTTTTCCTGGCCGACGAGGCCTTGCGAGACTGCGCGGGGTTCGAGTGTGTCGGCATCGACGCCAAGACCGCGAATGTGCGAATGCGCGGCAATGAGATTGAGGCCTCGAAGCTCCTTGGTCTCGGAGGTTGTTACGACGGTCTAGAGGTCAGCGATGCGCGGGAAAGCGGCTGAACGGCAGCGCGAACGTACTGCAGCCATATCAAAGGGCGGTAGTGTTCTCTGAGGATGGGAAAACGCGTTATTGTCAGTGTTGGTGATGGTGACTGGGAAGGCGTTGCAACGACGAATTTTTTGTATTGGATGAAAGTGAAGAGCGCGTCCCGGGCCTTTGACCAAAAGAGCTGCCACCATATATGTACCAGTACAGGTCAGGTAGAAATTTAGGCGTGTTTAATGATAATTTCGGGTGGTATTGTGTACTGGTACATAGGATGGATACTAGGCTTCCACTGCCCGCCCCACAGGCTTGGGGACCTAAAGTCGGTATCAATCTTTCGTCCCGTGCATTTAGTCTACTCCAACCGCATCCGGCATTCTGGTCGCGACAATATCCTCTGTCGCAGCCGACGCCTGCCCTTATTTCTGTCGTTGTACTCGCCCAGCTGCGGGCGTAAGATCGAAAAAAAACGACGTACATCAGTCAGCATCAAGCACTTCCGCAGCATCAATAAGGCGTTGCCATCTTGTAGCTTCGGCAGGCCACACGGACGTTGTATGCACAAACAGGCCCGTTTCTATGTTGATGACCCGACATGGTATACTCTGATCAATATGCCCCCCGCCGCCGGGCGACAGACGAATTTGGCTCACGTCGAGACTCAAATCCGGTGACACGGAGACTGCGAGACGACAGCTATGACCACTCTCGGGCGAGCAGCCAAACCTCTATTGATCGCGACCGCGACCGCGACCGTGAAGCTGAGCGCGGACGGACTGCGTCTGACAACAACCGGCCGCCGGATAGACCTGTTAGAGGGAGGAATCCGGCCATGCCTAGGATAACAGGCAGGCCATCATGTAAGTCGCATTCTTGCACATCCAGCCGCTCCTGAAGTTTACTACGGCTATAGCTAACATAGCTCCCAGCGTCTGATTACATGAGGCCAGAATTGGGGAGATCTGATCCAGCAAGACCAGGACAACCCGAGAAATGGACGTTTCCAGACACCCCCCGGGGAAGACCCACGCCACCAACTTCAAAACCTACCCAGCCGAGCGTAAACGCTCAGCCTGCAAAACGACCCGAATCTCAGCTACTAGGGCATATGATGCAAAACTATAGAGAACTGGGAGAGCTAGAACGCAACATAACTGTCCTTGACCTGCAACTACAGAAACGAAAGACGAATTCCAACATGTCTCTGCAGAGAGAGTCAGAATACCCAAAGATTCCGCAAATCTTGCGCAAGGCGGCAGACCCATACCAGAGGCAGCGGTCCGAGTTGGCAGCCAAGGCCCAAAAGACCAAGGAAAGGGAGGGCCAGCTGTGCGATCAACTCATTGCCAAAATCTTCCCAGCGCCAGACCGCAAGAGCAGCTTCGATAGGTCTGCCCAAGGGGAGCTGGAGAGCCTTTCTCGTGAGCCGGTCCCAGCCTCTAAACCAAAGGAGGTCAGTGACGAGCGTTGGGCTGATGTGGAGGCACTCAGAAAGGACAATATCCTGCTAAAAGAAGCCAATGGAGAGCTCAAGGGAGAAATTGCAACTCTCAAAAAAGATATTTCTTCCACCAAGGCAGACATGGACAGGAGAAATACTCTGCTGGACAAAATGGCGAGCCGGCTCGAGGGCATTGAAGCCGCTTATTTGAACGCCAAAACCCAGATCGCAAAAGAAGTTGGCCGTCTTGACACATGCACCAAGCAGCAAGGTGCCAGGATGGACATGGTGGAGGAAAAGATGAATGAATGTGACTCACGGCTTGCAGAAATCACCACGGCCAGCGGGCAGATGGCCGAACTCGTCACGCTCGAAAAGGGCGTGGTGCGCGATCTCCACGAGCAGAACGAGGCCATGGCAGAGCTGCGGAACCGAGTCAAGGCTTTTGAAGCTCAAAATGGTGCGGTAACTATCGCTGTGCCAGCGGTTGATGTGATATCGCCACAAGCATTCCCAGGGGACGACTTTACTAGCGTACGGAATGAAATTTGCAGCCTGGGCCAGAGACTGGAAAGTCTCCGAAGCTGTGTCAAGGAACTTACTCAGGCTCAACACAAGGCTGCGAAGGATGAAAGCGACAACTCTGAAAAACTTGGGATTTCGCAACTGGGCATTATCGATACATTCGGAAGTCTTATTAGGAACGAGAGTGCAGCACGGAACCAAATTCTACAGCGGTTGATAGCGCTGGAACGAATAGTGTCCGAGCTCAAGCCGAATCTGTCAACGCCAAAGAAGGCTGGTTTTGTGGGGAGTCCTGTCCAGGAGCCTGCACCGGATACAGATACTATCCAGGACTCTGCGCAGAATAAATTGCGGCAGATGAGCGACGGTCAGTCAGGTCTAGAACCAGCGGCCACAAATTCGAGCCACAGAGAAACACCAGCGTCGGAAACCAACATGCAGGCCCTAGAACCAGCAGCAGACAGCAGAGCTGCGGTGGAACTGGACATGCTTCAGACCAAAGTGGCGGCCATAGAGAATGCGCTACAGGCTATCAAGATCGACCTGGATGAAAAGTACAACAGCCTGCGGTTGTCGGTATCGACGATCGATACACAGTACAACAATTTGATGTCAAAGGATCTGTACGATGCCATTATTGGCCGCATGCAGGAGCTATACCCAAACACTCGGCTGCTGCAGCAAGATTTGGCGAATATAGACGAGCGGGTGCACCAAATGGAGCAGGCCAGCTCGAAGACTAATTCAGCCACCGCCCAAAAGAGGAGGCCGGTTGGGGAAAAAGACGGCAGCACCCGCTCTTCTTCGACAGACCCGGCGGCCTGCAAGCGGCGGAAACTGGATAGCAAGGTTACAGGGAACGGTTGTAAGGATACGGCGACGCAATAGGACGCCCGGATTTTCATCTTAGACGGACTTGGACGATCTATGTTTTGGATGCCGCAGCTCAGATCACGGCATCGGGGGTTAGCGTTACAGGACTCGCGGGAACAGGACTACGGCGTGTCAGGGTGTACATGTATTTGTGACTGCGGAGGAGTAACTGGTTATATTTTAGGAGTACGGAGGCAGTTGGAATGTTTCCATGTCGTGGCACCGACAAGCAGCGGGTCTAAGTCATGCAACTCGAAGCATACCAAGGAACGCATCTTACGATACGACCCGTGCGGAGACAAGCGGAAAGAACCACCCAAACCAGTCTACCCTGGCAGGAGCCGAGAGGTCTTGAATCGCTCTATTACTGGTCGGCCCAGGCCTAATGGCAAGACCTGCATATTCGTCCGGAGGCTGTTTGTCCCAAGGGGTTCAACATTGAGGGCCCGTGAGAACAGGGAGAGGGCGAGGGCGGAGGGGGAGAGACAGTAGGCTGCGCTGTCGCATGGACAGCCGCATTGTGCCCATTCAGCCCTCGAAAGTTCTTTTGTTTTCATCAGTACAGCGCGGCCCTGCTAGCAGCTGTCGGCGACCGTCTGATTGGCTGGTCTGCTTGTTTGTCCTGTCGGCTAGCCCCGCCCAAGCGTTGCCGGACTCCCCAAAATAAGCCCACTTCAAACAATTACCACTACTGCCGCTACTATTGACCACTGTACTCTTTACACTGTAGCACCAATACCCATCTGCGTCCGCATATCGCCCGCGCTGTCGCATTCCCATCCCACGCCATCATTCCATCCATCTCTCACGCCTGTCCGCCTTCCCAGTCTTCTTGTTATTTCTGCCAGCATAGCTTCATCGAGCCCACGGGGACGCGAATGGACGCCTCCCTCCTCCGATGACTACGGCACGCTGCCGCGCCTTTCCTTTTCTCTCCCCGAATCGCCGGCTCAGCTGAGCTGGAGACCCCAGCAAACGAAACGACCTCGCCTCGAGCGGAGCCCAGAACGTGGGTACTTGCACACACGTCCAAGGCCCGGCGCGAATTGAAGCGTTTGCCGGGAATGTGGCGGCTCTACCAAATGCTGACCTGCATCTGACTGTAGGATCCCCACGACATCCCTAGACAAGCTTCTGCGCCTCGACATCTTTACACCTCCGCCCGACGCGACGATCGCATCGTGACTGACGCGGCGTGGCGAGGACAAACTGCACTCGGCTTGGCTGTGGAGGGAGCTTCGCGCTCTGCTCCCAAGCCCACCGTGACCGACTCGCGATTGCTCTATTCCTCCCCCCCTGATACGCGACACAGAAGACGACACCCCGACGCGACGTGTACCGCGGCAGACGACCTACGACGGCGCTCTGCAAGCGAGGGATCCCGTGCCTCAGCAACGCAGAAATATGGATGTGGCCGCGCAGCAGATCACCCAGCTTGTCCAGCGCATTCTGCCCGAACGGCCGCATCATCTGGCCATCTCGCCGGACATCCGCTACTGCGTACCTCTCGAATTCTGGCCCAAGGAGTCTCCCCTGCAGTTCACCACATATGTGTCCGAGGCCGATCGCGGCGTACTCTTGACACGGCCTTTCTACGACATTCAGCTTCAGCCGGACGAGGATACCGGCCGGAACAAGAACGCCAGCGGAGTAAAGAAGAGCAAAACCTCAGTTCCCGACGCTCCGTCACCTGCGACTCCCTTGGCCGACAAACGCGAGACAAAAAAGAAGGTCTCTTTGAGAGACTACCAGAGCAAACTGAAGAAGTCGTCCGGCTCGCCGCCGGACTCGGCTGCAAAGCTAAACGCAGCCCAGAACAGCGGGCGCTCGGAATCAATGTCTGCACAAGCCAGCCATCGCCTACCGCCAAAGCCAGATGTGAATGGCGACAGGTGCGTTCCTTCTTCCTAGTCTTCACCCGAGAAGATACTGTGTTGACTTGGCTAGAAAATACAACCCCTCTCCGTCAAGATCCCCCCGACCACAACACAACTCGGACATTGCCGGCAACCGAAAACGAGTGGCGGAAGCACACGAAGCAAGCCGTCCACATAAGCGATCCAGATCTGACTCGTCCATGAGCTCAGATTCACCGCCAGCGTCGTCACAAATTTACCAGCGCACTCACCGATTGCCCAGTCCTCTAGATCCGAACAGCCAGAAAGAAGATCGCAAGCGGTCAACAGCAGCCGGGCAAGCTTCGATGCCAAGAATGAATGGGCACCACTCCCAGCGCGTGAATGAGGACCTGGATCAACCATCGGATATGGAGACCGTGGCCGCATTGCCGCCCATTCTGTCACCCCTTCACTTCAATCCCGACCGCGACCGCGACCGCGATCACGACCACGAGTCGGCCGCAAAACGGCGACGACCGCCCACAGTTCCAATATCCAAGGCGCCTTCGAAAGCAAAAGCTTCCAAAGCCCCAGATTCCCCGTTTCACATCCCGCCACTGCTCTCGCCCACATTGCCTGCCATTGTCGAACAGGAGCTCTCTCGCCTTGCCAGGCCGTCGAATAAGACCACGCCGTTGCAGAAAGGCAGCCAAGAGCCACCAGAGCCGGAGAGCAACAAGAAACCTGTGCGGCCTGTTGCAGATAGGGAGCGAGAGGTGGGGTACCGAGAACCACAACGGGAGGCACCAAAGGAGTTGCCAAATGAGCCCAGGGAGCTGTTCAAAGAGCCGTTAAAAGAGCCAAAAGAGTCAAAAGAGTCCAAGAATCCCAAGGAGCTCAAGGAGCCCAGAGACCAGCCTGCTCTAAAGAAGGCCTACATGGTGACGTTAAAATACAAAAAAAAGAACGTCAAGAGAGTACAGCGGCTTCTCGCTCTTCAGCCCACGCCCATGAAGGCGCCCCCGAGGACCGAGCGCTCACTTAGTGTGGAGGACACGCCACCCCCTTCCATGAGCAAGAAACGACCGGTACAAGCGGACAATACTGTTGGCGACGCATCGACAGTGTCTTTCAAGCACCCAAGGACAGTGGCAGACAAAAGTATCTCGGCGGCCAAGGCCCCGGCTGCTCCAGCCACGCCACTGAGAGCCATTCCGATGGCCCGTGGCGCGTCAAATAACTCGCAAGGTTTGACACCTAGCGAGTCGGCCAGCTACACGCCGCGCTCCACCGAACGACCGCCCACAAGCCAAAGCGACCAGGGCGTTGGCACGACAGTGTCCGAGTACCGGCATCGTTACGACGTCTACTTGAAAATGGGGACCAAGCTGAAGCGTGACCGGGATGCCATTGTCAAGAGCCGACTGGCAAATGGAAACACGAAATCTGCAGATGGGGCACCAACACCGATGCTTTTGCCCGCCGAGAAGAAGCTTGTCGCTGCGCTCAGCCTTGAGATGGTCATGTCATACATGATCGCCTTCAAGTCGCTGAATCAAGGCCGCTTCGTTGAGCGCAAGACAGGCGACATTACTGTGTGGGAGAGGCTCATGCCGCATTTAGCAGAGCTGCGCAGCCACGCACGACAATTCCGGCCCATTGAGGCCTTGGCTCTGCAGCTGCGCGCGGTTTGTTTCGAACAGATGCTGGCCGCATTCTCTGGCCATGAGGCGCAGTCAGTGGCCACGAAACTGCTCAAGGCCACCAAGCTCCGCATGGATGCATGGACCGATGCGCAGAACTCGGTCAATCTGGTCAGCAGCGAGTCAATGAGGGTCGTTATCGGGCCATGGCTAGGGGTCGAGGATGCGGTGCGCACCATACTGCCCATTCTGCGTCGATGGTGCGACAAGGAGAATGTGGCCTGGGAGAAGGAGTTGCAACTGCCAACCACCCTGTGAGGATGGACGCTGGCGGAAGCATAAGAGGCAACCAGATGCCTCTTATGCACAATTTTTAATGACGAAACCACGAGACCACGATAAGAGCTCATTTCATGACCAGCGGCCTTTGTGATATTACACGAGTCCGAACCTCGATCCGGATTTTCGGGGTGGGTGGCGTTTACCTCTTTCTGTCTGCTGTGTGGTGTTGCTACGACGCGGCGCATCAGAATGCATCCGCATTCTGCGGACTGTTCGGTTCCTGGTCTCTTTTATCTTTTTTTCTTTTCACCTTTTGCTACTACTATTTGCCACATGTTTTTTGCAGAAGGCGCGAGTCCCTTTATTCTGCTTCGATCTACATGTAGCTTTGTACTTGGCGTCGGGGTGGTCTTCTCTCCATGTCACACAGCGCATTTTCCTACTGCCTTTGGCCACCACTCCCGGAATTCTATAATATCCCCGTGCACACAGTGTAGCCAGTTATTGTTCATAGTAGCCGTAGCAATCTAAGCCTAATCAAGTTCCCGTCTCTGTCAGTCAAGTGTAAGGAGGCTAGAAAGTCATGTGACATGACAGGCTTCTGCTCAGCCCGAAGCCACAACAAGTGCGCGGCATGTCAGGTGGTTCACGCCCGTCAGCAAACAAAATTGCAACTACAATATAGTGATGCCAAGTTTCAAGGGACTTCGTAAGAGTACAAGGCGGAAGAAGGCAGATGAAAGCACCTTCCAAACATAAAACGGTTGTATGACACATTTCTATCTTGGTAGTGGGCAGTCGCCACTTCCCCATACCGCGCCGTCACTCTATAAACCCAGCTCGTCGTATATACAGCCCGTGGGGTAGGTAATCTATCGAGGTGCGCTCCATTTCGCCTTCTCCTTTCGAGCAGCCCACCGATGTGCCCACTCCGTATACCCCATATGGTTCGCACTGGTCGGTGCACGATATCTTAGTAGAAGTATATCATAAAGCAGTCTCCGTTTGCAGTCTCGAGCCCCGAGGAAAAAGTCCCAACCTGTGTCCTATCCAATACACCGGTCAGCCAACAAACGCCATTCTCCAATGTCCCCCGCGCGAATATGAGTGGCAGCAGAACTGCAGAAACGCAGAAATGCGAGAAAACAAGATGTACCGGCCATATGCTTAAACTCGTGCCTCCATCCTGCTCAAGTACGTATGAACTCCATGCATGCAAAAGAAAGAACTGTCCATTTCTTCAGGTAGCAGACTTTGCGCAGTCGCTGCAATACCATTTAGCTGCTTCAACGGAAACCTCGGCCTTCCCGACGATGCAATTGGAATGGTACAGCCTGTGCGAGCAGTGCTGCAGAGAAAAAGGTGTTTGTTAGCCGACATTTTAGTCTGGCCAGTGGGCGACGAGAGAACTCACTTCATTTGAGCAGATGAGCATAAAAGGCCCCAACACCGGTAATCCGCATACAGCACATCCGCTTTTGCTCTTGTGTGGCCCGATTTTTGGCACGGCACCGGCCTCGGCGGCGGCAGCGAGGCTCGGCTGTTCCTTTGAGCGCTTCCTGGCAGAACCCAATCGCTTGGTGATCTCCTGGATGTCCTTATTCGACAAGATGCTCCGTGCAACCATGACGGCCATGCGCTTCCCAAATTCAATGGTTCGAGCATGGTCGGCCACAAGCCACAGACCCTTCTCTGTGATAAACTCAAGCATGGTCCTGGGAATGTACGCATCGGAAGATATTCGTCGGGATATGACGAACTTGTCCCATTCCTGAATGAATTCCTTTTCGGCACTAGACAGGTCCGAGTAGTCCTGCACGACTTCACGATGCTTGTGAATAAGCCAGCTGTCATCCACAGTCACCGGTCGGATGGTATCGCCCGGCTGCAGTAAAACTTTGCTCAAAGGGTCGTAAAGCGGCTGCTTGATCTGTGGGACAGCCAGCTGGGGGCCTTTTGGCTGTAATGTCTGCTTGGACTTGGCCTGGTTCAGAATGTTAGTACTACTCTTCACAACGGCCAAAGACGAACGCATTCTTACCCGTGGCTCGCATGCTATAGCAGCAATTTCACTGTCATCATGCTGCGGCCCATAGCGTGAGGTGATCCAGGACTCGTCGCCTGCAAGAAAGGCCTCTAGATCGAGACGCTTTGTCGGCCGCCCCAGTTGGAATATTTTGGGCCGAGTGTCCAGGCTGCTCTCATCTGGGCAATGGGAGACGCAGACAGTATGGCTGCCGCGGCTGCCTGGCTGCGGTTCCCACTCAAAGCGATAGTGGAGATGGCAGCGGAAGTGAGCCCGCAACTGGTTCATGTCTGGATTCCAAGCAAAGCAGATGCAGCAGATAAAGCCGTTCACTGTCAGCTGCTCTGGTGCCAAAATATATGTCACTTTGCTGTTGGCTGCGTCCACATAGTTGAACCGGCTGCGTAGACCACTGCTGTGGCCGCCCTTGTCATCGCTGTTGAGGCTGCAATTAAGACTGCCCTCGAAACTGGCATTAACACCCACTATGCTCCGCTCCTTTCGGGGCGACCGCGAGGCTTTTCCGTGAGCCTTGTTGGTGATGTTCCGAAGGTTGTAGTCTGGATGTCGCTTCCGCCTTCGTAATGAACGACCTGCGGCGTGCTCCTCTTCGGCAAGATCGCCTTCGTCCTCCTCTTTGTCATCCTCAAGTTCCACGCCATTCGCTGAAAGTACAGAGTGGCTATTGGCAAGGCCATTTGTGAGGAGACTTGTGCCGTAGACATGTTTGCCGGCTTGCCTTCCATCGGCATCGTATCGCTTTGGTGGAGCCACATTGGAAATGCCATTTGTCTTTTCATTCGGTGGGCGCGGGATAGGCTCATCCGGGTGCATAGCCACAATGGTTGGCAAGACACCCTTCTCCAGCAAGCCGCATGGTTGCTCCAAAAACCCTGTGCTCCAACGCACGTCCAGGTCCATGACGAATTTTGTGCAAATCGGGTCGTGTAGTGGGCTTTCTCGCAACCAAAGGGGGACGCGCATTCTCGGGCGTCCAAAAAAATCATTAGACTCTGCGTACAGAACACAGTCGTCCGCCTGCTTTGTATGCCTTGGCAGGGCATGACGATGTGTTTGGTGGCGGTGGTCGCCGCTGTCTGCGGTGGTGCCGATAAAAGTGACGAGGTCCAGTGGCGGCCATGTGTCGTTTCCCGTAGACTCGACTTCGATGCGCATCTTGTACCTCTCAGCAAGACCAAAGACTCTACTCTCCTCATGTAAAATGGCGATTTTCTCCAGCGGGATCGTAAATGGTTCCAGCGCGAACCGAGCCAGGCCCCGCGGTCCATCTGCCGACCTGTATGCCTGGAGTGAGCCGATCTGAGCATCACAGAACAGCAATAGGGGTATGCCACATTTCTCGCTCATAATGGTGATCTTGCAGCGCGCGCTGAAGGTACAAATGTCTCCTGGAGGCAGATTCGCCATTGTGTTGAACCGCACACGCGGAGTGTCCTCGTGGAACATGTGGAACACTTGAACATGCAGGCCGTTGAAGCGTGGCGCAGGGTAGTCAGGGAGCCACATTGTTGAGCACTCCTTGAAGCTGGGGATGTGCGCTATTCCATCTGGTATACCGTTGACACGGCGCCGCTTGGATGGGCGTACACACAGCTCCTCGTCATGGTCACCTGGCAGTTGGGTGTGAGCAAATGCAGACGCCCGGGGTTTCTCAAACGGCCATGTCTGCCAAGATGTGATTCCGTCTCTCCAATTGCGATGGAGGAACGGAAGTCTCCGTTTCTGGCGACTTGGGCGTGCCATGGCTAGAGATGGTGAGGCATGAATTGCGAGACGCGGCCGGTGGCTTCAACTATACTATGGCCAGGTGCCTCATTGGGCGGCGATGTGCAAAGAACGAGTCAGCTTAGTTGTATGTAAAGAAACTTGCTGCTCTATGCTGAGAGCAAAGCCTGTGCCATGTCCTAGCTCCTAGCTAGGATGGTAGATATTGACACTGTGAGAGAGGCGAAAAGGAGGGGAAGAGCAGCCGGATGGGAGATAGACACCAGCAAAAGATAGCCCGGCAAAGAAGGGCAAAAAAATAGAAGGCTGAAGTTGAAAGTGTGTGTCAATCGTGTGTGTGAAAAGGCGTTTGTATCCTGGTGGCGTAGATTCCCAGAGCGGCGTCTCGTAGCTGGGTTTTCCTGATGGCCTTCAACAATGCGATCGCGCGCATCCACAGCCGCGTCGTGTTGGAACAAGAAAGCACCACGCTGTAGCGAGGCAGCAAAACCTTGATGGGAGCGTGGTCGCGGAGGATGAAGCCGAGGCTGATGAAATGCGAACGGGGCAGGAGAGGGGAGGAACCAGTGATCGGCCTTGGTTAATAGTCACGATCACACTTTTGTGGTGGGACGCGTTATACCGGGAGAAAGAAAAAAGGGAAAGAGCCATCAACAAGACAGCAGGAACCCGTCCCACCCGGCCGCCTAGCTTATTACTGTAGACCCGCAATGCGCAATAACCGCTGCGTACCCCGTGCTGGCCAATAGCGGCGGTCCAATTTCGCCAGCTGTGGGTCCACCTTTTCTGATTGTCTTTTCCGATTGAGGAATATCGCCAGACAAGAGACCTTGTCAATGGCCGGTAAGATACAGCCTTGGCTTCTAAATCACTGTATGGAGTACGGAGTGTAGAGTATCTTGCAAAGTTTCCTTTTATAGCTGGCCCCTAAGAGCGGGTATGCATGTGCATAGGGCACGTGTTTTCGGTACTGCTCTCCAGGATAAGTGGCCAATTCAAGTTACCCAGCCCTCCGTACTTGACCAGGACAGCCAGAGCCGGGCCGCTGCAAGATTCGTTTTCCAGCGAACTATCACTCTACAGTACTCTGTAAAAAGCGTAAGGCCTGATGTGCGTGTCTAGTATTCGCCAGCCGCAGCTTTCTGTCCCTCATACAGCTTTGCGTTTTCTGGATCTTCGTCGACAAAAATGTGCTCTCCAGAAAAGAACCCATTTTAGAATACATAGCATTGACGGCACCAAGGCAATCAACGCGAGCAAGCCAGATCAATGCATTCTTCATTGCCTAGTTGACACTAAAACAGCCACTGTTCTCGCTGCAAGCATTCTGTCTAATTACATAATTACCATCTAAAAGCGTCTCTACCAGGCATACTCGACAATATCTGTTTCGTCACCAGTCCATTCGTTGTCTGAGCCAGAGTCCGAGCCATCGAGAAAGTCATCCATGTGGTATTGAATTTCCCTTGGCTTCTGGTTATCGATGCGAATGTCCACCACATCGCACATGCCCTGTATGAATTCATTCTCCATGGATGCTTGGCTTGCGTTGCCTGTCTTGACATGCCCGTTGTCTGGGCAATCATCTGGGGTGTCGTACTTGGACTCCTCATTCGCCTCCTCTTCCTGATCATCCTCAATCAAGTCAAAGTCCTCGTCGCTGTCAGGCTCGAGATATGAGGTGAGTCCGTCCTTGGGCTTCCTCAGCCCCCTATCCCGGCTGCTGAAATGCGACGGCAAGCTCGGTGCGCAACTCGCAATGCGGCGGCTACGCCTCTGTGGTGTCGCGTCGATACCCTGCTGGTGCCGTTTGGTTTTGGATAGTGATTTGGTTGATTCTGTCCTAGTGTGATAATATTGCAGTGAGGCGGCTGGCTCTGGCATCGTAGTTCGGCGCTTGAACACTCGGTTCAAAGTTGCCTCCCATCGGTCTCGCATCTCGCAGCGCTGCCGCCATGGAATGTCCAACATGGCCTTGATAGCCAAAGTCCGTAACTTGGGCATCTGCTGCGCACTGTCGACAAGAGAGTGGAAGAACACCTCAGCTGCATATGGCTCCCATTTTCGCAGGTGCTCCAGTTCAATCACTTCGATGCTCGTAGGCCATGTTGGGACCTGGCTCTCCAATAAGAGGTTATCGTAAAGGGGGTTCGAATCGTTGTAAAATGCGTGGTGGTTGTAGTAGGTCAGATTCATCCGTAGGCTTGCAAGCCCGGGGCAGGACCCGCTCAGGACAGGGAGAAACGCCAGACTAAGGGACTGGTTATGGTGAAGAGTCAATTGCCTCAGGAGTTGCCCATGAGTTACCAGATATTCAGAAAAATGTTCAGCGGAGACGTCCCAACAATTGACCAGCTCCAATGATTGTAGAGATTTCGGTAATAAAGGAAGAAGGTGCTCGTTTGCAACAGTCGATGATTCAATAGCGAGGTGAGTGAGGTTTGGAAGGGCATGCAACAGCTCGGCAAACATGTCTGCCTGTTTTATATCTTCTGCCACGGCCTGCGGGTCATCAGCCTTTTTGGCGGCCAGAGACGGCCGCTGGTAGTTGATAAAACTGATCTTATGCAGGCTGGCAAAAGATTGCGACAGGTGGATTTCCATGATGCTCTCAAGTGACATGTCCTTGCCCATAAACCTCTGGTTCCATCGCCAGCTTCTCAGCCGTGTAGCTTGGCGAGCAGTACCACCATCAGGACTGTTTGGGAGTCCACCCAGCGCTTCAAAGAGGCCCTGGGGATAACTCCATCGCAGGTTTTCATTCAGCTGCCGATATGGTGGCAGGTCCTTGTAGTGATTCAGGTCAAGATCGACCAGTCCAGGACAATGGGCCACCAGTTTGTGTATGTCAAGGTGGCTTCCCTTGTAAGTCCGGCTGGCCAAAGAGCCAACCTCAATTCGAAGAGATTTCACTTTGCGCTGGTAATCGAGGATAGTGGTCGATGGCGGCTTTCCCAAAAGGTGGACGAGTGAATGTGCCATATTCATCGTCAGCAGAGGTGGACACTCGTACAGGGCTCGCAGCATTGGTTCGGCAAATGCACGACATGCGAGTCCGGCCGACACAAACTGGCGCACCGCATTCACAGTGTCGAGATTTTGAGAGGCAAATTTGAAGATTCGGCACAAAACCAGATACGGCAGAGCTGCCCATGGTGGTGACTTCGCCGGTATTGTTGATGCACTTGGTGTCAGCGGCTTGTCCCCGGCCTTCTTTATACTGGCGCCCTTTTCACCACGACTGTGCAGACGTATTGAAAGGCCTTTTTCTGTGGTCTGCTTCTTGTTCTGACCGCTTCTAGTAGATACTGTCATCTCTGGCCGCCTTCGGGATACTCCTTCAGAAGAGGGCGATGGGTAGGCTGCGTTTTCGCTCTGTGACTCGTCCGAGGCATCGAGAACTCTATTCCGCAGTTGTCGTCGCTTTGGCCGGCTCCCGGCACCGTCCTCCTTCTCTGCGCGTGGTCGTTTTGCAGTGCGTCTCTCGGGATAAATTTTGTCGTCATCACCCCCTTCATTGCTTTCGTCTTTGCTTCTATCACTGCCACTGTCCATGGAATCGTCCCCATCCACTTTTTCATTTCTGCCATTCTGATTTCGTGCCTGTGCGATAGAGCGCCGTGTCACGCGGCTGCGGCCAGGGAACGTTGTGGAAGCTGGTTTGCTTGCGGCACTGCTGGCATGACAAGTTGCTTTTCGACGGCGAAGGCGCGTGGCGATTGGATTTGATAAGCTTGTCATCGCGGCTCGTTGGGTTTTCTCTAGTTTATATTGATGGACACCTTGATAGCCGTTTCTTCGGGTTGGGGAGGAGAGATCGTTGCAAGGTTTGTCCATTGTCGTTTAGGGAACATTCGAGGCACGTGGAGTGTTTCTAGAATTATGGGTTGTATTGGGTCTGCGGGGTTACCTGCAAGGGCCGTGCAAGTGTACATGGCTAGTGCGTTTTAACTTCAGATCTGAAATACGTCGTAACGTGGTTGATAAGCGAGTCGCTCAGATAAGCGAGTCGCTCACTTCGTACAACCTTTATAACAAAAAGCTCAATTACACAACCACAACAAGTGAAATCGATTAAAACTACTCAGAACTATATACATCAGACATCTCTACTTCCTTCTGACAAGTGCACGCATTATGTCCTCTCTCGCCGCAAGTGCCACAGCGCCGTCCACCTGGCTCAGCCCTCCTTTGCCGACCACTCCTCGCCTGCGTTTCCTGCCGTATTTGCTCCTGTGCGCCTTTTTCATCTAGCAAGTCTTGTCCTTCTTGAACTGTAAGAGATCTTCCATGCCATACACGTGTCTTTTTTGCTCTCCGGCGTTTGCTTAGTGCCGCATTTGCTTGTTGAAGCGTTCGAACCTCGGCCGCTAATAACGCGTAGAAGTGCATCATTGCTTGCGCACCCTTGGCAAACTGGTCAATGGCACTGAAAATTGGCGTTGGCGAACTGTCTTTGCTTTTCCATGTCGTTCGGCGCGCGTCACGACCATAGATGGGGTGATAATGCCGATTGCAAAGCCAGTCTCGTCAAAGTTGTACAGGTCTGCGTCGGCGATGCCGTACTTGGCGCGTAGATTCTGCACCAGCGCGAACCACGCTCTGATTTTTTTAGGATCTTCGCAGAGGGCTCTCTGGTAGTCGTAGGGACGATTAAAACGCGTCTGGAGGTCTGGTTGTCGCTTAACAAAGTTGGATGCCCAGCGCTTTCCGACGCGTCTCGCGTCGCGCTCTGCAAGCAAAACATTGGCCATATCTTCCACGTCCGCCAACCTAGGCGGAAATCCTCGCGCATCTAAGTCGAGAATGTATTGGAGAAGAGCCTTCTCTTCTAGCTCTTTTAATTTCGAAGAATTGGCGCGGGTGTCGTGTCGAGAGCGTCGGCCGTTCATTCTGTCACGAAGTGTCGAGTATGGGACGTTGTAGGTCTTTGTGGCGGCTCGGATACTAAATTTTTGGTCTTTTCTTATAGCTTCGATAGCCAAAAGTATCCTACTTTCGAGAGAAGCTGATTCCATTTTTTGTTGTAGAGAAATAATAGGTTGAAGATGAGTTACGGTTGTTGACGTGGAAAGTGAGCGACTCGCTTATCTGAGCGACTCGCTTATCAACCACGTTACATATTTTTCAATAATTAAAATATTGTGCAACAGTTCGAATGGACGACGTACGAGTATGGACGTAACGCCTGGAGGCAGAACAAGCCAAGGATCCATGTTTATTACGTGTTCGTGCTCATTTAGCTGGCTATCGACGGATCTTACGCTTGACAAGTTTGCCAACATTCTAGACCCCTAAGTTTCCTGTACTTTTGATATGCTGCCATAGTTCTATAACCGGAAACTCCCCTGTAAGTACATAGAGAACATGAGTGCATCCTCGAAAAAACGTTGATTTCCCTGCAAAGCCTCGAATAAACCTTCCATGCCGTTATCCAAGCACCTAACAATGCAAGCCCCAGTTCTCGTTACTTTAGACAAGTCACAAGACGAGTGATATAAAGCAAAAGTTTATACAGTTGATAGCAAAGAGACAAAACAGTTGATGCCGTGCTTAGTTCACCGGAACCTGTGTCTTATCACTCGCTAACCAGGTGTCTTCCTGCCGGGTCCCCGGGGGCATCCAGGTGGCGTTGCTACCACCATGACCTCGGCCCCGGCCACCGTCATCGGACTTTTTAGGATCATCGCCTGCAGGAAGGCCATATCCGGTCGTGTAGGGATGTGGTGAAGAAACTGTGGATAGCGGTGAAGGACTTTCGAAAATACGTGCCGTATTTTGAGTGATGGGCAGCGAGGTGTTGAGAGGCAGCAGGCTCTCGGCTTTCACGTCAGTCATGGTCCGGGCACGACGGTCTGCCTTGTTCTGGTTAGTGCGGTCGTAAAAGTACAGACCCAGGAACGTGAGGATAATTCCAACGGCCTGTATCCTGGTTGTCGGACTCCGAAACCAAAAGATGGCAATACCGATGACGAAAACGCGTTTGATCAGACTTGCCACAGAATATGTGACCGGTGAGACGAGTGAAAGGAGAATAAACGCCAAGATATTCTGCGCAAAGTGGAACGTCCCGTTAAAAAAAAACTCAGCCATGAGGCGGCCATGGTCAAAGCTATTTGGGCTGCCGGTGAGATCGATCGATCCGTCGTGAAGAAAATCGCCTAAGATTTCGAATCCGTCTGACCATAGCCATATCGGTACCGTAGCAATAAATGCTAGTCCAGAGGAGTAGCAAAGCAGGTTCAGCTTGTCAAGCTTACGGCTTCTGGTGCCTAGCCCTTCAGCTTCGGCGCGGTTGGCTTCGTTGAAAAGGCGCTTAGAAAAGATGTTCTGAGTGACAAAAATGATTGTCGCCAGTAGTGCATAAAGAAGGCCCAGAAATTGTCCGCCGTTGAAGGTATGGCTGCCGGAACATGCAAGCATGACGCCAAGAGTTAGAGGGATGAGAGAGAGGTAGGTAGTCGTCGGGTACCGGATATCGAAGAAGAGCCGGTACGCGAAGACAGTGAAAAGGGGAGACAGGCCCTTGATCGTGTGCACAAGAGACACGGGGATCTTGGAAGTCGCTGTCGAGCTGAGAAGATGTCCACCAATCTGGAAAGCGGCCAGGGGGAGAGTGGTTCGAATAACGTCTGCCGTGGGGTATCGGATGCCATGTTTCAGAGCGGGGATGGTACGTTTTAGGGACGGGAAGATAGAGGCCAGCCAGGCCAGCAGCACGCAGTAGCTCGACACGAAAATGAACTGAATCAATGTCAATGTGGCCGGCTTGTCAAAGGCGTTGAGAATAGATTTTGAAGATGTGTTGGTCAGAGCGGAAGAGGAGTACCACATGACACAGAGAATCTAGGCAGAGGAGACAATACAAGTCAGTGAAAGGCCAGATTCCCGTTCGTGAAGGTTGCACATACCACCAATGTAGGAGATATGGGTGCCTTTAAAGCGTCTGCAATCTCATGAACGTTTTGGGAGGTGCTGCCAGACCGGGTGCGGATTGTTCGAAGAGCCTCGCCTAGACTCTTTTGTCTCGTGTGCCCATACGCCCGAGATGGCTGCCATTGGGCGGCTGGCAGTGATGCGAACCCATTTGCGTTTCCGTTCGGCCCTTGGGGGCTTGGAAGTCGAGCAGTCTCCTTGATGTCGAGATCTGGGAACTTCTCTAAGCCATTATTGGATGGCGCAGAACCCATTTTCCTGCTGGTAAATAACCGGCAGCCGGCTGCGTGCTTTGGCGTCAGATCGCGGAGGATTGTGCTGGTCGTGGTTGCGGCATAGGGCGTGGTCGGGTCGTTGTCAGGGGTGGATCAAGAGAAAGCCAGCCGCGTAAAGAATGACACGACATGCAAAACAAGCAAAGTTGGGTCTTGATGATTTCCCTTCTAGCAAGTCATTGTTGCATCTGAATTCGTGTGCTTGGGCTAGCCAGTCGGCTACAAAAACATCTGATCGGATTGGAATGTAATCGGAGTAGCACATAAGATCAGTACACCTCATTCAACACGAAGCACGTCCGAGATGCTTACGTCTCCCCCAAAACAGGCTGCGCCACATTTTAAATTTACGCCACGATGTGCACCAAACGGCATCCGAGATAGCTTTATCCAAAATTTCGCGTCGTCGCGCGTTGTTCATGGTTCTGCATTACATCCACAAGCCAGCAACTAAGCCCCCATACGCGGCATTTCTTGCACTTTCACTCCCAGGCAACAATATCGTCTTGTCTTCTTGGTCTAATACGATGGCGGGGCCCAAACCGACCAAGAACCAGCTACGACGAGCGAAGAAGAAGGAGGAAAGGAAGGCAAAGGTCAGTACAGCTGGCAACACAGTGATGTAAACACGTGGGCTTACATATTGCAGGCCACCTCGAAACTGGAGTCTCAGAATATCAGTAATGTGAGGCTTGAAGACGACAAGGAGAATACTCCGGCCCCCGGAACCGACGTCAAAAAGGATTCCGATGCAGACAGATCGGCGCAGGCCCCGGTGATTGCTGCCATCGATTATGAGGATCCTGCTTTTTCGCAGTTCAAGGATGTTTTTACCAAATTCGGCCCGGATCTGGAAGGAGACGACGTGGCAAGGGAAGCGAATGCGGGCAACCAGGGTGAGGTATTCATGGCCGACCAGTTCGATACGATTCCGGATGAAGACGACGAGAGCGGAAAGCCCAAGCTTTCGAAGAAGAAACGGAAGATGCTCAACACACTGTCGATTGCAGACCTGAAGGCCTCGGTGCGAAATCCTGAGGTAGTCGAGTGGAACGACGTGTCTTCCTCGGACCCGCGGCTGCTAGTAATCATCAAGGCACAGAAGAATATTGTTCCCGTTCCCGCCCATTGGTCTCTAAAGCGCGAGTACCTGTCCAGCAAGCGCGGTATCGAGAAGCCAGCCTTTCGGTTGCCGGCCTTTATCGCCGAGACAGGCATCACCGAGATGCGCGATGCAGTGTTGGAGAAACAGGCCGAGCAGACATTGAAGCAGAAACAGCGCGAGAGGGTGCAGCCGAAAATGGGCAAGCTGGACATTGACTATCAAAAGCTTTATGACGCCTTCTTCCGGTTTCAGACGAAGCCTTCGCTGACGCGCTTCGGCGACGTGTACTACGAAGGCAAGGAATGGGAGGCCGAATTCCGAAACTTTAAGCCAGGCGAAATCAGCGAAAGCCTGCAGGAGGCGCTTAGCATGCCCCCAAATTTTCCCCCTCCGTGGCTGCTCCAGCAGCAGCGCGTCGGTCCGCCGCCATCTTACCCCAACCTCAAGATTCCTGGTCTCAACGCACCGCTTCCGCCGGGCGCGTCCTGGGGTTTCCAAGCAGGCCAGTGGGGCAAGCCTCCTGTGGATGAGTACAACAGGCCTTTATACGGTGGCGATATTTTTAGCCTCCCAGGCACCGACGACAACGGAGGTGATACGGACGCGATAGCAATGCGTATGCTGGGCGAGCCGATTGAGCGGACGATCTGGGGCGAGCTCCAACCGCCCGAGGTCGATGAAGACGAGGAGGAGGAAGAAGACGAGGAGGAGGAAGACGAAGGTGAAGAAGCCGATAGAGATATCCCGGGTGGGCTGCAAACACCGTCGGGCCTAGAGACACCAAGTGGGTATGTTAGCTCTGTGCCGACGGACTACCCAGCGGCGCCGGTTGGCGTGGAGGCCAACATGGCAGGTGAGCTAGATCTACGGAAGCAGCGGCGTGGCTATGACACGGAGGCAGTGGCTGGAGTGTCGCGGTCGGCATATACAGTCATCCCAGAGCGCCAGGCACAGGCGCAGGGTTTCTTTGGCAGCGATCGGGCGTACGACCTGTCCAAGACGAACCGATCAGTAGCAGCAGTGCCTGTGTTGGGGCAGGATGATGATGCCGGTCGCAAGCGCAAGAAACCGGGCGATGTGGACGTGGCACTGGATCCGGATGCACTGCAGAGTCACGACGGCATCAGCAAGGAGGAGCTACAACGGCGGTTTGAGGAGGGCCGGCAGGACGAGGGCGTGGGAGCGCAGTGGAAGAAGCAGTACGATGACGACCTCAGCGAGATGATTGCGCAGGAGAGCCGGAAGCGACAGAAGCGGGAAGAAGAGCGGCGGGGTGGCGGAGCAGAGAAGAAGGAGGCCAAATATCGGTTCTAGCGAGCTGTTTGTTGCATCCGTGCTGTCATTTTTCATCCCTGTTGGAATATCCTTTGTACATTACGAATGGTTTTGGCGTTGGCAGGAAAACAGACGGAAGCTGTTTGGTATCTTGATTATTCAAACTTCGGCAGCTTACAGTCCAGCAGCCCAATGCACATCTTGCTGTCATGGGTGACTATTAATAATACCATGAAGCGGCCAGCGGCTCAATCTATTAACCAGTCTTCTATTTCAATGCCCATGCTTCGACCCAGACTACGGACAACCTCCCATCCAACGTTGACGCGCCACCTGCCAGCACGGTCCATGGGGTCATTGCCAGCGGCGCCGACACGCAACAGCAGGCGCAGACTTCCTAGCGTGGCAATGGCCATGCCGACATCCCCGTCCACGATAGCAGCAGCCGAGTTCCGGCCTGTGGAGGCAAGGGGCGGTGCATGTGTCCACTCGCTGCGGACGGCAGCAAAAATGGCCAGCATGCGCTCCAAGGCAAAAGCGTGGGCGCCCAGCAATTTGCGTGAGATCCTGCGGTGCTTGCTACGAGGTCCCGGGCGGCCGACGAAGCCGCCGCCGCGTCGCCGCTTACGACCGTGGTGGAAGGTTGAGAAGAGAGTCAAATCATTCTTGGGGCTGTTGTGAGAGGCGAGATAAGCACAAAGGAGAAAGAGCTTGTCGGTCGTTGGTAGCAGGGAGGAGAGGTCCCGGGAGGAAAAACGAGGGATGGTTGTTGGTACAGTATCCGAGCTCGCTGCTGGTGCTGGAAGAGCTTGTAATGCCAGCTTCGAAGCCACGACGAGGCTGGGATCAACCAGCGACTCGTCCTGAAAATGGACGCGGGCGGCAATTAACAGCTTCGAGAACTCGCGAGGACCGTGGGTACCGGCCGCTACAGGCGCGGTGAAGCGCGGCCATAGGGCGGTGCAGGCCTCCTGGAATGCAGGTAAGGTGCGACCGGCGGTCTTGGCGAGGGCATCATGCACGGCGCCGCAGAGGCGTGTCCAGAGTTCGAGTGTTTCTTCCGGAGAGGCGTTGGCCAAATCGGTCGGAGGAGAGCGGGCGAGCAGCGTAACAAACTCGGTTTTTGTGTAGTTTTGAAAGTGGACGTGAGGCACGAAGCTGGTGCGCAGCAGCGACGGGGAGGGGAAGGTGACAATGAAGACGGTTGTCAACCGGGGGATCTATTAAGGGACGCTGGTCAACACAGAGCACGGCAAAGAAAACCAGACAACGCACGATTTCTGAAAGGCGAGCCAGGCCGGGCAAAAGCGTAGCTGGTGCCTCTCTTTGGTGGTCAATGGCATCTAAGACGAGCACAAAGCGCCAATCGTCGGGATAGTCAGGATACTTGAGCATTTTGGAGAGCTCGACGGCCAGCTGGGAGAGGGACTCGCAGCGCCGAGCCAGGGGGGCCCGCCAGTGGATATCATCAGCCACTCGCTCGATGACACGCTCGAATAGATGGCGGGCAGTGACACATTCGCCCGAGGTGATAATGGCATAGCCAATCTTTCCCAGAGATTCTTCGGCCCCCGTTTCGTCATAGCTAGCGGTGGCAAGCCGTTGTAGAAGTGCGGTGGTCACGACGCTCTTGCCGACAGCTTCAGTTCCGTGTACGACAATATTTCCACATGGTGCTGCCGCTGGCTAGATGAGCAGGGTCACGGTTAGAATGAGTTATCGCAGTGTCGTCATGAAAGTCAAGGTTCACTCACGTCAAGCAGCGTTGCCAGAGTCCGAATCTGCTGGTCGCGGCACGGGTAGTTCTGGAGTAGATCGGCGTAATATGACTCGTCGCCTTTTTTGAAGAAGGTGGAGGGGGTCATGGTAGTCGGCACATCCGCGGAAGACTGGCAACATATGGACGTCGAGTTAATGACAGGACGCGATCCACGCGTTTGTTGAAATATTTGCGCTAATCTATGTCACGTGAGTCGGACAACCCTACTGTTTGGTCCTTGCTTTGTTTAGCCGCAATTTTCGTAATATACCGTGAGCAAGATTCTAGGAACTACCCAGCCGGGTTCAGTATTATGTTAGTAGGCTCTTTAGAATAGTAAACGAGGGAACGGATGCCATCCCGTCCGGGATATGTAGACTTCCTGTGATCTCGCCAACTAGTTACTATGGCTTTGTAGTCTTGGTTTTTATCGTCAATACTGAACAGGTCATCTATATTTATGACTAAAGAGCCATAATATGATAGTCACGGTATCCAGGAAACTATTGAGTCCCTTCGGGTGTTAAAGAGTGGTTGGTATTTGTTAGATTTGTGTGTTATTCGGGCTGTCTAGTTTCTTCATAAGATGTTCACAATAATTATTGATAAGTCAGTCGTCTCCTGCACAACATTCCGACAAGTTTCCTGTCGTGCTGGTGTCTTCACGCTCACATTCCATGCAAAAATCCACGAAAGATATCTTATACCACGCAAGACGGCGTTCAGATTTGGTTCATATATCCATGAACAGAACACGACCCGAGGGAAGCTAGGTGCCACAAATAGAAGGAATAGATTCTTGTACACAGCCCACAAAAGGAAACTTGTTTCGAGCTTGAAGCCTCCCCTGGAACTAGATCTCCCCTCTATACAAACTACTACAGACACACGCTAAATGGCGACTTGACTCCCTTTTTTGTGGTCCCTTCAATTACACGCTTAGTTCTTCTCCAGCTCGGCCAGGATCTTCTCGCCCTTTGCCCGAGCCGAAGCGAAGTCGCCCACCATGTAAAAGGCACCCTCAGGGAGGTCATCACCCTCACCGCCAAGGATAGCCTTGAACGAGGCGATGGTGTCCTTCAGATCGACCAGCTTGCCCTCAATACCAGTGAAAACCTGGGCAACCGTGAACGGTTGGCTCAGGAAACGCTGAATCTTGCGGGCACGCTCGACGGTAAGCTTGTCAGCCTCGGACAGCTCATCCATACCCAGAATAGCGATGATGTCCTGAAGCGACTTGTACTCCTGCAGAATCTGCTGAACGCGCGTGGCTGTGTCGTAATGGTCGTCGCCGACGATACGCGGGTCCAGCATACGCGACTTGGAGTCAAGGGGATCGACAGCAGGGTAGATACCCAGCTCAGAAATACCACGAGACAGCACAGTGGTAGCGTCCAAGTGAGCGAAGGTGGTGGCCGGGGCGGGATCCGTTAGATCGTCAGCGGGCACGTACACGGCCTGCACCGAGGTAATAGAGCCCTTGTTCGTCGTGGTAATGCGCTCCTGCATGGCACCCATGTCGACGGCCAGTGTGGGCTGGTAACCGACGGCAGAGGGAATACGACCCAGGAGAGCAGACACCTCGGAACCAGCCTGCGTGAAGCGGAAAATGTTGTCGATGAAGAGAAGCACTGCGTTTGGTTAGACTGCGGCATTCCTAGGAGGCATATATCACAGCAACTTACCATCCTGGCCCTCCTCATCACGGAAGTACTCAGCAACGGTCAGACCAGTCAGAGCGACACGGGCACGGGCACCAGGGGGCTCGTTCATCTGACCGAAGACAAGAGCCACCTTCGAATCGCCATCGAGCTGAATGACAGAGGTCTCCTGCATTTCGTGGTACAGATCGTTACCCTCGCGGGTCCGCTCGCCGACACCAGTGAAGACAGAGTAGCCACCGTGCGCCTTGGCGATGTTGTTGATGAGCTCCTGAATGAACACAGTCTTGCCGACACCGGCACCACCGAAGAGACCAATCTTGCCACCACGAGCGTAGGGAGCCAGCAGGTCGACAACCTTGATGCCGGTCACCAGAATCTCGGCCGTGGTCGACTGCTCGGTGAAAGCGGGGGCATCGGCGTGGATAGACCGTCTCTTGTCCGTCTTGATCGGGCCACGCTCGTCGATCGGGTCACCAGTGACGTTCATGATACGACCAAGAGTAGCGGGGCCGACGGGGATGGTAATGGGGGAGCCAGTATCCGTCGCCTTTGCGCCGCGGACGAGACCCTCGGTACCATCCATAGAAATGCAGCGTACAGTGTGCTCACCCAGATGTTGCTGTTAGGGTCAGTCTACTGGGCGATATTTGTGCCATTGATTGTGGATATGAAATGTGAAGTGTGGGCACATACGGCAACCTCGAGGACAAGCTTCTGGCCATTGTTCTGGGTCTCAAGGGCGTTCAGAATGGGCGGAAGCTTCTCCGTGTCGAACTTGACTGGAGAGTGAACGTCAGCGGGAAGTCCCGGAATTGCCTTGTTTGTATATCCAGGGGATGGCATGTGTCATGCTCGCTTGCTCGTGCAAGATGCTGCAATGGGTGGTGAGAAAAATCTTACCGTCGACGACGGCACCAATGACCTGCGGGATTTACGGTTAACGACGAGGCCGACGATGCACAGCAAACAGAACAGAATTGTCTCACCTGGTGGATCTTGCCATCACCGACACCTGCAGTGCTGGCATATCTGCTGCCCAGGATCAAAGAGGGAGCTGTGAAGCCCGCAGCCGGCCGGATGGTGCGAGGCGTTGTCAGGGACGAACGGGCTACTCGAGCCGCTCGAGCGAAACTGGCGCTGTAAAGAGTAAAGTTTTGTTAGCAGGAAGCTCAATTGAATACCAATTGAGTGTAGGAAGTCATCGAGTTATCTAATGCAAGCTCTACTAACCTCTTGAACATCTTGTCGATGGTACAGAACGCTCCGCGATGAATGTAAGGAAAGAAGAAAGAAGGAGGTTGCGGAGGAGGTCGGGAAAAAAATGCGAAGCAAAACGGGAGCTCCTAGTCTACGGACTTTACGTGCGCTTGTTTTGGGTTTCTGCCTAGGCGGGAATAATTAAAAGCCTCAGGCATTAATATATCCTCCTTCCTCCCGAGCGATCCCGCTCTTCCCAATAACCGATGCCCCACCTCGGATACCCACAGAGATCAGGCTTTTCGTGCGAAAGGCACGCAAAACGAGGAGTCCAGTCGTACCCCTCGCACACGTGACTTCGGGTCAGCTTCGGGAAACAATTAAAAAGGAAAACGCGACATGTCACGTGCAATCATACTTCTAACGACAGCTGGACTTTAACGCCAGATAACCAATTTTCTGGCGGACAGTCCTCCGTAATGAAGCGATGCTAGTATGAGGCCTTTACGATCTACCAACTAACTCCCAATCGCGCTCTTTCGGGTTAAATTGTGGACTCCAAAGCCAAGACCTAGCAAGGTTAACAGAGTACAGAAATAGAAGACGGTTGAAGAAACAGGATGGGAAAGGACAGGTTGGAGATCAAAGGTGGTGATGGCGACAGCTGCTCGAGGTTGCTTTAGAAAGGCTTGGATACGTACGATGGCAGTCCGGCAGGGAACATAGAGGTGTGTCCAGTTGTTCCGCTCATTCCACCTCATCCTGTGTCTGGTTAGTGCCGTTCCGAACCTCCCGCGCAGACCGATTTCATTCCGATTGTTATACGTACGGCGTCGTGAAAAAGCGTGTCCCGTGGTCAACGCGGCTAAATCCGCCAAAATCTTTGTCATCCGAGCTCAGGACGGTTTTGTAGGTGCCGGCCTGGTCAACACCGACACGATAATCTGCAAAGGAAGAGGTTGGGTGGAAATTGAAGACAAAGAGCAAGCCAGCTCTCTCAAAGACGATGACCTTGTCGCTGTCATTCTTGAGAGAAATGTATGCCTGAGGCGAGTGCAGCCAGCCGAACTTGGCCTCCAGTAGGTTCATGGCACGGTCGAAGTTGTTGAGAAATTGATATCTCAGCAAGGGGTCTTGGGTCAGGTTCAGTTGTCGCCTGGCGTACCAGAATGAGTTGTCGTTGCCCTCGCGGGGAAAGTCCAGCCACTCTGGATGGCCAAATTCGTTGCCCTCAAAGTTCAAGTAGCCCTCGCCACCAAGACTATGGGTCAAAAGACGGATCATCTTGTGCAAGGCCATACCGCGGTCAATCACGGGCGTCAGTGGCGTCAGGACAGACATGTTTGTGTACAGCTCGGCATCGCAGAGGTGCATCATGAGGGTTTTATCGCCGACCAGACTAGTAGAGTGTTAGTGCTGCCACAGAGAGGCGGACAGGGCCTTAGATGGTAGCCTTACGCCTGATCATGGCTCTCGCAATATGCGATAGTCTTCTCGCCATGTCGCCTGTTTGTGAGCGTCCAGCAGATGTCGGCTACATCCCAATCCTCGTCCTTTTTTTCCTTGATGATCTTGATCCACATGTCGGGGATGGCCATGGCTAGACGATAGTCAAATCCGACGCCGCCGAGGGACATGGGCAGACACAGGGCCGGCATTCCAGAAACATCTTCCGCAATTGTGATGCAACTGGGGTATAGCTCGTGGAGCATTGTGTTGGCCAGCATGAGATAGTTTATGGCCTCGTCGTCAACAGAAGCACCAAAGTATTCGTGATAGCCGCCGGAGAACCCCCTATCGATTGTCAGGCACACGGAGACATAAGTGATGGAGTGAACACGCACGTTCCAATACCATGGTGGGTGTAGAGCATGCTTGTGACGCCGTCAAAACGGAAACCGTCGAAGCGGTACTCGTCCATCCAAAAACGCAGGTTACTTAGCAAAAACCTCAAAACCTCGTGGTGGCCGTAGTTGAACAGCCTGCTGTCCCATAGTTCATGTTGGCCCTTGCTGCCGCCGTGGAAATATTGGTGGTCAGTCCCATCAAACTCGTTGAGGCCATCAAGCACATTCTTTGACGCATGGCTGTGAACGACATCCAGAAGCACAACTAGGCCCATGCCATGTGCAGTGTCAATGAGCTCCTTCAGGTCTTCTGGCGTTCCATAGCGGCTGCTGGCAGCAAAAAAGTTGTTGACCTGGTAGCCAAAGCTGGCATAATAGGCATGCTCCATGATGGCCATCAGCTGGATGGTGTTGTACCCCAGTGACTTGATTCTCGGAAGCATATTCTTCGTAAACTCCTTGTAGGTTGCAACTCTCTGCTCAGGCGAGGATATGCCGACGTGGGCCTCGTACACACGAACGCTCAAGGGCTGTTTAGGCTGAGCATTCTTGAAGACATACTTCTCCGAGTTTGGCGGGTTCCAGAAACGTGCATCGTATGCTGGCGAAACGGACAGTTCCTGTGTGACGTATGAGATCCACGCAGGCAGTCGGTCGATTCTGTCCCCATTAGGCAGCGTGAGAGATATCTGCAGGACAACGTAAGTATGGACAAAGTAGACGTTCAGAAACTCAAGTACCTTGATTTTGGACTTGTGGGGGATGGCCGCTTCACCGCTGGCTGTGGGGGGCAGCGTTATCTCAAACACTCCAAAGTCGTTCTTCCGCATAGGGTGAGAGCTACGGTCCCAATTGTCTTTGCTTGTTAATGCGGCAACGAATGCAAACGCGGCCAGTTGATCTACTCACTGAAGTCTCCAATGAGGAAGGCTTGGGTGGCATTTGGTGCCCATTCGCGATAGACAACATTGTTTTTGCGGTCCACATTGAAACCGAACACATTGTAGCCCTGTAAAGAGTGTAAAGAGAGGTTCGAGTTTAGTTTGGAAGCAATGGATAACTGCCAGCGAGGCGCAGGAGACCAAGCTGTACTGTGAGGTTTTGCTGACCTTGCTGAACTTGTCCAACCCGCCCTCGGTCGCGTCAATGGTGCTAATCCACTCGTTTGTCTTCGCGAAACGTCTTTTGAGAGCATTCTTGAATGGCGACAACCATGGGTCAATGACAGTGACACCTGTCGTCCAGCCCCTCGTCAGTCGCAGTCTTCAAAAGCATGATCGTCGTGGCGGGGTCACCTGTTCCGTCCCGAGGCATCTCCTCGATGGTCGCATCGGACGTGACAGTGGTTTTTCTCTCTTCACTCATTGTCCGTCTGTATTACTCTAATCGTGTTGTCGAAGAAGAAATTGAGTGGCGGAGACGGTGGAGGAGAGGAGCTGCTCCAGGTGGTGTGCTATGTTGAGGAGTGAGCTATGGGGAAGCAACCATTAAATACTATGGGGCGATAAGGTAGCTTCTAGCCCAATTGTTGCAGGGGAGGAGCGCAACAGTAAAGACAGGATATTACGACTGCCCGTACGGAAAAGACACTCATGTTTTTGGGGTGCACCCATATAGATTTATTGGCATTGCATACGTACCCAGTACCGCCTTTTTGTTTCTGTCCAAAGAGCAGTATGCCGCATGCCAGTGATTTCCAAAGCTGGTTTTCATGACGTCGTGGCGAATTTTCTATCCATTTAGCGGGCATCTCTGTCCAATCAGAGCCCGTACGCCCTGGCTGGAATGCTGGACATGGCCACCATGCGAACCGGCCAGACCAGACCACGTATGCCAACTGCCTGATAGTTTCCAGAGTGGCCTAGCTTCAGTGGCTGCCACCCGGCTGTGTACGAGTATGTTTGGAGTGCTGTCTGGGTCATGTGGCACAATTCTTATCACCTTTGCGGCTAAGCGCTCATGGCCACGGGAAAGACTAGGTGCATTTTCCATTGCATTAACTGATAGTAGCACGACAGCGTTCATCTATCTGATCAAATATCGCCAACTATCAGCAAAGCCTGCTGTGGGCGATTCTGCCAAACGAATCAAGGCCTATAGCCTACCACATCAAGCAGGGCAATTTGCCACGACTATCGTCCTATCTCCATCGTTTAGGCCTCGCTTGACTGTTCCGCGCCGCCAATTTCGCAGCTGCTTCGCATCGCGCCGGACCGCTTTCCGATCAGATAACCCGGCCTCTCCCAGGCTTGCAGCCCGCTGACAAGCTGTCGCGTCGCGTCCCCTCTTAAGAATGGTACCCTCCAAAGTCTAAATAGCCGCAACATCGACCATGCTAGCCATGTCGCGGCCACGATCCACAGCCTTTTTCAGGGCAACTCTTCCGACCTCCACCAGACCCCTCGGTCGCCACCGGTTCCCCACGTCACCAGCCATGTCGACTACTGCTCGGAGGATGCAGAACTTTTCCTCGGGCTTTTCTAGCACCTACGACTCGTCTGAAGATGGCGGGCGGGGTCCTATGTTCAACAAGCTGAGGCTCGGCGTGCCGCAGTTTTACCCGCGAGACTTGAAGAAGCGCGTCGACGACTACGTTATCGGCCAAGATAGGGCAAAGAAGACGATATGCGCAACAATATTCAATCACTACCAGCGATTGCGACGCAAGCAGCGGCAAGAAGACGCGGACCGTTTATGTAGGGAGCGATTGCAGAGGCAGCGGTTTTTCCGAGACAGGGAATTGCACGAAAGACACCGGGAATCGCCTGATAATAGCGATGGTTCGTAACAGGTCCTTCCATGTGTCGCCCACATGGCTGACAGGCTATTTGAACACAGAGGAACCTATGAAAGACTTCGACGGCTTCGACAGCAAATCCAACACCGGCGAGCCGGTTGGCGGGTTCTACATACCTGAAGACCCAACGCTCCCGGATGAAGTGAAGATCGATAAAAGCAACCTGCTCCTGATTGGCCCGACGGGTGTGGGTAAAACATACATCCTCGAGTATGCAGTGCCTCTTCCACTCCGACCAATTCGTGAGCAGTGCTGATCATGCATGTCTTTCCAGGACCCTGAGCAGCAAGTTAAACGTCCCGTTCACGATCAGCGATTGCAATGGCTTCACACAAGCGGGGTACATTGGACAGGATGTCGAGTCGTGCATCGAGCGGCTTCTCATCGAAGCAAACTACGATGTGCGGGCAGCCGAATATGGTATTATTGTGCTGGACGAATTCGACAAGATTGCAAGGCGCGAGACCGTCCATGGTAGGGATGTGGGCGGCGAGGGGGTACAACAAGCTCTTTTAAAGCTCGTTGAGGGCACGAGAGTCACGGTAAATGTCAAGGACAACCGGTCGCGCTCTGCCAGCCCAATCACCAGCACGTACGGATCGCCGAATTCCACGCCGCCACCCCAGGTAACTCCTCCGTCAGGCAAGGTCGATCAGTACACTGTCGATACAAGCAATATCTTGTTTGTCTTTGCAGGTGCCTTCGTGGGCCTAGACAAGCGTATCATCCGGAGAGTGGCAAAGCCGTCACTGGGTTTTGGGTCAGAAATCCGAAGTACGGGGGATTCCTCAATCTCGGGTAGTAGAGCCGTTCTACCTGCAAAGCTGTTTGCCCATCTACCACACCAGCCCACGTTGCCTGACCCGACTGGCTCCAGCTTCACATCGCTTGATCTTGTCAGTCCGACAGATCTCCAGGCCTTCGGCTTTATCCCCGAGCTCATTGGTCGCGTGCACAATATCTGTGCATTAACCCCTCTGTCGACAGATGAGCTCTATCGCATCTTGACCGAACCAAAAAACAGTCTTGTGGCCCAGTACACCTCGTTGTTCGATACATACCCAAGCAAACTACAGTTCACTCAACGGGCCCTGTATGCCATTGCTGAACGGGGTTCCAAGGCTGAAACAGGTGCCCGCGGTTTGAAAATGGAACTTGAGCGAGTGCTAGCAGAGCCCATGTTTGAGGCCCCCATGCCATATGTTCTTATCACTGAAGGATGTGTGAAGGGTACAGAGAAGGCAGGATATTGGGGGAAGGATGGGCGGTTCGAGATCCAGAGGCGGATTAGGGACGAAGACGAGGGTTTTGGTGGTCAATCCAAGGCGACACCACCGCCACCTCCATCATCTGGGTCATCATTCGAGCAGCTTCGACAGGAAGGTCAAAGTGGCGCATAACATAGAAGAGCATCTGCCAGTCTTCCTGCTTTTTGAAATAATTGTTGCACATGATTTGTCTCCGCCAGACCTACGTCGACTCAGTCGTTCTTCTCTCGGAAAATAGCATTCACAGAGAACGAAAACTGATACAATTGCGGTTTCAGTATTTACATGTTTCTGTGGTCTCAAAGAGCAAAAGGGAGCCCTTCTGTTCCTCTTTACCAATAACTCCCCGCACTCCGATGATAGTCCTGCGAGCCGCCAACCTCGTTTCCCTATCCTACTTGTTATTCCACCATGACGATGCGTGGTTCTCGAAATTAGTGGCCAGCAGGCGGCGATTGGATCTGACCCTTGCCAGTGTAGCCCTCGGACGAAATTCCCGTAAGCGGGTCGGACTTCTGCTCCTGTTGACGAGGTGTGGTGTTAGTAATCCATACGTTCTTGTTCGTTCTTGTTCTCGGGCCAGGCATCCGTACCTTGAGCTTTTCGTTGGCAGCCTCCTGCCACTCACGGCTCATAGATGCAGGGGCATTACCAGCGAACATTCTCATCGAAGAGAAGAGCAGCAGGCTGGCACCGACACCAATAGCTGTGTAAAGAGCAACCTTCTTGGTCTCGCCCGGCGGCGGCAGAGCGCGCGGGCCATGGGGGCCGAAGGCAATCCAGTAAGCTGTTGCGATAAGAGTCAATTGTTAGCTTCTAAAGCTTTTCAGCAAGAAAACGAAAATTAGAAAAGGCCTAGAGGATGCTGTCCTCTCTATAGACATTGCGCAAGCTTGGTAATGCATGCCGATGCCAATTGACGGCTAGAGGGGTTTGATTCAGGGAGAATGTGGCCACATATTCCAACCGCGGAAAAGTCGGCAACATTCAATTGGAATAGCAGACGTACCAGCCTTCTTTTCCTGGAGCGTGAGCTCCTTCCAGTTCTCCTTCATGCGATCGCGCAGGCTCATCCAAAGTTCAGCCTGCTCCTGCAGCGGAAGGCCCTCCCACCGCTTTTCGAGGTTGGCCAGGGTCGGGTTGGAGATGGCGTGCGTCGAGGCAGCACGGCAAGCCAGAGAAATCTGCGACTGCTGCAAAGCGGCGCGCTGGGCGCGCACCAGGGTCGTCGGCCGGATACGGAACATGATGCTAGATGGACGTCGGACGGTTTCCAAAAAAAATTGTCGTGGCAGGGCGGGTGAAGAGTGGAGGTTTGTCGACAGAAGACGAAGCAAAAAAACTCTCTTTGTCACTGCGCGGCCGTATGCGGACGGACTGGTCGAATTGTTGGTTTGGTAGCAGTTTGTCACACGGAGACTTTCGCCGCGAAGAGCGAAGCGGAAGCAATAATTTCGTGGGTTGCTGCTTTTCGGGATCGTATGACAGAAAAAAGCGGGTTTACGGAACGATGGCGGCCACCAGGCGATTTCGCATAGGTAATCACGAATTGTGGGGTATCTTAATCGTTCTCGTAAGACTCCAACCGGCAACGAAAACATTGAGTGATTTTGAGGGTGCCATGCGCATGATCACGTGATAGGACCATTCCTTATCGCACGGTCTCTAGGCGCCATCAACTCTTCGATTCTTGATCAGAAATAATAGCATTTGACAACGGTAGCACGTTTATTTTGGTATATTTAAATGAAGGACTCGAATGTTTGCTAATCCAACTTTAAGATGATTTGGTCGTTGATGTGACACATTCAGAGGGTGGAAGATACTGTGTAATATAGTAATACTCGTTTAGGGATAAATATCGCAGCTGTCCTTACAGTCTATGACTTTGCTACGGCAAATTAAGGTGGCCTTTTACTGTATTGCCCTTTAGTCACGTGGCTCAGTCACGTGGCCTGGTTTGTCATAAATAGGGACTTGCGCTGCGCGCAAGTCTGTAGAAGAATCATCGAAAAAACAATACATCAAATCACATCAGAATCAAATCAGTTCGCAGTGCTTTGTTCGATCGCTTTGCTCTTTTACCTGCTCCTCAGGCTATTCCTTTATTCGTTCTCTTTCATCTGTCTCGAGTGAATTTCCTTTATTGTCATACATTCCCTATTGTCATATCTACGATTTATCACGACCTGTCTTTCTTTTCACCAAGGTGACTGGTTTCTGAGGGCGCATTCAAAGCAGCCATCGGCACCAGTTTCCTGTGTTCGGCTCACCGCCCACGACCACGTAACAAGTGGTAGCAACTCTTTTTTCGACAAAACCGCCTTGCTCCCTGCCTCACGTCGCAGTCTCGACGCGAAAATCAACCGCCAACCTGGCTTCTGCCGCCAACTTCGACCACCGGCACGATCAGCAAGGCACTTCCTCACACCGCGCAGAATCAGTGACCAGCGCCACCTCCTCGCAGTCCGACGCCTCAAAAAGGAACACGAGGGATTTCACTGAGCCCTCGGGTTCCCCCGTCAAGAAGGGCAAGAACGTCGAGTACGCGCCGCAGCTGCTCGGCCCAGAGGCGCTTTACGCCATACCTGCCATCGCCAGCCCTTCGACACGCTCGCGCACCACGCCGCCCACCAACTTCGAGGAATCCCCCCCGGACACTGTGCGCCCTCGTGCAGCCGACAGAAGCGAATCTCGCCCGAGAAACACCGCAAACGCTCCAAACACGTCGCCCAGGAAGCCATACGTGCTAGGGAGCGACAGCGGCATTTGCGCATCGGGGCCATCCAGGCAGCCAGGCGAGTCAACCTCCAGACCGCGCCATCCGAAATTTCCGCGACCCACAGATAGAGCTGGTCGACAGGCAGGACAGGGAATTCCCCCCCCTGACCCCTGGACAGATCAAAACGACCCCCTTCGGTATCACTCTCAGGCACCCATGGACCAGCACCCCCCAGCACCACCAGCGCAAGCGAGCGGGAATGGATATACCAGGTTCCCAGGAAATCAGCAAGGTCCACCGGCGCAGACGAATTTCGGAGGAGGGCCTGTTTTCCCTGGCAATGGTCCAGGCAGTCCCTCAGGGTTCAATTTCAACAATGCCCCACCCCACCCCTTTCAAGGAACCCGGAACGCTCCCCCTGCGCCCATTCCCCCTCAAGGAGGTTACGGTCCGATGCCCGGTGTTCCAGCAGATATCACCATGTGGCGGCTGTCCCCTTTCGGGACCCTTGTCGAGGACTCCGTCATGTGGGCCGTCTTGCAGGGCTCTACCGTCAACCCAGACGGGAGTCTCCAGCCCCGTCCATGGCAAGCAGAATGGCCAAAACGATGGAAAGCACCAGATGGGCGGACGTTCGACGAGGCCCAGATGCAGGCGCTTTTCCCAGCCGGGACCCAGCAGCCCTCTCGAACCCGACCGCGTCCACTGTACACGGGCAGCAACAATGGTGGAAATCCCCCTGCTCGGAGCAACGGTCCTGTGCCTGGCCCTCAGTACGGCATCCCGACCACGTACCGTTTCCAGAATCCCCCCATGCAGCAGTCATCAGGACGCCGGAATTCAACCACTGGACAGCAAGATGGTTCTTTTCCTTGGGACGAGGCTCCGCCACCGCCCTCTAACTCGTTCCGCGGTCCGGCGCGCTCTGAGAACTCCAACCCGTACGAGGATCTCATGCGCGCCATGCGCGAAATCTCTGGGGGAGCAGCACCACGCCCCAGCCGGCAGTGGAAAATCAGTGACGTTGGGTTCTTCCACCCCGACGCCACTGAAAGCGAGCACAAGGGGCTCCCTATCTTCAACCAGGGAAAGTTTGTGGTGTACCGAGATGTCGAGGACTTCATCAAAGCTGTGGGCGATGCCCTAGACTTCGATGATAACGGTGAAAGAGCCCTCATTGTCGGACAGGACCTTTGGCGGCAGCTTCGCGGCGAAGCCCTGACGTGGTATAAGAAGCAGCTCAGTGACCCCGACCGGCGGCAATTAGCCAGGGCCTGGGCTGCGATGGAATACGCGTTGAGGGAGAGGTTCGCATTGCACAGCATCGAAGCAAATGCCTGGCTGCAGGCCAATTCTTTCACGAAGGAAATGCACCTGGCAGACAAAGACGTCCGAAATTTCGCCACGGAAGTGCTGCAGCACGCGCGGGCCGCCGGCGATCGGGGAAACTTGCCTGGCCTTGAAAAGGTGTATCTGCGCCTTTACCCGGAACTGCGTGCATTGGTCAATCGGCCAACTACCGACTCTGTGGGCGACTACCTCGCGCACATCAAGGAAAAGGCCCGCACTTTTCGCGACGTCTTGCTCGAGCGGCAAAAGGGCACGAGATCTGCCCACTTCACCTCGCCCGCGGAAGATGCTCAAGACGAGTCTGCCCACTACAACCAGCACGGACAGCAGTACGAGTACAACCGCGGGTACGGTGATGACCGCGGCCGTCCGTCATACCGGCGCGATGAGCCGTACGGAGGCAACAACTGGTACGTCCGGTCCGGCTCCCGCCGAGAGCAGAACCCGTGGAGAGGAGACCAAGACAGATCCCCCTGGCACAGAGATCGGTACAGATCCTCTTGGAACAGGGGCCAAGACCAGTTCCCCCAGCCTCGCCAGAATCCATACGAGGCACTGCCCCCGCGAGGCGAAGACAGACGCCCGACCCCAGATCCTTGGTCAGAGCGACATCAGCCGGTGACAAGCCAGAAGCCACCTGAGAACCGCAAGCCAGGAAACGGACCAGAGGACAATGCGCCCCAGAAGGAGTACCACCAGCCGAGGAGTGATTCGTACCCTCCCCCGGCAAGCGGCCACCAGCGCCAGTACTCTGGGCAGACAGACCCACGTCGGGTTCGCTTCCGACCCAGACGTGCATTCTATTTTCTGACCAATGACCCAAACGACGCCAAACCCGAAGTGCTTTTCGACGATTCCACGGAATTTACCACCCAAATGGCAAATCTCCTCGAGAACGGGTACTACATGGACGGCTACAAGGTCATTGAGGTGCAAGACACCAGCGTGGAAATTCCCCAACCAGAGGCGGAGAGCTCCAACTTTGGAAATGAATTCTTTCACGCCAGCACTGGTCCCGACACCAGCTTTCAGGACCAGAAGCGGCCACCACCCTTGCCGGTAATCGAGGCCTCTCTTACGCCCCTCGAGCACCACCAAAAGGGTCAGCGGCACACCTACTTCCACCTGCCTATCCGCTTCGCCAGGCAGGGGGAAGACGTCACGGTGTGCGCAGACACCGGAGCAAGCGGAAATCTCGTCAGCAGGGAGTTTCTCCTCAAACACTGCAACAACGCGAAATTCGCTTCGGTCGAGAAAAATGTCAGCGCTGTGGGAAGCAAGGTGCAAATCACCGAGACAGCGACCTTTGACATCTTCATCCCGGGATGGGTGAAATCGCGCCGCCACTGCGGACACGCCACCATCACCGCGGATGTCATCCCCGAACTGGAACCCAACATGCTCCTGGGAATCAGTTCACTTCACGCGTGGGGTGCGAGGATCGACGTTGTGAAAAGCACCATGACGTTCCGCAGCATGCAGAACCTGTTCACCCGTGGGCAGACTTGGATTCCCCGCTCCACGATCAAGGTGTACAACCATGCAGACATCGAGATCCCGGCGTACTCCACCACATTTGTCCGGGCGCGCTACCCCCAGCTGAGCGACGCGACCCTCCGCAACCGTCATGGAGCCGTGGACGACTATCTTTTCGTGGGAACAGGGGCATGCGCCAACGCGACGCTCAATTCCAGCACGCCACACCTTGTCCCGGTGCACAACAACACCCCCTTGCCCTTGGTGATCCGAAAAAACCGTCAAATTGGCTCTATTCATGCCATTGACAACATCACCACCAAGGATCGGGTCCATTTCGCCCCAGCATTGTGGTACGCAATGAGGGAGAATGGACAAGGGGACTTCGAGGAGGAAGATTCCGCCCATTTCGCGTCACCACCGGAAGGACCCTTTGGGAACCAGATCCCCGCCTACGGCATTGACAAGCCGGAGGACGTGCCGCACACCACGACCAAAGGAGGGACGTCTATCTGCAACAACGACGTGGAATTTCACCAGAAACTGGCTGGTCTCCTCGACAAGCACAAGGTGATCTTCACCGACAGAGGCATCGTGCCCATGGACGAGGACAGGAAGATGCGGATCAACCTCGTCGACAACTGGCAATTGTCTGGCGTAACGATCAAGAAGTACGCGCTCGGATTGAAGGACCGTGCTGTGGTGGATTCCACCATGGACAAGATGCACAAGGATGGGAAGATGGATTGGATGTTTGGTCCAGCACCGGTGGCATGCCCTATCTTTGTGGTGTACCGAAAGAACGCGGACGGAGTGCCCGACACCACCAAAGGGCGCCCCGTCATCGACATGCGACCGCTGAACCGGATCGTGGTACCTGACATCTACCCCTTACCCAGTCAGGAGGACGTCATGTTGAAAACCCGCGGCTGCCGGTATTTTACCATCCTCGATGCCACGGCGTTTTTCCACCAGCTCCCCATCTTCAGCGAGCATCGGGACCGCATGGTTGTCATCAGTGACCGCGGCCTGGAACGCTCAAATGTGGTACTCATGGGATTCCGCAATTCCCCGGCCTTCGGGCAACGCTTCATGGACCGACTCTTCGAACCGGTGAAATCGTTCGCCCAGGCGTACATTGACGACATCGTGATCTGCAGCCGCACCAAGGAAGAACACCTGGAACACCTTGACAAGGCGTTCAGCATCATCGACGGCGCGCGGCTCCAGATTTCAGCGAAGAAGTCATTCGTGGGATACCCCTCCATCAGGCTGCTGGGATACATCATCGACGGTGAAGGCACCCGCAAAACGGATGATCGGATCGCGGCCTTCAAGGCGCTGAAGTTTCCCTTCACCTTGGACGCATTGGGCACCTATTTGGGAATGGCCGGCTTCTTGCGAAATGGGATCCCTTGGTTTGACATCAAATCCCGTCCCCTCCAGGAGAGAAAATCACAACTCACGCGTGTTGGCAAGAGCGAAGGAACGCTGCTGGACAATGGGAAGAGAGCGCAGAGGAAGAAAGCAGCAGGGAAGTTGGACTTTACCCCGACCAAGGAAGAAATCGAGTCTTTCAACCTCCTACAGGAGCACCTCTGCACGCAAATGCGGCTCTACCACCACGTTCCCGACATGCACTTGTTTTTCAAGCTCGACGCTTGCAAGGACGGATTTGGGCTCGCCGTTTTTCAGCTCGATGGGCCCTGGGACGGTGTCAGCATCCCGGGCAAGGATATTTCCTGGAAGCACGTGCGGCCAATCCTTTTCATGTCCCGCTCCACCAGCAAAAAGGAAAAGACCTATGGCTCGACAGAGGCGGAAATCGCCGCGTGCGTGTGGGCGGTGGTGAAATTGAGGAAGTTGGTTCAATCCAACAGGCACCCGGTCAACATCATCACGGACCACGCCCCCTCAAAAGGGATAATCACCCACACGTCGCTGCGCACCATGGACCTCAACAAGGCGAACCCCAAGCTTGCCGCGGCCGCCATCTACCTGTCACAATTTCAGCTCCAGATTTTCCACATTCCCGGGAAAGCGAACATTGTGCCAGACGCGTTGTCCCGACTCCCCAGCTGGGCGGATGGCACCACCCCTGACGAGGAGGACACGTTGGAAATGGCTCTTCCCGACGAAGCCGTGAATTGGTGGAATGTCATTTGGAACCCCCCTCCTCGACAAGGCTTCTATCACGCGGCCGAATCCCAGGAAGCCGACTACTGGGAAAACACCACGAGCCAGGTCAGTGCGCACATGAACATAGCTTTGCGTCGCAAGATCAAAGAGGGATACCCCAGCGACCGGGTGCTTGGCCCAATTTACAGCGAACTCCTCCGAGAACACCAGGATCGGGCCGCTCTGGAGGCAGAGTCGAGTTCCGCTGCGACGCCAGAAAAACGCAAGGACAAGAAGACGGCAAAGCTGAGGCGGTTAAGCATCGGCCCATGGGAACTTCACGATGGCCTCATGTACTACACCTGGCCCGTGGACGCACCCCGGCTTGCTGTACCCCGGCTAGTGGCATCGGCGTTTTTGGAAAGAGCCCATGACAAAAAGCACCATTTCGGCGAAAATCGCATGCTCTACGAGCTGGGAAACGTGTTCATTCCCAGAATGCGGCACTTGGTCAAGCAGTACGTCAGCCATTGTGAGGCGTGCAGGGTGAATCAGACCAGCAGGAAGCAGACCTTTGGCGAATTGCAGCCAATCGAAACAGTCCCTCTTCCCTTCCACACAATATCTATCGATTTTATCGTGGATATGCCGGCCGTCCCGTCCGCAGGGACCCCATGGTGCATTTCTGGATTTCCGGAGTTCAACTGCCTTGCCACGGTGTCAGACAAATTTTCGAAACGCACGCTGCTTTTGCCTGGGAACACGACATACACCGCCAAGGAATGGGCTTTTGTGCTGCTTCGCGGGCTTTTCCTCGCGGACTGGGGACTTCCCAAGCGGATCATCAGCGACAGGGACAGGAAATTCACCTCCGAACTGTGGAGAGAAATCTTTGCCCTGCTCGAAGCGGATCTCCTTATGTCCACCGCATATCACCCGCAGACGGATGGGCTGTCTGAAAGGAAGAACCAGACCGTGGAAATAGCCATCCGTTTTTTCGCCTACACCAACCCTGACGAGCCGTGGACTTCCCTCATTCCCAGTCTGCAGCACAACCTCAACAACGCACACGCCGCCGCAATCAACACGTCGCCCAATGAGCTCCTTTTCGGGATCAAACCCCGGTCCCCCGTTGAACTCTTGGTGGGTGACGGACCCCTTGAGATGGATTCTGCTGCATGGAAAGTGCTCCAGGAACTCCGATTTCGGGAAGCAAAGGAACTCATCGACGTCGCCGCAACCATGGCAAAGCTGCGACACGACGACAAGTACACCCCAACCGAGTTCAATCCCGGGGACACGGTGTACCTGCGCCTCCACAAGGGATATCACCTGCCCGGAAAGCCTGCCCGGAAATGGTCGCCGCAGCGCGCTGGCCCATTCACTGTCAAACGGAGAGTCGGTGCATTGGCATACGAGCTGGACTTCCCACTCAAGTGGAAAGTTCACCCGGTCGTGTCCGTCGCTCAGCTTTACCGCCCGGCCCCTGGAGAGGACGAATTTGGCCGCAAAACGGAGCCACCCCCGCCAATCCGCGTCGAGGGCAGCGACGACGCCGACCATTTCGAAATCGAGCGCATCATCAAGCATCGAGTCCGGCGCACACGAGGAGCTCCGCGTGTTGATTTCCTTGTCCGCTGGACGGGATATTCCCCTGCGGATGATCAATGGATCGGGCGCAGCGCACTTGTGGAAGGAGCCAGCGAAATGATCAAAGAATACGAAGAAAAGCACCCCGAAGTCGAGGACGACCTTTCTCGTTTGGCCCGCCGGTAGTGCTATTCGCAGACGCCACCTCTTTTGAGGACTTTCCCTTATGTTTTTCCTTTTCCTCCTTTAGGGACATTCCTCACTCCCCTTTTCCTTTGTTAATTTCGCGGCCTGTTCACGTCTATTCTGGGACACAGACCTCTTTCACAGACAACCGCAACAAAGCGACACTTCACGAGTGCACCTTCCCTTTCATCTCGCCCTTTTCACTTTCATTCACCAACACCAGTTCATTCATTTCTCTCTCCCCAGACAACAGCAAATCCACCCTTTCTACTACCTCTTCACTCACAACAAACAACCACCCCTCATCCTCGCATACTCTACCCACGACGCCAACATGGTGCTGGACGAAGAAACCGAACCCGAGGACGACGACGAGGAGGACGATGACCAGGCGGAATACGACGATGACGCCTAGGTCAGGTGAAGCAAGGGAAGGACACCAGGAGGAAGGAAGACCACCGGGACGGTGATCATTGTCCCTGGCGAGGGGCACTTGCTACGGCAAATTAAGGTGGCCTTTTACTGTATTGCCCTTTAGTCACGTGGCTCAGTCACGTGGCCTGGTTTGTCATAAATAGGGACTTGCGCTGCGCGCAAGTCTGTAGAAGAATCATCGAAAAAACAATACATCAAATCACATCAGAATCAAATCAGTTCGCAGTGCTTTGTTCGATCGCTTTGCTCTTTTACCTGCTCCTCAGGCTATTCCTTTATTCGTTCTCTTTCATCTGTCTCGAGTGAATTTCCTTTATTGTCATACATTCCCTATTGTCATATCTACGATTTATCACGACCTGTCTTTCTTTTCACCAAGGTGACTGGTTTCTGAGGGCGCATTCAAAGCAGCCATCGGCACCAGTTTCCTGTGTTCGGCTCACCGCCCACGACCACGTAACAGACTTCAACTATATTACATTTGCCCATCGACTATCGGCGAATTTTCAGTATTTTAAGTATATCTAGGGACCTGTCTATAACTTATTCCCACTATTAGTGGGCTGTGAGTCTGATGTCCTGTCTAGTTTCAGCATCCCCATTATGTAGACATATATGGCGTGTTGATATTCACCTTGGAGGGAGCGGCAGGCTTCCTGCAGCTTCTGCCTCGTCCTGAAAATACGGCCGGAAGACATACATTCCTATAGCAGCCATGGATTCAGTGGCTATCTGGTGAAATGAAAGTCTGTAAAACGTAGCCGAGGAGACCGGATTTATTGGTGGATTGTGCTTAAAAGCCAGAAAGCCTACCATTTACAACACCGAGAATAACGGCCAAGCCCACCGGCAGGACTTTTTGTTGGAGGGACATTGTTGGGAAAACGTGTTATATGTAGATTGGCGTAGCAGAAGTTTAAGCGTAGTTGTTACGATGGAGTATCAAACGTGTTTGTGGCTTCGCACCTCCTAATGTGGCTTTGGTGGGGCAAGGCTCGGCGCGTTAAATTTTACTGGACGCGTTCCAGGGGTTTGCACTGTTAATCGGGACGAATTCACGACGTCGCGATCTAACAGTACTGACACATCGCCGAAAGCTCGCCACATAGAACAAATCGCCTAACTCACAGATTTGCTCCGATGTTTTCTATCTTGCCATGAAGTTTATACATCTATGGGGACTTGGAAGGTGTCGGGCATAGTCCCAGACTCGGACGACGAGTCCCAAGAGGATAGCCAGCCTAATGACGAACCGATAGCTAGCCGAGCGAGCCACGATGAAATCGGAGGATCATCAGACATATGGAGCGTTCCACAGTCATCACCAGCCTTGGGTGGCCGGCATAGGCCGACATCTTCCCACCCTCATTCTCAGCCGGTGGACACTGATAGTCGGGGGAATTTTTTGCATCCACATCCAGACGTCGAGTCGGATGACGAGATAGACCTTGTCCACGAAGATCCCGGAGACTCTCCGGACTTGGAGAGCAGCCCATTTCCAGCCACACCAACGACTGTACGAACGAAACACACTGACCGACCAAACATAACTTTTGCGCAAGAACCCGACTCCTCGCCACTAAGCACGTTGTCAAGCATTTCAAGTGTGTCCGGCTTTTCAGTTGTGGCAGCACGGGACTCCCCTCCAACCGAAATACCTGTTTCAGAGTCTACTCACTCGAAACCCTCGAACTCGCTTCCTCTTTTCCTAGACTCGCCTCCGCACTTTCGCCTCGGCTTTGTCCGGTCTCTACGTCCCCGAAAACCAATTCAGCAGCATCCCTACCTCTTGGAAAATGCGCGATACACGCAGGTTATGAAGTCTCATGGGGTGAAACCTGTCCGAACTGCATACAATAGCGCACAGAATGAGACCACAGGGGGGGACTCTCAGGAGCAGGAGTTTGCCGACGAGGCCCTCCACGATGCCAATCAGCTCAATTCTGCTCCAGCCGAGGACACTCAAAGCGAATTACAAAGTAGCCCACCTGGCGACAGCGGTTATGGACGGAAACTATTTCCAGGGACTTCCACTCCGACCCGCCAGCCACTAACAGGCAACGGCGAGAGCGGCGAGGACCAAACAGACAACCCAAGCCTGCTCGATGACAATGGGTTCCCATTGAGTCCCAGGGTGATTGCACAACTCCATCGACAGCGTCTACATAACATGAATTTGACTCGCGAATCGGCGAAGATGGTGAGAAAGCGGCTTAAGCCTACGTCGCCAACACCGCATGCGAAACCTCCTTCGACTAAAAGAGTTTTTATTCACGTGGAGCTGTCGTCGCTTTCCTCTCACCACTCTTCTGGTTTCCAGGCGGAGGCGCGGCGGTCGATGTCCCCATCGGCAATTGAAGCTTTACCACTCGTTCTACCTATGGATGATTGGGCCGAAAATCTCCTAGGTTCAGAACATATGGATGATGCACTTTCTCTTGAAAGCCCGGCAGTATCTTCTGGGGAAGATCCTAAGGAGGATGCTAGTGAACCCGAGGCTACACTCAGACGTGGCAGAAGAATACCAGCCTCTTGGTTGATGTTGGACCAGCGACGCATCTTCAGCAACTCAGAGCAAGCATCTGCGGCCCCAGCCCCGAGGCGAGCAGGTATAAATGTAGATCAAGCTCACCGAAGGGGGGTAGCCTTGCCACGGCGGCATAGCCCAGGAACCGCCACTCCCGAATTCATGTTCGACGAGTCGGATGAGGATGTCGAAATAGCTGATGGAGCGCGGAACGTTTCTCAGACGGAACTCTGGCAAGAGGACTCACCGCATGCAAGTGGAGGCGGAAACGATGAAACGAATAATGCCCGTCATGATTTTGATGACACGGACTCGGTAGTGGAGGAGGACTTCATTGATCGGATGGCACCAGGAACGAAGCGGAGGACACAAAAATCTGTGGCCACCATGAAAAAAAAAAGAAGAACCCAAACGTCGGGCATTTTCACGAGTGCGTCGAGGCAGAAAACAAAACAGCCGAAGATCACAAGTGTGATGGGCCGGGTGCATTCACCTGTATCCTCCACTAGATCCAGTCGACATGCACAGAAGACACACTCGATGTCGAGACCATCGACTGGCCAGCGTCGCTCCCTGCCACACACGCCCATGCTCAGCATCCTCGATGTTGTTGAGCCCAAGGCACCGGATTTCATTCGTATTGCTGCTCGGACAGCAAGATCGCGGGAAAAATTGGGAAAAACAAGCCCTTCTCAAAAAAGCATCAACCTGGGCAATCGAAACGACAACCTTGACGCTCTTTCGGTTCTCCGTGACTGGAAATCAGGGAAATTAAAGCCGCGCATTGATGCGACTGCGAAATCTGCAGAATGGACAGGAAAACGACCTTTGCAAGACGTTTCTCTGAATTCCTCGAGGCTCACATTACAAAGGCCAAAGAAGATCAGCACATGGCACCCGTCTACGCCATATGATGGAAACATTACTTCCGTGGTCAGCCTTTCTACGCAAGGAACGGAAGATAGGAGTCGGACGATACGTTTGCGAAAAAATCGCCCATGGGCAAGAGAGGCTGTTAGCCGACCAGCACAACTGGAAACCGTCACAGAGGGACGGGCAGCAAGGGCCTACTTCGTCTCCAAAAAGAAGGAACTTGACGAAATGTATCGACGAAGAAGAAAGGTGACACCTTGTTTACCGACTGTCCATCTCGAACGACTCATTGATGCCAGCACATCTGGCACTGGCAACGAATGTAACGACGACCTGGGAACTCACGAACCAATTTCACAAGATCCCGGATCAGCACAGAAGCAGAACGGCCAAAGGGACTTCCAGCCACATCAATCGCGATTCCGGAAGAGATATACCCCAATACTTGTTGATCCCATGGCGCCCCGGTTTACACACGCACTGGATCACATTCCACAAGGACTTGAAACCATCGCGGATACGGAGGTAGTGGAAATCGCGCACCGCATACCTGACAAGCTGCTCGGCTTGGGACCTTTTGGTTCTCAATACTCGCAACATTTTGATGTATTCCCATTGGATGGTGGCGTCTTCTTCAACCGAAACACTCTTCTTGGGAGTGGACGACTTTCTCTAGCTATCGAGACAGGAGCCGACGATGACCAACGGCCATTTACAACTAGCGCTTCTTTTCAGCTTGACGGCCGGAGCCTCACATGGGACGCCTGGAATGACAATGTATCCTCCGAGTTTGGCATCCTTCTTGATTGGCTTGCCGACATTCTGTGCCCCAATCGACATACCTTGGGAATCCAAACTGGAACAAGGGTTTCCGAGGCGGTCGACTTCATGCTCGACTTCATCCAGAGAGTCATAGCCGCGCGGGAGACTCCAGACGAAACTCGCCAACTCTTCGCTTTGAGAGGCTTGGATGCGCTGATTTCTTTTGCTGATCGCCTGGAGACAACTACTGGGCTACCGAAAATGCAGGCAATGGATCCGATGACCAAGCATAGCCTCGCCGCTTTATCGGGAACTCTTCTGGTTGCTGTCTGGATCTTGCGGGTGTGCCGAGATCTGCCTACTTGCTTGACTGAGTCTTTCCGAGCGGAGGAATTGCTGAAGCGGATCGCCAAAATGTCCATCAAGATCCTTTTGAAATGCGGCCTCGGGAATGTTCGCGCGGCTTACGAAGCCCTTCAGCAGACAGCAGTGCGGGGGGGAGGAATCCGGGGCGACAAGCAAATATTGGTTTCGTGGGTTATTTTGATGCAAATTCTTGGCTATGCGCGGCTTCCACGAGCAGGCTTCTGGGATGTGACCTACTCGGTCATGCTGGATGGTCTTTCTGTGAAGTCCTGCATAGACGCCGGCCCTCTAGAGCGAATGTGGCAAGATATGTTTACACTTCTACCGTTGTTTGAGATTGGCAGCTCTGGAGCGATTCAGCCCGGTTTGAGACATTTGGTATCTTTTGATGGCTGGGCCCTGCCTCGGGAGATACTGAGTCGGGTATTTCAAATGTACGTGGCCAACCCTAACCAGTCTTCAAGCTTCAACGCATATTGCCATGCTTTGGTTGGGCGCTGCCACTTCCTGGTCGAGGAATGGGGCTGGCAGCACTGCAGCAGCATTATTGGCGTCATCTTTGATTTTTACGGACGACAGGGCTTTGCACATCTTCGAAACGAGGAGGCATGTGCATCTCCTGGCTTTCTAGAGGAGCTTGCAGACTCCCCCTCGCTCAGTGTCGCCGCGGACGATAAGTGTTTTCATATTTTCATCAAGATGCTGGGACTCGTTATCCTGCGGCTGCGAAATCTTGGTCTCGCCAACGAGCTTCGAAACCTGATTGCTCGAACGCTGCCCAACCACAACCGACAATATCTCAAAGAGCAGGATATTCATTCACGGGATCTTGCAGCACTGCGGAATCACCATGATCTTCTATGCACGCTGTTTTGGGCTGCACCTCCAGAGCTTCGCCCCGGCGTGCATTTGATCGAGAAGTTGGTAGTACCTGGAAGCTCTCACAAGGAGGCGTGTCTGATCAACATTCGGGCGTGGAATCAGCTGGCTCGATTTGTGGTCGCTACTGGCGCAGACCCTTCTGTCTACAACGAATTTGTTTCATGGATGAACAGTATAACCCAGCAGGTTCTGGAACAATACCTATCTGCTGAATCAGATATCCAAAGGCAGTTCTTGAGCCTTTCGGAGAGCATGATGAAAGGCATCAGTCCACACATTCTCAAGGCTATGGCAGCCAAAAATAAGGCGACCTCTGGGGATGTTCTTTACGCGTGTGTCACAGCTTCCCTAGACGTCCTCAAGCACGCCAAATCGCTCGAGGTGGCAACCTACTGTTTCAGCAGAATCCAGCTCGAGTTCATATTTACAAAGATTGGCGTCCAGTCACCTGAATCTGACTGGAGCATTCTGCGAACAGCTCTCGACATTGTGGCGCACTTTATCGATCGGCTAGAAAAAGCAATGGATGAGCAGTATTCGAGTTCTCTGGATGCCGCTGATGCGCAAGCAACCGAGGACGCCATTTTAATGCTTGACCACAAGCTGGCGAAGAGTCTTTTCCATTTGAGTAACTCTGCAACAAAAATCACACTGGCCGATATCCGGTTGCTGCCCTCCAGTCCTCTGGTGGTCTTCGCTGAGAGATGTGTGGTGTTGTCAGCACGGCTTGTGAGTCGGTTTATTCATGCAGGGATGCACCGTCTCTCTCACTTTTTTGGCTCGGGGAGCTACAGTCTTTTCGAGCGGTTGCCGCATACCCCTGGGCTAGCACAACGCAAGTTCTTGGCTTTGTTTCTGGCGTCGATGATCCAGAACAATGTGTTCGACTTCAAGGATATCGGCGGCGGTATATTGGAGCTCTGGATGCTGGAGCTTGTAAAGCCAGAACAGTATATGGGGTACGAAATTCGGCTCGCCGAAACGCTGAAACGACATGGCTTGCCGTATTTGAGAAAGACAGTCTTGCCGATAAACGGCCAGGCGCCTAGCTACGATACGAACCTGGCTTTTTTTTCTAGCACCCTCTCCTGGATGCGTCTTTCATTCCGGGAGGCGGATGATGCGAAGCGACGACAATTTCGGGGGGAATTTTCCAGGGTGCTCAAACAGGTCATGCAGCAGATGAAAGAGGACCTGAAGTACATTGCGGCGGACACGCCACAGCAAGAAAGATATGTTGGGTTTGTGCGCAGCATTGTGGGCCTGATCAAGTCATACGGCGGCGACATTTGCCCATTGGACGCGTTCTACTACCAGCAGAGCCACGACTATTCGCCATCGCCAGAAGATCCTCAACTGCAAACGGCGGGCATTATCGCCTACGGGCTACGGCTTGGGGACGGCGAGGCCACGGCGGCGCCGCAGCTTTTCCACTATCTGCACAACAGCTTCAACATTGCGCTCGCAAACAACCGACTGAGTCAAGAGTGCGAGATTCTGGAGCGCAGCATGGGCAATGACGAGGTCCTGAGATTCATGCTAGAGCGGCTGCTGCCAGCAAGCATTCGAGCGACAAGCGACATGTGGGACGCATGGCCGATGCTAGCTGTGTACTGTAGCACACTGCACAGCTGCCTGTCGCGTTGGTGCGTGCCAAAAGACATTGGCGACACGAACATGGCGGCCGCAGTGGGGGTGATGAGCGAGATTCTGGCATGGCTGCGGGCTACCTCGGCAGAGGTGGCTGGGACGCAAGACAGGCCAGGTAGCAGCTTGGGCGCCGATGTGGGTGGCACGCGGGCGTTGTCGTGTGCACAGGTGCATATCATGGCCCAATTGGCAGCCTTGGCCAATGCGCTGCAGCCGGTGCTGTTGACGTGTTCGTACTTGGCCTGTTCCCGAAACGCACGGCGTGGGTTGGACAGGGTGGTGCGTGGCTTCCACGGCTTTGCCACCAAAGCATCGGCCCTATTGGAGCGACGGGCCGGTGGCGACGATGGCGGTGAGGAGGGAGGGGTGGCCTTGTCTGTGCTTCTGGGTAGTGGGGAAGACGGCATTCTGGCTGGCACGCCCAGCGACGCGGACAGTACAGGCTGGCCAGGACAGCACAAGGAGGCGCAGGTGGACATGTTCCGCAGGATGATCGTTCGGCATGTGCGCGAAAACTGGGTTGTGAGCAACAGGCAGATATCGGTTCGGAGGCCCGGAGCGCGGCCAGGAACCATTGGCAACGGCAGCGGGGACGCCACCGCTAGCAATGGCTCGGCAACAGCTGTGCCACTTGGCACGGCATACGGGCCATGGATGATGACCGAGCTTCTGGACGAGCTGCAGCGGCAGGTGAGCGGGTGGAAGCTGGAGCCAGACAGGCCAGTGACGGGAATTAGGCGCCTGTTTCGCAACTGGCAGCGGCTCTAATAGATTGAGACTAAAACAGGCCGGGGCGTTTTATTTGCGAGACATTTGAGTTGTTGTTGGATGTTTCTCCAGCGCACAAGACAATAGCATCGTGCACAGCCTTGCAGTCACAGAACATCAGGATGAACAACCGGCCGGTCAAGGGGCTTGCCAGCCTCGCGCGGGTGGGAGAAAAAGTTGCGACTCAAAAGGCCGCGCAACAAGTCGCCACTCTACTCGTACGGCCGAAATCGCTCGACTTCTCGCCTGAGACAGGGTTGTGGAGGACAACAACAGAACCGTGGAAGAACCCTGGCACCACTGCTGGATGGACAAGTGGGAATGTTGCCCCGGCTGTGCTCACTCTTCCATTGCTGTCGAATTGCCAGTGACAACTATTCGGCCGATCACAGTCGTTTACGACAACGTTGCGGAAAGCAAACAGGCAGACAACTCATTCTCGCTGGCGGCCGCTGCAAAACCGTAGCACCACCGCCCAGCCAGAGCCGTATTCTCCCCCCCCCCCCCCCATGTTTGGAGATGGGCCGCTTCGTACTGCCATCGTCGGATTAGTTTCCGGTTGCTGATGCAGCCGGTTTAGTGCTCGTTTTGGTGGAGAAGCCGCCGATTCTGGGTATTTAATTTTCAATATTCAATTTTGGTGGTTCAATTTTCTGCCCGTCCGACTGGGGCCCCGTACTCGTTCGTATCTCTGCCGTCGGTCGGTGCCTCTCCGTGGCCGCGTCCTTGATTGGCGCGCCGGCTTCTGGCTGGGTTCACAATGCACGTGATTTCCCCCCAGCGTGGAAAAAGGCTCAGAGCCCGCCCATTTTTCTGGGCCGCTCACGACGTTATTTGCTGTCATTTTGTCATTTCGCCTTGGGCAGCCTTCCACTATTAGTTCTCTTTCCTCTGGGACCTGACCCCTCTCTCCTTGGTCGCTTTCTCCCCTTTTCCCTCCGAATCGACCTATTCGGTCGGGCTTTTCCTGCTTTTCTGTTCCTTGTCTTCTTCCCATTTGCTCCGCGAGTCAACTCCTTCTCACATCTCCGATGGAGCTGTTCTAGGTTCTAGTTCTAGGAATGGTCACACACCCCCTCTCCCCTTACCCTTAAACCCCCCCCCCCACCCCCCCCCCCCCGGGTCACCGGTCGGCACTTTTCTGCCCCCAACATCCTGCCGGTATTTCATCGCCTGTGTCGGACCTTGCCACCGTCCGAGGCTCCTTGCGCCCGCTTCCTTCACTGTTTTCTGTTTATCGGAGTTGCTTTATCACTCATTTATTCTGCCCGCACCTCCACTCTCGCCTTGATTTCTCATCAGGGTTCGGCCTCGCGGTGGCCTACTGCCTCTGGGCTGCTTAGATGGACGGGAAACGGCCCCGTGACCTAGACGATGAGGCCAACTCGCCGTCTGGGAAGCGCCCGCATCACGAGGCTGAAGTCAAAGCCTTGTCTGCCACCGCCGATGCTCTCATGCAGGTTGTAGCCCATGAGGCTTTCGCCTGGACCGGCGGCGGCGGCTTTTCCGCCATCAACAGCGCCAATCGTATGAGCGCCACCGCGGCTGCGCCCACCACTGACACCAACAGCCTCGCCAACAGCTCCCTCGGCGACTGCCACTGCACCAGCACCGGCCAGACCCCGATTGAGAGCATGAGCGACATCACTCGGTGTTTCAAAAATGCCGTCGTCAAAGCCTGGGACCGCCGTTCGCCGACATATGCCAGCGTCCACGTTCTCTTGATCTACTGGGAGGGCGACGACAATTCTGTGAAGGCAGCCACCGTTCAGCTCGAAGACGTCTTTCGTACCACGTACCGCTTCGCTACAGAAATCTTCTCGATACAGTCCGTCGCCGCCAGCGATGGACTGTACGCAAAGATTGACGCCTTTTTCGCAGGCAGCGACTCTCCGGGAGACCTGGCCATTGTGTACTACGCCGGCGAGATTGTGGCCAACTGCCAAGCCGGCGAAGCTCCCATCTGGGCTCCGTACGTCGCAATGCCTCCGCTCTCGCTATTGTTGCTGACCGTTCTAGGCATGGACAATCGGCTGCGACCAGCATCGCGTCGAAGCCTATCCAGGCGGCCTGCGAGAATGCCAACTGCGACGTTCTCTTGCTCTTTGATTTTTGCAATGCATACCATTACCCACTGACCCAGGCAAGCTATGGCGCTGCCCGTCCGACTGTCATCGAGGTACTGGATGCACCAGGATCGGACGTGGGTGAAGGTGCCATCTCTTTTACGCGAGCGCTGGTCGAGGAGCTCGCAACTGTCGCCTCGGAAGACTCTGTTCAGGTCGAAAGTCTCAAGACTCGGATTGCCACCCGCATGGCTATGGTGAAACCTCGGGGTCGGGGTCGCCCCCCCAAGGAGTCCCAAACCAAGTCGGCCGACGAGCAACTGCACCTCCCAAAGCATAGCTTCTTGTTCCAGAGGCGTAGCATTGTGCTGAGCCCCCTTCCCGCGGAACCCCAAGGTGGGTTGTAAGCCTATTTCCGCATCCATACCAAGGTTAACCAGTGTGACTCGCTACAGTCGTCTTGTGTCTCCGCGTGCTGAGCGGAAGTCTGGATATTGACCGATGGGGAAAGTGGATTTACAATGCTACAACCGGAGCCCGTGATGCCGTCAATATTGAAGGCTTTCATTCAGGCTTCTCGACCGTGATCGTGCTGCGGGTGCCGGTGTCTGAATGGGCGTGTTTCTCGGAGTGTCCAGCGGGCTCATTTGTCGGGTACACAACCATTGGCGACATTGACCCGGTGACCTTGGAAAAGATTGACGCGGATCTTGCCTCAAAGCTGTGGCCCAACGACGAGCCAGCACCGCAGATAGCGCCCCCAGCACCGTCTGTCGCCACCTCTGCGACGGACATGGCGAATCCACTTGCTCGGGCGATGGATTCCTACACAAGCGCGGCAGATGCGGCCATTCCGGTCACGACGGTCGATGGTGATCCGGATGGCGCCTTTCCATCGCGGATGGGACCAAAGCGTGTGCGCAAAGCCTTGCCCACAGAAAGGAAAATTCTGCCCTCGGAGCCGTCACCGACAACATCGCGCAAGAAGGAATACTTGCTACGGGATGAGCACAAGACAAATGGCCTCCAGTCCCCCCCCCAGCGCCAGTCTCAGCCCCAGCCTCTAGCACTAAAGGCGCACGAACATGCCGTCGAAGTGATCGATGCCACGGACAAGAACGCTCTGCTCGCAGCAGCGGCACAGAGGCCATTCAAGATCTCGATCAAGCTGGCTGGGCAAACACATGTCTGCAAGGAATGCAAGTCAAGTTTCAAGGACGCCGACTCCTTGCAAAACCATGTGCGAAAATTGCACACGCGCCCCTTTCACTGTGTCTTTCACTGGGCTGGCTGCGACTCCACGTTTGCTAGCAAGAACGAGTGGAAGCGGCATGTGATGAGCCAGCATATCCTCTTGCAGTACTGGGTCTGTCAGGTGGACATGTGCAGCAAGGTGGCCAACAGGGTCAGCACGGGCGGCGGCGGCGGCAACGGCGGCAGCAGGCACGACGCCATAGCTGCGTTTTCGCTGCCCAACGGAGCAATCTTCAACCGGAAAGATCTGTTTACGCAACACCTGCGGCGGATGCATACACCACCACAGGTAAAGAAGCTCCAAAAGCAAGCCAAACAGGGTGTCAAGATGCCCAATCACGTGTCCATCCAAGAATGGGAAAACCGGCTGAAGGATCTACAGCAGGACGGCCTCAAACCACGGTGCCGGCTGCCAGACTACATGATGTGCCCGGCACAGGGCTGCGAGATTGACTTCCACGGAAACAACGCGTGGGACGACCGAATGGAGCATGTGGCCCGCCACTTGGAGGCGGCGTCGGCCGGACGCGAGCCGACGGTCATTTTTGGGGGCACCACGGACATGACGCTGACCGACTGGGCGACGCGACCCGAGGTGGGCATTGCGAAGCGAGTTGGCCCGAATACGTGGCACCTGGATAACCCACTGCGGCCAGAGATCATGGCGTGGACGGAGGATGTGGAGGAGCACTGCTCGCAGGAGGGGCAGAGGAATGTGCAACCGGCGGCGGCTCTGACCGTAATGGACGTTGCCGAGGAGGATGCGAATGGGCGGCGGATTGGACGGGAGAGCAGCGGCGCTGGGATTCCGGTCAACTGAGCTGCGAGGCAAAAAAGAAAAGAAAAAAAGAGAAGCGGCCAGAAGACCAGGTAGAGCAAACCAGGGGCGGAGGCAAGAAGGAAAACAAACGACTTGATGAACGCGATGACAACGACAACGAAAAACCCAACGCCAAAAAGAAATGGCCGACCCCAGGGCAACCTTGAATGCTGGTCGACAAAACAGGACGGTGGATATTTACTTTCTTCTTTTGCACATATAAGTAAAGGGCTTTCTTGCCGGGCTAGTTGCGTTCCTGTCGCAGAGCCCTGATCTTTACTTCGCTTCGTGTTTTTTTATGCGCTCTTTGCCACTAGGTCGTTTCACCCCGGAGCCCGACAGCGCATCCTATTGATTCCCTGCAACATAACATAGCCGGTTTGAACAGACTATGTGCTAGACTGACTGCCTGCTGCATGTTTAAACGTATGTCTCTGCATGTTGCCGCCCCCCAAACCACAAACAAACCTCCAGTGCTTTAGGTCGCCGGCTGGCGGACCAAGGCACCCTCCGAGGTCGGTTGGTGCGGGATGACCTCGAAGCCCATGTGGCGGCGCTTCTTCTTGCGGCGGTCGCCGTAGCGCTCGTCAAAGTGGCGGATGGCCTGCAGCGACGACATGTCCTCGCTGATGCTCGCGCCAATGTCCTGCAGGGCACGATCAAAGTGGGCGCGGCGCAGGACGCGGCGGTCGGCAAAGACAAAGGGCTCAGGCCCGGGGTGTGCCTCGTGGGCCCGGACCTCCTCCCGCACAGCCTCCATAGCTGCGGCAACACACATGTTCTTGAGGTCGGAGCCCGAGTACAGCTCCGTGTCGGCGGCGAGCTGGTCGAGGGAGACGGCCGGGTCAAGGTGCTCGTCCTTGAGCAGGACCTGGAGGATGCGTAGGCGGCCGTCGCGCAGCGGCAGGTCGACGAGGATGCGGCGCGGCAGGCGGCGCAGGACGGCCTCGTCGAGATCAAAGGGGCGGTTGGTGGCAACCATGATAAAGGCATGCGTGCTGTGAAGGCCATCCCACTCGCGCAGGAACTGGGTGATGGTCTCGCGGTGGGCGGCACGGCCGCCAGGACCGGTCTGGCGGGCGCCGAGCAGGGCGTCGGCCTCATCGAGAAAGATGACGACGGGGGCCATTTTGCGGGCCAGGGAGAAGAGGGCCTGGACATTCTTCTCGCTGTTGCCCAGCCACATGTCGTTGATGTTGGCGGCGCTGACCTCGATCATGCTGGCGCCGCCCTGCTTCGCCACGGCCTTGGCCAGCAGCGTCTTTCCGGTGCCAGGCGGCCCGTACAGCAGACAGCCGGGGATGCGTTCGGTGGCGAGCACGCCGTACAGAAAGGCCTCGGGGCGCACCAGGGACAGCGACGTCAGCGCCTTGAGCGAGTCAGCCGTCTCAACCGGGCATACCACGTCGGCAAACGTGGTCGTCAGCTTCTCCTTGTCAATGACGCCCGCCAGCAGCTTCTTCTCGTGCTCGTTGTACTCGGCCACTGGCGTGGCTGTCCCATCGCCGCCGGCTGCGTCCGGACCAGCCGCCAGCGGCGAATAGTACGGCGCCCGGGCGCCGGTGCGCTTCTCCCACCACAGCTCTTGGCCGCCAAGGAGGCGCAGGGCATCGGCGAAACTGGCGGCGTCGGGGCGGCGCGAGCGGTTGGCCAGCGCCAGTGCGACAAGGCGGTACACCCAGTCAATGTCATAGACCACGTGTGACAGGGTCGCCTGCAGCGTCTCATCGGCCCCGGCCCACGCCCCATCCCAGCCACCCGCTGCCCCAGCGGCCGGCCGGCCGGCCATGGCCGTCATCAGCGACCGTATGTTGCCCATGTTCTCGCGGACATAGTCCTGCCGCTCCATCTGCGCGGCCAGGCTCCCCGGCGATGTGCCCTGCACGCGGAACGGGATGATGTGATAGCCTTCCTGGCGCAGCTCTTCGGCGCGCTCGGCCAAACTGGGCTTGGCATCGGCATGGGCCGCAGCCGATCCGACCAGCACGATATGGCGCTTGCGCTGCCACAGGCGGTCCGTGATGCTGCGCAACTTGTTGAGCATCTCGTTGCCGTCGACGGTCGAGGACAGCTCAAAAAAGTTGTGCACGTGCAGAATGACCTTGTGCGGCTCGACGGCTGCCGACAATGGCGGGTCGGCAGCCCGGATCATGGCCTCGAGCACGTTGTTCATTTTGAGGTCGTCCCACTTGTCGTCCATCTCGGACGTGTAGGCTTTGGCCGACAGCCGTCCACCGAGGCCGTGCCGCACAAATGCTATGGGTAGACGCGTGCCCACGAGGGAGGAGTCTGGGTCATCATCTTCGTCGTCCTTGGCCACCTGCCGCCGGGCCAGCCGCCCATTCTTCTCGGCCGCTGTATAGCCAAGCATCGAGATGGTGCCGCGCGCACAGTACACCGTCTGGCCCAAATACGTGCCTGCAATGTCAGCCAAGACCGCGGCGTCGAGATGCACCACGCTGGCAGACAGACAACTGGCCACGTTGTCGACCACCGACACGGCCTTGCCGCGGCCCGTGTAGTTCATCACGGCCAACACCGACACCGGCCGCCGCAGGTCTTTGGCCGGCTTGCTCGGCGACTCGGCGCGGAACTCGGCTGCGACCGTTGCGTAGAGCTCGGAGAAGCCGATCCGCTCGCCAAAGTCGCAGTTGAACGGGAGGCCCCGGGCCACGTCTTCATCCGCACCCGGCCTGACGCAGTAGTCGACCCCGTGCTCGACGAGGCCGGCGATGTGGTCCCTGTACACCTGTGTCGCCAAGACGTCGGGGATCGTGAGCGCGTTGTCGGGGTCAATGATCGACAAATCGGCGGAGGCCCGTGTTATTTCTGTGCTCGTTACTGTGTCGGGTTCTGGTGTTGCTTCTGTCTGTTTTGCAGGACGCGGGCGGCGGTAGGCCAGCGCCGCGACAAGGTACGAGGCAGCTGCTGTCACGGCAGCACTGCGGCTCCTGGTACCGTTCAGGTCGCCGCGCTGCATGTCCGAGACGGCCTCTGAGACATTCTTGTCGTCCCAGGCAGCGCCGTCGAGCACCCACTCAAAAAACAGCTGCATCCGCTCGCGATCCTGGACCGCGTCGTCCGCCGAGAAGGAAGCCGTTTGTTCCGGCAGTTCTATGTTCGGGAACAGTAGACGTCGGGCCGCGGCCAGGTCCTCGCTGATGGGGCTCCTGGCTGTCCTCAGAGGACGCGGCCGCTCCCAGACGCGCACATGGCCTCGGAGAAACCATTCTGGAAGCCGCACAGCGGGCAGTCCGTCCTGGCTCCGGCTCCTTACCGCGCGGGCGCGGCCGGCAACCCCCGAGAACGCCTCGTGCAGGCTCTCGGTGGGCGAAGCAGGCTCTGGTGCCAATGCAGCAGGTGTCGGTGGCGGCACCAACACAGGTGCCGCCGTCGGCAGGGAGGAAGGGGTGTCGAGGTCCTTGTCGCTGGCTGCAGCCTCGCCGTCTGGCCGCACGCCGTTATCTGGCTGCTGCTGTTCATCGTCTGTGGGTGCATTGAGGTCGTCCGGACGCTCTGGGCGCGCTGGCCGTACTGTCGAGGAGCAGATACTACGAACCGCCGCGAGGGCGAATCGGCGGCTGCCGTAGCGACATCGCCGGGGCGTCGCCTGGGCCGATTGCAGCACCCGGACCCCTACCGAATGCATCCGAAAAACGTGCCACATGGAACGCGAAGCATCGGGGTTGCGCAGAAAGCTCGGAGGCGGGCGTCGATGCAGTTGTGCAGCGGGCCCGTCGCTTCGAGGCCTCACTTTTTTACGGTCAGTTGTGGGGAATGGATAGTGGGTCCCGACTGTCCAATTGCGATGCAGCCTCTACAGTTACGGAATATCGCCAAAATTCGGGGCTCTCAGGCTTCTGTGCTGGGTTTGAGTCTCTCGGTGGTCAGAGCGGCCTGGTAAAGGTCCTGCGCCGTCTGCAGCGCTCGGATGGACGGCCCGAGTAGCACCTGCACGGCCTTCTTGCCGCCCCCAATCATCTCGGGCCGCCACCGCAGCCGCTTGCCGGTGCGGCTGTACAGCACGCGGATCTCCTCCTTCTTCTCGGTGATAACCTTGTTGCGGGCCTGCTCGGCCTCGTCGCCAATCGAGTCGATGCGGGCCATGGACTTCTTCAGTGACTCGACGTGGTACGCCAGCTCCTGAGCCCGGTCGGGGTCACCCGAGAGAAAGGCATTCCAGAACTGCTTGAGGAACTCCGTCGTCGTTGCATTCGTGAGACTCGCCTTTTGTGCAACGTCGGGAGAAATGCCCATCGGTGACTGCATATCTGCGTTGTGGCCATACAGCTCACTCCGCCGCTGCGCAATTGCGGCAAAGATCTGCTTCTGCGCCGCCTGCCGTGCCGCGCGCGACCCGACATGGTCGTGCCGCCGGCCCTCTTCGTCGCTGTCACTGTCTTCTTCGACGCCAATGCCAGCGTGCAGGTCGATGCCGCCAGCACCGTCGCCTTCCAGCGTGTCAATGTCAGCCTGCACGTCAAACAACACCTCCGACGGCACCTGCTTCTCGTAGGTTGCCTTGTCCTTGGACGCTGTAGTGCTCTGGTTGAAGAATCGGCTCTGCTCGCGCACATTGAGGATGATGCGGCTGACCTCTGCGTCGCCACGCAGGTCCCTCAGCTCCAGGCCCTCCTGTATACCCTCGTCGGCCACCGCGCTCCGGGTCGGGTCTGCGTCGGAGGGCGCCACGCCGGCCATGATCCGCTCGCTGAGGCTGTTGAGCGTCCGTACAATCGGAATATTAGAGCGCGGCCGCATCTCGACATCTTTTCGGTTACCGCCCTTGAAGCCGCCCTGGTCCTCCTCATTCGCCTCGAGATCGATTGTATAGGGCACGTGTGCCGACAGGATGAGACTCGCCGAAATGGTGTCGTCCGACGCGTCGTATCGGTCAAATATGGGATCTGGGCGCTCCGTGTCGAGCACGCGTTCGCCACGGAGCTTTTTGGACAACCGGCTCAGAAAGAAGCGTGCCCAGAACTGTGACTCGGAGATGCGCGGCACATTCTCGTTATAAATCTTTTTGACCAGAGGATGCTGCTTAAAGATCATTTGCACCTGCTCAACGCTAATATTGAGCTTCAGCTCGTTGTCGACCGTGCGCGGCTTGATTGTCGACAGCACATTGTACGCGCCCTTTTTCTGGTTGATCTCAATCGCATGCGCCCGCAACAGGGCTGTGCGAGTCGACCAGAACTGGACGTTGAATGCTGCGTCCGAGATCGAGTCCGGCTTCGACTTTTGCGCATCCATGTATGTTTGGTGCAGCGTCCTATTCTTTTTCATCAGCGATTGTTGGAGCTCAATGTCCGTCTTGAGCTGGTTGTCGTCGAACCACCGCGCCGAGGCAGGCCGAGAGGCGACCACGCCGGCAAACGACATGGCTGCCGACACGCTGCCGCCGGCGCCATCTTCATTTGCTTTAGCATTTTCATTTGTATGTATTGGCGTCGCCGGTGTGGACGCGTCTGCCGGCTTGGGAAGGTTTGGGTCGTTGTTTCGTATCTCGGCCAGGATCTTGGAGAGCAGATCCTTGATCGCGTTGGCCTCGCCTCGCGCATCGGTGGTCGAGGTGAAGTGGAACAAATATGTGGACGCTTCGCCACCGGAGCCCGGGGCCTTCTCAAAGATCTTTAGCATCACTTTTTGCGCGGAGTCGGGTGTCTGTTGCAGGTCTAGCGAGGCTGTGGTTAACAAGCATCCGGGAGATTCGATAAGAGGCGTACGCACTCGTGATGTTTGCGGTAGCCAGGGACACTGCCGCACCTCCCGCCGCCGGCGTCCAGGTGACCAGGGATTGATCGGTTGAGACGGTAATGATCCCATCCTTTTTCTTGAAAACCGCTTTGCCCCTGGGGCCGGACATGTTGGCTGCTTTCTGTGAGCTGTGCTAGGAACAGCGTACGCCGCGATTCGGCCCCAGATAGCTAGAAGCGGATGCAAGGCAATCTGTCAGCTGGTGGCTCTCATGAGATTACGCGGTGTCCGTTGCTGCCCGTTTCGGTTGCTTCATGGTCTTTGTAATTTTGGCGATGCAGTGTTTGGTAGTAGCCATGGAGTTGATCGCTTTGGGTCACGTGGTATCACGTGACGTTATACTAGACGCTAGCATTGTACTAGGAGTATTATGTGCTCTCACCGCCCTCTCACAGGGCAGGTGGAAGCGTCAGACAAGACGCGGAAACCGTAAAACTGCTCTTTCCTGCTCCTTTTTCTCCTCTCGCTTCCCCTCTCTCCTCTTCATGTACATAGAAACTGCCAGCCTGGGCATCAAGGCGCCCAAGGGCGCCAGATCTGCCGCATGGCGCTTGGCACGTCTGAGACCCCCCAGCGGGTATGGGTCACGTGGGAAAGCACGGACCCCAACTGACGCAAAAGCAATAATAATAATAATAATATTATGTGCTCTCACAGTTCTGTACGGAAGAATCCCAACGTACGGATGAATCATGTCCGGTTTGTTAGGTTTTAGTTTGCGGAAGGGTAATCGGCTCATTGGCTAGAGAGGAGATCAGTTTGGCCGGAAACAACAAGACCCCGCCGGGAATTGGCTTTGCCTGCACTCGTAATTCTCCGTGCGGAGTGGCTATTGTACAGAGTGCTACAGGTTGAAGTACTCCATTGCGAGTTTGGAGGTGTTCACCCTCTCCAGCCGCTCGCGTAGGAGGTCTAGAGGACGCAATTGGAAGGCCCGAAAACATACTTGCGCGCCGGACCCAAGTCACAGGGAAAATGTGCAGCCACATCTAACTTGGGCCCATTGGCGGGCGACCTTGATTGGAGGAAATATACAGGCCGGTACTGGCGCTGGACCCAGCAACATTTAGCCTCACGGCAACTAATTGGAGCTCTCTCCGCCAGGACAAGATCAACAGCTGCCAGTACAAAGCCGCGCAGGGAAGTGCAGCCACACCTCGGCCGCAGGGGCAACTGGGCGACGGCTAATGTAAAGCGTTTCTTCATCCAGGACGTCTCTGCCATTCGTCTTGTCCTTTGTTCTTTTATTCTTTTGCTCTTTCGTTGTGTGTCTGCTCTTTCGGCTGCTATAAGTCAGCTGCATCATACATATCTTTCTCCCCGGTCGAGAAGGCCCAACTCGATATGTCCAGACTCCTGCGCCCAGGCTTCACCCGCACCGCTGCCATCACAGCTGGTGTTGGTGCGGCGGCCGGTGGCCTTGTCTGGTTCACATACAGGCCCCGGAACATCCCCGGCTTTGCGCCGCCTGCCGTGCCGCCACCCATCTTTGGAGCCGACGGCACATTCAAGCTGCCGCAATTCCCCCGCACAAAACTCCGCGACGAACACATTGCCGACCTCCGCAAGAGCAGCGCCGCCGACGATGTCGAGTATGACATGCTCATCATCGGCTGCGGCGCCACTGGTGCCGGCGTGGCTCTCGACGCCGCCACACGGGGACTCAGGGTTGCTGTGGTTGAACGCGATGATTTTAGCAGCGGCACCAGCAGCAAGAGCACGAAGCTCGTCCACGGCGGCGTGCGCTACCTCGAAAAGGCCGTTTGGAACCTCGATTATGCGCAGTACCAGCTGGTCCGGGAAGCGCTCAAGGAGCGCAAGTACTTCTTGCAGACGGCACCACACCTCAGCATGTGGCTGCCTATCATGCTGCCGCTTGATCGGTGGTGGAAGATTCCTTATTACTGGGCAGGCACCAAGTGCTATGATTTTCTGGCAGGCAGCGAGGGCATCGAGAGCTCGTACTTCCTCCCCAAGTCCAAAGCCATCGACGCTTTCCCCATGCTTAAGCAGAACGACCTAGTCGGCGCCCTCGTATACTACGATGGCGCCCACAACGACTCCCGCATGAATGTATCCATCGCCATGACCGCTGCCCTATACGGCGCCTCGGTCATTAACCACATGGAGGTCACGTCGCTCACCAAGGATGCAAACGGCCGCCTAACGGGCGCCAAGATGAAGGACTGTGTGCCCGAGCGCAACGGGAAGCCCACCGAGGAGGTAACTGTCCGCGCCAAGTGCGTCGTGAACTGTACCGGGCCGTTTACCGACGGCATACGCAAGATGGACGATCCGGCTTGCTCCGACATTGTGGCACCCGCATCAGGCGTACATATTATTCTCCCCGGATACTACAGCCCAGGCCAGATGGGCCTCATCGACCCGTCAACATCCGATGGCCGCGTCATCTTCTTCCTGCCGTGGCAAGGCAATACTATTGCCGGCACCACCGATGACCCGACGACCATCAGCAAGAACCCGCTGCCAGACGAGAAGTCGATCCAGTGGATTCTCAATGAGATCAGCCATTACCTCTCGCCTGACATCAACGTGCGTCGCGGCGACGTCTTGGCCGCCTGGTCTGGTATCCGTCCGCTGGTCAAAGACCCTAAGGCCAAGAATACGGAATCGCTGGTGCGCAACCACCTGATCGACATCTCCGCGTCAGGTCTTCTCACCTGTGCCGGTGGCAAGTGGACCACGTACAGACAAATGGCCGAAGAATGCGTTGACGCGGCCATACAAGAGTTTGGCCTAAAGACGCGGCCGGTGGCCAATGTGCCTCGCATCAGCGGCAGCGAGGACATTGATGACGGGGCCATACTGGATGGCTCTTGCCAGACACACCAGGTGCGACTCATCGGTGCGCACGGCTTCAGCAGAACGCTTTTCATCAACCTGATCCAGCACTTTGGCATCGAGACGGAGGTGGCCAAGCACCTGACGGAGAGTTATGGTGACCGCGCTTGGACCGTTGGATCACTGTGTCGCCCGACCGACAAGCGCTTCCCGGCCCGCGGCGAGCGCATATCCCAGTTGTATCCCTTTGTGGACGGTGAGGTACGCTATGCTGTCCACCACGAGCATGCCCAGACAGCCGTCGACGTGCTGGCGAGACGGACGCGGCTTGCCTTTCTGAGTGCTCAAGCCGCCCTGGAGGCATTGCCGCGGGTCATTGACATCATGGCTGAGGAGCTGAAGTGGGACGGCCAGCGGCAGTACCTCGAGTGGAAAGAGAGTGAGTAGCCAGCCCAGTTCCCAAACCAGCCACGAGACTGGCGCGACAGCTAACATGGACTTTCTCTTTCAGCCGTTGCGTTTCTCGAATCCATGGGTCTGCCACAGCCCATGCTGACGGCCACACGGGCGCAGGTCGAGCAGGGCAAGCTGGACTTTTCCACGTCGCTCGAGTACAAAATGTACTCGAGGCACAACATGCCGGTCGCCGATGAGTAGGGGATGAGAAACTGAGGAATTGAGCCACCAAGATTTCTCGGGCGTAATTTGGAAGATGGCCTGGTCAATAGGCAACATGTAAGATATGCCAGAGGCAGGCGGCCTACCTGCTCCTTCTGCGATAGATAGCTGCCTCACGCTGCTGCTCTTTCCTTCTACTAGCGAGACTCATCTCTCCGAGAAGTCCCGGGCTGTTTCTATTCTGCTTCGCGTCTTGCATGTCCTTTTCCTCCTCTCTTCACCCTGTCTCCCTCCTATCACACAAGCATTGTTACGATCATGTGTCCATCGCCAGCAGCGGGCGCACACCCGCACTCGGCGCTGCGTGCCGCGAGGGTCTCCACAGCGTCCAACCGCTCCATCTGGCGCCGCAAGGATTCGTCTGAAACGATACCAACAACGCCCAGCGAGGCCGGATGCATCTGTCCGGCGGAACCAGTCTCTTCGTCGTCGCCGTCGTCATCATCCGAGTCATCGGTCAAGAGTACCGGCCGCTGCCGCCTCAAACAGCGGTCGACCAGGCTTCAAAGCCAATACGAGACCGCCAGGGAGCCTTCCGGCATGCAGTGTCCGAGTCCAGTGTCGTTTCTCTCCCTCCCGGCATCATTGGCTCCGCTGCAGCAACTATCCGAGGACGACCACGGCCTACCAGAGCCCACACTACCGCCAATCCTCGCTCCTCTTGAGCCACTCCATCCCCCCCCAGTGCGCCGCGCAACGCCGCCGGGCCTTCCATCATACGAGCCCAACCGGCGAGCGCAACCTTGGATCAGCGGCGGGCGTTGCGGAACTGGCCTCCATAGCACCAGCACCCTAGGCCTGCGTGGGTTTTCCCTTTCGAACAGCGTGTCACGATGGCGTCGCTCACGCCAGAATGAGGGTGGCACATTTCACGGCCATGGTGATCGTGGTGGCTGCACCAGTCGCGCACCGGTCGGATCCGTCTGGCGGCCACCAACCAGCCAGCATTCGCTAGCGAACCATCCTTACCTGCGCGACATGCCCCCAGCGGAACGCGCTGCCCAGGCCGATCGCTTAGCCAGTCGCCCGGCCGGCCGGCTCGATCTGCCTCGGACTGGGCGGACAAGAATCACAGCCGGGGGGCCGTCGGCAGTAGCCATGGCAGAGACGGAGGCTCGGGCTGGCCGGGCCTCCCTGCCGGTGACATTAGATGACTACCGCTTTCTGCGCCGTTCCGACTACAGCGGGGCAGCCGGCGTTGCGAATGCTGAGGATAGGCAAATGTCGCTGCCGTCGGCCGTGCTGTGTTTCAGGTGGTGCGTGCCTCCCGGCCTGTGTCCCGACATGTCCCGACACCGCACTGCTGGCAACTTCGCTGTCCCCTGATTGCATATGAGTAGACTTGCAAACAGAAGATGCGATCAGAGAGACAAAGAAATATACATTAATGCTCAGAACTGGAGCGTTCGAGCCCGGGATCGTCTCGTCTAGCCTAGTACAATAATCCATGCCGGTCGCCCCCAACAGCTGGGACCTTTCCTCACACCCTTTTATGCTTGATCAAACCCTTTACTAACCAGCACGAACTCCAGACTCCAAGCTATGCTACCAGCTATGCTACCAGATATGCAACCAACCATGCAACATATGCAGAAATGGTGAGGCCATGCGTGGGACAAGAAGGAACAATGATTGAAAGAAATGGAAAAAGAAATAGCTCCGTCGCTCAGCTCACAAGCGGTTACTCTTCTGTACGGCAAAGTCGCGGGACGACGCCGGAATTGGTGGGACTGGGGGAGCTGCTGCTAGCGAGTCATCGCCATGGCCGTTTCCGGCCTGGGGATCCTCTGTTTCGCCAAAGACGCGGTGGAGAAAGCTGCGTCGTCGGCCATGAGGGCCACGGAGCTGATAGCCGCGGAGCTGGTTAGGCCTTGCAACACTGTCGGCGTCATCGCCGCTACTGACAACGGAGCTCGCGGACCCAGCTGTCATGCTCATTCTGCGTTCCAGCTCTGCTTCCCAACCGTATGCATCATTGTCGGTCATAGTCACAGAAGACGGTCGGTTCGAGTAGGCAAGATCCAAAGACATATCGTTCTCAGCGTCGGCGTGCAAGGCTGTCCTGATGATCGCTAAAGTGTCCATCGGCCTGCATACCGATGTGTTGTCCATACCCCCCTTCATAGCTATGTCCGTGTCCGTATCGAACGTCTGCTGTCGGCCAGTGCCGAGGGCAGCCCAGATGTCCATATGTGTGCTCACCGCCGAGTGGGCAATGGGAAATGGCAGCACGGATGACCTAGACGTCCTTTCTGCTGTTGATGTTGCCACTGCCGAGCTAGGCTCTGATGGTCTGCCGATCTCTCTCGAGGCCGTGGTCCCCGGCATCAGCTTTTTCTGCGCCTCGTCGCGGTTCTGCATCCGGACCCGCCGCCGAGCCAGCCAAGATCGTGATGGAGAAGGGCGTCGTCTATAATACAGCAATGGGCCCACGCCTTCTGCGGCCGTGTCGTTCTGAGAAATTCCCGGTGTCCATGGATTGATAAATGCGATACTGCCACCTAGGCCAGACAGGGGCTCAATGTCCCTATCAATGCCTGCCGTCCCATTCGCTATGCGAGTCTGACTCCTGTTGTCATAGGGCCCCAGGCCGCTTTGATAGTCCATCAGTGCCAAACGCTGACCTGGGTGAGGCTCTTCCCATTCGTTGCTTTGACCAAGGCTGAATGCTTGGCCGAACTGTGGCATCAATGATTAGAGTAGTTGTGACAGTGGTGGTGGAGGTGTTTCCCAGGGGCGACACGACCTGTTGTCCTCATAAGCCGTGGTCCATGTCAGGCATCACCACGTCGCTATCGCTGTGCAAAGAGGCAGACGACGGGGACGAGGCAGATGAGGCGTCGGCCGCATTGCCATTGGATGTGTTGTTTCGTCGAGTGGACCGGCTTTTGCGACCGAGACCGAGTTTCGCACTCACACGTTTCCAGCCAGTGCTCTGGCTTGATATCGCGCGTTGCAGACTACTCGGTGAAGTACCGAATGTCCAGTCTGATGTTGGCGGGGTGGTCGGGGGGGTGAGCGGCTCGCCGGATGGTGGTGTAAAGCTGCCATTGTCATCAACCAGGTCGACGCTGTCAGCGGCGTCAGTGGATGTGGATGGGGAATTTCCGCGGTTATCGTTTTTCCGACTACGGCCTAACTGCAAGAACAGGGGCTTGGGAGACCGGCTGGGTTCGTCGCCAGAGCCGGCCGCACCGTCTCGGGAGTTGCGTAGGCGTGAGCGTCCCTGGCGAGCGTCCTGCAGCTCTTCGAAGTCGCCGGCCTGCTGTTGCTGGTACTCGAGCTGAGCGGAGTCTAAGAATGGAAGCAGAACAGAGTCGTTCATCAGGTCGAAGACAATCTGCACGGCCTCGTCTAGCTCGGATGGGTGCGGTGGTGCCGCGGCTGTGTTCTGGTCCAGAAGACGGTCCCGCACCGGACCGGGAAGATTCACTTCGCGAACACAATAAGGCAGAATATACGCTTCAGTGAGCTTCTGCCAAAGCGCGGCCACATGGTCCTTCGCGTCTTGTGACCACTGAATGGCGGGTGTGCCGCCTTCGTACATCTGCACGTCGGCGTAGGCAGCCTTGTAGCGCTCGGCCTCCATGGTAAACTCGAGCGTCTCGAGACAGTGGTTCTGCGAGAGATAGGCCATGAAGGCGCCCAATGTCCAGGGAGGTGGTGCCGCGTTCGAGAGAATATCCTGTAGGGATGGGCGGCTGGCCGAGGAGAGGACGGCAAGGCTCGCGGGCCGCGAGGCACCGTCCGACAGCATGGCTGCAAATGGAAAGGTTGGTGCCGAAAAGAGAGGCGAGACCGAAGAGGAGGCAGAGGAGGAAGGAGGAGAAAGAAGTTGGGGCACGGTAGTGCAATCGTTGCAACAGCCTCCTACTAGCTGCGACGTGGGCTTTCTTCTTGTAGAAGGAATCAAGGTAGTCGAGTTAGTCGGATGCCTCCTTTTCATTCTGCGGTCGGTGGGAACAGGCGGGGCCGGGGAGAGAAGAGTTGGTTGCTGAAGAGGTTGTCAAGAGACACCGTCATACCAGCGACGTGCCGGCTTTTGAGCGAGGGGAATGTTGTCAGTAGACGCCTCGTTTTCTCGGGGTTTCTAGTTTTTTTCTTCTTTTCTTTCTGGTGATTCGCCAGGGAAAATGCGTGCCACCTGTTTCATCAGAGAGAAGACATTCCAGGTGCTCAAGCTTGCTGATTAGTTGCCAGTCGGTTTCCGTGGCCACAAAATGCTGCGCAAGATTAATGTAGCTAAGTGAGCTGAGTGATTCCCGTAATCGCCTGAAGAGAAAGACGACAGGCGATCTGCAGCGTCGGGATCCGAGTGGACAGCCGGGATAGACGAAAATGCACAGACAGGAGGAAGCGGAGGGAGGTCGGCGTGGTTCAAAGAAGATAGACGAGAATGCAGTAAAGGGAGGAAATGGCGTCGGAGAGGGGGTCGTAATAAGGACTGCTGATCTCGCGGTGCATTGGGCACCGAAGGGAGTAATTACAGAGGGCAGGTGCGAAGAGAGAGTGGGGAAGCGATTGCTATGATTTTCAGGGCCGCCAAACGTGTGGCCACTCGTACACTGCGCAAAGGGCTAACATTACGGACTTTGTCATCGCAAGGGCGCGCGGGCCCAGAGTATCTCCTTTTTCAACATGGGGTGGTACCAGTTAATGAGCAAAAAAATTGTAATAAATTACAAAATCAGTCACGAGAGACGGGTTCTCCGGGCGGTCAGAAGAGAGGAGGAACGAACGCTCTGCACGGCCGTTTTAAGCAAGTTAAGGGCCCTAGCCCGTAGGACCCAACTGCCCGCCGTAGAAGCCGTAGAAGAATGATTTCCCCAGCGAAAGAACGAGAACGACAAGGTGGAAACCCCTCACAAGTCCCCTTTGTCTTGGCATCGCTATCCCGATGCGGTATGGTGCAAAGCTAGAACTGCGTTAGAAGCGTTCCAGTGGTGCCGCTACAAGGCCCTGGTTAGCTGTGACATCGCTGATTCGCCGCTGTGGCAGCAGCATTTTCGGCTCGCCACCCTGGCCTGCGACGCCTGGACGTCACGGAGTAAGTATACACACGCAAAAGGAAGGGGTCCGTCCAAGCGGCACGCCGGTCGCCGTTGTACATACGCCTCCTTTCTTCTCGATGATGCAACGCGCTGCGGGCGGCGCGTCGGGTCTTGGGTAGCGCCGCATATGACGAGATGACAAGATGCGATTGTACCGGTCTACGCTTACGGCAATCTCACGATTTCATTTTGTTCAAACGCAGCTGCTGTCTTCTCGGCCAATGCTCCGAGGCAAGATATGTACGCAACTTCATACACTTGTGGCAAGATACACTGCTTAACTCTCTGCCTTTCAGCGCCACGAAAACCAGAGGCGGCGCCGTAATGGTCGCCAATGGGGCAAATTCCAAGCGCCGCTCTTCGGACCCAACGAGTGCCTGCCTAGTTCAGCATGCTGTCCGCTGGCGTTTGCCCCGATAATGACAGCCCGCCGGAGATGGCATGACAGCCAGGCGCTTCAGACCGCTAATCGCCCTGTCCGCGATATATTTTGCGGCATGTGTCCGTTCTGCACCTCGGCCGAGGCATGCTCCGGCATCCTTTGGCAGGTGGAGAGGGACCAAGCACAATACCGTTGCAGCGACCTATTTCCCCTTGTTAGCGATCTATCGTATCACGCCAGTCGGCAGTGCCGCTCTGCGTCGTAGTCGTCCGACAGTACCACCGGCCGACCGCTATTTCACCAAAGAGCGTCGGTGCACGCCAGAGACGAAAAGGGCAGCTGAACTGTGCAGCCATCGGCCAGGCATTTGCAGCTACCCCCTGCACGTGGCACTCCACTTTTTCTGGCTGTACAGCGCTTGCCCTAGAAGTACTCTTCAGACCGACTTGCTTGTATTTTGGATCTTACCACCAGACTCGACGTTGTGTACGCTAAAAATCCCCTTTCCCAGACACACTCTCCACGAGCAACAAAAAAGTGTTAGTTACAAGTAGCCTACTTACGCTAATACGGCTGTCCCGCAAGGCCTTCACTATCCCTGTTGCCAGCACGAACGAACGTTTTCTAGGCTCATTTCAGCGCAAAACAATGACCATAATTTTTACCGCCACATTGTCAAACACGCGGTCAACCATCCGGACAAGTCCTGGTATCTGGCGGACAGATAAACTTACCGTTAACAGCAAGTCAAACCGGTGTCGATCAAGCATTTTATACAATACTGAAACCAGAAACTCTATGCGTGGCTACTTGGTCCCCGATTCCCTACGTATTAAGTGTATTGATACAAGAACATAAAGCGTACTTGTATAAGTGTACAGAAGATTGATGGATGGCCCACGTTGCATTCAATCGATCGCAGTACCGTCTGTTTCCATATCCGTACGAGCACGAGTACGTAAGCTTATATCACTACGAGTACGCTTACCCCGAATCTACCATGAAGTATCTTTATCCATATTACTATTTCTTTGCAAGTATGTCGGGAGATAACTTACTCCGCACTCATACTTGTCTAGCCGGTTGATTCGTGCACACATCCGTCTCCATTTTGTGTGTCACGGAAGGAAAGCCGATAATATGCGACATCTAGACATCCATTTCCAACTATGTCTACGGCATAATCATTTCCGGACCCTTGCAACGGAAGTGCGAAGCTTGTCAGATTACCAGATGCTAATCCCGGTCCAGGAGGTGCGGCAACCAAAGCCACGTTTTCTAGAAGACTGCCCCTTGGAGTGTAGCGTCAGAAAAATGGATCCCTGACGGTATTTCCGACTGGTCACCACATGTATTATTAGTCACCGCTGTCAACGTGCAGTTTCTCTTTGTAATGTTTTCATACCAACACGGCACGCAAGAATCCTTTGGATAACAAAGACAAACAGAAATTCCCATTTTCACCTAGGTAGATGTCGGACCACCGGTCCGCGCATTCCACACTTCCTTCCATTGCCCGCACATGCCGTTCGTAGCCGCTTGCTATCCTCATAGCTGCTCCCCGTTTCCCCGACTGTGGATTCCAGTATCCTTCCCAATGATACCCATAGATGTAGTTTTGTGGTAGTACAATGTAATGCAAAAAAAAGAGCATATGCTGCAAAGTCGGAACGCTCACAAAAGCGGAACCACAAAGCGAAGGCATCCAAAATAGAAACCCATATTCAGAACCTTGTTCGTCCTCACAGACCAGCCAGGTCCAGCTCGCCAGAGAAGCCACCATTGATCAGAGTGGCCGCTATCCGGTCCCGTTGCAGTGGCATTTCTCTCGCCCCGTAGAACGACGGATCAAGACCTAGGGACACGAATAGCGCGTTGGTGATTGTGTGCACGCCGCAGTCCCATCCATTCGTCTGCCGTGGGGATGCAAGTGGCTGCACTCGCCAGCGGTCAGAATATTTTTCTTTCAAATAGTCGCGAAGCCAGCGCATCATGATGTCGAGAACCAGCCGCCGTCCAGCACCGTTACCCATCGAGTCCAGATGTGTCACGGTGACCTGCCGTGGCCGCACAACAACCAAGGTCCAGTGGTTGTGTTCACAGATGGGGATCAGAATCGTCTCAACGTCCAGAAAGTTGTCCCGCGTGATCCCAACCCTCTTCATCCATCTCTCCGTGCCGGTAGCACCCTTGGTGGAAAGCGCTTTCCAGAAGAACGACGTGAATGCGTGGCACCGCGGCGTCTGAGTTTTCGGATTCATGATGCCGGCTTTAATGTTGATGTAGTTGGCCAAGTGCAGTAAGAAGCCGTTGACAATCTCGTCGTTAAGCCACTCTGACTTGCTGACAACCGTGCTGAAGTCTGAACTCCTGAGCGCCGTCCCTTCTGGTGACTTGGCCACTTCCTTTCTGGGATCTGCACGCGTGGCGGCGTTCACTCGTGAGTGCCATGACTCTGGTAGTGGTGCAATCACTTGCCGTGTCGGAGCACGCAGCCCAGACTTCGCCAGCCGCTCCGCCTCTTCCTTTTGTTGCCGCTGTTCCTCTCTTCTGCGCAGCTCTTCTTCTCTCTTACTCTTCTCCACCTGCAGGACGGCCCGTTTCTCTTCTGCAATTATCCGCAGCTCTTCCGCTTTGGAGCTACTAATCCTTAGTCGCGGCACGCCTGCCTCGTCTTCGGGAAACATGGCATGCCATGGGAATCGCTGAGGTTGAGCTCCGTCAGTTCTGATAGCTGTAGCTTTCTCCCCGCCGTCGTCAGAGCCTGGCTCGGTGGCCGCCGGTGACGGTGGTAGTGGTATAGCGGCAGCGGCGGCGACTTCCATCGCCCTCACCCGTTCTATTTCGGATATCAGATCCTTGCTGGAACGAGCTCTCTTAGGGCGTCTGGAGTCCGGTGCTGCAATGTGTGCTTTGCGCTTGGCTGGTGTTGCTTGGTCTTTTGGCGCAATCGGGCCATTATGCGTATAGAGACCGGCTGCATCCGGTGTTCTGCGGTACCTGACGTAAAGTAAAGATGGCAATGGCGATATGCGCATCGGCCGGCTACCATCTGCGTATCGCCGTGCGGACTTGAGCGAGGCTGCTGCCGCGCTCACAAGCTTTGCTCGACGGATAACATTCTCGCCGTTTGGCCATACACGGCATGGTCTCGCATGCTTTGAATGTCTGCTGTCAATGACGCAATCTCTTCTGTGGTAGTGCCAAATATCGTGCAACTGCTTCGCCGTCACCACTTCCAAAGACATTCCGCCGTCATTGTACAAATATCCCGGCGGGTGGTTCTCCCTCGTGATATGAATAAAACTCGGTATTGGCTGGTGTCGATGGAAGGCTTCCAAATCGACAAGCATCTTCATCATAGAAATCTGGGGGAGTTGCATGCCAGGGTGGCCCCATTGGTCCGTCTGCAAAATGGCGAAGGCAAAGAAGCTGGCAACTTCGCACAGAGCACACTTGTCGCTCCAATATTGTTCAACTAGAATACCAAGCTGCTCGTATGGCGGGTCGGCTCCGAGTCTCACAACATCGAGGTTCTCAGACGAGTAGAAAACAGATATCCATGCCTCCGCGGCTTTGATAGCCCTTGACATCTCTGCCCTTGTCTCCTGCCATGTCTGCTGTGTGTTGTAGCCGTAGAGCTCCAGCATCAGGTTGTGCACGACGATAGACAGCCGAGTTTTTGCGTAATTACCGCTGTCGAAGCGCATGGCTATGGGCCCAGAGTCCTGGCAGCAAGAGACGTTGCCAGCGGTAATGTCGTCACCCCATGCGCGCAGTAGAGAGGCAACCGCTTCGAGCCCAGCAGGCGTGATATAATCGTAGGGGTCATCGCGCCAGGTTATATGGTACTCGGGACTGAACAGAGAGGACGGTTCCGGAGGAGGTTGGAGAAAGGCTTCGGAGGACGGCAGTGACGGAGACTTTATGCGGTCGACTGTGAGGGCTGCTCGCGAGGTCGACGGGGGTTCTTTGGCTGGCGCTGCGTAAAAACATGTCAGCAATCAGCATCGGCGCAATTGCCAATAGAGGAAAGAGGTTGCGCCCACCGTGGCTAAGAAACCTTTCGGAAATGAAGGAGAAGCCGTTTCGAAACAGCTCGAGGAGGACCTCTGACCGCATGGCGGCCTTGGTTGCGCGCAGCCAGCTGCACAGCAGAAGGAACCAATATTTAAGGCGCGTTATGGTCTGAAATATGTTGACCTCAGCCCCATCTGATCGCACTTGTTCTCGATCAACTACCGACGCACCTGGGAAGCAGGAGACGGCTGAGTCTGTATTTGAGACGCGCAGGATGCGCAACGTTGGGCGGCTGGTCGACGATGCCAAAAAGTCCCCTGTAGGAGGTCTCTGGTGGTAGATATGATAGCTGTGACGGCCATGTAATGAGAAGAGGGGCACGGCGCAGCCCTTTCTCTGTCTGGGAGTCGATGATTGCTAGAAAAACAAGCGTTGCTTTTGTTTGCACTTTAGGACAAGCCTCCAGCTACCCTCTTGGCGTCAAGTGCGAGGCGATACCAGCTATCCCGCACAGGAGCTGGACTAGCGCTCTAATTGGCTGTATACCACGATGAGTCATCGTGTTTAAACTCGGATATTGTGGGGGCGTGTCCCATATGTATGTCCCATGGATCGATTTTTTACTATTGTTCATTTATTAGGGATAACGGCAGAGTTAAGAGAGGATGCAAGCCTTGCATTGCTGGACTACAGCTGTGTGAGAGACTAGCCTAGCGCCTTTGTACAAAAGGAAGCAAAATACTGGTTCAGGGCATCCGCAGTACCGCCTCCCTCATCCAGTCCTACCACAATACCTGTGTATCCGTCCGGCCGCACAACCACCACGCCGCCCTTGTCTGCGCCGAAACCCATTTTTGCATGAGCGGCACCAACTCCGGCCAGTGGCACCTGAGTGTTTCGCTGATCGTCTGCATACACGTGGTCGCGGTAGCGCGCAAGTAGCCCAGGGACATCGCGGCTGACCTCGATGCTGCTTCGCGGGACAGCAAAGATCGTACAGAAGGTGAAGAACAGACTATGCGGGCAGTGCTTTTCGTGGTATGACACCGTGCTTTCGTCCAAGCGCCTGTAGGCTGCGAAGAAGGAACCCTTTCGTCGTATGTGGCTCTCCAGGTCTCGGACGGCCTTGGCGGTCGTCGCTGGCTGGCCGGCAAAGATAAAGATGCGGAAGGCGCCGTTCAGCGGCACTTCCTGTTCCAAATGGACCACATTTGCATCCACAACTCGTGTAACGTTGGCGTTGAGAAAGAGCCTCCCAGGCCGCAACTTGCAACCCGCTGGGTTAGTCAGGGCTGTTTGTACCGGATGCTGCGGCGACCAGGTAAGGACGCTTGGCTGGTATACAACGCCGTAGCCGCTCGTAAACTCGCAGCTTTCCTTGAATGCCTGCACGAAGTCGCTGTCCTTGGCGTCGCCTAGATTACCGTCGGATGCATTCATACCACCTGCAGCTTGCACCTGCTCTGCCGTGGGTGGCTTTTGCGAGAAGAGTTTGGCGTACTTATTATCAAATGAGAGAAGCTCCTCGGCCACATTCTTCCGCTCGAACTCGTAGGTGTGGAGCAGCCTGCGCTGCGCAAAGCCTCGTTCAACCAGATGGATCTTCCACGCTAGATTTTGCGCATCCAGAAACGCCGCGTTCATGCCTTGGCCGGCTTTCGGCTATGCTGCTATTAGTTTCAGAATGTCTGTAAAGAGTCACAAGGTCTTACGCTATGTGTATGGCACGCATCCCCACCCAAGAAGACTCGGTGGTCGAGCGTGTAGAGGTCAGAAATTCCTTGGCCGATGGGGTAGACAGAATACCATTCGAGTCTCTCCCACTCGATCGAGTAGGGTCGCAAAATTCTCTTCGCCGCGGCCTGGACCTCTTCTGCCGTTGCTGTTTTGCGCGGGCTCCAATTCGCGTCCGTAGATGAAGCAATTTGAATGTACAGTCGGACCATATCATCTTCCCTTGGAATCACCATGATTGATCCGTCATGGGAGTGGATTGTGCACTTCATCTGGACCAGTTAATTAGATAGTCAGCCTATAGCACACCAGGAGGCTAGTAAAAGGAGAGCTTCTCTCACCTTAATATCTGGAAAATCAGTTTTGACAACACCATCCATAACACCCCACACGTGTGCAATGGGATCTTTGTGCCTGACGCTGATACCTAACTGGTCCCGAATAGTCGACCGAGAGCCTTCGCCACTGAACAGATACTTGGCCCGCACAGAATCCTTGCCAAGTCTGTCGACATGCGCCAGGGAAACCTCGACTGGATAGTCTTGGTCCTCGGCCTCGTTGGAACGAAATCCCGTAACAGTCCAGGGACGCTGAATAGAGACGCCATTCTTCTTGAGGTCTGAGATGAACACCCGCTCTATGTGCCCCTGGTGGAGCAGAGTGGTAAACGGGTAGCGCGCGTCAATGAAGCTTGGGCAGCTTGCCCATGTCCCCGTGCGAGCAATCCCGCTACCGGCTCGGGCTGCATCCCAAAATGCAACCTCATACACACGAGCAGGCTTGTGTGCCATGATCGCCGGCTTCAGATTCATATTCCGCAGCAAGTCGAGTGAGCGTGGTTGGATACCGTCGGCACGGCCGGTGGCTGTTGGCTCAGGTCTGTTGTCGATGTGTTTGATTCGGTAGCCCCAACGTGCCATTATCGTTGACAGCATAAGCCCGACCGGTCCAGCACCAATGATGACTGAAGCCCAGGTTAGTATACTTGAAAAATACTGGTGCGAAACATTAATGCGTACCAATGTCATATTTATCTTGGCCTGGCTGTCCACCCATGATCCTCAGAAAAGGTAAGTTGGTAAGTTGCGTAATGCTCAGAAAATTCTCAATTTTGCTGTCACCACAAGAGCTGGCTTTTGTTCATAACGTGTAGAAATTTTGGGTTCAACACCTCCTCCTTATATATGCAGTGTTGGGAGTCTGTTAGACTGCGTCCCAGACAAGTCGTACCCTGTCATAGCCGTCGTAGGATGAGGCACTCTCGTTCGCGGCATAGGAAATCGGCAAATGACACGTCCCCGAATGGCTGACGGAACAAAAGGCAGCCAACGGACGTGAGGAGTGCTTCGTCGTTTGGGCTGGTGCAAGGCCGAGTGGGGCAAACTAAAGCTTCGGGAGATGCTGTCGGTAGATAAACCGACAACTTCGGGCATTCGGTCGGCTCCAACCCAGCGTGAAGATGCCGGTATCTCAACCAGGGTTTTCGAATTTCATGTTACTTTTTCTGCGATTGAATTGGAGTTTTACTCAGTTTGCCAGGGCACCTTAGCCCGGTCGCTCCTGCCATATTAGGAAACTAGCACGCACATATGCGCCTTCCATATTTCGCCAGACTACCGCGTGCCACCCAATGTCCCTATTGAGGCACAATACTGCCCAACTTGATAGCGCAGCTGAGGCCTATTGTCAATCCTTTGAATGGCGCGGACATCCTAAATTGTGCTGTGTATCTCGTCTTAATTTTTTCCTCTTTTCTCGTTCCGCTTTTTCTCCAGGGAGTATCATCTCAGAACTCATTGCGAAATATGGAAAAACCTGTCAATCCGACACAGGCATTGCCTGCTCGCGAGCTTTCGGGTCCCGACGCATCAATAAAGAACTTGTCGGCCATCCATGGGAATTTTATTCCACTCCAGAGTCCCGGTGGCTTATTTCTCGTCCCGCCACGACGGTCAAAGTCGCCGCGGCAACGGTCACAGTCTCCACGGCGCCGACAGGATCGAGGTGTTCACTTGCATCTCAGCCTGACCGACTCTCAGATGGATAAACTGACTTCCACGTGCGTGTGACTGCTCATGCATACCGATTGTAAACCATCACTGATTCTTGCAGACTAACTAGAGACGAGGTCGAGACAAAACAAGGCCTTGGCGTCCAGCTAAAGCAACGCGATGAAACTTTACATTCTATTTTCCGGAAAAAGGAGACCCTGGCGTCTCCATCGGCTTCTCAGGGGTCCGCCAGCGATCTGGGAGGGAAGGACGTCTCACGCAGTCACCACTATGGAAGTGGCCAACAGTTCCTCGAATCTGCCAGTGCAGAGAGCTTCATACCAGCAGCAAGCGGATCGCGCAGGTCCAGGTCTCCTGAAGGGAACACTTCACCCCCCGGAAGAAGCTACCGGCAAACCCAAATGACTTACAATTCCAACGGCTGTCCTGCTTGCCAAGATACAGGTCACAGAGGGGTTGCCTACGAAAACGTCGACATTCACCTAGCGAGCAACACAGGAGCCATCCGCCAAGAGAGCCCCCAGCCAGTTACGGGTGGCGGCCAACAGGGGCGTGGGGGGGACAGATTGACATACACCTCCTCGTCGGTCTATTCAATCGACGATCGCGACAGAGTTCTTGGTAACCCAGAGTGCACTAGTACATTGTTAGAGGACTCTGTGAACGGGCATCAATCTGCAGTTCTGCAGGATTACGCTAGATGGTCTTTGGCGTCACCAAAGTCAACACCAAGTCTGTCTGGGGAACAAAATGGGTGTGCTCGGCAGGGAAGCGAAATCAATAATTCGAGTCTTTCGAGCCACCCCAAAGAAATTCGCAGTCACGATCCTACCAAGCGGGTGGAATATTCACCCCTGACCAGTTTTACACCAGTGCCCAAACTTGGCGTCCCGCAGAAGGGTCGTAAAGTTATGGTTGGTACAAATGGGTGGTTAGAGCGCACAGGCAACTCGGATAACAAGCACTCACCGCCCAAGAAGGTTGGCATTTTCGATGCGCTGAAACGCATGGCGAAGGAGGTTGTAAGTACCGTTGGGCCGTACACTTATAAGTATTCAGTCGTTGACCATTGTACGCGTGCAGGCCGAGGCAACGGACATCAAAGTCGCCCGCAAAGCAAAAGACTGCCAGCATGGCCACCACCTGTCGCGCCTGAGGACCTCGCTCAACCCGCGAGAGCAGAGCCTCCTGTATTGCGAACTGGAGTTTCTCTTGACATCTGTCCTTGATGGCTACATAACGAGCCAGTTCAACGCTGGCAGATTGAATGCCGACAAATACAAAAAGATTGTTGACATGTGGAACCACAAAGGCCGTCCCAAGGTTGTTGGCTTTCGCTACGATCTGGAGACGCAGCTTGACCTCGTCCACCTGCACGTGGATGAGTTTCGTTTTTACGGCGATCGTGCCGGGATATCTGCCGCCATTGGAGGCATCCTGGGCATGTTGAAGGTAGATGCACGGGCCATTCGCATCCGCACATTCTGCCAACCAGACCCGGTGATCGCAAAGCAACTGCTTGATTCCCAGAGCCTCTTAAACCTACTCGGCTGCTCCGAGTCTCGTCAAATCCAGCTGGCGGAGGTCCTGCAGTTCTTCAAGGTTGTCCTCGAGCGGGAGAATCATGCACAAGCTGATATGCTTGGTCGATGAGTGCTTTTTCGGACGACGAGGTCTCATGGGGCAATAAGGCGGCAATACAGCATAAATGTTCACTTATTTAGCGTTGCAGAGTAAAATACAAATCAAAGTCTGTGCGTAGTCTTCCTCACACATCTTTTCACAGACAAACAAGCTCGAAATTAGGTAGAAAACAACAAGCTGCTAAGCCAAGACCACAAATAAAACCTGCTGAAGAAATCATGAAAACCCATATCTGATTCGTGACATCGTTACCAGAGAAGGAAACAAAGAGAAACATCTCAAACAGAGAACCAAGAAGAAAATGCCCCAGCAGGCATAATAACAATAACAGCGAAAGTAGCAGGAAGCGCGCCTTGCTGTCCGGGTTTACCGGTATTCCACATCGCCACGGCGCGTAGACACGGTACGATCATAGTCGCCGTCGTGACTCCGCGAGTTGTCGTAGTAGTTGTCGGCGGCGCCGCCGTGGTATCGCTCGACGCTGCGGTTGCGACTGCTGCGGCTGCGACTGCTGCGGCTGCGACTGCTGCGGCGGCTGTGGGTCTGGCTGTAGCTGCGGCTGCTACGGCTGCGACTGCGACTGGAGCTGGGATTTGGGCTGCGGCTTGCGTCGAGGCCACGGTCGCCGGAGCGGTCACCGGAGCGGTTGTCGGAGCGGCGGTGGCGGTGTTTCTCAACACGCTTCTCAATGGCGTTGGCTCCTAGACCGCCGACGGCAGCACCCACAATAGTGGAGATAAGCGTTGTGCGGTCCTGGTGGCGGCTGTGATGGCCCTGACGATCGTGGGCCCGGACGGCCGCTTCGGAAGCCTCGTGGGCGGCTAGGCCGCCCACGATGGCGCCAATGACGCCAATTCCGATACCCGAATTGGACGTGCTAAAGGCGTTGTCAAGCGCATGTTTTGACTTTGAGAGGTGTTCCCGAGAGCTACCACCACGTCCGCGGTCGGGCGAGGGAGAGCGCGAGTTATCACGCCGGGATTCAATGGAGCGCGACGAGAGCGGCGGCACGGAATGCGGCCGGTAGTGTGCCGGAGACATCTGCAGCGCGGCGGTGCGGTCAAATTCGGGATTTGAGGCTCTTGGCTCGTAGGCGGCGTAGTTGCCGGCCGGCGTCACGTAGGCGGAGCGGGTGTATTCAGCGTCGTCTCCAGACGAGTCCCGACTGTACCGTCCGCCGTGGGACGAGCTGCGGGCTCCACGGTCGTCATCATCATAGTGGCGGGGCATACTTTTAAGGGGAGCGCGTATCGTATGTATTTGGAGAGTAACCGTACGAAGTACAGGTAGGATGATGAAGGATTGGGAGGGGCGGTATAAAGGAGGGTTGCGAGGGGTGGGAGGGGTTAACAAAATGTGTGTTTGTGAAAAAGGCCGGGATTCCGACGGCACGAGGCTGGCGGCACATCTGCTTATATACTCAAGTGAGCGTACTCACTCTGAGTACATGCACAAGCACAATGTGACCTGGCCAAATTGGTAGCGAAGGACCCGGCCTGCCAGGAATCGCAGGAGAGGGAGTGTCGTCATGTGGCTGGCCGGCCACCAATGGTAGACCAGAAAAGGCCTGGCGGGCCCTTTCTGGAGGTGCGCACTCAAATTGGATGGTATTCTGCAAGTCATCTCATCGTTGACGGGGGTCCCTGTGGTCCTCGGGAGGGGGGCGGCTTGTTCGGAGTAGTCAGGAGGCCCGTCATCAGCAGCTAGGCATATTACTGCGATAAGAAGCCGGGCAATGGTATTGGTAGATGGGCTCCCCACACACACTAGGTACAGCAGCAGGCGGGGCTATGCTGATTGCCAAAGACGAAAATTCCAGTCAGCCATTGGCTTTTGATCCAGGGCTTTCTCGAAGGCACTCTGGTGCATTCCGGCGGCAGCCTGCTGGTTTGCCGAGCCTGTGGCTGCAAGAGCCCTCTGTTCTGCCGGATGGCAAAAGTGCAAGGCGATGTAAGCGTTCGCTTAAGCTAAACTTCTCACACTTAAGACGATGCAAGAATCGCCTGGGAGGCCGTCGGGTGGTATCGCAAGCAGGTTTCGGCACCTTTCCGCTTTCTCTCTCGCGCTAGACAGTCATCAAGCACGTGCCACTCTCATGGTGTACCGGTGGCATCCCCAGAAAACCACCAGCCACAGGCCGGCCACTGGCCCTATGTGGGCCGACCCGCATGGGAAGGTGCGGCCGCGGCGGTCAAGGTTCCGCCAGCCAAATACAGTCCATACAGCCGCACAATCTGCACCCGGGTCCTCGATATGGCTGCTCTCAACTGCTCTATCGCTGACGACTGTCAACAAGATGAGCGGATCCACCAGAAGCAGCCGTCGCTTTACGGACAGGTCGACGGGAAACAGACTCCGTGCCCCTTGCCCATTCTATTAGCTGTCTCGGCTTGCCGCGATCAAGAAGCTCAATTCCCAGATATTCCAGAAAGGGTCCCTCTACAAACATGGAACGAATCCCGTGCCACAATGTTCCGCTACTTTGCCACCCTCTGCTCCTTTTTGGTCATGGGAATGAACGATGCGGCCGTCGGTGTATGCACTCGGCCCCCGTCCTTTTGATATCCCATGTCTGTCAAAGAATTCACTAACGCAGACAGGCTTTGATACCATATGTACGGCCATGGCTCCTGTTCCCCGAAATTTTGCTGTGCTAAGCACCAGATCGAACCATATTACGGTGTCTCATACACTGTCGTCTCCCTCGTATTTCTTTCATCATTTGTCGGCTATGTTTTTGCTGCCCTGCTCAACAATCTCATCCACCACCATCTGGGCCAATTCGGGGTAGCACTGTTGGGCCCTCTTGGCCGCTTGGTCGGATACATCCCCATGGCATGCCACCCGCCATTTCCCGTGCTACCGGTGATGCTCCTCTTTCCAGGGTTTGGGAATGGCCTGGAAGACAGCGCCTGGAATGCCTGGATCGGTAACATGCAGAATGCTAACGAGCTTCTCGGTTTTCTTCACGGAGCCTATGGCCTTGGTGGCACCATCGGTCCGTTGGTCGCCACCGCCATGGTCACAAAGGGCAGTCTGCCATGGTACAGCTTTTATTACTTGATGATTGGAATGACCGGCCTGGGGGGTCTCTGTACCGTCTGCGCTTTCTGGGGTGCCTCTGCACAGGTGCATAGGAAAAACTCCAAACCGGTGTCTAGCGAGGGCCGTACAACTACCAGGCACGTTTTGCATGGACCCATTACTTGGATCGTCGCTATATTCCTCTTGGGTTACGTTGGCGCGGAGGTCAGCCTGGGCGGCTGGGTTGTCACGTTCATGATCAACGTCCGCGGCGCCGAGGAATTTGCCGCCGGTATGACAGTCGTTGGCTTTTGGCTTGGCCTCACCGTCGGCAGGGTTGTCCTCGGCTTCGTCACAGGACGTATCGGCGAGAAATTGGCCATCACCATATATCTAGCGCTGTGCATTGTTCTGCAGTTGCTGTATTGGCTCGTGCCTTCGTTTGTCGCCTCGGCCATTTTCGTCGCCTTCCTCGGCTTCATGCTGGGGCCTCTCTTCCCAGCTGCTGTTGTTGCTGCTACCAAGCTTCTCCCGCCCGACCACCACGTCTCGGCCGTTGGGTTCGCCGCGGCATTTGGGAGCAGCGGCGCCGCAGTTTTCCCTTTTGCAGTAGGTGCCATTGCTCAGAGCAAGGGCGTCCAGGTCCTGCAACCGATTGTGGTGTCAATCCTCGCCTTCATATTCGTCGTGTGGTGTTTTCTCCCGGGTGGACTTAGACCAGGCGGCCTGGAGTATGCCAGGGATAACAACGAGAAGATCGGGCACCAGGTTCGAAATGCCTATCGATGGGTCGTGAACCAGCAATTGGAACAGAGGCCGAATGCCTAATCTAAAGTTGTGCGAATTAACTCGTCTGCAAGACGCCGAGTATAAAAGTCTCTTGTCTGGCGAGGGAGTCCCTTAAATGCCTTAGATATCTTGGAAATGTCTTGCCGACCCTTCTCGTAGGCTGCTAGGTCTCTGTTTGCGTACACGTCGCGCCCTGTCGAGTAACCAGTGTCCAGGTCACGAAAGAACACGTTGACGGCAATGCTCTTTGGCGATAGCGGGCTGGCGGTATGCAGCCAGAGAGGCGGGATAAACAGCACTTCTCCGGGCCCAACAACAGCCTCGAAAGGCTCGCACCCAAACGGTAGTGCCGCTTCTGAAGAGGAGAACACGTCGATACCGGCGCTGGAAGCCCCTGGGCGGAACCCGAATCGAACAATGTCGGACGGTGGGAAGAGACAAAAGCGCTTTGATCCCTGTATCTGGCAGTACACATTTGCGAGAACCTATTTAAAGTTAGGGAAACCGTGCGTGGCGCTGGATGGCGCAGAAAGCATACATCGTAATGCAACCACATGTTGACAGGACCTGAAATGCGCAGCACAGAGCTGAACAGTCTCTCCCTGGCAAAAGCCAGCTCCGAGGGCAGTGTAAAATCGTCCGAGAGCCGTGGGAAATCTGCATCCAGTCGTGCGGGTAGGTCGGAAGGCTTGTCGACTGAGAGGGCTCGAAGATAGAGCTTCTCCCCGTCATCCACACCACGCAGAAAATCCGCAAATCTGCGGGTGGCGTAACGGAAATTCTTGGAGACAAAATCCATGGTTTGGCCTGACGCCTCGTGCACGATGACCTGCAACCAATGTATGATAAGCGGTTGAGCACTCATGGCTGCCCTTGTCTTGTCTAAGGTGTCTTAGCTCACCTCGCGATCTATGCCCACTTGTGCGGTTAGGTAAGCAGCATCCTTCCACTTGGCCGTACAGGACCCAATGTCGAGGCCCTCGAACACGGCTGGTTTTTTGCATTGAAGAACACTGCGAAACTGCTCCTCCGACGACAGCTTGAGTCGAGGAATTTGGACGATAGCCGCAGGCTTGCTCTGGTTGCCAGGCGCGCTCGCGATGCTTGGCTTGTCATCGACAACTTCCACCGTTTTCGAGTAGGCCCATCTTGTCTCAGGTGCTCCGGGATTCTCGCAAGGGAAAACACGGAGCATGTACAGGCCCTTTGTCCAAACCGAGCCCATGGAGAAGCAAGTCATTCCACCCCCCATAATAGCAACGTCACCGTTGCCGATGCCAATAAGTGATGCACCTACTAAAACTGGCCGAGGGATTTCCGTGTCGATTAGGCTGCCATAATTCAGACACTGGGCGTCTTCTTTTCCGTCTTTACCGATCCGGTATCTCACAATATCTCCGGTCTCTAGCACGCTTCCGCTATCAGCAATGCCTCCAGCGAGCACAGTCCAGCCGTCAACCTCTGTGCATGCCGCCCCAAATCGAGTCAGGAGACAAGCGGCAATTGTGCCCTCCATGGGTTCAAAACGAATGGTCGGTTTCTGTGATGTGAGAAGACTGCCTGCACCAGCCTGGCCGCCCCGTTACCCATACCTGGATCTCGGACACATTGAGTACCCATTTAAATGCCTTATTGTTCACAATATTGTCTTTTGTCATACCACCAGCCAAAACCCCGTAGAATGTAGCGCTCTCTGCGTTCGATCTTCCCGAACAGAAGAGCGTAACACCAAACAAAGGCGGCGGCCGCATGGAACCATCCACCGTGCACTCTAACCACCCATGGACCGGGTGGTGCAGAAGAAAGCCAGAGAAGACTTCAGACGCACTGGACTTCCCACCGGCTAGAAGGACCAGCTGTGCGTTGTAAAGTCGTGCCGTAGAGTGCCTGAACAATTGCAACGGCAAGTCTCGTGCCTTTTGCCAATGCCATGTATCCTTCTTCAGCACCCATGTGTCTCTAAATGGACTATTTGGAGATGCACGGCCGCCGGTTAGTAGGTACCCAGCACTTCCAATATCCGTGAGAGTCGCAAATGTTCTGGCCGCCGGTCCCCCTGTCATGCGTGTGAAACCGTCTGCCTGTCCACCACGTGTGCTGTAGATATCGCAAGATGAAAGTCTGCTTTCGGTTCCAATTCCAAATAAATTCCCCAGGAATTGGTTCCCCAGGACATCTGTCACAACCAGTGGCACGCCAAAGCGTCTCTGTGCAGAGTTTTTTGGCTGTCCGGTAGGGACGAATCGCAGGACGGCATCTGTCGAAGAGATCCTCCTGTCGTCGACCAAGACCCGGTCGTCAGATTCATGGCGCAGGGGTGAGTTGCGTGCGTAGAGAAGAATATAGTGACTGGTGAAATGGACAAACTCCTCCCACTCATCAAAAATTTCTACCTTGTCCAAAAGCTGTCTGTCAGCAGGCGATAGGAAGAAAGGGTCTTTCCATGCCTGCCACAATGTCCAGATCTGAATATCTGGCCAGCCCAGAGAACCGAACCGTCTCTCCTGTGCGTCTGTGGTTGGATAATCATAGATGCATTTCAAGGGTGTGCCTAGCTTGTCAAAGTGCCGCAGCATTGTCTGTGCAAATGGATCAAACGGTCCCCCGGGCAAGATTTGCTCAAGCAGGCAAAAATCGGCTGATCCATCCATTAGCGGTAGCCCATCCCTTGCCACTATGACAACACTTACCTTCACCAAGCCTGCCGGCCCATTCTGTCGTCTTGTGTGAGCATACAGCCCATTTCCCGGCCAGAAACAGATAGGCACTTACGGATCAACGCGTCGGCAAACACAGGCTCCATATACGTGATGGAGACCTCGGCCACAAATAAAAATGCAGAGGTTGCAGTATCGACAAGCCGGGAGAGTTCTTCACCAACGACAGCCAGTTGCCGGAGGTCGCAGGCTATCTGACAGTACTGATCGCTGTTCAGAACGAGTCGGGAGTCTTCCAAAAACTTGAGGTGTGTCAGAGGCTCCTGCAGCACTGGGTTCTGCTTCACAATATTCCTTTTTGCAGATATGACATCTGGAAAGTCAATGTCTACAAATTTGACACCCTCACAGAGATCTGGATAACGGGACATGGTTTGCCAGGGGAGTACATCACTGAAATTCGAGTTAGCCACGTCTCTGTAATCTTCAGGTCACAATCTTCGGCACCCCCCAGGTGGCTTGCCTTCCACAGCCCAAACTGACAACCACCTTGGATTTTGCACTCGGGCGACGCAGAAAGTTGCGGACCATTACATCAATTAGACGAAGCCGAAGGTGATAGCCACGGTTGATGAGAGGAGCACGTCTCTGGAACTTCCTGACAAAGTATCGGAAGTATTCTTGCTGGCCCGAGTAGTAGATGCGCTCTACACTCCTTTTCGAGACAATGCTGCTGTTGTTGGTCTAGTCTAAGGTCAGGAATATACCATTCAAGGAAGAGGCCGGGTCTGCATGCTCACAGCCATGACAAGATCATCGCGCCCCTTGGCTTCTGGAGCAGGCATTTTGAACTCGTGGCGAGCTACGCTGCGGGATATCGCGCTCTAGTATACTAGCAAGAAAGACAAGTCTTTTCCTTTCGGTGGTGAGTTTATATTTTTGGGTGGGTCGAGTTCACGTGCTATGAGCGAAGTAACTCTGACTAACCGAGCTAGCCCACAGACTTGGCGCAACTCCGTTGTTCTGTACTCTTTTGTCTCGACCACATCACCATTCATATTCCATCCCCACCGCCTTCTGCCCGGGATCTCAGTTGTGTGATCGCCCCCAACTTACAGCGCCGGTGGATTGTCTGCCGTTAAAATCATGGCTAATCAGGCACTCAATTTTGTGACCTTCAATCAGGATCACAGTTGTCTTGCTGTGGGCACCTCTAGAGGCTTTCGCATTTACCACACCGACCCATTTTCCAAGATTTTCAGCAGTGACGATGGAAGCGTGTCCATTATCGAGATGCTCTTCTCGACATCGCTCGTCGCAATGGTTCTGTCCCCCAGACACCTGGTGATACAGAATACAAAGGCAAGATACTGCCGGGAGGCGCTGAACAAGTGACATTCAATTTCTAGCGACTGATGCTGACAGCTGGCTCCACTATCCAGAGAGCCTCTGTTATTTGCGAGCTTACATTCCCCTCGGCCATTCTTGCAGTCCGTCTCAACCGCAAACGCCTTGCCGTCGTGCTCGAGGACGAGATCTACCTCTACGATATTGCCAACATGAGTCTCCTCTATACCATTGCCACGTCGCCGAATCCCGGCGCCATTTGCAGCCTCTCCCCATCTTCCGAAAACTGCTACATCGCATATCCTCTGCCCAAGCCCCGTGAGGACCGTGACGAGAAGCGCCCTTCGCATGCACCACCGCTGTCAGCCTATGTCGCGCCTACGTCAGGTGATGTCCTCATATTCGACACACTCTCGCTCAAAGCTGTCAACGTCATCGAGGCACACAGGTCACCATTGTGCTGTATATCCATAAATGGCGATGGCACAATGTTGGCTACCGCGTCTGAGACCGGCACCATTATCCGTGTGTTTAGTGTACCTAATGGCCAAAAACTATACCAGTTCCGCCGTGGTACCTATCCATCGACGATATACAGCATGTCCTTCAACACCGGCTCTACCCTTATCTCAGTTTCTTCGGCATCGGACACGGTACACATCTTCAAGCTGAGTGCCCCGCCGGGATATAGTGGCTCTACCGGAGCTGATCCCGGATCGCCTCGGCTAGATCGATGGGCTCAGTCTCGCAGCCAAGACAGCCTCAGCGAATCATTCGGCAGCACGGCCGGATCCCCGCGCAGCGATATAACTGACCCGGCACCTGGGATTAGCCACGATAGCACTTCAGTCGCCCAACGAAGGCAGAGTGGCTCATTCAGCAATATTCTACGCAGGTCTTCGCAGATCATGGGGCGAAGTGTTGTGGGTGTCATGGGATCATATCTCCCACAGACGGTGACGGAAATCTGGGAACCACTGCGTGACTTTGCTTATATAAAGCTACCAAAGGCTGGGCCTAGCACATCGCCCAAGGTCGGCACTGCGGGCTCCCCAACGACCAATTCCGCGATATCTGGGTCCAGTCACTCTGGCGGACCGCTGAGGAGTGTCGTGGCCATGAGCAGCAACAGTCCCCAGGTCATGGTCGTCACGAGCGATGGTAGCTTTAGTGTCTTCAACATTGACATGACACACGGCGGGGAGGGCTTTCTTATCAAACAGTTTTCGTGAGTTTCCCATGCCGTACTAACTCTTTGCAATACCAGGTCGTAGGGAAGCAGCTAACGAATTTGATATCAGGATTTTGGATGTCGACGACAGGCTAGATACGTCTTCGTATGGACCTTGAAAGGAGACGAGCATTTTGGCCACGCGTTTAATTTTTCTCAAAAATTCTTTTCTATCCGTGTTCTTGTAATAATGGAGCTACCTTTCGCTTTTAGCATTTAGTAGGTGTTTGGGCGCTGGTTCGTGGTTATTAAATGGCATTTTGGCTGGGGCAAAGTCGACTTCACAAAAATTCGTCATGCGTCCCACGGCAACGTCATCTTTGTCGCGTGAAGGTGTAAAATCATGCTGGATCCTGTCACCTGTCGTAGGCGTGGCCTAAGCTAATGTTCCATTTCATATTCCAATTAGCTTATCTCATTCATCCATTCCGTTACCCGGGCGGTTAGATATCCAATGCAGCAGCGTCATAGTACACATAGAAGACGCAAAAAAGTACAACAGCAAAAAAGCCTCAGAGACGACACGCAAACAAAAATACAACCACACCTGTTAGCGCGCATATGGTTGATTCATGAGGGCTACTTCGCGGGCAATCTCTCCCCATTCAAGCTCTCTCTTGAAACTGGCCCCGTCTCCAAGTCCTTGCAACTGTATCTCCTCCCACTTGAGCAGTTCGTATGCAAAGCGCAGGTGTGGCTGGATGATAACATTCAAGCGACGGGCACGCACAAAACAATAAGCCCGCGGCAGAGAGAGCTTCATTGACCGCATGACCTCGGCGATACAAATGGTGGCGCTTCGGGACACACCGACACGACAATGTACAAGAGTAGATGTTCCGATGAGACGGCCACGCTCTAGAGGACAGTTGGTCGATTAGGTTGTCGTTCCGTTATGAATCTGGGGCGAACATAGCTGGTGAAGTGCTTACCAATAAAGTCGAGACAACGCTCAAACTCCTCCGTCAGGGGATCTATTCCATTGTCCTGGACGCCCTGGACAGTACAGACATTGTCTTCTCCCCATGCCTCCAGCTCGCCATCATTCCACGTCGCCATCTCTCCCACACTCAATATCTGGGTGATTCCGAGCGCCTTCAGTAAGTCTGGATTGTTTGCATGATTGAGATTGCCCAGATACATGTAATCAAGAACCCGGCTCGGGAACGAGCCGTCCAGAGCCAAGAACCATTTTGGCTTGTCTTGTATCAACTCTGCGATTGCCGCGGGCTCCATTTCGGCACAAGCTGGAGATTCTTGAATAAGGCGTGGTGCGACCGCCGTCAGCAGTGCTACATCCGTCGCGTAAGCGAAAAAGTTGCGCTTCATGACTGTATGGAGATCCAACCAGGCACCTGCAATCGATCGTCCGGTGCTATAGCTAAAATAAGCAATGCCGAGTGTGGTGGACTCAGTGTATCCATCAGCACAGTGAATGAGGACCTTTCGTGGGTCGACAGCAGTATCAGATATCAAGCCAGACACGTTTGTCGCCGCGGAGCCGTTTCCTTCAGCCCGAAGGGATGGTTCTGAAGTACTGCCATGTGCCATATGATGAATACATTTGCAGATCTCAACAATTGCATCAGGTTCATCCTGGGCCCAGGATGAGGTAGGAATTATACCGGACGATGGAAAGTCGAGGTGTACCGGATGGCCAGCTGAGAAGCGAGCGTTTGCAACCGTATGAAACGTGGCAGGATTTAGACGCCCAAGGTCACTGCACTCAATCAAGACGTCATATTTCAGTTCCTCTTCGGATCCTGGTTCTGGCGTGGGACCTAGCCATACGTTAAACGAGATCTCAGAGGCCATGGTCATGGCATACATCTCTCGCCTTTCCCGGTAGAAGAAGTCGATTACATTTCCGGTAAGGTCGCCATGGGAGTCAACAGCGACGATGTTGGTGTGAGCTTCTTCAAAGGTAGAAAAGGCGGAGGTGCAGATGAAAGTATTGTAGACCGGCAACGCATCGCCATTCAGGTCATGCTTCTCTCTCCATCGTCTTTGGGCAGCGGCAATATCCCAACCGAGCTTTTCGACAGCGCCGCTATCATCGCCATACACTATGATGTCGGAGGTCATGGCAGTCTTTGCGGTCTGGATATGAAAGTTTCTGACCGAAAAGCCCTCCTTTGGATCGGCCTCTAAGAATTCCGCAGTAGGTCTGTACTGCATGAATTCATCGGGGGCGATGGCACCCTTGAGGCGTGATTTATGAAGCTGACCATCTGCCTTGACGACAGTAATCCCCCTCAGGCAACTAGGCGTTTTTCTCAAAGCTCGGCGACGTTGAGAAAAAAATGTTTGTTGCATATAGTTCCCTGGGTGGAGGCCATGAAGCCATGGAAAGACGAGAGATGGCTCCGGGAGTGGTTGCCGTGCAATATAGTCCAACGCGGCAGCCACATCAGCAGCATCTAGTGTGTAAAGCGCCAAACAGCCATTCTCACGACGAGTATACCGTGATGGAGGGGATAACAGAGACTGCTGGGGCTTGCCACTAAGCTGCCTGTTGTCGACAGGGGACGGAGAAGAGCTTGCAGCAACTTCGACAGGTGGTGGTGATCCGGGAGGGCACATAGGCACATGCTTATTTAGAACAGAAGTTGGAGGCTGGGGTTGGAGAGTCTGGCTGGGCATCGTATCCATGTCTAGGGAGATGGATGGAGTAATGTCCGAAGAGGCGCGATGTGGAGGCACCGGCCGAGTCAAAGCCATGGTGGCCATAGTTGGGAGACAAGCCTGGGGTGAGGGCGGGGTAAGAGGAGAATTGTGAGGAAGACGCAGCGTTGTCGTTTTAGATAGAACTTGTCTGGCTGGTGGTTAGCGCTATGTTGACCTCTTTGTTTCGTGCTGAAGTCGCGACGGGAAGGATAGCGCAGTGATGATGTTGCAGCAGCAGAGCAAAGGGATAGCGAGGTCCGGGGGGGATACAGGTCGTGCAAGATACAGACGGGACGAAGCAACGGATGATGCAAAAAGAGCGGGGATGCAGAAAGAAAAAGGACATACGAAAACCCAGTCTGGCTCCTGACGCGGAGGGGAAGTCTTATCGCGCATCCCTGTACACGAGGACGAGCAAGTATTGACCAGAGGGAGATAAGGGACGGCAGATAGTAGCAACTGTGTGGAATCGAGAATCGGCAGAGAAGACTGGTCGGAACGCCCCGTATTCGTCTGAGAAGCAGCGAAAGTGCAAGGACTGAGACGGTTTGCGTTAGGATAAGGCGAAAACCATTTGAATCCAGGATTAAACAAAGTGTGACCAGACAAAAGCAGGGGAATCCTAGAGAACGGTAGGTATCCTAGAACTCCTCGAACCTGGTAATATGGTACAGAATGGCAGCGTACGAGAGATTGGTCAGAGGCTGGCCAGCAGACGAGCCGAGAGAGGATTTTTTGCGCAACGGTGCCGATAAAGACGCTATATACTTCGTCTTACGTTGATGATGCGGCAAGGCTGGAAGAAAAGCAGATGGCTGGACCATAAAACAGAGAGGTAAGAAAGAGGGAATTCAGCATGATAAGACATTAATGCTCGCTGCGCGTGTGGGTGGGCCGCTGGCTGCGGGCAGGTAAAACCAAAACGGTTTGGACCAGAGCATCAGCCAATAGTATTAGAATCCAGGGTGCTATCGTACAACTAGAGACCACTACATGAGTGGGTCTCTGATTGGCTGGCTGTCTTCTCCAGTCGTTGATCGTACGGAGCATGCTTCTGAAATAGATCGCGTCAGATGATCGTGTAAGAATACGATATTCTCGGCTTCATGTATCTATCAAGTATACAGACAAACTCAAAGTGTGATACCTTCAACCGATTCGCACCATAAAAAATAACTCTTGAAAGAGTCTCCTCATACAAGTACGACAAGGTGAGACATTTTGTCCGTGTACTCTGTAAACTGCTATTTCATGTGCAAAAAGAACAACCAAGGCCTTCAGTCTTAAGTCTCGCTGTGTATTTTACATCTTTCGTCAGAGCTGTCCGCCAGTGATGTCATGCGCTAACATATTTTACTCTAACGTGATTTATAAGCGAGCCGAACATATAAGCGAGCCGAACACTTCTTGGCATAACGCGTCTTCCCTCTACCTAAACATCAATTCTTCCACAACCCAATATGTCCTCCTCTTCAAAGGAAGCCAGGGTGATTTTAGCCCTCGAAGCTCTTCAAAACGATAAGAAACTAAGCCTCCGAGCCGTGGCTAAGCTTTATAATGTGCCAGTTACAACCCTCTACGACCGACGCGCTGGCCGGCCTGCACGACGCGACACTCCACCCAATTCGAAAAAGCTCACTCCATCAGAAGAGGAGGTCATTGTTCAATATATCATTGAGCTAGTTGCGCGATCTTTTCCACCAAGATTGTGTGGTGTGGAAGATATGGCCAACCATCTGTTACGCGTACGCGACGCGCCCCCTGTCGGTAAGCTCTGGGCACACAACTTCGTCAGACGCCAGCCAGAGCTCCGGACGCGTTATTCGCGTCGATACGACTACCAGAGGGCCAAGTGCGAGGACCCAAAGGTTGTTGGCGAGTGGTTTGCCCTCGTGTGGAACGTCAAGGCCAAGTATGGCATCCTGGATGACGATGTCTACAACTTTGATGAGACTGGGTTCATGATGGGCATCATCTTTGCGGGCATGGTGATTACGACCTCGGATGGCCGTGGCAAGGCAAAGCTGGCCCAGCCTGGCAATCGCGAGTGGGCAACGGTTATCCAAGGCGTTAATGCCCTTGGCTGGGCTGTCCCTCCGTTCATTATCTTAGCCGCGCAGTATCACCTTGCCAACTGGTATACCGAGTGCGACCTCCCAGCCGACTGGCGCATTGCAACTACCGATAATGGCTGGACGACTAATGCTGTTGGCCTAGATTGGATCAAGCACTTTGACTTCTATACAGCACCTCGGACAAAAGGCAAATATCGGTTGTTAATCCTTGATGGCCATGAAAGCCACCACTCAACTGAATTCGAGCTCCAATGCCAGCAAAACAACATTATTACACTTTGCATGCCTTCGCATTCCTCTCACCTGCTCCAGCCACTTGATGTTGGCTGCTTTGGGCCGCTAAAGCAAGCATACGGTCGCCAGGTAGAAGACTTCATGCGCATGCATATCAACCATATCAGCAAGCTCGAGTTCCTTTGCGCTTTTCGCAAGGCCTTCTTTGCCTCTATTACTAAGAAGAATATCCAAGGCGGCTTTGCAGGTGCTGGCCTAGTGCCACACGATCCAGAGAGGGTGCTCTCTAAGCTAGATGTCAAGCTTCGTACACCAACACCCCCAATCTCACGAGCCGGCACCCCACCACCTTGGGTCTTCCAGACACCACACAACCCCCGAGAAGCCGACTCGCAGTCAACACTCATCAAGACTCGCATTACCAACCATCAAAATAGCTCCCCGACTTCGATGTTAGCTGCTGTGGACCAGCTTGCCAAGGGTACGAAGGTTGTAATGCACGAGGTAGCTCTTCTTCGGTCAGAGGTGTCTTCGCTCCGCAAGGCCAACGAGGCACTAAGTAAGCGCCGTAGAGCTAAAAGAACGCGCGTACAGCTTAAAGGGTCCCTTGCTGTACAAGATGCACAGGAAGTAATAGGCCTAGGGGCTATGGGTGAGGAGGGAGTGCAAGAAATGCAGCCGGATGGTGGTGGTGCATGGGGGGTTCGTACGAGGGTTCGGTGCTGCAGTATGTGCGGCAAGCCTGGCCATAATGCCCGCACTTGCCAGGAGGGTGCGGAAGCATCTAATTCAGCTGCTTCTCATGTAATTATAGTTGATTCCTAGTGTTGTAGTGTAGCAATTAAGCATGGTTGTTACAGTGTGGTGGAGAGTGTTCGGCTCGCTTATATGTTCGGCTCGCTTATAAATCACGTTATTATGATTGTGCTCCACTTTATGCCTCAGGCAAATTTTAGTAAGCCGACGAAGACTTACGGGACAATTGCTTTGTGGGACTGCTTTGGTCGCGTCGCACCCTGTGCAATCAATTCGGCAATTATGAGGGTTACCGCAGAACGATATGCAGGTCCCAATGGACATCACCTCACGGTGCGTGGTCTCGCCGTCGGGCTCGCAGTCGGGCTGGTCATCTGCTGCTCAAATATGTACTTTGGCCTCCAAACCGGTTTTATCAGCACCATGTCGCTGCCCTCGAGCCTGCTGGGCTTCGGCATCTTCAAGACACTTGCGCGCCACCTGTCGTACCCCTTTTCGCCCGTCGAAAACGTTCTGGTCCAGACTGTGGCCGGGAGCATGGCCATCGCTCCGCTTGGGTCGGGCTTCGTTGGTGTCTTACCAGCCATGAACTATCTTCTCACACCAGACGAGGGGGGGCCCATCAACCTGTCTCTTGCGAAAATGATATTCTGGTCTCTGGGGCTCTGCTATTTTGGTGTCCTCTTTGCCGTTCCCCTGTGCGTTGCGCCTCGCTAGACATATCTGTTTTCTTACTAATAACACAGTCGCCGCCAGGTCATTATTCGGGAGAAGCTCAAGTTCCCGAGTGGCTTTAGTACAGCTGTTTTGATCAGTGTTCTCCATGGAAGTAAACAGAAGCTGGAACCAGGCAGTCTTCCGGCCGAATTTGCTAGTCTGGCCGGCGACGGTGATGAAACAGTCCCCCAGGACCCTCCCCCGGACCCTCTCCCGGACCCTCTCCCAGTCCTTGCCCCTGTCGCCGAACCGGCTTTATCGGCTGTTGGAGCCGGGCTTGTCGCCGGTCAGGATTCCTCGGAATATGACCTTCGCCGCCACGAAGAGTGGCGATCAAACCTGCAACTTCTCCTCATTTGTTTTTTCATCTCCGGCTTGTTTACCTTGGCCACCTACTTTTTCCCCATCGTCAGAAACCTTCCCGTGTTCGGCCATGTTGCTGCCCAGACATGGCTGTGGACCTTCAATCCCAGTCTTGCCTACATTGGCCAGGGTATCATTATGGGCCCGGAAACCACCACGCATATGTTTCTTGGGGCCTTTGTCGGCTGGGCCATTCTATCCCCGCTGGCAAAGTACCGCGGCTGGGCTCCTGGGCCCGTCAGTGACTGGGAAAACGGTAGCAAAGGGTGGATTGTGTGGATTTCAATCGCAATAATGCTCGCCGACGGCATTGTCAGTTTGGCTCACATCTCTATCCGCTCTTTGGTACAAGGCTGGCCAGAAACACGCGCAGCCATTCTCAGTCGCCTCCAGAGCAGTGTCCTCGCACCAATGCTCCCCAAGCTGAGGCCAGCTGGCTATATCACCGTTGCCAGTTCAGATGAACAACCCAACTACGACTTTGTACCTGCGCCATCAAGCCCCTCCTCCGACGATCACTGCCTTGGCGCAGATGCAGACCTCGATGCAGAAAACTCAGAAAATGGACAGCCCCTGCCGGAGCGCGATGCACTACCAGAGCAGTTGATCGGTGCGAAGGTTGTATCCATAGGCCTGGCTCTATCCATCTTGTTCTGCATCGCCTGTATTCGCTTCACATTCGGACCTGTGGTGCCTTATTACGCCACTGTGGTTTCCATATTAATGGCTCTGATTCTTAGCATAATGGGCGTCCGGGCACTTGGAGAGGTTAGTGCTTTTTTCGCTTTGTGGACTGTTGTTCCTTCAGGTTAACAATACGCTCCAGACCGACCTAAACCCCGTCTCGGGAATTTCCAAGCTCACGCAGTTGCTATTCGCCTTTGTTGTGCCTAGCTCTCAAAAGTCTAGTGTTTTGATTAACTTAATAGCCGGTGCTGTTTCCGAGGCAGTAAGTCCGTGCTGCTGCGAAGCAAGACCCCAGTGCGAGCGTCAAGTGCCGAGACACTAACTGCTGCCAGGGAGCTCTCCAAGCCGGCGAGCTGATGCAAGACCTGAAGACGGGCCACCTTCTGGGAGCAGCACCAAGTGCCCAGTTCTGGGGCCAAGTCATAGGGACCAGTGTCGGTGCTGTCGTGAGCGCGTTCCTCTACCGGCTGTATACCACGTAAGTTGCATTCTATGTTATGTGTCTCAGTTGCTGACACGGCTTCACGCCAGAGCTTACGAGATACCCTCGGATCTGTTCCAGATCCCTACTGGCTATGTGTGGATATTCACCGCCCGCCTGGTCACAGGACAAGGTCTTCCTGCCAAGGCTGGCGAATGGGCGATTGGTGCCGCATTTCTCTTTGCCGTCATGACCCTTGTGCGCATATACTTCGCAAATAGCCGCTGGCATGCGTGCATTCCAGGAGGAATCGCTGTTGCCATTGGTAGGTCTTTCTATTGGCGTCTTTCGTGTTAGTCGCCGGCCACCAGGACCAATCTACTTCTAATGGCGCAACAGGAATGTACAACGTGCCGTCATTCACCCTTGCGCGTAGTGTTGGTGGACTCCTCTCCTACTACTGGGGGCTTTCTGGTCGGGACGAGACTAAAGCTATTGTCCTCGCCTCAGTAAGTGGCCCCAAGTGTTGACGATTTATTGGCGACAATTATGCTCGTTTACTCCATGCTGACCATACTGCTTAGGGATTTATCCTCGGTGAAGGTTTTCTCAGCGTTATCAACCTGGTTATGCAGAGTGCCGGCGTGCCTCACCTGTAAATCAAACATTTTTAAAGTCTGATCGAGTATCCGTGATCGAATTCTACAAAAGAGTATCTGCTTCGATGTCTCCATTACATACGGGACAGTATTGCATACATATTTGGAGACCGGCTATAGACTTGAAATCTCATGGGTTTAGGGCCGTGATGATTTGACATGTCTAAATACAAAATGATTGCACACTTAATTCAAAGCCCACGACTGGCTATGCACGCCAGAGTTGCCCGATTGGTCTGATGGGGTTTGTCTCCAGTTCACCCGCAGCACCAAAGCCCGCGGGTTGTCCGCAGCCACAGCAAACGAGATTTTGCCCGAAAGGTCTGTGCCATCTGCCCGTTCAAGTCGCTTCGAATGTGCCTCGAGAAGCAGCAGGCACTGCCTCCAGTGTGTCTCCTTGGTTGATGGACCTGTTGAGAAGGCAACTCGATCCTTTTTTGTGGACATCCAGCTGTGGGCCGTCGCGTCGGCTGGTTGGATCTGCTCGTCGTACGCCGTGCAGAAGAATATGTCAAACCATACGAGGAAACCATCGAGTGATTCTGCATTCTTTGAGAGTGTCGTCCTCCAGCTAGCGTCAAAGACCAGGTCATCGACTGTCGTTTTGTGCAAGTCGAATAGGCGGAACATGCTCGGCCTACCGCAAATGCTCTTTTCTGGCATAACAATCGCCCGTGCGTCGTCGAAGATTCCAGACTGCATCGCCTTCATGTCGAAGCCGTAGACGTCACGCCAGAACGTGATGCTATCGCAAATATACTCTGGATCGCAAATCGGCGCAATCCACAGCGAAGCGTGGCTCGGTACCAACAGTCCACCGGGCACCAAGTATTTGTCACGCGCATAGATGACGCTGGGAAGCATAGCCTCGTATAGTAGTCCGTAACCCATCCACTCGCTAACAATAATGTCAACGTGGGCGACAGGGAGCTTAACCTCTTCTACCAGGCCTTTGAGACAGGTGATCTGGCTTCCGAGCCCGTTGTTGAAGATGTTTTCGCGGGCTTTGTTGATTATCTCGGATCTGTCGACAGCAATGACAAGCTTTGCGCCGGCCTTTGCACAAAACATACTGAGAATCCCTGCCAGGTCATGTCAGAGATATTCGCACAGGGTTTGCTTTCTCAGAAGATGGCAACGCGACAATACCTGTTCCACAACCAATGTCGAGCACAGTTTTTCCAGCAAACAGATGCTTATTCCCATAGATGAAGTCACGGTAAGCATCGGTGCGAATAGTGTCTTTCAACATGATCTCGTGGATATCTGGAAGAGTGTTAGCTATCTCGCCTATCCGCTCGTTTACCAAGCCTGCAACCGGAGGGTCGAGCATTAGTACCATTGTAGGAATAAGACTCAAAATAATAGTCCGATTTTCCCTTTGGTACAGCGGTGCCATCTGTGGTCGATGTGTCCCCCGCAACCTTTTGCGGCTCCTCGTCAATACCCCAACGTTGATCAAGAGTCTGGCGAACGGCAAGCCGGTAGCTTTCAAACTGCTGGGTCAGGGTTTCCAATTCCGACTGTAGCATCTTATTCTCTCGCTGAAAGTCGGCAGCAGTACTATTGTCGCTCTCCATATACCCTCCTTGACCATCTTCTGCCACCGTATTTTGCACAGAGGAAGCCTGGACGGATTGCTGACTCGTTACCGGAAAACTATCGAGGCAGAATATGAATGCATCGTCGTCAAGCACCGGCTTGAGATACTGATCATGGTCAATATCGGCTAAGGATATGTCGCTCGACACGGGAAGCCCTTGATGGACACGCTGACGGACTGCAAAACCGGCGATTTGGCGTTAGCTAGATGGATATTCTCACTACGGCAGAAAGCAAGTCTGCCCAAGAAAACCCACTGAAGTTGATCAGCTTGACGCAGCCATAAAAATCCAGGCTCAGCCGGTCCCTAATGGCGAGAAAGTCAAAGCTATGTTCTCCTTTGCAATACGAGAGCATTGAGGCAGCGTCCTGGAATACACGGTCGTCTAGCAACGAAATGACCGCCTGAGGCTCCTCGTCATCCCCTGGGTTTGTGTCGAGCCAGCCGTCCTCGTCAGACGACTCGGAGCTGCTAGAAATATGTGAAGACATCGATTTTCAGAAGCAAGAGATGCCAGACCAACCTATAAAAGCTGATGTTGTTGGTGGTGCGGTCGCAAAAAGACTGCCGAACCAAAAATTTCAGTTTTAGCCCCATTTTCTCCCCTGACAGCGAGTAATATACGTCAGAGCATCTGGGGCTTGTGGCCCTATAACGTGCATTTCCGGATCCGTCAATCCCAACACTTCATATTCTTTGTCACTCGTTCTACAGAACAAAACAACCTCTATTTTACTCTCGCGTCGTTAATCCACGCCATCGTCCTCCTCTTCTCCCTTTTCTCCCTCATCGTCCCCGTCTTCATCTTCCTCGTCCTCATCGTCTGACACGCTCTCACCAAGAAGCTTTAGACGTGCCTAAACATTGAAACGTGCGTTTGCAATCAGAATATGCAATCAGGTCGAAACGCCATTTTTTGGACAACTCACCCTGTAGCCGTTTGCCTTCTCTTCTAGGTCTGCAAAGACCATGAGCAGATCATCCAACTCTGCTTGAATTGCTTTCTTTTCCTCCCTGTTTCCGGCCAGAAGCGCTTTCACCTATGAAGCAAACCGGTCAGCAAAAATTCACTAGCTGCAACGTGAATTCCTCTATCCCGGGCTGTTGTACCTTTCTTGTATCCTTTTCTTGGGAAACCAGCTTTTCCAACATCCCCCGATTGTGCTTTTCTGCCGCCTCAAAGGCTGCCTCCAAAGCTCCCTCTAGCTTCTTAATCCTATCTTCAGCTGCGGAAAGCTTATCCTCCAGTGCTTTTGTGTGCTTGTTGGCGTCAACTGCAGAAGCATTGACTTCTGCAAGCTGTGCCTTGAACATATCTCGAACATTTTGCAGCTCCTGTGATTTGCTCTTGTTTGCCTAGGTTGTGTCAGCAAGTTTCCAGTAGACCTATCTGGTCCAAACAAAACAGAAGTGCATCCCACCTTGAGAAGGTCCACCTCTAGTCGGCTATTTGTTGCTTTGAGGTCCGCAATCTCCGCTTCAAACCGGCGCTGAGCCCGCACTGCCTCTGCGTCCGAGGTTTTCCTTGCCTGCTCCATTTGTTGGTACGAGTCTGCCTTGTCTCTCCGGTGCTCGGCGCGTGCTCGTCTGAACAATCGTTAGATCTCAGTCCCATGGTCACCAAATCAGCACTACTTACTGCAGCTGTTCCTCATGCTTGCAAGACAGCAGATCTTGCGCGGCTTTCGCTTTGATCAGCTCGGCAGCGGCTGCCTCCTTTGTATGCTTGTGATCCAACCGTTCTTTGCCCAGCGCATTCTCGAGAGAGGATACTCTGCTTTGTGTCTCCCTCATAATGCTTTCCTTCTGGCTTAACTCTATCCGAAGCGAGTCTACCAGTTCCCGAGAGATTCCTTGTTGCACACCGTTGGCCACAAATGAAATCTCTATCCCAGGATCTCGGTCGATAGATCGAAGAACTCTGCTGTAATTGTCCTTGAAAAACTCCACGAATGCGGCATCAAAGTACACGTCCGGTAGCTTTTGGCTCGCCAAGGGATCGAGTCTCTGTGGAGTGACTTCGAAATCCCTGAGGCATGGCTGCGCCCTAAGCTTGCTGAGTCTGTCAATGTACTTGTCGCGGCCCATTCTTTCCATGAATACCTCATGCAGTTTCTTTCTGGGAATTGGCGAGTCTTTTGTAGAAAACTCGTACAAAACCCCAAGCAGGACAGCGCAAAGCCCTGGAACCACATCCTGACTGGATGTTGTTTTCGAAACGACCTGAATCAGACCCTGAACATTGCTTCCCTCGCCCAAAAAGTCGTTCACTCCGTCCAAATTTTCGAACAGCCAACAGATCAGTAGCATTAGGTAGCCGATTACAATCCGTTGATCGTCTCCCCTACTTATGCTGCCAAGAAGCTGTGCCGAAATGGTCTGAATACTTGTCACCACTTCTTCGCCATTGGCTTCATCTCCTTCAGTCACTGTCATCGCTAAGGTTTTGGCCTTTGGGCTGTCGTACACCAGATGGAGCATGATGATGGCAGCGAACCATTGAAGATAAGGATCGGTAGAGAAAGATACTGGCGATGATCGGAGAAGAGTAGTGAGAACGTTGGCTGTCTCATATGCACCTGAATTGTACCCGTCGATTGCCCGTTGCAAAAAATGCATACGCACAGCTTCATGCCCGGAAAAGTATGCTTTCAGACACGTACCTGCGGCCAGCCGCACATCAAAGAGGCGAGAATCGTGCAAGCTCAGAGTCAAATCTAACAGCCCGTCAATGACGAATACCTCGCCATGTACGTGCTTAGCATTGCCATTTTTGGTTTCGGCATCGCCCGTGGCCGCATTGCTCGCAAGCGGAGAGGAGACATGGAGCTGAGCAAAATTCTCCTGGAGGTTTGCATTGTCTTGAATTATTGCAGCACATGTCGCTAGGGCCTGTCTCCATAAATTGAGTCAGCATTTCTTTCCGGTCTCGCGAGAAAATCAGTGAGCCGCGCATTCCACTTACCTCAGCACGTATTTGGACCTCAAATGCACTATTGAATGCCAATTGCAAGGCATGATAGAGTATGCCTTGACGCCAAAACTCTGTTTGGTTCTGCACTGTGCCTACCGCGCCAGGCATCAAGAACAGTCGGACAACAGCAAGAAGTGCATAAATATTCCGGTTTTGCTGGGCCTGGGCCCAGCCTGCCGTATCTTCTCCGTCTGTGGTAGATGAAGCTACGCCCCCAAGTATTCTTGAAAGCACAGCTGTGCATAGGGACTGTCGAAAAAGGGACTGGTTGTGGGGGTTCATGCGAAGAAGATTCGCCAATAGGATGAGACAATCTTCGATAACACGGCCTCCCTCAGCAACGCCCCCTTCCGCCTCAATGATTTGAAATATGCGTTCAAAAGCATTCTCAAACGCCACAAGCTTCTGGATTTCCAGAGATGACGGAGTCAGATAGGTGAGGAGTGCGATTGCCTCGCTTCGTATGACGTCTCTCTTGTCATCGAGGATAGCGACGATGCGAGTTATACCAAGCGGGGCAGTAAAAATGCACTCTTCTGTCCGCTCTGTCCGTGCTGCTAATATCGCAGATAGGAGCTGTAAAGAGTAGAGGCGCGAATAGAAATCGTTGGTTTCGAGAAAGTCGAGAAGCAGGGAAATGTTCTCCTGCCTCTGTGTAAATTCATCCGCTAACCAAAGAGCGATCTCCTCCGAAGCTTCCAGACTGTCTTCGTTTGGGTTGAATAGCATGAGTAGTGTCTCTAGTACCACCTTCACAGTGTCGACATCTTCGCCATCTTTGTCCAAACTCCCGATCAAGCTCCGGAGAGCTCCCGACGACACAGAAGCTGGGTATTCTTTTGCGAAGCTCCTTAGGCCAAGGATAGCTGCACGACGGTCCTCAAGCAAGGTGGCCGAGCTCAATCGCCCGCTCAACACAGATATCGTCTCGCTCACCGACTGCTTGGCGGGAGCTGTCGCGATAGAAAACATTTTCGATCAGCGGTGGCGTCCCTTAAAGCTGCCATAAAGTCCCTCTTCTTCGTGTTTCAAGAACCAAATTTCTTCAATCAGGTGATCACCGTTGCTCGTTCAAGAATATCGTACGGTTAGGTCGAGTTTGAGTCCTCTCTTGCTCATTCTTAATACTGTCGAAAGTGTCGCTATCAAGTAAGGAAGCAATCGAATACCTGTTCACAATTAGAGGTCTCATTCTAGTAGTGCCCCGATAATATAATAAGGCACATCTAACCCGCTTTTAGGCATACCAGGCTAAGAGAACCATAACCATCGGTTTCGCTGGTATACTAATCACTTTTGTCAACATCAATAAAATCGCAAACGATTACAAGTACACTTCCGAACACTTCTTAGCCTATGGCAGTCTGGCCCAAGCCCTGAAAGAGACTACTTGACAACAGTCGAAGCACCGCATAAAATTTCTCTCAAGGCTTGCCTAAGAGCTAAAGCAGAAGCAGATTTTTTACGAAACGGAAACAGAAACAACGAGGCAGGCACGTTCGGTCAACAAAGAACCGAATCATTCCAGTGAACTCAACACGTGGGAGGCTACCAGCGCACACCATATGGTATCTTTGACGACGGTTGCTTTTCAGCCATTCAGCCTTTTTCTCTCGTTCAAGCCCGTTTAGTAGTCTCGAGTCTGTCAATTTCGATACAGGTCAAATCTATTCCGGCGGTACAAGCTCACAAAGATGGGTATCCCGGCAGCTTTTCGATGGCTTTCAAACAAGTACCCCAAAATCATCTCTCCGGTAATAGAGCAGCAGCCTCAGACTATGGAAGATGGCAGTGTCATCCCTGTGGACACATCTGGGCCAAATCCGAATGGCGAAGAATTCGATAACCTCTACCTGGACATGAACGGCATCGTCCACCCTTGCTCCCACCCAGAAGATCGCCCTGCACCGAAGGATGAAGAAGAGATGATGCTCGAGATTTTCAGATATACAGACCGTGTTGTCAATATGGTTCGGCCTCGGAAGCTCCTCATGATTGCCGTTGGTATGCTTTTGACTTTCTTTTGTGGGACGGAAACGCGTTATATTACTGGCTCGTTGCTAACTTCCTCTGGTAGACGGCGTTGCACCTCGCGCAAAAATGAACCAACAACGTTCGCGACGATTTCGGTCCGCACAGGAGGCAAAGGAAAAGGAAGAAGACAAGCAAGAACTCCTAAAGTTGCTCAAGCAACAAAATGGAGGGATTATTCCCAGTGAAACACTTGAAACCGCCGCCAAGAAAGCCTTCGATTCCAACTCAATCACCCCGGGGACTCCATTCATGGATATCTTGGCCGCAAGCCTTCGGTACTGGTGCGCATACAAGTTGAACACGGATCCGGCATGGGCAAAAATGAAGATTATCATTTCGGATGCGAGTGTTCCAGGAGAGGGCGAGCATAAAATTATGTCGTTCGTCCGTTCTCAGCGAGCCTCGCCCGACCACGATCCGAACACTCGCCATGTTATTTATGGTCTGGATGCCGATCTAATCATGCTCAGCCTAGCTACGCACGAACCTCACTTCCGCGTCTTGCGCGAGGATGTTTTTTTCCAAGACAGCAAAGCCAGAACATGCAAGCTCTGCGGGCAAAAGGGCCACGAAGCGAAAGCTTGCACAGGCCAAGCTAAGGAGAAGGATGGGAAATTCGATGAAAGGGACTCAGCTCACACGTTGAAGCCTTTCATTTGGCTTCATGTGTCTGTTCTCCGAGAGTACCTTGCCGTGGAGCTTGATGTGCCCAGCCTGCCTTTCCGATGGGACCTGGAAAGAGCCATTGATGACTGGATTTTTCTCTGCTGCTTTGTTGGAAACGATTTTCTTCCACATCTCCCTGCTCTCGAAATTCGAGAGAATGGTATCAACACGCTGACTGGCTTGTGGAAAGAAAATCTTCCGCACATGAATGGTTATGTTACCAAGGATGGCTATGTTGACCTCGAGCGTGCGCAATACATCATGAACGGTCTTGCGAAACAGGAGGATGGCATATTCAGGCGAAGAAAGCAACAGGAGGATCGGAGAGAAGAGAATGCCAAAAGGCGTAAACTCCACGAGAACAACAACGGACGAAGCAGCTCCCGGAATCCCAACACAGCAGGAGGAGATCGCCGCTTCGCAGAGAGCACAGCTGGGCTGCACCTGCACCCTATTGCTAACTTTCCCCAGAACGCACCCGCTGTTGTGACTTACGACATGGTCGTCAAACGTGACGCCCAACAAGCAAATGAGGCAAACAAAAGTGCAGCAGCTGTTTTGCGAGACCGAATCCAAAGCCTCAAGCCACAGGATCAAAAGCATGCTGATAATTTTCCGGGAGCGACCACAACAACTGTCACGAACGAGAAGATCAAAGACCTTTCTGTAACGTTGGGGAAGCGAAAGGCTGTTCTCATGGAAACTGTGGCCGGTCCTGCAAGCGATGGCAGAGCGCCCATGCCGACAGGTGCCGAAGAAGGTCTTATCGATACGGTGCGGCTATGGGAGGAAGGATATGCCGATCGCTACTACGAGCAAAAGTTCCATGTCGATCCTAGGAATGTCGAGTTTCGTCATGGCGTCGCGCGTTCCTACGTGGAAGGATTAGCTTGGGTGCTATTGTATTATTTCCAAGGATGTCAGTCCTGGGAATGGTACTATCCATACCACTACGCTCCTTTTGCAGCCGATTTCGTCGATCTTGGAAAGATGCAGCTAGATTTCAAGAAGGGTCGGATTTCCAGGCCATTCGAACAACTCATGAGTGTGCTTCCAGCAGCATCTCGGCATGCCATTCCTGAAGTCTTTCATGACCTCATGACGAGCGAGGACAGTGAAATTATCGACTTTTACCCGGAGGAATTCGACATTGATCTGAATGGGAAGAAGTTCGCCTGGCAAGGAGTGGCTCTTCTTCCATTCATCGACATGGAACGGTTGTTAGCCGCTGTGGAAAAGAAATATCTGTTGCTTAGTCCCGAAGACAAGGCACGCAACGGAGTCGGGAAAGTCGTCATGCTGCTGTCAGATGCCAATATCGAGCTTTATGACGAAATCACGACGCACTTCTACTCCAAGCGGCAAGGCGTCCTCAAATTCAAGCTAAATCCTCGCGTCAGTGCTGGACTCGCCGGGACGGTGGAAAAGATTGAAGACTATACTCCTCATGGTTCTTTGGTGTACCCCTTGGACCGGAACGCATTCCCCGACATTGAATATGACCGGTCTCTCAGGTCAGTGGCAATTCATGCTCTATCTTCGATTGAAATCTAATGTTCTTTAAAGTGTCATCTATGAGTTTCCTGCAACATCGCACAGCCATAAGTCGATGCTCTTGCGCGGTGCACAACTCCCTGACCCAGTGCTTAATCGCAACGACAAAGAGATACTTTTGGGGAAATCTCGGCCTGGGCGAAGTTACTTAGGCCCATCTTCGAACAACTTTGGCGACAGCCACAATGGCCGATCACGCTTTGATGGTGGTGGAAGAGGTCGGCCGGGTTCCAACGTCCTATCTACCTCATATTCACGACAAGATGGACGGCCAGATAGGTCGTCGATACCGTACGTCCAAGCTGGTCGGGGCTTTTACCCATCTCCAGCGGCAACTGGCTGGATACCGCCTCCTCCAGGATATCCAGGTTTCGGGGCAGGCCAACCGCCACCGCCACCGCCAGGACGCTTTCTTGGCAGCGACGGTGGCCAGTATTCCAGTAATGGGTGGATTCAGGGCTACTCTGGAACTCAAGGACCGTCTCCGCCGCGCGGCTACTCGACGCGTCAACCTCGTACATACGGCGGGTCGGAATACCGACCGACCGACAACCGATCCCAAGGCCACCGAGACACGAGGAGATACCAATGAAAAGCTATTTTGAGAGTTTCAGCTGTATTTTGCAAAGAGTTTGCTCAGGCTTCGGGTTATGCGGATGATGGTTGGAAGTGGCCAGTGGATGTTTGAATTTTTGTTGGTCTTGTCTTTTTGTTGGTCTTGTCTTTTTGTTGTCGTGCAAATATCGATATCTTCTCGACACGGCGAATAACGTCTTTTTAGGATAGGTGCAAGGTTTATGTTTGTTGTTGAAGCTTTTGTTGTTGAAGCTACTGAATAGGAGTGTATGTGCTACATAATTGACTGGTGCTGCCAAATAACATGAATTTTTCAAGTTGATGCCGCTATTTTGTGAGTAGCTTTTTGTCGAAATTTATCGGTCCAGGGCGGTGGGGGTCTAAAGCCAAACACACCCCACCGCTATTCGTGGTACTCGACACATGGCTCGAGCACACGGAGAACCGGTCTGGGCATCACCGACACCAACATCACTTTGCCATTGCGTCGTGTGCTGGAGTCAAATTCGCCTGACCTACGCCCTGCATCTAACTGGTTGCATCGAGATGATCCGCCGTTCTGATTGGTCGTGTCGCAGCTCCCGATAGATAGCAAACGCCCTAAACATCATCTCTATCGGCTCGTCTCCTTCACGACACATTGCCTCAATTTCTTCAACCGTCATCGATTGTGTGAAGTCCTTTCCTTTACCGCATATCCAGCTCATATTTGAACACCTGAAGCCGCCAAGTATTCGTCAATGGGCCAGTAATCGATTCGCCCTCCGCGCCATACTTTCCAGACTGCGCACTTTTTCCAAGTACCTCTGCAAAATGAACGGCGACGCAGGCCTGGTAGGCTGCCTCGTGGAAAGGCTTTCCACCAGAGTAATTCTTCCAGTATTCTTACTTGAAATTATCCGATCGCTAACGTGTTTGCAACTTGCAGCTGCCTCATCGAGCCGGAACCCATGGCGATGGCCTCCTCCACGACCAAATCGTAACCATCACACGCACAACCCTCGTCGAAGTCAGCTCCACCTCACTCGTCATCGTTCTGGAAACACTCTTATCGCTTCTCGAGGAGCTAGCCCGCCCATATACCAGGGGGTTGGCGTCACACCCGTCACATGTTCTACTATCCGAGCTCTACATACTAGCATTGCTTTCTGATTGCTGCTCTAGTCACTGGGATGCGGTTTCGGCAGCAGAGCGGGGTATTGTCCGAAGTCGACGAAGAGCAATACACTCACCCCCTATCGCTCTCGACGGATCCCTCGTTCAACGCGTGTTCGAGATCGTCCGAGCCTTCATAACTCCCCTACCCGAAGGATATATTCTTCCACCGAAAGCCATACTTGACGACAGCAATAATGAATTCGCTGATACAGTTGGTCTGCGGGCTGATCCCCCCAAAACACCTATTTCATCTCAGTCTGAAGAAGCATTCAACACAGCGCAGGTGCTGGGCTTACACACAGCGGAAATCGAAGGTCATGTCAAAACAATTATCGAGTATGTAACGGCCTCCAGCTGGAAATTCTCATTTGAATACTTCAAAGGCGCAATCTATAAGATTCGAACGATGGCGCCGGCACAGCCTTTGCCGCCCTCCAGTCCGGCCGCCACTGATGAAGACAAGGCCGCGCTTGTCATACTTCGGATGCTCTCATTCTTCTGGGTGGATCGCCATGGTCTCAGCCAAGTGATCCAGGAAGTCTGCTCAAGTTTTCTTCATCTTCGCAAACCATTCCAGAATGCAATTGCCATGTCTATCCCCCTTCTTATCACCAGATGGATCTCTAGATTTCCCGAGGAGTTCGTTCAGCTGCATGTCATGCATTTGCGTATTGACGGGGGTCCAGAAATATTGTTCGACATGACTCAGACTGTAACAGACAATGTGCGCAGGAAAAGCCAGATGTATTATCTGCAGAATGCGCTGCTCTTTCTGATTCCGGATGTGTTCGAAGTTGCAAGCAACATGCGAGAAGCCAGAGGCGGTGGTATTTCGAAAAAGGCCACTTTTTTGGAAAGCCTGCGGAAACTTCTACGGAACAGAAACGACCAGGCTGTGTACTGCCATGTGTGTCTTCTTTATGTTGCCCGCCACTTTGATGCGGAAGGAGACTCTGCTCTTGTGAGCTATGCCATGGATGTGCAAAACGAAGTTCGCGAAGCAATCTTTCGCAGAGTGCCTGTCGGTTCCGAAACGGTCCTTCTAGACCAGGATCTTCTGACAGCGGCGTTTGTCAGTCTGACTCACATAAATTTGGAAGCAAGTGTCGGCTCGCTTGCAGAGAGCTGCCTTGCGGCTTCCGCGCCGCAAAAGTTCAAGGTTGCCGTTATCCGCGCCTGTTCGCACTTTGCCAGTCTCGAGGACACAGAAAAATACAAGCCACTGTTCACAGCAGCCTCGGCATTTGTGCAGGCTCAAATCAGGGTTAGTCGCTTTCTGAGTTTATTTGCGTTCGATCTGGACAAGATATGTTGAAGCTGACATGTTCTTGTTACCGTTAGGCAATTTCCTTCCAGCTAACAACCGATTTCCCGCTTAACTCTTCTGCGGCACAGAAGGCAACAAGTCTGGGCCAATCTGTGTCAATATTATGCAGCATTCTCAGTTTCTTGAACTCGTCGCCTCTAACACTTTTTCAAGGAGCGCCCAACAATGCAGAAGACAAAACTCTCTTCTTCCGAGAAAATATCGAGGCATTTATGCTATGTATGATTGTCGCAGACAGTTCAGTGAGGAAACTGGCCGTCGGCGTCGCTCCGCGGTTATTTTCCAGCGAGGCTGTGTTGCTACACCGGAGAACGCTAGAACTCCCCAGCTACAAGTTCAAGGCTTCATTCTGGAAAACATCGTATGGTCTCCCATCTCATCCATTTCTAACTGACTCTGCATTTTCCTAATTGCCACTAACTATTCGGCTAAAGGTCACGTATCTTGGCATCTATGTGCGATGCAATCAGCTCTTGCAATCTTCAGGAGGGCCTGAAATCTGTATATGACTATCTTGAATCTCGGCTTCTTCTTTTGAAATCAGTAAAGGTATGTCATGCATATTATTCCATACGACGCTTACTATAGAATCTGACCTTTATAGGAACTATCGGAATTATCAGAGGAGGTTTCGGAACACACAGCATGCTCGACGAAACTAGAGACATTATTTCTTGTCTCACTATGCTCCGCGGATATTGAGATATGCCAGCTGGTGACAGCATGTATCGGACTGTTTCTTGAGGAGTGCAGTATCATCGACACTGCTTCGAAAAGTGCGAAATCGTCGTCGACACTTCTCCGCAACGAGGAAATCTTTCTTGAAATTGCTTCCAGAGAATTCCGGTTCACTGGCCTGGTCGCTTTTCAACGTCGAGTCAATGGCCTTATCAGAAAGATGCAGTATCCTAGCAGTGGCATCCTCAATGCGTGGGAAATCGCCTTCGAGAATTGGCTTCAACTCTGCAAAGATGTGTCAACGACAGCTCCAGATATGCTCGCCGAGAAAACCATTGTTGCTTGGCGAAATTACTCTGGGTTTCTGGCCTCCCTAGGGGGCATTTGCATTGCGAGACAGGGCGCTGTACTCGAAGAACCTGCCATTAGTGGTTTGAGATGGATTGACAGACTGTCATCTGAAAACTCTGAGGAGCCGTTACTGGGCCAGTTTCTTAAGCTCAGCATCCAGCTATTGGGATGTGGAAATGCCCGAGTCCGAGAGATTATGAGAGAGGTGCTGTCGATGGAAAGTTCGCCTGCACTATACCAAGCGCTCTTCAAGGCTCTCCTCGCAGAACTTGATATGTTGTTTCCTGGTGCAGCAGACCAGTCAACGAGGAGTCTCGAGAGCAAGATGGCCTTTGTTGAGCAAGCTGTATCGCTTTTTCGCTCTCTGGTAGAGCGTTTGGATTCTCCCTCCGACGATCTAGGGACAGCATGGTCTGTTCATCTGGGCGCACAGACTCTCAGCTTCGCCAAGTTCCTGGACACAGTACCCGACACCACAAATACCCTCCGTGTCAAAATCAAGACGTGCCAGCTTTGCGAGGCCGTGACCAAACGGAGAGAGCATTTGAACCTGCGCGACGATGTGCGCATCAGAAATCATCTGCTCGAAATCATATTCAGTTGGATTGCGCGCCCACATTCTCCCAGTGAGCATCAATACGGGGGAGGCCTTGGCCGCCAGGACGAAACCGTTCGCCAACAGCGGGACTTGGACAGGGCCTGTTTACGGTCTTTGGCTGAACTCACCCATAGGCTTCCTCTGCAGCCCGGAGATGGGCAAACAGATGCTGGAACAAGTGATTTGAAATCGCACATGTTCCACACATACTTCAACCGGTTTCTTTCTCTTCTCAACCTCGAACAGTCCGACTCGAGCCGGGGGGAATATGGCGGTGGCAGTGCTCGGGAGGACACGTCTGTATCGGAGCTTGCTATTACCATCCTCTCCAATCTTCTAAGCTCCAACCTTGACGTTGGATTGAAGCGCTCCCTCAGCATTGGGTACCACGAGAATGTGGAGATACGATCTGCTTTTGTCCGTGTCCTATGCAGCATTTTGATGCAAGGTACGGAGTTTAACAATCTGTCCGATACGGCCGTGAGCGATAAATACGAAGAGCTTATGGAAGTGAGCACTCCTCAGCCCAAATTATGTCACTTTCTAGATCTGACACTACCCCAGCTTCTCACAAACGACACCACTTTGGCGATGGCAATGTCGGCTGAATGCCCCAGCTCCGAAGTGGATGAATTGACGGTCTCACTTTTGAACGTGTTCGAGAATCGTGGGCTAGGCTTTACGCTGCTCGAAGCTCTGATCAAATTGGAGGTGGAAGAAACTGGTATGAGCAGACCTCTTGGTTTCTGGACCAGCAACTTCTTTCCTAAGGATGATACTAACGAGGCTCATCCGAGACTGTAGAGAATGAGTCTGAACTACTTCGCAGAACTTGCGTTGCCACAAAAATGTTGTCCGTCTACGCAAAATGGAAGGGTGGTGCCTATCTCAGATCAACGCTGCAAAAAGTTGTCGAGCGATTGATGATGACAGCCGACGACCTTGATTTCGAGCTCGACCCTGCTCGTGTGAAATCTCAGGATGAACTCCAAAAAAATGCCGTCCAACTCCAGATCGTGGCGAAAGTCTTCATTGATGATATATGCGCGTCGTCATCCAGAATTCCACCAGAGTTCCGCAAAATCTGCAACATCGTACGCTCCTAATCCCCTATTGAAATGCTGTCACTAATAACACTCACATGTGGTAGATCTCGTCAGCGGTAACAGTCCGATTCCCGGACGCCAAATACACAGCTGTTGGCGCGTTCATATTTCTTCGGTTTTTCTGTCCGGCGATCGTGGCGCCAGATGTAGAAGGCCTGGTGCCAACAGTCCCGTCGAAAGAAATGAGACGAGGTCTTCTTCTGATAGCCAAGATCGTTCAGAATTTGGCCAATAATGTTTTGTTCGGAGCGAAGGAGCCGTACATGTTTCCTCTCAACGAGTTTTTGTCGCAAAACATCTACGATGTCACCACGTTTCTGAGAAAGATATCGGTATGTTCGAAAAGGCTCCATATTTAGGTTGATTCACGCTAATAATGAAACAAAGGTGGCCCCTAGCAGCATAGACAAGGCCGCCGAAGACGATGGGGTCGACTTCGGTGCCTCTGTGGCTCTACACCGGTTCCTGTACGACCATTGGGACCAGCTACGACAGAGGCTCATCTCACAAGACAGGCGGGATCATGTTCGATCTCCCGGAGAAGGTCCTCGCACTCGATCTCCGACTCTGGAAACAGTGAAGAACCTCATCACAAACTTAGGACCACCCCCGTTGGCTGTCACATGGAACAGGCCACAAATTACACTAAACAGTCCTCCAGCATACTCGCGCTTTCAAAACTTCATGCTGCGGAACGCTTACCGGAACGCCGAATCGTATGCAACTGCACGCGCAATATATGATGGCGGCGAGAGCAAGGTAACATTCGCCCATGCGATGGCAAGGTCGTGTCTAATGTTATATCTAGGATGGGGTGTCCATCGTCTGTGTCATTCTGCGCAATATAGACGCCGAGTCGATCGATTACGATACGCTGATCTACTGTTATCTAAAGGTCCATCTTTCTTAAAGTGCTCTGTGGTCAAGTTTTAACTTTGCATCAACAGATTGCCAGCCGTCTCTGGCACAAACCGTTTGGACTTTTCATTGATGCCACTTGCTATGGCGGACAACACGAACCACAGGATGATCTGTTTCAAAAAATAGAGCTTCTCACGCCCACGGAGCTTTCTCGGCAACTGTCTAGAGTATACATCTACAATATGAACAGCGCTTTCCGGTGCGTGGCGCAATCATATCCAATCATTTTATTGTCTAACTTTTGCAGTAAATGTTTCCGCCGGACTCTTCGCACAGCAGCGAAAATGGAGGGCGGTGTCTTCCATCCCAACAATGTCGACTACCATCTCATCAGCAGCATGCAAGAGCTACAGGCACACTTTCACTTGAGCCAGCTGCACCTCCCAAAGGAAACCATCAGTGTTGTGGCAGACACGAGATATGTCTACCAGCAAGTCACCCGACTGTCCCGATCAAGAGGAGAGATCGATGTTGTCATCAAAATTGGCAGCCAGTTTGTCCAGATCACCACAACTGAAAAGCAAGAGATTCATCAAGGCTTTGGTCTCGACGCCATCTTTAACGACATATTCCGACTTTCTGATATCGAGCAGGCGCCATTATCCATTCAATCGGACGATGACTCCGCTTTTGGCCTGAGGGCTGAAAACGGCAAGATCGTCATGTACTTTGCGAGCTCCAAAAAGTCTGATATCCTCCAGGAGATAAGAGGAGCCAAGGCAAAGTATGTCAAAGACTATCGGGCCCCAAAGACGTACAATAGGCTCGTGCGGCCTCAAGATGTGCCTGGCACGCTCCTCAACATATCGCTGGCCAATCTGGCTAGTTCAGACCTCACTTTGCGGATGTCGTCATACAATTTGCTTGGAGCGCTTTGTCGGTCTTTCAAGTTTTCATCCTCGGCACGAATTCTGTGCAGCAAGGGTAGGTTTCCTTAAAAAAGCATATTGCTTGAGCTGATTTTCATCGCTGACCGCCTGCCAGACATATGTGTGCCGTTAGATCCGTCGCAATTTGTCATCGGAATCAGTGGAAAACTGGCAGAGGCGGAACCACAGCTCACAACAGACTTTTTGATGGCTTTTTTTCTCAACTGGGATAGCCTTCCAGACGAACAAAAGCCGTTGAGCCTTGCCTACATGGCCCCTTGGCTGTCCGGATTACGCACCACTGTTCTGACAGCAGAGACGGAGGGAGACAAGGCGAGGGAAAATATTGGAATGTTTTGCAGGAAGCTGGTGGACGTTGCTATCTCCGACCCCTTTTTGAAGTTCACAGTCGAGCAAAATGTGTGGCCAGCGATCTACCAGGATGAGACCCTCTTGGACATCTTTCTAGAGGAAGTTGTCAAGATGGGAATCTCGGTGGGCATCCACGACGAACAATCGGAAAATCTGGCAGCGGTGCTTTCAGGAATCGGCACTGTTACATTGCGGGGAAAGATCATATCTCGACTGAGAAAGGCCCTCAACCGGTCTTCAGTGCGGCCCACGAAACATCTACCGGACAATGCAGTGTGGACGGAAATTTGTGTGCTGCTGCAGTTCTGTGTGGCATTATCCTTTGACAGTGGGGTACAGGCGCAGCTTTACCTTCCGGAGATATTTCACATTGTCACCATGTTGGCCAACACAGGCTCATCGGGCGCACGGTTTCTGGTGCACCGGCTCTTGACCAACTCAATCCATGCCATGTGCACATCATTCTCTCTGGACGAGGTGCGGCTAGGAAAGCTCAGGGGAACACTAGAAACCTTGTCCGAGGAAAGAGGTGACCTGTTTTCGAACTATCCTGCATATGGTAGAGACGGTGCTTCGATATCTACCGGTCAAGATGCTGGGTCGACACTTGCCGCAACGGAGAGTCTTGCTACGATTCTGTTTGAACTGTGCTCGGTTGCAGCACCTACCGTGGACACTGCCAATGCGTGGCGTGCCCGCTGGATGAGCTTGGTAGCCAGCACCGCATTTCAGAACAATCCGGCCATTCAGCCGAGGGCATTCACAGTCATGGGTTGCCTCTCACGTGAGGAGGTGGATGATGATCTTCTCTATCAGGTTCTCGTGGCGCTGCAAACCAGCATTGGGCGTTTCGGCGACGACAACAACAGGAATATGACAGTGGCAATCGTGGCGTCACTGTCGAAAATGATGGCTAAGCTTTCATCTACATCTCGGTATGGTCTCCAGTTGTTCTGGTTAGCCCTGTCTCTGCTCAGACTGGTGCCATCAGGTCTCTTCAACAACACTGCGATGTTTCTTGAGTCCGTCCTGGTAAACATTAGCATGTCTGGTGAAATACACGGAGATCGGATGGCGCAGTTTCTTCTCCAAGGCCGCTCGCAGCTGGAAGATGCAGCTCAGTCCCTCGACGAAGCATACGGAATTCATTTTAACGGCGAAAACTTCCACGCTGCCGTGTGTGCTTGTCTCGTGCGTGGTCTGACAGATACAACAACACGGGCGGCGGCTCTGCGCCTCCTGTCGACATTCCTGGAGCTCAGCAGCCGTGATTCAACTGAGCGAGAGCCAACACTGGTCGATCTGTCTGGTTCACCATATATGGCACTCATTTTGGCCCGTGCAGGAAGTGCAGAAGAGTTGCGAGATAGTCTTTGGCGGCTAGGTTCTTCCCAAGCTGTGCTGCCGAATCTGTCCCTCGTCCACACACTCCAAAATGTCGACAGGATACAAGATAAGGATTTGCTGCTGAACACGGCAATGGAACTGGTCGACTTCCAATACTTGGAGGATCCGATTCAAAATCGCACGCTGCGATGGCTGACCGAATTGGCTAAGAAGAAGCCGAACGTTGTTATGCATCTGTAGGTTCTTTATGTGCAATAACCCCGTCTCCCTTTATCCCCCAGCGGTTTTCGGTTTCTGATCCTAGGCAGGTGTGCTCCCATTGCGTCCATACTTGATGAGGTATTACTTCACTGTCAGAACTCTTCGACTCTTGAATCAGCACACGAGCTTTTGCAAACTCTGAGTTCGAGCCCGAGATTCGCAAGCATGCTAGACTCGACTGAGATGCTGAAGGAAATGTTGGACGAGATGGGCTTTGGTGGCCTGTGGCGATCGTGTTCATTTAGCAACTCACATGAGCAAGACGAGCACTGCTTTAGTCTGACGGAGAAACTCGTGGCGGTAAGTCGAGACAAACATGTTCATTATTGAACAGGACAGTTCTAACTTCGCGCGTACAGCTCACAATCGCATATTCTTAGGCAAACGTCGGTCTGGCGTTGGTCCAGCGGCAGAGAGCTCTTGCTCCTAGAGTATGGAGAGGAGTGAAGAGACGGTCGTTTTGGATGAGCCGGCTTGAGGGGAACAGGGCTGAAACAGTATAGCCATTAAGACAGGTACTTATCATGTGTAGCAATGCAGCCGTTTTAATTTGTGGACAGAGAAGGGGTTTGAATGTACTCTTAAGGCGGGGGACAAGTGTACGTCCAGGCGGCGTGGTAGACAAGGGTAAGGTGGGGATGAAGGTTGGTGGATACACTGGAGATGGCGGGCCCTTCCGAGTCGGCTAGCGTTTCTCGGACGTACTGATTTTGTAGAAGACATCGGGGATGACCGAAAAGAGAAGCACAGCTCCAGCGCTGCAATACTGAGTGCATATTGAGGATAACCATCACCTGCGCCCCACGCCTTTTATCCAGGTCCGAGATCCGATTGAACTCAGACACTGATGGCAAGATACTACGTTGTACTCTGTAAGCGTAGACGTGTGGAAAACGTAAAAGTAGGGGGGGCAGTCGGGCTGAATGGCTGCCTCACGAACGGGGCTACCAGCTGGCCGGGATGGGGGAGGTGTGTGATTAGAGGGGTGGGGCAACGCCGTCTCTTTGACTTCGCGGCACCTGCAAGTGAAGAATACTACAGCGGCGCGGCATCTATATTACTAAATATGGATCATGTGTTCACCTTCGAGTACAGCGCAATACGGCGTACAATTTCACTTACAAAGCTGAGAGACTACAATTACGAGTATGTGTTGGTATGATCTCACAGGAAGCGCAAACAGAGCAAAAAAATAGACCAGATGACCGACCACGTAATTGAACCCCGCGTGACCAAGGACTAGGCCTATACTCGTTCGTACTCGTAGTCAAGATGGGTCACACGGTTAGGATCTCGTGACTTTGTTAAAAGTCTAAGCGTTCAGCTGTGTTCTCGAACGAACCGTTGCAACAAGCAGAATTACAAGCGCATACGTCTCGTTATCCCTAAGAAGTGGAGGGAACAATGGGCCGGAAACCGAATTTTGACATGGAGAGAGAAAAAAACGTATTCGCATGCCGGAGACGTCCGTAAAGAGAACAATCCGGCAGGTAGAAGAATTTTCTAGCGGATTTTGGCCTCACTTTCTGGTAGCTGATTGGCCAGAACTGTAGCGGAGTATGCCGGGCTCGAGTAGTATCATTTAGTGGATCTGCAAGAAAAGTATCTCCGTGCAGTTTACTGCGTACCAGCTCGGCACTCCCGCAGCCAGTCAAGGACTCTGGTATCCTCTAGAAGCATCTAGACGCAGCAACAACTTGTTCTTTAGGAGGGCCGGCCACCTGGATGGATTTGCACAGCAACCCGGACTTGAATAGGCTGCCGATTGTTCCCACGACCCAAGCCCGGCCGATGTGTGTGCGTACTCCGAAGTGCTTGTATTTTGTCGCGAACAGAGTACGAGTATGAGTACAGAGTACAACTATGACGCTGCGTTTGGAAGAGTGCAGGGGCGGAGAAGCCGGGAGTCGGCACATTGTGCTCGCAGGCAGGCAGGCTCGATTGATGGAGAAGCCGAAAGCGAGGCGCTGCAATCAAGAAAACTGGAATCAAACGGCTTGGCCGTACCTTGCATATCTGCACTCGCCAGCAAAGGAGTTGTGGCTGTGCGCGAAGAAATTTTGCTTCCCCCAGAAAGAATGCGCGACGTCATTATTCGGGTCCGTGACGCGCTATGATGAGTCAAGATGCAGTGTCTTAATGTACCTATACATAAGTACACTGCTTACAAAAACACCACAAAGACTCTTCCAGCAGGGCCTTCTGGGAATTTCAGCAAGATTCCATGCGCTGAATCAGGCAACTGCGGGTCGCAATGTACCAGTACTAGACACCACGCTAGCCGCTACAGGCCCTCCCATGCTTGCCTTAGGCATATCTATGGCCACACCCCTCACCCCTCCCCTGCTATCTTTTTTTATCCGTGGGCAGCCGGAGCGTCATCTCTCTCATGACCATATTCATATATAAGCCGACCATTTGACACCACTTGTCTGGGTTTGCCACCCTTGCCCCCTTCATCCTTTAAACTATTCATATCATATTGCAAACTCGAGCTTCATCTTCTCGAGAATCCTTTCTTCACATACAAACGAGTCAATAATGTTGTTTGCGCAAAACGCTACGCAGCAGCATCGCCAACATCTTCAGCAACAGAACCACAAGCAGCAAGACGACAATTTCACAGCACCGCAAGCTGTCGACTTTTATTTGGACGACTACCACGGCAGTCTCAGTCTCTCATCGTCACCGATTTCTACGCATCTGTCACCGTCTGTTGTGTCGGCTGTCGGCTTTCCAGCCTCGGCGCCCTCGTTCGACGAGAGGGACACCGTCCTTGCTGCCGATTTCGATTCGGAACTCGTCTTTGACACACAGGATTACGACTTCTCTATGCTGGGTGGCAGCGACCTGAACATGCAGGCGGAGTCCTGGCTGCCACATAGCCAGCTTTCTGCAGGGCGGCAGTTCGGCGGCCGCGTCTCCCACCATCGCGAGTCCTCTCTCTCCTCTCTTGGTTCCACTTCGGCAGAACCAGCATCGCCCTTCTCCCAGAATACATCGAACCCTCATATTGCTGTGACCGATCCGACTGGTGACGGCTATCCCAATATGGCACCATACTATGAGGATCCGAGCCTCCAGCCTACAAAGTCGCTTATGGCCGGTCCGCAGCCTCCGGCACCAGGCGCAGGCAACCACGACGGCTTTTATGGAAACGGCCACGCGGCGACCTTTGCCTCGCCTCGTGACCTACCCATGCAGCAATATGGCGGTATGCTCGCCGCCAACAGGCAAAAATCTGGATTTTTGCCACCCCCCGACCTTGGCATGGGCTCGAACAGGTCGCAGCCAGTGTCCGTGGCAAGTTCGATTGCAAGCAACTCGCCTGCTACTCCGTCGCTCGATCAACCGGACGAAGAGACAAGGCGCAGAAATGGTGAGAACCGTCATGGTATTTACAGTGGAGACGGCGGTGGCGGTGGCGATGCCGCAGTGTCTACCCCGGAAGAGCCCCCGTTTTTGTTCGATGGCAGTGATAACGACGACGAATGCTCACTATTTTTCAATGACGTAGTGGCCTTTTCCAAGCTCGACCGAACGATGGCAGACGCCTATACCAACGACGATCTATACAACTCCAACTTTGGGATACCGACATCAGCCCCGACAGCGTCCAGCACGAGCACCACGGCACAGGGCCAGGATATATTTGGTCAGAGGCTCCAAGCTATCAATAAGCAACATCTGCGGCACACCACATCACTGGTGGGTGCCTCTCGCGAGAGGTCACCTTTCCGGCATGGCTCGCCCTTGGCACCCACGGCCACTCAAGCAGGCCAGGATTTCGCTTCACATGGCGGCCTGCGTTTTGGTTCCATTCAGCAACCCCAGCAGCAGCAGCCTCGGCAGCCCCGGCAGCTTCCCCAGCAGCAGGCCCAGCAGCGGGTTGGAGCAGGCTTAGAACAGACATTTCGACCACAGATGGCAAGCACCGGTCACAGCACCTCGACTCCACAAACGATCTCGCCAAAGGATGCTGTTCTCGACTATCATGAGGTTGAAACCGAAACCGATGCATCCAACTTCTCCCTTTTTACACAGAATGCCCCCCAGGGTTTCGGGGGTGTCATGAGAAAGCCGACCGTCTCGCAGATGGGCAACTCTTATCCGTCCATTACCGCACCGAGTTTCAGCTTCATGCCGCAAGTTGCCACCGGTCTGCAGCAGATGCAACCACAGTATCCGTTTGCTACGCAGTACCGGACAAGCCAAGCAACTGCAACCAAGGCGTTAGCGGGCGGTGCTATGATGCCTGCAGCTATGCAGCCGAACCCAGAGCGCCCAACGCCGGAGACGACTAGCACCAGCATCGGAATTCAGCGTCCGCTCGGTGTAGCTGCGGATGGCGGCACTTACACGTGTACATACCACGGGTGCACCCTTCGGTTTGAGACACCGGCACTCCTGCAGAAGCACAAGCGGGAGGGACATCGGCAAGCGAATGCTATGGTGGGTGTTCGCAGGGCTGATGGTCAGATCCCTGCAACGCTTCAGAACAGCCAGGCTGGTCCGCATCGATGTGAGCGTGTCAACCCGAGCACTGGCAAACCATGCAACACGGTTTTCTCGAGACCCTACGATCTTACCCGCCACGAAGACACCATCCACAATGCCCGCAAACAAAAGGTGCGCTGTGGTCTCTGCACCGAGGAAAAGACGTTCAGCCGCGCCGACGCCCTGACTCGCCATTTTCGAGTGTGCCACCCTGAAGTGGAGCTACGCGGGAAACAGAGGAAGCGGGCTACGCACAGCATGTGAGAGATTTAGAACGTGGCCGCAGGCCATGTGCGCCATGGTCGCCATTTTCATTCTTCAACTCTGTTCATCGGGGACTCCGACCCAATAACAACAGGTGGCCTTGATGGGGCTTGATGTGCCTCATAAATCCGAGACTACCCTTACCCATTTACGGAAATATGGGACTTTACGAATCTTCTGATAGGCAATGACGTCGGTTGGCAGTTCCGTGCAGGAAAACGTGAACAGCAAGCCAGCTTCTAAGTCCTGATTATGCTTTTTGCTCATTTCTTTCTTTCCTTCTTTGGGGGATTTCCCAATATGAATATTAATTCCCTCAGTGCACATGGGAAGGGTATACAGGAACGCAGATGGACGATTGTTTCGATCCAGCTGTTCGTTTCGAACCCCCTGCATACATACATACTTCCTTATTCCCATTACCGTTAACGGGCTATTTAGCCTTTTTCCCCTTTTCGATTCACGTCATAGATGATCCCTGTTAGCAATTAGCGACAGTGGCCTCTTCCGCCGCCACTTCCTTGCGTTTTTGGAGGGGGAAGGAGTTTATCCCAGCTTGCTGTTCGGGTGGTTTACGCTGCAATAGGTTGGGAAAATGGTATAGACAAAGCAAACCGGTCGAGTATTTTGGGTCGAGTCAATCGGTTTCATGTTTAGGCTGCGGTAACCATGTATATATCCAGCCGGTTCTTATATGTTGCGCACGTGTTGAGGATGGACTTGGATAGACGGGACTCTATACAAGAGGGGGGTTATTTCGCACCCTATTCACGATCGCGACGTCACTACTAGTAGGAACACAGGAAAAGACAATTCCTGATACAGTCCTCCATATTTTTTGAACTACTTATAGACGTCAGGCATCTCTCCCATGCCACGACGACAAATCATTCTGTACTATGCATGTGTGTATTGCATCGCCCAGTATCAACCATGACTGCCGTGCGAGCATCTTCGTAGAGCGGGGTGATGCCGGTCCATAGTTGGAACTATGCGATGTCAGTACTGCTTTATTTGTTCAATACTATAAATTTGTACGTCTTACCTGGTACCAACCCTGTGCTGCCAAAACCTCCAAGCCCGTGACCGTCTTCCAGCCAAAGCTCTCAGCCAGTTTCATGGCTGGCGTGATTGGAGGCTGGTAGGCCATCTCCAACAGGACCCTTTGGCCCTGGAGCGAAGTGGAACGATCTAACAGTGTCGAGAGAAGCCCTAAAACGACCGGATCAAGGGGTTTGTCTGCCGGTACAGTGGTGATGATGACAGACGGCGGTATGGCAGTATCTGCGCTCGTGCCGCGAGGCGCGGGACCAAGCATCTGCACGTTGTAGCTAGCTGGAAAGGCGGCAACGATTCTCTCTGCATTCTCTGCGTTACGAGCCGCCAGATAGATAGGGCAGCAGCCCAGCGCATGGAGCGCATAAACAGCCGCCCTTGTTGTCCCGCCAGACCCAACGACAAGGCCAGCGCCCGTGCTGGACGAGCATCGATCGACACCGGCATCACACAGGGCGTGGATCATGCCTTGCCAGTCTGTGTTGTCACCAACAAGCCATGCACCACCTGCTTTGCCGCTCCCGGATGTAGGTTTCGAAAGAATCGTGTTTACCGCGCCAATGGCTCGCGCAGCGTCAGTCACTTCGTCGACCATGTCCATCACCTCCAGTTTGAGCGGAATTGTCACAGAAGCACCGCCGAAGTCAGATGACCTCACAATCGATAGCACATCAGACATATTGTCCGTCTCCGCTAGGGCATACTGATGTGGCAGCCCGTTTTGTTCAAAGAGAGCTTGGTGAAGTGCAGGAGACCGCGATTTTGCGATAGGTGAGCCAAAGAGGAAGAAGCGTAGTGGCTCTAGGTCCCCAATCAACGAGAGAGCCTGACGGATCTCCCGGGCTGACAGCTGTCCCGGGGCGGCTGCAAAGGGAAGATCCGGATGCGACACTGGCGTAAGGAAACCGTTAAGCACACGGCTCAGCTTGCCATGGCTACCCATATTCAACGCAATCATGGGTTTTGCATGTGTTGCCAGCATTCTGGCCTTGAACCCAGCCACCGCAAAGTTGTCCTCCATTTTCTGAGCAATGCCAATCAACTTGATGACATCACCATGCTGAAGCGCCGAGTTGTAATAGGGCATCCAACCGCCATTCTTCCACGAGAGCAAGCCTCTGGGATCGTGATGGGATGCTATAATTCGCGTGTTGCCCTTCTCTTTGGTCACAGCTTCAATCACACGGATGGGCATGGTCATCTCGAGATCAACGTACTCTATCCCCATTCGGATAGCAACGCGGTACAACGCAAGCGCCTGATCCGCATCTTTGTCGGGAAACCGGCCACCCTGGCCAAGCGTGCGAACAGTGAAGATAATGGGCAGTTTCTTGGCGACCGACCGTAAAAGGGCCACCTGCTTGCTGACGAATTCGACGGCGTAGCTAGCGAGAAGGTCCACGCGCAGTTCTACGGCATCAGCCCCGACCACGACGCGAGGGATGATGTCGACAGCTGCTGCCACATCAGGCACTGTGAGCGAAACGAAATAAGACTGGTCTTTCTTCTTCATTTCTTCCAAGTTGGAGGACCGCCCGCGTAGCGTGGCCATCAGCTGGCCAAAGTCCGCTGGAGCCTCTTGGGACGGTGCCGCTGCCCCAGAATGGGGGCTAAAGTAGTAGTGGCTACTGCACTCTTCGAACCAGCCCTGCCGCCGTTGATAGACGCCTCTAATTTGTTCCGAGTACGCAGGACGGCTCTTGTCGTGGAGGAGATACTCAATGACCTGCTCTGTGTCGCGATGGACGAGGAGGACACAACCGCCACATTGTCTGTAAGCCATAAGTAGTTCTCGCGCCTCTGGTGTTTCGACAACACCGCCACCGCAGGAGAACACGTAACCGGACGGTCTCGATTTCATCATCTCGGCAAGCAGTTCGAGCTCAGCCTTCCGGAAGCCATCCCAACCAGAGTTTCCGTTAATCATCTCTGGGATTGTTATTCCGATCCGCCGTTCGAGCTCTGCATCCAAATCGACAAACGTGCTGTCTAAAGCCTGAGCGGCCCAAGATCCGGCGGTCGTTTTGCCAGCGCCTCGCATGCCGATGATGAAAATGGATGGGTTTGGGCTTGCGTCTACTGGTATCACAGCGCTGCGTTCTCTGGCCAGATCCTCACCCTGGAGCGATACCTGGAAGGTCTGATACAGTGTGTCCCACCATCCTGGCCATGTCTTGCCAACGCACTCCCGCTCAAGAATAAGAGTGGGCAGCGGCGCGGCGATGGCTAACACGCTAAAGCTCATTGCCACCCTATGGTCATCATAGCAGTCAACGCCCCCTTGTGGACTGGAGAGCTCTCCGTTTGGCCGTCCAGTTACCTCCAGTCCGTCGTCCAGTTCCACACACTGGACCCCAAACTTAGCCAGCTCATCCTTCATAGCCAATATGCGGTTGCATTCCTTCACACGCTGGTTCGCAATTCCAGTGATGCGTGTCTTGCCATTAGCCACTGCGGCGAGAACCGACGTAGTAAGAAATGCATCCGTCATTAGCTCCATATCAACGTGGCTGATTGCTTTCAGTGACCCTGATGCCGGGCCCGTGACCGTCGTTGATGTGGCTGTCTGTGTGACAGAGCAACCCATCGGACGGAGGATGCTGACGGCAAAGTCAGCATCGCCTTGAAGGGATGCCGACCCAATATTTGGAATGGTGCAGGTTGTGCCAGTGATTGCCGCAATTGCCAGGGGATACGTCGCAGAACTTGCATCACTCTCGACAACGTACTCGGCCGGGCACTGGTAGATACCCGTTGGAATATGGTAGGTGTTTGGCTCACTCTTAGATTTCTCGGCGTGTATTCCAAAAGCCTTCATCATAGATAGCGTCATGTCAATGTAGGGTTGTGATATGGGCTTTCCGCCCACCAGACGGAGCATCACTGGTTTCTTCGCGTATGGTGCTGCCATCAGAATGGAGGATACATATTGGGATGACACCGTTGCCGCCAACTCGATCAGGCCACCCTCTAGCCCATCGGCAGCATCCACCTGGACAGGCAGGCTCCCCTGCTTGCCCAGGTATGCGACCTTCACACCGTTCGAGCGAAGAGCATCAACCAGCGGGCCAATCGGGCGCACCTTCATCCTCTCATTCCCAGTAAGGACAGTAGATGAAACCAGTGACGGCGAGCATAGAGCCACAAGAGAAGTCAAGAAGCGGGATGCAGTGCCTGCGTTTCCAAGATACAGAGGTTCACTGCTCGCAACAAACTTGCCGCCATTTCCGTGCACAGAGAGTACCTCGCCCGATTCCTCCCAGGAATAGCTGGCCCCCTTCAACAGCGCAATCGCGGAGAGCATGTATTCGGTGTCATCAGAACGGAGCAGATTCCGCAACCGGCACGAGCCACTGCCCAGAGCTGCCAAGACGAGCGCACGGTTGGAGATGCTCTTGGACCCAGGGGGGGCCACGGTTATATTCAGACCTTTGGGAACACCCGGTGTCACACGCACAGACGGCGATACAACAATCCGGATATCCTTGTCGCTGACGACCGTCGCCTTGGGTTCATAGGTCTTGCCAATGGCCGAGAGAAGGACAATCTTCTTCTTGGCACCGTCGTTTTTCTTGTCCACGGCCATCTTGTCCAGTACAATGTCGACGGGACATTGCTTTCCCGCCGTCAAAGCACTGATACGCTTGTCGTCCAGGGAGATGGGCAAGCCGTAGCTAGCAATGCACTTGATCAGGCGGGCCACAGCATTGGGACGCAGAAGGCCGAGATAACGGGCTAGTTCAGCCTCTTTGGCCATTCCAATAGCAACGGCCTCTCCATGCAAAACCTGAGGAGTCAATATGGCTTCGTACGCATGTCCAATGGAGTGGCCAAAATTGAGCAGATTCCGGAGGCCACCCTCTTTTTCATCGGCCGAAACAACTTCTGCCTTCACACGAGCAGAAGCGAAAACGATTCGCTTCAATATGTGACGAATAGGCGCCAGGCCGGTCGAAGATTCGCTGGTCAGTCGAGACTGCAGTGCCTGTACGACAAGTGGAGCGTCCTCTTCGAGGGCCGCAAATTCGTTTGCGTCCCAAATGGCAGCTGTTTTGACTACTTCGGCCATGCCGTTGATGAATTCTCGCGTTGGAAGTGTGTCGAGAAAGTTTAAGTCTATGTATACCCGCTGTGGTTGCCAGAAAGAACCGACAAGGTTCTTCCCTAAAGGTGTGTCAATGGCCGTCTTGCCACCAATAGACGAGTCAACCATAGCGAGCAGTGTAGTCGGCACCTGGACAAAGCGAACGCCGCGCATGAACGTCGCAGCCACATAGCCAATCATATCGCCAATGACACCACCGCCTAGGGCGATAATAACTGTGTCTCTTGTGCATCTCTGCGACAGCATCCAGTCTTCAATTTCTGCCTTGGTCTCGCGACTCTTCGAGGACTCGCCGGGGGGGATTTGGTATGAAAGAAAGCGTGTGCTAGCCGTCGTCTCCGGCGACGACAGCCGAACAGTCTCGAACACCGATTGAAAAGATTCAACGTAGAGTGGTGCCAGGTTCGTGTCCGTGATCAGAACATAGGTGGAAGAGGGAATGCTTCGAAGCAAGTCCTGGGGAACAGAGTTAAGCCAGATTCCATGGTCGACAACAATAGTTTCTTTCCCAAGTATCTTAATCCGTGTCGGACCATTGCCATCCACCTTTGTGATAGGCATGGTGGCAGATATGAATTCGTAACGAGAAGAGCTTAAAAGTTTAGATATGACTCGACTTAAATTTTCCACGTTATCACCACTGCACAGTGGTTGCTTAGTCATGCACTACACTGTTTCGTAAGCTAACCTAAACTATACTAGTCCTGTTTGTTTCGCCAGCGATTGCAAAGCTATGCGCTTTAATAACTGTGGGAATACTCGTGCCACGCCCCACTTAAATTAATTTCGCAAAAGCTCACCAACCTAAGTTGGTGCTCAGCACCAAAATGGGCAGACCACCAAATTGAGCAGCATCGTCAATTATCTACACCTTCAACTTCAACCGCGCTTTGCGCGCCGTACAGGCTTGCCATCCACATAAATTTCTAATAGTGGCAATATCTCTGCCTTCCTCTATGCCTTGGCCTTTTCAACTGCCGCGTCAGCCCATTTCTTCCAAGGCAATTGTTGCCTCCTGGTGCTGGCCCTGATAGCCCGTTGTGCGCGCAACAAGGCCTTTTTCTCCGCCTCTATGTCGTTCTGGAGTACCATTTAACGTGCCTCTGCGACCTCTAGTATGCCTCCAGACTGTAGGGACCGATTTGAACTGGCCCTGGCCTGCCGCCTTGACTGCTCAGCCAATTTGGTGCGGCTGAGGTCCCTTTTTGTTTGAACCAATTCGGTGGCGAGGGAGAGGGACCCTTTGATGAAATTTCGCAGCTTTTTTGCTGTAGACGGGCTTATTGAGTCCTCCTCTTCAAATATATCTTCAAGCTGATCGGCTGCCTTGTTAATTTGGCGTAAAGTAAGTGGCGTTTCGAAAGGTGACGATAGGGGCAACTGGGGCGACGGCGTCCGTTGCGCAATTCGGTCGCTAAGCGTTGCAAGGACTGGCTGAGGGTTGAAAGGGTGAATACCGGTGACTTGGAAGGATTTCACAATAGTTGACACCTTGAAGGCTGACTTGCGTACGTCTTCAATTATTGAAAAGAAGTCCAGCTTGCCAAATTCAGTCAAACCGTCCCTTGCAAGCAAATCAAGGGCTTTGGCGTGGTAGTGCTTTAAAGGCTGAAAACAACAACGTCGAGAGGTTGAAGGAGGTGAGTTAAATGCGGTGGTAAGCCAAAAGGAATAATATTGTGATCGTTGCAGTATTGAATAAATTGGCGCGTATGGTGACTGCCATGGCCGTCAAGTATTAACAGCCTTTTCGTCCCTACAACGCTTTTTTCGGTATGCTTTTGGAAGTGGTGAAGCCATTGAAGGCTGATCTCGTCGTTGGTGTAGCCAGAGTCAGTCAACGATATCACAGTCCTGCCGTCAAGGTAAGGCGCCGTAAACCAGCGGCTCATATGGCGTTTACCGCTCATAATTAAAAACGCCGGGAGGTAGTCGCCAGTCGCTGAAATAGCCTCAATTGCAGTAGCAGACTCCCTGTTTTGTACTGCGCCAAGGTACTGGGACCTTGGCCTTCTTGTAACAACCAACTGGTCCTTGCCTATACCAATTCGGAAGCCCGTTTCGTCCATATTCCAAATGTCATGGGGGTCAACGCCGTTGTCCTCCTGCACCTTTTGCAGTAAGTTGAAGTACTCTGTGACTTGAGGCAGACGCTCACTACCCTGGCGATTGACATCAAGGACACTTTGGCGATATACGCGGTATTTTTGACGCTTTAAAAAGCGTGCAGTCCAAGTAGGGCCAACTGGAGCGTATTCGGAAGGCCGGCACCTCTCTCGCAGTATGGTATTAGCGGCGTCAGTAACGAATTCGCGCCTTACTGCAAGGTTGACCATCTCTAGTCTGTCGATATATCTACACAAGGCCGCCTCTTCTGGAGGCGTAAGCCTTGCGTTGGAGGCAAGGCGCCCTTTGGCAACCACACCGCCATGAATTCGTCTGCTCAACGTATTGCGCGGAACGTCGAAATCTCGCGCAATACTAGCCACTGAAATCCGAGGATTGTCTTTTTGAAAAGCCACGGCTTCAAGCAACCTTTCTTCGGTATCGGTGTCAACAGTCATATTTTTTCGATTTGATACAAATTTGTGAGGTTTTTTTGGCGAGAAACTTGCTCAATTTGGTGGTCTGCCCATTTTGGTGCTGAGCACCAATTAGGTTGGTGAGCTTTTGCGAAATTAATTTAAGTGGGGCGTGGCACGAGTAGTCTATAACGTAGGTGATAAGCGAGGGGCGCAGACAAGCGAGCGGGCCACTTCCCACATCCCCCATAACAAAAAGCTCAATTACACAACCACAACAAGTGAAATCAATTCAAATTACTCTGAACTGTGTACATCACATTTCTACTTCCTTCTGACAAGTGCGCGCATTGTGTCCTCTCTCGCCGCAAGTACCACAGCGCCGTCCGCCCGGCTCAGCCCTCCTCTGCCGACCACTACTCGCCCGCGTTTCCTGCTGTATTTGCTCCTGCACGCCCTTCTATCTATTAAATCATGCCCTTCTTGAACTGTAAGAGATCCTCTAAGCCGTACACGTGTCTTTTTGGCTCTCTGGCGTTTGCTTAGTACCGCATATGCTTGTTGAAGCGTTCGAACCTCGGCCGCTAATAAGGCGTAAGAGTGCATTATTGCTTGCGCACTTTTAACAAACTAGTTAATAGCATTAAAAATTAGCGTTAGCAAACTGCCTTAATAACTAGTAATATGATTTTTAATAAATTTAGACTATAAGACTGCTTTTGTTAGGTTATATATTGTTTAAGAGACCTAAGGGTTAGCGCTTGTTAGACAAGAGTTTAAAGATAATAGTGTTTATAACTTTATATTAAGCTTTAATAAGATAGCGTCTATATTAAAAGGTATAAAGCTCTTTTAAATATAGCTTTAATATTTTCTTTTATAAAAGTAGTATAAAAGGCTGCTTAAAAGGTAATAAAGAATTCTATCTTAGTTTATATAAGTAATATAAGATTTTATTAACGTAGGTGATAAGCGAGTTAGCCACACAAGCGAGTTAGCCACTTTCCATTACTTCGACAATAAAAAGAGGCATTACGCAACAACAACAAGTGAAATCGATTAAAACTACTCGGAACTATATACATCAGACATATCTACTTCCTTTTGACAAGTGCGCGCATTATGTCCTCTCTCGCCGCAAGTGCCACAGCGCCGTCCATCTGGCTCAGCCCTCCTTTGCCGACCACTGCTCGCCTGCGTTTCCTGCCGTATTTGCTCCTGCGCGCCTTTTTCATCTAGCAAATCTTGTCCTTCTTGAACTGTAAGAGATCCTCTAAGCTGTACACGTGTCTTCTTGGCTCTCCGGCGTTTGCTTAGTACCGCATTTGCTTGTTGAAGCGTTCGAACCTCGGCCGCTAATAAGGCGTAGGAGTGCATCATCGCTTGCGCACCCTTGGCAAACTGGTCAATGGCACTGAAAATTGGCGTTGGCGAACTGTCTTTGCTTTTCCGTGTCGTTCAGCGCGCGTAATGACCATAGACGGGGTGATGATGCCGATTGCGAAGCCAGTCTCGTCAAAGTTGTACAGGTCCGCGTCGACGATGCCGTACTTGGCGCGTAGATTCTGCACCAGCGCGAACCACGCTCTGATTTTTTCAGGATCTTCGCAGAGGGCTCTCTGGTAGTCGTAGGGACGATTAAAACGCGTACGGAGGTCTAGTTGTCGCTTAACAAAGTTGGATTGCCAGCGCTTTCCGACGCGTCCCGCGTCGCGCTCTGCCAGCAAAACATTGGCCATATCTTCCGCGGAAATCCTCGCGCATCCAGGTCGAGAATATATTGAAGAAGAGCATTCTCTTCCAACTCTTTCAATTTCGAAGAGTTAGCGCGGGTGTCTTGTCGAGCGCGTCGGCCGTTTATTCTGTTCTGTAGTGTTCTGCGATTGACTTTGTACAAGGTGGCAGCTTGTCGGACACTTAATTTTTCGGAGTTTTTGATAGCTTGGAGAGCGAGGAGTAGTCTACTTTCTTTTGAAGATGAATCCATCGTTTGTTGTCGAAAAATGATATGTTAAAGAAAGAAGATTTGAATTTTAGTGGTAAGTGGCTAACTCGCTTGTGTGGCTAACTCGCTTATCACCTACGTTAACACTTTAACCTTATAAAATACCTACAAGACTGCATAAACTAAGAAGTAGAATAGCACTAGTACATAATCTAGGAGTGCAAGATCTATTAGAGTAAGAAGCTCTAAGAATAGTACAAGATCTAAGATCTTATAGCTAAATTTAAAGAAAACGCCCTTAAATCAAGAAACAAGTTAAGCGACTTATAAAGGAGCTAGCTATAAGCGCAAGCACCTATACAACTCTTAGAGGCAATATAAACAGACGACTATTAGTTGTTAACACAAGATATCTGCGTTAATAAACACTAGACCTAAGCGCTAATCAATAGCAGCGCCTAAGGCAATTATATCGCATCCGAATTTATTAACAAGCACTAGCTCTCTTAGCATTACAAGGAGCAGCTCTATAATATTAATACCTTTAAAATAGAGGCAGTCTTATATAGCAATAGCGTAGTCTATACTAAGACTAATTAATACCTTTAAGATCTAAATCGTAAGACAAACCTATAACTTCCAATTCGACATTACTAGACTTAGAACCTGTAAGGCGATTCTTGGCATCCTTAGCTATAAAGAAGCAACCTACGCATCGACTAGACTACTAGCTAGTTCTATTAAGACACCTTAATAAAAGGAAGAGTTAAGAGCATAAATATAAGAAAGCGCAAAGATGTTATGACCACAGGGCGATGGGGCCAACAAGGGTATGTTAGCAGGGCGGTCCAGGCTGTAAGCCGTTCGAATGGTATCTCGAGTGTCGTAGTTGTCGTAGTCGTTCTCGTAGGCTGTCTTGGGGTCACAAGCTGCAGTGGCTCCTCAATGTGAGATTAAGTACATGAGTTGATTGCTGAAGAGCTATGAAGGAAAACTATCTAGGTGGTAGAGACTGTTTATATACTAAAGTGCTTCCTTCCTACTCTTCCTGGATCGCTGGATCGCAACATCGAGCCAGCGATCCTTATCACGTGGATCGCTGGATCACAACACCGAGTCTGCGATCCCTATCACCACGTGATCTAGAACTGTGTGCTTGTGTCGCCTGGTTGGGTGAGTTCTGCCGGTGTTTACCGCGTGGTCTCCTCTTTAAGCTGCTTCCTCCTTAGGTCGTCACAAAAGACTTAGTTACTAAAGGCAGTCCTTTAAAAGGGACGTTTAAACAAGCCTACAATCTCTTAGCAAAGAGATTAATGGAAAAAGAACTTAGCTAACAAATAGTAGAACAAGACTACGGCGCGCAAGTTAAACCAGACATCTAGCAAGCAAGACTATAATGATGTAGTCCCTGCTAAAGGCCCTAGCCTACAAGAAGGAGACGAGGCAGACTTAGCTAACAGATAGTAGATAAGCAAACCACAATGCGCAAGTTAGAACTAAACAGCAACAATAACCTAGCAATCTTAAAAGAGTACTAGGAATTTAGCAAATTGTTTTAACCTAAATTAAACACCGGACTCCTAGAACATAGCCTTTACAACTACGAAATCCTACTGCAAGAAGGAAAGCAACCGAAATTCTAAAGCATCTATAGCCTAAACAAAACTTAGCTTAAAGAACTTAAACGCTATTTTAGCAAGAACCTAGTAAAGGACTATATCTAACCCTCTAGATTACTAGCAGGTTACCTTATCCTTTTTGTCCTAAAGCACGACAGATCCCTTTAAATGTGCATAAACTACTAACAGCTTAACGACATTACCATTAAGAACTAATACCCCCTGCTACTTATTTGCAAACTTAAAGATCGTCTTTAAGAAGCAAAATAGTTACTACCCTTGACTTAAAAGAAGCCTATAACCTAATCTGCATAAAGAAAGGAGAAGAATTGAAAACAGCGTTTTGCACATGCTATAAACACTATAAGTATTAAGTCATGCCTTTTAGACTTACTAACGCGCTAGCCTCTTTCTAAGAAATGATTAATCAGGTCCTATACGAGCATTTAGACATTACGACTATTGCTTATCTCGACGACATTTTGATCTACTTAAAAACACTAAAAGACTATAAGCAACATGTTTAAGAAGTCTTTTAAAAGCTCTAGGACGCGAATCTCTTAGTTGAACTAAAAAAAGAGCTACTTTTATTAACAAAAAGTTGACTGACTACCTTAGTTACACTATTACCCTAGGCAAGATCTATATATAGCAGAGTAAAATTAAAGCAGTATAGAATTAGCCTACATCTAAGAACGTTACTAACGTTCAAGCATTCTTAAGCTTTATTAATTTTTACCGACAATTCTTAAGAAATTATAAAAAACAACAGCTCCTCTTATAAATTTAATAAAGAAAACACACCCCTTTAAGTAAAAACTAAAAGAACAAAAAGCCTTATAGGAAATCAAAGACTTGGTTACTAGCAAACTAGTCTTAACAAAAGCCAACCTAGAAAAAGAGTATGAGGTCGAGACCGACGCCTTAGAGAAAGCGATCAACGGTTAAATAAGACAAAGAGACAAACAAGAAAAGCTATATCCTGTCGCCTTTTTCTTAAAGAAACTACACAGCCCAGAACTCAACTATCTAATCTATAACAAGGAGCTAATAATAGCTATTATGCATGTTAGCAACACTACCTAATCAGAGTAAAAAGGCAGATTGTCACGGCAGGCAGGCAGGAGGTCGGGTAGGTAGGGACGGCGTGTAGACGGCAGGCAGTATGTTATCTATGGCTAGTCTCGCAAGAGGTGCAAGCAGGGGTCGGTTAAAGACAAGGACGTAGCTCAAGGAGCTATAATACAAAATGCAAGCAGAGGTCAAACTAAATATAGGATTCAGGGGCAGGGCGGTGTGAAATGGCAGAATACTTGCTGGTGCCCAGCAAGCCCGACAGTAGCCTATAACAGTACTCCCCTCCTCTACGGCCGAGCTCTGTTAAGGCCGAGGTCCCGGTTTGTGAGGGTAGCGATGGTAGAAGTTCTTTACCAACTAGGCGGCATTCTCTAAGTAGGCGGCAGGCTTAGCGGAGGGCTCGTCGTAGCCCACCCACTTCACGACGTACTTCAAGCGGCGGCCACCGCGGCCGCGGGTCTCCTAGTACGAATCAAGGATGTCCTCGAGTTCGTACTCCTCTCCTCTAGCCACCTCGACATAGGGTGGCGGGTTAGGCACTTGTCACAGGCAGACAGAACGGAGAGGCGAGGACGAGGGAGGCAGGCCGGACAGAACAGAGGAACAAAGGGTATCAGTCTATTGATGAAGTATAGTTCTTCCAGAGAACACAGAGAGAGGTCAGAAGGAGACGAGGACGTAGCTTGAGGAGCTACGTTCAACAAGCAGGCGCTACACAGAAGCAGATATATACATGATGTCGCGATGGTCGCGCAGGAGCTCAGGGGTTCAGGGGAAGCGGAAGCCCGGCACGGTGTTTCGTGACCGTCGGTCCGTGACAGTACCCCCCTTCCTACGGCAGAGCTCCGTCGATGCCGCAGGGTCAGGTAACCGGATTCAGAGCAGAAAACAGGGGACAGGGGATTCGGGTCGGGGTTCAGTACCGATCAGGGTCCGGGCTTGTCAGGGTATCGGCGATGAAAGTTATCCACGAGTTGTTTCGCGTGGATAAGGTACTCGGCAGGTTCAGTAGTCGGATCGTCGTATCCAGTCCAACGGACGACGTACTTCAGGCGGGGTTTGCGACCACGGCCGCGGCGCTCCCAGGTGGAGTCCAGAATCTCTTCGACTTCGTATTCAGTCTCGCCAGCCACCTCAACGTGTGGTGGCGGCTCGCGGATTTGACCAGGGATCGGGTCAGAGGTGTCGGCGTGGCGGAGGCGGGAGACATGAAAGACAGGATGGATCCTCATGGAGGCAGGCAGGTCCAGCTTGTAAGCGTGTGAGCTGACTACCTTGGAAATGCGGAAGGGTCCAAGGTTTTTCCAGTCGAGCTTCTTCTGCGGGCGGGCAGTGCGGATCGTTCGGGCGTCCAACCACACCATGTCGTTCAGTCTGAACTGTCGGGGTGGGCGTCGGTGTCGGTTGGCCTGTTCTTCGTGTAGGTTCTGGGCCATCGCCATCTCGTTGCGGGTCAGGTCCAAAATCTCTTGCATTCTGGCAGCGAAGGCGGCGGCATCTCGGGATTGTGCAGTGTCGGGCAGGTCGGAGACAGGTTCAAATCCCATTCGGGGCTGGAAGCCGTAGTTAGCGAAGAACGGGGACATGCCAGTGGTCTCGGAGTAGTGAGCGTTGCCGGCGAACTCGGCCAGGGGCAACCACTCATCCCAATCGTCTTGCAGGTACGCCACATAGGCTCGCAGGTACTGTTCCAGAATAGAGTTGATTCTCTCAGTCTGGCCGTCCGTTTCAGGGTGGTGGGCAGAGGACAGGGCAGACTCGATCTTCAGGATGCGGGTGAGACTTTGCCAGAACTCGGCAACAAACTGGGAGCCTCTGTCGGAGACCATGGAAGACGGCAGCCCGTGCAGCTTCCAGACATGCTTCAAATATAGGCGGGCCGCGTCCTCAGCGCTGCAGGTCCCATGGCAGGGGATTAGGTGACGCATCTTCGTCAAGCGGTCAACCACGACCATGATCGCATCATAGCCATGGCTCTTTGGCAGGTGCGTGATGAAGTCCACAGAGATATCACGCCAGGCTCGGTCAGGAATCGGCAGGGGGCGGAGCAGGCCTTTTTGGCCGTCACGGAACGGGGTGGCCCTTCGGCAAGTGTGGCACTTGCGGACCCAACGAGCGACATAACGGGCCATACCTGGCCAGTAGTATTCTCGGGAAAGAAGATCATATGTCTTGGATCTTCCGGGATGGCCCGAGACGGGAGAGTCGTGGCAGAGGCGGAGGAGCTCGGCCTTCAGAGCATCGTAGTCGGGGACGTACATGCGGTCTCGGACATACAGGTACCCCTCGCGGTCCGAACATTCAGCAAGGGTGAGTGTTGGTAGTCGGTTGATAGGGTCGTCAGAGTCGGTGCTGTGAATAGCGGCCAAAGCGGCACGCGGGACAGGGTCTGATTCGTACGCAAGGCGGAACAGTTCTTGCAGAGTCGGTGGGAGCATCATCTGGTTGAGCCGGGCTCTTGGTGGCTCTCTCTTGGATGGCAGGTTCTGTGACTTCAGGACGGTCTGACTTTGGTGCAAGAGCCTTTCATCCCCCGCCTTAGGAAGGTCTCCTGACCTTCGTGTGAGGGCGTCCGGCTTGACACCTTGTTTGCCGGGACGGTAGGATATCTGGAAATTAAAACGGGACAGGAATTCGGACCAGCGGGCTTGACGACGGTTCAACTGCTTCGTCGACATAAAGTATTCCAGGTTGCGGTGGTCTGTAATAACTTTGACGGGTGAGGGTGCCCCCTCGAGTTCAGGACGCCACTCCTCAAAACATCGGATAATAGCCAAGAGTTCCTTGTCGTAGATCTCGTAGTTGCATTCGGCTGCTGAGTGTTTTTTAGAGTAAAAGGCAACGGGACGGAGGATGCCACTATTATCATATTGAGACATGACCCCAGCAGAAACGTAATCAGAAGCATCGGTCTCAAGAATAACGTCTTTATCCCAGTCAAAATGGGCCAGTACTGGAGCAGTCGAGAAGCGGACTCTCAAGGTCTGAAAAGCAGATTCGCAAGCAGAATCCCAAAGAAACGGAGTGTCTTTCTTTGTCAGGCGGGTCAGAGGAGCTACCAGGCCAGAAAAGTCGCGGATGAAGCGACGGTAGAAGTTGCTGAAGCCAAGGAGGGCTTGCACGTCGGTCAGGCAGTCAGGAGTTGGCCATTGGCGTATAGTCGCGACCTTTGCAGGGTCCATGCGGATGCCATCGCGACCGACAATCAGACCAAGGAACTTTGTTTCGGTACAGTAGAATTCGCACTTCGAGGCCTTTGCGTATAGGCCAGCCTGTCGGAGGCGTTCCAAGACAGCACGGGCATGTTCTGTGTGTTCTTCTCGGGTACGGCTGTAAATCAAGATATCGTCAAGGTAGGCGGTGCAGAACAGGTCCAGGTATTCTCGAAGAGAAGAGTTGATATACCGTTGAAACGAGGACGGGCCTCCTGTCAGGCCAAACGGTAATACCAAACTCTCAAAGAGTCCAAAGCGAGTACGGAAGGCAGTCAGGTACTCTTCTCCTTGCGTCATGCGGAGATTGTTGAATGCGGAAACGATGTCGACCTTCGAGAAGTAACGCATTCCAGACAGGTTGTTCAGAGTCTCTTTAATCAGCGGGAGCGGGTATCGGTCTTTGATGGTGACAGCGTTGAGCGCGCGGTAGTCGACACAGAACCGGAGTCCACCATCGGACTTTTTGACAAACAGGACAGGGGAAGCAACAGGGGACGAGCTGGGGCGAATAAACCCTTTCCGGAGGTTCTCATCAAGCCACTCCCGGAGTGCTTGAAGTTCGTTGCGGGACATGGAATACAGCGGGCCAAAGGGCAAAGCAGCGTCCTTTATCAGGGAAATGTGGTGGTCCATAGGTCGATGCGGGGGCAGCTTTTCGGCTTCACGGGGCGAGAAGACATCGGCGAAGTCAGCTATCTCAGCCGGCAGGCGGACGAGGTCGGCCTCAGTCATGTCGGGAGGGTTCAGAACACAGTCGATTTCTTCCAGGGTGGAGACAAACAGGCGACAGTTGGCGCGGCGGGCGTAGGCGGCAGCGCCTTCCTTCGAGATCGGGACAATGTTCATGTGGCGGAGGGCCACAGGTCGGGCTAGCAGGTTGCGGGGTCGGTCTTTCGGGGGGACGTCGTGGAGGGCCCGGAGCTTCTCCGGCCGTTCAGGAACGTTACAGTGTCTGCGGCAGTACTCGCTATCAAAAGTGATAGAGTGCTCGGCAAAACGGACAGTCGGGTCGTGCTGCTTCAGCCACGGCATGCCCAGCACGATCGGGTAGTGGGCCAGTTGCGTGACAAAAAACATGACATTCTTCTGGCAGTGGTCGTTAATACGGAGGCGGGCTCGGACATAGTGTGTGCATTGGCCGGCCTCGGCCGACCTCCCGTCGAAAACCTCAATTTCGAACGGAGAACGGAGTGGGTATGACGGTAATTGGTGTTGAGACACCCAGGCAGAGTCAATAAAGGCCTTGCAAGAAGGAGGCGAAGGCAGCGAAGTCGGAGGAGGGCGGGGTGTGGTGAAGAAGCATTTGTTGGAGTTCCCGGGACAGACTGTTTTCAAGGAGGGGGCTGAGGCTGGACTCTTCCAATTCTCCTTCCAAAGCCAAGCGCTGGAACTCAGCCAGGTGGACATTGAAGTCCTTGTTGTTCTGCCGAAGGCGATACAATTCCCTTCGGGCTCGGTTCACACGATCGGGGTCCCCATACGCCTTGTCCAAGAGAGTCAGGATCTGTTCGAAGTCGGTCAGGCGGGTCGGGTCTTCGGAGTACGGCAAGATCTGGGCGTAGGCGATGCCCTTCAAGCGGTCACATATGTAGGCAATGCGGGCGGCAGGAGTCGGAAAACGGTCGCGGTTCACAGTCATCTTTCGGCGGATTTGGGTAGAGAAGCGGCGCAGGTCAGAGGTGGTTCCGTCGAATTTGTCGGGGTCCGGGAGTCGTTCAGAAAGGCGGAGAGCAGGAGCCGGGGTCGGGTCTTCAGGGCCGTTAGAGGTGGGGGCAGTAGCGGAAGTCGAGGCAGCAGCAAGTTGCTGCTGGGCGAGGTCTGTCTTGACGAGCGCGTTCACCAGCTTGTCGTTCAGAATCTCGATGGTGTGGCGGCTCTCCTCGAGGCGGTGGTGGGCAGCAGTCAGTTGGTCGCTCTGGTCGCGGAGCAGGTCATGGCTAGTCTTGACGTAACTAGCCCATGCCAAAGGGTTGGCTGCGACGTGCGCGGCGAATTCTTCCGTGCTGGTCGGCAGCGCCGGGGGGGTTGGTAGCTCGGACATCTCGTCGGGGCCTATTGGGAGAAGCTACGTAATGTCACAGGCAGACAGAACGGAGAGGCGAGGACGAGGGAGGCAGGCCGGACAGAACAGAGGAACAAAGGGTATCAGTCTATTGATGAAGTATAGTTCTTCCAGAGAACACAGAGAGAGGTCAGAAGGAGACGAGGACGTAGCTTGAGGAGCTACGTTCAACAAGCAGGCGCTACACAGAAGCAGATATATACATGATGTCGCGATGGTCGCGCAGGAGCTCAGGGGTTCAGGGGAAGCGGAAGCCCGGCACGGTGTTTCGTGACCGTCGGTCCGTGACAGCACTGGCCAGGCAGCGGCTCGATGTTAGCGGGTCTTAGGCGGTTGACGTAGAAGACAGGATAAATCCTTATCGAGGTGGGAAGGTCTAGGCGGTAAGCGTAAGGGCTAACAACCTTGCTTACGCAGAATGGGCCGAGGTTTTTCTAGTCTAACTTCTTTTACAAGCAGGTAGTGCAGACATTATACCCACGGGAATCGACCCGTGCTCAGGCGGCGGCCCAAGCGGCTGAGCCGCCTCGAGATACCACCTTACTTGGCCGGCTCAACGAGCTGGCTTCAAGGCAAGCGCCATAACCGCAATAGGTAACCCACATCAGCCTGCCCTCTGGCAGCTGCTAGCCGAAATGGGTGCCTGTCTGTATATTAGTAGTCCTTGTCTAGACGCTCCTTAGTATATAGCACGGGCACCATCCGATCTTCATAGCCCTGGACGGCAGCCAGCCTTACGACCGGCGCGCCACCCCGTCGCATACCCTACGGGAGGTTGCCGCTTAATACGTCGCGACGTTAAAATACAAATAAACAAACAAACAAGTGCAGACATTATAGGCGTTAAGCTAGACGTGCTAGCCGGCTTAGAAGCGGCGGGCAAGATAGCGGTGTTAGTTGGCTCCTACCTTGTAACAGGCTTAGGCGGTAGTTAACTCGGATTTGATTAGGCGTAGTCGAGGATCTTCTTTATTTGTGCTGCGAATTTCTCTAAGTCTTTCTAGGCAGCAGAGAGGGCTAACAGGTCGATGGGCTCGAATCTTATCTAGGTTGATTGATTGATTGATTGAATTTTAACGTCGCGCCGCGTAACCGGCGACCTCCCTTGGGGTATGCGACGGGGACGCGCGACGGATAGCCCGCCTGCGTCCCAGTTCGAAGGTAAAGGAGGTCCTCCTAACTATATACAGTTCTATACAAAAAGGCAGACCCAGAAGAGATACCTATGCGTAGACCGATAGAGCTAAAAAAAGGACACATTTCAGGTCTTCAGACGCCAAAAGGGCTGGCTGAAGCGTGTAGTCGTTTGCCCAACCTGCTCTAGCTTCCCAGTGTATAACTCCTTCAGGTTCCTGATCCTGAGGTCGCAATCCAAACGCAGCGATGTCTGCGCGGAGGAGGTTCGACGGGCTAGCCGGCGTGATCGTAAAGGGCCTTCGAGTCTTAACAGACGAGGCAATCGATCGTTGTATAAGCCGCCGAGGTGGTTTAGGCAAATGTTTTCGTGTCGCCGAAAGGCGCGATCGTAAAAGACAGCCAACTCTCCAAAATACCTGTCTTTTGAACGACTCGAAAAAGGGTGTTTTCGCCGTCGGAAGCAGCTGTTAGTGTTTTGGTATACGGATACGCCAAAACATCTAACAGCTACTAGCGTGGTAAAAAAATTTCGGGGGAGAGTTGCCTAGAGCAGTATATAATTACAAAGTTAAAACAAAACAAGAATTCGGCCTAGCAAGCCTAACAGCGGTTTAAAAGCTTAGTTGTTATAAAATACTCTAAGTTACAGCAGTTAGTGATCACCTTTACTAGTAACAAAGCGCCTTTTAATTTAAGGCGCCATTCTTTAAAGCAGCGGATTGTGGTGATCCCCCCCACACCACGGCCCAAGAGCTACCCAATGGCCGACGGTCTGCAAAGGCAGAAACCACGAGTCACGCGTACGATAAGTCACGTGCCGATAAGGATCGCAAAAACTGATAACGTTAGGCTGCGATCCAGGATCGCAGAATTCCTGCCAGAGAGAAGTGCGATCCAGGAAGAGATGGAGAACGGGAAAGATGTATATAACCTACGCTCCCTACCTAGATAGTTTCCTTTCTACAGCTCTTCAGCAATTAATCTAAGTATCACTCTCACACAGTGGTAGCCTCACAGCTTATGATTCACACTCTGAAGAACTACGACAACGCCCACGACTTAGCACTCACACCCAGTACTGTGTTACGCCTTGACCGCCCTGGTTAACACAAACCCGTGAAGGAGCACTGAAGTTCAGGGAACTAAGTGCCCGTTCATAACACGGATAATTACAAGTAACTCTTTATTATAGATTTTGTAGTTATATTTAGTAACCAAGTGCTTCTTTAAGAAGAAGGCAACAGGGTGCAAAATGCCGTCGTTGCTAAACTACAATATAACGCTAGCGGACACGTAGTCAGAAGAGTCTGTCTCTAAGATCACGTCTTTATCCTAGTCGAAATAGGCCAGGACAGAGGCCTTGGTAACCAGGCCTTTAAGGTACAGAACGCCGTCGCATAGTCGGCAGATCAAGTAAATAGGACGCCTTTCTTTGTTAGGCGGGCAAGCAGGGCGATGACTTTTAAGAAGTCGCAGATAAATCGTTGGTAGAAGTTACCGAAGCTGATAAATGCCTGCACGTTAGTTAATCTCTTTAGAATTTGCTAATTCGCGATTATAGCAATCTTGTTAAGGTCTATACAAACGCTATTGCAGCCGACAAAGATTTTTAAGAACTTTGTTTTTGTTATAAAAAACTCGCACTTAAACAGTTTTGCAAACAAACCTGCATTACGTAGGGCTTATATAACTAAGCAGAGGTGTTTAGCGTGTTCTTTTTAAGTCTAGCTATAAATCAAGATGTTGTTTAGGTAAGCGGTATAAAACGTTAAGGTGCTTATAAAGCGAGTTATTAATATAGCGCTAAAACGTTGCAGGTGCGCCTATTAGCTTAAATAACATAACCAGGCTCTTATATAAACAATCTAAAACAAGTATAAAAGGCAGTTAAGTATTCCTTGCCTTTTTGCACGCAGATGTTATTAAATGCAAACACTATGTTAATCTTTAAGAAGTATTCATCTTAGACAGGTTGTTAAGGGTCTCTTTTACTAAGAGCAAGGAGTAGTAGTCCTTAATAGTAACAGCATTTAGTGCGCAGTAGTTAATATAAAACTAAAGGCTTATATTAGACTTTTTTATAAACAAGACAAGAGAGGCAATAAGAGATGCGCTTAAGCAAATGAATCCTTTTTGCAGGTTCTCTTTAAGCCACACTTTTAGGACAGTTAGTTCGGCGCGCGACATAACGTAGAGCGGGCCGAACGGCGGGGTCTTTCCCTCTACAAGGGGTATGTAGTAGTCGTATAAGCGGTGCGTGTAACGGGTTTGTCGGCGTGAGCTCTGAGCAATTGGGTGTATTAGAAAAGACTAGAAATCTATGAAGAAGCAAGAAAACAATAAGTGCGGGATGTACGCGCTGTTTGTGCGCGCCCAGGGGTAACCCCGGGTCCGGGGTTTATCCGCCCCGTATTAGGTGTATGGCTCTGGGCTAGTCCCTGAGCCTGGTGCGGGCCTTGCGCCCGTGACAGTTAGTGCTCTTATGCCTAACTCTAGTCGATAAAGCTCTTCTCCTTGCGCTACTATTAGCAAGGGCATAGGTAAAGAAGCTTTTCTTTTAAATAGTTAGTTTAGGAAGCAGGATTATTAAGTTAGATTATCAATTGTATTCCTCTTTAACAAGAAGTCTATAAACAGTAGTAGACGAAAGGCAGATTAAAAGATAGTATAGTAGGCGAGGCCTAAGGGCGACTTATTCTAGGCAAGCTCTTTTTTTTAATGATTAAGCAAAGCAGTAGGATAATTAAGACAAAGGGGACTTAAGCGAGTCGTTACTACGTTAAGGGCTATACATGTTAGCAAAGCAGAAGGCGATTTACCTTCTTATTATAACTACAAGGCAAAAGGGCCAACAGGTGTATATTAGATTAGCAAGGCGGTCTAGGCTATAAGCCGTTCGAATAGTATCCTAAGTGTCGTAGTTGTCGTAGTCGTTCTCGTAGGTTGTCTTGGGGTCACAAGCTGCAGTGGCTCCTCAATGTGAGATTGAGTACATGAGTTGATTGCTGAAGAGCTATGAAGGAAAACTATCTAGGTGGTAGAGACTGTTTATATACTAAAGTGCTTCCTTCCTACTCTTCCTGGCTCGTCTGGCTCGCTCGAGCGAGCCCGACGAGCCTCGTAGTCACGTGGTCCAGGGCCGTGTGCGCCCTCTTGATTGGGTGGTTTCTGCCGGTGCTCACCGCGTGGCCTTCCTTTTTAGGCCGCTTCCTCCTTGGGTCGTACAACAAGAACACATCTCTAAAGTATTTAAACTAGGCTTCGGTGTTCTTAGTAACGTGGTCGTAGAAGGCGTCGGGCAGGAACAGGGGCAGCGGGCGGTTAGACATCTCGTTGGCACTTATAGGTAGGAGTTACGTAATGTTATAGCAGGCAGGCGGGAGGTCGGGTAGGTAGAGACCGGCGGGTAGACGGCAGTATTTTATCTATGGCTAGTCTTGCAGGAGGTGCAAGCAGGGGTTGGTTGAAGACGAGGACGTAGCTTAAGGAGCTATAATACAGGATGCAGGCAGAGGTCAGACTAAATACAGGATTCAGGGGCAGGGCGGTGTGGGCCGGCAGAACACTTGCTGGTGCCTAGCCAGCCTGATAGTAGCAGGCCTGTGACACAGATTAAGGTTTTTACAGATTATAAGAACCTTATATAGTTTATTACTACAGAGACCTTTAATAAAAGACAGACTAGGTAGGCGGAAATACTTTTGCAATTTAACTTCTGCATTATCTATCGAAAAGGTTTAGAAAACAGGCGCGCCGCGCCCTAAGTCGAAAAGCGACTACATGAAAACACCTGCTGAAGAAACACAGCTCTTTATAGAAGACGCTAAAGGAAACCTTACGCTACGCGAACTCGCTAACATAATGATCGCTGCTATAGAAACGAATTATTAACAGGTTGTCCTTAATGCAGAGCAGGACTAGCTTATCCGGGACATTTACGAAGCAAGAACACACGGACATTAAGGAATTATAGCTACTACAAAACGCATCTAATAAAACTACGATATCTTGAACTTAAACTCTAAGGTCTAGAGGATTATTAAGAACTACAACATCTGCAACAAGGCAAAACTAAGCCGACATAAGCCTTATAGACTGCTTTAGCCACTAATTATCCTATTACAACCCTATGGATTAATAAGCAGAGACTTTATAGTTTAGCTCTTACTTTTAAAGAAGCCTTTAATATAGGCAATATATAACGTGGTTGATAAGCGAGTCGCTCAGATAAGCGAGTCGCTCACTTTCCACGTCAACAACCGTAACTCATCTTCAACCTATTATTTCTCTACAACAAAAAATGGAATCAGCTTCTCTCGAAAGTAGGATACTTTTGGCTATCGAAGCTATTAGAAAAGACCAAAAAATTAGTATCCGAGCCGCCACAAAGACCTACAACGTCCCATACTCGACACTTCGTGACAGAATGAACGGCCGACGCGCTCGACACGACACCCGCGCCAATTCTTCGAAATTAAAAGAGCTAGAAGAGAAGGCTCTTCTCCAATACATTCTCGACTTAGATGCGCGAGGATTTCCGCCTAGGTTGGCGGACGTGGAAGATATGGCCAATGTTTTGCTTGCAGAGCGCGACGCGAGACGCGTCGGAAAGCGCTGGGCATCCAACTTTGTTAAGCGACAACCAGACCTCCAGACGCGTTTTAATCGTCCCTACGACTACCAGAGAGCCCTCTGCGAAGATCCTGAAAAAATCAGAGCATGGTTCACGCTGGTGCAGAATCTACGCGCCAAGTACGGCATCGCCGACGCAGACCTGTACAACTTTGACGAGACTGGCTTCGCAATCGGCATCATCACCCTATCTATGGTCGTGACGCGCGCCGAACGACACGGAAAAGCAAAGGCAGTTCGCCAACGCCAATTTTCAATGCCATTGACCAGTTTGCCAAGGGTGCGCAAGCAATGATGCACTCCTACGCGTTATTAACGGCCGAGGTTCGAACGCTTCAACAAGCAAATGCGGCACTAAGCAAACGCCGGAGAGCAAAAAAGACACGTGTACGGCATGGAGGATCTCTTACAGTTCAAGAAGGACAAGACTTGCTAGATGAAAAAGGCGCACAGGAGCAAATACGGCAGGAAACGCAGGCGAGGAGTGGTCGGCAAAGGAGGGCTGAGCCAGGTGGACGGCGCTGTGGCACTTGCGGCGAGAGAGGACATAATGCGCGCACTTGTCAGAAGGAAGTAGAGATGTCTGATGTATATAGTTCCGAGTAGTTTTAATCGATTTCACTTGTTGTGGTTGTGTAATTGAGCTTTTTGTTATAAAGGTTGTACGAAGTGAGCGACTCGCTTATCTGAGCGACTCGCTTATCAACCACGTTAATGGTATCTTTATTATTATAAACCAACTTATAAAGAATGCTACCTTTATACCATATAAGAAAGCAAGTGTAGCAATAGAATTAAATTAGCCTTTGCCTTTATTTAATACATTATTAGCAGACATGGTCTCTTAGACAAGATCATTTTACACAAAGACAAGCTCTTCTAATTATACTTTTAGCAAGCACTTATGCAACAATTAGGCATTAAATACCTTCTATGCTTAAACGGATAGACAAATAGAACAAATTAATTAGATCGTGGAACAGTATCTCTGCTATTATATTAATTATAAACAAACGAACTAGGTAGAACTCCTTTTACTCGCAGAATTCGCTTATAATAGTGCAGACACTAGCACTATAAAATAGTTACTATTCTATGCAAGCTATAGATTCTAACTAGAGATGCTTAACCTACGCTAGTACACATCTATAGTACTAGCAACAGCTATACTTATAGAACAGATATATAACATCTAGTAACGCTTATAACAGGACCTTTTATTTGTATAGGCCTGAATGGCCAAATTCGCTAATTAACATAGGATTAGAGGACCGATCTTTAAGGAAGAGAAGCTAGTCTACCTCGCATAACAGAACATCGAGACAAGACGGCCTAACAGCAAACTCAATTTCAAGAAACTCGCCTATTTCCTATTAAGAAGAAACTATTAAACGTTAGCTACAAACTATCCCTACCCTCTAACATGCGAATCTACCTAGTATTCTACATCTTGCTGCTTAAACCAGCCCTAGACAGAATTCCGCCGCCTAAAACCCTAGAACTACGCTTTAACGAACCAGAATACAAGATTAAATGAATTATTGCACACTGCACTAAGTAAGATAATGACTAATACCTAATCAAATGGAAAAACTATAACGACTCTAAAAACACCTAAAAACCCCTTAAGAACCTAACGAACGCCTAGCAGGCGCTCTGGCGCTACCGTTAGCACTAGACAATAAAAAGTTAAAAACGTCGCCTAAATAACCCTAATCGAAATCCACCCTAGCAAAGGAGTCCTTTATAGAAACAGCTAAAACGGCGCTAGTCCTAGCAATAACCGACGCATTAGCGGCCTTACGCTCTTAACACTTTAACTTATCCAACTCCTCTAACGTCTTAACCGCGCTCTACTATTTAGGCTACGCGCTCGGCTTAAACCCGGTGCTGCTGACGTAGGTAATGCACCTTTTGTTGCTAAACCATTAAGGCCTCCTCTTGCATTAACTCGTTATTAACTTGACAGAACCTATAAGTAACTGTGGCCACTTAAGCTAGCAAGAGCCTAGCGACATCACAGCTACCCTGATTTAAGGCCACGCAGGACTTATAGCGGGCCGAATCAACAAGCAAGGCACGACAAAGAATGTTCTGCTAAACTGTGACGACCCAAGGAGGAAGCGGCCGAAAGAGGAAGGCGACGCGGCGAGCACCGGCAGAAACCACCCAATCAAGAGGGCGCACACGGCCCTGGACCACGTGACTACGAGGCTCGTCGGGCTCGCTCGAGCGAGCCAGACGAGCCAGGAAGAGTAGGAAGGAAGCACTTTAGTATATAAACAGTCTCTACCACCTAGATAGTTTTCCTTCATAGCTCTTCAGCAATCAACTCATGTACTCAATCTCACATTGAGGAGCCACTGCAGCTTGTGACCCCAAGACAACCTACGAGAACGACTACGACAACTACGACACTTAGGATACTATTCGAACGGCTTATAGCCTAGACCGCCTTGCTAATCTAATATACACCTGTTGGCCCTTTTGCCTTGTAGTTATAATAAGAAGGTAAATCGCCTTTATTGCTAGCGTTAGGTTTAGGCTAAGCGTGTTGTTTAAATAGTTAAGCGCAAGGTTAAGTTGTTAAAAGAATTAGATAAGTTAGAGCGCTAAGAGCGCGAAGCTGCTGCTATAGCCGCTGCTAAGGCGTCCTTTGCTGCGCCGGTGCCTTTTAAGGTTGACTAGGATGCCCTTTTAGCGTTAGGTTTTTTTTTTAAGGTAGATTTTAGGTTTTTATAATTCTTAGGTGTTTTTAGCGTTTAGGTAGCTCTTTTATTTAATAAGATATTTACCGTTGCTTTATTGTTTGAAAATTCGGGTTACTTTATATTCTTTTATATTGTTTGCTTTAAATAATGTTTTTAATCTAATGTCTAGGTGTGCTAGTTTAAGTAATAATAAACAAAATATTAAATGTATTTATTTTGCTATTAGTTTAAACTAGTATAACCTTTAAGAGCTTTTTCTTAATTTTAAATAGTCGAGTTTGTTATTTAGTTGTTTTGTCTTAATGTGTTTGTAAAGAAGATAGATGTTATCTTCTTCTTTTAAGGTTGGTCTTTTAGTCCTTGTTTTATTTATATAGTAAGGTATTTTTAGATTTGCTTTTAAAGTTCTTAAATGTTTAACGTGGTTGATAAGCGAGCGACGCAGATAAGCGAGCGACGCACTTCCCACATCCCCCATAACAAAAAGCTCAATTACATAACCACAACAAGTGAAATCAATTCAAATTACTCTAAACTGTGTACATCAGACATTTCTACTTCCTTCTGACAAGTGCGCGCATTGTGTCCTCTCTCGCCGCAAGTGCCACAGCGCCGTCCGCCCGGCTCAGCCCTCCTCTGCTGACCACTACTCGCCCGCGTTTCCTGCTGTATTTGCTCCTGCACGTCCTTCTCATCCAGCAAATCATGCCCTTCCTGTACTGTAAGAGATCCTCCAAGCCGTACACGTGTTTTTTTTGCTCTCCGGCGTTTGCTAAGTGCCGTATTTGCTCGTTGAAGCGTTCGAACCTCGGCCGCTAATAAGGCGTAGGAGTGCTTAGCAAACTAGTTAATGACACTGAAAATTGGCGTTGGCGAACTGCCTTAATGACTAGTAATGCGATTTTTGATGAATTCAGACTGCGATACTGCCTCTGTTAGGTTGTGTGGTGTTTGAGAGACCCAAGGGTTGGCGCTTGTCGGACGAGAGCCAGGAGGTGTTGGCGTCTGCAACCTCACATCTAGCTTTGACAAGACTGTTTCTGGACTATGAGGTACTAAGCCAGCTCCTCGGAATCCAGCCTTCACATTTTCCTCTGTGAAAACGGCATAGAAGGCGGCCTGGAACGCAACGAAGAATTCCGTCTTGGTCACGTGGTTAATGCAAGACTTCATCAACTTTTCGATTTGACGACCGTACGCCTGCTTTAATGGAGAAAAACATCCAACGTCAAGTGGTTGTAGTAGGTGTGATGAGTGCGGAGGCATAGAGACGGTGATAATGTCCTTCTCTTTGCAGAAGCGGTTGAAATCGGCCGACATATGGCTCTCGTGGCCGTCAATCACTAACATTCGATATTTGCCAACGCTGCGATGAATTGTGTGTTGATGGAAATGCCGAATCCATTCCAAGCCTGTCTCATTGTCGGTCCATCCATTGCTGGTCGGTTTGATCACCCAGTCGGGCGGAAGGTTGCACTCTGTGTACCAGTTGGCAAGGTGGTAGGCCCCTTTTACCACAATAAACGGCGGGACACACCAGCCGTCTGCATTGACTCCCTGAATCACTGTGGCCCATTCTCGATTGCCTGGCTGAACTGTATTTGCTTTTCCATGTCGTTCGGCGCGCGTCACGACCATAGATGGGGTGATAATGCCGATTGCAAAGCCAGTCTCGTCAAAGTTGTACAGGTCTGCGTCGGCGATGCCGTACTTGGCGCGTAGATTCTGCACCAGCGCGAACCACGCTCTGATTTTTTCAGGATCTTCGCAGAGGGCTCTCTGGTAGTCGTAGGGACGATTAAAACGCGTCTGAAGGTTTGGTTGTCGTTTGACGAAGTTGGATGCCCAGCGCTTTCCGACGCGTCCCGCGTCGCGCTCTGCCAGCAAAACATTGGCCATATCTTCCACGTCCGCCAGCCTGGGCGGAAATCCTCGCGCATCCAGGTCGAAAATGTATTGGAGAAGAGCCTTCTCTTCTAGCTCTTTTAATTTCGAAGAGTTGGCGCGGGTGTCGTGTCGAGCGCGTCGGCCGTTCATTCTGTAGCGTAAGCTGGTTTCAGCAACGCTGTAGATTCTTGCAGCGGCTCGGCGACTTAGATTCTTGTCTTTCTGGATAGCCTGGATGGCTAAGAGTAATTGGTTTTCTTTTGAAGTTGATGCCATTGTTTATTATGGAAATATGTTGTGATGAAAGTAGAAGATAAATATTTGTGTAGGAAGTGCGCCGCTCGCTTGTCTGCGCCACTCGCTTGTCTGCGCCGCTCGCTTATCAATTACGTTAACTAGATTTGTTATATTAATTTAGTCTAAAATTAGCTAGGTTGGTGGCGCTTCGCGAACTCCAAATAAGTGGCACATGGCACGATTAATAGAGCAATACACTCGCTATTTGAGTTTAGATACACCTGTTTTGCAAGAAGGGAGGAGGGATAAAAAGTACTCGGTGTTAACGAGGCGTAGGCTACCATACCCACTTATAATATAGACCCAACTAGCGGAAGACAGCAGTATGTTCGCTTTGTGTTTTGCAAAGTCAGACATCATGGCATTGCCTTATGTCCTCCCGAATACTGAAAATTTCCTAGGTGTGGCGCTCATTGTCAACAGAAATCGGGAGGGTCCACGCTTCGTTTTCCATTACCCTGCTCGTATTCACTCCCGAACAGAATCTAGTGTCGAGCAATTAGAAGATGAGGATGCTTTCGATGATGGGACTTTGGTGCCCACAAGAAGGGACAACAACGACTACGCACCTAGTTCATCGGGCCTGACTCGCTGGAACCATGATGACCATCTTGCATCAAACAGTGGCACGCAATTTGTCCCCTGGGAGTACGTGGCCGGTGCTCCTACGAAAGCCCTCGAGGGCATATTAACACCACCTCGTGCTTTTCACAAGAGGCGCTTCCAAATATTACTCGATTCCGTCTATTATGTGTCATACCCTATCCATGTACCCGAAACTGGATTCTGGGACAAGGAAAAGAACAGAAAAGGACGGGCCCGGACAAAGCAGTCGTCCGCGTGGGTGGGTATAGGCATAGACGAACACTCTTCCCGAGATGGAAATGGTGGTGATGGCAAGGAAGACAAGGTCAGCTCGATGACCATGTTCAATCTCGTTTTTATTTTCAACCCTAAGCGGCACGAGGCAAACGAGCTTCTCGAAGTCATATACAACAATGTTATCCGCGAGGTGAACAAGGTGTACAAATACTGCCAGGAAAGCGGCGATTTTGTTTGGCAGGAATGTAAGAAAATCATTCAGCTGAAGGACAGAGCCCGTGAAGACAGTATGCTCTACACACTAGCCATGCTATATATATGCGTATGCTAACAGGTGAACACCACTATAGAAACGAAAATGAGTTTGCTATGGGATCAGATTTTGGCAGCATCATCTCTGGCAGCGTCAATGAGAGACATATACGAAGCCATATGCTGCAACAAGATTGCAGTTCTTGAACTGAGCCTCGGAAAAGGCTCTGTTGGACACTCAGTGCAGATTCCGATGCCATTTTATGTAGCCGACGTACAGCCACCAGGAGCCGAAGCGTCCCGGAGCTTATGGCTCACAACAGCCAACTCGGTTTCTGGTTACGATGTTCTTGGCGGGCTATCCGCATTCGACAAGTGCACGGCGCTTCTATTAACAGATGACGACGATAAGAAGATCATTGCGGAACTTCAGGCTCGCAGGGACAGTGCGGCCACAGCTATGATTGAGCTTGTCAAAGCTGCCAAACCTACTCTATCGTAAGCGTTCTGAACCCCATCCTATTGCCCATCTTTACGGATCGTTAACCTCAATTGGGTTCATAGTTTCCATCAAATTGCTCAGCTCCCCGAAATTATTCTTACCATTCAGCAAGTGCGTGCATATGCTCAGCATTTCATCTACTGGCGAAGGGCTATGGCTGTGCCACCAATTCATGCGCGAGACGTTTACGTGTTGTCACCGAACTGCGATTTGGGGAATCTTAGCCGTGCAAGCATCGCCTTTGCCCAAACATTTCCGTTTGGGCCTCCATTGTCGGATCTGCTTGCCAACCTGTCTACAGCCCCGCGGCCATACAAGTCGTTCTGCCCCACAAAGAGCCTTCGACCAGCATACCTCCGAATTTTGGCATGGCTGATTCGTGGAGGCTGGGTGTGCCAAATATGCACATTTGCATATGTGGTAGTGTGGCCAGAAGTTCAATACGAGGTTGAATACGGGTTGGAATCAGATGAACTTTCTCGTATCAAAGAAAAGCAGCAACGGAATGGTGGTGGTACCGGCGAAAGGAGAGAGCGTATTGGGTCTGCCATGGATGTCGAACCGCGGCCAGGTGGTGCGCCGGATGATACTGAAGCTGACGAGGGCTCGTCGGCGAAATCTTTCACCATGTCCTCGTCGCCATCTTCTTCAAAAGGCCAAAATAAATATTCCACTCGAGCCGACGGTTGGCCAGGACCATCTGCCGCAGAGCACGCCGCTGAGAGAGCCAGACAGCAGCGAGTTGCGGAAAAGGCAGCGCGCGACCTCGCTGAGAGAGCCACAATGCACGCACGAAAACCTACGCCAACCAGGACGGAACATCCATCGGTGAATGATGCGGCTCATTTGGTGGGCATGCTACCCTACATCATTTTAGATGCTAGTAAGCCTACGGGACGCGAGAGCCTCTATCTCAGTGCTATTGAGAAACGCCTTCGTTCTCGACGTACCGCCCCGCCACCAGCAAGCAAAAAATACGGGAATAGCACAGGCACCATTTCTCGGGATGCACCGGGGCCTGGCGCTTACAGGGACCATGGCGATGAAATAGCGGCTTGGAACGGTCGTGTCGCAGATATGTGGCCCGTTTTTTGGAAGTATTTCAACGGCCGTTCAGCACTCGAGCGAATCCCACTGCTGGAGGATATGAAGAGGAAGGATGCCTGGAATATTCTGACTGCTATGAGCGAGTTCCTGCTATGTGTACGTCATTGGTAGGAAATGGATCCGCGTGGAATGACCGTGGCCAGGCTTCGTTGAGTGGTAGAGCTGCAATGCGTGATAGGTATTACTCCGTCGCATGTCTGGGAACGCTGGGCGGCTATAAAGCAGTATTTTTTGAATGATCGCCGGTACCGTTAAAACACAACGGGACCGACACTGTTCGTGTGTTTTTTTAATACGGATATTCTAGCCATATGTTATTCTGAATGGATACGAGCAAAGCTTCTAACAGCACCGACCTTTCTCAACGTAATAGCAAAATTGGCAGGTATGTTGTAAAATGCCTTGGGGCGCACTAAACAGAAACCACTGAAAATACGTACATATCAAAGAATTGTCAAGAGCCGCGAAGTCTCTTAAACATACAGAAAGAAACAGACCGGCAATGTTCTAAGGGGCGGTTCTGAGCAACCGAAGGTCAAAAGACACGTACAAAATCCAGAACGCCCAGGGATAGAAAACGAAACAGGATATACTAGAGAACACATCCACTCCACACAAAATAAGTAGCAAACAGCAATACAAAAAAGAAAACCGACAACTAGAATAAAGAGAATAGCCGGATAAAGCAGAGCATCGTGTTGAGAGGTAGCCCCGACCTGGAATAATCTCAATTGAGATCCATAAATTCGTCCTCCTCTTTAAACTCCATATCACCGTTCTCATCGTCGTCGGCCCAGAAATCTCCTTGTCCTACAAAATCGGGAGCTGCATTGTCACTGTTGAACCCGGGATGAATGACTGCGGTCTGACCTGAGCTATTCAAAGGGTCTCCTTTGTAATCGGTGTAATCGGGCACCCGCAAGCCAGAACCGTCCGCGCGAGAGTATGTGAAATGCTTCTTCTCACCCTCTGCATCAGGATTGCGCATGGCCACCATTAGTTCGGATGTCATGCGACGCTCATCGTCAGTGATTGAGAATGGCATAGGCTCGCCGCGGTCGTTGAAGAATTCAATCAGCTCTTCCTGGCGTGAGACATATTTGTCTAACAGCCACATGAGATCACGACACCAGCTTACTGCCCCATTGAGTATATCGCCCTTGTTAGGACCTTTGTCCTTCTCTTCGACAGGCAAGCCCGTGGTGATGTTTCCCGCGGTGCTGCCGGCTGCGCGTCTTGCCCCTGGTCCAGCGAGTCCAGATGTTGCCTGAGAGGGATTGGATAAGCCCGTAAGGGTAGGCGACAGAGGTGTACCGGTCGTGATGAGCTTCTTGATCTTCTCGTCATCCAGCCGATGGCTCGGAACCAATTTGCTTAGATCTTGTATACGCTCATTGATGTTATCACGGCGACGGCGCTCCACCAAATTGTGCGACTCCCTTCGCCGCTTTCTTTTTGCCTCCTGCGAGGTGTTCATGGGTGTGCCTAATTTGGCGGGCATAGACGTTCCACCCTTTAGAAGGAGCTCGTTGATCTGCGCGCTGTGAAGGCCACCGGGTTGCATTGGGGATGAGAAGCCGGAGCCAGGGAAGGACGACAAGCTGTTAGGGGTCTGCGCCCACTGTCCGGAGTGTGACTTTTCATGGCTCGAGCCATTCGTTCGGATAGGCCGAGGGGAGCCAACGAACGAGTCAGAAGACGGGGGGGGGATTGTGGCAACAACGGAGGCAGTCTTTGAATTCGCAGGACTTCGAACAGCAGCACTCTTTCGGGGCATGGATTGAGACATGCGTCGTCGAGATCCATCGTTTGCAAAGTCTGCAGCTGCAAGTGGAGAGCCCCCAAATGCGCCGTCGGGTGATTGGAGGGATCCAAAGGCTTGCGTGTGCTGCACAGGACGGTACTGGCCCATACCGCTGACAAAAGGGCTCTGCATAGGATCGCCTTCCGGCGTGTTTGAAAAGCCGTTCAATCGCGACTGGTCGAGCGAAAGGCCGTGTTGTGGAGAAAACATTGCTTGCGCGTATGCCCCTGTCATACCTAGATTGGACAGATTGGAGAAGTCATGGCCACCACCTGATATTCCCGGCTGGACATCGTTTGAGTTGGCCAGTGTGTCGAATAGGTCGTCATCCGAGATGAGAGCTGATCCGCTGGAGAAACCGGACGCGTGGGTGTTTTGGTTGCCACCGAAGCTTGCCTGGAATGACGGGCTGAATGTTCCGCCCATTGTCAGATCATCGGGATCCATATTCGTGCCGTTGCCGCCCATGTGGCCGAAACCGTGTTGTGCCATCGCGAGTTAGATGGTTTTGTGCACTGGAGTAAGCGCCGCGCTGCGCCGTCTCGTGGAGATGGGCCGAGCAGACAGGAACGAGCTAGGGAAAAGGAATGCTTTCGTAGTTAGCATGGAGGCTTTGTGATGTATCGATATTATCGGTGCTGGTGCAGGGAGAGGCCATCCCACCAGAGCTTGAAGAGGGAAATGTGCGGTGTGTAAACGTATCCCGAATATATTGACGCAAGAACCAACAAAGTGGGGTAAGTGAGGTAAAGTACCCCGACCCGTATCTCCCAGCAAGTAGTGCCTTTCTAGGAGGGAGGTCAAGTATGTGTAAACAATAGGAAAGGTTGGATGCGTGATGACAGGGCGGACACAGGGTGAGTACAAACTGTAGACGTTAAGAGGAAAAGATCGCATATGTGGTGTCTGGTGAATGTGGGCGGGGGAGATAGTCTACTATCGTCTGGGATACGAGGTCTCCAGCTAACCCTAGTAGGGCGGAAGCCGCTTAGAGAGCAAAGTGAACTATATGCTTACAGTTAACTAAAAGAAAAGGCCTGCGGTGTCTGTACAAGGGAAAATACAGACTAGGTATCAAGGAACGAAGCAATTTCACAGAAGCATCGAGGCGAAAAGCGATGAAAGAGGCACCGACCCCCGGTAAGACAGCATGCGAACTCTGTCATGTTTCAGATATCGAGACCAGCGTAAAGTACAATGTATATATTGCAAGGGAAAGATCTGGTCGAATGCTGTAACAACGATAAAGCCGGTGCGGGGTTTACCAGTATTAAAGAGAATATAGAATAATAGTACATCGTTAACACTATTAGTATAAGTTGATTTTCTTGGCTATTTTTGATGTTTGACATTCTGGATAGAGTAATTTGTAGTAAGCATTCATATTATTAAATGCTGTTCGCTGCAACACCTTTACGAGTAGTTTTACCCCCCTTCTTTAGTAGGTGTATGTATCCTGAGTACTCAGCCTTATCCTTTCCACTACTGCGCCACAAACTTTTGTGGCTACAGCATTGACGGACGAATTATGCCGAGGAAATTACGGCCAATTAGAGGAAGTCCCGCTCTCCAAGACAACGTTAAAGAGGTCTCCTTAGCTTATCTCTTGCCGCTGTTCCGTCCAGGCAACCCAAATCCCAAGCACGACGAGCGCGTCCCGTATCAGGTAAGATGGGCATAGCTTGCCTTTGTTTCCTGGAAAATCTAGGAGCATTAATGTTGCTTATTCTGCTTGTGATCTAATAAGTGCAGGCCTACACAGACAACTAGTCCATCCTTAGCATCCGAGCTGTCCACGCGAATTTTCAAGTCTCGAGCAACATATCCTCCCAGAGCTATCCGTGGCCTGTATTGGCATACACACTTGCGCCACACACTGCTGATACCGCACATCCAAGAATTCCCGCGCATGACCACAGCTCTTTCAACACTGTCCGATTTCTTCTCACTGGCAAAAGGTCCTAGGCCCTGACACACCACCTGGCCCAGAAGTCACTGGCGCAACTTTGTCACATTCACTGCCTATTACAATGACATCACAAACATTCAGAGACTCTCTCAACTCCCTAGGCTGGTCACGACGTGATGCCGATATTCCCGTGAATACCTCGCAGCAGAACGGCATCTTATCATCCTTGCGGTCCTGGAATCCTTTTGGGGACGGTGGCTATGTTCGCCTCCCTTCGGTTGAAGGAGCCGGCGCCCCGTTGCCTGCCCCAAGTCGTCGCGAAGAAGAGGAAGGCTGGTTTGCACGTAAGTTGAGTCTTCAGCCCCAAGTCTATCAACTCCTACGAGACCATCTGGATACACGTGTACAAGCACTTTCAGGCTGGGTACTCGTTGCTTGCCTCTACTTTCTTGAAAATGAACCAGGCTGATACCAGGACTGTTTGCGGCACAGTGGGTAGATGGGACCGCCTGTTGATTTTCGCAGGTTGCAATATCAGTGCGCTAGCCTGCTTTACAATTTGCTTCGCCCTCTTCCCCATCGTGGCCACTCGCCCACGCAAGTTTGTTATTTTGTAAGTTTCATAACGAGCCCCAGCCTTTTGCAGATTTTAATTATTTAGGTGGACTCTAGGTTCTGCGTTGTTTTTATCGTCATTTGCAGCTGTGATGGGTCCATGGGCCTATGTCCAACACTTGGCGTCAACACCGAGACTACCCTTCACATCCGCTTATTTTGGTTCCATCGGCTTGACTCTGTATTTCTCATTGGGTGTAAGCGAAGCTTTATATATCACCTCCTACCGCTTTATAACTAACCTTATATCGTAGCTCCACAGCACGATACTGACCCTTATATCGGCTATTGTGCAATTGGTCTGTCTTGCGTGGTACCTGGTCAGCTACTTTCCTATGGGATCCAGTGGCCTGCGCCTTGCAACAACCTTTGGGGCTCGGCGGGCCGCCGCATGGGTGTCCGGTTAGAGCAGACGAGTCTATTTAGGGACATAGACGGCTTTAAACAAAAGCTGCTCTGTGAGAAACACGATGCGTATGTGGGTTGTTCAGCAGGAGCAGTAGCATTGACGCCGAATACATTTAAGGAATAGCATACAGCAGATGCTGTGCCGTGCTATCCTGATAGACATGAGCCCCAATAACCTGTAGAAAAAGGCAACCGCTACTCTGCGTTAAGAGTGCTCGTTACATCCGTTAATGAGAACACGATACGGAAAGCCATGACTTTCACATTTCTTTACCTACAAGAAAATGCAAATTAAATTAGTATATTTTTGCTTGGCATGCCGCGCAGGCGCGATATGCACTGGGGTGACAACCGAAACTTACGAGTAGGTCTATAGTATTTGTTTGGAGTTCCAGTTGGTCGAAGACATTACTCGCTAAGATTATCACCGGGTCGAGCGAGAGCTTCCACTAAGAACAGAGCAATTACCGTATCCTACAGTGCTTGCGCCACCTGGGGTACGCTGTACGCGTAGCGTATAGCTTTGCTGGGTTTGCCCCCCGCTACACACTCTCCATCCACCCACCCAACAGGCTCTATCTACTTGCTACTCACTCAGCATCGACCCGGTTTAAAAATAAAATATCTTCACACACAAATTCTTCTCTCCTCCACTTCCTTTTTTGTTCTGTGCGAAGAGCACACCGAACACCTCTTGATACTCAAGGGCGCTTCTCCCTACGCCTCATCTCCGCCTTCCATTGCATCTCTATCGACTCTGGAAGTAGAAACAGTCTCTCTCGAAATATCGAGGTTCTTTCCCCACCTGCAGATTTGCTTCTGTCTTTATTGTCTAATTGTCCCTGATTGACATCTTCCTGCTATCTTCATCCTCTTTGAGGCTGGTCTGGTGTTTGCAGACCACTTTCATGCTTAGTTTAAATATCGCCAGACAATCATTTCGCCGAAAAGCAAACCCCTCGACATCTCGGTACCCCCGGAGCCTCCGGCTGCTGAGTTGCTTTCGCTTTGCCCTGGTCTTTCGTTAACTTGCCTTCGGTACCTCTTGGCGCAAACTTCGAGGCGACATATCCTGACTTGGAAGCTGATGACCAATTTCCATCTCAGAAAAACTGGTCGGGAAAATAAAGACAACAAGGAACAGACACACTGTTTGTTTGCTTAAGCAGGCAGCCGCGATACACAAGAGATCTCGCACCAACTGTTCTCTACAGCATCGGACAATACGCCTCTGGATTTTATATCCTCAATTACCAACTTCCCCAACTGCCGCATTCTCTGTCCGGCATCTTGTCACCTTTCCTACCTAGCTACACCACTTCAGAAGAACTATACGACTATATCGTACAACGGCTTACCCAAGGAAGCCTCTACGGAGCACGCTTACTCTGCTGTCGACGGAACGGCGGATATTTCGGTGGCCATACCAACGGCGCTTTCGATCAGGAAGGTCTTCGATCTTGAGACACGAAGCGTCTGAGAGTGGTGGCACTGCGAACCACTCTCAGCTAAGAACTTTGTGTTCTTGCCTCCATTTGCCTTTTTTCACTGCTACTCACTCGACCGTTCAGCAGTGTTTATTCGACTGCCATGTCCGCTACGGGATTCTCCTACGCTCAGGCAGCACGTGGCCAGGCAGTATCACCACAAAGAACCACGGCAACGGCGAACTCGACATCTCATTCGCTTGTGGGCCCCGTGGAAAATGATTCGTTTGATTCCACGGCGATCTCTGAGCCAGACTTTGTCCTCGGTCTTCCCACCACATCTGACGCAGACAAGCCGGCGTTTTCCGAATCCGGGCCTGGCTCGCGAAAGATCGAGTCAGATGCAGGCTCAGCAACTGACTCCGCTACATTGATTGGAACACTCGTCGAATCGACATCCAATCTTTCTCTCGACGATTTACCGGCAAACTTCAAGAGCAGTCAAATATCGGCTCTGGGAAACTATTTCCCATCTGCTGATAACAGCACCAGAACTGGTAAAAAAGCCAAGACCACAAAAATGATCGACAGGGATGGGGAAGTGTCCACCACGAAAGTCACAGAGAAAGAGAAGGCGATTGAAGCAATTTTGTCCCCGGCACCTGTTCCTGCCAAAAATATATGGGATGAGAGGCGGCGTGAGCTTGCTGCCAAGTCGGGTCTCCGCAACACCATTGTTGTTTCAAACCTCGATGCTTCAACAACAACCGCCTTCGCAATGGGTGTCATTAACAGCTCTGCTAATCCCGTGGAATTGAAGAAAAACCAGGCTTTGTCGGCTGACCTCGAGACAGCCACCGAGTCCACTAGCCTACAATCGATAACCAAGTCACAGCCAAGGCGGCTGAGTGAAACTTCACACACTGAGCAGGCACGTCGCAACGGTTCACGAGGGAACAGGGGAGTTGACAAGGATACCAAAAATGCCATTGGACGACTTGTCCAGGACACAACACTGTGGCCTACTCCGGAGTCCGCAGCTATAGTCGAGGATCTCAAGGTGAAAGCCTTGTCGGAGAAAACAGATAAGGCGGAATCTGGCGCCAAAGACACACAGGAAGAGGGGACTCTCCCAAAGTCCCGTAGAAAAGGAGCTTGGGTCACACTGGATTTTGTGCCTACCGTGAACTTCCAGACGCCTATCCCTAACGTTCGTGGTTCGAGGCCAAAGACTGGCGCTCGTGGTGGTCGTGAGACCTCGTCTAGAGGGGGATACAACGGTGCTACCGCCGGACCAGGACTATCTGACAAATTACACTCTGCAAGTACATCTCCTATCGAGAAGGCCGCGCTGGAAACAAGAGAAAAATCAAGAGAGTTAAATGGCTCAACATCTACGGCCCGATCCCACAATCTACCATCGAATCCACCCAAACGCTTTTCAGCAGATTCTATACAGAACCGGGACACACGGAAGTCGCCAACATCAGCGGATCCGGACCGACTAAAAAACTCCGCATCCGAAAATCCAGGGGTAAGCCGGTTTGGCCTCTGTTCGAATTGTTGACCGGATAAATTAATCTCTCTGGCTAACACATATCTTTCCCGGGGTAGGTTCCTTGGAAAGTAGACTTTGCTCCGAAAGACGGTCCCTCTGGGGGTGTGAACGGAGGTATCAGCAACTATCACAGTCCAGCCTACCCTGCGCAACCTGATCGACGCACCGCGGCGCCCAAAGGTGGCGACCATGTGCCCTCTTCGAAGGAGAATGGAACCCAACAGAACCAGGGGGTGGGTACACGCGAACGGGCTGAAATGAAGAGCGAGCGCTCTGGTCGCAGCGGATTTCGCGGTGGTCGTGGTGGACATGGAAGCAGTGCTTCGCAGGGCCAACATATTTCCAGGTCCTATCAGTCAACCGGGCAGAGAGGCACATTGATATACAACAGCGTCGGCTCTGCCCTGCCGCCTGTAGCTGACCCTTTCGACTTGACGATGCCACAATACTCTTTCGGGCATGCTCCCAACGCTTCTCGGCCTGGCAGAACGCCAAATCGGCCGCAGTCTGCATCGCAAGCATCAACATTTGTATCCCGATCACAAAATGGCATAGTCAATTCCTCCCGGACCAACGCAAACACGGTGCAATCTCCTGGCCTTCCAACAGATTTTCACCTGCCACAGCAGTATCCCGTTTTGACTTTTCCAATCATGGACAACGATCATTTTCAGGCTTTGGTCAGGCAACTGGAATACTATTTCTCGCTTGAAAATCTCTGCAAGGACATGTTTCTTCGCAAAAAAATGGATGGTCAAGGCTTTGTTCCGCTGTTGGTCGTGGCAGGCTTTAGACGGATGGCGGAGTTGGCGCCATCCGTGGACTTCATACGCACCGCGTGTGAACAGTCCGAAAAACTTGACTATGTCATCGACAAAGATCAAAACGAGCTGATACGATCACGCTTCGAGTGGAAAAAATTTATCTTGCCCACCGAGCAGAGGATGGAGGAAGCACGTGGCTCGGGCCCTGATATGCGAGCTGTCCATCATCGATCTTTTCACAGCAGACTGCAACAACCATACTTTTCTACGGCTTTCGCATCTGGCTATCAACCCGCTGTTCAGTCAGTGTTCTCGTCGCAAAATTTCCCGAGTGTAAGCGAGCTGGCATATCAAGCGTACGAAAACGGGACGCCTGTGGATCACGCGTATCCTGTCAACGGGAACGCAGAAACAAATGAGGAGCTGCACGCAGGTGAGAGCAAGCTGTCTGCGATGGTGCCCGATTTTTCCCCATCCAATTTTGGGGGCGCTCCAATGACACTGGAGGACTATCAGAACTGCCCTGATGAGCAGGTTGAAAAGCTGGTTGTAATTGTAGCTTCGGACGCGGATGAACTGGTGACCGATACCCCCGAATCTGGAGACAAAACTGTGGTTCCAAACGGCTCGCACAGTTCCACGGTGAATCCATCCAGGTATGTCCGATTAGTTTAAGTGTGTGTTTCTGGTCTTATTTCGAGCCCCTCTTGTGACTCTCACTGACTATTTATTGCTGATCAGCTCAATTGTTGACGCCTCGTTTGGAGCATTTCGGGGGCAATTTGGCGATGGGGACACGCCTGCTGCACGTACAGCAGGAGCGTCTTGGCGTGAGATAGTCAGCGAGGAGCCGTACCCCGATCTACGAGCACGGTCCTTCAACCAACGGAGCAGTTCCAGGCCCGGAGAAAACCTGATAGGCATGAAGCACCTTTACCGATTTTGGTCACACTGCCTACGGGATAAATTTAACGTCCGGATGTATGAGGATTTCCGGACATCTGCACTGGAGGATGCTCGTGGGGAACCGTCAAACGATTTTGGGCTCCAGAGTCTTCTTCGGTACTACAGCCATGTTCTGATCGACCCCGCAGGTTCGAAGCCGTACCCTTCGGTCTTTGTACCGCACTTCGTCGAAGCCAAAGAGCTCGCTGAGTCGAGGAAATCGAACTGCGACCAGACTTGATAACATGCGGGCTTTGATGAGCCGCGGAGACCAGTGCATTTGCTGGTCTGGTGGCAGCAATGAAAACCGGATATAGCAAGCTACCGGTGCTATACCGAGTAGCGCTGCTCGATGCCACCTTTGGCTCCTGTTTTTTGTAGAATGACCTGGCCAATACCCAAATATCGTCCTGACCTGGTTCCATTTTAGGGTCATGGCCTCGCTGGGGCTTGGTGGGCGCACCGCTGTGCCGTACCAGATATACACCCCCCAAAATATGACTTATCTCAATAGCAGGCTCTCTATCTTTTCGACCTTCCTGTAGGCACATATCATGTTGGGTCTGCTCAACAATCATTATATTTATGGTTATGCCTGATCTTTATGGCAACTAGCAGGGTTCGTTTTGTGATTTGGGGGGAAGCCGAAGGGCTGCTCTATTATGTTTTCGACGGAAGGGAGCATGAATGTGAAAAATCTCATTGAATCTGTGAAATCCTCTGCTGAGCTGTTTAGCCTGAACAGTGTACCAAAGCATCCCTGTTCTTCTGGGCAAGATGCTATGACACATAGCAATAGATGGTAAAACGTGATATGACAGCTCCATGACGTCATTTGACCGGATTTGAGCTATGAAGGAAATAATATATCAATCAATGCCATAGGCTAACGGCCAAAGGATGGAACGTTCCGAGCAGAAAATAGTCGTAACGGTCCGCCAGGCGGCCATCAACGCCTAGGCTACGCACGAGTAGGATGGCCTTGCGGCACCCCACCACCACCTACTGGGCTGCGCCTCATACCGGCAAGTATCGCTTTCTATTAAAAAGAACCCCTCCACCCCACCACCAAACCATCCTCTTCTCATAGATCTTGCTATTTTCATCAGCACACACCTGCCATCTTGAACTCTTAAGACCGCCACTTATCTTACTTTCAAAATAACAGCACCAGGTAGCGTTCAATTTGCTACAATGTCAGCGTATGATGATGGACGCAGTGATCACGCTGGATCACGGTACTACGATGAGCGCCGGTACCAACGTCCCCGCCACGACGAGTCTCGCGAAAACTACGCCAAGAGTCAGGTAACTTCGCGTGATCTTGTCCCTCGGTACCGAGAGGACAGTGATTCCGCAATCGAAGAGGTCCACCGCTCTTTCCCGCCACCGACATACTCGCGCGATGCTTATCGAGATTACGAAGATGATCGACGTTCACGCAGCATCAAAGACCGTGATTACGACCGCGGTAACGACCGTCGTGAGGAGAAGAAGATGCAGAGCTCCGCTTATTACGAAGAGAAGACGAGACGTCGTGTGCTCAGCAATCAAGAGAAGATATTGGCTGCAATCATTGGAGGAGCTATAGCTGTTGGCGGCAAGGAGCTCTATGATCGTCGCGAAGCCCACCAAGAGGGACGCAAGATAAAACGCAACGCTCTAGGTTCTGCAGCTCTCGGTGCAGCAGGCGCTTTCGTTGCTTACCAGGGTGCTGATTATTACAACAAGCACTCCTCGAGGGAGGACCGGAAAGCGCTTGGACCATACGAGGGCCACGGTGGCCGAGGTGGTGATGACGATGACAGCGACTATGACCCGAGGGAAAAGAAGGGCCACGAAAACTTCCTAGAGAGCGCCCTAGCCGCCGCCGGTCTCGGAGGGGCCGTCAAGGCTCTGACTGGTGGCAGCGGTCGAGACGATAGCCGCTCTCGCTCTGGATCTCGAGCTGGGTCCCAGTCTCGTGGAAGAGGCAGTGGAACCAACAAGATTCAAAAGGCCGCCATCGCGTCACTGATTGCCGGCGCTACAGAGGCATTCCGCGTTGCTAAGGAACCCGGGAGCTGGAAGGGTGAAAAGGCAAAACGCATTCTCACTGCTGCAGCTGGTGCCGCCGCAGTGGACGCTGCACAAGGGGACAAGCACAATAAGCTGGGCATTGCCGAATCGGTTATTGGTGGTCTTCTGGGGAACCGCCTGATGAACGGATCACGCAGAAATATTGAAGAAGACAAGCGTACCGGCCGGAGCCGATCCCGATCCAGGGCCCGATCGGAAAGTGGTGGAGGCGGCGTGAGTGGGCTTGCGGCTCTGGCAACAGCTGGCCTTGGTGCTCTGGGCACCAAGAAGATCTTAGACAACCGCTCGCGCTCGCGCTCACGCCGCCATGACAGCGCGGACTCTTACGACAGCCGGTCCCGATCACGCGATCGATCCCGCCGGAGCCGGAGCCGCAGTTTCGTTGATACCGCGCGTCGAAGCCTTGGCTTAGGAAATGGCCCCGAGGACGACTATCAAGACGAAGCACCCCGCCGCAAAAAGAGCTCATCCCGCCGCGACTCGGCTGATAGCTACGACGATGATCGTCACTACGGAGGCGGCCGGGATCGCGACAGTGGGCGATACGACAACTACGATGACGATATCAGCCGCTCTATCAACAGGCGCAGCAGCTCAAAGTCACGCCGGGACCAGGGTGGATCGAGACATAACTCCGACTCGGACTTGGGCAGCTCGTCGGGGGATGAGAAAAGGGGCAAGAAAATGCGAGGTAAGCAAATTGTCACTACTGGTCTGGCGGCTGTTGCCACCATTCACGCGGCGCACAATGTGTATCAGAGCATGGAGAAGTGGCAATCGCGGCAGCGGGCGGTCCAGGAAGGCCGTCTCTCGCCTGAGCAGGCAAAAAAACTCAAGAACAGAGCTCTATTGCAAGACGCAGCCTCTGTTGGCATCGCCGCGCTGGGCATAAAGGGCGCCTATTCAGAGCTGAAGGAAGCACGTGAAGCCCACAACGAAATGAAGCAATGGAAGGAAGAAAAGGAGAAGCGACACCAACGCCGGCTCGAACACATGCAGCGCAGTCAGTCCAGTGGAGGATCCAGCAGGAGAGCCCATGATCGGAGACTTTCAGTACTCCCCGGAGGCGACCGATCATACGATAGCTATGATGATGATGCAGATGATGAGCACCATTCTGCAGAAGGGAACTCATTTTCCGCCCTTCCCGGCCCTCCGGTTGGATCTGAGTCGAAGAGACTCGACAGCTACCGAGAGTGAGACGGATGAAGTCCGTCATTATCCCATCGGCCGATGCCTCTGGGGATAGGAGAGTTAACCGCCTCCCGTGGCCCTCGACCGGTCTCTCGACTGCTGCGACTGCTGCGACTGCTGTGCACGAGCTCGGATACGTGTGGGCCAGAGCCGATGCCTCACGGCAGTACCGAGGAGATGAGTAGGAGTCGATTCATGCTCTCTCTCGTCTCCACACGGGCACTCATGTGTTTGTGGCTAGACTGCACCTGGGCCGGCTGGCAGCCATCCTGTTGTTATCTGTCCTCCATTTCCCATCGCGTATGCCCTTGATATATGCCCCCCCTTCCCCATTCGGCTCGCCTGCCATACAAGACAGCACCTAGACACGAGAAGTTTTCTTTTTTTTCCATTGATAGTTTGAAGGCCAGGATACTGATGATTTTTCTAATGTAGCAAGCGGTCGTCATCGTCACTAACGGTACCTCCGGAGTGTTTCACTGCACATGGATGCATCGGGTAGGCAAGAGAGTGGATACCCAGCGCACGATGGTGCTGGCCCGTGTACGCCCCCAGTATCTAGTGCCTTTCTTGCTGATCACAAGAAGGCCGCGTCTGGGTGTGCATCATGGAGGGTAAAAGGGAGAGACGTGGTTACCTTGACTGTACGGAGACTGACTGGTTTATGACGTCATTATTTCATTTCGTGCTCGCGTCTTTGTTACTACACCTGTTGCTGTGCCTTGACTGTATGCTTACGGTTCTTACCTTTCCTTCTGGACACAGCTGCTCGAAGTAGCCATATATGCCATTGTTTTCCTATAGCGAAGTTGTAACGGCGCCACTCGTACCATAGAGGCTGATCCCCTCCCGAAGCTCGAATGGGAAGGCGGCGAAAATCGAGATGTGAAACAGAGTAGAGCATGGACTTGGATTCTGCCAATAAACAATCTGCTGTAACGCGACGGCCATTGGTAACGGAAATGATAACACATAGCCTACTCATTTTGGGCATTTAGCGCAACGCTTCTCTTCATGTGTCGCCAAGTGTGACTTGCGGGAAGTCCCGACAGCTTATTTGGCGGCGGCCTTGGCAAGCATCATTATCATTTGTCCCATACCACCATCCTCGAAAAATCTCTACACGAGTCTAATCCTCGTGGATGACCATCTTTTGCCCCCCTCACTCACTGCATTCACCACCATTGTTGTCTCCGGGCCCTGCCGTTGGCGCGACATTGCCACCTGTCTTCCGCCAAGCTTGGGCCATGGCTAGGAGATTCATCTGACTCTTCGCCTGCCGGTCATCGGCAGGGAACACATAGTCGACATATTCCTCCCAGGCACCATCCTCTAGCTGTCTTCGCTTCTTCGCCTTGCGAGGCATGTGCTTCTGGATCTTGGCCACATCCTCGGCTGTACCATGTGTCTTCTCAAAGGCCAGCCAAGCATTCAGGAGAGCTACCCGCTCCGGCTTGAGCTCTTTGTCTCTAAAGCTCGCATGTGCCCGCTCGAAGATCTTGCGTGCACGCTCTTTCGCCTCGTCGCTGACGGTGACCTGGTCACCGTCCTCATCGCCGTCCTCGTCGCCGTCGGGTATGTTGATCTCAAACTGAGCATAGCTGATCCATACTTTGGGATGATCCGCCTTCTCTAGTAGCCTCTCATATAGCTCACGTGTCCGCTCATATTCGCCCTCCTCCTCCTCAAAATCAATATATGCCTTCCACAGCACTTCAGGCATGTCGAGTACTGGCTGGTTGACCCCCATGTCGAAGATTGCACGTGCGCGCTCCAAATCATCTAGGCCACGCTCAAGCTCGGCCCATTGGATCCATGTGCTGCAGTTGGCCGGATTGTACACAATGTGCTTTTCGAATAGCATGCGGCAGCGTTGAAATTCGAACAGCTTCTTTTCTAGATCAATGTAGCCTTTGAAAAGTTTGTCTTTGGCCGCCATACCGATCGCCCGCCCAAGTGTTTTGCGCGCTGCGGTGATATCGCTCTGGCGCACCTCGAAGTAGGCCTTTTGCAGCCAGATTTTGGCGAATGTGAACTTCTTGTGCGGGATAAGACCGAGACATGTGTCGTAGATCTGGCGTGTTCGTTCTGCGTTCCTGGCTTCTGTTTCTTCCCAGAGTGCATAAAATATCCACAGGAATATGTATCGCCGCCAAAGGCGTTTCTCGGCAGCAGGGGGAATTTGTGCCACTGCTTTCTCGTAAACATCCCGGATCCGATCATGATCGCCCGTGGTCTCTTCAAGCCGTGCCCAGTCAAACCACACGTCGTAGTTTTTTGGGTTCTGCTTCACCTGCTCTTCATATTGTCTCCGCCGCTTGGATACCACCACATCTTCAATGCCCTCTCGGTCGCCAAACTGCTTCTCAAATGTCGTATACTCTTTGTGTAGAAGCATAGACTTGGCACGTGGGAGGTTGTCCAGCCCGAATTTGTAGATGGCACGTGAGCGGTCATACTCTTTGAGCTTTACCTCGAAACGGGCATAGCTGATGAAAAGGCGCTCGTCCACAAGCTCATCACCAAGTGACTCGATCGCTGTCTGAAAAACCTCGCGGACTGTATCGCCGGTGCCGAATTCCTCCTCAAATTTGGCCCACTTGATCCATGTGCGCGGATAGGGATGTACCACAGTGTAGGAGCGAAATATATCGCGGGCTCGGTCATACTCACTATACCGCTTCTCCAGCCTGATGTATGAGTTCCAAACCTCTTCGGCTGGTTCCCATTTCAGCCAACGGTCAAAGATTTGTCGTGTCCCCGACACGTTTCCGAGCATTTCCTCTCTATGTAACCAGAGTTAGCACAGGCGAGAGACGCGTGGGTGTGCAGTATCTTACACATATAGATACTTGTACCACAGTTTGTCTACCCGCGGCAAGCGGGTAACAGCTCTGTCGAGAAGATTTCGAGCGTGAGCGATATTCCTATGCTTTATTTCGGCCTCGATATCTGTACTCAAAGTGTCAGCAAGATGTTGCGTACGCTGCGGCAAAGCTCGAAATTACTTGCATCTTATCCATAGTGGCACGCTGTTTGGCAGCACATCCAACGCCCGTTCAAAAACAGATCGTGCGCGCGCCAACTCCTTCTGCTCCAGTTCGAACTGTGCATATTGAGCCCATGGTTTTAGGCTAGTCCTCGATCGTCGCACATAGTCTTCATACTCCCGGCGCTTTCGTCCTTGGTATTCATGTAGCTCTTCGAGATCAGAAAATCGAGTTGTTGGTGCTTGAAGAGGAACCTCCTGGCGGTCTACAGCTTCTCGAAGAAGCTGTTCTGCGGATATCTAGATATCGAAATAGGATTTCAGTATCCTGGGGAGGTGCTAAGCCATGAAGGCGCCATTTGCGCATACCTGGACAGGAGCCGCCGCCTTGTTCTTGACACGTGGTGGGCCGCGAGATTCCATATCCTCCAATTTTTCGATGATTGGCTGGCCTCCGACTTCTGGTGAAAGTTGTTAGAGGATGCAGGCAACTCTGTTGTGGCTTTTTGAGGCTCTCTTTGTTTTTAATAGACGCTCTGGTTAGTTTTTCATGTGACCGTACCACGGAGTACTCCCATGCCTTATCTTATCTTACCCAAGAAACACGTGACATGACTGATTGCTTTCTAGATTCCGACAAGCTATCTTTAGTCAAAAAAACAAACCAGCAACAGCAGCGGCGCCAGCGATCTCACTCACCTCGATAACCATCTCCTGTGATATTCAAATACTCTCGCGATTTCTCGAGTAAAACGCCCGGCATGTCAACGTTAGCAGATGAGCTGCTACAGGACTTCGAAGACTCAGGGTCTGAACCTGGTGACATTGAAGATGACAACGATGGCGATGACAACACGGCAGCCCTCATGGGTCTCAAGGAGGACGATTCGAAAATGGAAGACGCCGATCTCTTGAGCTCAGATGATGATGAAATGAAGGATGCGGATGACACCGGCGAAGCGAAGATCAAGATTGGAATAATAGGCAGGGCAGCCGACATCCACTCGGCAGCGAGCCTTGTAAAAACCCTCGATATTGTGCTCGAGGTCAGTTGTCTCCCCTACCCCCAACCTGTGGGATGAATTTGATGGCAAAGTGTTTACACTGTCGTATCTTTGTGCGTGCTTCTGGAACATAGTAAGCCTGACTCTGGGCGTCTTGCAGAAAATCGCGTTTTATCAAGCGCAGTCAAGCGAATATAGAAACGAGCACATGGGAAATGTCGAAGAGCAGCATTCGGAGTACCATCTTCTCACGCAGGCAAACAGCCTCTCCACGTCCATCGATACCGAAGTGGTTGTGGTACACAAATGGGTCCGAGACCATTATTCGGCACGCTTTCCAGAGCTGGAAACACTTGTGACCAACCCACTGGAATATGCCAAAACAGCGGCCATCCTTGGGAATGGTCCCATGGATTCGGAAGCAATGCGAAGGCTGCCACAAGCGGTAGACAATCCTTTAGGAGTGTCACTGGAGTCGGTATTGGACAAGCCGACTCTGATGATTGTCACAACTAGCTCCATTACGTCTAAGGGGCAGGAGATATCAAAAATTACACTGGATAGTGTAGTCGCCGGATGCGAAATGATTGTCAAGCTCGATGCTGCCAAGCGGACTCTGACAGAATACGTGCAGTCGCGCATGACAATTTTTGCACCAAACTTGACGGTGCTAATTGGATCTCTTACGGCTGCGCAACTGCTTAACACTGCAGGCGGATTAGCAAAGTTAGGGAATACGCCACCGTGCAACATTGCTGCATGGGGCTCCAAGAAAGGCGCCAATGTTAGTGCCCTGGCCACGAATGTTACGTCTCGACAACAGGGCTATCTCTATTCGTCTCCTATTATCCGCTCGGTACCAACGGACCTAAAGAAGCAAGCCATGCGGATTGTTTCAGCCAAGGTGGTGCTGGCGGCCCGTGTGGACTGTGTCCATTCAACGCCAGATGGCAGCGACGGCGAAGAGATGAAGAACAACTGTCTAGAGCGGCTAGAAAAGCTCCAAGAGAAGCCGTTGAGCAAAGGGGAAAAGGCACTTCCGGTTCCGGACGACAAGCCATCTCGCAAACGTGGCGGTCGGCGAGCAAGACAGGCCAAGTCTGCAACGGCCATGACGGATCTTCGCAAGGCACAAAACCGGACCGCGTTTGGTAAGGAGGAAAAGGAGGTGGGGTATGGATTGAGTGATGGGACTACCGGACTGGGCATGATTGGGGCAACCAGCGATGGGAGAGTGCGGTCGTTGCAGGTTGATCAACGCACACGTGCAAAACTCAGTGTGAAGAACAAGGGTTGGGGGGGTCTGGCATCCTCGGTCACGGGTGCTTCTGGTGCAGCATCGTCGATCCGTGGAGTAAGTCAGGCAGCAGGTGGTCTAGACTTACGGGGGAAAGGCCTACGCTCATCTGGGGTGGGCACGACTGTAGGACAGGGTGGGACCATGTCATCGCTGTCTTTCACTCCTGTGCAGGGACTTGAATTGGTAGATCCAAGTGTACGGGCCGAGATGAACCGCAAGAGAAAGGCTGCAGAGGACCGGTACTTCAAGGGTGGTACATTTACACAGATTGGAGACAGTGGCGGCGGCGGCGGCGGCGAGCCCTCTGCGGCTGGCGACGGAGCATTCAAAAAACCTGCTTTACCGCCAGCCAAGCGGTTGGATACAGGACTGACCAAGAAGTATTAAATTTTGGCTGTTCTACTAAGGAGTTGGGGCAGCTGGCAGTTTTTGTTATTTTAATGCTTTTGGGTTGGGGTGGAGGTGTGGCAGAGAGACAATGAGATCGGCAACATTCGATGTTCATTCTTTCTTTCACGGACAATTTCCATACCCTGTAGTTGACAGTAGCCTAAATTAAGTTTAAGCCAGTACCGGCAGCAACGAAAGCAGAAGTGTGTGCTGCCTATCACTCATTTCCAGAGACCTTGATCCTCGGCGCCGCTACGGGCCATCTCCAACTGCTCATCTGTTTGGCACACAAGCACCCGATGCGCAGCATCCTCGCCAGTGATGTCGACCACGGTAGAACTGATGCGTTGTGCATTGACTGTTGGGTTAACGGCAAAGCCGAGACAGCGGCACTGGTCAACCACGGCGGTGCGTAGACGATCACTGCGCTCGCCAATGCCGCCTGCAAAGACCAGCGCGTCTACCTGGCCATAAAGGGTAACAAAGTAGGAGCCAACAAAACCACAGACACGGTCGACAAACATGTCAAAGGCCAGGCGGTGAGATGCCTCCTCTGAAGCTGCAATCGTCCCAAAGTTGGTAGTACCGGTTAGGGCTTTCCAGCCACACTCTCGGTTGAGAATCTCTTCGGCCTGGGAAATGTGTAGCTTGCTGGTTGCCGATGGTGAGAGTCTCCCGACGTCTGAGGCATAGTGGAAGACGAGGCTGGTAATCAGCATTCACGACGAGCAATAGAAACATGGGAACACAGACACACCTGGGATCAACACTTCCGCTGCGGGTGGCGCCCGGCAAACCGGCCAACGGCGTCAGGCCCATGCTTGTGTCAAAGCTGCGCCCTCCTCGGATGGCGCAGGCAGAGGCACCGCTGCCCAGATGCAAGGCAATCAAGTTGGTCTCGCTAACAGGCTTGCCAAGAAAGTCGGCGACGGCGCGGGTGATGAAGGAATAGCTCAGGCCATGGAAACCGTACTTGCGGAGCATGTTCTTCTGAGCTATTTCCTGGTCGATAGGATATGTGCGAATATGGAGGGGAAGGCTGGCGTGGAACTGCGAGTCGAAACAAGCGACGTTGATGGCATGGGGCAGCTCGCTCAAACAGGCGTTGATGATCTCGAGGGACTTGGCATTGTGCAGAGGCGCCAGATCATTGAGCTTCTCCAGCGCTGCATAGGTGCCTTGACCGACGATCTGCGGTTGCGCATAGTTGCCGCCGTGCACGATGCGGTGTGTGATGATGGAAATATCTTTCCGGTGGCTGATCTCCCCGAGTGCAGTGTCACCAACAAAGACGTTCATCAGCAGCAAAAAGGCATCGACCTGGCTCTCGACCTTGATGCTGCTGTCCGCATCGGTTGTGGGCGCGTTTTTGTGCACCATCTTGTCGGCGCGGCGATAGTCGAGCAGCGGTGGCGGTGCTGTCAGCCCGCTGATCTGAGCTTCAGCCAGCTCGCGCGGCGTGGCTCCGTATGCCTCAACCGCATAGACGGAGATCTTGACAGACGACGAGCCTGCATTGACGGAGAGTACAACCTTCATGGTGCCACGGCAATGGACGTGTTGTTCTGCGTAGTTGCAGATATGTATGCTGGTTAGTATGTTTGGCCACGAAACCGGAGACGAATACGAGGGGCACTGTACGGAGCACCTCTCGCGTCAATCAATACTCGTACTTGGATTTTTTAATGTACGTCGCTTCTCTTTTCGGGCCCCTTAGTAGCTTTGGCCGGTCAGGGTCATCCCACCTTTTCAGTCTCTCGCCTTCGTTCTAGATCAACGTCACCACGCTGCCTGTTGCAGTCTTCAATTGCCTGAGCATACGGATAGGCCCGAAGTGAGAGGGCACCCTGATTTCAAGGTGGTCTCGGGTCATCTAATGTCATGCACTTTGGCGGATGTGGGCTGACACGGACACAACACAACCAAGCGCACAATTTCATTGGCTAATAAGTGCGAGCCTTTGCGCGTGGTGCAGCGCAGATAAGATCAGCATCCTGATGGCGATAAGCGCGGGGTATGCCAATCCCGCATTTTGCGCTGCCATCGGGCTTTGCATGCTCCGTTTCCCGGTCCCACATAAGACTTTCCTCCGGTTCTACGGACTCAACTGATACGGAAACTCCGAAAAACATGCAAAGGTTAATTCCTCTCTGATTTCCTCTAATGATGCTCTCCCTTCGTTCGGGTCGCCTATTTTCATGCCCAGGTGTTCCTTACATCTATTTGTACATATCTCTTCGGTTGGTATATACTCATCATGCGTACCAGCCGGGATGAAAGCCGAAAGAGATGGGTGAAGAGAAGATGCCGGTAGGTATAAAGTACACAAGAAAAGGCTTATGGTTACCAGCCGGCTTCTTTTCAATTTTTTATGCCGCATTTTGGTATGCCCTCTGAACGGGCCGTTCTCAAGACAGGCCGATATCATCATCGAACCCGTCCTGTGGTTCTTCCACAATTGGCATACCTGCAAAGGAGAAGGAACCAGCCAGCCCACCCATGTCATCAGGGTAGATTTCTGGCGAGGGTAACTCGAAGCGATCGGTCGGGAAAGGCACCCCACGGAATTCGCCATCCGCGCTTTGGGCAAGCGCCCACTGCTCCATGAACCTAAAATAGTCTTGAAACACAATTAGCGGCCTGCAAGTACAGGCAAGCAAGAAGGAAGAGCAACACCCACCATCATTCCGGCTGAACTGGATACCTAGATACCGAATTTCGGGATGGCTACCGGGCGAATTGGCAGACGCAGACGAGGGAGGTGAAACAACAGACGCATGCTCTGAACGCGAATGCGAGCTACGAGAGCTTCGCGAACCAGATGTGTGTGTGGAGTGGTGTTGGCTAGAGCCTGACGCGCGCGGCCGCTGGCGTAGGGACGACATAGAAAATCGACGGCTTGAGTGCCCGCTGTGCGCGCCGCTGTCGTTGCTGCTGTCAGGGGCGCTACCCCGACGGCCACGAACGGCAAGGCGCAGGCGACGGTGAGAATCATCGCGGTTCCGGATCTCAAAGTCAAAGGCGTACACAAGGTATTCACGATAACGGCGATCAGTGCGGTTGGCGTACAGCGTGAGGCAGTGAAACGTCGTGTAGCGATCGCGCCATAGCTTCATGCGCTGGATGGCACCGATGCCGCGGACGCTGCCAAACGAGTCTGTGCGGCTGTCGCGGTCAGACCAGACAACGTCAAAGTCAAAATGGTCTATGAGGTCTTGGGCACGCAGGTCGCCCTGAAACCGATGGGAGCCCTCGAGAGTGGTGAACTCGTACTTGACGTCAATATGATCGTCATGCACAAGAGCATTATCGCTGGTCGCGTATCGGATGCGGTGGGGTTCTAGGAAAGCCAGAAAAAGCTCCATATCGGCTGGATCGCCGTACGGTCGATGGCGAGCATGCAACGTGTGGGGGAAAATGTCTGTCGGATGACCGGAGGGCACTGCATCTCGACGAGGTGAGGTCAGGGTCAGACGGACACAGACTGGAGCTGGGGAGCTGGAGGAGAGACGCACGGAAGTGCTCGAGCACCTCACCCTGGTAGCTGCACTGCCATCTGACGCGACGCGGCTCGGTGTTGATGATCTCCCACGGACCAAGATATACAGTAGTCTCGTTGGCGGTGCGCTCAAAAAGGGTGCTGGCGTGACAGTCAGTGATGGATGCGGCACCATAAGCTAGCATATGTGGCGCACTCACATGGTAGCCTGGTAGCCCGGCGGCCCCAAGTCAAGGGGCCGCAAGGGCGTCGGCGGCGGCGCCGAAGAATTGGAAGTCACGGCGGAGACGGCAGACGAGCTCGGGGTTCGGGAGGAGCCGTTTGAGCTGGTATAGGTATGAGCATAGGGCCGAGGATATGCGGAGAAAGATGAGGAGGAGGACGACCCAGACGCGGCCATGACGTGGCGCGAGGGAGAAGAAGAGGAGGAGGACAACGTTGCCAAGGGGCTATCCAACTGACAGGCGAGACGGCGCTATGAGGAGGAGATGAGGCTTGATGAGGCCGGATTAAAGCGAGGCGACCGTAATAAGACGACGGACCGCTCCATTCAGACAGAAGCGAGGCGGAAGCGAGGCGGAAACGAAAGGAACGTCGGACTCGAAGAAAAAGACGGCCGAAGGAGTAGTGAGGAGCTGGTGCGGTGACGGAGTATATTCGCTTGGGGATGTGAGCCACACAAGTGTCGGGGCAAGTCCGGGCCGGAGAGGCGGCTGATAGAGAGCCGATAACCTGGCAGGGGAGGGTGAGTGGCCGCCAGGCGTGTCCCTTCTGGTCACAAGAGCCAGGGATTGTAAGAACGGGGGGGATGAGCGAAGCTGCGCGGAACGAGATCGTGAGGATAAAAGGCGGGCGCAATGTGGGTAGAGGAGCCAGGGCAGGACCTCTAGGGCTGGCAGAGCCCAGCGAGGCGTACAAGGACAAGGACAGACAGACGCCAATGGGTCTCTTAGGACCTCCTAGGCACTGAACGGGTGGTGAACGCGCAACGAGCCGCTGTTGCATGCCGGCATGAGCCAGGGTCGAGAGGGGGACAAGTGCTGGATGAGGCTTGGAGAGGCATGGGGAGGGGCGACTGCATGCGTCTGGCGGCGGCGAATTGGTGGTGGGCGATTGGGATGGCATGAGGCAACGAAGCGACAAGAAAATGTATTTTAAGAGCGCTTGTCTTGAGCCAAGGACTGGGCCAAAGGGCTCCCGTGCTGGGAGCTGGTACAAATAGTGGCCGCAGTGGCCGGGAGGCACGAACAAGTCTCTGCGCGCAAGACAGGCACATGGCGAAATGCAGCGATGGGATTTGCAGGATTCTGGGCGCATGGGTGGAACCGGGGAAGCTGCTTACGGCGCAAGCATCATTATGGGGTCGTGTTACGGAGTCGTGGTGATTGATGGATGGGTGGGACGGTGCTTGGAAACTTGGGCAGGGCGTGCACAGTTTACGAATACTCCATAGGAGTGCGCAAGTATCAACGGTACGAGCAAGACAGACCGGCTGCGGGGGGAATTGAAAGTGCGCTCTGTGAACAATATGCTCTTCGGCGAGCAACCCACCAGCCTTGTATTACACATATGAGAAGAGGCGGCGCCCAGTATTGGCGCCTTGCCCTAAGCGGGCTGGCGCGCCCTGCTGTCGCAACGGCACATCAAATCACTTGCGCACATGGCAGCAGAGGCGCGCCTGCCTTAAGCGTATGTTGGGAGCTCTTACTATCATTTGTGTTTGCGCTCCACCCTACGTCTTTCCTGCCTCCCTCCTTCCTGCCTGCACCATTACGGCGGGTTCGCTGTAGTTGGCAATCTAAGCAGAGCTGAAACAGGCGAAACCCAGCAGCATGCCATGTAGTCGGCACTCCACAGGCCGCACTCGATCTTTGCACCGCAGCCGGGACGTGCTCGCCTCCCAGCCACTCCCTCACTGTTGTTCTCTCACTGTTGTTCTTTCGGCCGTCTTTTCGGCTGTCCTCCCGTCCTCCCGTCCTGACGGCTGTCCTAACAGCCGTTGCATTCCTTTCTCCCCGACCCCCTATCTCCTCCGCCCGTTTCTTGTCCTTGTCCTCCTCGTTTATTTCTTCCCCATTCCCCTCTCCCTCTCCCCCCTTCCTTCTCACTTCATCGTCTTTTCTGCCCTCCTCTGAGACCGCTCAGACGGGCTCCGAGGCCACGTCTATCCTGCTCCCCATTGCCTCCGCTGCCGCTCCCACTATGCCTTTCCACCTGTTGCGTCGCTAAGTCCACCGTCGAATGGCTACAGCTATGTACCCGGAACCAGAAGGCAGAAGGAACCGTGGCTTTCTGGGCTCCGACAGCTCGGCCCTGCCACCTCAGGATCGCCTTGTAAGCCCGGCCCTCCCTGTCCACCTCCTTCTCCCGCTGGCTTATTGACTCCTCCCAGGACCGCCAGCAGCTACGCTATGAGCTCGACCTGAACTCGTGGAATCTGCGCATCTGGGGCGTAGCCGCCTCCGGTTTTCTCACCGACTCGTATGTTGCCGCCTCTCTCTGAGTCCTCTGGGCACTCACACCCTCTAGATACAACCTCTTTGCCACCAACGTCATCCTCACGTCCATATTATTTGTCTACTTTCCCGACTCGAGGTATCGCTACGTCGGAACCCTCATCAACGTCTTCACACTTCTTGGCTCCGTCGTCGGCCAGCTCTGTTTTGGTCTCCTTGCTGACTACTATGGCCGGACGCGCCTCTACGGAATTGAGTTGGTTCTTGTGATTGTGTCCACCATTGGAGTCGCCACTAGCAATTATGGCTACCATGACCTCTCCTTTCTGGGCCTGTTTATCTGGGTAAGTTAGGCTACAAGCACGGCCTAGACCAAAGCCAAGAAAGGTGTGGAACTGACCTCTTTCAGTGGCGCTTTGTTATGGGCATTGGTAAAGTCGAGCTCCTTGGCCCGACGCTTTGTTATTCAAACGCTTTCCCCGGCTGACAAGACTAGGGATCGGTGCTGAATACCCTCTCAGTGCCGTCATCACGGCTGAATGGGCCAGCACGTCTTCCCGCGCGACCATGCTGTCGTCCGTCTTCCTGATGCAGCCCGTGGGCCAAGCTCTTGCGCAGCTTGTAGGCGTATGGGTGGTGCTGGGCCGCGAGAATTTGTACCATCTGCAAGACATGCAGTGTGGTCTGAACACAAAGTATGAGGACGAGTGTCGTCAGGCTATTGACGGCGTCTGGCGTATTGTCGTCGGCTCCGGTGCGGTGCCAGCCCTGCTGGCTATCATCTTCCGCTTCTTTCTCTATGACTGTGGCCTATACACTCTCGAGGTCAAGAACAAGCCGGGGACTGCCTTCCGCGACACACAGCGCATATATGGTGCGCCAGCAGTGTCTGGTATGCTTGGAAGCAACACGGCCGAAGCCGCGGGCACTGCCTCTGTGTCACTTTACGCGTCTGGTGCAGGCGGAGTCGGCATGCACTCGGACGACCCAGTACCAGTCCAGTTTTCACGCGCCGACCTTCATAACTACTTTTTCCGCGACGGCAACTGGAGCTATTTGCTGGGCACTGCCGCCACGTGGTTCTTCCTTGATGTCAGCTTCTACGGATCCTCGCTCGACAACAGTGGGGTGCTGGCAGACTTTTGGAACTCACACAGTGCGCCGGCTCTCAATAGCTCGCTTCCCTGTTGGGAATCATCTCTGGCCGGCGGAAATTCAACGCTGCCGTCGTGGGCAGCCGAGGGTGGCTTGCCCGTATGGCAGACCGACAAGGGAAAGCCCTGCAACACCATATACTCGGTCCTCGTTCAACAGGCAAAGCAGTATCTGTTGACAGTATCGCTGGCCTCCATTGCCGGCAGTGCTTGTTTTATTTTTGCCGCGAATCGCCTGCCCCGACGGCAGTGGCTCACCTGGTCCTTTGTCATGCTGTTTGCACTGTTTATCGTTACGGGCTGTGTCTATTATGGCGTTAGCCATACGTCCGGTGCCCCGGCCACAGTTGTCTTGGTTGCTGTTAGCCACTTTGTTTTTAACTTTGGTATGTTGCTGTAGGTCCCCCCCTCGCTGGCTCGGCTGTTAACTCCCTAGGCGCCAACACGCTCACTTTCATCTTTCCGGCCGAGGTATTCCCAACATGCTACCGCTGCACCTGCCATGGTATTTCTGCGGCCGCCGGTAAGATTGGCTCCATCGTGGCCGTGATTATAGTGTATGGCGTCGATGTTGGCTATGGATCTTCCACGCGACAAGGCTTGATCTTCCTGCTCTTCGGTTCGTTCATGGCTTTTGGTGCCCTGTATAGCTGGGCCTACCTTCCGGACGTACAGCGCTGCAGTGCAGACGAGGGAGGCGGCCACCTTGAGAATAAGAGTCTCGAAGACCTCGGGGAAGGACGGGTCAAGGCCAAACACGAAGGCGAGATAATAACGATCCGCGACAAGTGGGGCGAGATAAAGCGACGGCACGGACGGAATGTGAACACACGCGACACGGCGTGAGAGGATAACGTGGGGCCATATACTCTGGGAAACAGTGTCTATCTGATGTGCCCGTGCCTGTGACTGTATCTTTGCGACCGTATGCACCTGCGTTTCTATCATGTCCGCATCTGTCAATCGATTGCGGTCTAAGCGCTATACCAAAGTCGGTCAGGCTGGCTGGCTGCCACCGCCACCGCTCGTTGCCGAGCCGCTGTCGCGGATGCTGCTAGGAATACTGCTGGGGCTGTTGGTGCCGTCGTCACTCGCCAGCTGTGCATCGGTATCGGCTGGGCTTGCGCGGCCCTGATTGCGGCGCGGGATGGCCAGGCGGAGGGCTGACACACCGTCCCCACCATTGGTATCGTCGATGTCGTCGGTATCGTCGCTGTCGGGTTGGCGCGCCAGTGCCAAGGCATCCCGCAGTGTATGACCACTGTCGTCCATGGCAGCCAGAAAGCGTGCCAGCTCACGGCACAGATCCCAATCGCCCTCGCGCATGGCGCGACGCAGCAACCGGACGCCCTGTTCACTGGCAGCGGCTAGCTCGTCAAAGGTGTGCAGTACGAGCAAGTAGCCCCCAGCAGTCTTGAGGCTTCCGCGCAGCAGGGACTCTTCAAACAACTCCTGGGGCGGCGGCAAGTAGGCGAAGAGGGTGCGCCACGAGCGCACCTCGGTCTTGCGCGTACACTGTACGACAATGTCAAGGTAGTCACGGAAGCTGGACAGCAGCGAGAGCACACGTGGTAGCAGCGCGGCGTCGGGGGGGGGCGGCGGAGTGGCATCAACCTCCTCGTCCAGAACCTGGTGTAGTAGGATCTCGAGGGCATGGGCAAAGTAGGCGAGGTGCTGGAAGCGCTGGGCGAGGCGCAGCGCCGTAGCGCCGCGGTTGGCGACCAGGTAGGAGCGGAGGACGTCCGGGATAAACAGGGCGGTCTAGACGTCAGCGGAAAAGAGGAAAGATACAATACAAGTACACAAATTAGAAACTCACACGAATGGCAAAGCGGAAAAACGAAAAGCCAACGTCGCGACGCTGGACCAAATCGGGTTCAACACCCAGGACGAGCCCCTTGGACAAGAGCACCGACAGCGGATAGAAGTCCGTGGTGACAGTGACGGGCGCCGGCAGCTCACCACCGGCAACGACAGCGTCTAGAACAACCTGGGTGTCGGGCCACACACGCAGCTCACCACCGTCACAAAGCCAGAGCGACCGGCGCAACGAGGCGACGTCGTCATCGTCGGCAGACGCAGCCACGCGCGGCTGGTCCTTTATGCAGACGTAAAACTCGACGCTCTGGGCCAGGATACGCATGTCGTACTTGAGGTGGCCGTCATCGGTGACAGACGGCCGGAAAAGCACCAGCTTCCCGTCAACAAGCACAAGTACTGAGGCCACGGCCACATCCTGGGACGGGTCCCCGTCTCGAAGCTGACTGTCGGGCAGCACCCAGCTGAGGCCACGCACACGCGCCGGACTGCGCACGATGCCATGGAAGCCGATTTGACCGACCTGCACCAGCCGCACGCCGCTGCCGCCACCGGCCGCCGGAGCAAAGACAAAGTGATGCAGGAGGTTGTCGTGCGTGTATGCGAGCAGAGAGTCCTCGCCCGACGGCGTAACCAGTACGACAGCGGCGGGCATGGGTTCGATGTGCAGCGCACTGCTGCTGCCGTCCAGCGCGGCCTCGCGCGCATACAGGCGCAGCTCCCAGGTTCCACGCCCTGCCTCGACGGCAGCGACCAGAACGTTCTGGTACCAGCACATGCCGCCGCGCACCTGGAACTCGGTCTCGGCAGCCTCGCTCGTAAAGGTGCGCCACCGCCCGCTAGCCACACTGTAGTGCGCTAGGCCGCGGCGGCCGGCCACCGCCACGTACCGCCCGTCTACCGACACAGCGGCCTGGCGTATCGGCCATTGCTGTACCAGATACATCGGGGGAATGCGCGCCGTGTGCCACAGCGCTGGCGCCGCCGAGATAGCTGTCATATCTGGCTCATCGTAGCCACGGTATACCATGATGCTCTGGTCCGTCAGCAGCACTGTGCGCAGCACGTTGGCCGGCCCGCAGCAGCCCGCTGCTGCGCTGCGCGCCAGCTCCAGCAGCCAGACTGCCTCGTGCCGGCGCCCCAGCAGCAGCAATTCGCTGGCGCCGCCAACCCATGCCGCATCGCGCACACCCGCCAGCCATTCCTCGCCGTGCGCCGCCGCCAGATCATGCTCTGCTTGGAAGCTGTGGCTCAGCAGCTTGCCGTACACGCTCCACATAACCCAGCCATGTTCGTAGCCCGCAAACAAGCAGTGTCCATCCGGCGCGTACGCCAGCTTGGTCAGCCCGCCCGTCGTCGCCGCAGACACTGGCGGTTCGTGCGTGTGCGAAGCAGGAATGTTGCCCACGTAGTCGCGTGCCGAGTATACCCGCACCCGCCCATCCACACAACCCACGGCCACCAGCGAGAAGCGCGCATTGATCACCGCCCGCTGTGCATGCTCGGTTACTGCCCGTGGCGTGTGGAAGCAGTATCCACGAAACAGCTTTTTGTGGGTAGTGGCTGTCGATGCGGCGGTGGCCACGCTCGGATCCAGCCGTGGTGACGAGCTGCCGCTGTTCCGTTGCACCGCGTACGCCTTGCCATCGCTCGTCACCCATGTCGACAGGCTCATCGGCTTGTCGTGCGTCATCTCGCACACCGTCACCTTCTTATCCACCCAGCCCATGCGGCTGAGCAGTTCCGTGCTCGTCTGACTGCCCGCACTATCGGGCGTCCAGCGGATACACTGCACCGCCGCCGGCTTGGTTGTCGCTACGACCAGCTCATCGTCCAATGCAAGCGCGCTTTCGATTCCTGCGTCCACTTTGATCACCATGCGGAATCGCACACTAATGTCGTGCACTCCGCCGCCCTCGCCCGCGCCCCAGAGGATTTGGTCCGGCCGCATGTGGCCCGGGTCGCCTACATGGCTTTGCCGTCGCCGCTGCACGTTTGTTTGGCTCCCAAACTGCGGCTTGTACACCTGCGAGACCGCGTCCGTGGCCAGCGAGTATGTGATGAGGAAGCCCCGGCTCGTGCTCACCACAATGATGGCCGAGTCGGGACGCAGAAGCAGCGACACGTTGTCGCCGTAAGACGCAAGTGACATCTCAGACCGAACTACAATCGCCAGAACCACCGTCGGCTATTATTACGCGTCAGAATAGACACCTTTTCTGCACTGTGGACAGCACCAGATGTCTGCCTACCTTGGTTTGCCATATTGTCATAGAGGTCGCTGTGATTGTCGCAAATAGATGGCCGGACCGGGATAGCTGCAGGGCCAGCACATGTTCCCTCCATGGCACTGAAATTGGGAAGGCAGGCCGGGCCAACAGGCCGTCGTGGTCGTTGTGACCGTCGTGGCGGTAGCTCTGCTCGACGGATTGGATCGACGGTGTCAAGGGCGTGACCGGAGTCATGGGAGGCGCCATGGGTAAACCGAGAGCGTCATGATCACTCTGGGCGGGTGAAGCGGGGGCAGTCTGAGTTGTCGAGGCCGCCGGAGACGACAGGTTGAGCCCATCGTGGCTGACCGCGACAGCGTGAATGGCCACCTGTCGGCTGCTGTTCGTCGCGTATATGCGCGGGGTGGCAACCGGCCAGTACATTCTAGGCGCATTGACGGGCCAGGGGTGGGGGGAGGAGGGGAGCGAGTATCAACTCTCGGCGTGCCTTCGCGATAATTGATGGATGTGGCGTTGTTGACGCTGTCGCCGTAGCCGAGCTATATCACTGTGCTGTCGGGGTCAAAGGCGCCAACGCCTCCGTCTCCACGACAAAACGTACTAGCGCCGTTAATAGACTCCGTAATACCGATACGATACGATACGATTTCGAACTCCATCCTCCGAACATGTACGGAGTATTCTGTACGGAGTAAATAACGACAATAATTGCACGATTCCAAGGCAAAATTCATTACGTGGAAAATACGCCAGTGGAAACTAGTTGCAACAAGGCAGCAGCACCTCCCCTTACCGTCGTAGTCATGGCCCCTGTCTTGCGCCAGCGCGAAAAGCTGCAACGGGACCGGTTTGCCAGCTACTTCTCCAGCCTAAAGATCCAGGCTTATGATCCGGCTGCCTCAAGGGCGTTGACCTACCATGACGCCTCGGCCGCTGAGAAGGGCGAGCTTGTTGGGTGCGTCTTTGCGACACTGGTACCTGGCCATCACGACTGACACAAGTATAGCGTGCGATCCATCTCTTGGAATCCGTTGAGCACACTGGTCGCCACGGGCTCGAGTGACAAAAGCATTCGTGTGTGTGCGTCTGGCCCGTTGCTACGCGCTATGTGTCTTGATTGTCACTAACTGATATCGTTAGGGAACCCCGAAAAGCCCAGTGTGCAGCATTCTACACAACTAAAGGGCCACACGGCCCCCGTCGAAAAAGTCGCCTTCAATCCTACCCGGGATGCCGAGCTGTGCAGCGTCGATGCTGATGGCATCGTCAAGTTTTGGGACGTCCGCACAAAGTCGTGTGTTCACGAGATCCGGGCCCTGGGCGCGGCCGTTTCACTCGCCTGGGCGCCGGACGGAGACAGCGTCGTCGTCGGAAACAGGGTGCGTCTATCTGTAGATGGTAGCAGTGCAGGAAGCAGACTGACAAGAACAGGAAAACGACTTACACATCCTCTCTCCGACACAGTCCATCCCCTTGGTCACGAAGCGTCAGCCAGTCCGGATCAACGACCTGGCCTTCTGCTGGAGTGGCAAAAAGTTGTTTGCCGCGTCCAGTGACGGCCGTACCAGGATATTGGCCTTTCCAGACCTGGAGCCGGCCTTCCACGACAACTATCACACTATGGCCCGACCAACAGATGATCAGAGAGCGTCAGCGCCCGAGTTCATCCTCCGTGGCCATACGTCCGAGTGTCTCACCGTGGCAATGAGCCCGACAGGACGGCACTTGGCCACAGGTGGCGCGGACGCCATCATTGGATTATGGGACACAAACAAATGGACGTGCCAGCGAACCATCACCAAGATGCAGGGCCCCGTACGAAGCCTAAGTAAGTATCATTGAACGGTGCCGGCAGAGCACATTTAAGCTGATCAAGCAACGCAGGCTTCAGTTGGGACGGCAACTATGTTGTTGGTGGCAGCACCGAGGGCACGGGACTGGAGGTCACCCGGCCCGAAAGCGGTGACCACATCTACACACTCAAGACGGCACAACCGGTACCCATAGCGGCCTGGGCACCGACGCGCTACTTTTTGGCTTACAGCGAGCTGGGCAGCCTTCGAATTGTCGGGGTCGACACAGACAGAAGGGTGTGATCCTGCAAGCCGACAAACACGGCAGATATCACACGATACCGCCTCGGACGGCTGTTAATGGAACCAGCCCGGCGGCTTGGTCTTCTTGGCTGCCACCGGCAGGGATGAGCGAGGCTATGCCGATCAGCAGGCTTGTTTTACTTAGCGGCAGCAAATGGCCTACCATCACCCTCTTGCGCCGCGCTTACAACGTATATTCCCCTATCAACTTCAATGTATATTACTCAGGAGCCCTCATACGCTTGTCTTTTGCTCTGTGATCACAGCAGATTGCCGCGCTATGCTCTCGTACGATGTAGTGGTGTCCTATCGCTGGAAAAATAAGGGCTGACTAATACACATTGCACCCAGTGTGCAAGGAGTAGTATCGACACCGTGTCTCACGCAGAAGACAGTGCTATAAACACGGTATTCTGCCTAACGGCTAAGGCTCATCCATCCCCCCTTTGGCCCTGGTGTCAAATCATCGTCGTCGCTATCCCATGCTGGTTTTATCAAGCGGCTGTTCCGATCACCGTGCTGTTCTCGACATTTTGCACACCCCACCAGTCCCCTTGTTCTCACTGACTCTGTGAGCCGTCTCTGTGTGTGTTTTTGTGTGTTTTTTTGCGGGAGGGTTTCTGCGATACCCCTTCGAATGCCCTCGAACCTGTCTCGATCAGCCCCATCCGTTCGCCTTTCGCTGGCTCTCCACGACCGTCTAACAGATCGCAGCCCTACGGAGAGAACAGCCTGCCATGCTGTTGTGGTGAGCATCGATTGGTATTTGCAACAATTGCAAGACGACAGTAGTATCGCCACCCTGCGCGTTCCCGCCGGCCGACTCTGTCTTTTTCAGGAGGGGGCGCAAAAGAGAACGGGCGGACAAGAGCAGACAAGGGCAATCCCATCGACCGAGCGAGTTTCTGCATCAGACGGACTTGAAGGCACGCGCTAGCTATCCGAGCGGAGTTTTTGGTGCCGCTGCCACACCCAACCTTGTGCTTCCCAGCACGTCGTCGGTCACATCCCCGCCCATGTCGCCCGACGACGGCAGTTTTGCCGACGGCTTTGGAAACACGGCCTCGCCCGTGCGTGCGGACGACAACCCCAATGCTGGCATTCCTCGCCAGAAGCGCTTGGCCTGCCTGATCTGCCGCAGGCGCAAACTCAAGTGCGATGGCCGGAGGCCTAGCTGCAGCACTTGCTCCCGTCTTGGTCATCCTTGTGCCTACGACGAAGTGCGCAAGAAGAGCGGTCCTAAGCGGGGTTATGTTAAGGCCTTGGAGGAGCGTCTCAGTATGTGTTTCTACAGGCTACAGTCATGCTCATTGTATCTTTCGCTGACAGCGCGCTCCAGAGCAGGTCGAGGTGATGCTCAAATCGCAAGACAGTACGGCCACGAGCAGCACTGCTACCGCTGCCGCCGCCGCTGCCGCCGCCGACACCCTCACTGGCTTTGCCGCTGACAACGTCTCTGGCGGGCCTGCGCATGCTCCCCTGTCTGCTGAATGTGCGCCGACCAGCACCGAATACCGTCTCACAGACCAGTCGCTCCTGTCCGGCAACCGGGACTTGGATCAGTGGCAGTTCAATGGCGAGTCACCACCGGCGCGTCCAGGCTCCTTGGACGAATTCAACTTTGGCAGCCGCATCCCTATGGAGCACGCCGACCCGGTTGACAACAATTTCACTTGGGAGATTATCAATCTCGGCCTCGACGAGCCGTTGCCGCCGCAGGATACCATTGACGAACTGTAGGCATATTCTTATATACCTCTATGCGCTGTGCCTCATGCTGATTTCCTCGACAGACATCAACTGTATTTCGACAAGATCCACCCGTCGCTGCCCATGGTTCACAAATATCGCTATCTTGCGGCCATGAATCTGTAAGACGAATCCATGTAGAGCTGTTCTGGGATGACATTTGACCTGTTCGCGCAGTGCTCCGACTCAACGGCCTCCCGTCTGTCTCCGGTACGCCATGTGGATGCTGGCGTGCTCCGTCACCGACAAGTACGGCGACCTCAAAGACCTTTTCTATCAGCGGGCCCGCAAGTATCTTGAGGCCGACTACGTCAAGGGCTACGGCGAGCACATGATTTCTGTCGCGCACTGTCAGACACATATCATTTTGGCATCGTACGAGTTTAAGATGATGTACTTTCCTCGCGCTTGGCAGAGCACCGGCCAGGCCGTCCGTCTGGCCCAGATGTGAGTCCGTGCTCTGTCCCTCCCCTCCGCCTCCGCTGACGATGTGGTCGCTAGGATTGGGCTACACCGTCTCGACGGCTCCGGCCTGGATGTGAAGCAGTGCCTTCCACCCCCGCGTGACTGGACCGAAAAGGAGGAACGCCGCCGCACTTTCTGGATGGCTTACTGCGAAGACCGTTATGCAAGTATAGGTACCGGTTGGCCTATGACTGTCGACGAACGTGATATCACTACGCTGCTGCCTTCGTCTGAGGAAGCGTTTGATATGAGCCGTCCCGAAACAACCATCTCACTACAGGATGCCATGTGCCCGTCGGGCATCGGCCAGCTTACGCCCTTTGCCGGCATTGTGCTGATGGCCTGTCTCTTTGGCCGAAATCTGACACATCTTCATCGCCCAGATGCCGATGATCGGGATGATGACCTCAACGGCGAGTTCTGGAAGCGGCACCGCAACTTGGACAACATCTTGCTCAACACCTTGCTAGGCTTGCCGGCGCACTTTAAGCTCTCCTCGGGCCTACAAAACCCCAACATTGTCTTTACCAATATGTCCATCCACACTTCCACAATCTGTCTTCACCAGGCCGCTGTCTTCAAGGCTGAAAAAAATGGGCTTGCGTCCTCTGTGTGTCCCGAAAGCAAGATTCGCTGCATCAACGCCGCCAATGAAATCGCTAGCATCATGCGCATGGTATCGCACATGGATCTTTCTACTGTACGCTTTTGTTCTACCCCAGCCTGCCATATTTGCGTTGCTAATGAGTCTAGATGAACCCATTCATATCGTTTTGTCTCTATGTGGCTGCTAGAGTATTTGTGCAGTATCTAAAGACGCGCCCCGACCAAAGCACCACGGTTGATTCTCTGCGCTTTTTACTCACAGCTATGAGTGCCCTGAAGCGGAAGAACCCGCTCACGGAATCGTTCTTGGTACAACTGGATGTCGACTTGGAATCGCTGGCCGATCGCATTCCTGCCTTGAAAATATCATTCCCCTCAAACAATGATAGCGTACGTTTCTCCTACGCTCCATACTTTGGCCTATCGGCGTGACAACGTACTAATAGGTTGCAGCCCCTGTCCTCTGGCCGTGTTCTGGGGCGCCAGGGCGCAGCGTGTGAGGAGGGGCCAGGCGATGGGATCCTGTCATACCAAAAAGAAATCACCAAAGCAACGCGAGCAGAGACCAATACGAGTGCATCCAACAGCGGCACTGGCGACATGAGCGAGGATACGAGCAGCAGAGACCGACTCTCGGCCTCCAGCTCGGCTACCACAAGCGCAAACGGCGCTACGACGGCGCAGAATTGGCTTAGCCGCGAGTCACGACTGCCAACGCGAGACCGCGGCGACGCTGGACACTCTCCGGGTTTCCAAATCCCACCCAGCGCGTATGCCGACACGACTAGCGGTGTCATGCTCGGTACCGCGACCGGTCAGCAGGTCACGATGCATGGCTTTGTACAAGACGCCAGTCCCGACATGTCCACATCTCCGGGCGACGGCTTGTCGAATCGGCCAACACCGAACTCGAGCGTGGCGTCAGATCACAGGCAGACACTGGTAGCGCAACCCCAGGTGGGACCCAGTCACATGCACGCTGCTGCGGGCTCCTTTGATACGGCTGCAGCCCCGTCATCCCATGGCATCGTGCGCAAAACGCCTGGGGCTGGAAGGGTTGACCAGTCAACTACCAGTTACTACTCGACGTCAAGTGGAATATCAACAGAATATCCTGCACAGCCGCCCATATCTTCAGCAGCCCTCTCCGGCACAGATGTCGCCTTGGGCGGGATGATGGTTGCAGATCCGCCGCCAGGTGAATACACAATGCCAACAGGGTGGAGTTTACACGGGCAGACGGCCATGACACCTGTATCCGAGGGCGTGCTGCATACGATTATGCAAATGGGGCCCATGGAGACGATGGACCTCGGGTGGGATTCAAATCCCTAGACAAGGTCATCCGGGTTGTTACGATTTTATTTTCTTGCGACGTCAAGGCGAGGACAAACCGCTTTTGGGACATGCATTTTGGGGGGCACGGTCTTTTCGTCCTAATTGGGAAAAATCCTGGATGGATGTGGTTATATAAAGCAAAGGGGGGGAGACGTCACGATACTTCTCCATATTGCTATGTCGAGGGATGTGCAGGCCTTTCTGCGAAATGGCAGTCATAGCCTGTTCATGTTTTTTGGGGACTTTATCTTGCATGTATTTACTGTGATTTGGACGTAAATTAACGAGCATGATTTACAGAACACAATCGCCGCTGGTTTGCTGTTGGAATGCGGACAGGAACAGGAACAAGATAGCATACCGCTCACGAGGAGCGCCCTCAACTAATACAGCTCAACACTATAGCAACTAAATACCCCAAACAGACATCACCACGCGCCACGCGTGTCCAGCATCATGTTGATCGTCCCCATGGTGATGGAAGCCGGTTTGCGCGCATAACCGCGCAGCATGCGCCAGGCGGCGCCCCGAGCACGGCCCTCCTCGACGATGGCATGGACACCGTCTAGACTCTTACCGGCCTCGTGCAAAGCAGCGCTGGCGGTCACCGTATCGGCCAGACGCAGCTCACCGGCCGTCTTCTCCATTTCGGCACGCAAAAGCCAGCGCTCCCAGCACCAGCTGCCAGCCAGCCCCGTCACGGCAGCAATGTCATCGGTGGATCCAGTCACCATGGCCTCCAACGCCACCGTTGGGATGGTTTCGCCAGATGAGTCGCGGGCGACAGCAGGCCGCGCCAGCAGCGCCGGCCGGGGCCCCACGGGCAGGCACAGCCAGGCACGGCGGATGCTAGAAAAGCCGGCACGCTCCAGACGGCCCAGGAATAGCTTTGTCGGTGCCGGATCGTAGCCTAGCGTCTGCAGCACGAAGCCAAACTCGACGCTCTTGGCATTGCCCAGCGGGCCGGCATTGACAATGTCGGCATCCAGTAGGCTGAACTCGATGAAGCCGCCTGGCTTCAGGACGCGGTAGCACTCGCGCAGACACGTCTCCCATTCATCTTCGCCGTTCTCGCCGACCAGCTTGAGCACCGAGTACAGCTCGGCCGCGCGTACCAGGTCGAACTGAGCGTCGGCAAACGGTAATCGGGCTAGCTTCTTGACGGCCACCTGACGGTGGTTTGGCGGCCCGCGCACGTTGGCGTTTGACAACTGCCGGATTGCCTTGGTCATCACGCTGTACACCTTGGTATTGGGGTACCGCAGCGCCACGTGCCAGGCCCAATCACAGGTGGCCTGCCCACCAAGATCGAGGATGCGCGTGCGGTCGCGGTTGCCGGTGCCCGAGACCGCCCGGCTCAGCCGTGCTAGTCGTTTGTGCACCGGCATCATGACCAGCTGCCCGCCATTAAGCAGTCGCATTGCGGCCACGTGCCACGTGGCAAGGGCCATCTGGCCGAGGGCATCAACCTCCTTGTCGGCCCGCAGCTTGACCGGGTCGTCCACTAGCTCGTCGTCTCCGCGCACCACGTTGGCGCTCATGCGCTTCTTGGCTGACTGCGGCACCACCGTCAGTTGGTACTTGCCCAGAAGCTGGTTCCGATGAGCTGCCCGCAGCAGCAGCCTCTGAGCTTGCAGCGCTTCAAACCGCGGCAGCCGGTGCATAAACGTGTCGGCCGCATGTTTTCGAACCACATAGTCGGTAAAGCCACGGTAATATGCCGACTCCTGGTGAACCAGTCTCAACGGTAACGTGCGCGGCATCGCCGCTGGTGACTTGATGCCCTCAGAGAAGCGTACCGTCTTTTTGCGTGTCGGCACAGCAAGAACCATGTCGGTAATAGCGGCGGCGGCTGCCTCTGACTCGGTTCTATCGTCGCTGCTGTCCCTCTTGGGCGGTACCATCATTGACGGTGCAGCCACTGCTGCCGGGCTGGCCTCGAATCGTTCAATCTCGGGCGACCGAGTTACCTCTGGCGACCGGACCTCGTGTGATTCGGTCAAGTCGCTGACGCCGTTAAGATACGCTCGCTGGGCCACCAGCCACATCTCTGTGCGATCGAGCTGCGACAGGGCGGTCTGTTGCAGCTTGAGGCTGTCGATGGCGTGGTAGTCCTCTACAATCTCCGTAGCCACCACTTCTTCAACGGGCGAGCTGGAACCAACCGGTTCAGCCGCCACTTCGGCTGACGGCTCGGTTGACGGTTTGGTTGGATCAAGCAACAGGCTTTCTGCAGTTTCGGGCGTGTCCAGAGAAGGCGGCACACGTTGTGCCGTAACCGGTGTCTTTTGCACGCGGAACGCCGTCTTCGGATCCTCATTTTCCATAGGAGCCGCCACCTCAATGACTTGCTCAACTGGAGAGGTCGAGAGGTGAGTGTGAGTGTGAGTGCCCATGGCTAACCGCAGGAAATGCCCTTCCGATACTTGTGGCACCGGAAGAGGAGGCGCCGCCGTCTCGCTCCACGGCAGCCGGTAGAACTGCTCGGCAGTGCCCGAGGTAGGCGGGTGGGCGGAGTCGACAGGGGTCGTGCCGGACGTGTGCCATGTGTGGCGTGTCCGCGGAGAAAGGCCGGAAAAGAAGCCGCCCGGCGATGGGATCTCTAAGCGTGTGAGCCCCGCCAATGACCGTTGCTGTGTCGGGGAAAAGGGCCCGTTTCGGTGTTGGGGGCTGGTTGTAACAAGTCGCAGAAGCCGGTGCGGGTGTGTCTCGGACATCTCCATGGGGGTCGGCACTTCGCCGGGAAGCTCGATGACGCGCTCCGGCTCCGCATCACCGTCGACCGAGACGGCATCTTGGCGCGCCAATGACTGCAGAGTGGCCATGGCGCCAGGCTGCAGCTGCACGCCGGTCCAGCTGCTGTCGGCATCATCCTCGTCGCAGCCAATGATGGGTGTTGGCGGGGCCGATACCTGGGCTGACATCTGCGACATTTGCTCCGAGGTCAAGCTGCCATCCAATGACGGTGGTGCCGAAGCGGCGGGCACGGCGAGGGCGTGGTGCTTCTGCATAAACGACATGATTGCTGGCGACATGGGCACCTGCACAGACGGGGTGGGAGCCATGGGCGACGTGCACAGCTTTGGGTCGGGATCTACCTGGGGCAATGCCGTGGCTCGGATCGGGATCGTGAGCTGCGGCAGCATGCGGCGGGAAAAGCTGCCAGAGCGGTGCATGCCCGAGGCGGGGGCTCGCAGCCGACCGGGGTGGTCCTCGTCGTCAAAAACATTGTCAATGTCGTCGATCTCGGTAGTATTGGTGGAGGCCGTCCCGCTGCCGTTCCACGGGCTGGACGGCGAGTTGGTGTTGGGCGACGAGTCCAGGTCCTCCACATCAGCCTCTTGGTCCGTCGAAGCCGTCGAGGGTGATGATGGCAAAATGGGCGCCGACAAAAAGTGGAAGCCGCGTGGCGTTGGGAAATGGTCGCTCATGGGCGACAGCCATAGGGTGGTCTTCTGGGACGGGCTGTCCTGCCGGCGGTCGTCCCGGAGCCGCAGCTGTGGTCGTGGTGATGTCTGCCGCTTCGTCGACGTCACGGGTGCCGCTGCGCGCCGGGTCGGCGAGCTGTCGCTGCTGTCTGCCTCTTCCATTATAGTATTAAGATATTGGTACTCCGCTCTTTGGTCCCGCAAAGAGTGCAGAGCACCAGTGTATGTGTAAGTCGTGAAGGTGTTTCCGGCCATCTTGTCGAAGCAGACGCAGCTGCAGGGCTCTGGTGATGGGTTCCGTGAGCTGGCAGCGGAAAAGCGGACGTCCTGCGTCGGGGTATGTTTGTGTGACTGTTGGAATCCAGCAACAGGGAAAAGAGCAAAAGAGAATAAAATAGCACTGAAACGATGGGAAGGCTCGGTCAACGAGTCCAAGGCTGAAGTCGAATAAGCAAATACACAAAGAGCGGCACAGGGAAGGGAATAACGAGAATAGAGGTAGAACAAAGGGAACGGAAAAAGACAAGCTGGGGAGAACTCGAGGGTCTCTGGGGAAACGACGTTATTAGGACATGTCGAGGCGAGGGACGGAGGCCCAGGCGGAAGCACGGCGCCAGGAATAGAAATGGGCATTGCGAGGGTGGAGGCACAACTGGAGGAAGCTGCATGACTGTGGTACGGGATGGCATGGTCGTGGTGGTAATGCGTGAACAGCGAGCGGCTAGCACGCGCGGCCACGATCAATGGTGGGCGTTATGCAGAGCCAAGTCTGTTTCTGCACTGGCGGAGCCTGCCGTCTTTGTGGCCGAGGCTGTTTTCCACGGCCTCTTGGAGGGCGGTCCGGCCTGCCTATTCGCTGGAGGCGGTCCTGCTCCGTCGGCCGGTCTGTCGGGCTGTGGGATCGTGATGTCCAATCAGCGGCTGCAGCACCGCAGCTCATTTTACCCAACTGGGCCGGTTGGATGGCGCGCGCCAACGAGGAAGCACGATGATGCTGTGGCTGGGGAATCCACCGAGCCACAGTGATCCCGTCCTTTCTTTTGGTCCATATTTGCTCGTGCCTTTTTTTCTTGTGGCAGCGAGTCGTCTTGGATAGGTCCCAAGTCATTTGTCTCGGCACCTCCCTGATCAAGTCGAGGATTTTCGGGCTGGGATCAATGGTGGGGACTAGCTGCAGATCGCTGGCCAATCCGACGTTTGTGCCTCCATCCCAGCGCTTACCCAGTCGGCGACACGCCAGCTCCGGCGGTCTCGCCCAATGACGTATCGACCCTGTCCATGGATCATCTGCCAAAATGCATCGCGGCTGCGACGGCTGATGCATATTTGAGCTCTAGTCGAGTCTGCACTTGGGGCAAGCAGAGGTAGATAGCGTCGACACGAGTCACTGACGGAGATGAGCCACGAGTGAATCCAATATCACAACGGGTCCCGATGTTGTATGTTTGCGGGAACGCCTGGCAGGCAGGCAGGGAATCGACGATGCGTATAGGTGGAAACGCAGGAGCATCGCGACGACTACAGAGCAGCCAAGGAGAGAGAAGAATTCGAGATTAAAGCGCTGGGCAGGTGCGCTCCGGTAAGCGCAGCGAAACGCCCTAAAATTCCAGCTTACCGCCCTGTACCCCGCCATCTTAAGCGTACGAGTACACTGAAGGCAGCTGTGGCAAGGAGGGGCAACTCTACAAGGGAAAAAAGCAGGCGACGCCGGAGCTATTCCCAGTAAAGCAGCACTCCAACCACAAGCAAACGCGCGGGTCCAAACGCTCTCTCTGACGCACCACGACGACGCGCTCAGCGGACCGCCGCGCTCCCCCGCCTGCACCACAGAACCGGTAGCCCCTTCCCCCAGCAACATACGACAACCCGGATTCGTCTGGCCAACATGGCCGACGTCGAAGCTTTCCCCGAGGCCGTGGAGCCTCAAGGCCGTCACATCGTCTACTGCGGTGGTACGCCTCTGCGTTCCCCCATTCCCCTATTCCCCGAAGCTCCTCCATTTCCCCCGCGTGCATGGCCATGGAGCTGACGCGGCTGGCGTCTTCCGCGTCCATTGTCCGATTACAGTCTGTACATTGCCCCCCGAGGTATGTCGAACCGTTCGGACACAGGCTGGGAGCAATGTCTGCCCGTGCTCATCAGGCTGACCGCCCGGATAGTACTGTGAATACGGAGGAACCGTCAAGAGGTGCCAGGAATGGCTCGAGAAGAACCACCCAGACTTGTACCAAAAAATATGGTCGCCAGGTCCGTGACATGCGGCTGCCTCGGGCATCTCGCTATCTTGCTAGAAGCCCCCCCCCCCCCCCCCCCCCCCCCCCAGCTGACCGGGTCTTGTGCCTTTCTTGCAGAGGCCCTCGAGGCTGCCACCGCCGCGTTGTCCGTCGAGGCCCAAAAGCGCGCCGCCAAGGACGCCCAAAAGAAGACGGCCAAGGCTGAGGCCGCCGAGCAAAAGCATGCGAGCCTGTTGGCCAAGAGTATCGTGACCGTCAAGCGTATCGAACGCAACAAGCGCAAGTTTGTAACTTCCGTCTCCGGACTGGAGGCCTTTGGTCTGGATCTTAAAAAGGTAATGATGGCACTGCTTGGAGTAATAGTCATGTCACCCCACGCTGACAACCCAGATGTCCAAAGAGTTTGGCAAGAAATTTGCTACTGGATCATCTGTCACCAAGACGCCCAGCGGCGGAGAGGAAATTGTGGTCCAGGGCGATGTCAGCGACGAAATCCAGGACTTCTTATTGGAAAAGTACAAGGACATTCCAGAGGACAACATCGAGCTAGTGGATGACAAGGCGAAGAAGAAGGCCGCCGCCGCCGCCTCCTCATAAAGATAGCCCCCAATATGTTGATGAACAGACGAGCAGGTAACATCCAGAATCACCAAAAAGAGTGTGACGTACAATACGCCGTGTGAGAAAGAACTTGTTTGCCAGCTGTCTGGAAACCCTATCTGCCCTCAATGTTTTCCACTATGCATCGTGCCTTGCCTTGCCGCAAATCAGTCTCTCTTTCGCAGGACCCTACCCGAGCGAGTCGTGGCTGTTGCCGTGGCTGTTGCCGCTGTTGCAGCTGCTACCGAGGGAGCAACCTTTCCGGAATTGCCCTTCTTGGCTGTCGCATTAGCCACTCCCCTTTTGATGGAGCCTATCACCCTTTTTTTGGTTGTGGTGGTCGCCTGTGTCATGCCTGTCACCTTCCTTGCTGTCGTTGTGGGCGTGGCTCTCGTGGCCCGGCCCCGGACCATCTTGCGGACCACGGTCGACGTGCTCGCGTCACTTGACTCGCTGATGCCACTGGCTCGGCGAGCAATCCGCACAGACGCCGTCGCCACCGCCGCCACCGACCGAGATGTAGTGCCGACTGCCAATTTTCGCGAGCGGGTTGCTCCCGGGCCCGTACTTGTCGTTATCGATATCATTGGCTTTCGTGTTGCCGCAATACGCGTTGAGCGCGCCTTTTCCACCATTGTGCTGAGGAGGGATGTGGCAGCAGCCTGCTTCGCCGGCGAGACAGGACGGGCAATAAACGATTTGGCTGGTGAGAACGGAGCAGCAGTGGTGCCCACCCCGAATTCGCGATCCCGTGGGTTTAACCGTGAGTTGGACGATGCCGGCGACAAGACTTGGATCTGCGCCGCGTGTGGCGCTGCCACTGCGCCCGCAGGATAGTGGTTGGCTCGGGGTCGCTTCTTGGGACCCTCCAGATTCTCGCTCTGGTTTTCTTTGTCGCCTCCGTTCAAGTTGTCGCTGAACCGTGTAAGCGTGTGCAACAAAGCCACACTACCAAACCGCGGTCCGGCTCACCTGGGTCTCTTAGGCGGTCGACCTGCCATAATATGCGCTGACCGGGGCAGAGGTTGCTCGCGGGTTACTATTCGCACTGCGTCATGATCCTTTTCGGGCACTGGCGGTGGCCCACGGTCGGCCGCGGCAGTCACCGTCTGCTTGGGCGCCAGTGGCTGGGACGGACCAGCTGCATGTTTCTGGAGAAGATCGCCCATCTTCAGCTTGCGGAGAGACACGGGGATTCGGTTGACGCGTATTTCAATGCGGGCACGCAGTCCTTGAGCCTGAAGGTTGTATTGGGCCCGCAGCTTCCGGGCGCGTTCAGTGACTAGAGGTTGTCATGGTTAGTGGCAGCGAGGCAGACAGCCATGGCTGAGATACATGGACACACCTTCAAGTTGCAGATTGTCAATCAGCGCCTGCTTCTGGGATGACGTGATCCTAGTCCTGCATTTCTTGCGTGGGCTTCCCACCGGGCTGTCCAGCTTTGTGGCGATCTTCTGGTCAACCACATTGGGCGCGTCGTGCGTCTCGGACGTGACGGACTGGTCAGATTTCCTTTTCTGGCCCCGGGGCGGCATGACTGGCGTGGCAATGTGTAAAGCGCGTTCTGTTCTGTAGTGTTTGAACAAGTATCGTCGTGCTGTGTGTGATGAAGATTTGCGCGTGCAATGAAAGATACGGAGAGCGTGTAGGACGGCGGCACTTAACACAAGTAAACAAATCACCAACACGCCTGCGGGTGGCCCGTGCACCGATCATCTCACCGCCTTCTGTAAACAGACTAGTGTTTGCGCTGCATGTTAGGCACCTCTGCCTGACGACAGCTTTCTGTGCCTGCTGCTTTTTCCAAGGCCATCCCAAAGCGACAGAACTTCGCAACCGAGCACGCCCCAACGACAACGACAACGGCACGAAACTCTTTATAAGCTTCGCTCCTATCTTTGTCCAAACTAACAACTGGGCCACATTTCTCATCTGACATTGTCGTGGCCAACCGCCACCCCAGCCGCCAAGATGCCAATGGAAGCGGTGATGATCATTGTCGACAACAGCGAGAGCAGTCGAAATGGCGATTACCAGCCGACACGATTCGATGCTCAGTCGGACGCTGTTGGTGTTGTCTTCCAGCATATTGTCCAGGGAAACCCGGAGTCGGAGGTCGGCCTCATGAGCATGGGCGGCAAGGGCCCCGAGGTGCTTGTGACGATGACGAACGAACAGGGCAGGATTTTTGAGGGCTTGCACCGGACAAAGAAGCGGATCCGTGGCGATGCCCATCTGGTGACAAGCCTGCAGGTGGCATTGGTATGCTTGTGAGATGAGAACCTGGAATGGCAAGCTACTAACAGTTCTCTCCCCAGCTCGCGCTCAAGCACCGCAAGAACAAGACGCAGCGCACACGTATCATCGCTTTTGTGTGCTCTCCGGTGGCCGAAGACGAGAAGACACTGCTTTCGCTGGCTGGAAAACTCAAGAAGAACAGCGTGTCAGTGGACTTTGTGCTGTTTGGCGACCTCGACGAGGCGACACAGGAGAAGTTGCATAAGTTCAACGAGAAGGTCAAGGGCAACGAGGGCAGCCACATGGTGGTGATTCCGCCGAGCGGGCGTCTTCTAAGCGATCAGCTCATCGCTACCCCGATACTGCTGGGCGAGGGCGCGGCGGCGGCAGCGGCGGCGGCAGGCGGCGCAGGCGGTGCAAGTGGTGACGGCGGTGACTTTGACGAACTGGGCTTTGATCCGTCGTCGGATCCAGAGCTGGCACTAGCACTGCGTATGAGCATGGAGGAGGAGAATGCGCGGCAGCAGAAGAGGGCACGTGAGGAGGCGGAGGCGGCCCAGAAGGCGAGCCTGGACTCGGTCAAGGAGGAGGATGAGGCGACGCCTCTGCTCGATGAGACGGGACAGCCTAGCGGCAGCAGCAGTGCCAAAAAGGACGCCGGTAGCAAGGACAGTAAGGACGACGACAAGATGGACACGTCATAGACACGGCCACGAGCGGGCTTCGACTGTGCGTGCGTCTTCGCGTCGCTGCTCCTTGTACATCAGTAGACAGTAAGACGCAATCTTTCTGTGCGACACGCAGCGAGGTATGGCAATGGCAGGAAATCAGGAATCAGGGTCTATCTATTCAACCGTGTGCCTGCTGCTTTCTAGGATACATGTCATCGATCATGAACACTGCCTATGCCGTCCACGGCCGATGGTTGGACCTAGCGGTTGTTGGTCTCGCGGATATACGAGTTGATCTTACGATCAAAGATCTCGCAGCGGATAGGCATCTCGAGCTGGTAAAAGGGGTTTTTCGTGACGTAGTCGGCATAAAGGTCGTAGACGCGGCGCATGGTGGCGTCGACGGATATTTGGGCCGTGTCCGTGAAGAGCAGGAACTTGGTGCCTGTGAGTGTGGTGAAGCACTGCATGCGAAAGTTTTCAGACTCGAGAACCTCGAGGCCGGATGGAGGATCGGGCCGGCAAGGCGCGAGGCCGGTCGCCGTCATGACAGATCCCGGGGGGGCTCCGCCAGCAGAGCCGCCCGCCGTGCCACGAATGTGCTTGAGAGGGCTGAGACGGGTGGTGATGGCATGAACACTGACAGCGGCAGTCAGCCAGGAGTACATGGGGGCAGAAGGACAGGAGGCGCAAACAGACATACCCATGGAAAGTGCCCGCTATTATCAGGTAGTCGTTGGTACTCAGCTGGTTCAAGCTACCCTCGTGGAAAGACCGGTTGTAGACAAGGCCACCAGCCTTATTGATGACGATAAGAGCAAATATTGTCCTAGAAAGCGTTCAGCAAAGGTTTGCAGGAAGCAGAGAGAGAGCCTTACATGTTGAGCTGTTTCGAGGTGGCGATCTCATGGTCCTGGGTAGGCTGTCTTGTCAGTTCGCCAGCCGCTCCGCATGCGGTCCGTAGTGAAGCCAGATAGACAGATCAGAGGCGCATGGGAGTACGGGACAGCGAGGAGCCGGTCGACAGCTACAGGTCGCGTTGTCAATGGCCTGCTTCAATGTCGGGCGTCCTGGAAAAGCGGCGGCGCTATGGCCAAACAGAGGAGGGCCGGTTAGCGGGGGATCTTCTGCACAGTGGCGCCCTGCGGTCTCTGGCAGAATGCGTCCGAGGCGCTGGCGGCTGCTGGGACGCCACACCATTTTTACCGCCTTTTTTGCTCCGCGTTTGGAGAGCTCACTCTGCCCGGCCCAAGACCAACCTTTGCGAATACGACCGGCGACGACTGCACGACTGCACGGCTACACGATTGCATGATATTTCGGGACTGCGATACTGATACACTCGACAGTGCAGCGCTCGCCAGGACACCTTCTGCCGAGCACACGTGCCGCTTCGGCCGACCCGCTTCGACCAGGAGGCTCCCAGCCCCTTTCGCCCTCGCCGTCGATCCTCCCTGCTCTCTGCTCCCTGCTGCCTACTTCCCGCCTACGATGCCGCAAGTACCGACGTCCCGACCCAAGCCGCCGCCACCGGGCGAGGAGGAGGCCGGGGCCGAGCTACGGCTCGGCGAGTTCGAGGGCGTGGAGACGCTGTCGCTGTCAGAGGCGTGGCTGGTCATCAACGCGCTGATGGCTAAGCGGCGGAATGATCAGAAGAACGTGAACGAGACGGAGTGAGTGTTCCTCGTGCGGACACGTGTCTGCCTCCCATGTTTGCGCGGTTGTGTCGCTCGTTGCTGACGCTTTGTAGGGTCCTCACTAAGACTGTGGACTATCTAGACGCGTTTGCGCGCTTCAAGCGCAAAGAGAATGTCGAGGCCGTTGAGCGGCTGCTGGCTTCACACACGGAGTTGACCAAGTTCGAGCGAGCTGCGCTGGGTTCGCTGTGCCCTGAGGGCGTGGAGGAAGCCAAGACGCTCATCCCATCGCTGGCAAACAAGATTGGCGACGATGACCTCCTGGAGCTGCTTGAGGAAATGGGCAAGCTGCAAGGCTGAACAGGCTCAGAAGGCTCGGCCTAGCGATCGAGGTGCGGGTAGACTACTTTTCTTTGCATGGAGCGGCGCAAGGGTCACAAAAGGGGAACCGGGGAACAGAAGGGGCAGGGACAGGAAATGCTTGGCCCTCTGATGGGTGCTTTTAGGGACTTGATTTTGTACTTTGCGAACAACAGTTGGGGCAGCTTGCTTGTTTCTGCCATGTAGCCGAGACGGAGCAGAATTAATTTATTTGCACTGTACGTGTCCGGCTGTTCCGCCTTCCCAAAACGCCAACCCATTCTATTGCCGAAGAAATCATGGCTAGTACGACGCCCAGCTGCCTATATGTTGGCTGTTTCGCCCCTCTCTCGCCGTAACGTCCACCGTTGTCCTACTTGGTGCAACCTGGCCCGGCAGTGCTGACGTGGTCTCCATGCGTAGAGTGCCGTCGAGCTCGGGCGTGACGGCGCCGGGGCCTAGTATGGCCGAAGTGCTGCCGGTGGCGCTGGTTCGCCACGAAGATACAAACGTCGTGGCCGGGCTACCAATGCCGGTACTAGCAGACAAAGCAGGCGAGAGTTGCGGGAGCACAGCCGGTCTGCCGACTGACGGAGACTCGAGCTCAGAAACGACCGCTGGACCGCTGGCGTCAAGCTCAAGCTCAACTAGACGCGAAGTCGTCTGGACAGCCTTGCCTGGCGTTTCGGCAATGGGGCCCAGGTAGCTTCCTGGACACAAGGTCAGCCGAGGAGGGCAGAAAGGGGAAACAAAACGCAAAACGCACCCAGGTCAGTTACATCACCGCGGCTGCGCAACGATCCTGTTCGCTGCCTTTCGCGCAAGGCTGCCAGCCGAGCACCGTGTAAGCCCCAGCGTGCCAGGGCCGCCTCGAGGCCACCCGTGGCCTCGCCAAAAAGGGAGACTGTGCCGCCGTCTGTCGGGCTGGACACGTCTGGCGAGGCCATGCGGCTGCTGTTGTTTCCCATCTTCTCGTGCTCCTCCAGCTCTTCGAGACGGCCGGCCGTCGACCGCTTCCGTTGAGGGCCGCAGCGGCGCCAAATCAGGAACGCGGCTACCAGGACATAGGCTAGCATGCTAGCTATAGTGATGCCAGCGATAGAGCCCTTGCTCAGTCCAGAGTGGGTGTTGCTGGTTCCGACGCTACTAGTTGTGTTGGCGGCGCCGGTGGCATTACTCATGGAGCTGCTAGAGGTAGTAGAGGTGCTGGAGCTGCTAGAGGTGTCGAAGGTGCTAGAAACGCCAAGGGAGGTGCTGGAGGTACCAAGAGAGGTGCTTGTCGAGATGCCGGAAGTTGTGCTTGTACCTTTGATGGCGCTGGCACTAGTGAAGGAAGCATTGCTGGTTGTGGACGATGTGGAAGAAGCCGACGTTGTTGCCGATGCTATTGCTGTGACGGTAAAAGTCGGTTGGACAGTATAAGTTGTGGTACTCGATACGACAGAGGAGTCTGGACAGCCGTCCGTATAGTCGCACGCGTCAACGGAACAGCAGCCAGAGAAGCTGTTGGCTGCGCAGGTGTAGTACTGTGTCCCAGAAGAGCAGTCCGCGCGCTCGAACAGGCGGAGACTCATGGTGAAGGTCGGACAAGTATGGCGATCGAGGCGATTCAATCAGACATGAGGCGGCAGAAATCAGCCGGTGGTTGACCGACGAGAACACTGTACGGCAGAACCACCCACGGAAACCAGCCCAGAACCTCATCCAAGGGATGCGTCTGGGCCCGTGTATAATTATGTATCTTGCAGAGAAAGCGACATAGAGCCGGCCAGAGCAGATTCTTTTTCCGCCTCGTTTTTCTTTGATCTATCACCAACACACGGGAAGGAAATGAATTCAGTGCTGCAATTTGGGGACCAGACCCGCAAGCTGACCGTCTTTTCGGCTGGCGATGTCTGGGCATGTGCTGTTTTTCTGACTGCCTCTCTCCGATGCGCCGTACTGCAGCCGTATTCCAAGAATAGCCTGCCGTTAGGGGGCCCGTGCTGTGTCACATCTCCACCTCCGTGCATCTACGCTTACTATTCGCACTCTTTGAATTTATTTCAGGATCGCCCTGCAACATAGCTATTCCGTTCTGGGACGGTCGGCTGCAATAAAACGATGAAACAGCTGTTGGTGGCTGCTGCTGCGGCACGCGGACTGGAGATACAATAGACAGCCAAGGAATGTGTTGGCAACTTGGGCGGAAATACGAACATCGGGTAGGGTCGAACTCCCTGTTCAAAAGAGCCGTCTACTTGTACGACGTACTTGCCGGAATTTCACCAAACGCCCTGTAAATTCAACCGGTGCCATGCAAACTCGAAAAGAATCATGCCAGTTTCGCGAGCAGCAGCCGTGCCCCGGCATTCCCCACCGGCCGGTCCGATGCCGCAGCGGCGTTCTTGTCCTTCTTGTCCTTCTTGTCCTTTTTACCTTTGTCCTCTGCTTTCTCCTTGCCCGCTTGGCTGTCTGCGGCCGCCTCTCGCCTCGACTTCTGCTCGGCTGTCTCCTCCGTGGCCGTCTTTTCCAGCACTTTGCGGTTCTCCTTCTTGGACAGCAGCTTGCGCAGCTCTGCCGCGTGCGCCTTGTCCAGGCTGGCCGCCTCCAGCAGCGCCACCGCCACAAACGAGCTGGCCGACCCCGTTGCCCACTCCATTGCATGCTCGCGGATCTGGGGGTACAGGATGTTGGCGAAGCCCAGTGGCGGCTCCACCAGCTTGATGCTTCCACTCGTGCGGTCGAAGCGGCCGCCTGCCACGAGCGTCTTGAGCATCCGTGTGCCAAAGAGCGACTGGGACACGTGCAACCCCCCCGATGGAGCAAACTCGCTCTCCGCAGCCACGTCGGGTTCCGTACCACTCGTCGGCCCAGCCGCCGCCTGCGCAATTGCCTCCAGCGCTGCCGTCTTGTCGCCCACAGCAAATAGAAGCACGTCTGTTATCATCTGGCACCCAAACGACGTTGCTGCGAGGTCGCGTGGCGATGTCGCAATTGCCGCCAACAGCTGCGGCGACATGGCCGCCACGAGCTCGCGCCGGCGCATCTCTGGATCCTTCTTGCTGGTCGTCTCACGGATGGCCTGGATCTCCTCCAGGATCGTCACGTCAGACGCGTGACTGGCCGGAAAGAGTGCTTTGGATGCGCCTTCAAACAGGTACAGGACCGTTGTGCGTGCATTGAGGTCGTTGGCGCAAAAGATAATGTTCTCGACGCCCTTCTCCTCATTCTTGCCTAGTATCTCGGGGAAGATTGTCTTGCCCGTCAGCACCGTATCATCAATCAGATCGTAGGCCGCCAGGATGATCACATGGCCGTGCGGGTCGCCGCAGAGCAGCTGGAACGTGTCCTTGTACGTGCGCAGCAGCTGTTTGCGGTCCTTGGCGCTGCCGTAGGCCAGCAGCAGGCACACCAGGCGTGCCCCCGACTTGGTAAATGCCATGTTCTTGAGCAGGTCGCCGCCCTCATCACCCTTGACCATCTCCATAAACTCCTTGTGATCTTCCGACCCGGCCGGCACGTTGATAAAGTACTGCAGCATCGCGTCGTGCAGCATCGTAAAGCCCGTCATCTTCTTCTGCACCAGCGTGTTGATCATGCCCAGAAGGTGCTTCATCACCACACCGCGCTTGCTCGGGTCCGCCGCCAAGAGCTCTGTCAGGTCCGCCGTCACCTCGCCCGTCGGCGCCGCGTTTGCCAGAGCAAACTCGGGGCTGTACCACTCGCGTAGCAGCAGCGCCTTTTGCCGCTTCGATGCCAGCCCACGGTACACGTCGTCCAGGATCCAAGATGCCTCCGCGTGGTTGATCAACTTGCGCACCTTGCCGTAGAACTCGGAGATGATCATATCGCGCACGCCTTCGTCATTCTGCACCAGTAGCTTGCCAATCAGGAACTTGGCATACTTGCTCTCTGCCAGCTGCGCGTATGCTCCCTGCAGCTCCTCCGCAATGACCTTGCGCTGCGCCAGTGTCGAGTACTTGATGGCCGTCTGCACCGCCCGTACCGCATCGTGCTTCATCACAAAGTCGCGCACCCGGCCGGTCGTGATGCCGAACAGCTCGTCCACAAGTGCCTGTCGCTCCTCTTTCGGTACGTGGGACTTGCGGCGCAGCCGCTCTCACAGCTTCTTGGCCCGTGCCAGTTCGTCTGCCAGCGGCTTGGCTGCCCGCCGTTCCAGCGCCAGCTGCTTTTGCTTCGCATGCGCTTCTTTTGAGCTTAGGCCTGAAAGGCAGCGATATCAGTCAAGGGCTCTATCACACAGGGAGCGTTAGGGGGGCGAATCAGCATACCCGATTCCTGGGCTTTTTCAGCATCGCCACTCTGATCTTGATTCTTGTCATTGCTGCGGTTATTGTCGAGCCGCCGCTTCTTCAGCGCACCGTCCTTGGCAAATTTCTCTGCCGAGTACCCCTTTCTCTTCGCGCCGACTTTCACTCCGGACATATTGCTGTTGTTTCGCGGTGCAGTTGCTAATTGGTGTTCATCGATGGGGTTGTCCTAGAACGAACAGGCTGGGAAAAAAAGCTTATCGTTTTTTTTTCATCCCAATCAATTCTGCCGGGCGGTCAATTGCAAGTCTGATGGGCCCCACAGCGCCAACACGAGAACACGGGACCCTTCTTATACGCATTTTTGGTGCGCAACAGGCTAGTCGGTCGCCCACAGACTTCAGCATGGGCCACGACGATCAGGTAGAAGAGCGTGAGGTGCTCGAGTCGATTTTCCCAGACGAGATCACAGACATATCGGAGACTGAATTCCGCATCTCCATCAAGCTCGATCTCCCCGACGAGATTGCCGCGACAACGGCCGGCGACGATGACGACGGCGAGGTCGAACAGCCCACCATGCTGCTGACAGTCCGGTGTCCAGAAGACTACCCAGATGTAGCACCAGATCTCGAGCTTTCGGCGCCAGCAGGAGCCGTTCAACACCCGCTATTCAACATCGCCGAGGACAAGGAACAGATGCTAGCCAGCCTGCAGGAGACCATCCAAGAGAGCCTCGGCATGGCGATGGTGTTCACGCTGGTATCGGCACTCAAGGAGGCAGCGGAGCAGTTGATTACTGAGCGGCATCAGGCGGCAACACGGAAACACGAGGAGGTGCTCCTGGCGGCCGAGCGAGTAGAGAACCAGAAATTTCATGGGACGGCAGTCACGCCAGAGTCGTTTTTGCGGTGGCGCGATGTGTTTGTGAAGGAAATGGCAGAGAAGCAGAAAAAGGAAGAGGAGGAGCGGCTGGCCGAACAGGCGAAGCGGCGTGGTGGCGGCGCGGCAAGGGAAGGGGCTCGACTGACTGGAAGGCAGCTATGGGAGCGTGGTTTGGTGGGCAAGGTCGACGAAGACGATATCGGCGCAGAGGCTGAAGAGGGGGGCGATGATGGCGCTGCTGATGGAACGACGGCGGGCGTTCCGAAACTCGAGATCGAAGCATGAGCGCATATGGAGGCATCGATGCATATTTTGTCATTCACAACAGCAGTCTTGCAAGATTCTGGGATCCCTCTCGATCCAGCATTGGTCGATGACAAAGCGCCAGAATAATTCAACCATCTTTTGATATACCAAACGCCTCGCAAGTCTAAAAAGCCTACAGTAATTGCAATTTGGCGGTGGTCTGCTCATTCCATGTCTTCATCGCCAGATTCATCATCACCGCCGTCCTCCCCATTTTCCTCTTCTACCCATTCGCCTTCATCTTCCTCATCCTCCCCTTCTGGCGCGGGTCCCACTGCTGTTACAACCTCCTCTAGCAGTTCCTTTGCATGCTCGCCTAGTCGCTCGTCCTCGTACGACTGCTGCTTGAACTCTTTGAGGCACCGCCCGAGGCACCGCCGCGCATCGCGCCAGTAGTCCCGCCAGCGGTTCTCCAGAGAGTCGCCGCTCTGGCCTGCAACGCCTTCAGCATCCTTCTCCTCACTCTTGCTCTTCCCGTCCGCACCGCCATCCCGGACCTCCTGCCCCTGTAGATAGTGTGCATAACCAGCCAGATACCACACCTCCACTGCCTCATCGTCCTCGCGCAACAACCGTGTCGTCGCGATGTGCGCGGCCTTGTCAAACCAGCCCACTGTCAGTAGCAGGCGGATCAGCCCGACGCGAACACTAAAGCCGGGCACCGTTGGATCGTCTGGTGGGAGATCAGCCCAAAGGTCAAGGCTGCGCTGGAGGGCGGCACGGGCGTCAAGAAGCCGCTCTTGACTGACACGGACACTCGCGAGCGTCTGCCAGACCTCTGGCGATGTCGGCGCCAGCATAGATGCCTCAGTGACCAGTGCCTCGCTCTGGGTCTCGCAGTCAGGTTCAAAGGAGAGGTCCGTCATCCACACCTCGGCGACAGCGCACAGCACTTGTGCGAGCTTGTCGCGAGTCTCGTTTTGAGCTGACGTGTCGTCCTTGCTTGAATCTGTCTGTTCAAGGTTTTGCTGCAGCCGCGCCCGCAGTGCTGCGGCGCCCCGCTCGAACCATGTCACACTCTGGCGTCCACCGTCTTCACTCAGTTGGGCCAGGTAGAGAAACTTGTCCGGCCCTCCACCGAGAGCATCCGGAAGCGTACCATCCGCGTCGAGGTCGGCAGCTACTGTGAGCACCTGGCGGGACACATCTATGTTACCGGCCTCAAGCAGAATCTCGCCCAACATCGCACAGACGGCCGCCTTGCCGATGCCGTCTATCACTGTGTTGGTGCTGTTGTCGCCGTCGCCCGATCCGGCACTCGCAATCACACCGTAAGCTGCCCGAGCCGCCTTCAGCGCCGCGTCAATATCGCCTTGCGTCATGGCTGCGACACTCGCGTCCATGAGCGTCTGCACGTTATGGGTCGGTCTTGTGGCACTTTTTTTCGCTGGGGATGTCGCGGCGGCTGATCGTGGCTGTGGGTGACCGCCGTGGCCTCTTTTAGATCGCCCCTTTTTAGGAGCACCCGGCCGGGTCTTGGCCATGGCTGCACTGAAGGAAAAAAATACTGAGAACTGAAAATCAGTGCACCGGGCGAGCTTACACAAACATCGCAAACGGAGGGGGAAATTTTTAAGATTCTTATCGCAGATAGTTAGTGTTATCCGCTAAAGCCGGTAATATGTATTACTAAGCACACTGTTGAATGTCAAAGTTGTCGGCCGTCGCGGCGCATTCTGGCTGGGAAAGAAGATGTCTCGTCAAGTGCTATAGGTTGATTTTATTACAAATAGGAAAGATATAAACGTGCCAGTATATTAGTTGAGCCATCTAGCGGCCTAGGGCTTGGTTAAGAAGAACACACAAGTCAATCTTAGTAAAGCGTCATCTTGCTCCTTCCCATGAAATATTCGAGAAGCCTAGTTTCCCCGAGAATGTGGTGATAGCATCAATATGCTTGGCTTGTTGAATCCCCGACGACGTGCGTGGAGAACAACGAAACGTTTGGGAGAGAAGGCCGACGGAGCTTACTACAGCACTACCAGCGCTAGTGAACTCCAATATTGTTTGCTTCAGCACGTCAACACGTCTTTTGCCATGGTAAGTTGACACGGAGCTTGGAACACACCGGGGCTTGACTGATGCTTTGTTTGCATTTGCCACCAGAATAAGGACGGCTGCTACACGTCAGTGCATATGCACCAGCCGCGCAACGCCGATCTGTTTGAAGATGTGTGCAAGGATCGGCTGCCGGATGACGATATCCTCGTACCTCCCCAGCACCAACCGATCAACCCTGAGGACGAGGATGACGTTGTCCCCGACCAGCACGCTGCATTTGGCATCCAGCGGGCTACGCAGGCGGTGCGCGAATCTGCCTGGAAGGACCTTGGCCTGGCCGCGCTGATGCACCAGGGACCAGGTGGCAGTGGCGGCAGCGCTGCGGCAGGCGGAGAGGGCGGCCAGGTGCCTGCAGGCAACAGTTATGCCTACTATGCCTACTACTATGGATACAATGGGAAGGGGCTGCGGGCAACAGGCACCAGCGGCAACACCAGCGGCCTAATGAGCAGCAACAGTGGTGCTGGCCGTAATTACGGGGGTAGCGGACGGGCATTTGATGGGATGCCGCGGTGAACAGGGAGCGTGGCGTGGTTTGGCGTGGCACGGAGGGACGGTCTAGGTTTGGGGGTTTCTTTCTATTACACGCCGGCGCGATGAGCTTCATTTTGAGTTGATGCATGAAAATTGTATTCCGTAGTCGTGCCGAAACTAAACAAACGCCCAAATGTTGACATCCACATCCATGTGAGAATCCTATACACCCCGCCGAGAAGAGCTTCTTCCGCTTCTCCCTCTGGCTCAGGACTTACCTAGATAGGCCTCGCGTTCTAGCACAGATGCTTCGAACTTGACGAGGAACACTGTCTTGCCCGGCCACATCTCGCCCTCCTCCGAGCGACCGACCGTATGGGCAGTCACTCGTGCCGGAAATGCGGCGCCATCGCAGATGCCCTCCACAATGCCGGCCACAAAGGCGGCACAGTTGAGCTGGCTCATCTCGCGCGGTACGCTAATGTACTGGTTGACGAGCGGTTCGTTGTCGATGATCATGTATTCCTCGGGCGTGTCTGGGTTGCTGCTCTTCTCGAGGCCGTTGGCCTGGCGGCCAAACAGGTGTGTCCACGCATTGATCTTGACAAAATGCAGCAGCGCAATGATAGTAAGGGGGCGTGTTTGCGTGCGTGTCGGCTCGCGGTAGAGCAAGAGGTCGAGCAGCTTCATGCCGATCGCGTGGCCCTGCACATTGAGACTAGAAGGTTAGCCCTTCGCCTATTCATACAACACGCGGAGGCTTACCGCTTCTCCAGGTCCTGAATCCCGGTAACACGTTGCTGTACATAGCTGACCATTTCCGCAAAGAGGTAGGCGAAGCTGGCCTGGCTCAGCTCTGCCGTGCGTGTCCGGTTCAGCGGTCGGTGGTATATAGTCTTGCCGTTCGTCGGATAGCGGAGCCCATTTTGGTCATTGCCTTGAAGTATCTGCTGCTGCCCAGGATGTTGCTTGGAAGGGTCCTGTGTATGTTGTTGCGGTGTCGAGTCCCGCGAAGACCCCGTTGTTTTGCCCGCGCTGCTCATCGTGAACGAGTCGTGAGCGAGCACGAGGCTGGACGCCGGATGGAGGGGTCGGAGCGCTGTCCTCTTCCGCGGGGGCTTGCGTGCAAGAGTCGAAAACGCAAGGCGGCAAGCCGGTTGGATTACGCTTCTGGAGGCAGATACCCAGTCGCTTGAACCATATTTGCGAGACGCCGGGATGTGGGGCGCTGCAGCACACGCTAACAAACGCCTCCCGTAAGTGTAGAGATATTTGAAACCACAGGATTGAACAACCGACAATGCCATTGAATATCTATACGTACGCTGAAATCAAGCTAACTAGAACCGAAGGCCGCAGTGTGTATCTAATACAATAAACAAGCAACCGAGCTCTACGTAATCTTTGTCTCCTGTGCTCCATACCAACTTCATTCCCCGTCCTCCTAGGCGGCCACCTGCACGGCCGCCGCTTCGCCCACAACTTCGACCTGTGCCGAGTTTGCCTGCTTCTCGGCAGCCGGCTCAGGTACCGGCTCGGACACCAGCTCGGACACCGGCTTGGACACCGGCGCGGTTGATGCAACCGAACTGGCCTCGGCAAACACCCCCTTCTCTAAGGTGCCGTTCAGATAGTCCTCAAGCTCGCCAATTTGCTGGCCGCCGGCAATCCATCGTGCCTTGCGCTCCTCGCGCCGCTGCTTAGCAAGGCTTGTCAAAGCCGACCAGTATACCGAGTGGTCGTACTCAAACACCAGCTTGCCGCCGAACTCAGTCCACAGCTGCTCCGATGGGACGTATTGGTTCATGTCTTCGTTGAACTTCAGCTTTTCGCGAGTCAGAGGATCGATAAACGGTGTTATCAGCTTGAAGAAGCCCCACACAACCCAGGGCACTGCGCAAAGCCATGTTAGTCTTTGCTCGGGGGCGCACGCCGCATGCACGTACCGTTGATGATGAGTGCCCGACCGAGGCGCTCCGGGTAGTGCGTCTGCAAGATGTGCAGCACCTCGCGCCCTTGGCCAATACCTGGCGCCGTATTAGTGCGGTGTTTGCCTTGCTTAAAGTTGATGAGCAGAGAGAGCATCTCCTGACCAGGCGGCGACAGGTCAATGACGCGCTCAACCATGTACACGAGGTGCTCCACTTGGCGAGGCGACGGTTCCGTGTTCTGGCGGCCTGGGTTTAAATATTGACAAACGCGAGCTTGCTTGTCGAACCCCAGGATAATCTGCTTGCCCGTCTCGTTCTCGGGCGAGATGTAGTCCGCCGTGAGCGACTCGACGCCGTAGTCACGCCGCCAGGCAAGTGTTTCCTGGACACGCTTGGCAGCTTCCCTTTCGTGCCACTTTGTTGCTCGCAAATACCGCAGCAGGCATTCGCGAGTCAACCAAAGCCGCTCGCCGTCGGTGATAGGGCCAGCCTTGTCCTTCAGCGACGCAACCGTGGCCCAGCTCCGCGCCTCCTTCAGTAACCACTCGTATTTGGCCTGTTGGGCTTCCGTCAACACCGGGCGCTCTGGTGGAGTGCAGCCCGCTGCCGGATGCTCAAAGGGAAGCTTGCGTGGTCCGGCGGTCTCCTTCTCCTGCTGGCCCGGCATGTCGGCCTTTGCAGACCGGAGGATGCCCATGGTGTGAGTCTGGCAAGTGGTGCTGTATACAGGAAGACTGACTCGTGGGAAGAGTCGGATCGTTTACCGAATGTGTTGGTACAGATCACTGGGCGGAACGGGACGATTTGTGTCACCGCACGTTGGAAAGGGGGACGAGCAAGCAACAGCTGGGGCTCATTATGTATACTTATCGTCTGGATGCACTTATCGAGGCTGTCGTCCACGCTAAGAGAATTGGGGATGGCGCTCCTATTTGCCTGCTGTAATCTAAATAATACATTATGCCGGTAATATGCGCAAATCGGCCAGGGAACTTGATATACAATTACGATCCAGGGTTTTGCAGCTGCGCCGCACTGGCCTCGGCCTACGAGACGCCCGCGATGGCCCATACAATGGTGATTGTCTGAATCGGGAACGGCCACGCCTGTGCCCGGCGAGAAATAACACCTGCGTCTTCCAAGAGCGCAACGTCAACCGCAGCGAAGTCTCGAGACGCAACGGGTCCCTCGGTGATTGCGTCAACCATGGGATCCAGCGCACCGTCCATGTAGAAGAGGAGGGCGGTGGCGGTTGTGAAGCGCATATGGATTGCGGCCTCGGCGAGGCTGGAGCTTGTCGTCATCGCCGTCACTGCGGTGGCCGACCAAAGGTCGTCGGTTGCGCTATCCAATCTGGATAGCAAGACAGAAGTGGGGTCGCTCGACATAGGGGACTACAATGGTATCGCAGGTTGAGCGAGCTTGTCGAGCGGTTGCCGTCCTGGTTGCGGTCCAAGCCAAGGCCTGGACGCTGGAGCTCTCGTGCGAGTATGGCTCTAGTTGTGGCAGGATCTGCAGTAGATGGTGACCAGTGGCGCGTCGAAACGGAAAAGGCGATGATTAGGTTGGGCGTGTAACGTACCTTCGATTATTTTGTCCAGACCTTTTGCTTCCTTCCTGATGTGATTGTCGACCATGAAGATGTGCTTAAGAGTCGAGATTATTATTATTATTATTATTGCTTTTGCGTCAGTTGGGGTCCGTGCTTTCCCACGTGACCCATACCCGCTGGGGGGTCTCAGACGTGCCAAGCGCCACTTAAGAGTCGAGAGTGTTGTACCAAAGTACAGACGCCAGTCAATGACCACGTGACGCACCCATCGGAGGTTTAGGACAGGTACATGTGACCACGTGACTCTTTAAGGACCGAGTCGGTACAGAGCAGGAAGTCTGGGGGAGCGCGATACAGTGAGCACCTACGTGTCCATAATTATCGACTCAAAACCCGGTCTCCTCGACAGCGTCACAGCGATTCTGCGGAAACGCCGCTCAACGAGGCGGAAATGTAAGGAGAAATGAAAACCTTTTAAGTATAAGCGTACACCAGTCGCTATGCCGAGGAGTAACTAGGCGGTTCGATTTGTCCGTCCCACCTATTACATCATGCTGCTAGCGCCTACAGGCCCCTCTAGGCACCACCGAACTCGGAACAAGGCGCTGCCAAAGAAAAATATTTCACTACCACCCCGCCAATTTGCCCCCAGGCCAGAAAATTAATTGCCCATTAAGCCAGTCCAGCTATCCAGCCAGTACGAACTCTTCTTTTGGTTGTTATTTCCCATTAGAAATTGCTCACAAATCAAACTCCTTCGACAGGCTCGTCTTAGAGTTCAGTCCTCTCGCCCCCCTCGTCACCAGCTCTCTGCCCCGCCGTTCTCCTAGGGAAGCTGTCGTTCATATAGCCCCGCTGTGCCTTTGCGTTTCCGCGCTCCCTTCCCGTTCATTTCCCCTGTGACGCACTTGGAGCGACCAACTTCAACATGGCCCCTTCAGTGTTTATCGACATGATCGACGACAGCATCGACTTCTCTGGGCTCAAGACAGCTGCAGCTGCAAAGATGAACGGTGCTCGTGTTGCAGTACACTCGCTGCCCTCCTCCAGGACCCTGTTGCTGGCGCCACCGTCCATTGCTGCTCACGAAGAGAAGCTGCGCACCGTCTTCGCTTCCTACGACCGCTCGGTCTCCGACCTACAGATGCTCGACCGGCTCGCCGCCGGCCTCGTCACTCTCGCGCCCAACTCCTACGACCTTATCCTCGTTCTGACAGACACCGATGGCTCGCACCGTGGCGAGGCAGTGCAGCTATTGCGCCGGAGCACCTATGCCGCTCTGGTACCCTCCATGAAGGTCGGTGGCAGGCTGCAGTTCCAGGACGGTGGCCGTCTACAGGGCGCAGAGACACGCGAGCCCATCCTCGCTGGCCTGGTGGAGAAGGATGGCGTGTTTGAGAAGATGGAGGAAGAGGAGGCCGAGGTTGTGGTGCCACTGCGATTTGGCGCAAAGAAAAACAAGGCGCTTGCCGCGGCGCCCGCCGTGGTGAAGAACACCACCAATGGGTTCGGAAAAAGACCGGCAGTGACGCTGGATCTCGATGACTACGCCGACGGCGACGAGCTGGTGGACGAGGACAGTCTCTTGACGGAAGAGGAGCGGAATAGGCCCCCCCAACAGCGTGAGTGCTGACCCCCAGCCGCGTTATCGATACCCATGTGGGCCGATATCGTTCATCGCCCGTCTCCATTCCCCACACTGCTATGGAGTACCGACTAACAACGAACAGCTCCCCAATGCAAGGTGGATGGCCAAAAGAGGCGCCGGCCATGCAAAGACTGCACGTGTGGCCTCGCCGAGCGTCTTGAGGAGGAGGACCGGACCCGGAGGACCGATGCCGAAGAGAATCTTAACGTGTTCAAGCTGGCCTCGGACGACCTCAACGAACTGGACTTCACGATCAAGGGCAAGACGGGCTCGTGCAACAGCTGCTCGCTGGGCGACGCGTTCCGGTGCTCGACCTGCCCGTATATTGGCCTCCCACCGTTCAAGCCAGGTGAAGAGGTCAAGATCCTGAACGGGCTGGTCCAGCTGTGAGGGACGCATACGACATAGATGATCAGAGTCGACCGTGGCACATGGGTGGTATACCCCGGTGGGACAGGGCATTTTCTGTTTTGCCTTTCTTCTCCCTTTTATCCCTGCGCCAGGCGTAATATTTTGCTACCGGCATTGCAGCTGCTGTTTTGCCTTTTGCTTTTTTGCTGTTTATTTTGGTTGGGATTGCAAGGACGGCCACAATGCGGTCTAGGCTGGATTCGAAGGCAGGCGATAAATGGGCGCGTGCAGCGACAAACGCTGGTAGATCTCTGAAAGCGATTGAATCAGAGGGCGTAACTGAGATTGAGCACCCATTTGATAGAGGATAACTACGGGTGCTGCTTTTCAAAGGTAGAAGCACAGCAATGCGGTCGCTGTACTAACTGCGACAGAATATAAACTAAAGTTATGAATTCGGAGGCCAATACTGTGGAAATATGGATCACTGTAAAAGCACACTGTACGTGAATTGTGGCGGGGGGGGGGGACTTTACGCGTTTTAGTCCCTTTGGCGAGAATCCCCTCTGAGAACACAGCATAGCAGCTCAATTCTCTGCCCCTCTGTTCTACACTTCTTGTCCCTAATTGCAATGGCCGATACGGAGGTGACGAAGCTCAATGAGCGCTTTGCGACAGGCGGCGAGGCCTTGGAGCCGGACGTGGTCGTGCAGCTACAGTCGATTATGAACATGCACAACCTGCCGGTGCAGGAGCTCTTCTACAAATGGGAGGCCTATTGCATCAAGATGGATCTAGAAGCGGCGGCATTGTCAATGGAGCGGCTACGCTCCTTCAAGCAGGACCTGCAGGACGCGCTGGAACGACGCAACCACGAGCAACACCAGCCGACGCTGAGCGTCCACAAAAAGGCCAAGACAGACAGCCGGCGGCTGGCAGCGACACCGAGGAACGCGGCCAAGCAAGGCAGTGTAAATGACCTGTACGCCTCTTCGTGTCTTCGTGTTGCATTGGAAAGGGCGATCTGCTGACTCGACGATCTGGTACAGCCTGGATAGCCTCGTTCCCGGCACGCCAGCACATGCGAGCGGTAGCAATGCTGACTCTGGGAGAAAAGGCAGCCGGATAGAGACACCTTCGATCTCGCGTTTAAAAGGCGCGCACATCTACAGCTCTCCCAACTTCAAGTCCCCGTCTGCGTTAGCCGACCAGCTCAACTCCCTCGGGGCGCTTCCGTACGCATCTACGCTTTCACCGCCCAAAGCAGATTTGTTCTGACATTAGAAACAACCGGGACAGACCATCTCCATTCAACGACCGACAGAATTCGGGCGAGATCATGGAGATCTTCGGCCAGGGACTTCCAGAGGCGCCGGTGGTCGCTGCACCGTATGCGGAGCCGAGGATCAAGTTGACGGCTGCATCGGACCAGAAAAAGTTGGGATACAAGCCGTTGGCGATGAAGCTCTCGGAAGCATCCGAGATCCTGGACGACCGGATCGACGAGTTTACGAGGCTGGTCATAGAACACCATCATCTGGACTACGACACGCTCGGCAGTGCGGCCAGCCAAGACACGGCAGAAATCGTGGCCGTGGGCCGGATTGCGTCCGATTCCTCCGAAGGCAAGCTCAACGTGGCGTCAGTGGTATTGGAGACGTCGCGACGCATGGGCGGCGGGCTGCGTGTGCCGCTCGACCTCAGCCGACTCAAGGGTTTCCAGTTCTTCCCCGGTCAGGTAGTCGCGTTGCGCGGCACAAACTCGTCAGGCCAGGCGTTCGTCGTCAATCAGGTGCTGGAAATTCCGCTGCTACCCAACGCTGCATCGTCCTTGGCCGCACTGGGGGCCCATCGGGAAAAGATGCGCGGCAACGGCGACAACAGCAGCGGAGTGGACGACATGATGGATGTTGATGACAGCGGCTCGCAAGACCCGCCACCACTCAATATTCTGTTTGCATCCGGGCCTTACACGTCAGACGACAACCTGGACTTCGAGCCGCTGCACGCGCTCTGCAACGTGGCAAACGATAAGCTGGTCGATGTGGTGGTACTTACTGGACCGTTTCTGGACGCAGACCATCCGCTGGTTGCAGCGGGAGACTTTGATTTGCCCGAAGATGCGACTGTCGACCCGGACACCGCGACCATGTCTACGCTCTTCCGATACATGGTCGCACCGGCTCTCCAGCGATTGACGGCGGCGAATCCGGCGGTGATGGTACTCTTGGTGCCATCTGTGCGAGACGTGCTGGACCGGCATGTGTCGTGGCCGCAAGACGCCTTTTCGCGGCGAGACCTCGGGCTGCCCAAGGCCGTCCGCATCGTGGGCAATCCGATGACGCTGTCCATCAACGAGATGTTGTTGGGGGTGTCGTCCCAGGACGTGCTGTACGAGCTGCGCCACGAGGAGTTGTCAGGCGGGCGGTTGGCAGACCCCAATGCCGTGTCGAGGGCATGTCGCTATCTGCTGGAACAGCGTCACTACTTTCCTCTGTTTCCGCCCGTAGACCGACGCAGACTTCCACGCACAGGCGTGGCCGACACCGGGGGGGTGGCCACGGGGGCTATGCTGGACACGAGCTACCTCAAGCTGGGCGAGATGGTTAATGTACGGCCAGACGTGCTAATGGTGCCAAGCACGCTGTCGCCGTTTGCCAAGGTCGTGGAGAGCGTGCTGGTGATCAATCCGGGCTACCTGTCGAAGCGGCGCGGTGCCGGCACGTACGCACGCATGACCTTGTATCCGCCCACAATCAACCGCGAGGCAGCGGCCAACGACGGGGAACAGGTGGCCGGCCATGGCATCTTTGAGCGCGCCCGGGTGGAAATCACCAGAATATGAGAGGAGCAGAGCAATGAACACCGAGGATTGTCTTCATAGTAACGCAGCGAAGCGACATTCTGCAGCTGCACAGCCGTGGCCGTCTTTGATTCAAAGCCTCGTTGATCTCACTGTATGGCTGCCAAAATTTGGATGTCGTCGCATGAGATGGCCGACGCGCACCAAGGAGCACTCTACAAAGCGCCGCCCAGCATCTGTACAATCCACATTGCCAGGCGCACATGTGCACGCACGCGCCGCTCTGGCTGGGAGAACTCGTCGCGGCTGACAGGCTGCGCATATGATTGCAACCAGGCCTCCTCCGCGCCGAGGCGCGCCTGCAGCGCCGCGTTCTGCGTCACCACTAACGCGTTTGCCTCGAGGTCCAAGGAGTAGCTGCGCTTGGTGTAGTTGGAACTGCCCACGACCGTCATCGCCGGCGCCAGGTCGCCCGGCAGCGTGACCCAAAGACCCTTTGCGTGGTAGGTCCAGCCGCCCGGCTGGCCAACGGTGCCGCGGCGCCACTCCTTGAGCGTGATGGCGCTCTGATGGCGGTCGACCGCTTTGAGGAAGCGGTGCGCCAGAGCGGTGTATGCGTCTGGGAGCATGCCAGACACACCGGGCGATTTGTAAAAGCCGTTTGCGTAGGGTGACGCCGTGATGACTGTATTTCCACGGCCTGTCAGACCGTCTGCATGCCGGCCCCGGGCCGCGGTCGCCAGCAAAAGCTTTGTCAGCGACGGGGCCGGGTTGAAGTAGCCTGCTGTGAACGTCCACGACGACTTTGCATATTCAGGCCGTGCCAGGGTCCGCAGGACGTGCTTGAGCGCTGGCTGCTCTGTAGAACTGTCTGGCCGAAGCAGCTGTGTCATCTGCGCCAGCGCGTAGACGGATGTGTCCACATCGGTCGTGGCCTCGGCGGCCACAGCTCCCTCCCGCGGCGCCAACAGGCCGCATAGCACGCCCGTGGCTGCAGATACGAAGCCACCTGGGTGCTCCAAAGGCGACGGCGCCGGATTGCTCTTGGGCCACTTCATTTCGAAGCCGTCGACAGCCGCCTGCGAGGGCCGGATCTGGAAGCTGAGTGAGGCGACACTGCGATGCATCTGCCGGTAAAAATCGGTGACGTCTTTGGAAGAGAATACATGGTAGCGGTCCTGCCGGTCGGTAAAATAGTCCGTGGACAGATTGGCCCTGCAACAAAAACGCGCACGTCAGCTTTGCGATCCGTCTTGCGACTCCGGTGACGGTGCGCCGGGGGTACACACCCTGTGAGTATGATTGCGTCGTCCACGCCGTACAGCTTCATGTGCTGCAGCCCCCAGCCCTCGTTGATCCGCTTCGGAATGTACCGCTTGCGCAGGCCTGTCAGGTTAGGTGTGTGGTACATGCGCAGGTCAACGCGGTCGGCCCCGAACTCGGCCACCAGCGGTACCAACAGGGAAGCGCATGATGGGTTGGGGGATTCGCGTGTCCCGCGAAGAGCATCAGTGAGAATCGAGAGTCGCAGCGCCGGCTTGGCCCGCATTGCCGCCTGCAGCGTTTCGATCTGTCATGCTCTCCCCGGTCAGCTCGGCATGGTTGCGCAACAGTCATGGAGATCCACGCACCAGTTCTGTTTCCGACTTGCCAATGTAGAGCGTCGATAAGAAGATGTGCCGTTCGGCGCTGCGGATCATTGCCTTGAGCGTCGCGTAGAACTCGGCTGGCGTCTCCAGCACACGGATCTGTGACCCATGGATGCGGAAGCACGGCGCGGTGCGGTCGAGCTCGTCGACAAACGGGGCCAGCAGCACGCCGGCAGTGACAGCCGATGCCGCCGTGCCGCCAGACGCCACGCCCGCGATGCCGGCCACCATCGTGGCAGGCTTCGAGCTTTTGCCGCCAGTTGTTGTAGTAGCAAAGCGCAGTCGCTGGCGACCAACACGTCCACTCCCACCATAAAAGAGTCGCCGGATCCATAGAAGCGCCTGGGTGTTGGGCGCGTCAGCGCTCGGGCTGTTGCGGCGAGCGAGAATCGTTTGGGGGGAGCATGAGGTTCGGAAGGGCAACGCCAGCCCATGACCGCTGGAATGACGACATGGCGAGACTGCAGAGATACGGTTGGCAGTACATCGCGCAGCACAGCGGGCACTCATTGCCGGCGAGAGCACGGGAGCAGAGGACAGAGAGGGTGACGGGTGCAGACAGCGTCGGAGCAACAAAAAAAAGCTTCTAATTGCCCCACGGCGTGTACGCGAAAGCGGCGCTTCTGGGTATTAGTAATATGTCCTATCGAAGCCTTCCATTGGCCGTGCGTCTTCGATTTTGGACCCGCTTTTGGCATCCTCTCCGCCGTGAACCGACGAAATCGAGCCTCTTGCGATCTTCCAACAACTTGCCGGTGACAAGCCTCTTGCGCGACCGACAACACTCCTAAGCCCTCTGCCTCTAGGCTTGGTCGAAATACGCCCGTCATGTCAACTATTTCCCGTACGCTCGGCTACCTGCGCCGCATTGGCATCAAGGTGCGATGAGCAGCCGCGACGGCTGGGACGGCTAGCATGGATGGAACGCGCAGTGCTGACGTTTCTTTCCCCCGACACAGGAATACTGGCACCAATTGAACGTAAGGGACCCCCTCTCTGCACGGCACGGGCGGATCCCGGCCGGTTCTCGCCGCCACACCGACTAACCCTAGGCACCGGGCTGCCCACGCATCTAGTATATTGGTAAGAGCACCCTGGATGCACGACGTGGCAAGGGCGTTGTGGCAAGGCTGACAAAACATCTCTCCTGCAGGTGATACCAAGGCCGGTACTCTCATTGGTGTCGACAAGGCTGGCAACAAGTACTACGAGAACATGGCAGAGGAACTACCGCGTGCGTAACTCTCGGCACACCAACAGAACAAGCTCTTCCGACGGGATGTCGCTGACTGTGAAAAGTACGTACCCGCTGGATTGACTACAAGGTGCACGACTACGACCCGTAAGTGAAAACCGCCTGCCACGAGACGGATGCGACCCGAATGCTGATCACGCATATTTTCACAGCGGCCAGATCGAGCCCCTGTGGCACGCGTGGCTGTCCTACTCAGTCGACACGCCGCCCTCGCAGGACCCTCTGATGGCAACGGCAGACTCGCGCCCGTGGGTGACTCTGGAGCACAAGCCCAACTACACGGCCACCCGTGGTGCCTTCAAGACATACAATACGTACTGTTGTACTTGCTCTGTTGCCAAGTGTGTTGCTAATGTGTAATTTGCAGAACAAAGCCCAAGCTGAGTTCGTGGGTGCCGGTCGCCGTGCCACGCCAATAGAGCCAGGGCGCATGCGCGGATGGATAGACAAAGCCGCTACAATGTATATATATTTGCACTTTGACGACCGAGGGGCGGTGGCTCCAACAAATAAACAACTTTTCAAACCAGTCACACGGCCCGGCCAAGGCGCTCCAGGAACTCGAGCCAAAAGAAAAACGAGACAGACAGTTCAGCGTTCATCAAGGAAGCATGCATGGCTAGCTTCGGGCCTCAATGGCTGCTTTCAGGGCTGACGGGTCAATGTCAGCTTCCCGCATCCTCTGGCCCGAAAGGTGCACAGGACTTACCGTCACAAGTTACTTTGGCATCGCCAAAGAGCATCCGCGTGTTGGGCATGTAGAACATGGGGTTGGGGACATCGGCTGTAAAGGGTCAGCACAAATGCGGCCTGGGCCATCGTCTGTGAGCGCTTACCATATCCACTCGCCAGGCCTCGCTTCATGATAAGCACCTGCTTGCTCTTCCACGCATGGAGCACGGGCATTCCCGCAATGGCGCTGTCGGACTCGAGGGCTGCCGGGTTAACCGTGTCATTGGCTCCGATAACCAGTGTCAGATCCGTGTCCGAGAAATCATCATTGATCTCGTCCATTTCCAGGACAATGTCATACGGCACAGACGCCTCGGCCAGAAGCACATTGCACTGGCCGGGCATGCGGCCGGCTACCGGGTGGATGGCGAAACGCACCCGCACGCCTTTTGAGCGCAGTATTTTCGTGATTTCCGAAATGGCGTACTGGGCTTTCGCCACGGCCATTCCATAGCCTACCACAATAATGACCGACTCGGAGTTGACAAGTGCGTCTGCGGCCTCGTCCACGTTCGTCTGCATCACAGTGCCTTCCATCTTCTTCGGGCCGCCGGATGGTGCTGCCACGTTTTGGCTACCACCAAATAGCACGCTGATGAGGGACCGATTCATAGCCACGCACATGACATAGGACAGGATGGACCCAGACACGCCAATCAGAGCTCCAACCGTAGTTAGAAGCGGGTTGTCTAGCATGAAGCCCTCTGCTACAAGAGCAAAACCACTGTAGGCGTTGAGCACCGTGATCACTACCGGCATATCTGCTCCGCCGATTGCTGCCGTTGTGGTGTAGCCCTTGACAAAGGACAGAAAAGTGTTTGCTGCTAGTGCGCCAGCCGCTATGACTGGGGATCCGGGTGCCATGGTCAGGAAGACACCCATTGTCGCCGCATTGGTGGCCAAAAGACCTGAATTGATCGCGTGTCGTCCGGGAAGAGCAATTGGCCGAGAGGACATTTTGCCAGACAGCTTAAGAAAGGCCACAATCGAGCCGATAAAGGTGATTCCACCGATCAGCACACCCAAATATCCAGTAACAAGGTGAAGGGTGGTGAGGTGCGACACGTCCGACATTACACTGCCGATGCTGGTCAGGATGGCGGCCAGGCCAACAACCGAGTGCAAGGCAGCCACAGTCTGGGGCAGGTCTGTCGGCGTGATGCGCTTGCCAATTAGCAGCCCAATGATGCTGCCAACGGTAGCAAGCCCCCCAAATTGTACCAGAACCTCGGACGAGAAGCCAACTGCGAGAAGGGAAGCGAGGACGCCGGAGCCGACACCGAGAATCCCGAGAGTATTCCCCATGCGGGCGGTCGCCTGCGATGCAAGGCTCGAGATGGAGCTAATGCAGAGAATGGAGCTGACAAGATAGCCTGCCTGCACAAGGCCAGCAGTACCTGTAGAAGCGGCGGCAAGATATCCGCCACCGCAAAGGACAGCTGGAATAGCGTAAAGCCATGGATACTCCGGGGGGTCCGTGGGCCGCTTGAACATGTCGAGCATGCGCTTCGTAATCATAAAGCCACCGGAGACGTTCACAAAGGCCAGGAGAACCGAAAGTGCACCGAACATCTGCGGAATGGACTCGGGCAGGTAGCCGCCGCCCAGGATGAAGAACCCTCCAACACCCACCATACCAGAGATGGCATTTGTGGCGCTCATCAGAGGCGAGTGCAACGCAGGACTGACACCCCAGACAACGCGGTAGCCAATCAGTGAGGCCAGACCAAAGACAAAGGCATTGCCCATGAAGAGGGGGCTCGTCAGCTTGCCCAGGGCTAGAGCTGTGCCCATGCCGCCGGTCAACAGGCCTACCTCACGTGAAGCCTTTTGCAGCGGGGTCAAAGCGACCGGTTCTGGGACAGAGGCGGCCTCCTTTGCTGCCGGGGGTGCTGCCGGGGGGGCTGGCCGTGGTGCAGCCGGCAGGATCTTGCCGTTCTGGGTAACAATGGCACCACGGACAACCTCATCTCCTAGATCAACGCCGAATTCCTTCTCCATGGGGGCCATGGACAGCAGGAATTTGGTAATGTTGTTCGAGTACAGCGTGGAAGACTGGGTGGGCAGACGCGAAGGCATGTCCGTGTAGCCGATAATGGTGACGCCGTTGTACACAGAAAGTTCGCCAGGGATAGTTTTCTCGCAGTTGCCGCCAGCCTCGGCAGCCAAGTCCACAATGACAGACCCGGGCTTCATAAGATCGACAATGGAAGTGGGAAGTAGCTTGGGGGCCGATTTTCCTGGGACCAGGGCGGTAGTGATGATAATGTCGACATCTTTGGCCTGCGCGGAGAATAGCTTCATCTCGGCATCGTGAAAGGCCTTGGATACCTCTTTGGCGTAGCCGCCCGCGCCGGTGCCGTCTTCCTCGACACCTTCGACCTCGATAAATTCTGCCCCGAGGGACTGCACCTGCTCGCGGGTAGCGGGCCGCGTGTCAAAACCACGAACAATAGCACCCATGCGGCGTGCGGTGACAATCGCGCTCAGGCCGGCAACTCCAGCGCCAATCACGAGGACCTTGCTCGGCGGTATTTTCCCGGCCGCAGTAACCTGGCCCGTGAGGAACCGGCCAAAGTGGTTCGAAGCCTCGAGCACAGCCTTGTAGCCGGCAATGTTGGCCATCGAGCTGAGGGCGTCATAGGTCTGAGCACGCGAAATCCGGGGGATCATGTCCATGGCAAAGGTGGTGACTTTGCGGGCAGCGAGAACCTGGACCAGATCCTCGTTTTGGACGGGTTGGACGAATGAAATCAACGTCTGGCCAGGACAAGTCATCGCAGCCTCGGCCAGACTGGGCCCGCGAACTTTCAGCACAACATTAGCGCTTTGCCAGACGCCCGCGGGACCATCAATCAAGGTTGCCCCGGCCCTCTCGTAGGCATCGTCGAGAAAGCCAGCCTTGATGCCCGCGCCACGCTCAATGAGCACCTTGTCATAGCCCTTTTTAAGCAGTAGAGCAACATTCTGTGGGGTCAAGGCGACACGCCGCTCGTTGGGATAGACTTCGCGCGGCGTGCCGACTGTGACTTCGGCGTAAGGCGTCGTCGGCGGGATGACTTTGGTGGAGTAGCTAGCTAGCGAAAGAGAGCCGACCAGAACCGAGGCCTGGCGCACTAGCTCCAGGTACCGCGGCCGCTTTGGGGCTGAATTTAGGCCCGCAAGAGCTGGGGCCGAAGCCGGCAGGACGAAGTTGCGGGGGCAGCTCCGTGGACTGTGCCATTGCCGCCCTCGGAAAGCAGCCGGCGCAGCAGACCATCCCGCCAGATCTAATGAATCAGTCGTGTTTTGCGCTGCTGGAAGTGCTCCGTGGCAAGAAAAACGCACCACAGCCAACAGCGTTTTGCGCAAGTCGCGAAACAGGCGCCGACAACGGCCAGCCCGACTGCGCCACAACCGGCCTGGCGACAAGGTACCACGGCGCCGTCATGGAGGTCAGGAACAGAATATGTATCGCTGTGGAAATCAGCCATGGCTACTCCTGGCCTTGCTAGTTATATATGCCGTAGACGAGACACTCAACGTTGCCGTAAATGTGGGGCAGATGCATGTGCATGGCTTTGTAACCAGCAACCTTGGCCGAGAACGGCGTCTCGAACTATGCAGGCGATTGACTCGTTAGTTTTGAATAGGCCAAGCTGCATGAAAAGACGGCCATTCTGGGGCGTGCATCTGGAACTGGTTTTCAAGCAACGGGGGGTTATTACCACGGTGAGCCCAATAGAGTACTGCCACAGCACGACTATGCTACCACTCATAGAAATTACTCTGGATCCGATGCCGACGACCAATAATGATGCTGACTCAGGCAGCTGGTTCGGCCTCTAGGAACCCTCCCCCCCCCAAAAGGAGCATACATACTTTCCTCTAAGAATTCAGTTACATGTATTAAAACTAAGAACCCAAGTTGATCGGTTGTAGTTCGAGGGATGGCAGTGATGATCAGTCTCTCCAGGGAAAGCAGAAAATGCTGACATGTGACGATGCAGAATCAAATTAAGAGCAGACGTTATTTATACATAGTTTACTGGTCTGGGTAGCAGCCCGATTCTCTACCGTAGTGTTGGCAATCTTCGGCCTTGTTAATGGCACTGAGATGATGTTTGTATTTCCGTCGATTTGCATGTTTAGAGAACAGGCTTAGACACTTGGTATATCGGTTAATTAAATCATGACAACGGCTAGCTGTGACGATCCAGGAAGGAAGCGGCTGTAAGGGGTCAAGAGCGAGTGTATTCAACTGACTAATGCCGTATCTGTCAATAGGAACGCATTACAGAAAGAGAAGAAAAGAAGCGAAAGAGTCCCCCTATCGTGGGATGTCAGAAATAGGGGCTCTGCGGATATGGCACGTGCGCGGCACGTGCGAGATCACGTGGTATACGGTCGGCCCGATTGTGATCCGCCCGGCAATTCGGCTCAATTGCGATCATCCGTAGCCTTCCCAACCACTGCGGCTGGTTGCTAGTTCTCCGGACTGCGGCCTCGGCCTCAGTCCCGTCTCGGGCCCTCAGCCCGTTACATCAGCAATCAACTCATGTACTCAATCTCACATTGAGGAGCCACTGCAGCTTGTGACCCCAAGACAACCTACGATAACGACTACGACAACTACGACACTCGAGATACCATTCGAACGGCTTACAGCCTGGCCCGCCCTGCTAACATACCCTTGTTGGCCCCATCGCCCTGTGGTCACAACACTAGCAAAAGATTTAGCAGATAGCAAATACTATCACAGGATTGCTTGGTAATACTAAGTCACCGGCTTTATTATTTTTATTTTTATTTTTATTATTGGTACCTGATTGACCGAGGATCGGCCCACAGTAATTCTACTAGTTGTTACGCGCAGTAAAACCGTACTGGCCGCAGCCAGCCGGATGAAAACCCGCGTCCATCATGCCTGCTGCGCGGACTTGTCATCGGTGATGAAACTGGTGTCACCCTACCAGTCAGAGGGCTCCGGGGATGGAGAACATAGCCAACCAACCAAACAACAACTAACCACCCAACGCCCAAACAGCCTCCCTGCCTACCAGCCAAGTATTGGGCCCGAGAGTTGGTCTGCAGCCTCCGCTGCCCGATCCTCCTCCCGCATTTCCTGGCCTATCGCTGTGGCCAGTCGGTACTCGGTCAGCCGGCCGAGTTCGAGTAGCCATCGGACGATTACTCCGGCCGTGCTCGCGCTTTCCGTCAGCAACTGGACGTCGCGGCTCGTGGCGAGTCGCTTTGGTGCCAGGACATTCTGGAGCTCGTTCCTCTCCGTTTCCAGCCCGGGGCACGAGAGCAGAAGATGCGAGGCAGTCTCCGGCGCGGTGCCGCATCTGCAGAGTGGCGTGTAGGTGTCCGGGACTTTTCGGGCAAACAGAAACGCTCGAAGCCCGATCTTGCCCGTCCTGATCTGAATCAGGACGGCGCTCTCGTGCTTGAGCAGGCCGTGGTGCGCCCGAAGCGTGTCTTCTGTTTTCTTCCCTGGTGGCTTATCTGCTGGTTGGACCACCCGTCGTCTGCCGGGGCGGTTCGTGGCCTTGTCGTATTCCACCTGCCAACGCTGTGTCCAGTCCCGTTGCTCCGCCTCCCCTGGCGACATCGTTCCGAGCCACCCTTCTGCCCACGCCTGTTGCCACGGCACCTGGCCTGTCTGCGGCCCCTCCCGCCTAGGCCGCCCTCGTCCCTGCGCTTCACGTCGTCGCCGCACCGCCGCCGCCACCGCCGTCTGGCAGTGACGGAGAAGCTCTGCCTTACCGCTTTCCTGCAGTCGGGCCTCGAACTGGGCCAGCCGGCGGTTCAAATGCAGGTCTAGCGGCGCAACCGCCACCTCCGTCTCCATGCTTCGTGTCGGTGTGGCGCTGTACGCGCCGGCAACCACTCGTAGGCACCGGGTTTGTGTCTTACACATGGCTTTGGCAATCCCGCCAGGCTTGTCGACCGTCGGTGTGTGCCACACCGACGCCCCGTATGCCAAGGCGCTGCGGACCACCTTGGTGTAGATTTCGCGTGCGCGTGCCAGTGTGCAGCCCCAAACGGAGCCGGCGAGTCGCGTGAGCGCGAGGGTTTGCGTCGCCATCTTGGCCTGGACCTTGGACAGGTGTGCCCGCCAGCTGAGTTTCCGGTCGAGCCACACGCCGAGGAAGCGTGAGTGTTCTGCTGGCTGTACCACCGCGTTGCCTAGGCGTACTGGCTGCGTCGGTTTCTTGTGGCTGCGCGAAAAGTGTATCAGCTCGCTCTTGGCCGCGTTAAACGTCATGCCTCGGGTACGGGCCCATCGCGCACAAGCCGTAAACGCGCGTTCCAGCCGCTTCGTGTTCTCGACGAATGTCCTGCCAATAGCCACGAGGTTCGTGTCGTCGGCAAAGCCGACGACCATCACTCCTGTGGGCTCGAGAGCCTCGTATAGTGATGCCACGTAGAGAAGGAACAGTATTGGCGAGAGGGGTGAGCCTTGTGGCACACCCGCTCGGAGTGGGATCGAGGGCGATTCTTGGCCGTCGAAGATCAACTGGGTAGAGCGGTCCGTCAGGTAGCTAGCCAGCCACCTGATGAGCCACATGGGGAAGCCCTGGCGGCGCATCGTATCCAAAAGCCGCACGTGGTTCACCGTGTCGAACGCGCCAGCAATGTCCAGTTGCAACAGTGATGGCTCCATTTCCTCTGCCCAGGCTGCTTTAACCGTCTCAGTGACGATCCGGACAGCCAGCTCGGTTGAACGCCCTGGCCGGTTCCCCATCTGCATGTCTGGCAGGAGGTGGTGCAGCTCGGCCGCCTCGGAAATTCGCTGCGCCATAGCGGCCTCTATCACCTTCCCGACTGTGCTGAGGAGCGCGATAGGTCGCCAGCCCCCTGCTGTTTCTCGGTCGCGCATTGTTTTGCCCGGCTTCTGGAGAACGATGGTTCCGCCCGTGCGGAAGCGCCGCGGGAAGTATTCAAGCGATAAGCTGGCAGTAGCCAGGCTTGCTAGTGCTCGGAAGAGCGGCTCGCCACAGGCTTTCAAAAAGCCTGCAGGCAGATAGTCGCCCGTACCCGGTGCTTTCCACGAGCCCATACGGTGGCAGATCTTGGCAATTGTGTCTTCGGTAATGCCGCGATCGAGAGTGAAGGGGTCAGGCCCCGCCCGGTCGGCCCAGGTGCTGTCCGTGATGTCGGACAGGTCGGCTGCTGGATTGGGAAAGAATTTCTCAGCCAAAATAGCAGTTTTTTCCGCGTGGATATGTGCTGTTGGTGTGTCGTCGTCTGGCCGCCGCATGGCGGGCATTGTCGTGCTCGTTTCTGGAGTGTGGCTGCGCAAGCGCGCCCATCGAGATAGCGATCAGAGGTCCTTGCTATCGCTGGACGCGCGTGCCAACGCCTTGCGCCAGTGGTGCTGCTTGGCCTTTGTCACCGCCCTGTCCTGCTTGTTGCACGCCTGACGTAGCCGTCTTGCCATCAGCGTCGAAGGGGTCGCCCGATACTGCCGCCGGGCTCTCCTAGCCTCGCGGGTCGCCTCGTCGACTTCCAGGTTCCACCAGGCATCGCCCTTGCCAGTGTTGTTTTTCCGCCGTGGGGTAGAATGGTCGGCGATTGTTGTCAGTTGTTCGATTAGGTGGTCTGCGGCCTCGTCGATGTCTTGTTAGGTGGTCAGGCTGGTTGGATTGTCGATCGTGGCCGCCTCGGCTTCGACTATCGTCTGGTCCATCCTCGGCCAGCTCCAGCCCTTTGGTGGTGTCGGAGTAGCGACTCTCCCTGCTTCCCGCACCCAAGCCACCTGCGCACGATGGTCGGACCCTTCCAGACCCGCGTCGCCCATGTACTCTACTCCGAGACCGACCGTTGCCCATATGTGATCGATGGTGGAGTCCTGTTGGCCGTGCTTGGTCCTCGTTGGCTCGCCCGGCGGCGTGGCAAGTTCCAAGCTCCACCTCGAGGCTAGTGCCCAGAGCACGTCGACGTGTGGCGACACCCGCTCCGCCCTATCCCAGGCAGGGTGGTGGAGGTTTAGGTCACCGACAAGGACGTGCCGGCCTGGGCCTGGCCGACGCTGGGCGAGATTCTGCAGTGGGCTGCGCCATGGGCGTAGCTGGGGGTTCTCCGAGTAGACACTCCACACTGTCAATGAGCCGCGGCCTTCCCCAAACCTGACCGAGCACCAATCGTGTCCCTCCTCCGCTTTCCAGGTTGACGGCGCGTGGCGCTTGTGGACGAACAGCGCGGCCCGTCCAGAGCCATAGACTCGCCTGTAGTTTCCGCGGGCCGGGCAGTACGTCGTCATCGTATGTTTGTTCACATACGGTTCTTGGGTGGCTATGACGTCGTACTCGGCCCTGTCCGACTGGATTATGGCGTCGTTGGTGGCCTTCTTCGCGGTGTTCCAGCTGACAATTTTTAGCTCTAGGCGGCGGTCTGGGCCGCTGGCGGGGACGGCGGTGCTGCCCGCGACAGCAGGGGGGGCACCGCGACTGTTTGCGACATCAGCACCCTGATGTTGCCGTTGTTCCGCTCTGGCTCCTGTAGGCGCACCGCAGCCGAGGGCCGTCCCGGCTGTTTGCGCTTGCGCGGCTGCACGACCTCGAACCCGTCGTCCTCTGCTAACATTTCTGCTGTCCTGGCTGTCGGCGTCCTCGGCATCGGCGAAGTTGTCGTCGGTTCGGGCTGTCCCTGTAGTGCGAATTGGCGTGGCCGGTGTTGGTAGGCCTCGGCCGCCAGCTGCCATTCCTGCATCGCCACCGGGCACTCCCTTGCCCACGCTGCGTGCGAGCCTCGGCAGTTGGCGCATTTCTTCTCTGCGGTCGGCGCAATCTTCGGGCAGTTCGTCTCGCCCCCCTCGTGGGCCGTTGCCGCGCAGTGCCCACATCTCGCCGTGTTCTTGCAGAACCGTGCGATGTGTCTGTACCCCTGGCACTTGAAGCAGCGCGTGGGCCGCGCCGCTGCCGAGTACGGCTCGCACGGGAAGACCTGGCCGTTCCAGACAATTCCGTCCGCGCACAGCCGCTGGGCCTTGTGAAAGTCGTCGACTAACAGAATTACCGCCGCTCGCTGGCCCTCCGCATCTTTCGGCAGTTCGGCTTTCACCTTGGTGATGGCCGGGGTGTTCTGCTGTTGCAGAACCTTCAGGATATTGCTCTCCGCGCGGAGCTTCACTGCCGGCAACCCTTTGGCGAGCATCGAGTACTGTCGGCGCGCCGCCAAGGCTGTTGGCCCAAAGGCTTTCTGGATCCAAGATCCAGTCGGCCGGGCCATGGCTTCCTCGTTGAAGAGGACGACTGTCTGTCCATTCTGCAGACGTCGCACGGCCTTGGCAGCCTCCATACCCATCGCCTCGTTCACGGCTTGCACCGTTGCTAGGGCGTCGCGGTTCGTTAGGTCGGGGGGCGCGTTCTCGGCGGTGACCACGACCTCTCTCAGGCTGCGTGCTGGGATCGCCATCGCGGCCACGCCCGCCCAAGTCGTCGCTGGTGTGTTGTTGTTGTTGGTTGAAGTGCTGGGTGACTGCGGCGTCACCTTCGCCGACTGGCGCGTCTGCTGGATCAGCTGGCGGACCTCCTTCGCCAGCGCTCCTTCCTCTTCCAGCTTCTGCGCCCTCGTCTTCAGCACTTTCATCTCCGCCCCCATCGCTTCCATCTTTGCCTCCATCGCGGTTACTCCCTCCGTTAGTGACCGGAGGATCCCCGGAGCCAGCTGACCAGCTATTTTTTGTAGCAGCGCTAGGACGTTCGTTGCTGCCGTTTTCTTCTTTGTTGTGGTAGGCGCGCCCGCCGTGCTGGGCTTTGCCTGCGTCCCCTGTGTCCCCGTCGTCTTTGTAGGAGTAGTCGTTGCCTGTCGTGGCTTCGTCTTCTTCTTCGCGGTCGTCTTCAGGGCCTTGTCGGGGGGCGCGTCGCGCGTCGTCTCGGGGGGCGCGTCGCGCTTCGTCTCGCAGGACGTGTCGGCGGGCGCGTCGCGCATCTCCTCTTCGGGAGTCGATTCGTGCCCGGCTTTATTATTATTATTATTATTATTGCTTAACGTGGTTGATAAGCGAGTCGCTCAGATAAGCGAGTCGCTCACTTTCCACGTCAACAACCGTAACTCATCTTCAACCTATTATTTCTCTACAACAAAAAATGGAATCAGCTTCTCTCGAAAGTAGGATACTTTTGGCTATCGAAGCTATAAGAAAAGACCAAAAATTTAGTATCCGAGCCGCCACAAAGACCTACAACGTCCCATACTCGACACTTCGTGACAGAATGAACGGCCGACGCGCTCGACAAGACACCCGCGCCAACTCTTCGAAATTGAAAGAGTTGGAAGAGAATGCTCTTCTTCAATATATTCTCGACCTGGATGCGCGAGGATTTCCGCCCAGGCTGGCGGACGTGGAAGATATGGCCAATGTTTTGCTGGCAGAGCGCGACGCGGGACGCGTCGGAAAGCGCTGGGCATCCAACTTCGTCAAACGACAACCAAACCTTCAGACGCGTTTTAATCGTGCCTACGACTACCAGAGAGCCCTCTGCGAAGATCCTGAAAAAATCAGAGCGTGGTTCGCGCTGGTGCAGAATCTACGCGCCAAGTACGGCATCGCCGACGCGGACCTGTACAACTTTGACGAGACTGGCTTTGCAATCGGCATTATCACCCCATCTATGGTCGTGACGCGCGCCGAACGACATGGAAAAGCAAAGGCAGTTCAGCCAGGCAATCGAGAATGGGCCACAGTGATTCAGGGAGTCAATGCAGACGGCTGGTGTGTCCCGCCGTTTATTGTGGTAAAAGGGGCCTACCACCTTGCCAACTGGTACACAGAGTGCAACCTTCCGCCCGACTGGGTGATCAAACCGACTAGTAATGGATGGACCGACAATGAGACAGGCTTGGAATGGATTCGGCATTTCCATCAACACACAATTCATCGCAGCGTTGGCAAATATCGAATGTTAGTGATTGACGGCCACGAGAGCCATATGTCGGCCGATTTCAACCGCTTCTGCAAAGAGAAGGACATTATCACCGTCTCTATGCCTCTGCACTCATCACACCTACTACAACCACTTGACGTTGGATGTTTTTCTCCATTAAAGCAGGCGTACGGTCGTCAAATCGAAAAGTTGATGAAGTCTTGCATTAACCACGTGACCAAGACGGAATTCTTCGTTGCGTTCCAGGCCGCCTTCTATGCCGTTTTCACAGAGGAAAATGTGAAGGCTGGATTCCGAGGAGCTGGCTTAGTACCTCATAGTCCAGAAACAGTCTTGTCAAAGCTAGATGTGAGGTTGCAGACGCCAACACCTCCTGGCTCTCGCCTAACAAGCGCCAACCCTTGGGTCTCTCAAACACCACACAACCCGACAGAAGCAGTCTCGCACTCGGAATCCATCAAATATCGCATTTTCAGTCACCAGGGCAGCTCTCTAACACCAATTTTAAATGCTGTTGACCAAATTGCAAAGGGTGCGCAAGCAATAATGCACTCATATGCATTGTTGGCGACCGAGGCTCGGGCACTTCAACGAGCAAATACGGCACTTAGCAAACACCGGAGAGCAAAAAAAACACGTGTACGGCTTGGAGAATCTCTTACAGTACAGGAAGGGCATGATTTTCTGGATGAGAAGGACGTGCAGGAGCAAATACAGCAGGAAACGCGGGCGAGTAATGGTCGGCAGAGGAGGGCTGAGCCGGGCGGACGGCGCTGTGGTACTTGCGGCGAGAGAGGACACAATGTGCGCACTTGTCAGAAGGAAGTAGAAATGTCTGATGTACACAGTTCAGAGTAATTTGATTTGATTTCACTTGTTGTGGTTGCGTAATTATTCTTTTTGTTGTAGAAGATGTGGGAAGTGGCCCGCTCGCTTATGTGGCCCGCTCGCTTATGAACTACGTTATGGCAAATGGAATTACCGCTCTTTCCTAGCTTTGTCAGAAGCTTCGATATTACGCCAATTCCCCACCGAAACAGCTTTTTATTCACCGCAAAACAAAACAAATGATCCCTTTGATTCTAATGTATGCGCCGCGCATCGTACCCAACCCTCTATCACCATGTACCATATCCGATTAGTTCTACATGTCATGAGTCTATTACTAACCCAATCGTCACCCGAGTGTGAGAGGAGACGGTGAAAAGATGCCAAAGAACATTCCCTTTTATGATAAAAAGTAAACGCCTGCCCAACCCACCGAGTAGCCCAGCCGGCACTTTAAAACATGCCGTGGCCTTATTACCATTGTGTGCCTGGTGGAACACCCACACTGCCCAGCCCATCAAATGCCGATACCACCGACTCGGCCGGCATGACAGTCCCCCACATGTCCCAGTCAATGATGTTTGCATCCAAGTATGATTGTGCCAGGAATTGATCGAATGTCGGTTCCGTGTTCAGCGGCATCTTGACGGATTCGACCGGAGAGGTTTCCATGACCGAGGGCGGAGCGACAGAAGATGAAGCTGCCATTGATGCCAAATCGCTCTTGGAATCATCCTGGGGTGGAATGGCACTCTGCAGTTTGGTGACATAGTCTGGCGTCTCCGGCGGCACGCCCCCCAGGCGGGCGCGTAAGACTTCCTTCCGCAGCTTCCAGGCCTTGAGCACGTACAAGGCCACCTGATAGTTCGCCCGCTGTGAGAGATCCAGCAGGTGATCGTAGTTTTCATACGTTGCCCGCACACCCTCCCAAGCCATCTCAACCAGTTTTCCCGTGGTCCGTGAACAAAGCTGCCCAACGACAAACAAAAAAATGCTCATCTGAAAATCCAATCGTGAAAACCAGGCAAACCCTCTGTCGCGCGTTTTCGTAAGCTGCATGTTTTCGTGCTCAATGGCTTTGACAGCAACCCGGAAGACGGTGTCAACAGGCGAGTTGATTTCCCCCACAAAAGCGTCTTGCTCCGGTGGCAACAGAATGGTCTCGATCTTTTCCAGGATATCGACCTTGATGTCGGTGGCCAGCTCGTGCAAAGGACCAGCACTTGGATCACAGTACTTATCAATAATTTCCAAAAGACTCTGTCCGAGGTTCGAGATCATCTGCCGATATACCGCAATTTGATCCGGGTTGGGCCCGCCAAACTCCTTGAACGAGTCTGTCTCGCAGAGAAGAAACAAGGGCTCGATGCCAGGAGTTTCCAAGAGAAAGCGCGCAACCCGGTTCGTGAGCATCACCATGATCATCTCTGTCGGGCCCTCCCGGCTCTGTACCGGTTCTGTTGCAGCCGGATAGAGATCGGCGTCGTTCACGTTGTTCGGCTCCTTTGTGTCCCAGACGTGCGGTAGCATGGAGTGGCTGAGGCCTGATATTAAAGCGTATTTTGCGTCGACCATGATGATCTGCCACCACAGGCGTCTGCGCATCTCCGTGTCAAACGGGCTTAGGCCTAGTACCGCCCCGTCGCGGTGTAAGCCCATTTTCTGGGCAATGCGGAGGACAACGCCATTCAAAATCCACGCGGCGTGACGATTGTACCGGCCCTGAAGGGATATCTGGCATTCTTTGAGCACTGTGCCGTACATGACATATCTCGGGGTTCTTACCAGATAGATGACCAATGCCTGAAGGGTCTCAATGTTGTAGGTCTTGAGAAAGCCCAGGCGTGTGAGCGACTGGCGAACACCCTCCGAGAACCTCTCCAACGCTGCCTCCCGAGAATAACCGAGTAGATTGAGGCATTCGTCCTGTGTCATGGAGACGGTCGCCAGAGTGTAGATGGAAAAAAGAAGCGCTTTGATATTTAAAGGGACATTGTGTCCCCCGCTCGAAGCCTCGGCCACAAACGGCTGCAGCGTAGGGACGTGGATTACTTTCGTAAGTGGATTGACCCGTTCGAGGTAAATTTGCCAAAGGCGGAAGATCATTGCTGGTGGAGGCATCAATTGCTCCAGCGTCGGCTGATGGGTGCTGACACTCGCGGTGCCGAGGCCGCCCAACAGCATGCCGGCATTGTCGTCAGGAATCACGGTGGTATCGGGCGTTACATCGTCGTTGTCCTCGTCATCGAGGATCTCGCGCATGGCCCGCAATTCTTCGTGGATAGATCCGATCATAAACGAATCGACGAAGCGGACGGCGCCATCGTCTTCGACAATCAGTTTGCCAGGCGGTTTCCATTTGAGGGACGCTTCGCCTGTAAACAATTGGCCGCCCTGACCGGGCAGCAAGGGGGACTCCCCGTTTGGCTTTTCCGTGGCATAGGCCTTGAGAAGTTCCTCACACCGCGCCAAGCGCTCTTGCAAGTCCTGGTTAGGACGACGCCGCTTTCGAGCTGGGGCGGGGGTACTTGGGGTACAGGTGACATTGGCCTGCCCGCAGAGGGGGTGAGTATGGGATTTCTGGATTTGGATATGGGTCTGGATCTAGACCTGGATCTGGAGACGGGGTTCGGGGTTCGACTCCGAGCGGTTCTCGCTGGATAAACTCTGAGGAAGGGCTCGGGGGAAGGAGAGGGGGGAGCAGGCACATTGGCATTGGTCTCACCTTTACACAGTTGGCACAGGGAAACGTGCGGTCGCACTTGATCTTGCGATGCTGACACAGGACACAAGCGAGAATCCGAGTTGGCTTGGTGGAGGGGTTCAATGGTGACGGGTGATTACTCGATGCCTGATACCCGGCGAGTGCTCCGGGTGTGGACGCCGCCGACATTGTAGAATAAGAGTCCTCCTGCGAGTATGAAGACGACTGCGAGACAATGCGCGAACGGCCGGGTAGTCGATCGCCAGGCGTTGAACGCTCCATCCCCCCGTTTAACTTGCTATTCGCTTTCCCAGTCCGTGAACTGGCCACGCCACTGGACTGGGATGAAATCGAGTTGCGAGAGAAACTGGCTGGAGTTATGAGTGGCAACAGCTAATCTCCGCGCATCGATAGATATGCTCGGCGGGGAATGTGAAGAGGGGATGTTGTAGAATGTCTGGACCGGGAGGCGAAATGGCGAAGCGGAAGAAAGGAAAGGCCGTGGGCGGAATGGATGTAAAAATCGGCTCCCGAGGTGCCTCCGCCATTTGCAGTCCTGCTCAAAAGAAACCTCTAGTAAGCAGTAAAGGTGCCGGGCTGCCAACCCGGAAACATTTTATCCCTTTTCCACTCCACTGAAGCCGTCTCCAGGCTGGCTCTGCCGCTCTTGGTAAGCAATGCTGCGAAGAACAGAGGAAGCAGAGGCAGCCTGCGGTCAGCTGACTGGCCTGGCCATGACAAGTTTGCTACCGCTTTCCATACAGGCGGAAAGTAAATCGACCCGGTTCTCCGCTATGCCACCAGAACACGTGACCCAACTTGCTCTATCGACATTTTGAGTACGTGGCTGCCCTGCTACCCGCATGTACTTCCGCTAAGCAGCCAAACAACGGATCGTGTTACAGCCGGATTGTAATACGTATCTGACCTAACGGGGTACTTGTCTTACTCCGTCCTGCCCATAGCCCCACTAATGCAGACCATCGAAGCATGGCCGATGCAGGGCTTACTGTGTCCCGTATTTGTCAGCAGGCTTTTTGCCCTCAAGGGAAGCTTGGCACATGCGGATTCGCGTAGCGATTGATGCAGATACCTTTGCGCGACGTGGGCTGCTACCGGCTTACATTTTCAAAAACTGCAGTGTATCGCCGTCATAACCCCCCCCCCCCCCCCCCCTCTTTCACCCGGCAATTGGATCGCTAGCATGCTCACTTGACCCTGTCGTCTTGCTGGATGCAACCGGCACCGGCACAGGGACCAGAGCCCGGCGTTTTTGCTTTGTGACCGTACGTGCATGCCGCCGACTGTTGATATGCTTATGCCACTGGGCTTCATCCATCAGAGTGATGCGGCAAACCTCGCACTTTCGATTGAAGTTGCTGCTCCGCTTCTCTCTGCCTTTTATGTTTTCGGCAATGGTAGCGGTCAGTACCTCCCGTGCCGTATCTGACACTTCGATGGGTGCAGGCAACGTCAAGGCATCGACTGGTGCAGCACTGTCCGTGCGTCCAAGAAAAGTCGCCGCCAGCTTTACGCCCACCGCGGCGACATTCTCGTGCCATTTTTCCTTGTCTGTGCTGTCCACTAGGTAGAGGCGGTCCAGTGCGTCCTCATCAGCCAGCATCGAGATCGTTTTGTGCTTGATCCACCGCAGCTGGTGGCGAGAGTACCGTTGCGTCGCAAACGTCATGCTCTCTAAGCCTGCGGTCCGCAGCTTGTCAAGACGATCATGGGCGTCCTCGGCGGAACCTTCTGCCTTCCCACTTGAGCCTTTGGCCTCCTTCAGAGCAGACAAGTACGGCTCCATCTCCTTGAACCCAATAGACTGCCAGATACCCTTGGTACGGTCAACTATTATGCCACGATCACGGCATGACTCCAGAACACTATGCATCTCCTTGACCTCCTCCAGGAGGCCGCGGGAGAGCATGGTGTCGATGCGGGTCTTCAAACGTGTATTGAGCACATCGCGATCCGAATACACCCAAAACAGTAAGTAATTCGGGGATGTTGGTCCTGCTGCCTTTGTGGCATCCCCGGAATTCTGAATAGCAAGCTGCTTTTCAGACTTTTCCCGCTTTTGCTGGGCATAGATATCTGAAGCACGCTTTCCAGTTGTCAGGTAGATCTCCAACGAGCGCTGAATTTTCCGCCGGTCATTGGGATGCCAGTATGCGGCCATGGCGGGATCGACTTCCCGTAATTTTGCAAGTATGCCCTCCGTCGGCCCGTCCAATATTGGATGAGTGCTTCCACTGCCCGCGGTGGCGGCACCGCCGATCTGGCCGCTTGCATCCTCACCAAGAACCGGCTCATCCACAAGGTTTTTTTCGAATAGCAGTCCGTCGGTGTAATATTGTGACCCCCCGGCAACGATGGGTATCCGTCCACGGCTGCGAATTTCGCTAATGATCCGCGTGGCTTCCTGCTTGAAGCGTCCCACTTGCCATGGCTCCTCTTCGAGACCAATGACACCCAGCAGGTGGTGAGGCACACCCCGCTGTTCGGCCTCAGAAATCTTGTTCGTCGTGACCGGCAAGCCATGGTACAGCTGCATGGCGTCCGCATTGATTACTTCGCCATCAAACTGGCGCGCAAGTTCTACTGCGAACTACTTTCATCTTCTGTTAGCTATCGGCCCAAGCTGCCAAAAGGAAAGAGATGGCGCGTTGTACATCGGATTTTCCTGTCCCTGTAGAGCCTAGGACGACGAGCAGCGGCTCGATGGGCGGGCCTTGTTTCTCCTGGTACATGGCGGCGACATGTCGTGAAAATTGACGAGGTAGGTTGCGAAGCATAGGCGTATGCTGTGACAATAAAGAGAATCCTCCACACAGGCGCAGGCGCATTCTAGATATCTCTTTGGAAATTTCGACAGTCAGATTGGTACAGGTAGCTCCAGGAGCCGCATACACTAACTATACTAAGCAATACCGCTAAGGTTTTGCATAGTCACGTGGGACCCGCACATTTGGCCACATCGCAAGTTTAGCATTGAAGCCAGATCGTTCATAGTCAGCCAGGAAGCTTTACGCGCACCATAATTTTCCTCCTTAATCACCCCTTTCCACGTCGTTCCTTCAACACGTTTTCTCCTCCATTTGTCTTTTCAATTTTGGCAGTTCTCTAGTTTTGCTAGAGAGAAAGGGAGCTCCAGTTCTCCTTTCTATTCTATTCTCTCTTTCCTTACCTTTTCTTTCTTGGTACCGCGGACGCGACATCGCCAAAATGAGTAGCTGTGAGTTCCTCGGACCTGCGACTGCGCCTGGCCTTGTCGAGCAGGTGGCTTTATTGTTGCTATCGTCGTCCAATTGATGCATAGACTCGAGACTGACGCGATTCTTGTTCAATGCAGTACGCTTTCTCGATCTCGTCAAGCCCTTTGTGCCGTTCCTCCCCGAGGTTCAGCAGCCGGAGACAAAGGTTCCCTTCAACCAGAAGCTGATGTGGACGGGCCTGACGCTTCTGATCTTCCTGATCATGAGCCAGATGCCGCTGTATGGCATTGTCTCGTCCGACACGTCGGATCCGCTTTACTGGCTGCGCATGATGATGGCCAGTAACCGGGGTACTCTGATGGAGCTGGGTATCACGCCCATTATCTCGTCTGGCATGGTCTTCCAGCTTCTTGCTGGCACGCACATGATTGACGTCAACCTGGATCTCAAGTCCGACCGCGAGCTGTACCAGAGCGCCCAGAAGCTGTTTGCCGTCATTCTCTCCATCGGCACGGCTACCGTCTACGTGTTCACCGGACTCTACGGCCCGCCTTCGGATCTCGGTGCGGGCATTGTGTGCCTGCTGATCCTGCAGCTTGTCACGGCCGGCATGATTGTCATCCTCCTGGACGAGCTGCTGCAGAAGGGCTACGGCCTAGGGAGCGGCATCTCGCTCTTCATTGCTACCAACATCTGCGAGTCGATCATGTGGAAGGCCTTTTCGCCCACGAGCTACAACACGGGTCGTGGCCCCGAGTATGAGGGCGCCGTCATTGCGCTCTTCCACCTCCTGTTGACGTGGCCGAACAAGCAGCGGGCGCTGCAGGAGGCTTTCTACCGTCAGAACCTGCCGAATGTCATGAACCTGCTGGCCACGCTTGTTATCTTTGCCGCTGTCATCTACCTGCAGGGCTTCCGCGTCGACATCCCGGTCAAGTCGTCGCGCCAGCGTGGTGCTCGCGGCTCCTACCCGATCCGCCTCTTCTACACGTCCAACATGCCCATCATGCTGCAGTCGGCTCTCTCGTCGAACATCTTCCTCATCTCGCAGATGCTGTACTCACGGTTCTCGGAGAACCTGCTGGTGCAGCTGTTTGGTGTCTGGGAAGCCAAGGATGGCTCTGCGCAACTCTCGGCGACGTCGGGCCTTGTGTACTACATGTCGCCGCCCTTAAACTTTAAGGATGCGCTCTTGGACCCCATTCACACTGTTGTCTACATTGCGTACATGCTTACGGCCTGCGCGGTATTTTCCAAGACGTGGATTGAGGTGTCTGGCTCCAGCCCGCGTGATGTGGCGAAGCAGCTCAAGGACCAGGGCCTGGTTATGGCGGGCCATCGCGATCAGAGCATGTACAAGGAGCTAAAGCGTATCATTCCTACAGCTGCTGCTTTTGGCGGTGCTTGCATTGGTGCTCTCTCAGTGGCCAGCGACTTGCTGGGCGCTCTTGGCTCCGGGACGGGCACTCTTCTTGCTGTCACGTAAGTCATCGTCCATCGTGTCCACCTCATCTTCAGTTCTTAATACTAACGTGCATTTTCGCAGGATTATCTACGGCTACTTTGAGATTGCGGCTAAGGAGGGAGATCTCGGCGGCATGAAGGGGATGATCATGGGTTAAGCCAATTTTCGACACTCCCTTAGGACGGGGCCCGGCACCCTTGCTTTGCGTATGCAGCGTCAATGTTGCGTTTAGAGTGGGCCGATCGACATGTATGATAGTGCGTCCTCGGCAGAGGCGAGGCGCCGGGGAAAAGAAACCGCTCTGGCGTGCTCGCTCACGAAGTCTTGGGTCTCATCGGCGCAAGAATCTTCTATGATTACGGAGTAGAAAGCTTGATAACTTCCATATTTACATGGATGCAACTGTTTGTAGCTAGTCTCAAATGGCTACTTGTGTACGACGTCGTACGCGTACTGTTGGCTGCACGGCAGTGGTTTCACGGCCCCAGCAGATGTAAGACAGGCCCCCAACGCTGCATTCCTGTGGCTGCTGAGCGTCATATAAGGCAAGACAGGCGGTGGAATGGCCGACTGCAGGTGTACGGAGCAAAAGAATAGAAATGCGACTAGCGGTGATCCAGGGCCGGCTGCAATGATATGCAGCATGGAGTAGGGACTGGGGGGAATGCTGCCGACGCAGCATATTTTGCAGCTGGATCAACCGAGGGAGCCGGATTCGCTGGTGACAGGAATGGCCGATGCGAAGGAGGAAGAAAGGCTTATCTGGCTGATCGGGTCGATGGCTGGCGCCAACTCTGGGTGAGCGTCTTGGCCTACGGCGTACTGCCCCGTAAAGAACCGCGCATGCATCGGATGATTGCAGCGATGTTTGAACGGAAGATGACAAACATCATTGCCAAGCGGATGTCCGGTGCAGCTCGGCGCCAATTGGCTCACGCGGGCAAGCTACTGCCGGCACAAGGGTATGTAACGCGCCGGCCGTTGTCTGCCAAGAAAAGATCACAAGAGCGTTCTTTGCCCCAGCGGGCAGTTACGTACTCGCATACGACAATCGACATGGACAGGCAGAGCAAAATGAGGACGCATAACTGGAGGGTGCGCTAGAGTAGTTTTGGATAGCCCGCTTGTAGGCGTATTTGATTAGACAGGCAGCCTTAGTACTGTTGTGGGCGCAACAAGAGCACGCAACATCGTTCGGCTGCACGAGCGCACGGAGAACAGAGCGCAGGCGGGCAGTAAGATACGAATATTCGCTTCCCACGAGCACGGTCCCCGGACCGGCGGCTACATTGTACATGTGACGAGAAGGGGCGGCGAGTGTAGGAGCAGTCTGACAGTCTCTGCAGCGGGCTGCAGCGGGAATTGCCCTTCTTGGAAAGGCCTGCGGCATTAGCAGAGCACAGTACAATCCGGTACTACGCCGAGGCTGGGGGGAGGAGACCTGCAGCCGATGAACGGCGCAGGGAAATTTCCGTTGTGGGCCTGACAAGGCGGCGCAAGAACGAGCAGCAACAAGCAGTGGTTGGATTTGCTAAGCCGGCCCTGTTGGTTAGCTGCGGGCGATTGCGGTTGCGGGCGGCGAACGTCGTATCGGATATGTGGTATTTCTGTGTTTTGCTCTGGTCCTGCCTGGACGCTGCATGTGGCGGGCGAAGTACCGTATTCCTGCTCGATCGCTCGAGAGAGCTTCTGATGGGCAAAAGCACAAAAATTCCCCACTTCCATGCCATATGATATGCTATCTACCGCGCTGGGATTGAGCTAATCCTCCCTACGCCCCTCCGGCTCATTGCTCATGCTCGTAGGAGTTATCCGCCCAGACGACAGTTGTGTTGTCTGTTGCTTGTCTGTTTAGTTGTATCTGACTAGAGCCCCGGTGGGCCTAACAGCGCGTTGCCGCTTAATAGTTGGCCTTTCTCTAACCGCTGGTTTTTTTTAACCTATCTGTTTTCTTGCTTAAAACTCGACAGACCTGGCGGCCACTAGACGCCTTTTTGTCCTTTCCCATCCGCCGCCTCGCCTTGTTTGCTTCTGCTCCCGTCGCATGGGCTTTCTTCCGACCAGGCGCATATCCCCCTCTCCTCTTCCTTATCGCGAAACCGGCCGCAGCCGCGTGGGGTCAGCAGCATGGGGCCACCGTCATGTTCATGGCCGATATGGCGCGTGGACGATTTGACCGTCTGCTTCCAGCGAGAGTGCGTACTGCACAGTGCCCATGAGCTCTCCAAGGTGCTAACCCGGTCACCCTAGTTATCTCAAGACTCTCTTTCCCGCCATCATCATCTCCATCTCCTTCCTCGTTGTCCTGACACAGACCCTGTTGCGTGCCGCCAAGTTAAAACGGCCAGCGGACTACCAGGCGCTTCGGACCAGCCTCGACCACACCGCACTGCCTCTGCCCGAGGCAATTGACAGCGAAGATGAGACGGTGGCGGCTGCGACACACGGCCTGGCCGGCGAGGATGAGGACGAGGACGACGGCCTTTCGATCAACACCGGCCGCCACACGCTTGCGCGGACGACCACCAAGGGCTCTGTCGTCCAGGTCGACACCCCGGCTGGCCAGACCCTCTCCATTATTGTCGAGGCCGTGGCCATTGCCGGCCTGATTGCCGTGAGCGTCGTGGCGCTTGCCACCGGCGCGTACGGCGGCTCGCGCGACGGTGCTCCGGCGCCGGGCAAGGGCGTCCCTGCCGGTGTCGTCGGACTGCTCACCTGGACCTACGCCTTTGTGCTCGTCGCGCTTCGGCTCCTGCTCGGCAAGACGCAGTGGCGTATCCCACACCTCTGGAACCACACTGCCAGCATCTACGCGCTCCAATGGGCTTTTGATCTCCTCATCCTCCGCTCTGTCCTCATCCACCCCACCTCTCGTACTGTCCAGGTACTGGTCATTGTCGACTTTGGCCTGACCTCGCTGCTCTTCGCCATGATCCTCACCACCCGCAAGGGCAACAAGACGGTGCTTCTCGAGTGGGAGGACGGCGTGCCGCCGCCGCGAGAGAGTCTCTCCTCGCTCTTTTCCCACTTCACCTTCTCTTGGGTTGACCCGATCGTGTGGGAGGGCTACAAGAAGCCTCTCGAGATGGAGCGTGTGTGGAACCTGGACCCCAAGGACAAGGCTGCTGCCGTGCTTGCGCACTACCGCCAGATTCAGAAGCGGGCATCCCTGGCCATCCACCTGCTCCTCTACTTCAAGCGCAGCCTGGCCGTCCAGGCTGGCTGGGCCATTCTCTCGGGCATCTTCACCTTTGCGCCCACCATGCTGCTCAAGGCCATCCTCGAATACGTCGAGGACCCCAAGGGTGCGCCCGTCAACGTTCTCTGGCTGTACGTCATCCTCCTCCCCACCACGGACCTGGTCCGCGCCGTGGGCGACAACCGCGCCCTCTGGGTTGGCCGCAAGATCTGCATCAACATCCGCGCCATTCTCGTGGGCGAGATCTATGCCAAGGCCCTCCGCCGCAAGGCCGCCACCGGCAGCGATTCCGTCCTCGGCAGCGGCGCCAAGGATGCGGTTGACGCGGACACTAAGGGCTTGATCGCCTCCATCCGCGGTAAGCTAGGCCTGCAGCCCAAGAAGAAGAGCAGCGGCACCAACGGCGAGCCTGTCAATGGCACCAGCAAGAGCATCGCCGCCGCCGCCGCCGCCGTGACGGGCCAGGACGAGCAGGCCAACATGGGCACGATCATCAATCTCATGTCGGTCGACAGCTTCAAGGTCTCCGAGGTCACCGCTTATCTGCACTATCTCGTGGCTTCGGCGCCGACGCAGCTCATCGTCTCCGTTTGCCTGCTGTACCGCGTCATGGGCCTCAGCGCCATCCCCGGCTTCATCGTCATGGCGGCGCTTCTGCCCATTAACATTGCCTTTGCCAAGGGCTTCAACTCGACGCAGAAGAAGATTATGACCGCCACCGACAAGCGCATCCAGACCACCAACGAGGTGCTGCAGAACATCCGCATTGTCAAGTACTTTGCCTGGGAGCTTCGTTTCAGCAAGATCGTAGACGAGAAGCGCCGTGCCGAGCTGCTCGCTCTGCGCACCCGCTACACGATCTGGGCCTGCGCTGTCGCGATCTGGAACACGGTCCCCATCCTCATCACCTTCTTTTGCTTCCTCGTCTACACCGTCATTGAGAAGAAGCCGCTGTACCCCTCTGTCGCCTTCACGGCCATTTCCCTGTTCATGCTGCTCCGGTATCCGCTCGACCAGCTGGGCGACATGATTGCGCACGTCCAGGAGTCGCGGGTGTCGATTGACCGGATCGAAGAATTCCTGTCCGAGGAGGAGACTGAAAAGTTCACGCAACTTGGCGAGGACAACGTTGACGAGGCTACGGGCGAGCGTGTCATTGGCTTCCGCGACAATGCCAGCTTCATCTGGGGCGGCAAGGATGTCGTCGCCGAGGACGGCTCCATGGCCTTCCGCCTGCTGGACCTGGATCTGGACTTCCAGATTGGCAAGCTGAACGTAATCACCGGGCCCACGGGCTCTGGAAAGACATCTCTGCTGATGGCTCTTCTCGGCGAGATGACCCTACTCCATGGTCGTGTTTATCTGCCCGGTGGCCGCAGCCGCGAGGACATCCGGCCCGACCCGGAGACCGGCCTCGCCGAGTCGTGCGCGTACGTGGCGCAGCAGGCCTGGCTGGTCAACGGGACGATCAAGGAGAACATTCTCTTTTCCTCGCCTTTTGACAACCAGCGCTACCGCGACGTGATTGTGGCCTGTGCTCTGGAGCGCGACATCAACGAGACGCTCGACAACGGTGACGAGACGCTCGTGGGCGAAAAGGGCATCACGCTGTCGGGCGGCCAGAAGCAGCGCATTTCCCTCGCGCGCGCTCTGTACTCGAACTCGCGGCATCTGCTCCTGGACGACTGCCTGAGCGCAGTGGACTCGCACACGGCCCAATGGATCTTTATCAACTGCATTCGGGGACCATTGATGCGTGACCGCACCTGCATCCTGGTCACGCACAACGTGTCTCTCTGTGTGCCGCACTCGGACTACGCCGTCATCCTGAACAATGGCCGCGTCAGCGACCACGGCCCATCGGAGGACCTGATTGCCGCGGGCAAGTTTGGCGATGAGGTCCAGCAAAAGTCGCCTCCCGGATCGGCCACTATTTCGCGGATCCCGTCGCGCGTCCCGTCGAGCGTCGGGGACGAGGCGGAGAGTGAAGTCAACGGGACGCTCGTGGACAACGGCGGTGCCGCCGACCCGTCCCTGTCGACCGCCTCGGGCAACGGCACCAAGGCTAAGCAGGCGAAGAAACAGACCGTTCCGGAGGAGACCAAGTCGACCGGGGCGGTCAAGTGGCCGGTCATGAAGCTGTATCTCTCGTCTATGGGCCCTTGGTGGTTCTGGCTGGTGGCCGTCTTGGTCTTTTCCACGCAGCAGCTGAGCCTGGTCGCCTCCAATCTGTGGATCAAGCAGTGGGCGAACCAGTACACAGAGGAGAGCGTCAACGTCGGCGTGACTGTCTGGGACTCGACTGTGACCGTGGCTGTCGGTCTCGCACGGGGACCGTCGATCTTTGTCCGGTCCATGGCACAGCAGGCCCTGGCACCGGATGCGGCGTCGTATACCACTGCGATTCCGCAGACGTGGCTGTCCAACAACTCGACTGTCTACCAAGCAGACTCGGCGCTCGCAGCGGCCATGGACCCCCAGGTCAACGTGCACTACTATCTCCTGATTTTGGCCATCATTGGCATTCTCGGGTCCCTGCTTGCGTTCGTCCGAGACATTTGGATCTTCTTTGGCTCGCTGACGGCGTCGTGGAAGCTGCACAACAAGCTGATGCACGCCATGTCCTTTTCCAAGTTCAAGTTCTTTGACGTGACGCCGCTGGGCCAGATCATGAACCGGTTCAGCAAGGATCTCGAGGCCGTCGACCAGGAGGTGGCGCCCGTGGCGATCAGCGTCATGACTTGCGCTCTCGGTATCATCATCACGATTGCGCTGATTGGCATGGTGACACCAGCGTTCCTGATTGCAGGCTTTGTCATAACCGTGTTGTACGTCCTGCTTGGCAAGTTCTACCTGTGCGCGTCGCGTGACCTCAAGCGGCTCGAATCGGTCCAGCGCAGCCCGCTCTTCCAGCAGTTTGGTGAGACGCTGACGGGCGTGACGACGATCCGGGCGTATGGCGACGAGCGGCGTTTTGTGCGCGACAACCTGGCGCGCATCAACGCCCAGCTGCGCCCGTTCTACTACCTCTGGGCGGCTAACCGCTGGCTGTCGCTACGGACGGACCTTCTGGGCAACCTGGTGTCGTTCTTTGCGGGCGTGTTTGTGATCCTGAGCCTCGGCACAATCGACGCCGGCTCGGCAGGTATCTCGCTGAGCTATGCGATTGGCTTTGCCGAGAACATCCTGTGGCTGGTGCGGCTGTACGCGATGAACGAACAGAACATGAACTCGGTGGAGCGCATCAAGGAGTACCTCGACGTGGAGCAGGAGGCGCCGGCCGTGATTGAGGACAACCGGCCGGCGGCCGACTGGCCGAGCCAGGGCGCGGTCGAGTTTGTCGACTACACAACCCGGTACCGGGAAGACCTCGACCCCGTGCTGCGGCACCTGACGTTCCGCATCGCGCCCCACGAGAAGGTCGGCATCGTCGGCCGCACGGGCGCCGGCAAGAGCTCGCTGGCGCTGGCACTCTTCCGGGCGCTCGAGGCCGAGACCGGCAAGGTGCTCATTGACGGCATCGACATTGGGCAGATTGGGCTGCGCGACCTGCGCGAGGCAATTACGATTGTGCCGCAGGAGCCGACGCTGTTTATGGGCACGATCCGCAGCAACCTAGATCCGTTTGACGGCTACTCGGACGCGGATATTTTCGCGGCGCTGCGCCGCGTGCAGCTGATTGGGCCCGACGACCAGCTGCCCAACCGGACGTCTGCCGATGCGGCGGAAGGCAGCAGCCGAGCCAGCTCGCCGGTCTCGCCGACGTCGCCTACGAACAGGAACGTCTTTTTGGACCTGTCGTCGCCGGTCGCCGAGTCGGGCTCAAACCTGTCGCAGGGCCAGCGGCAGCTGCTCTGCCTGGCGCGGGCGATGCTCAAGAACCCGAGCGTGCTGCTGATGGACGAGGCAACGGCGTCGATTGACTATGCGACCGACGCCAAGATCCAGGACACCATCCGAGAGCTAACGTCGACCATCATCACGATTGCGCACCGTTTGCAAACGATTGCCGACTACGATAAGGTGCTGGTTCTGGACCGCGGCACGCTCGTCGAGTTTGGCCACCCGTGGCAGCTGATGAACAACGAGGACGGCGTCTTCCGGTCCATGTGCGACATGAGCGGCGACTACGAGACGCTAGCCAAGATTGCCAAGAAGGCCTTTGAGACAAAGGCGCCCGTCGACGTGGAGTAGCGCAGCGCGCGCAAAGAGTAGAATTCAAAAGGCGGAGAGCGACCGTAATAACTGTACATACCAGGCCGGATGACAGGGTTGGCTAGATTGCTTGTCGCTTCGTTTCCTTTGTCCAGGCGTTGTAGCGTATGGGCTGAATTAAGAGTGCTTTTGGCGGAACAGACCGTCTATATTTCTGTGACATCATACTGTAAACGAACTGTAAACAAAACTGGACAACAACCACCTGCACGCAGGCGTGCAAGATAAAAGAGAAGGAGACGAGCAAATCCAACTAAAGAGCCTGGCAGCCAAACCGAATGACAACGTTTTTTTCGCGGGTTTCCTGCATGAAAGTGCCCATATCCAACCTCTTCTATCCAAACCGTCGCTTTCTCACGTCTCAAACCGTCTCCTTGGGTGCCATAGCCGCAACCTCAGCCGCAACCGGAGCCGCAGCCGAAGTTGTCTCTTTAGGTCCAGCTTCGACCGCTGTTTCGTCCACAGCGTCCGAGGCCACTGGCTCAGCCGTCAGCTCAATCGGCTCAATCGGCTCAACCGTCTGCTCGACAGCTGGCTCCAGGACCTTTTCTTCCGCTTCTTCCTTGTCTTCTGCCTTTTCTTCCAGCTTCTCTTCCGGCGTCTCTTCCAGCTTCTCTTCCGGCGTCTCTTCCAGCTTCTCTTCCGGCGTCTCTTCCAGCTTCTCTTCCGGCGTCTCTTCCGGCTTCTCTGTCGGCTTCTCTGTCGGCTTCTCATCAGATGCCACCGGGGCATCGGCAACCACCTTTGCCTCGGCCGTCTCCTCCGTCTTGGCCTCTATCTCGGCCACAGACACGCTGTCGCTGAAGGGCACACTTAACACGTCGTCCTCGGGGCTGATGCTGAACAACGTCAGAGTCCTCGTGAAGCCGAGAGTCACAGGCGCTGAAGCGGTGGGCGCCGGCGCCACTGCTGCTACCGCCGCTGGCGCACGCCTTTGCGGACCGCGGGCTCGGCCCTTGCGTGCATCCAAAAGCGGCGCCTTCTCAGCAGGCGGTGCAGTCTCCTCGGTCGACACGGTTTCCTCCTTCTTCGGCGCCTGCGGCCCAATCTTGAGTTTCTTGTTTAGGTCCGACATGAAGCTGGCCTGCAGCTGAGCAATCTTGCCTCCCACCGGCCGGGCAGGCACTGCTGGCTTGGGCTTGTGCACGACTTCAGGAGCCTTGCCGACCACGGGTTGTTGCATGTGCTTTAAAGGACGCGCAGGCACCTGCGGCTTAGGCTTGTCCGGAACGGAAATGTGCTTCTCGGTTATTGGCTCTTCGATGGTGCTCGCAATCTTCGGCTTGGGCCGGTTGGGGGGGACCGGCAAGGTCTTCTCGGGGTCAGTAAGCTTCCTGACTGGCCTCTTCGGGATAGTCGGCTTAGAAGCGTCGGCCGGCGAAGGCACCTCCTCCTCCTGCGGCTGGGACACGGTGGTCTCCAGCTGCAGGCTCTCAGGAGCATCCTCCCAGACATCGCGGCTGGGGAAACGGGAGCCCATGGCCGGACGCCGGAGGGCACTGCTGCTGCTGCTGCCAGTAGGTGTCAATGTGCCGGTGCCTGCACCAGTAGCTATGTCCACGCCTGTCCCCTTGGCTTGGGGCCAAGCTGCCTGCTTGTGCGGCTTCCTGTTTTCCAGAAACGTGTCTGCGCCTCTGAGCTCTTTTTCGGCAAGCTCCTCCTGGCGTCTAGCAAAGGCCTGTGCAGGGGTCTCCCCCTCGCGGGCGGGTGCGGTTGCTGGCGTGGTGGTGTCTTCGGCCGGGATGTCAGGGGTTGAGACCTCGGTAGTGTGGTACGCGCTGCTCGGGGCGTCCTCCCAAATGTCGCGGCTGGGGAACCGGCCCGGGATTTCTTCGCCAGTGGCGGATTTAGGAAGCGAGCCCGGCTTCTCAGTCTTGTGATCGTCGCCTGTCGGGAACAGTGGCTCGTATTCTTCCTCCACTGCCTCCTCGGTTTCGTCCTTGCTCTTGTAGACGCTGGTCGGACGGCTGGTCGGACGGCTGATGGGTCGACCGGCTTCCTCGTAGGCGCTCAGGCGACGCTCATAAGCGACAGGCTCGACAGCCGGCTCCTGGTAGTAGACAGAGGGATCCTTGGCGACCTCGTCAGGGGCAAGAATGGGCGCTTCGTTTTCCGGATCAAAGTCAGCTTCGTCGTCGCTGAACATGACGCTCCTGCGGCGGTTGGGTTCATCAACGAAGATGGCAGTCGTATGCTCGTCGGTCGGCTGCGAGACAGAGATTTCTGGGCCCGTGGCAGATTGCTGGCTTCCGAAACTGCTAGACTTCTTGCCCTTGGGTGCGACGGATGCGGGGCGAGAGACTGTCTCCTCAATGGCCTGCCAGCCAACCTGTTCGCTGGGGGTGCTGGTAACGTCAAGGGTGCCTATAGAAACACGTTAGCTGCGGTATCGATCGGCCTGAAACGAGCGTCGCATAATAACGTCGCGCATTTGTCGCGCCCTCGCTACTTACTGGCACTGGCGCTCTCGTACACGCCCCGAGTCAATTCGTCGCTGGACTTGGAAAAGTCCTTTGCTCGATCGGAATGGTGCGATGTGCGCTCGAGCTTGGCCAGCTCCGGGTGCTTGCTGTAGTAGACCTTCTCCAGCTTGTCGGACGGAAGGATGCCGTGGCCGTGTAGCCCATAGCTACCGGGTGGCAGTTCGCCAAAGTTGCGCACACTAGCCTTGCCGGAGGACTTCTTCTTGGCCTGAGGCTCGCTGATCTCACCGGCCTGGGCAGGCGAAGGTGCCTGAACGTCGCCGGCGTTGGGGTACATCGGCACCTGGAGGCCGATCTCGGGAATGCCATGCTCGTCTTCCTCGAGGTCGTCTGACGAGACATCTTGGCTGGTAGTGCTTGCCTTCTTCTTCGAGGCCTGGGCATCGTCGCTGCTGGCAATGCCAATGCCAAAAGAGGCGGCCTTTTCGCTGTCGGTGTGCGTCACTGTGGCCACGCGGGCCTTGGCGCTCGAAGCCGGGAGCGAAGGCTTGGGAGCATGCAGTTTGAGGTCGCCTACAGTTCTGGTATGCTCCGGCGACGACGCCCGGGTGCTGCTAGCCTGAGATCTTGCGGAGCTCAACTCCTCGACAGCGGCGTATTCCAGGCCCTCCTGGCCGAGAGAAGGCAGCTCAACGGTGCCATGGTCCAGAGCCGCCTCGCCTGCCAGGGCGGAAAAGACCCGAGACGGGGTGCCGCCGGGGCTCTTGGATAGAGTCTCATTCAGCGGCGACGGAGCAAAGCGGTCCTTGTTCGGCGATAGCGACCGCTCGATGGCTCGGGGGATCGGTCGTGGCGGCACCTTGGGCGTGTCGGCTGACCGCTCAGGGCGCGGCGGCACGATAGGCTGTTGGGGGGCAGCAGCTTGCATTATGGATGTGTGCGAGGTGTCGATGTGTGTGGGGGGTAGAGCATGCGCCAGAGATATTTGTGGTAATTTGTGTCTGGGAAATGATTAGAGGCAAAGAAGAGAAGGAAGCAATGTCACTGGGAATCAAGAGGGGATGAGGTGGGAAAACGCATGGGACAAAGCAGAATGGGCGCTGGGGGACGACACCGTGAACAATGCGCCTGGACCATTCCAGTCAGATACATATCAAGGCACTCTAGAAAGATAAGACTAAGGTCAAGATGTCTGTCCGGGGCGGTGAAGACGCAAGGTGACCAGTGGCTGATAAGCACAGCAGCTGAGCAGTATCGGCCCTGGTTGTCACCGCCATCGTTTGTTTGGCACAGAGGCTGCCTGGTACGGCAATATGGCCATTGATCGAGGCAGCATCGAGATAGAGATGCAGCAGGCAGGCAGGCGCTCAGGCCAGACAGGACAAGGTGCAGGGCAGAGAAAGGAAGCCAGCAATTGGACTCGAAGAGCCCAAAAGACAGGTTACAGCGGAAGGAAACAAACGTTTTGCAGAGAGACTTTGTGCAGGGACAAGCATGACAGAATGTGTCATGCGGTGCGAACGGCGACGCAGGACTTACCCGGAGCGTCAATCAAAAGGCAATGGATGTTTTGTAGACCATGGAAGTCATTGACTGCGACAGAACCGCGCCAAATGGAAGAGAGGCTTGGGAAAATGCAGAGATAAAAACGAAGCCACAGACGGAAGGAAAGCTCAAGTATGCAGGAGCAAGTTCGAGGTGCAGGAAGCACTGTGGCAAGTGCGATGCACACAGTACGCCATGCGGCACCAGTGGCGGGGCGGCTTGGACAGGCCAGTCACGTTAATGGAGAAAGGCCATCAGGCGCTCGGCCTGGCAAATACCTCACTCGCTATTAGCTGGGCAGCCAGGTACTGCGCGGTAGGAGTACTTTGCGGTACTTTCTACTGCGGCAGAACAGATGGTGAGCGCTGTAGCAGCATGTAGCGCTACGAACTCCTCCCTAGAAAGGGCCTGAGTGGGGTTGCAATAGCGAGGGGGGGCCGTGTGAGAACTATTGGCAGCACCGTCCTGCAAAGCTTCGCCATCACGAACCGCCCAGGCCGAAATTTTCTGACCGTCTTTTTGGAGCAGCCATGGCAGTGCAGAAGCCAGGCTGATCGTAGAAACGGCTCTACTATACCTTCAGCCATCAGAGACCGTCATCACAGAGTACGCTCAAACATACTACTCGTTCCTGTCCGAGCAAAATACGTGACGATACTTAGCCACCAGATCGCAGGCTCGCAACTAATACGGTGCGCCTCCGCTGAATGGCGCGGCTGTTCTCCACCTTGTGACCTGCAAAAAGGCCATTCCAGAAGCTGGAGCTCGGCTTGAGTTTTTCTCGCCTTTCTCCACGCAGACTGCAGCCGGGATCTGCGAGGGAAAACAGAAGACGTTCGGTCGGCAGTCCTCGTCCTCGGCGCACTCATCGAAAGGAGGATATCTGTCGTATCTGGCACTGATCAGAATTCCGTACTCGTGTAGCCAATAATGGTGCTGACTATGCGATAAGCGGGGCTCCAACAAAGGGCTGAAAATGGAGCTGCAAACAGCAGGAAACTGACAGAATGGTCAAGCACGCCTTGGAACCGTTTTCACATAGTGTCTGCTCGTCAAAACCTCAAAAAATCAATCATCTGACTGCCGTGCTTTTCATATTCATTATTGTGAGAAATCCTGTTGCTAAGTGTCAAAACCCGCAATCCCCACATGTCCATCATTCCCACGATTTCATGACGTCTTGCCGTCGGCCACAAAAATCAACGAAATGCAAGCATGCATGACGAGAGGATCCCATATCCTCCCCGTCCCGATAGTCCGTCCTGCCAAATTTCACCGTGCAACTCTCACCAAAGGAAGACAGAAATTTTTTGGAAAAAAAAAACACAAAAAAAACACACATCAATACCGCATCAGATTGGCAAACATTGTAATCTTCTCCAGCTCGGCCTCGGCACCGCCCTGCATTTTCTGGTCCCTGGGTAGCCCCGCAATCACTTGTACCTGGATGACGTTGACACCGGTATGCAGGTTCACCTCATAGACCTTGCCGCCAGCTTCGGCCGGGTCCGCAGGGGCAGCCGCCAGAGGGGCTGACTGGCCCAGGGTCGCGCCGTTTGCAATCACGAATAGCTTGAACGAGCGCTGCTGCTGTTGCAGCGACGTTGCCAGGCTGATCACCAGCTGGTGCCGCCATTGGCCCTGTGGAATGTTTAACGTCACCGACCGTTGTGTCAGCTTGGGGTGTGGTGGCAGCCTAAGTTCGAACCGCGGTTCGCCCGTGTTGATCGTAGGATGCGTCCGCATTGCAAGGTTGGTGATGAGCGGCTCGCGTCCTGCCTCCCGGAACTTCAACTCAAGCGGGGGCCGGACGGGAGCTGTCGGGCCTGGTGTCGACGTCGCGCTTCCGTTAGTAAGAGGCGCTCCCGGCGTGCCATTAGCTTGTCCGATGGACCCAGCTGCCGGCGTGGACGCTCCGTTGGGTGTGGCTGCCGCTGACAAGCCGTTTATCCGCTGCGACGGCGTGGGAGATGCATGCGCAGACCCCTCCTGCTTCGCACCACCCGCGGCCGACGGACTCGCAGAGGCCCGGGAGGTGCTTCTCGTTTTGTCCGGCACCGTATTGAGAGCTCCGCTTTTCGAGCCCACCTCCGAAGGCGCCGACTCTCCGGTCCGAGGTGCTGGTGACACTGTCGATCCGCCTCGAAGGTTGGCGACATGAATGGTGATTTTCTTCGATACTGGTGCTGGCGTCTCTTGACCATGTGACATCTTAATCTTGATTTTTGGCTGCGGCGGGTCGGCCACCACCTCCCTTGCCTTCTTCACCTCATCCCGGAACATGACCTGTAACAACAAGAGTCAGTCACCTTGTCTTCTCTTGGTTTCAAAAGGCCACCTATCAGGTCCATACCTCGAGCTCCTTGGCCATGTTGGCAATCAGACTGCCATCCTCGTTGTAAAAGTATGCGTTTTCCCACAACAGGCTTGCCTTGTCCTCAAAGGCCGCCCAGCTCTTAAACTCGGTCACTCCCGAACGATCCGACCGGCTGCGGATGCCCTTAACAAGCTTTTGCAGCTTCTTTAACGACAAAGGGTCCTTGATCAGCTGGAAATAGTCCTTGAGGGACCGAGGTGGCAGGTTCAAAAACGGCTCGAAGTAGGCATAACCCTCGTCGCTGTCCCTGTTGTGAGCTGGTGCTGCAAAAAGGGGCGGGCTCTAAGGACTTACTCGTCATCGGTGCGTCGGATCACCTCCTCGACAACCTTCTCCTGTGCCTGCTGGAAAGAGAGACCCTTGTATGACACACCTTCATATTCATGGTCGGGCTTCGCGCTGACAGAGACTGCCCGCTCTGATGCCGATTTGGCTCGAACACGCTGCGACGCTTCCCTTGCGGTGGCCGTAGAGCTCTGCCTGCGCGAGACCGGCATCACCTCCTCCTCCTCCTCCTCCTCCTCCTCCTCTTCCTCTTCTTCGTCTGCATCCTCCTCCTCTTCTATTTCGGAGATGTTATTCTCCTGTTCCTGCTCCTCCTCATTGGCCTCGGCCTCGGCGGCCTTATCTTCTTCCACATTGGCGATTTCCGCTTCGGCTGGCGTGCCCTCTGCAAGTTCGTTTGGGATGGGGGTTGGAAGGGCCGAGTATCCGTGGATGAGCTTATACGCCGGATTGTTCTTGACCATAAAGTTGCTCGTGGCCTTCCGGATCCGTTCAGCGTCATCGTATGTATGCGACGATCGGGGATAAAAGTCTTTGGCATTCTGCACCATGCGCTTCACGTAGGATTCGAGTTCGGCGAGAGTTGCAAACTCGCCATTCTGCAGTTTTGCCTCGATCGTGCCAAGCGAAATGGGCATGCGGACAATCTTGTAGTAGTCATCGTTGCCTTCTTTAGGAAGGAGCTCCTCAAAATACTTGGCCACGCGGCGACCGCTGCGATTGCTGGTCAGCCTCCCAATGTCCAAGGTAAATGATCTGCTTCTGAAAGCCTACCTCTTGTCCCCTGTTCGCCGTATCTGTTCCAGAAACGTGAGTCCGACCTGGGTAGTCGTGTCTGCCGTTTCCTCTGCTTGGCTTGCATCCTGCGGCTTCATCTTGTCAGTCAGCGGACGAATGAGACAGACTGCTGCGTGATTGGTGGATGATGATTTTTTTTTCAGCTGATGCGGGCAATCGTGGGCCTAAAGCGCAACCGTCGCTTGCGCATGGCGACAAGGGCTGCGGCATCGAGCTACGATGGGCTGCATAGAGCTCCTCCGTAGCCCACCGGTCGCCCCTCGGTCCCCTAGCAGATAGACGCGCACCGCTGACAGTCGCATTCTCCATCCCGAACGCGCCGGGGGAAAAGGAGTTTGCGCTGCGTGCAGCAACACCGGCAAATCCACTGAGCACCATTTCGCGCACGATTCACAGGCGCCGAACGACTTACCACCGTAGTCTTCTGTCGCTTTGCAGCGCGATCCTCCCCGTCGCCTCCAGTTGACTTGCGCTTCGATTCCATGGCTTGATGCACCAGACCGGCGCAACCCCTAGTGCACCAAGACCGCTAGAGGTATCCGAAAAACAAATATTAATAAATTTTCAGACAATTGCCAAAACTGAGGTGTGTTGGAGATTGTGTCAATTAGGCCCAAAGGCGAGTAATGCGATGGAGGATTTGGGGTGCTTAGGGGACAGCAGCAGACGCGTTTTTTCAGAAACTGGCGAGGCAGCTGGCCATGTGGTCCGTGCACTACTCCAGGGGACTCACCAACTTGGGTTTTGCTTGGTATGCGCACAGCGTATTCGGTGTATTCCAGTGTAAGCCCACAAACACGTACTTTAGAGTTGAGAGGTACTGAGTAAAGAAGTGCATCACTCATTCCTGATAGATGATGACAGCCGCCCGTTTCCAACATGGCCTCCCTATGTCACGTGATTTCGGGCGGGTGATGACACAGCAGGGCGCCCCGCGCAGGCCTCGCGGGCCCGAGCTTTTCGTTTGTTTACTCTTGGGTGCTCCGAAACACGCAGCCTGCAAGCTAACTTTGCGGATTGGTTTTGCCCCTCAGTTCTTAATTGTTCTCTCTTTTTTTTCCCATCGTTTCCGCTTGCTTACCTTCTGGGGTTGATAGGCACCTCTGTCACACCCAACTTGCTCTGCTTCGAGCAGATTTCGGCTGGCAAGTGACTACTCCTGCTTTCTAGAGGTGCCCCTTTCTCCCTCGCTGTTGTATTTCTTCTCGTCCTCTTTGCGCCTAACTAACGCGCCTTTGAACAGTCGTCTTTGCCACACATCTCCAACGCTGCGAAACTTTTGGATCCGCGCGAATCGACACACCCCTGTACAGGATGTCGACACTCCACGAAATGCGGCAACTGGGCATCGATCCCTCCCGCCGGAACCCACGGCCACGTCCTATCAGGGAAGAGGAGAGAAAGGAACTCGAGCCCTTCTTGGAAAACATCCACTACTCCCAAAGGTTTGCTCTCTCGGTGCTCAGCGCAGTCAGGATGTGTTTTTGACAAGGCCTGCAGGTACTCGGACGATGAATATGAATATCGGCACGTGCTCCTACCGAAGCAGATGCTCAAGAAAATCCCGGACCAATACCTCGACCAAAGCAAAAAGACGCTGAAGTTGCTGTGGGAAGATGAGTGGCGATCGATGGGAATCACGCAGGTCCGTATACTGGATGCGTATAGCGGCGCCTATGGAACTCTGCTGACGAATGCAGAGTCTTGGGTGGGAGCACTACGAGGTCCATGAGCCGGAGCCACACATTTTGCTGTTTAAGTAAGTCAAGATGCCACGAGATATGGACCATGGAGGCGAATCATGTACTGACTCCAAGCCTTTGTCCCAGGCGACCAATCAACTACCAACCACCGGCAAATTGAACATCTCTTCGTGTGTTGGATGACAACAAGGCGAATTCTGCGGCAACCGTGCCCCCGAATCGACGATTTCTAAGCGGCCATATAACACTCGCATCCCCAATCACTCGGCAGCTACTGTCTCGTCTACGATCACGGCTCTCGATCACTGGCACTTTTTTGGGAACTGGCGAACATGTGACCACGGAATAGGGTGCCGGCGTAACGAGATGCGGCGAGGGGCAGGAGATGAGCTAACGGAGAGAAGGCGATGGACGCCTGTAACATTCGGGGGGGCACTGCGGTCGTTATACAAGATGGTTTCTTCCGGTTGGTGTTTCTTGGCTGCAGGGTTTCGTTCTGTTACTCGGGTTTGAGGAGTTCTGGATTGCAGTTCAATTTGTACGATTATTTTTGCAGAGCGTTATAAAATCGTGAACGGTGCGATATTCGTGCAAGTTGTTAGCCCGTATCACCAGGCCCAAGCCAGAAAGGGCAGGCAGTCGGCACGAACAGCCGACAGCCTCCCAGCTTCGCAAAGAAATCCCTGTCGCAGTTGGTTGCGTCTGGCCAATGAGCGCAAATTTGCTGGCCAAGATCTGGCCTGACCGGACTTCTAGCGCAGGGGTGGCTAGCCACCAACCATACCATTAACTCTTGGCGCATCTGCTGATTCTATCTTTCAAAGTGAACACATTGTCGTTATGGCTCTTTCTAGCCACAGTCGCCACGTTTAAGGGAGGAACCACCGGCCCCGGGTAATGACGCTGCTCTGTTTTTGCAACGGTGGCCAGACGGCATTGCTTACAAACTCTCATCCGCTCGTCAACTTTTAGTGGGGCCGCGTTCCTGTCTTGATTTTACCTTTAAGCAATCCTACCCGTCGACCGCATCGCTAGCAGCTCAGCATATTGGTATCCTATAGCCGGCAGTGATTTCTTATCTGGAGGTAGGTAAGCAGCGAGAGCCACAGACAGTTGGAAGATGCTCCGTTCCCGGACGCCAGGTGCTAACTATCCATGTTACAGCAACGGGGGACATCTGCAGCATCCCAAGTTTCAGACGGACTGGAAACACCCACCCCTCTCTCGATACTCCTTTCCTCTAATACAGCCTGCACGAGCTCCTCCTGATCTTCGCTGGGATTCCTCTGCGAAGCTGCGCTGCTACTGGGCCGCCCTACGTTTCCTACATCGCTCCTTATGTTCCAGACAACGCGATAGAAAACGCCTCCCGAGCCATTGTCGCCCTCCGTTTCGGTCTATCTTCCCTCCTTCCTTCTGCGGGAAGAGAAGACGAAGCCATGAAGCCGGCTTCCAAGTTTCTACATTATCTTCACATCATTGCTCTTTGGAGTCCTGTGAGCCTGTGTCAGAGTTCTGAAGATGTCTGCGTGGTACGCTATCTGCCAAAGCCTTTCTCTTTCCACGTTCACAATTTACCCCTCTTTCTCTCATTCTCCGGTGTCTTGTTTCTTGCAATATCTTTCCATCGCTACCCTCCTTTTAGCCGCTGGCGTTTCTGGCAGCTCTGCAACAACCGTACGGTCTAAATACCACTCTCCCAGATCTAACAATTCCTACTATCAGATCTCACCAAAGACCATCGTCTCAGACGCATGCGCCTCCTACTCGACTCTCGAGAGACTCAACGACCGCGTTGGTCCAGCCGTGTCCGATCTAACCAAGACCACCGACTTCTTCAGCTACTACCGAGTCAACCTCTTCCACAAAACATGTCCTTTCTGGGACGATGAAAACGGCATGTGCGGCAACATTGCCTGTGCTGTGCAGACGCTGGACAACGAAGAGGACATTCCGACAGTGTGGCGGGCCAGTGAACTCGGCAAGCTCGAAGGGCCAAAAGCGCAGCATCCAGGGAAGCTGGTCCAGAAGGAACGGCCGCTAGATCCGCTGCGGGGTGGCTTGGGCGAGCACGTGGGCGAGAGCTGCGTGGTCGAGTATGACGATGAATGTGACGAACGCGACTACTGTGTTCCCGAGGACGAGAGTGCCTCATCCAAGGGGGACTATGTGAGCCTGCTGCAGAACCCGGAGCGGTTCACGGGCTATGCGGGAGACGGTGCCAAACAGGTATGGGAGGCCATCTACCGCGAAAACTGTTTCCAAAAGAGCTCGTTCCCGCACTCGGCACAGCTGGGGTCAGGGCCGCCAGCAAAGGGGCCGGCTGTGTTGGATTTCCAGTCAGTGCTTGAAGCCGCGGGTCGGCAGCAGGCATTGGAGCAGCAGCGACAGCTGGTGCCGAGCACGCCGTTTGTGGTCGCGACGGGCCTCGAGGCGCAGGACGAATGTATTGAGAAGCGCGTGTTTTACCGGCTCATGTCAGGCATGCACGCATCCATCAGCACGCATCTCTGCTGGGACTTTCTCAACCAGACGACCGGCGAGTGGACGCCGAACATGGGCTGTTATGTCAACCGATTGCACAAGTTCCCGGACCGCATCAGCAACCTATACTTCAACTACGCCGTCGTGACGCGGGCGATTGCCAAACTGGGACCGCACTTGTCGTCCTACACCTTTTGCACGGGCGACTCGGACCAAGACCGGGCGACGCGCAACAAGGTGCTGGCCGTGACGGAAAAGGCGTCCAGCGTGCCGCAGATCTTTGACGAGTCGTTAATGTTCAAGAACGGCGAGGGACCGTCGCTGAAAGAGGACTTCCGCAATCGCTTCCGCAACGTAAGCCGGCTGATGGATTGCGTTGGCTGCGACAAGTGCCGGCTATGGGGCAAGCTGCAGACAGCAGGGTACGGCACGGCGATGAAGGTGCTTTTCGAGGTGGACAACGATGGCAAGGTGCCGCCGCTGCAGCGCACGGAGCTTGTGGCTCTGTTCAACACGTATGCACGGCTCAGCAGCTCCCTGAACGCAATTCAAAAGTTCCGCGCCATGGTTGCCGCAGAGGAGCTGTCGGTGGCGGCGCATGGCGCCGACGCCGAGGAGCTGGTGCACCTGTCTGACCGGGTGCGAAAGCCGCATAATGTCGTGCCGAAGAAGCCGCATACGCTCCCGCTTGCCGCCAGCACCAGCGATGCCGACGAAGAACATGAGCAGCGGCCGGAGCCGCGAATTCCGTCGATAAAGGAGAGCTTCGATGATGAGATGAGGCAGGTGATGGTCGCACTGCGGTTTCTCTCCGGACGATGGATCGCTTTTCCCGGGATGATGTAAGCTCGTTATCGCTGCTCCGCTCACCGGCATTTGGCCGTTTCATTGCTGACAATTTCAGGTGGCATATCATCACGACGGAGCTTTTGCGCCTGTGGCAGTCATTCATCGGGCTACCGGTGCGGCCACGGTCGTGGGGCTTTGAGCGGCCCAACCTGGACGAGCTATGAGTGGTGCTGCGGCGCGATCGAGACTATTTTGCATGGGTTAGGTGTTCAGAATGAATGTGTCTTTTGCTGGGAGTACATAGGAGTCGGCGATCAGGCGTGCGTGCATATGTTTCGGGTTCAGGATTACGCATCACCATACATTTATGGAAGTTTGGCGAAAGATTTGTTTCTCATCCCTTTTTTGCGCACTGCTGTGGGCAGAATAGAACATGTATACAGAGTATATTACAGGGCTTGCCGCCGCTACAGCCCCAGGAGTTTGTTGCATACACCACGGCCGCCTGCAGCCGTGCGGGCTCTTATGGCACGCCGCTCGCTGGACGCCAGCGGAATGTCTGTGATGACGTTTCCGATCTTGGCCTTGACGGTGTCAATGCAGATGTTCAGTGGCTTCCCGTCACGCCTCCACGCTGTATATGGCTGCTCGGTCGACGCCGTCCAGGTGTTGATGTTTTCTGCTAGCGTCCAGGCAATGGAGACATGGAAGGAAGTGGCGACACCTTGGCTATCGGGCTTGCGTTCATTGGTCCTGTATAGAATTGGCTGTCCCACTGCCGCGACCTCGTCGTTGCACCGCATCAGCAAAGAGACAAGCGGCCGATTAAGGGAGGCTTTGCCATCCATGACGGCTACTCGCAACACGAGAAAGGCGCGCTGCGAGTCGGGGCTGCGGAACCAGTCGAGGCTGCAGAATTCCACATGGAAGCTGGAAAAGTGACACACGTCAGCTACGAATATCACGGTGTGGAATACAGACATACGGCGTGACACGCGCCGCCGACACGGACGCTACCAGGCGGCTGAGAAAGTATGATTTTTCAGCCGTCTGCAGCACAAATGGTCGAGACAGGCTGATGTGCAACGGAAGCGGTGCACCGAGGTCGCTGGTCAGTAAGCTGTGGACAGCGGCCGTGCCAGAAAGTCCGACATTTACGGCCGTCAGCAGGGCAGCAAGCGAGGCATGTTCCGATGAAGTGGGAATCCCTGAGACGATGACAGCCATCAGCAAGACACACATACTCTTTCACCAAGCTGGCTGGCAGGCCGACAGCACCTACACTCAATGTAGATGTGGCTGGGCCACTGGCCGGCGACGTGGGGAATGGCCCGGGTGCGGCCGTGGTGCAAGCTGGGGCAGTCTGCCGTGCTCTTGCGCACATTGGTGGAGTAAATGTCGTGGAAGGCGCGGGGCAGAGGAGGAAGGGCTGCAGCTGGTTGTGTTGACGGCCGGGGCGATGCGGCAGCCATCATGGTGGACTGTCCTGCCGTGCTGGCCGCCCTGTGTCCAACCTCGCCCTCGTCCTTGCCCTCGTCCTCGTCCGATGATGAATAGTCAACTAGGTCGGACATCCTCGGCCGCGGTCGGTATCAAAAAACCCGGTTGGCTTGGGAAGTTTCCCAATTAAATTTCACGTGACTTTTCCTCATGTACAAGCTCGGCACAACGACGTAATGGGTGGGGCCAGCGAGAACGTTTAAAAAAAAAGTTTCTTAGCTTTTGCCATAGCCAACAAGGGCGGGTTAAATATGAAACGCGTAAGCGGCTGATGTACTCGGCAGCGACCCAGACATCGCGGCCAAGGAAGCTGCGTGGCTGCGCAGCTTTCTCTTTCTCGTACTCGTAGATTAAAGCCACCAATCTTCGTCTCCACTTGGCAGGAGAAATGCCGGTAGCGCACTCGTACATGCTCCTTCCTGTTCGCCCTCTGTCGGTTTTCCACTTTTCGCAGACCTTTCGCATCACCCTACCTGGCCTGTTATCATTGGTGCTGGCGATATCGTCTCATCCATCAATGTCGTATTTGGCGCAGCAGAAGGCACATGCGGCGTATCTGCACGAGGCAACTCACCGCTTCCTACAGCCAGCAACGCCCAACGGCGTCGTATCTGCACATGCAGCCACCCGCGTGCATTCTGCGCCTTGCTCCGTTCCGAAATCTCTTGGGACAAGATGTCACTCCGTACTCGCACCTGTTCTATATTTGCAGAGTTATAACCCGTAGACAGCCCAACCGGGCTCGTATTTGACCAGCCGTCTCTCGTTCTTTCCCTCTTCGACCGATCAACGCCCCCCACCACTTTTTTGCTACTTTTGCCCTCTCTACGTCAACTGTTTCCACTCGCAGCGACTCGACTTGCACGCTCTTGTCCCTCAGCTATTATTCCTGTTTTGCTATCGCACGCTGCCTCGGGCTTCTGTGACACGGCGAAAACCACGCGGCGTGGCGCATTCAGAGAACGGCATCTACGTATTTAACACACTCGCCTTACGGCGGAGCTAACGAACACCTGCCATTAGGCTCTGGTGGGCACGCGCAACGTTTTTTTTGGTCCAAAGGCCCAGCAAGCGATTACACCAGTCGAACAGACGACAAATCGAGATGCTGTACAGTCGGCATGGTCGGGAGGACAAAGAATGGGTCAGTCGGCGCTTTTCTTTTGTACGCTTCCTCTCCTTTGACTTTGCCACCAGCGCAACAGCGCGCCGAGATGTCAAAGACGTCTAGTAGCTCTCTTGGCCATGGCCTGTGCTAAAGCCCACGCGGACCCGGGTTGCTGAAGTCAGGGCCCCCGCCTGTGAGTACGAGGATTGGCGTCCATCGGGGGAGGCGCAAGAACGGCTTGCGTCACCGTTGATGGGCCGCCATGCAGGCACCTGCGCTGCCTAGTCCCCGCTAGCCTCCTGGCGGCTGGGAGCTTTCTGTAGGATGACGCGCGGGAGACGGAAAGAGACCAAACCGTTCCGGACTGCCCGATTTGCATAGCTTACTCACCTTTTCGAACTGTTCTTTTAATATGCCAATCCCGTCCCGGTCACCTGTCATGATTTGTGTCCGCTTCCTGATTCTTTTTCTCCCATCATTCTCTGGCTGATTCCCTCCTGCTGTACAGGCTAAACGGTATATTCTCGACCCATTGACAGCACCTGAACCACACCAATTGGACGGCCCAGGTACTTCATTTTTCAACCCCCGCCGCTCTCTGTCCCTCAGCAGACCCAGAGACGGACCTGCCAGCCGCCATCAACGCCACATCAGCAACCCGGAGCCTCCCCGCTTGGACGACAGGTCGAACATTACACGTATTTTCCGGCAGCCCCAGCCCACTTCACAGGGACGACGGCGCTCTGTGTCGACTAATACGCCAATATCAGTGCCAGCAGCAGCACCAGCAAAATCAGCTACCCCGGCTCTGGCCAAGGAGAGTCGAAAGGTGCAAAAGGTACAAAAGTCACAGAAAGCGCAAATCGCCCCTCCACCAAAAGACGTACCCGTGTCTCGGGACTCGAGCTCGTGTACAACCGCTAGATCCGGCCGAAAACCGCCACAAACCCACCGCACGCAAGGAACATCAGATTCCGCAACCGCGGTTCTCGCCGAGAGAACGAGCAACGCCATCAACAGAGTCGCCCCCTCGCTGGCCACCACCAAGCTATCACAAAGCTCATCCAACCGTACTTTGCGGAGAGTTACTTCGTTTGTGCCACGCAAAATGAACACCGTGGAGACGAACCCCTTCAGGCACGGGCATGAGCGCGCCGCCTCTCGCTCGTCCACTGGCGCATCTCGTGCACCGTCCCATTCGTCCTCCCGCTCGCTCGACAGCAAACACAGCCCCGGCCAACACCACCACCACCACCCGCCAAAGTACAGCTCACGCCGCCGCGGGCAGCCCATGGCCGACACCATCGACTCGCTCGACAAGACTGGGTTCGGCGGTGCCTATCATCACGGCGGGCCATATGACGCAACCCTTGCCTCTGTCAATGCCAACAAAAAGTACGCGCCCATGGAGGCCGTCAAGGACTCCAATATTGAAGCTCTGAAAGCCACGCCACGCGAGTACATTGTCGACTCACTCCAGAAGCATGTTCCCCTACAGGGCACGGGGATCATCCCCCCGGGCATGCCGGACATGCGCGGCAACATTATGAACTACGAGGAGGGTGCGGACCTGATGCGTGAGCCAGATGCAGGAGGCGGTGCATACAAGCGCTGGGACTTTGTCGTGAGTACCTCTCCCTCCAGTCACAGTATCTTACGCGAACACAACTGACAGCGCCAGCAATACTCTCCCGATGATCTCAAGGGCAAGGGCGAGCCGTCTTTTACGATTGAGCGCACCCTCAAGCACTCAGTGACGCCACACAAACACAGCGCCTCGTTCACCTACGGCGCCAACGGCATGCCCAATTCGTTTGAGATGCAGGACCAGCACCGACCACTGCTGACGCCAGCCAAGGGTGCCAGCGAGTCCATTCGTCGCCAGAGCTTCAGCAGCACCACGACAGGGACTTCTACACTGGGACCGCCCGTGTCTGGCCTGTCTGCCCGGCCAGGCTCGTCCTCGGGTGTGCAAGGTAGCAGCAGCGGTTATGCCGCTCATACCGGCTTGCAGCGGAACGCTAGCACCGGTCACCGGATCACGGATGGGCTGAAGCGCCGGCTTGGCAGCTTGCGGCGAAAGCACGATTAGAGGAGTAAATGTGGAAAGATGTACGGAGTAAATGTATGTGGCTTGGGATGTTTATCATCACGCACCTCTTTGTGTTTTCTGGATTTGTCTACTTTCTGAGTTTTTGCATTATTCTCTTCATCTAGATCGACAGGGTGCTTTTACATACTTTGTTTTGCTTGGATAGTCATGTGAACATTCAGAATTGGCACAGGACCAGACTATCGGCCCAGACTTGTCCCATCCGGAAGGCACGCAAAGACTCCGGTGGCTCCAGGTGGCTAATGCACAAAAATGGCCCGTGCGGCAAGCTGGTCATCTTCCCCGCGACCAGCCGTTGCCCCTAGCAAGAGCTCCGCCTGATTCTGGATTTTGCCACCACTGCGAAACAGCTGACGAGCGGCCGCAGCGAGTAGTCGTGGCCGACCAGACCTTCTTTTGACTGTTTCTTGCGACGATAGTTTTGGCTCATTCACAGCCTCACAGCCTTGCAGCGATGTCGCTGGTGCCATTCCATCCTCAGGAAGGGCGTGAAATCGTCCTGTAAGGAGAAGTCGACCAAATTCTGCGAATCCGTCACAGCCTCACAGCTTGTTGAATTCTGGATGCTGAACGGAACTGACTTAACACACAGCCGCCATCGAAATGCCATTGTCGTGCGCGAGCTATCGTCCCAACGACTCGAGATCCGTGGCCTCGACGAGTGTCCGACCTGCCACCGGCCGCTGCGGTCGCCATCGCCAACGCGATCGCCGTTTGGCCCGGACGGCGACGGCGACTATGCCCATCGACACGAGGGCTATGTCGATCCCAACTACTTTCGTATGCTGCGTGCTAGCCACCACCGCGTGAGCGACGGTTCTTCCAGCCCTCTGCAGCGCTTCTTTGAACCCCTTGTCAGCCGCACTGTCGGTGGCATCGGCAGCGCTGTGAGCGTATCCTCGGCGGACGAAGACGGTCTCAACACGACAGGGGCAGCGGGTGACACCGACGGCGATGGCGACGGTGCTGCGGACTCTGGTCCTATTGGCAAGGACGCTTTCAGTCAGCACTATTTCAAGTCCTTTTTCGTCGAGGAGCGCGAGCTTGGCCGCGGCGGTAAGGGCGTGGTGCTGCTCGTGCGCCACGAGATTGACGGCCTGCAGCTGGGGCACTTTGCCTGTAAGCGCGTGCCCGTTGGAGATGACCATGCCTGGCTCAAGAAAGGTCTGTTTCTGTCCGACTGTTTCTGCCCGACGATTTGTACTGACCGTCAGCCCTCGTCGAGGTCGAGCTGCTGGCTAAGCTCTCCCATCCAAATCTCGTCTCGTACCGTCACGTCTGGCTCGAGAACGTTCAGCTGAACCGGTTTGGTCCTAGCGTCGCCTGTGCCTTCATTCTTCAGCAGTACTGCAATGGCGGGGACTTGCAAAATTATGTCCTCGGCGAGCAGCCCAAGGAGGCGACCAAGGAGGAGCTCAAGGCTCAAATACGGCGACGGTCCAAGGGCCAGGCGGACCGACCACCAAATCCCTTTGCTCCGTCTCCAAAGGCGGGACGCCGGCAGTTGCAGTTTGACGAGATCTACTCCCTCTTCCGCGACATCACCTCGGGTTTGGCATACCTCCACGCCTCCAACTACATCCACCGCGATCTCAAGCCCAGCAATTGCTTGTTGCATCGGGAGGGCCGCAACCTCGCCTGTCTCATCAGCGACTTTGGCGAGGTCCAGCCAGAGAACGTAGCCCGCAGCTCTACCGGCACTACTGGAACCATCTCGTATTGCGCGCCCGAGGTGCTGCAGCGAGGCCCCGATGGCCGGTATGGCAATTTCACCACTAAATCGGACATTTTTTCCCTTGGCATGATCCTGCACTTTTTGTGTTTTGGCGGTCTGCCATACCGCAGTGCCAACTCGCTCCACGAAGAGCTCGAGGATGTTGCCCAGCTGCGTGCCGAGATTTGCGACTGGAGGGGCTTCCACTTTGAGCGCCGTGAGCGGCCCGACCTGCCTTCAAAGCTGTACCAGCTGCTCAACAAGATGCTGGACGTCAACCCAGCCCAGCGGCCGAGTGCCAGCGAAGTCCTGCTCTTTATGCGGACGACCGAGCTGGGCATGGACGGCTACGCCCGCAGCACGACTCCGACAATGAGCCCGGCGATGGGCATGGCTACCCGGCGACTTCAGTCTTTTGACGCGGCCGTGCCTTCGGGCACGCCGGTGCCAGGTTTGTTCTCTCTCTGTCTCTCTGTCTCTTTTCTTGTTTCCCCGTTGCTAATGTACGGCAGACCCCGTGAAACAAGCCAAGCCAGACGATCTCCGTTCGCTCACTACTTTGGTGGATGAGCTGGACGAGTTCGCCGTTGAAGACGCAGACGATGCATCGTCGCCAATGCTGACAGCTCCGACCAGCCTTCCTTTTGCGTTGATACGCAACCACGAGAACAGTCGCAGCAAGTCTCCCGAACTTGGCGCTTTGACAACCAGGAAAACTAGGAGCGCCAACGCGGCAGATCCACAGTTACCAGGTGCGTCAAAGGCGTCACCGTCACAGCCCGGCACCACACCGCTTCTCATGCCACCACCGAGCAGCTTTTTGGGCGAGGTGCAACACCGAATGCGGGTGGCGCTGCACCACGCGCTGGTCTTTGCACATCAGCATACCGAATCGTTGGCCTTTTCCTTCCGCACCACGCTCTTCCTCGTCAAAATGATCGCGCTTTCAAGGGCCTGCTGGCCGTTCACCGCCCAATGGGCCATTGGAGCACCGCTCATGGTAGTTGCCGCCCTGGACTTGGGACTTCCCATACGCGAGAGCCCAAATATGTCGCCACAGTATCAGCTTCAGCTAGAGCGCCCCCGGAACTCCATGTTTTGGGTGTGGAACTGGCGCATCAGCATGCTGCTGCTCGCCCTCCACACTGCTGTCCTGTGGATGGCCTCTCGCTCCGATGTCCTTTGCCCAGGTAGTCACAAGACGTGGAAGGAGTGGTGAAAGTATCGCGAGAGGGCTCAAGGACTTGGCACAAGGTACAAGCTTGCCTAAGTTGCGGTTCCAGGCGACAATGTTCTCGACGTTGTTGGTACGCCGTGGAGATGTATGGAGTTCGGTGCCACCGAGAGCAAGTGTGAAAATGTCTTATGAGCAGTGCCCGTCAGAGCATGCGTTTTCTTTCTCTGTTTTCTGTTTTCTGTTTGGGAATGTTTCGGCGACGGTGGGCAGGACATTTGCGGGTGATTTTCTCTTTGAAAAACCTGGACAAGTAATACTGGATATGGAATTGGGCAGCAACGGACGCTAAATTGTTGGGCAGTTGTCTTTTTTTTTTATTGCGTCTAGTTGGGGTGGGCTGTGTTGTGATAGGTATGATTACGAGTGCAAACGTCTGTCCTTACTGTACACTTTTTATCCATTTCACTCCGTGTCTGAACTTGACCAACCTGTCGGGCGCTGTTGCAAAATCCATGCGACTTTCGGGTGTCGTCGGCTTCCACGGGCTTCGGTTTCGGCTTCTACGGTATAGCCCCGCTGCCCGAGCAAACCCTTTATTACACCGTTCTGTTTCGAAACACGGCCCGGGGTAGCTACGAGTATGGCGATCAGTGGGGAACCCGCTAAAATTGGAAGACTGCCGGACGTTTTTCTGGCCGTTTATTCTCTCTCTCTGGTCCTCTGCCGATGCGACATTACTCGCACAAACGTGCCATTTTCCACCCGCCTGTCTCGGGACAAGACCTGATGAAACTCCATAGGGAAAGATTGTCCACGACTGCATTGCGACGTGAGCAGGTCGTGAGATTAGCTACCAGGCCCGACTTTGCCGATGCGGTCCTTTGAATACGGAACCGTACTTTTTGGCGTCTCCAATGAGACATCTATTCATACGTGATTACTTATACACTAAACTCCATGACAAAAGACGAAAAGCAAGCGGGCAAAAGAAGATGGGTATCACAAATACAGGGGCGCAGAGGGGCTCTCCAACGGCCGATGGTGCCGCGTGATCAGGCCATGTCGCGGTCGTGGAGCATCTGCCACTTGTCGTGGGCCGTGTTGATATGCCGGCGCAGGTCGCCGACCGTGTCGTAGGTCGTGGCTAGACCGGTGGATGTGCAGAGGACGCAGCCAAAGCCGCCGCCGCCCTCGCAGTGGCTCTTGGCCAAGAAGCGCGGCGTCAGGCTGAAGCCATCCTTGAGCGCGACGGCGGCGGGGCTGGTGTAGCGGGAGCGTCCGGCGGTGCTGACTGTGCTGACTGTGCTGGTCGTGCTGGCAGCACTGCTGATGCTGGCAAGGCTGGCAATGCTGCTGCTCCGGTGGACGTGTCGCTGGTCGCCACCGGCAGTAAGCATAGTGGTCACAGTGGCGGTACTGTGCTGTGATCGTTCTTGCCAGCGGTAGCCACAGCGGCATTTGCGCTCAGAGGGGACAGGCCTGCACAGGTCGACCTGGAGGGCCAAAGCCTCGGAACAAAAGATATGGAAGACGCTGTTCTTGGGACGGACACCTCGGGCCGCCTTGGGGGTCGTGCCAGCCAGCTCGGGCAGCGCTGCCATGGGCGGGGCAGAGTCGGACGAGGTGGCGGTTAGCGGGGGGGAGGGCGGCTCAGACTGGAAGACGAGCGGGCTGGAGAGGACCGACCAGGTGGTCGTCATGGCGTCGTCATCTGGAGGGACCAGCCAGCGGGTAGAAGGGCGTGCTTGGTGAGCGGTCGGGAGAATGAGGCGAAGGGTGTGCTTAGGGACTAGAGGGCGGCGCGTCGGGGGCGATTGCAGAGGCTGCAGTGATTGGGCGGACTGGGGAGACGGCTGCAGCGTGTGGGACGGATGAGGAGAATACGTATGCGGCGGCGGGCGCGAGGGCGCACGGCACTTGGGCACGGGCAGCGTGTCGGGCAGGCCGGAGCGGTAGGCAGCCATGCGGATGTACTGCGCGGCCAGAGCGGCGAGGGCGGCTAGCCGGGCCGTCTCACAGGCCTGCAGGATGACGTTGATGTCGAGCGGACTGGTGACGGCGCGCGTGGCAGCACGCAGGATGGTGACCTGGTCGTGGAGGAGGCTCTGCTGGGCAGCTAGGGCTCGTCGACAGTGGTCTGGGGGAGTCAGCGGGGAGGCGGAGACGAAGAGGCCACACAGCCAGACGACTTACCGTCGCCGTCCGCATAGTCGGATCCCAGCAGGGCCAAGCCAATGGCAAACGCCTCGCGGACTTGGACGCCCATGGCGAGCGAGGCGGTGAGGGCGCAGGGCGCCGTGGCGGGCGCCGGACCGCGCGAGTCGACGGCGCCTTCGGGACGGCGGTAATGGTTCTGGTAGCCGCGTCGACGGCGCCACTGGGCGTAGAGGGCCAGGCAGCACGCAAAGGAGGCCGACAGGTCGTCAATGCAAACGACCACAGTGTCAGTGGTGGCGCCCATGGTGGATGTGGGAGAGAGGGACAGAGCGGAAGAGGAGTCGACGCAGGGACGGCAAGCCTTTAAGAAGAGGAGCGCGCTGTCCCCGCAATCTGCCGTTCATCGTCCATCGTCCAGCCCGGCGGGCAAGGGATACGGACATCTGGAAACAACCGCCAACCAGCTGCAGCCCCATTGTCTGGCCCCATTGTCTGGCCCCATTGTCTGTTTCCGCCTGCATCAGCCTGCACCAGCCTGCACCAGCCTGCCGCACCGCAAACGAGTACAACGTCGGTGTAGCACAATCCGAAGGGGTGGAGAAAGGGGCGCGGGAGCGGTAAAAACCGACCAGGGGTTGTTATCAGCCCGGGGGAAAAGGTCGAAGCCAGGGCCTGTATCGTACTCCATATGTCCATGATCCGTGCCCTGGAGGAATGCGCAGAGATACGAGTAGGATAGCGCGGCGGCCTCGTATTGGGCGTGGTAGTGGTGTGCGCAGGCCGTGGGTTGTGCTCGTCCATCGGCGTCGCGTCGCTTCTGGGACCCTGGCCGGCGGTCGATCAGTGGAGCGACACAGAGCAAAATGCAAGCAAAGGGAGTTCAAAGGCGCTGCACCGAGGTGGCTCCGGAGCCAGCGCAGCCCTGTAGCGGAGGCGGGCCTGTGTGAACCAGTGGTCTTGGGCGTTCGGCCACGCCGTTAGTTTGCTGCCCAGCCGCTGGATGGTGATAATAATAGACGGGATGAGAGCGCGAGATATATTAGTCATCAATTTAACTGGACCGCTCTCGGACCGCCAGAACGCGCAGATGAGCGTGTTTCCAGGCAGAGGACTCGCCGTGCATCCGGGCCTCGTATGGGCGACCGGGGGAGCCAATCTTGCTGTTATTACGGGCTATTTACCATCTAGTTTCGAGCCGCCAAATCAAGCGATTTCTGCCGTCCATCAGCCCGTAGAGGCGGCCAGCAAGGCTACACAGTACCAACCAATGAAAGGGTAGACTGGCCGTGCTCTTAATGTAAGATGTAATATCATTTTAAGCCAGAACTCTGTAGTCTTCTGGTGGCTGGTTTTCTGTTGGCCAGTATAATACTGGTAAACTGAATCAGGATAACATCGAGATGCTTTAGAGAAGCGATTACTACTACACTGACACTACCTTTGAAAATGTTCCTCTCAAAACAACGAGGGCAGATGAAGAGGCGAATACTTTGTCTAAAGCAAAGATTTTCCGTTGAGCATCAAGCCGGGACGTAAATCGTGGAGACAAGTTTGAACTGGAATCATTGCGACATTGTCGAGACCTCTTCCTTGACTCCGCCTTGTGGTGCTCGGCGTGCTGCCGCACAGGGCCACTGGATAATCCAGCGCATTGCACGTTGCGGCTTCCCGACTACCATACGTGGAGCCCCTCGTCAAGCTCCTCTGCGCGCTGCACGGCCAATGTCTGCTCAGGCCAGGGCCTTTCCCAGCATTCCAGGTACTAGGCAGTCGCGAAGCTCGAGTATAGCGGAGGATCAACTGTCTAGCTCTGTCGGGATCTCAAGTTCGTGCCATGGCTCGTGTGAACAAGTGCCTGGGCAGGTTTTTCTAACGCAAGGGTCGACGCAGATGGGCATCCTAGCAAAGACAGGCTGCGGGTGGTGCTAGACAGCTCCCAGATCCAGAGACCGGCTGGCGAGCACCAATGCCTCCTTTTTTCTCCGTTGGGCCTGACCTTTACCAATTTTGCAACCTCTTTCCGGACGCGGGGCTCCTGAAAGATATCATGGGACAAAGCTTGATCCTGGTGATGATGGGCTTGGGTTTTCTTCATCAGGCCAGCGTCGTGCACACGTGCATGTCTCCTCGGATGTCTCTTGCTGTGGCGTCGCTGACCAGCGTGCCAGATATTTCACCCGACAATATCCTCCTGGGCGTCGAGAACACTCCAGTGTTCAATGAAATCGAGCAGGCCGAGCAAAAGAACCCATCGGCCCGTAAAGGTTTGGCGGACCGCACGATACACCTTTCCTACAGCCTGCCAATCATCCTTGGTGCTCTATTTATTCATTTGTGACTCTAGTGCTGCTCGCCTAGGAGAGCTAAGCCAAACGTTCACTAGAGACGTGATACCGGGCGTGTACAGAGTACCGGAGATCATTGTTGGCGCGGAATGGGATTCCAAAATAGACTTGTGCTCTGTTGGTGTCATGGTGAGTCGGCTCCAATCTACCTGGCTGGGACTGTGCAGATTTGAGGTGGCCGCCTCTTCCGCGCGGTGAAAGATGGACGATGAGCAGCATCTTGCCGGGATGCTCCCTTCTCGGTCCTCCACCATAGTCATTTCTGGCATTGAGTGACAAGTGTCGTCGATATTGGGACTCGGAGGGTAGTTCTCCATCCGGGGATAAGAGCGCCTTGCCAACAATCACAGGCAATTGGATCGTTGCGACTTCCATTCCTGACCAGTTATTCGATAGCCGCGAAGGACGCCTCGAGGGCAAAGATAAGAAGCTGCTCATTACGTTTCCAAAGTCCTGTGCTGGCTTCCAGAAGACCACACAACAGCAGAGGACCTTTATGTAGACAAGTTTCGGCCACAGTGTGTGCCAGAGGAAATGAAGGGCCCATAGCTATGCCTGCAGCTCCGGCAACTGGCTCCCACCAAGCGGGACGACTGCACCACGCCGTCCAGTACTTGTGCACATTCTGGTTAGCAGCACCTCGTTAGTATTTAGAAGCTATCATTGGTCGTGCTAGCCTCTTGCGGACTAGCCGGCGCTGGCCAAATTAAAAATATCAACTATCAATGCGAAAGGGGAAAACAAGTAGAGCACATTTTTCCGCGCACCGACACAAAACTCGGAATACGGCCGTGTCCTATGCAGAATTGTTCAGCAACTGCTTGTGATCCCCGCGCGGCAGCAACTCGAACTCTACACGGTCCCGTGCGATTCGACCGCTTTGGAACAAGCCTCCTGCGGCTCAGCCACCGGGATTTCACCGCCACTTGCTTCCAGAAAAGGCAACTGGGCAAGTAACTGAATTGCGCTGGCAGTCGGCTGGGATTGTGCTCATCCGTTCGTCTCCACTCCCGGAACAGACATGTCGTGGGCCAGCGGAGCCCAGAAGGCGGCTGTAGCCTGCTGCAGCCTGGCCAGCGGAGCGCCCGCCGCTGTGATGCGACAGGCAGGACTGGCGACGGCTGGCGTGGCATTGTCGTCGCCGGCTGGTGCGCCGGGAGCGGCCCGGTTTGCCTCGACACAGACCCCGCCCAAGACGCGGGCGACACGGGCCAAGCCCACCGTGTTGGCGGCCGTGGGGGAGGCGGCAACGGCGGCACCGAAGAAGAGGGCCAATGCCAAGGCAGCGGCAGCAGAAACGTCGATCAAGACAACGCGCACGCGAAAGAAGGACGCAGAAGTGCCATCGGAGGCGCCAGTCGAGACATCGGTCAAGAAGACGAGGGCCACGGCCAAGAAGGCAACGACTGACAAGGCTGGGACGACCATGACGGCGGCAGCGTCAAAGGCGGCAGCAGAACCAAAGGCAGCGGCACAAAAGACGACAACAAAAGCTGCAGCAGCGACACCGGTGCCGGTGGCACCGAAAACGACAGCAAAGACGGTGGAAGCGACAGTGTCACTAGAGACCCGGAAAACAATAGCGTCAAAGACTGCCACAAAGACGGTCTCGGCACCAACATCAAAGACCGCAGCAAAGGCAACAGCTTCGGCAGCGGTGCCAGCGCCAGCAGCAGCGAAAGCTACCGCAAAAGCAGTGCCAGCGGCTACTACAGCGACACCGACGACAAAAAAGATTGCCGCTGCAAAAACTGCCGCGCCATCGGCGCCGGCCCCCGTAGCCCCAACTCCGGCACCGGCACGGTCACCAACACCAGTGTCGCGGTTTGCGCCGGCACACCCAGCAGAGGCCGCACCGGTGTCCAAACCAGCTGCTGCTGCTACATCGCCTGCCGTCCCGACTCCAACCGCTTCCGAGGCTAGCATCGCTGCCAGCCAGGAGGCAGCCCTGACCGAGCTGAAGCGCCTGCGCTTGGCCGCCACGCCGACAAAGCTGCCTCCGGCGGCGGCCGCAGTTGCGGCCGCCAGCCGGCCCGGGCATCCGACTGCTGCTGGGACAGCATCGGGCACAGGTGGTGATACGGGTGGCGACGACGAAGCATCCAAGAAGCCCAACATCCAAGACACGCCCGAGTTCAAGGAGGCGTCGCGCAAGTGGACATCGGTCATCGTGGCCGTGCCCATCATGCTCGTCTCGTCCTACTTTTTGTTTGACCGATGTGAGTACACCCGTCCTGCTAGAGGAATCTGATTTCTATTTCCCAATGCTAACCCGGCAGTGGTCCTGGGCAACCAGCCGCCAGACCTGGCCCAATACCGTAGAAAGGTTGCACAGGAAACATTGGAGGAGGAGGAGGGCAACGCGGCCGTCGAGGTCATTTCCGGCAAGGATGGGGCGGAAAGCAGCAACAAGCCGACTGGGGCGCTGTGAGGATGCCCTGGCGCGATAAATGAAGAATGAAGACGTGTACGAATACCGCTCGGTCACGACGACGACCGGTCACGATTCCGACCGGTCACGACTCTGCTCGCATGACACATACAGACACATCGAAATGGATACTCCCATGCTCTCCTCTGCTTAGCCGCTGTTCCTCTGCACGTGCGTGCATGTAAACTGACAACTGACTGCTAACTGCTGGAAATTGAACTGACAAGAAACTCCCCCAAACGGCTTCCCGGATCTGCAACTGAAGAGGACAGTGGTGTCTTGGGTGTGTGTGTGTAGGAGGGGGGGGGGGGGGGGGGGGGGGGGGGGGAGAGGCCAGTTATCGTATAAAGTGCTGCCACCGTCGCAGAGCAACATCAGCACAGCTTCGAAGGACTCCTCACAGGTGCTCCGAGACCGCTGGCGATCGGATTTCCCCATTTGGGACGTCCGCTCCCGGCCAAAGGCAAGCTGACCAACATAACTGGTCTCATTGCACAGTAGCGTCCTGACTAGCTGTTTACGAGTTACGGCGCATATCTCGCATCCTGGTTGTCGAATGACAGGGAACGAAAACCGGCGATATTTGTGCTCGGACCAGTGCGGGGAAACTGGGGCAGGTGGCACTGCTACGAGAACGAGCGATGGAGAGTCTGGGACTCGAAAACTGCTGGCAGACAACGCCTGAGACGAGATCTGCGATATCAGCTGCCTGGACATCGGCCGAAGCCTTTCCGCCGGCTGACCGCAGGATTCAGCCGGTGACGCCACATTGGCATGTGGATGTAGCCCGAGGCGACACGAACAACCTGCCGACTGCCAAAGGCCCTGGGAATAGGCTTGTCCTCTGGTGTTTATCCCCGGGCGGCTGCTACGAGAACTTCTGTGGGGAAGACTAACAGCCGACGCCGCTGCTTGACCCGTTCTGAACCCGGCATCGAATGAGAACGAGGCACGGCAGATTTGCTGTTGCGTCTTGCTTCCCCTGCTGGATCCTACCCCATGTCTCGGCGGCCGGTGGACGGAAAAAAAGAAGACGGATTCTCCGAAAGCCGCCTCTCGCTCTGGTATCTCCCGTTGGCTCCCCCCCTCCACGCCTCGCCTCGCTGTTCGTGGCTCGCCAACATGCGAGCCATCTCCTCGACTGCTGAGCCATGACCATGCCCTCCTTCATGGACGAGAGCACGCAGTCAGACGAAGCTGGCAACCTCTGCAACCAGGAAAACATGTCTCCGCGCATCGTGTCGGCCCGACGGTCGAGGCAGCAGGTGCGCCACCGCGCGTCCGTAGCCTGCTCTGCGTGCCGCGACCGTCGGATCCGCTGTGTGGTGCCCAAGGGCGAGACGGTCTGCACACAATGCCGGCGGGCGGGTGCCGAGTGTGTCATCAAGAACGATGACGAGCGGCGGAGGCCCATCTCCAAGGCCTACATGATCTCGCTGTCGGGCCGCATCAGCCTCCTCGAGGGCATGCTGCGCTCCCGCGGCGTCGAGCCCCCGCCGGCGGTGCATCCGCCCAGGACGCGACACGAGGGTCGCCAGTCCCGACAGCCGCCGCCGCCAGTGTCGATGCCACCCATCCACGAGGACGGGCTTGCCACATCGGAACAAACGCAGTGGCGGGCCGAAAAGGTCATTTTGGCCCTCGAGCTGGCGACCCATGACCACCTGCTCGACTGCTTCTGGACGCAACACAACAACGCCACCTGCGTGGTCGACCGGGAAATTTTCGAATCAGACCGCGCAGCAGGGCGACGCCGGTTTTGCACGCCATCTCTACACCTGGTGATGCTGGCGGTCGGCGCGCGGAGTGCGGACCGCAGGCGTGCCGATATCTGCAATCTCGTCCACGGCAGGGAGAGCAGTCTGCACCGCGACGCGCGACGCTTGCTGGACGCGGAGCTGCTTTCACGGCCCGGCGCCGAAATTAGCAGCGTCACCAGCGTGCAGGCGCTGCTGCTGCTGGCCGACCTCGAGCACGGCGTTGGCCGCACCAATAGCGGCTGGATGTGTATCGGTGTGGCCGGCCGTCTGGCCATCAACCTGGGACTGCACCTGGACGGGACCGGCAGTAGCGGCAGCATCGAGGCAAGGGTGCGTCGCACAGCCCTGATGGCCGCCATTGTCGCCGACCACCACTGGGCGCTGTTCCTAGGCCGTCCGGTCGGCTTGGGGGGCGTGGTGCTCCGGCCGTGTGCGTGGCCAGAGGGCGCCATTGCCAGCCAGCTCGTCGAGCTCTTGGTGCTTGCCGGCAACATTGTCGAGACACGCGCCACCACCGCTGCCGACGGCATGGGCGCAGGCTACCTGCGCACCCTCCGCCTAGACCGACAGCTGCAGAGCTGGCACCGCCAGCTGCCCGACTCCCTGGTCTGGTCGTCTGCCAACGCACAGACGGCGCCGGCGAGTCTCTTCTTGCTGCACCAGCAGTACCACGCCTGCCTGATCCTGCTGCACCGCCCGTGGACCGAGCGCATAGACAGCAGCAGCGACGGCTATGGCGTGGGCTTATCGCGCGGCATCTGCACGCAGCATGCCATCCGCATTGCCCGTCTCGTCGCCCTGCACCGCCGCCGCTTCGCCGGCCACCGACAGACGCACATGCCGGCTGCCACCGTCCAGCACGCCAGCACCGCCGCGCAGGCCCTCGTCGACGCCCTGGCCTGTGCCAGCAGCAACGACCCCGACCGCTGCGTGTTACAGTCCTGCCTCGACGTCCTGCGTGCCGCTCTCGCCGGGCTGCGCCATGTCTACCAGCCGGCAGCCGACGCGCTCGAGCAGCTGCCGCGCAACCGGGACCTCGGCGACGTGAGCGACGCCACCAACATCCACGTCGAGATCGACCTCAGCTTGCTGGGAGCCGCCGATCTTGCGGTCCTGGACCACGTGTCACCTGTGACACCTCCGCCGCTGTTCCACAGCAGCAGCACTAGCAGCACTAGCAGCACCAGCAGTACCAGCAGCACCCGCAGTACTAGCAGTACCAGCAGCGCCAGCAGCAGCAACAGTTCCGACGGCCGGCCGGCCACAAGCCTTGCCTGGGACCCATTGATGAACGGCATAGTTGCTCGTCCGGCAGGCAAACCGGTGGACGCAGTCATTGTCGACGACCGCAATCACGACCTAGACTTTCTCCAGTTCTAGAAGTTGTGGGGGGATATGATCGGTATTCTTGGCTCTTTGCCAGTGTTCCTGGTGATCATGGCGCGGGCTGTTCCTGCCGCTCTTCTGGCCTCTTGAGTTTGCATATATTGTCTTGCATTTTCTGTCTTGCGGCAGACATGTCTCATTCGCTTGTCGACCTATTACGAGGATTACGTATCTGTATCTGTTGAAGCGTCTTATCGGACAAGGATGCGCTGCAATGCGCCTTCCGTTGCCTGGTGCCTGCCGTCCAGAAACCTGCAGAAATCCTACTACTGCGCGCATTTATCTGCGGGTGATTCCGACCGCACCTTCCTAAGACGGCCTAGAGCCTGATTGGCCCAAATGGATCGCCCGTCGTATCTTAGCGCGCTGGTAAACTCCCGAAAGAGGAAGTTAACTAGGCCCTTACAGTTCAGCTCCAACAGTCCCGATACACGACTCAGCCATGTCTGAGCCCGAGCCAGTCCTGCGGCACGGCCGTGCAGCATGCAGAGCCAATCCCGGCTGCGTCATATACGCCCGCACGCTGTGCTTATTCACCGTGCCTGGCTCGATGGATCCGCTCGCCGGACTGGCCGATACGACTTCACGGCGGCGCTTTTTCCTCTTTCTACCCCGAGACTAGCCTGACGGCTGGGAGATCCCTGTCTCCAGACGAACCGGAGAGCTCTCGCGAGATACGACGTCAGACGGCGCTCGCCGCTGTTCTCGTGCCCACACTCACGGATCGTCGTCCAGCCACGAGCTTGTTGGGTCCGGCGCCGCGGTTCCTATCTCTAGATCCAGCCAAGCCGCAACTTAAGCTCTTCGGAGTAGGCACGTGCCCCTCTCCTCGGTAGCTCCTTCCCTTATTGCTGCCTCGGCCTGTGTATATAGCTCCTGCCCCTCCCATTTTCCCTCGGAGCCTTTTTTCCTTTCTTCAGAGCTTCTTTTCCTGCTCCCTCTGCCTGCCTGCCTCTTCTCCCTCTTGTCCCACGCGCCTCGCAACATGCGGTTCACTTCCACTGTGGCCACGGCCTTGCTGGTGGCTGCCCAGGGCGCCACTGCTGTGCCCTTCTCGCCCGTGTACAGCAGACATCAAGGCTACGACGGCGGCAAGATTGCTCCCAAAGTCATGATCATCAGCCTGGTATGTTTGCTGCATCGCTGCATTGCTGCATCGGGCCCTTTCCCTCTGACGCACCTACCTAGTTTGCCCCTGAGGCTGAGACCTGGTACGAGAACCTGCCCAGCAGCGGCTTCGGCGACCTGATGGACGTCAACGTGACCATGCCGGGCCTCTCGATGCTGTTCCCTCACGTGCACTGCGTGGCCGACTACAGCATCTGCCAGATGACCACGGGCGAGTCGGAGATCAACGCCGCCGCCACTGCCGCGGCCGTCTTCCTCTCGGACAAGTTTGACTTTGCCAAGACATACTTTATGATTGCCGGCATTGCGGGCGTGAACCCCAAGTACGGCGCCCTCGGGGGAGTCGCCCTCTCTCGCTACTCTGTCCAGGTCGCCCTGCAGTACGAGTTTGATGCGCGCGAGATGCCCGCTAATTGGTCGACGGGCTACTTTGGCTACGGCACGTTGGAGCCCGACGTCTACCCCGGCAACCAGTACGGCACCGAGGTCATGGAGCTGAGCGAGACGCTGCGCGACATTGCCTTTGACTTTGCCAGCAAGGCCAACCTCAGCGTCGACGCCACGGCCGCTGCCTATGGCGAGCAGTTTGCGGCCGTCCCCGACGGCCTCTACACAGCCGCCACGACCGGCCCCGCCATTATCAAGTGCGACTCGGTCACCAGCGACGTCTACTTTTCCGGCACGGTCCTGGGCGATGCCTTTGAGCAGGTCACCAAGGTCTGGACCAACGGCACGGGCGAGTACTGCATGACCGCTCAAGAGGACAGCGCCGTGCTCGAGGTTCTGGTCCGCCTGGCCATTGAGGGTCTCGTGGACTTTTCGCGCGTCATTCTCATGCGCACTGCCTCGGACTTTGACCGCCCGCCGCCGGGCCTCACGGCCTTTGACAACCTCGTCACGGCCGACCAGAACGGCTTTGACATTGCCATTGACAACATCTACAATGCCGGTATTGAGATTGTCAAGGGCATCCTGCGCGGCTGGGACCACACATTCCGCAAGGGCGTCAAGCCCTGCAACTACATTGGCGATATTTTTGGCAGCCTGGGCGGTGATCCCGACTTTGGCCCCGGCAGTCTGACGGACGGCGTGGGCTACCTGCCAAACGGCCGCTCGACCAAGCGCAGCCTCGGCCGCCGCTCCAAGGCCGTCTCCAAGCGCGGCGTCATTGTGCCCATCCGCCCGCTGAAGAAGAAGCAATAAGGAATTAATTTTGGCGTAATCATAATGGTAAACAATGAAACAGAAACTATCTCGGACTTTTGCTCTTTGGCTTTTTGGCCCATGTCAGTCAGTGCCTTCATTCACCATACAATTTCAATCAAGAGACGCGGCAATGAACACGCACAAGGCGAGCAGAATTGAGAGCTGTCCTGATCGCAGAGAAACATGAAAGCTCATCCGCCCATTTGGCACATACACATCAGCACCAACCACATCAGAACCTATTTTCCAGAATTTCTCCTTCTCGACACACCAACACAGCCAACCCAACAGCCACGACGCATCGCTACGTGCTCATGCACGTTCTTCTTCTATCAAAACTGCTACGAAACGACGCTGGGGCTCGTCGTCACGCGGTGCACATGGGACCGTGACGTCCTTCCAGCATCCGCATAGCCACGCGCGCCGCCTAAACGCCGCCGGCTTTGGCGAGTTCGGCGGCGTCCAGTTCACCTCCTCAGCGGTGCACAATGGAAACACACCAACCTTGCTTCCACTAATCAGGATGCCTTTTCGCCATAATTTCAAAAGTACGCCATGCGCGACCAACCCAGAACGCCCTCCAGCGCCGTGCGCACGTCCTCGCTGCTGGCGAACCCGGCGCGGCCGGCAATGTCACCCTTGCGGCCGGACCCGAGCTCGGTCCAGCGTGCCAGGAGTGCGCCGTCCACCACGCTGCGTCCGACAGCCGCATCCACGCCCGGTGCCAGCGTCGCCGCACTGGACCCGGCCGTCATCCGGTAGCCTTTGGGGTTCAGTCCAGCCGTGTGGCTCAGTGACGTCGCCAGCTGCCCGGCGAGCGACGAGATGCGCCGGTACTCGGCCTCGGACAGCGGCACCAGCGACGCCAGCAACCCTGTGGGGCTGGCCATGAGCAGATGGTGTTGTTGCTCCGCCGCCTCGTCACTGGCAGCGGCGGCGGCGGCAGCAGCCGGCGTCGCGGTGGACGGCAGCAGCAGTGACAGCGTCGCAAAGTGGGCGCCGGTGCAGAACGTGGCCCGGTGTAACAGGATGTGGCCCTGCAGCGACTTGGGATCTGCGCATGTGGTCAGCCAGGGTCGACAACATAAGAGAGAGGGAACACGAATCACGCACGCTCCGGATCGAACTGCATCACGTGCAGGTTCCCGTCGGCGTCGGCCGCAATGATAAACAGATCCTTGCTGTCGGGCAGCAGGTCGACGTTGAGCGTGTGCAGCTGTGTGTTGCTCTTGCCAAAGAGGATCATCTTGTACGGCTCCTCGGTGTAACCGGTGAACCAGACGCCCTTGAAGGCGTCGGCCATGACGCACAGCCCTGTGCCGGGCAGCTCCTTGGCGCTGGTGACATAACAGTTCATATCCATAAAGGCCACAGGCAGCAGCGTGCCATCCTCCTTGAGGCCGCGCACGAGACACTTTTGGCCCTGGGCGACCAGCATCAGGCCCTGCGTGCCAATCTCAGACACGGCCGTCACAGCGCCGCGCGGAATGTCCTCCTTGGCAATCAGCTTGAGCTTACGGTTCGTCTCCGGCCGCCCGGGCTGCGGGATCACCGGGACCACGTCAAACACGTGCACGCGGCCACGAATCGCAAGATCCTCCCCGCGCGAGATCGCCGTGCCCACGGCTATCAGCTGCTTGCGCTCGTTGGTCGCCTCCGAGACTTCGAGGTTGAGCGTCTTGACGCACATAATCACCTCGTACTCCTCCATCTCGACCGTGTCAATGGTGCGCCAGCTGGTCGGACTCAGCAGCAGCAACCGCCCCCGCTCGACCTGCGGCTTGAGCGCGATGCTCTCCTTGTTCCAGTCCGCCCGGTGCGGGTCGTCCTTGGGCAGCTCAAAGTCCCGCAGCGTGCTCGTCCCGACGGCAAACGTCCCCGTCGGCGGGTGGTACGCCACGGCGCTGGCGTCGGTGTCGAGCGGAATCTTGCGCGCGCACACGCCCAGCTCGGTCACGTTCCAGCCCGGCGGCAGGCTGCACACGCGGCCGGCACCCTCTGCGTCGACGTAGATGAAGCTGCGCTCGCTGCTCGCGGTGTGGAACGGGCTGAGGCTGCGGACGGCGGCGCCTTGCAGCCCGACGACGCGCGGTAGCGATTTGGCCGTCTTGAAGATGAAGCTGGCCGAGGCACCCGGCAGAAAGACGGTGCTGTAGCCGCCAATGTTTTCACAGACGCGCAGCGGCATCGTGCGCAGCGGCGCGGCGGCATCGTCGGCGGCCGCGGCGGCCGGGCTCTTGGCCAAGACCGGGTTCGGCGTCTTGAGGAAGCGCAGCGTCTCGGCCAGGCTGCCCGTCGCAGACGGCGTCCGCAGCGGCTGGTAGAGCGTCAGGTCGTCGTTGGCGTGGCGCACAATCAGATACGGCGTCTTGGCCACGGCATCGCCGAGGTCGGCCACCAGGATCTCCGCCACCGACTCCTTGGCCATGCTGCGCCGCACGGCCTGGTCGGGCAGAAACAGCCGCGGGACGTAGTTCAGTCCCTCGGCCACAAACACGGGCTTGGCGAGGTCGGGCAGCGCGTAGATCTGGCGGTCACAAGTCAGCAAAGGGCATCCCTACAGGCGAGACAGGCGAGGCGGTCCACTGACGGTAAAGGTGCCGGCGGCGCTAAGCAAGAACATCAGGATGCTTGGATTCGTCTGGACGCCTTTGGCTGCCGAAAAGACGGCGGCCGTGTCGCTATACAGACAGCCGGCAGCCCACTTGGTCGACATGAGCGTTTCGTCGTCGCGGTCGAGTTCCTCCAGCTCCAGGTCCTTGTTCATCTCGGCCACCAGCACGCTCGCGTCGTCGCGGATCAGCAGCAGGTAGGGGTCGGCAATGCTCGCTACTAGCACGCGCGGCTCGGCGCCCGTGTCCTCGTCGACCATGGGCAGGATCTGCGACAGGCCTAGGTCGCCGTCGTAGCAGCGCACCTCGGACTTGAGCACCTGGATGATGCGCTTGTTGTGACCCATGGTGCCGGCCTGCACGGTGAACCCGGCGGCCGGCTCAAACTCGGTGCCCTTGAGCGTCTCGAAGCCCGACGCCGTCACGGCATACACGTCCGACGTCTCGAACCCGTCGTCGTCCTCCTTGGCCACAATCATGTACTTGTCGTGCAGCGCTGGCGACGCGTAGTCGTCGCCTACCGTCGCGCCGCCCTTTTCACCCTGGAGCGTCTTGGGGATCGGCTTTGACGACGTCAGCGTCCACAGCGCCTGCGCCTCGGGGAACTCAAAGGCCCCCAGCGGATCCGGGCTGATCGCGCGGCTGAGCAGCGCCAGCGCCCCCGCACGTCCACTGCCGACCGCGCAGACCAGCTGCAGGTCGCTGTGAATCTTGTCCTGGCCCCGCTGCAGGGCCATTTCACCCGCCACGTGCGGCTTGCCGAGCACCATGTCGCGGATCGGGGCGATGCTGAGCAGCCGGTCGTGGATGCGGAAGCTCAGCTCGCCGCCGCCTCGCCCGGCCGAGTGGTCGACAACGGGTGTCTGGGTGGTCGAGGGCCCGTCGCCGTACAGGTCGTCGTCGTCGTCGGTGTCGTCGTCCATCTCGTCGTCGTTGTCGGCCCGCTCGTCGTCAAAATACTCCTCGGCGGCGCCGCTGGCCCGTGACTTGCGGCGGGAGGCCTGGCCCTGTTTCCGCGACCAGCCCAGCACGACCGAGTCGTCCTGGTCGCTGCCGAGAAAGAGTGCCTGGCGGCCCACGCGGCTGAGGCTGCTGATACCCGCTAGCACGAGGTCGCCGCCGGCCTCCTTGCGCACCATCCGCACGCTCAAGCCGGACACCGTGCGGCCGTCGACGCGGATGGTCACGACGGCCAGCCGCCCGTCGTGCAGCACCAGGAGCAGCTCGCCTGCCTCGGCCGACAGCACGTCTATTGTGCAGCCCTCGAGGCGCAGCGCCAGGTCGGCCTGGTCGGCCAAGCCGAACCCTGTGCTCTGCTTGGTAAAGGGATTCACAGCCACGCCGTTGGCTCTACCAGACTGGTCAATGTGAATCAGCTCGTTGGTGCCGACGAGGAGGGCGCCGCCAATGGGCGACGGAATCGGGACGACGCGGAAGAGGTCCTGCGGCAGGCCGGCCACGGACAGAATGGTCGTGGACGCCTTCTGCTGCAGGTCGAGGGTGAAGACCATGTAGGCCAACCGGTCGCGGCGGCCGAGCACGGTCGAGGTCGAGACGGAGGACGAGAGAATGCCAAACGTCGGCTCGCGGTACTCGTGCAGAAAGGCTAGGTGGATGGGATGCAGCAGGGCCGGGTCGAGGTTGGACAGCCGCAGCACAAAGGAGGGTGCAAACGGAGTGTCCTCGATGCTGCCGCCGCCGCCGCCACCGACGACAACCGCTGCCGACGGGTCCTTGGCCGGCCGCGGCCCGTCCAGCTCCTCGTCCCAGTCGCCCATGTCGACGTCCTCCTCGTCGGCCTGCCGGAATGGGAGAATGGCCAGGTTGCGGGCGCCAAACTTAAGCGCGGCGCAGCGGCTGCCGGGGTCGGCCACAAGAAAATTGACATGGTCGCTCAGCGGCGCGGCCCACGGGGCGCCCTGCAGCTCGTCCTGCTCGTAGTAGTGGATGGAGATGGTGGTGAGGTCGTTCTGCTCGGGATCCCACTCGAGCAGACTCAGACGCGCGTCTTTGAGCGCGACCAGCAGAGCGTCGCCGCCCGACTTGGTGCCGGGGATCTTGATGCGTGCGAGGCCAACAATGGTACCGGCGAGGGGGAACTCGGCGAGCAGCACGAGCTTGGTGATGCTGCCGCGGTCGGCGCGCAGCAGCAGCGCGTCGCCGCCGAGAAAGGACGTCTCAAGGCCGTTGTCGTCGTTGGTAGCCGAGGCATACGGCGCCTGCGAGGTCGAAGAGGCATCGGGCGGCGCGTCGAGCTCGGCAGACACGGCCTTGGTGGCAAAGACTTGCAGCAACGACGATTTGGCGACGACGAGTGTGTTGGACCGTGGCGAAGTCAGCGACAGTGTGAGCGAGTGCGTGACCGCCGTCGGCGGCGTTAGCTCTGTGTAGCACTGCATTGTCGCACGCGGGGACCGGGCATGGTCGTTGGTCGACGTCAAGAGCACTGTTGCTGTTGCTGTTGCTATTGCTGCTGTTGCTATTGCTGCTTGTTCTTTTGTTGCGGAGACCAAAAAAGTCGCGGCTTGGCGTCCAGCCTGCCGATTGGCCACGGCTCTCTGCTTACGTTATCACTCTCTTGCCCCTGCCCCACACGAGCTGCCCTGTCTACAGCGTTTTGTCATTGCGTCACGACCTGAAACAGCCGGAAAGACAGGATAGAACGACTCGCTCCTTCCCTCTGTACCCATTGATTGGAACGAAGCGGCACGTTTGGTCTATCTGGCGCAGGTGACCACCATTTTCTGCTGGTTTTTTTCCCCTCGTTTGTCTGCATTCCGTTTGATCCTCCTTCATCAACAATCGATTCGGCTACCGCGACAACGCGCCGCCAACCAATATCACGCGCGGGCATTCCGACTGCCGAGACTACTCGTCATGCCCCGGCGGCCGCATTAACTACAGTCCCCTTTCGTCGTATTGTTTCTCGCAACTCTCGCAAACCTCTCGCAACTGCCGATAATCCTCAACATGATTGGCCTTTTGCGGACGAGCTTGATTTGGGCTGCCTATGCCGTGGCCGTCGGGCTCGCGCTGGTGGCAGCCATCATCACCACCTTTAGCCTGCAGGCACCGCGCGAGCGCTCCGCCACGGTCAGCGCAGTGGCCATTTTCAGCATCACGGCGCTGCTCGCAACCGTCTTTCTCCTCCCCGTCGACATTGCGCTCGTCTCGGCCACCACGGACACGGCCCTCGGCGCCAAGAAGGACTGGGCGACACCGGAGCATGTGGAGGGCGTGCTGTTCACCCTCGAAGTCGTCTACTACTCGCTGTACAGCCTGGACGTACTCCTGTGTCTCGTCATCATTCCCTTTACCTACTTTTGGTACGAGGAGTACGACGAGCTCGACGAGGAAGAGGACGCGCGGCGCAGCTCGGCTGGCCGGATCTGGGGCGCGTTCAAGTACACGAGCGTGTGCGTTTTCCTGGTCGTGGCCCTCTTCCTCGTCGGCTTCCTGGTGCCGGCGGCGGGCGGCCAGAGAGACGACAGCCATCTCGACTTTGACTACTTCAAGCGGCTGTTGGCCGAGAACAATGGCGAGAAGGCGCTGACGTTTAGTCTGGGCCTGCTGATGACACTGGGTACGCTGCTGTACGTGCTCTACACGGGTGCCGGCATGGCACTGCTGCCCCTCTCTTTTGTCAAGACGGCGCCGTCCATTGCGGCGCCGCTGTTTGGCCAGACGACGGCGTCGGCCCTGGAGCAGAACCGCGAGCGGCAGCGGCAGCTGGAGATGCGCAACGAGGACCGGTCGGGCGGTATGCCGTCCAAGGACCGCCGCGAGCTGGAGACGCTCATGCGCGAGGAGCGCACGCTAGTGCGACGGGAACGGCTTGCGGCCGAGGCGCGCGGCGAGGGCCACAGCTGGGTGTACCGGTCGTGGACGACGGTGTGTGCCGTCTTTCGGCCACTCAAGCTGCTCGGCGGCATCCTGCTGCTGCTGCTGTCACTGGTGGTGGCGGTGTCGATGCTGATCACGGGCATCGACAAGGCGGCCAACTCGATCTGCAAGCAGCACTGTGGGTACATTTTGGGCCACATCAACGTGTTCCAGCCGATCAACTGGCTGTTCATGCAGCTGGCGCGCGTGTTCCCGGTTGACTATGCGGTGCTCGCGCTGCTGATTCTGTTCCTGTTCAGCAGCTCCGTCTCGGGGCTGGCAGCCGTGGGCATCCGGTTTCTATGGGTGCGCATCTTCCAAATCCGCAAGGGCCGGACGGCACCGCAGGCGATTCTTTTTGCGACGGTGATTCTGGCGCTGATCATCATGGCGCTCAACTACGCGGTGGCCATGTTTGTGGCGCCGCAGTATGCCAGCTATGGGACGCAGACGTTCTGCCTCAACCCGCCGGCCAGGCTGGGCGAACAGCCCGACTGCAGCGACCACCCCAACTGGATCAAGCCGTGCTCGGAGGCGTACAAGGAGGCGGCGGCCAAGGACGTGTGCACGCCGACAGTGATGTCAACTTTTATCAACCGCATCACGCTCAACTGGCCCATGTTTGGGGCGGTGACGTTTTGGGCGCAGTTTGTCTTTTTGGGTGTTTTTTTTATCGTGTTTGCGACATCGCTACTGCGCGCACCGAAGCTGGACGTGGCCGAGATTGACGAGGAGGCCGAGGAGGACGAGGAGGAGGGACTGCTGGCGAGCAGGAATCGGCACTACGGGACGGCACATCCGGGATCCGAGTCGAGGAATTAAGGGACAGGGCGCCATGCACGTACAGATTGGGTTTACGATCAAAAAGGTCGGATTAGGCACAGGGCAACTGGGAACATTTCAAAGGATAGGTTGATTCATTCGAACAAGAAAAGGGTATAAATAAACGAGCATTTACCGCTGCAGAAGCACACGCTTGTGGCCGCGCTCATCAAAGCCGGCAGCCGGGCCGACGTGCATCTCGCGCCAGCAGCGGGCGCAGTACGGGTCGTCGTCGCAGCCGAGACAGCGCACCACGGCGTCCTCGAGACAGACCACGCACCACGAGCGGCTGTCCTCGTCCGTGTAGCTGGTGCGGCCGTGGCCATGGCCGACGCTGAGACGGGGCTGGCGTTGGTCGCCCGGCTGAAAGGTCGGTGCGGACGGCAGGCCAAAGGCGTCGGTCTGTCCGAGGCCGGTGTCAGGGCCGCGGAGGCCGCGGAGGCCGGCCAGACGGGCCGCAATGTCGTCGGCAGCATCCGGCAGGTCGACGGGCAGGTCGACGAGCTTGGTCGGCACGGCTGGCAGGCCAAGCGGGTTGTCGGCATCCTCTAGTGTTCCGTCCGTCTCTGCCACCTTGGCTTCGTCCTGCGCCTGCTCGACCACACGGCGCACCTCGCGGCCCATGACCTCGCCGTCCGAGTCGTCCGGGTCGTCCGGGTCGTCCGGGTCGCCCGGGCCCTGCGACTCGGAGCCGGCCGGTTCCTTGGGCCGGCCGAGGCTCTCTAGCAGCTGGGCCACCTGTTGCTCGTCATCGGCCGTCTCGCTCACAGTATCCTCGTCGAGACGACGGGTGGACGGCACATCCGGCAGGACCAAGCCGTCGTCGCGCTCGGCAGGGCCATCCTCTGGCGCGTCTTCCTCCTCGTAGCCACCGGCCGTGAGGTCTAGCAAAAAGTCGTTGAGCGCCCGCTCGTCCGAAAAGAGCAGCGGGTCGTCGCCACCGTCGCCATCGTCGCTATTGTCTGGATCGACGTGGCCGGCTTTTGGCTCACCTGGCGCAGAGGCAGGCTGATCATTGGCGTCCTGACGTAGCAGCCGCAGTCGGTCGGCAAGGGCGTCTGCACGTGAGGGTGCCGGTTTGGCCTCGGCATTGCTGGTCTCTTGCGGTGCGACACCTCTGCGCGACTCTAGTCAACAACAGCTTACAGCGCACAACAGCGCAGCACTCGCCAGGCAGAGGACAGCTTTACGTTGGGCTGGGTCGCTCCAGCGTCACCCCAGACGGCTTCAGCGCATTGAGCCGGTCGAGGAGACTGCGATCGGCCGTGGAGGGGGCCATGGAGATGCCGAGGAGCAGAGACGAAACGCCCAGGCGAGAGATCGGAGCGATCGGTAGGCAGACGTCGGGGCGTTTTTCCGGTGAGTTGGTGTTGGGACAGCGCTGCAGGCTCAGCCACAGGCGGAGCGTGTCACCGTTGCAGCGTAGGACGCTAGACTGCACTCGCTGGTTAAGCTTCTCTGGCCGCAGACGTCACTTACCCCAAAACGGAAAGAGGATCTGGAAAGGGGCAGTGCAATGGGAAGATTCCACACAAAGCCCCGCAGCAACTTCCAACATGTGCGGCTCCGAATTGGCCGACGGAGAGACGCGCTTTGGAAACAATAGGGCTGTGCCACGGAACACCATGACGGTGTCCAGGTGCAGTGTCATTTTAACCTTGTTTTGGCCCCACTAGGAGCTCTCATATAATGTCTCGTACTCCTTCCGTTTCAAATCTGGAACAAATCCTATCGCGAGAGCGTCTGATCGATCTCTATTCTGTTTCTTACAACAACAATATCACCAACATTGCCCACATCACCCGTCACCCACATCGCCCGGACATTTACACCGTCCCCGTACCATGAAATTCAGCACTGTCCTAGTCGCCTGGGCGTCTTTGGCAACGCCACTTGTGCGCGCCATGGCCGTGCCCAACGCGCTATCCGTCGACGCTCTTTCGGCGATGCTTCATGCCCGTCCATTTTCCGCACGCGACGAGTCTCCATCGGCGCCCGAACGACTCTTCCGGCGCAAGGGCGGTGGTGGCAAGTCCAGCAGCAGGTACGTTTTCCACATGTGACACGGGATTTCGCTTTTGCTAACGCGTCTCTCCTTCTCAGCAGCAGCAGCAGCGGCAGCAGCAAGGGGAGCTCGTCTAGCTCGACTTCGTCCAACACAGGTGGCCGCACGACGACGGGCAGCGGCGTGAAGCCAGCCTACGGTGGCGGCGCCTACTACAGCGGCGGCTCGACGACACCGTACCGGTCGGGATCGGTGTCGCCGTCGGGCATTGCGCCGCTGGCGATTGGCGCGGGCGTCGCGCTCGCCTTTTGGCCCGGACTGTGGTACCACCCCATCTACTACTACCCGTACGCCCGCCCGTATACGTTCTACAACCGGACGTCCAACCAGACGGAGACCAAGAGCGTCGGCTGCGGCTGCGACGAATCGGTCGAGTGCGGTTGCGACGACAACTCCAACAGCACCTACTTTGACGACCTGCTCGGCAACGGCTCCGTGTCGGCGCTCAACTCTAGCGTCGTCACCATTGCCGACGTTAACGGCACGAGCACCATTCTCGTCAACGGCACGCTGGCCAACGGCACGACGGCCTCGGGCGGCACCGAAAGCGCCGCGGCCGGCCTCCTGAAGGCAGGCGGTTGGTGGCCAGCAGCAGGCACCGTGCTGGCCATGACGTTTCTGTTGTAAGGACGAGCGGACAGACGGTTTAATTTTCGCACGATTTAGTTTTTAATTAGTTAGGATACCCGGCTAGGCGGTGCAGTCATTAAGCGGAGACGTTTCCAGGGCTAGATCTATGCAAAACAAAGTTCACGCAACGCGATTCTCACACCCACTTCTTGCCTGTCTCGGCCTCAATGGCCGTCCGCTTCTCTTCGACCCACGCGCCGAGCTCTCGCCAAATCGCCTCCTTCTGGGCCAGCGACAGTGACGCCGCCAGACCGCTGGTGCTGGACGCGACAAACACGCGCGCGCCCTGCCAGGCGGCGTCGTCGACCACGCCCTCGGCAAGGCTGGCATCGTCAGCGGGCGGCTGGCGGCCCATGTTTTCCGTCGAGTCCTGCCAGCCGTAGCGAAAGGCCGGCTTGCTGCGCCCCGTCTTGCCGCGGCCGTAGCGCACGCGCAGGATGCTCTCCCAGATGCTCTTGCCGACCAGACAGACAGCGCCCGGCCGCAGGCGCCACGCCTTGGCTTCGAGCACGGACACGCCGTCGTCCAGCTCCGTCGAGCGCAGCTCGCCCCCATTGCGCGACGGCCGCGACACAATGTTGGTCAGGCCCAGCCGGAAGCGCGCCGGCAGCGAGCGGTCCTCTTCGGGGCGGCAGGCCACGGGCGTCACGCCGCTGCGGTACAGGAACCGCCAGAAGTGGTTGGACGGGTGGGCGTACGCGTGGCCGCTGCGCGCCGTCTGCACGCCCGGGTTGAGGCCGACAAAGAGCACCAGCAGTCCGGGGCCGAGCGCGTCCGGCAGCAGATCGAGGTGGGCATAGGCCGATGGGGGGGCGTAGCCCGCGTGTTTGGTGGGGGAGGCTGACCTGGCGGGCCCGGTCTTTTCCTTTTTGTTCTTTTTGTCCTTGTTGGCCGTCGTGTCCACTGTGTCCGTCGTGTCCGTCTTGGCAGCCTTGGGTTTGACCGTCTCGTCCTCGCCCTCGTCGGCACGCCGCTTCAGCCCTGTCGTCACCGTCCGGCCACTGCGCAGAGTGCGTGTGCCCTCATCCTGCTGGTATGAAAAGTCGGCTACGCGCAGACGGCCGGCAAACGTTGGCGGCGCATCTTCGTTCATGGTCGAGAAAATGCCCACAGTGGAAACCCGTGACAAAACCAAAAGACTGTGGGTCTAGACCTCGGATTTGAACGGCCCCAAAGCCAAGACGAAGACAACAAATTGAAGATGTAAAAGACAAGATTAAAGGAGGAAAGAGAGAGTCAAAATAGGAGAGAAAGACAGGCCGGATCGGGGCCAAGTGGCTGGTATCGAGTTGACCCCATCGCGAGGCGTTCTAGACAGTGTGCAATGGAAAGATTGCTTACACTGTGCTTTCTGCCTGCTGCCGCTACTCTCGGAAGCATCTCGTTGTATGTACACTAATCCTCGTAAACCTAATGAAATACAGAAATCCCGAGCCGGCCGGCCGCTCTGCCCGTTCTTTTGCCCCTCCCCTGGGGTCTCCCTCTATCCGGATCCCCGGTGCTCCCGCTCTTCGGCCTCCGGCCTCCCGCGTTCACTTCAGCTTGGAGCTGTTTAGCCAGCTCAGGTACGAGTTCCAGCCGATCGACACCACGTTGACAAACAGCACACGGTGCTGCAGCGGAATCAACGAGAAGTTGATCGCCTGCACGGCCGGCCACACGGCATAGTTGCTCCAAAAGGCGCTGGGGTAGTGCTGCCGGAGGTTCTCGCGCGGCGACCGGCCCTCGAGCACGGCCATGCTGGCCAAGAACACGCCCATAAAGACGGGCGCAAACAGGCCCTGGTCACACGCCACCTGTGCCAGCATCGACCGCCGCGGCGTGCTCAAGACGATCTTCCTCTGCAGAAAGCTGTACCACGTCGACGCCACCGGGCCAAACACGGTGCCGCCGTACAGGGTCATGCGCGCCGTGCGCGCCATGTCGTGATCCAGGCCGCGCCGCTCAATCAGCTGCTGCGCCGTCGTGTCGCCCGTCGCAAACAGCAGCGCTGTCGTCACGCTCTGCGTAACCACCGGGTGTGCGGCGAGCCGCGACTGGTACCTGGGGAGAGTCTGGAGTTAGTAATGCTGATGCTGCTGGCCGCCTGCTGGGCCGCGCTGCGCCGTACGCACCACGCCCACATGTTGGTTGTGATGGATAAGGGAAGAAGGGCAGAGGTCCGACAGGCCCAAAGAAGCTGTCCGGGGAAAATACGTAGGCGGCAAAGCTTTGGTGTCCCGCTTATTTTGTCGTATTCTTGTGTTGTTGCGTGGCTCACTGCACGTTGACAGACTGCTGGTCGGGTTGATCGTAAGACGTCGTGCTTTGCTCGCTCTTCTCCGTCGCCCTGGTCTCTTTGCCTCTGCTCATTTCTCGCCGTCCGATAGCGTTGCCCCGTCGGGACGGCCAGACGATTTTGCCAAGCGCCCCAGCCTACTCTGTACGCGGACGAGGTGGGAGCGACCGGCGTTCAATCTGCCAGAAGCTCCGCTCGGTGGTCGTATCTGGCCTGCCCCTCCCAGCGGATTTGATATCCAGCTCTTTCCCGCGGCGGTCCCCAGCGCTGGGCGGGTCCCTCTTCGCCAGTCAGCGCAGCCAGCGCCCGTAGCACGGAAAATTGGGCTCCGCCAAACCCCGAAACACGGCAGCAGGAGCGGTCAGCAGCTCCGGCACGACAAAGTCTGGCCACACGAGGCTGCACTTTCCGCATATGGGACGGCAGGACTGTGAACGGCAGGAAAAACGGTGCGCAAACGGGTCTATGCCGCACCTGGGCAAGCGTTCCGATCGCGAGGCGGCAGAGTCCGCCGCGGGTTTTTCGGATGCACCCAATGCAACGACGACTATTAATACATTGGAGATGCTAAACGGGCCGTGGGCAACGTGGCGGCACACCAAAGAGGCTGCTGTAGCCGGAAGGCGAGCTCTGCCCGCGGCCTAGACCAAATGCCCGAAATATCCCACGTGGAGGGCACGGCTTTTGTTCTCGTCATCACTCATGCTTGTTCTCCCCTGCAACTCCGCGACACACTGCGTTTCAACTTTACAGACAGCAAGGTTGTGTCCAGTTCATACTCATAAACTGTTGTACATCCAAACGCTCTTCAATCATAACAACAATGGCTTGCTCTGTACAGGAAAACACAAAATACTGACTGCACGAGGACCAGTGGTGGCCACACCGCATCTGCCCGAAGCACTTTATTCGCACCATACTGCTCTGTTCTGTTCCCCTCGCCGTGGCGCAATACAAAACACAAAATCGTAAGAAAATAGGGGGAGAGAAGAGGATACACGGAACGAGACAGACGGCAGCAACTTCTGGTTTAAAAGTGCTCCTTCCAGAACCGGAAGTTGACTTCCCGCACCGAGGCTGCCATGGCTGCCTTCTTAATGTCACGTGCTGAGAAGTTAGCAATGCTGGACGGGACGTGGAACGCACGCCAGTCTTACCTGCTGCGGACGGACCGCAAAAGTAGACGCCGACAGTGGTCCGCATGTTGCCCTCGAGACCGTTGAGGTAGGTGCGGTTGATGATGCCGTCGCGCATGTTGCAGAACAGCTTGCCAAAGTTGGGGCGGCCAAAGTTGGTGCCGGCCTTGAGTTCGGTCAGCGGATCAAAGGCGGCGCCGACGGTGTTGAGCACAATGTTCTGCGTCGTGTCCATGTCGAGCTTCTGCGTCAGGTACGTGTGGATCTTGAGGAACTCGGTGCCGTCACTGCCGGGCACGCGCGCCGCCTCGCTCGACTGCTGCTCGAGCGACGATAGCAGCGTCTGGAACCACTCAAAAGACGTCGTGTCTTTGCACACCCAGATGAACTCGACACGCCGCAGCCGTGTCGGCGGATTCGGGCCGTTGCGCAGGTGCCAGATGTTCTTCAGAATCGACGCCCATGGCGTCACGCCGATGCCCGTGCCGATCAGGACGGCAATCTCGTTATCAAAGACGTCCTCGGCCGGCGCACCGTATGGGCCGTCGATGCGCAGCGCCGGCATCTCCTGACCGTTGAGCAGCGCCACCTCGTACATGCCCATGGGGTCCACGCCGTCGTACAGCTTGGACTGCGCCGCACCGGCACCAACGGCGTCGCCGAGCGCTTGGGTGAAGTCGCCCACCTGCCGCACGTGCACTGACACGTACGGGTCGTACGGGCACGAGGTGATGGTGAAAGGGTGCCACTGGTACTTGGAGATGGACGGCACCTGCAAGAACAGCCACTGGCCGGCCTTGTACTTGAACGACGGCTTGTTGAACTGGATCTCGACCACATCTGCAAGTCAGCACGGAGACGGGCGGACGGCCACGCATGACAAACACCTACCATACGGATGGCGGACAACGCGCGTGATGCGGGTCTGGCGGCGTGCCTTGACCTCACGGTACAGCCGCTCGATGAGGTACAGACCGCCGGCAAACAGCTCCCAGCGCCAGCCCTCGTAGCCGAGACAGTGGTCCCAAAACATCTTGCCGGCAAAGGGCGAGATGGCGTCGGCCGTGTCGCGCACAAAGCAGCCGACCGTGTGCGTATAGAGGCCGAGGAAAAAGGGGATGAACAGGTGGTGCGTGTACCAAAACGTCTCAAACGACTGCTGCCGGATGCGCACGTGGGCCGTCGTGTACATGAGCACCATGCAGAGCAGCATGATGTGGCCGGTGATGCCGCCGGGCTGCGTGTAGTGGATCTGCACGGCCGTGACGGGGCGGACCTGGTTCAGCTCAACATTGTAAAAGCTGTGGGTCAGTGCTGTCCGGGTATGTCGCCAGGGTTGCTCGACTTACTTGACGTAATGGCCGGCCGTGTGGATAATGGTAAACAGCAGCAGGCCGTAGGCGACCTGGCGATGGAACCAAATGTTCTCGTCGAGAGGGAGGAACCGCAGCTTGGGTCGCACAAACCGCACAATCGTCCGGCAGACGGGCAGCAGGATGAGCGTGCCATCAATGGCCAGGACGAGGCCGGCGCCGCGAGAGATCCACACGGAAAAGGTGAGGGTATTCAGGCCAGACAGCCGAGGGTCTGTCGCTTGCTTGTGCCTAGACGTGTCAGATAGAGATGGACTCTGCAGACGACAGTTCGTCGGTGTCTCTCTGCTCACCATCCAAAGGCAAACATGCCCCATTGGAAGCCCCAGAAGAGGATGTTGAAGAGCAGCTTGGGGCCGGTAAGCTGCTTCTTGATCAACTGGACGGTGCTCATGTTGGCGGTTTGTGTTGTTCGGGATGGGCAATATTAGGTGTCGACCGGCGACAGTTGAGCGTTTGCTCTGGTAGCGTAACTCGAAAAGACAGAATGGCAGCGGCCGGGATCGAGAACAAATAAAATAAAAATAAAGAATGCTCTGAGCCAGCAGGGCCGAGAAGAAAAAGGCAGAAGAGAGCGAGCGAAGAAGAGCGGAAAGACAAGGCTCGCAGAGCGGACGACGGCAAAACTTCTACCAGGCCGAGTGAGAAGAGAGAAGACGAGCAAGCTTGGCAGCGGGAGGACCGCAAGTCATAAAGGGTAGGGAGGCAGGCGAGCGGCGAAAGCCTGATGGAAGAGGTGGAGACGGGGAGGACCGTGGGAGGGGGCCGAAAAGAAGCTTGATGAGGGTCCACCCGAGCACGGAGACGATGGCACGGTAAGATACGAAGCGGCGAAATAAAGGTTTTCGGATGCGCATGGGCTGAAACCGGGAGTTTATTTGGTGGGAGGCGAGCAAGATGAGGCGAGGTGAGAGAGGTGCGCCCACAGAAGTCGGGGGAGTCAAAGGAGGTGAGGGAGGCGAGGGAGGCGAGGGAGCTGTGAGAACCGGCGAGGGGAGGGGCGTTTAGAAGCAGACTACACCGTCCAGGCAGCGTGCAGAGAGGAGGTAGCGCCGAGAGCAACGGCCAAGACGAGCGCCGCTGATCATACAGACAGTCGTTTCGCGCTCTCAAGGTCGTGTCAGAATCGCGAGCACGGGAGGCTGACCCGAGAAGCGTCTCCGTCCACGAGAGGCCGGGGCGCGTTGAGACGGCAGCTGTCAGAGAGACGCTTGGACCGGTAGCTTGTGCAAAGTCGTGTTTCGGCTTGACAGGGGGGCATTCGACTAGAGGGCAACGGGACGTGGAAAGAAACCAGCACGGCCGGCAGGATGTTGAAAATTGGACAGCAAGAGCAAAACAGCAAGGCAGCAAAGAACACAGACGAGACCGTTGCACGAAGCGGCGGCGGCTGTCTTGATAAAGAAGGAGGAGTCGATGGGTCCTGGAATAGCATGCATTGGCGGCCGCTGATTGGCTAGCTGCTGGTGACAATTGGGTGTGACGGCGGGCCGGCGCTTAGAAGCTCAACGGGCGCTGGCGAACCAAGAGCGCCCATCCAGGGTCCGGGCGGCTGCCAGGCACAGGTACTTACCAGCGCGTGGTGTGGCCACTGTGTGCCAGGTACCGCCGCTCCACCACACTTTCAGGGGCTAGCGCCGATACGGGCTAGTAGGCCATGGCACGACCAATCAGGTGTACAATATTCTACCAGCCAAAGCCCCAGTATTCTTCTCGCCGCAGGCAGCGACGGCGTGGGATTTGCAGTCGACCACGATGGGACAAGATGGCAGCGCCCTTGGCGTCACCTGGATCACCCCATATCGTCCGACCTAGTCGGTTCCCCGGATGTTGTCGTCACACAAGCCGCGAGAGGATGTGGAACAGATATGCACGGAAGCGAGGCAATGCTGAGTCTACAGTCTTTGTCGGATCGAGTACGCCTGGAAAAGGACTGGGCAACTGTTACCGGAACCGTCCAACTGCCGCGCACAGTAAGGACAGGCAGTTCTGTTGATCGCCTAGGTCTTGAGCTTGTGTTGTTTCTCTGGCTGGCTGCATGGATTGCTGCAGAAGGGGGCCAACCAAGATGTTCAGTGTGGACGGAAACGCTGGGCAGGCTGGGCAGGCTCGAAAAGCTAGGCAGGCTGGGCGCTCGAAGTCGTCGAAGCCAGTAAGATAGGTATGCCAGGTCATTTATCACTACTTGTGAGTCTAGGATACTATCCAACTTCCCATCGCTGTTCAGCTGTGTGCAGGTTTGGGCATGGTGGTCGAGCGTCGGTAAAGGTTGGTCGCATAGTCTTCCGCCACACGCATGCGTGTTCGTGCAGTCAGTCGTGTGTTTGGAACGGAGATATCAACGGAACGGTTTTCTCCTGCGTGATCGGCAACAAGCGGTTACAGGTATCCAGGCATGTCCGGACGGACTCGACCCCGACCAATACGAGCAAGTGGAATGAAGAGAAGCCCACGGGGTGCCGAGCGGATGTCCTTGGGGTTGTGCGAGCTTTTGTTGTTTTTATTGTTTTTGTTGTTTGGGATTTGGAGTTTCCGAGAAAATTGGAATCTGGATTTTGTGCGTCTGGAATTTGAGTCACGAGTATTTGATACCCCCACAATTGGCCGCCCGTTGGCCCTTGCTGGATTCCAGTAGAACAACCAGAGAATGACCAGAGAACGACCAGATGGTCAGAGGATCTTGTCACCTCGGCCGTGCCGCCGATTCCGCGAGAGGCAGCCGACGATGCAGAGTAAGTACAGGGAATGGGCGGTGAATGGCGGCAGGTGCCCCTAATGGGATGTGTGGCCAGTCGGCGGTGGCGGCGCAAATTGACCGTGGCTGTGCACCCCGCATTGCGTACTTGTCCAGTTCATGCTTAGACATCGGCATCTTCCATCCGTTCCGCCACAGATAGACGTTGAGACTTGGGATTTCTTTGCCTTTAGGTTTCTGGGCCACAGCGACAGACCGACGGGACGACAGCGACAAAACGAGACCAGAACGACCGCAGCGAGCAGCGACTGCTGGGAGGATCGACAGCGATCGCCACCATTTACTTTCTCGATCTTGGCGCGCAGCGAACAGCTTTGTGGCATTGCGGTAAACGCGGCAGTGCACTCGGCGGCAGCCCATTTCCCCTCTCCCATAGACAGTGTCAGCCATGGTACGTGTGCGCGGCGGCGGCGCGGCAGCGGCGGCGATTCCGGGGAGCCGGCACGAGGGACCGGGATCGGACGACTTCTGACTCTGCAGGGCATCACACGAAGGCCACGCGACAAGCAGGCCAAGCCCGAGCGGGCGGGCGGCGGCGGCGGCGCAGCGGCGCGGCCGAAGAAGGCGACATACGAGACGCACAAGAAGCGGGAGATTGGCGTGTCGGACCTGACGCTGCTGAGCAAGGTGTCGAACGAGGCGATCAACGAAAATCTCAAGAAGCGGTTTGAGGGCGGGGAGATCTACACATACATTGGGCACGTGCTGGTGTCGGTCAACCCATTCCGGGACCTGGGCATCTACACGGAGGAGGTGCTGGAGAGCTACCGGGGCAAGAACCGGCTGGAGGTGCCGCCGCACGTGTTTGCGATTGCCGAGGCGGCGTACTACAACATGAAGGCGTACAAGGAGAACCAGTGCGTGATCATCTCGGGCGAGTCGGGGGCGGGCAAGACGGAGGCGGCCAAGCGGATCATGCAGTACATTGCCAACGTGTCGGGCGGCGACTCGGGCGAGATCAAGGAGATCAAGGACATGGTGCTGGCGACGAACCCGCTGCTGGAGTCGTTTGGCAACGCCAAGACGCTGCGCAACAACAACTCGTCGCGGTTCGGCAAGTACCTGCAGATCCACTTCAACGGGTCGGGCGAGCCGATCGGGGCGGACATTGCCAACTACCTGCTGGAGAAGACGCGGGTGGTCGGGCAGATTGCCAACGAGCGCAACTTTCACATTTTTTACCAGCTGACCAAGGGGGCGTCAGCGCAGTACCGGCAGACGTTTGGGCTGCAGACGCCGGACACGTACATTTACACGAGCGCGTCAAAGTGCTTTGACGTGGACGGCATCGACGACGTGGCGGACTTTGCGGAGACAGTGCAGGCGATGCGGGTGATTGGGCTGACGCAGGCGGAGCAGGACAACATTTTCCGGATGCTGTCGGCGGTGCTGTGGACGGGCAACCTGGTCTTCCGCGAGGACGACAGCGGGTACGCGGCCGTGTCGGACCAGTCGGTGGTGGACTTTCTGGCGTACCTGCTCGAGGTCGAGCCGGCGCTGCTGGTCAAGGGCATCACGATCCGGGTGCTGACGCCGCGCAGCGGCGAGGTGATTGAGTCGCCGGCCAACGTGGCGCAGGCGGTGGCGACGCGGGACGCGCTGGCCAAGGCCATCTACAACAACCTGTTTGACTGGATCGTGGAGCGGGTGAACCAGTCGCTGCAGGCGCGGCAGACGGCGACGAACACAGTCGGGATCCTGGACATTTACGGGTTCGAGATCTTTGAGCGCAACAGCTTTGAGCAGCTGTGCATCAACTACGTCAACGAGAAGCTGCAGCAGATCTTTATCCAGCTGACGCTCAAGACGGAGCAGGAGGAGTATGCGCGCGAGCAGATCCAGTGGACGCCGATCAAGTACTTTGACAACAAGGTGGTGTGCGACCTGATCGAGTCGGTACGGCCGCCGGGTCTGTTCTCGGCGCTCAAGGACGCGACCAAGACGGCGCACGCGGACCCGGCGGCGTGCGACCGGACGTTTATGCAGAGCCTGAGCGGCATGTCCAACGCGAACCTGACGCCGCGGCAGGGCAACTTTATCGTCAAGCACTACGCGGGCGAGGTGTCGTACACGGTGGACGGGATCACGGACAAGAACAAGGACCAGCTGCTCAAGGGCCTGCTGAACCTGCTGCAGGCGAGCCAGAACAGCTATGTGCACGAGCTGTTCCCGAACCAGGTCGACCAGGACAACCGGCGGCAGCCGCCGACGGCGGGCGACCGGATCCGCACGTCGGCCAACGCGCTGGTCGACACGCTGATGAAGGCGCAGCCGTCGTACATCCGGACGATCAAGCCCAACGAGAACAAGTCGCCGACCGAGTACAACGGCCACAACGTGCTGCACCAGATCAAGTACCTCGGCCTGCAGGAGAACGTGCGCATCCGCCGCGCCGGCTTTGCGTACCGGCAGTCGTTTGAAAAGTTTGTCGAGCGCTTCTTTTTGCTGTCGCCGGCGACGTCGTACGCGGGCGAGTACACGTGGCAGGGCTCGTACGCGGACGCGGTCAAGCAGATTTTGCGCGACACCAGCATCCCGGCCGAGGAGTGGCAGATGGGCGTCAGCAAGGCCTTTATCAAGTCGCCCGAGACGCTGTTTGCGCTGGAGCACATGCGCGACCGCTACTGGCACAACATGGCCGCGCGCATCCAGCGCATGTGGCGGGCGTACCTGGCGTACCGCGCCGAGTCGGCGACGCGCATCCAGCGCTTCTGGCGCAAGAAGCGCGTCGGCGCCGAGTACCTCGAGCTGCGCGACAAGGGCCACCGCGTGCTCGGCGGCCGCAAGGAGCGCCGGCGCTTCAGCCTGCTGGGCCAGCGCCGCTTCCTGGGCGACTACCTCGGCCTCAACGCGGCCACGGGCCCGGGCAGCATCGTGCGCAGCGCCACGGGCATCAGCGCCAACGAGCGCGCCGTCTTCTCGTGCCGCGGCGAGATGCTCGAGGCCAAGTTTGGCCGCTCGAGCAAGGCGAGTCCGCGCATCCTCGTCGTGACGACGAGCAAGTTTTACGTCATTGCGCAGACGCTGGTCAACCACCAGCCGCAGATCGCCGTCGAGCGCGCGATCCCGCTGGGCGCCATCAAGGCCATTGGCACCTCGAGCGCGCGCGACGACTGGTTCACGCTGGCCGTCGGCTCGCCGCAGGAGGCCGATCCGCTGCTCAACTGCGTGCTCAAGACGGAGCTCTTCACGCAGATGCAGCGCGTCATGCCGGCCGGCTTCAACCTGCGCATCGCCGACGCCATTGAGTACGCCAAGAAGCCGGGCAAGATGCAGGCCGTCAAGGTCTTCAAGGACGCGCCGACCGCCGCCGACTTTTACAAGTCCGGCGCCATCCACACGCAGCCGGGCGCGCCCGCCAACTCGACGTCGCGTCCGATGCCGCGGGCCAAGCCGGTCGCCGCGCGCCCGATTACGCGTGGCAAGCTGATCAAGCCGGGCGGCCCCAACGGCCGCCCGTCCCGTCTGACCGGCACCCGCAACACCCAGGCCCGGCCGAAGCCCGGCGGCGCCCGGATCGCGGTGGCCGCCCCGGCCGAGATTGCGGCGCTGACATCCACGTCAGCGGCGGCAGCGAGCGTGCCGGTCGCCCACAACAACCACGCCCACAACCACGCCCACCACGCCAACCACGCCAACCATACCAACCACACCACCCCCTCGCCCATGGCCTCGGCTGCCGCTGCCAAGCGACCTACGCCCGTGCCACGCAAGCCGGCCGCCAGCCTGCCGTCGCACACCCGCAACACGTCCAGTGCGTCGGTTGTGCGGGCTCCGCCACCGCCGCCGCCGCCGCCGCCGGTGCGGTCGAACCAGATCACCGCCAAGGTGCTATACGACTTTGCGGGCCAGCGGGAAAACGAGCTGTCGATCCACGTGGGCCAGATTATCGACATTGTGAAGAAGGAGAACAATGGTGCGTTGTCGTGTGTGCTTGTGTATTCGTCGTTTGTCTGTGTACTGACGGCCAGGCTGGTGGCTTGCCAAGGTGGGCGAACAGCAGGCGTGGGTGCCGGCCGCCTACGTCGAGGAGCAGGTCGCGGCACCGGCTGCGCGCACGCCGCCCGCTCCCCCCCGGCGGCCCGCCGGCAGCAGCAGCGGCGTGGGCCGGTCGTCGGCGGCCGCTGCGGCGGTCCAGCCACGGGACTCGGGCATGAGCCTCAACGGCACGGCGCAGTCGTCGGACAGCAGCCGCGGCAATACGCCGACTCCGACCGGCGGTGGCGGCGGCGGCCTCAGCCTGGCCGACGCGCTGTTGGCGCGCCAGCACGCCATGTCGGCGCGGCGCGACGAGGCGGACGACTGGTAAAGCGTGGTGTCGTGGCACGTGACGGATTCGGACGGTAGACGATCACTGTGGACCTGCTGTTTCTTTTCTTGTAGCCATTTCTTTCATCTTTCGTTTCCCTCTATTTGCTGTCTGTCTACTGCTGTTTACGCTCCTTTCGCCGCTGGATCAGCGCCGCCAGCGGCACGTCCTCGTCGTCCTCGTCCACCGCCTCGTCGACGCCGTAGTCGCGTAGCCGGTCGCCGTCCGCATTGGTCCAGCCCGGCAGGCCGTCCATGCCTTCGGACGAGGACGAGTCGTAGTCGATGGCCACGTTGGCCGGCCGCCGCCGGCGCAGGTCGGCCGCTTGCCGCGCCTGGAAGGCGGCCTGCTGGTCCTGTGGCGTGCCGACGAGCCATTCACCGGCCGGCGCGGTCGCCTCGTCGGCCACACGGGCCTCGCGCGCGGCTTGGCGCAGCTTCTCGGGGTCCGGCGGCGGCCACATGCCTGGCCGGCTGTTGAAACCGTTCTCAGGCCAGTCCCAGCCGGGGCCGGTGCCGCCGGAAGCGATCGTAGGCCCGCCGGCCAAGGGGTAGAACCAGGCCAGGACGTTGACGGTGCCCATGGCCTGGCACATGTTGTCAAAAAAGCCGAGGTCGTACGGGAACTCGACGCGCACGGTGGGTGCGGCGGTGTGGTCGTCCTTGTCCTTGTCTTCCTGGTCTTCTCCGTCTGTTTCCTCCTCATCTTCCTCCTCGTCGTATTCCACCTCGTCGTATTCCTCCTCCCCCTCACTCCCCTCGTCCCAAAAGGTGCCGTCTTCGGCGGTGCTGCGGTAGCGGCCGACGAGCGACTCGTGGCGGTCCATTTCCCAGAGCTCAATCATGGTCGTGTTAAAGAGCCAGGCCGAGACGGTCGTGTACAGCATAATAGACAGGGTTAGCGTAGTGGCGCTGGCGACGAGGCCGAGCAGGGCGAGGTGGATGAGCTCGGGCAGGGATGGGCCGAGGTAGGCGGGCAGGTGGCGCTCAGCCCAGAGGGCGTAGAAGCGCTGCACGAGCAGGTAGCCACACATCCAGAGCGACAGGTTGGTGAAGACGACAAAGCGCAAAAAGTGGGGAAATGTCTGCATCGAGACGCAGTTGCCCGTCCAGGGGCAGTGGTGGTCCATTTTGGGGATGCAGCGGCCGCAGTGGCGGCAGTGGTGGGCGCGCTGCGGTTTGGGCGCGCTGCACTTTTTGCACCAGCGGAGGGAGGGAGATGTTGAGGAGGAGGAGGAGGAGGAGGAGGAGGAGGCTGCCGTCATCGTCGTCGTCGGCGAAACAGCAGTCGACTCGCCCGGCTGGACCGGATCGGCAAAAACGTACCGCCCCGGGTCGACCGTACACGCCTTGTAGTACGTCCACCACAGACACAGCAGCAGGCCGTTGAACAACGTCGCCTCGGCGGCCGTCAACGGGCCGGGCGGCAGATACGACGCCGCGTAAAAGAGCCACTGCGAGCTGTAGCCGAGGAAGAGCACAATGGAGCTGGCCGCCGGGATGGCCAGCCATTGCAGGCCCCGAGCGGCCGGGCCGGTCTGGATTGCCGTCATTGTACTGGCATCGTTGGAGGGCGTGCAGAAAAGGGTGGTGAGAAGACGTCTCGAGCAACGTAGACAGACTGCGGATGCCGAGAAGGCCCATAACGGTCTGGCCAGATTATATAATACACCCATACATCCACGTGATTTCGAACACGTGACATACTACTCTACACCGTCCCACAACGCCTGCTGCGTCCAGCCGCCAAACTGCGTCTGGATCTTCATGCTGTCGAGCACGCGCTGCTTGATGTCGGGCGCGGCAATGTCGAGGCCAAGAAAGGCGCCGTGCGTGCTGCCAAAGTCGTGGTACCGCAGCGTCGCCCACATGGCAAAGACCTCGTCGCCGGTCAGCGGGATCATGTTGGGAATGCTCCACATAAAGGCAAACGAGTTCATGCCGGGCGGCCGTGTGCGAGGGCGGCCGAGCGCGTCGGCCGTCCAGCTGCCCATGCCGGCGGGCGTGGTGACGAGCGTGTCGGCGATGAGCAGGTGGCCGCCAAAGAGCAGCACCTGGCTGCCGGGAAAGTGGCCACCGAGGCGGATGGCTAGCGCACCGCTCGGGGCCGTCGAGGAGCACGGGATCTCGTGCACGTCGGCGCCGTCGAGGAAGCGCTGCCACGGCGACGTCTGCACGGTCCACTCGCGGTCCTCGGCACGGAGGAAGACGGGGCAGCCAAAGGCGGCGGCCCACTCGACGTGCGACGAGTAGTAGTGCGGGTGGGAGATGACCATGGCGGCGAGGCCGCCACGCGAGCGGATCTCGGCGACGGTGGCGGCGTCGAGCAGCGTCAAACAGTCCCAGAGGATGTTGCCGGCGGGCGTGCGGACGAGGATGGCGCGCTGGCCGATGGCGAGCTTGGGCTCGGTCACGATGCTGGTCAGGCGCGGGTCGCCGCCGGTGGCCGCGTGAAAGACGTTGCGGTGGCGCTGGCGCAGCGCGGCCATGGTGGCAAAGGCCTGGCCGCCGGGCGGCGTGAACTGGCGCGGGTCGTCGCAGATGCGGCACGTCGGCAGCTGGGCGCGGTCAGTCACGGGGAACTGTGTCCCGCAGGCCGTGCACACCAGCAGGGCGTCGGTGGCGTGGGGATCGTAGGCCATTCTGAGTGGTGAGTAGGCGAGTTAGCAAGTAAGAGGCGTGTGAAGATGTGTCGAGTAGGAGTGACAATGACAAGGTGACAAGGTGACCAGGTGACAATATGACGATGTGACGAGATGGACGAGGATGACGAGGATGAGACGGCAAGACAAGACAAGGACACGGAAATGACAGGACAAGAACAAAACAACACCGACACCGACTACACCAATGACACGGCACATAGAGAAACACACCTCCCCCCCCCAACCACCACTCTACAGATAGCCGGCGTCCGCCGCAGCCATCTCCATTGGGCCCCGCTATGCGATACCGATAAGAGCTCCGACCCCGCCAAAGCCGAAAACGGCTGGCCACTTTTTGCACGCGTTTCGCGTCGTCGTCCTGCTAGCTGCTCCCTTTGACCAACTCCCCCTTGCCGGCTGTCCACCATGAGTTTCGCCATCGAGGTGCCTGGCGAGGCCGTGCCGCTGAACCCGTCCGACCTCTGCAAGGCGCTGCAGGCCGGCACCTCCCACGACCACGCCCAGCGCCAGGCCGCCACACAACAACTCGACGAATGGAAGAGCCATCCCGGCTTCTTCTCGTCGCTGCAGGTGCGTTGCCGGCTCCTCCAGACGCTGCTGTCGGCTCCTCTGCGTGGCGCTCCCTAACTCCCAGTCCGTCTACCTCGACACCGCCCTCCCCGGCAACGTCCGCCTGCTGGCCGTCATCCTGCTCAAGAACGGTGTCGACCGCAACTGGCGCAACGCCGCCCACATCAAGGACGGCATCCAGCCCACTGAAAAGGCCCTCATCCGCAGCCGCCTCTTCCAGGGCACCGTCCGCGAGCCCGACCCCACGCTCGCCCGCCAGAGCGCCCTCCTCACGGCCAAGATCGTCCGCATCGACTACCCCCAGGAGTGGCCCACCGCCCTGCCCGACATCCTCGCCCACCTCCGTGCCGTCCAGACCGCCAGCCCGGCAGAGCTGCACGGCACCCTGCTGCTGCTGCTCCGCGTCGTCAAGGAGCTGTCCACCGCCCGCCTGCGCCGCTCCCAGTCCGCCCTGCAGCAGATCGCCGAGGAGCTCGTCTACGTCCTCTGCGACATTTACAAGCGCGCCACCGAGGCCTGGGTCGCCGTCCTAGTCCACGGCGCTGCCGCCGCCGCCGGCACGTCCGTCGATGTCGACGTCGACAACAGCTTGGCTGCGCTCAAGACCATCCGTCACCTCCTCCTCAGCGGCTTCGACCAGCCGGCCCACGTCCGCCTCGTCCACGACTTCTGGTCCCTGTCGCACGCCAACTTTGAGGCCCTCCTCCCCTGCGTCCGCCCCGACCTGCCCATGCCGCCACCGCACCAGGACGTCGTGGGCACGCACCTCCTCCAGCTCGCCAAGCTGCACATTGCCGTCTGCAGCGGCCACCCGGCCGCCTTTTCGCTTCTGCCCCGCTCCGTCGACCTCGTTCGCCTCTACTGGGGCATCGTCGCCGGCTTTGCCGACCGGTTCACCGCCTCGGCCGGTCTGCGGCAGGGCGGCGGCGCGAGCAGTGCATCGGGCGTCTCCAAGCCAAAGGTCGAGGGTCCGCTCTTGGAGCAGCTGGCCCTCAAGGGCCTGCTCCTGCTGCGCAGCAGCTACCAGATTGTCAGCCGTCCCACGGTCGCGTTCAAGAACCGCGACGAGGAGGCGCGCAAGGAGCAGGCCCGCGGCCGCGAGATCCTCGAGACGCAGCTCTTTACCGACGCGTGGAAGCTCGAGCTGATCACGGTCATTGTCAGCAAGCTCTTTGTCTTCCGCGAGTCCGACCTCGAGGCCTGGGACGAGGACCCCGAGGAGTGGGAAGCCGAAGAATGTGAGTCCGGCTCGGCCTGGGAGTGGCAGGTCCGGCCCTGCGCCGAGCGCCTCTTCCTCGACCTGCTGCTCAAGAACAAGGCCCTGCTGGTCCAGCCGCTGCTGGCCTACTTTTCCCAGACCATGGCCGGCGCCATGGACCTGCTGCAAAAGGACGCCGTCTACACCGCCATGGGCAACGCCGCGCTGGCCATTGAAGGCTCCTTTGACTTTGATCGCTTCGTCGAGACCACCCTGCTGCAGGACGCCCAGACCCAGGGCGCGCTCGCCAAGGTCCTCCGCCGTCGCGTCGCCCTGCTGCTCGCGGCCTGGGCCTTTCACGAGCCGCAGCCCGCGGCCATGCGGGCCATTTACACTATCACGACCCATTTGCTCAACAAGGACGACCCGGCCAACGACGTGGTCGTGCGGCTGACGGCGGCGCGGCAGATCAAGGCCACGGTCAACATTTCCTTTTCCACGCCCGTGTTCGCGCCCTTTTCCACGGGCATCTTTGCCTCGCTCATGGACCTGCTGCAGGAGGTCGACGGCGAGGACACCAAGCTGGCCGTGCTGGACACCATCCGCGTGCTGATTGAGCGCATGGAGACCGCCGCTGCCCAGTTCAGCGACAGCATCGTCGCCGCGCTGCCGGCCGTCTGGGCCTCGGCCGGACCCGAAACCTACATGATCAAGCAGTCCGTGCTGGCGATCCTGTCCAGCCTCATCATGGCGCTCAAGGGCGCGTCACAGCACTACCACGAGATGATCCTGCCGCTGGTGGCCGACGCCGTCAACCCGCACTCGCCCGTGCACGAGCACCTGTTTGAAGAGGGCCTCGACCTGTGGGCGAGCGTCATGTCCATGTCGGGGCCGCCGCTGTCGGAGAACGTGGTCCGCCTGCTGCCGACGGTGCTGCCCCTGCTCGAGTACGACTCGCTCGTCGTCGAGACCTGTCTGCGCATCACCAACGCATACATTGTGCTGGAGCCGGCGACCGTGCTGTCCGACCGCTTCCGCCAGCCGGTGCTGCGCGGTCTGGCCGCCGCCATGGAGACGACGCGCATGGAGCAAGTGCAGGAGGCCGCCGCCGTCATGCGACACCTGGTGCAGGAGACACACGCGCTGGGCGGCACCGCGGGACTGGCCCTCGTGGTCCAGGACATGCAGCAGACCGGCTTCTTGCCGCGCATGCTGGAGCGCATCCACGGCGCGTGGGAGGCGCACCAAGAGACCGGCCCCAAGGCCAAGGCGAGTCCGATCGGACCGACGGTCGAGATCCAGTACTTTAGTATCCTCAGCTGGATCGCGCTGGCCGACCCGGGCGTGTTTGTCGAGGGCGTCCTGTCGGCGGGCGGCAGCAGCGCGCTGGCCGACGTCTGGCACTGGCTAGCCGCCGAGTGGTTCGGCATCTTTGAGATGATGGGCAGCTCGCAGCACCTCAAGCTGTCATGTCTGGCGCTGACGCGGCTGTGCGAGCTGCCGGCGCCGATGCAGCCGCTCGTTCTCGGGCGCCTGCAGGACTACCTGTCCATGTGGACGAGCACGGTGGCCGACGCACAGGGCGACGCGACGCAGCCCGACTGCTACGTGTGGGACGGGCCGCCGACGACCGCGTACGACACGCCGCTGCAGACGGCCGAGAACGTGCTGGCCGCCAAGGAGCCGGTGCACACCGAGACGGCCTATGCCTTTGTCCTGCTGCGGCTGCAGAGTCTGGTCGCGCGGGTCGGCGGCGAGCAGCAATTCGAGGCCGAATGGGCCGTCAATGTCGACCGGGACGTTCTGGCCGGATTCCGCCAGTTGACGGAGCGCCGCGACGACTGAGAACCGGGGCAGGCAGGCAGGGCCGTGTTCCGCATTCTAGAAGCGTTCTGGAAGCCGCCTGGAAGCCCGCTGAGCACAGACGCTGGCGGCACTGCAAAAGCGCTGAATAGAAAATTTCCGATCCAGCAATCCAACCGGACGGGGACGCCGTGCGCCGTACTCGATACGCGAGACCATGACCTGTACTCGTAGCGTGACGCAAGCAAGCCTGTTCCAGTGTGCAACACGTCCCGGCGGCGGCACAGTGCCCTTCAGCCCGCCTGCCAAGCCCCGGCGCTGTGCTGCACAAGCCCCCTCTCCCCAGTGTGGGGCACGGGCTGGAATGATGGATGGGGGGGTGGCATTTGGGCGTCCCGCAGCGCTTCTGGCGTCTTTTTCTCGCGCCGTTTCGACTTGAAACCCGCACCGGCCGCATAGCACGCCCAGAGAGTTCTCTCGTCAGCCTCCTCTGCCCGGGCCTCCCCCTTTACCCTTGCAGCCCGCCGTCCTGTGTGATCTGTGCGGCGACGAGCACCAGACCTGTCGGCCGCTCCCGGTCGGTTTTTCCGCTTTGCGTTTTCCCCGTTGCTGCGCTGCTCGCTGTCCTTGCTGCTTCGCCCGCTCGACTTTCTTCTGGCGGCGTGCCTTGCGCTTGGTCGCTATCGTGTTTTGCAGGTACGATACGAACCGAACAGGCCGGTCCGTCTCGCCGGCCAGGTCGCTGGACGGATGACTGACCGTTTCCATCAGTCAGACCGATTCCAGATCACCGAGATCCTGGGATCCTCCAATCGGCCAACTCGACCGTTGTCCGTCTTCGACTCGCTCCTGCATGACTAGCCCCAACTCGACGCTGTCGGCTGCCCGCGCTGACTGGAACACAAAACAAGCCATCGGCGGCCACGACAACGACGATCGCCACGACACCCACGACACCCACGACAGCACCCAAGCACGACCGTTCCAACAGCCACGACCGCCACAACCACCTCGACCACCACGGCCGCCACAGACGGCCCACCACACAATCCTGGACAGCTGCCCGACAGACACAGCCGCGCAGCGCAATGCGGCGGTCGCGGGGCGCGTCCCCGCCGTCACCGTTCCGGGCGCTGGCACACCACCATGCCCAGCATGTGCCCGGACGGGCGGGCGAGTCGGTCTCGTCCATGCTCCGCTCGTTCAATGTCGAGACGAACCCGACTCGCCCGATGCGGCCCAGTCCGCTGACGGCATCAACCATCCCCGACATGCCGCTGGATCTGGTCGACCGCATCCGCTCTTTTCCGCTCTTCGTCTCGGCGCCCGACGAGTTTCTGGCGGCCATTGGCAAGCATCTGCGGCCGCAGATCCACGCGCCTCACGACCACATCCTCACCGAGGGCGACGACGCCAAAGCCATGTACTGGGTGGTCCGGGGGGCCGTAGCCGTGACGTCGCGCGACGGCGAGGCCGTGTACGCGGAACTCAAGCCGGGCGCCTTTTTCGGCGAGATTGGTGTGCTCATGGACATGCCACGCACAGCCACGATTATTGCCCGCACAAAGTGCCTGCTAGTCGTGCTGAAGAAGGAGGACCTGCAGACCGAGCTGCCACGCTTCCCCGACATGGAAAAAGCCATCCGGCAGGAAGCGCAGGAGCGGCTGGTCATCCTCAAGAAGAAGCAGCAGGAGCGGCGGTATCCGGACACCGGCCTCGGCGGCGAGAAGCACGAGGAGGGCACCGTGATCAACAGCAAGAAGCGCAAGTCGCCGAGCCCGGGCGTGATTGAAGACCCGGCCATTGGCGGCAGCGCACTGGGCAGCGGCTACGTCAACGTGCGCAAGACGCTCAAGGAGCTGCCACTCTTCTCGGCGCTGCCGGCCGACATCCTGCACTTTTTGGGTCTGAGCGCCCAGCCCAAGACCTATTCGCCCTTTACCGACATCATTCGGCAGGGCAGTCACGGCAACGACATTTTCTTCATTGTGAGCGGCGAGGCCGAGGTGATCCACGAGCTAGTGGGAAGCGGCGTCGGCGCCGAGGAGGAGGGGGACGGCGACGACGAGAACAGTGGCGACGGCTCGTTTGCGCGGCCGCGGCTGACGCAAGGGCAGTACTTTGGCGAGGTGGCCAGTCTAGGTCTGTCGCCCGGACAGGTGCGGACGGCAACGGTGCGGTCGATCACGAGCGTCGAGTGTCTGATGATCAGCGGCGAGGCGCTGGACGAGCTGTGGCGGCGCTGCCCGCCAGGGCTGAAGTCGCAGGTCGAGGAAACGGCGCGGCAGCGATATCGCAAGGGCCACACGGACGTGGAGATGTCTGATGTGGGAAGCGCGGCGAGGGGGAGAGAGCCAACGGCCGGGGCGAACGAGGAAAAAGCACTCACGCCTCTGCGGCGGCATTCGGTGCCACATATGACGTTCACGACACCGTCCAAGCCGTCGTCGCCAACCATGGAAAAGGCCGAGATGCGGCAGCCCAGCGACCCGGACCCGTTCCTGAGCGTCGACATGGAGAATCTGCGGAACCGGCGACGCAACTCGCTGGCGCCGCCCACGCCGGCAACCGTGGATGGTCAGGCCCCGGCACCGGGCGAGGGCGGCAGCAACACGGGCGGTATCAACAGCATCAACACCAGCAGCCCGCTGAAACTGTTCACCTTTCCGCCGCTGTCAGCACCAGCAGAAGAGACGAAAGAAGTCGAGCCGGTCGAGCTGGCTGAGCAAGACCCCGTCCGCGGCCGGTTCAAAAAGGCGCGGACACTGACGCACCGGCCCTACTCGGACGACTGTAGCGGGTCGCCGGTCTCGCCGCACAGCGCGGCGCGGACACGCCTACCGCAGGCCGGCCAGCAGGGCCCGCCCACGTCTGTGCTGGTAGGCGCCTTTCAACTGCTGGGCATTGTGGAGTTGATCCGGCTGCGGGCAGTATGCCGCGAATGGAAGCGGGTCTTGACAACATCGCCGCAGCTGTGCCGACGCCTGGACCTGAGCACGGTCAACCGGTTCGTCAACGACTGGTCGCTGTCGCAGGTGATTGCGCCGTTTGTAGGCCAGCGCGCCGAGGAGGTCGACATTGGCAACTGCTTTCACATCACCGACGAGGGCTTCCAGGCGCTGTGGCGGCAGTGTGGACGCAACGTGCGAACATGGCGCATGCAATCGGTGTGGGATGTGTCGGCCAACCAGATCCTCGACATGAGCGAAAACGCCAAGGGACTGGAGGAGGTCGACTGGAGCAATTGCCGCAAGGTGGGTGACAACCTGCTGGCGCGCGTGGTCGGCTGGGTGGTGCCGGTGCCAGCGGCAGAGACCAAGACGGTGATTTCGAGCTCCAAGGCACAGGCACAACGGCCGGGTTCCAGCCGGTCCGAGGTCCGAGTTGGACCGGCGCCAGGCACAGTGATTGGCTGTCCGCGGCTGAGCGTGCTGGACCTGTCGTACTGCAAGCACATTACGGACCGGTCGATGCTGCACCTGGCGGCCCACGCATCGGGGAGGCTGCGGTCGCTAACCCTGACGCGCTGCACGTCGGTGACGGACGGCGGCTTCCAGGCGTGGGCACCGTACCGCTTCCGGCAGCTGACGCACCTGTGCCTAGCCGACTGCACGTACCTGTCGGACAGCGCGATTGTGGCCCTCGTCAACGCGGCCAAAGGCCTGACGCACCTCGACCTGTCCTTTTGCTGCGCGCTGTCGGACACTGCCACCGAGGTGGTCGCCCTCGGCCTGCCGCGCCTACAGGACCTGCGCCTCGCCTTCTGCGGCAGCGCCGTCAGCGACGCCAGTCTGCGCTGCATCGCGCTGCACCTCAACGACCTGCGCGGCCTCAGCGTGCGTGGCTGTGTGCGTGTCACCGGCGCCGGCCTCGAACACGTGCTGGACGGCTGTGCCCGTCTCGATTGGGTCGATGTCAGCCAGTGCAAGAACCTCTCCGTGTGGATTGTCAACGGCGGCGTCGCCCGCTGGGGATACGACGACCGCGAGAGCGGCGGCAGCATCGCCCCCAGCCTCTCGTCCCGTCCCGGCTGGGGGCTGTCGGCCGTGAACAGGGGCGCTGGCCTGGCCGTGACGGCTCCGCTGCCGTCCATGCGTGGCCAACGCCGACGCGCACGCCGGCCGGTCCGCTTCATCATCGAGAAGGGTGCCGACGGAGGGCTGCGCTGAGCTGGCGGTGCCTTTTTTTGTTGGATGGATTTCCTCATTTGGTTATGTGCCTGCTCTGGCTCTTGGATGCCATTTTCATTTTATGCTGTTGGATATTTTCGATTTCATCTCCTCTTTGCTCGGCCTCGATACCCCGCGAGTCTAATACATGATTTTGACGAGTGTGAATTGCAGTGACGTTTTGTATTTGAAACTGGCTATACGAAGGTTGTCCAAGAATTGTCCAAAAACCTGTCCTCACTGTGCGCTGCGTCGGGAAAGAGCACATCTGACGAGCATGTAGGCAACAAGGCAAGAGCGATCGCCTCGAGGCTCCACGGACTTTACAAGCAAAACGCCGCTTCCCGCTTATGTCATGCTGATCGGCGACAACGGGGCTTTGGTCGCGCCCAATTCTCCGTTTGCCGGCATCGCGACGGCCAGGCAGCCACGAGAGGCTGTAAGACTAAATTCGCCGTCAACCTCCGGAGACAGAGTATATAGGGTGGCCAGTCTGCTGTCGAAAGCATGATTTAGTCGCAACATCCCACATCCCTCTTTCTTTGTCTCTTCTCTTCTCCCCGTTCTGCACTTTACCGTCGCACTCTGCAACAAAAATGGCCGCCAAGTCTTTCCGCGTCGGCATCATCTGCGGCTCGCAGCGCGTCGTGCGTGTGTGCCCGCAGATCACCGCCTTTGTGGCCGACGTGATCCGGTCCGAGATGGCCTCGTCGCCCGCCGACGCGCCGTCCATCCATCTCGACATGATTGACATTGCCGCCCTCGGCCTGCCGCTATGCGACGAGCCCGGCGTGCCGTCGCAGATCCATTCGGCCGACGGCTACGAGCACGAACACACGCGCACGTGGTCGCGCCGCATCGCCGCCCTCGACGGCTTCGTCATTGTCACGCCGCAGTACAACTGGGGCCTGCCGGCCGGCCTGAAAAACGCCATCGATTACCTCTATCACGAGTGGGCCGGCAAGCCCGCCATGGTGGTGGCCTATGGCGGCCATGGCGGCGGCAAGGCGGCGGCGGCGCTGCATACGGTGCTGCAGGGGTTGGACATGCGGCCCATTGAGCCGCCGGTGCTGCTGACATTTCCCGACCGGCAGGTGCTGGGGCGCGCGGCGGCCGGCAAGGACATTGGGCTCACGGAGCCAGGCAGCTCGCTGTGGGCAGACCGCCGGGCGGACATTGCACGTGCCTGGGCGCAGGTGGTGTCGGAGCTGCAGGTGTGAGGGCAGAGGCCCAGCTAGAGTTGCGGCGAATTAGAAGACCGACGGGTTTGAGCCTTGTTCCCTGCCACGAATGTTTGGCCGTGTTTCTCGTGCTTGTCATGTTTAGTCATATATCTCGCTCATGTTGCGGCGTCTTGTTCCTGCCAATTCTCCACAGCGAGGCTGTCGCGCTTACTCAAGCCCTCCCACCAACAGGACGCGTGACTGCTAGCTCGAGGCCACAGTGGCCTAGCCTTTTCTCCGCCTCAATTCGCTGCCTGTTTCCCCTCTGCTCCTCAACGACCGCCATGGACATTCTCACGTCAAAAAGCCAGCTCAAATATCCGCTATATGCCTGCGACTTTGATGCACAGGATGGTGGCCGCCTCGTCGTCGGCGGTGGTGGTGGTTCCAGCCGCACAGGCGTTGGAAATCGCATAGTACGATTTTGCCCCCAAACCGCTTTCCACACGGCAAAAAGATGCCCGCTGACGTGCAGACTGTCCTCGACGCCTCCGCCAACGATGCCTCCCTCACTGCCGTCGCAGAGATCGAGCTGTCCAAGAACGAGGACAATGTGACGAGCCTCGCCGCGGGCCCACGCCACGGCCAAACGACGCTGGTCTTTGCCGGCGTCAACTCGAGCCCGGAGGACCAGAAGAAGGGCAAGAACGAACACTTTCGCGTCTTTGGCGTCGATGCCGAAGACGTAGACGATGCTGCCAACGAACGGCCGGCCACGATCTCCGAGCGCGCCCAAGCCGCCTTTTTCGCGCCGCCGCCGTCCGCCGCATCGACCGGCGTCGTCGACGACACCTACCAGCGCCTCATTCGCCTGTCGGCGCCGTTTGCCAATGGCCAGGGCGGCACGCTGCCGCAGCTGGGCGCCTGTGCCACCGGTCTCGCTCGTGCGGGCGCGTCCCAGATTGCGCTGTTTGACGTGCTGCCTACCGACACGGCGGTGCTGCCGGTCGTGCGCGGCCGCATCGAGGAACTGCCCAAGGAGGCCAACGACCTCGACGTCATCCAGACAGCTGCCGACCGCTACCAGCTGGCCTTTTGCTCCGACCACGCCCTGTACCTGCACGACATCGCCCCCACCAGCGGCAGCGAGGAGCCCATTCTGGCCTACACACTCACTCTCGACGTGGCTAACGGCGCCACCGAGCGGCCCGTCTTCCGCGCCATCCGCTACGTGACGCCGCACTTCCTGCTGGCCGCTCTCAATATGCCTCGGCGTACGGGCGTGCGTCTGATGGGCCTGCGCCTGCCCACCAACCTGCCCACCACCTCGCCCGTCGCCGGCAGCGACGGCAAGGCGCCGGCTAACCTCGCCCGCACGACCACGGTCCACATCACCGTGCCACGCTCCGTCCTGACGCAGGCGACCGCGCTGGCCGTGCGCGGCCTGGCCCAGCCGGCGGCACCGGGGGTGCCCCTGGGCAACGCACAGTTTGTCGTGGCCGTCGCGGGCGCGCCCGACAACACGATTGCGCTCTACACGCTCGAGCACCAGACCGTCGGCACCATCGAAGCGCTAGCCAAGCTGTATCCGTTCCGGACGCTGCGGCGGGTGCACGAGATGCAAATGACGAGCATTGCGCTGGCGCCCTTTGTGGCACCGCCCGCGACGGCGCCGGCCTACATCCGCCTGGCCAGCGTCTCGGTCGGGAACTCGGTGGTCGTGCACCACATTCCGCTGCGGCGGCTGCCCGTCACGGCCAGCACCACGGCCGACGCTCCGCGCTACGTCGTGGCGCTGCCGTCGCGCGGCCCGTCGGGCCTGTCGCTCTACCTGTTTGCGGCCATCACCATGGTCCTGATTGCGATCGTGTCGCAGGGCCTGCTCGAGGTGCGCGGGCTGACGCCGTCGGTGCTGGGTGCGCGACAGGTGGTGCCGGTGTCGTGGCTGCAGCCCGAAAAGGTCGGGGCGGTGCAGCCAATCGAGACCGTCGAGGCCGTCGCGGCAGAGGCCGTTTCAGATGCGCCCTCTCCCATTTTTGACAATGACGGGATCAGCGTGGCGGCGCTGCTGCGGGGCGATGTTCCGGCCGCACCGGCCGTGCTGTTCCTCCGTGGAGAGGACGCGGACCACACGGTGGTGGCGGCCCTGCACGACGAGGCGGAGCATGGACCGGCGAGTTCGTGGGAGGCGCTGTCGGCGGAGCAGCAGGACGCGTGGCAGCAGCGGCTGCAGGCCGCAGGGTACTGGAGCGAGGACATGGGCGTGGCCGTGTTCCGGGGCATCGTGTTTAGCCAGATCGGCGGGGCCATCGGGGGGTTGGTGCGGTAGGACGTGCAAAGGGAAGACAGCGCGGAATCACAGTCGCCAACAAAGAATGCATCCGCTACTTGACAGTCTTTCTATGCTCGTAAACATCAATCGAGATCAATACATAACCCATCTTCTGTCGGAACGCCTTTTCTGCCATGCGAAACACACCAGCAACGAGGAAAAAGAAGAGAAAGAGCCAAAAAGAAGAAAACCGCTGCGGTCTACCGCAGCTCCCAGGTGCTCCGAAAAGAGAAATCCAGCCCTCCCCCCACCAAAATAACAAGACAACTGCAAACGCCTGCCTTACCACGGCGTCATGCCCGGCGGGAGCACTGGGTACTGCACGTCGTCGATAATCTCGGTGCCGTAGCCAATGTCGACAACACCCTCGGCGCCGGGTATGCTGACAGAGCGCTTCCACGTAGCGCCGCACGATCCGGGCACAAACTTGGCGGCGTCCATGGCGAGCGTCATCTTGACCTCGGGGCAGTAGTTCCAAATGTGGCGGCGGCGCTCGGGGGTGCCCCAGATGTGGCCGTTGAGGAATTTGCCGGAGCCGCCGGTGTGGTAGCCCATGGGCTCGTAGAAGCCGACGCGGTAGTCGTCGACGCCCTCGACGAGCTTGCCGGCCTTGGCGGCGGCGTCGACCTCGCTGGCGTTGGCGTCGGTGAGGTTGAAGCTGTCGAGCTTGGTCTCGTCACCCTCAAAGGACTCGCCGGAAAAGGTCAAGGAGACGGTGCTGTTGGCGACCTTGGACTGCGGGCGATGGGCGAGGCGTTCGGCCAGCCAGACGTCCTCGGGCTCGCTGCCGTCGACACGCACCTGCTCGCGCAGAATGTCAATCATGGCGCTGACACGGCGCAGCGACAGGCCGCCGTTGCCGCCCCAGCGGCTGTTGGTGCTCCAGGGCGCGCCAATCCAGTGGTACTCGAGGAACTCGTTGAGGTTGCGCTGCGAGTTGGCGCACAGGATGCTGTCGGTCTGGAAGAGGAGCAACCACTCGGCCGGCTGCAGCACGTGGTCGTACAGCCACAGCGTGGTCAGGAACCGGCTGATCTCCTCCTGGCTGCCCGTCGACATGTTGGACGGGATGTACGTCAGGTCGAGCTTGCCGGCGCGCACCTGCTCCTGGATGGCCACCGACTCGTTGATCTTCTTGACCGACTCGATGGAGCCCATGAAGCGGAAGCGCCAGTCGGGCGGCACGACCGAGATGAAGTGTAGCATCAACGGCGCCAGGATCGGAAAGGCGCGGTTCTCAATCAGCAGCCCGACCTTGGACTCGTTGTAGCGCGACAGCGCCTGTGTCTGCGGCTTCTGGTATTCGATCGTCACCGAGGGGTAGTTCATCGCGCCCAGGTCGGAAAAGTATATTATCGCCAGGCTGGACGGTCAGCAGGGGAGGACGACAACGACGAGAGGATGCGCGCGCCGACTCACACAACAAGCACCACGCCGCCAAAGAAGCGCATGCGCCGTGTCGTCTTGGCCCAGAGCGCCATGGACACCACCAGCAACGTGTTCTTGATCTTGTGGACGTCGATATTTTTCATCGCCTCCGGTAGCCGGAACGACTGTCCGGACTCTGCCGCGAACAGCATGATGGCGATGTGTCAAGGAGAAAATGCTGCGTCTGGTACGTCGTCGGGCGGCTCGTTGCAGCCGGAGAATCGACAGGCACCGCCTCGGGTGGCGGCAGGGCAGGCAGCGTGGCACAAGGCTCGTCGGTCAGTTGTCGCCGTACGGCTCGTCGGAAATTGTGAGTAGAAGAAGAAACGTCCAAAAAGAGCACGCGGTCAAAGGCAAGAAGAGTCGGCCAAACAGGCGAACGCAGCCAGTAAAGAGGTTGAGTTGAAAGTCAAAGGTGAAGAGACTCGCGCGAAACCGCGTCCCAGGTCAATCCATGCGAGGGCGGGCAGACTAGACTTTCGTGGCTTGGACAAGAATGTATCGTTGGCATCGCTGGAATTGCAAAAAGGAGGCACGTTTTGGCAGGCTCGCCTGGAACACGTGTACAGGGCAGGTACCGTGAGGTACCGCCGTCGTGTCTGGCCGCAGGGAGGACAGGGAATGCAGGGGAGGGAAAGTGGGAAGAACTGTCACTGGGGGGCTGCCATCGGCTAGCGGATATGGCGCACAGTGCCATCGCGTCGTCAGCAGCGGGTCGGGGCTCTGAAACGGCCACCGCGGCGTTCTGGACAATTGTATTTGCCCAGCCGAACACGTTTCTTACATTGCATACGGCTATCCGTCGGGCGTATGGCGTACTCGTATCTTACGCCAAAGACTGCTCCGTAATCTCGTAAATGAGCGCACAATCGTAAGCTCGTATTCCTCTGTTGTATCCCACGGCGAGATTCTTAGCGTCTGTCGCGTATACTTTCCATGTCCCAGTTGCCTAAAACGGCCTCGTCCTTTGGGGCACCTCTGAATCTTTCTCGCGGCTGGGACGCCCTTGTTCTGCCTGGTGTTCGTTACGACTTGGAACCAGATGGCCTATGCGAACACCGCAATTGGGCAAAAGGGGCGACAGGAGCAGTAAGAGTGGGGCCCAAAGGGCTGACGACTTCTGGTGTCTTCTTTGGCGTCTTTGGGGGTCGCTCTGGGCAATGCCGCCACAGGTCACTGCAAGTACCGTCCTGTATCCACGAGTATTGGCACTTTACGCCTCGTCGCGCTAGGCAAGCGCGTGCTGCTCCTGCCCCATCCAGTCCGCTCCTTTTCGCCCCCCTTTGGATGGCGCATCTCGCGATTCCCAGCATTCTCCGTACTGCCTCGTTTCCCTACCTCTGCCAGCAATGGGTGCTACCGATCGCTCACTGTTTTCCCAGACCTCCTAGACCCCTCGCCGGCACCCCTGCCATGTCCTGTCACGCCCATCTGTCTTATTCCGATTCTTGATTTGCCTCTTGATTGCCTCTTGATTGCCTCTTGATTGCTTCGATTGCTTCGATTGCTTCAATTGCCTGCCTTTGCGTCTTTGCCTTTTGATGGTTTCTTTTCTTCAGCCCCTCGTCCTTGTTTCGCCTCCTCGTCGTCCTGCCGCACTCCCATCTCACAACCACAACCTACGTGCACCATGACCACGCCCACCACCCAGACGGGCGGCCCGTTTGGCATCACCAAGGTCAAGGTGATTGTCGTCGCGTCGCTCATTTTCACGTGAGTTCCTGGCCGTTCCCCTTCACCGACAACACGCGGCACGACTGACCCTCCAGATGGTGGTTTGCGCACCTGCTGCCCAACTACCAGACGACAATACGCGACCATGTCACGACCGTTGCCAGCAGCGTCACCTCGCGCCTCCAAGAGGCCCGCCAGCAGATCCCCGCGATAAAAGTTGACTGGACCGTACCGGAAGAGCCGCAGGCCGACTTTGACGCCACCAAGGTAGCCATGATCATCGAGTCGCGCCCGCTGCCGCACCTCGTCCCGCTCATCCTGCACATGATTTCCGTCGTCCCCCCCGAGTGGCGCTTTGTCTTTGTCGGCTCGCCCGAGAGCGTCTACAGCCTGAACCGTGCCCAGGCCATCAAGAACCAGCAGGTCATTGGCAAACTCGACCTGCTCGTCCTGCCTGACCCCTGGTCCATTGAGAGCAAGGAGATGGTCTTTCGCATGCTCACCGACATGCGCTTCTACGACGAATTCCTGCCCGGCGTCGAGTGGATCCTCAAGTACGAGGCCGACAGCATTCTCTGTGCCAACTCGCCCAAAAGCCTCAACGACTGGCTGGAATGGGCTTGGGCCGGCGCGCCGAGGTGAGCTTTGACCTTCTTTCTGGCCATGGCTACCCGAAAGAACAGCCCTGCTGACATTTTAGAAACCCCAAGGACCGCTTTTCCGGCAACGGCGGCCTATCTCTCCGCAAGGTCGCCGCCATCCGTCGTATTCTCAACTTCCAGGCCCGCTACAACGACACCGAGGCCGAGGACGAGTGGTTCGGCCGCCGCCTGTGGGTGCTGCCTGGCGAAAAGGTCACCTCCGGTCTCACCGCTCTCGCCGTCGAGGGCATCTACATCAAGAACCCCATGGGCTTCCACATCCCCAACGGCGGCAAAGACCTGCCCGATGCTGTATGGAAGAACGAGAAGCAGCGCAAGAAGATCCTCGAATACTGCCCAGAGCTAGCCATGATCATTGACATGAAGCTAGAGCGCGAGCGCTGCGAGGGTGACGACCACGAAGGCAACATCAAGTCGAGCTAGTAGGCGGCGGTGAACGACGCCAGACGAAACGAAACCACCGAGACACCCAGACCACCTGGCATATTTTGGAGGTTGCCATTTTTTTACGATTTCAGCCGGTTTGTTCTTCTGTATCACTACATTTTGGGGTGGCTTTCCATGTGAGGTGTTCTTGATATAACGGCGCGGGTGTTTGGTTTGTTTATGTGTATGGACTCTTTGACTTTTCTTGGCATAGAGCAGAGAAATATGGTTATCCGGGGCGGGCTTACAGCGCCGCCTGGGGATGGGCGAAAATGAGACGCAATCTACTACTGAAATCTGGAATCCCTGCAGCGGCCGTGCGATGCGAGGACTGTCTTGGTTGTCTGTCACGGTCCCTGCCGTACACGTCTCGTGGCCCTTGTGCTTGTTCTATTGCTCGTGGCTTCTGAAACGCAAAGCTAGAGCCCGCACATCGCTTACGTCGCCTCATACGACCGGTCGAGTCGTCGTCAGCTATCTGATGCGCTTGTGCTGAAACGCCGAGCAACTACGAGTACTGATGCGGAACCTGCGAGCTCAAATAGATACTTTGAGTTCTTGTACGGGAACTTTGTAATACGCAGTAGCAAATTAACAATAAAAATAACAGCTTTAATCTATCTATCTATGGAATACATGGCCGCTCCCTCCGCATCGCATCGCTCCTTCTAAAAGCACATAGAAGAGATCTGTCCACTCCGTACTATACAGCGGGTTTCCCTTGCCAAACGTAAAACAGGAAAACTTGCGCAACACAAGCAAGACAAAAACACCAGATATCAGAACACGTGTACGGAGGTACGCATTAAAAGCCAAGACTAGGCGTGCCACAACGACCAGCCAAGGCATCACAAAAGCAGATCGATCCCGTCATCGGCACCGTCGTGTGCCAACTCAAACATTGACGGCTCATCGACACCGTCATACAACTCACCATAGTCGTCCTGCTGGCTGTCGGCCGCCACATCCACGGCCGCTGGGCTGCCGGCATTTTCCGTGGCCCGGTTCTGGCGCTGGCGTTGCGACGATGTCTGGCTTCGCGCCCGGGTTCGCGGTGTCTCGACCGACACGTGGATCACTGACGACCCTGAGCCAGACGAGAGGATCGTCATGGTCCGCCGTGGCTGGCGAACACCGGTAAGGAGCAGGTTGATTGCGTTGCTGCGGACGTCGCTGCCGGACACAGCTTCGCCGATTCTGCTGCCCGCCGCGGCATCCGTCTCGACAAACGTCTGTCTGTCCATCCACCCAACCAGGCTCGCGTTGCTATCCGACCCACCGGTAGCGGACCGGAGAAGGCGGGGCGGGGCGGCAGCAAACTGTCTGAACGCGTGCTCGAGAGAGTCGAAGCGTCTCTGGAAGGCGTCCAGGCGCTGTTGGGCAGCATGCACTTGTCGTTGGAGGCTCTGGTACTCGGTACGCGGCACAAAATCGCCAATCTGCGCACTGTCGTCTAGCAGTTCCATTGACTTCTTCTCCTGCTGGGTGGGTGAATCCTTGATGTTTGGGCTGCCAGGTGCAGCATTGGTGGGAAGTGGCGGAACGGTAAGGCTTGCGGCGACGTGATCGTTGCGCCACGAGGACCTGGTGTTGCGCCGGATGGGCTGAGCCGGCAGCAGAGCTGGCAGGGCCGGCGCCAGTTCCGACACCGAAAGAGTGCAAAAAGCATTCAGAATGGCCGTGTACTTTTCACGCTTGCTGCGCGAGACCTTTGGGCATTGGCTCTGGCTGATGTGGGCGTCAAAGGTGGCCTTGTTGCTAAAGGATGTCCAGCACCGGCGGCAGAGGCCAGCCCGTGGCTGGGGCGTATCCTGTTCGGGGACGCCAAACGACGATATGTAGCGATCAGTTACGGAAAGGCAATGCGCTGCTCTGCTGAGGTGCCGACTAGATGCCTCGAATTAGCAAGATGGTCTCGTGACAGGACCGAAATCCATGGTTGGGAGTTGGATACTGACACCAAGGTTGAGATGAACTTGTGCTCTGTGTGGCAGGGCATAAAGCGGTCGTCGTTGTCCCGGTCAAAGTAGCCGGGATCTGCGCAGCGAAACGGGCAGATGAGCTGATCCTCGTTGATTTCGTCGCCGAGGGCACGTTGCTTCCGCGGTGGCCTGTCACCATCCTCGCTGTCGTCATCGTCGTCGTCGTCGCTCTCTTCGTCCCGGTTCCGCTTCATGCCAGCAACCGTTTCGGTCACCTTAGCAGGAGCTTGAGACACAGGCTCGACAGCGAGGCAGACATCCCAGTCGTTGGAAGGCCCCTGGAGCACCATGGGACGGACACCAAGGCCCAAGGATGCGTCCAGACATTGGTATTGCTGGGTGAAGAGAGAGGCCGGAGCAGCTTCGGAAACCTCCAGCCACGGCATGGCCGTTCGCAGAGGCGTGTGTTCGGCGAGCCAGGGGAGCGACTGAGGACACAGAGATAAAGACCCAAACTGGTCGGGACCGATGCTGTCCTCGATGAGCTGTTCCGAGCCCAGTGTTTGGTTATCGTGGATCATGCCGGCGACTTCCTCCCTGTGCGTCATGGGCGAGTCCCATGGGGCCAGCGACTGCTCTTCAGAGATAGAATAGACAGCAGAGATGGCAGAGGCGCCGTCGTTGGGCACGGCAGTCTCTTCCGGGAAGAGGATAAAGTCCACACCGTCACTTTGTGGCCGGACTTTCACTTCCACAGCAGCCTTCTCATCAGCAAGTTGGTTCTTGCGGTTGTTTTTATACGCCAGTTTGTGGAGTTTGGCCATGTGCTGCTTGCAGTTGGACTCGCGCCTGCACGTGTATTGGCATGATTCGAAGTGGCATTTGAAAATGGGCGGCTCGCTGGAGTGACGATCATCAAAATGGCGCCGGCATTCTTGAAGCGTGGGAAAGCCGCGCGTGCTGTATTTGCAGTCCGGGAAAGAGCATTTGAAGGGACGGGTGTGTGTTTTCGTGTGTCTGTTGAGGTCGCAGGGGCGGTGAAAGGTCTTTTTGCATTCGGGGCAGATGATGGATGAGTCAAAGGCCATGGCGCCAGTCGGCAGCTCTGGGTCGGGGAGGAGCTGGATGGTTGGGGCCAAGGTGGTGATGTTTCCTGTCGATGTTGGAACAAGCAACGAGACAGACGAGAAAGGGAAGATCTCACCATACGGGTCCAAGGAGATGCTTGTTTGGCATTGTGGAAAGGATCCAAACATGGTCCCAGTGGCAGTTAGGACGGGCGGATTCGCGGCTGTCCAGTGATTGCGCAAACACGAATCGATAGAACTGGAAGCCGGCAGGAAGGGCAGTCTCACCCGATCAAGCTGCGCTTAATCATGCAGCAGCCCCAGTCTTGAATGCGAGATGAATGCGGTGGGTAATGCAGGTGGTATGGCGGCGATGGGAACAAATGGGTGCACAAACGGAGTGAGCACGGGAGGAATAAGCAGGTAAGCAGGACTGGATGAAGGGATTGTATGGGCAATAGGCAATGGGCAATGTCTGTACAAACAAGTCCAAGGAAATGTGTGTTAAGCACTTATATTGCTGCAGATGAAGCGGGAGGGCCGCGGCCAGATCAAGGGTTCAAGGGTCCATGTTCATGGGGCTGTTTTCTTTCTCTGTCTTGTTCCCTTTCCTTTCCTTTCGCGCTCAACCCCCCCTTCCATCAACGGCGCGCGGGGGAGGGAACGACTTGGGTACTCCCCTGTCCATCCGCACAGTGGCTGAGCGACGCAAGGCTGTGAGTTTTCGTTTGCAGTGGCCTCTGACGCTAGTTGGTGGAGAGGGGGTGTCGAGGCGGCCGGCCTACGGCCAGCCAGGACATGGGAAGAGGGCCGCTTTGGAGGACGCCTTCTTTGCTCATTGGCGGAGTGGTGGCACACACTTCACCGCGGAGGGCGTCCCCGCCCCGTTCGTTGCTGTTGTGGTTGCAATGAATCCTCCTGCAGGACGCAGGGGTCAGATGGACGGGTTCCATCTCTTGGCTCGGGCTGACGAGCGCCCATAGATAGGGTGGGAGTTTTACACAGTCAGCATCCGATTTGGACAAGTCCTACAGGGATCGTGCTATTTTCTCCCCAGGACTCTATTTTCTGTTCGCGTCCCTGGTCCAGGAGGGCTTGCTGACGGACAGCGGGAGGCAGCCTTAACCTTTTTGCTGACGGAGGGCGATGGCGATGGCGTCCGGCGGCAGAGCGGCCACTAGCAGGCGACCATTTGCTTGGGCGAACCGGCGGCTGTGGGTCGCTCGGAGACGGAAGTCACTGATCCATGGGCCTGGCCAATGGCGACTCAGCGACGCTCATGCTGGATGGGCCCATATCGGCCTCCCGTGCGGTCGCTCCGTGTGCTCTGCCTACAGGACTTGCAAACCCTGCAACAGCGAGGCTGAAAGCCGAAACGGCCAGTGACGTTGTCAATGACGTTTTCTGGTGACTCTGTGGAGCACTCTGGAGCCAGACTGGAGGAGGCGCTGCCAAACCATGAGCGGCCGCTTTTCGCTCCCCTCCAAAAAGGCGGCCGACCGGTCCGGCCTCGGGTCCGCTCTTCTGCCACGTACTTGCGCTGGCTGTTTCTATAGGGACTTTCTTCACACGGACGCAACAACGCCTGTTTCAACAGCTACATGAAGGGTTGACTTTTTGGACCCCAAATTCATGCTCCTGGTTGGCCTCTGCTGTTGTTGGGCCTCTGGTCTCTGATGGGCAGGCCTCTCTCGCTCCATTGGCGTTTTCAATCTTCCCCTGCATCGGCCTGCCCGCCATCTGTGGCGGCGAGGGACTGGAAAATAAGAATAGGCGGCCGGCCCCTCTGTCGATTGTCCCTAGTGCCGAATCCTTCCGGGGTGGTGTGTGAGAGCAGTGTGGCGCTGTGGCTGGCCAGGCTGTGCAAAGAAAAACCACGTTGAAACCACTAATGCACGGCAGGCGCCTATTACTGGAAAGATACGAGCGAGGAAAACGAGGGAAACGAGCGTCGCGACATGCTGCAGCGATAGCAAAGAGGCTGCAAGGTAGCCAGTGATGCTCCCGCCGTCGTCTATTCAGTCATCGGCACCGTGCCGCCTTCCACTAGGAGGTCCTGCAGCCAGCGTCTAGTCCTCCCGTCTGCAACACTGAATCTCACCCATTCCTTCACACTATCCCTCCCGTCATCCCGCCATTCCATAGCTCGAGATGCCGAGAGGGAGCCAATGACGGTGGGATTCGCTGTAGATCCACACACACACATTCTCTGGACAGGCTTGCACAGACTTGTGCGCCAGACAGAGGCGCGTAAGCAGTGATCGCCACACATCAACTGTTCTTTCGGCATCGTTTCTTGCATCGCCGAGGGCCAGTTCGGCGACCTGCCAAGCTGGCCTGCCCCCCCCGTGCGGGCAGAGAGCCTCCTGGGCGTATTCTGTTGCGGATCGGATGGCCTCTATGGCGGCCGCATCCACTAGACCGCCATGATGGTCGTTCTGGTCGGCAGCGATGGCCGGCAATGGTAGCCGTCGTCCGCTGGGACCGTACGTGCTGGACGTCCAAAGGCAACTTTGTGGCGAGGCTTTCGCGTCCATGGACTGTCACCAGACGGTCCGAGTAGCTCGATGCTTTGCCTAGCTCTGTTTTATGCAGGTGTCGATCGATCACTGCCGTCCAGGCGACAGCTGTCGAGGCAGAGTCCAAGTGATCTGCTATCCGTCACAAGCCGAGTAGCTTTCGTCGGCGGGCGATGGAACCCCGCGGAAAGTCAGATCCCAGCGACCAGAAAACAAGCCGAAAAGTGTCCCTAGGAAGTAAGAAAAGCAAGAACACGAGAACCCGATTTCTCTACCCAGTATCACCAGAATGAACACAAAGATCGTCGGAGATCTAATAGAAAATCTTGGCATTCAGCTAATCCCAAGCGACAAATTCATTGTCTCCAACAGGTCTAAGGGGCTAGACACCGCAAACGGCGGTCAGCCCCTGACCAATGTCGATCTATGGTTGGTAACATAGTCAACGGCGCTCAGTCCGACAACCAAGACCAAGGCCAACTCACCGCTGATTGTCCTCGGCTCCTTTCCATCGTGCGGCCCCTTCAAGCCCGGCATAGCATCCATCGAGCCTCCACAATGCAGTTTACAGTTTGTGCCGTGCAATTTGGTCTCCAAATTAAGCCCGTTGCTCCCCTTTTGCGGAGAATACGGAGTATTGGCAAAAGGCGCGGAAATCTCACCGCAACGTCGCTTTGCCACGATACAGTTACCTGTAAAATATGGAGTATGGAGTCGTCTTGATCCAGCACAGTCTTCTTGTCATCACAGCCCTCTGGCCCAGCGCGATGTTGACGGATCCTGCAGTCGTGTTGAGGGGCATTTTGGTCTCGCCGGATGTGGGAACGGCAAGAAGTGACATTCCTGAAGGGCGGGCATTCACCTTTTACTTGCGGCAAGTCCGCGTAACGCACTCCGGTGAAGGAGATCGACTCTGTTCGTCCAGAGCAGCACGTGTTCTCCTGGACGCAGGCGCTGCGCCGTACAGCCAATGAGAGCCGTATCGTTTGCTCGTAGGAATCGGGTGGAGCCCAACCCGACGCCCCGCCTCATCTTGCGCGTACAGCAGGTGCGTGCGCGCGCAAAGAGGCAATTTAAGCCGTCTTGTTGGTTGGTGTCGAAACCAGTAATTAAAATGCTGGTGGGATGAGGAAAGAAGTCAAAAAAGCGGCCCAAGAGGGTCCAGAAAAGGGCGAGGAAAAGACGAAGAGGCCCCAGAAATAGGCCCACTGTTGCACAGAGGAAACACCGGAGCAGCATTGAGAGGGTGGAAGCGGCGAAATTGAACAGGGCACGGCCGCGATGATGGGTGCCAGTTGTGAGTGCTCCGCGGGTATCGAATTTGACTTCCCAGGCGCAGTCGCTGTTCCCAGAAAAGACGGGATGTACTGCAGGCGCTACCCGCACTAATGCAGGAACGCCGTCTCACTTTGCGGCAGTATTGCGTACGCGCGCCGTCACACGCAGGCAAGTGCGACTGAAGACCTGTATCGCGCCCGCCTCCAATCTCAGCGTATTACCGCAGCCCTGGACCAGTCACTCACCGCTGCCGGCAGAAGCGCCGGGCGGCTTGCCGTCTCACCTCGCGAAGCGATGGATAGCGACCATGCACATGCGGTCGAGAGGTCCCGCTGCCGGACCTTCCCATCCTGGAAGGTGGCGAAACAGAAACACGACGCTGCGGTGTAGTGTAATCCTTTGTTTGCAGCTCCCTCCCCTGAAGCTTCCCCTTGTAATTCCACACTGCGTACGATCTGCAAACTGCATGAGTGCCACTGTGTTGGTCCTTTTGGGGGGGGGGGGGCCGGCAATCCATTCTGTCAGGTTTTTCCAGGCCCAAAAGGGAACTCTGCACTTTTTTTCCGGCTTCGAGTCGGTAAAGGCGCGACGGCTTCCTGCAGAAAAAGGCAGAGGCGTTCCCCACACGGTTGCCAAGCCGAGGAAGGAATCCTTTGATCGCCACACTGGCGCCGACTTGATGCCGGTTTGCCCGGGGCAACAGGTCCCAAAATAGAATCGCTCATTTGGCAAATGTCGTGAGCGGTAATTCCAGCCAGATTCCATTCTCGACTGCACTCTGCCGCTGGGGAAGGACGACACGACTACCCGCCACCATTGCAGACTATTTAGCCACTACCCACCAGACCACTGCTGGACCAGCCACTGGCTCTAGACTCTCCAGTGCAACGGTCGGCCAACCAATGAGTCGTGGTAGTCGGCCCGCCCATGGTATACGGTAGCGCTGTCTGCGACGCGGGTCTCCACCGCTGCCCCTGGATTAGTATGCTGCAGTGGGTAGGCGGGCAGGCTAGTGTGCGTTGTGCAATTTCCCAGAGCCATGACCGGGAACCTTGTCCTTGTGGTGCAGGAGATTGATTTCGTCTTGTCTGGGGGGACGACATGCAGAATCCGGAAATGGCACAACGAGAGAGAGCAAGAGGAAAAAGAGGAGCGGCCGAATAGGGGTGGAGCGACAGTCCAGATGTCCATTGCGTCCAGTATTTAACACTCCTCGTCGGCCTTCTCTGCAGCTCTTCTTCCTTCATCTCTCCAGCCCCAAAGATCTCAACTCTCTTGCCTCTTTTCCCAGCTCTTGACTTCGGTCGTCCACTCTTTACAACACTTCAGCTTCTAGCTTGTTCATTCGTTTTCCAACCACCTTCACCAACACCCACCACTTACCCAACCCTTTTTCGGTTATACCCCCTCCAACAATCAAAATGCGTTTCTCCGTTGTCGCCCTTTTCGCCGGTGCTGCCCTGGCCAGCACCGAGGCTCCTGAGAGCACCATTTACAGCACCGACTACGTTACCATCACTTCGTGCGCCGCCGATGTGACCAACTGCCCCGCCAAGACCAAGACCAGCGTCTACCCGGTCACCTCGTCGACGGTGTACACGACCAGCGTCCACACCAGCTCGACCTCGGGCACCGTTGTCTACTCCACTGAGAGCATTGCCGTCAGCACCACGCTCGCGGCCGTCACCTCGGCCGGCAAGTCGTACTACAACTCGACCATCTCCGCTGCCTCGGTCGGCCCGACGGGGGCCGCCTCGGTTGCGACCAAGGCCACCACCCTGACCACTGCCGCTGCCGTTGCCACCACGGAGGCCACCTGCGCCAGCTACTCGGTTAAGACCATTTCGACCTCTGTGACGACCGTTGTCCCGACTGTCATCTACGAGACCGTCTCGGTTGCTTGCTCGACTGCTGCCACCGTTGCCACCGCCGTCAAGTCCTCGGTCGGCACCGTCGGCACTGCTGCTGCCACCGGCACCGGCTCTTCGCCCAAGACTTCCACCACCAGCGTGGTCACTGCCGGCGCCGGCAACATTGCTGCGTCTGGCTTCCTGGCCGCCGCTGCTGGTCTCGTTGCCGTCTTCCTGGCATAAATGATCCCCCGCATGTCTTCCGCAATTTAAGTTTTCTCTTTTGTGTTTCGATCTTTCGAAAGAGCCTGGAAGGCTGAATGGCATTTATGATTCTGATTTGGCGATTTGTACTTTATTCCTGGAAATGTCTGGATCATTTGGGCATGGCACAAGAACACGTTAATTTTCTAATTGCATTTTTTTGGGCGGCCGGTATCTCTGCATAGCACAGAGTCATCGGACGCTCTTTTTTTAAAAACCACCCGAAGCGTACGTGAATAGAAAGTACAACGTGATTGTAGGCCAAGAAACAAGATGGTCGAGGTTTGGCCTCCACGTGGTGTTTCACCTGTATCAAAGGACGCTACTAAGTGAGCGCTTATTAGGATCGGCCATGCCGCCAGCGTTTCATGGGGCCAACCTTGACGCGCGAAAAGAGCGTGTCGAAACATCTCATTAGCACCGGCGAAGCTTCCAGACTCGAGTCTTTGTGGTTGGCGTTGTTTCGCGGGTTGTTTCGCAGACTGTTTCGAAATTTGTTTCGATAGCCAAGTAAAATACACCGAGGTGCTGTTCTAGGGTTGAGGTCGGGACCAAGTTCGGCTGGGCAGCATACGATGGTAGCATGCTACTGTGGGTGATTCAACCTCTTTTTATTTTATTTACCCAAGTTTCCATAGGGGGTTTTCACAAGTATTATTTTCTATAGTTTCTGTAGCCAAAAACAACATGAATAATTACTGTATTCTGAATATATATTCGGATCGTAACATACACGGGAGGAGCATTGCTGTGGTATTTACTGTGTCGGGAAGGAGCACAAATATACTCTATCCTCTTTCTATTCTCTCAAACTGTCTGATTTTCAAACAACATTGTCGTCGGGCAACAACGTCCACCCATGTCTGCACCCAGGGACATCGCGCTGCAAAACACCTTCATAGTGAACGCACACATGTATTCGCTAAATGGAACAATCCTTGAAACTCATCGATTCGTCTCCTCTCTCATCACTTTGACCCAAGCAGTTTGTCCTGCTCTTCGCCTCCCGAGCTCTGCGGCGCCACACGCTCGCTGTCCTCGTCCTCGGTGGCCCCATACGTCTGTCCGTTGCGGGGCGGCACATCGTCGTCGTTGTCGGATGACAAGGACAGATTCTCGTCCGATGTGGCCGTCGTGCTGGCGCCCAGATACGAAGAGCCCAGACCGAGACCAACACCGCTACCCAGCAGAGCATGCAGTTCGTCTTCGCTGCAGCTGCCGCCACCGCCGGCATCCGGGCTGGTGGCGGAGCTGCCCACTCCTGCGCCCAACAAACGCCAGGCCACACGCCCGCGCTCCACCAGCCGCTCGACGCGCAGACGGTTGGAGACAAACTGTAGCGGCGGAAAGGCCGACTGGCATCCCTCGTGCAGCATGTGCGCCAGACGTGGCGGGTCGGGGTCTGACAGGATCTTGACAAAGTCGGAGAGCACGCTCTTAGGCCAGATCGTGACGGTGCCGCCAAAGGGCTGCAACCACAGCTGCGACCAGTCCTGGCCGAGCGGCCGCGGCAGCAGCTCCAGATTGCGCAGCAGCTTGAGCCACTTGCGCAGGTCCTGCTTGAGATACTCCTCCGATGCCGACCCGAGGTAGCCGCCGCGCCAGCCGCGGCCCTTGCGGTGGGTGACTGGTTGGCCGACGGAGCCGCGGCTGCTGAAGAAGAAGAGGTTGACGTGAGGGTTGACCTGGCTGACGACGGTGAAGTTCACGTTGAAGTGCAGGTTGAGTGACTGCAGCGGAATGTCGGTGCGCAGACTGCCGTCCTTCCACTTGTGGCCAAACGAAAAGGGCACGAGCCGGTACGTACCGGGCGCGCCGGGCACCAGCCTCTTCATCATGAGCACGACGGGGTTGAGGATGCCGGGCACGGCTGCGGACGCCAACACGGCCGACCAGATAACGCAGTCCGGTGCCGTGCGGTAGTTGCAGAGGATCGTCGGCGAATGGGGGTCGGCCGGCACGCACGTCACGTTAAGGATGCGGCCGGTGCGCTCGTATGCCTCGCGAAAGGTCATGGAGCCGCGCGTCCACCAGGCACACCGCCGCGCCCAGTCGACCGAGTCGAAGCGCGCGCCGGTGCGCCACCACCGCGGGAACCACACGCTCAGCGGCTCGCGGCACGCCGTCAGCCGGCCGGCCAGGGCCGGGACCAGCAGCTGCCGCAGCTCCTGGTTCGTCCGGGTGGCCACCAGCGCCGCCACGAGGGCGCCGCCGCTCGTGCCCGTGATAACGTCGGGCAGCACGTCCTCTTCCAGCAGCGCCTTGACCACGCCAAAGTGGTAGTACGCAAACGAGGCACCGCCCGACAGACAGAGCGCCGTGCGTCCGTAGTTGGCGTGCAGCCGCTTGAAGAGGCCACGCTTCTCGGCTGCGTCCAGCTGCGTCGTCTCGCTGAGGAAGCGCAAGCTTCGTTCCACTGGCGAGGGGTCAGCAGGGAGCAACACAAACAGAGATTGGAAACCGCACCCTCGTCGATGAATCGCTGTACCAGGTTCTTCGTCCCATAGTACGTCTGGCTGTATAGATGCCGGTTCTCGACCCCCGCAAAGTTGTTCTTCACGCACGCCTCCACGAGCGCTTTCAAGTCGCTCACCGCCTCCGCTGTCGCCGTCTTGCCGCCGCCCGTGCCGACTTTCTCGCGCACCTCGGCCTGCGTCCGGCACCGCCGCAGCTGCTCGGAGACGCGCCGCACCGTCCGAAAGTCGTAAAACGCAAACTCGTCGTCCTCCTTCCACTGGTCGTTGCCCAGATAGGCGTCCAGCTCCTGTGCCGCCGCCACCCAGCTGCGGTAGTCTGGCGCTGCCCGCATCTTCTTCCGCAGCCGCTCTCGCCGTCCCCGCCACGTCACCAGCTGCTCATACGAGGCGATGTACACGCGCGTCAGCATATAGGCCACCGACAGCCACAGCAGCCACGCAAACACCCCCAGCAGGAACGGCCACTTGAGCAGGCCGTACAGATAGCCCTCGCGTGTTTCGTCTCGCGTGCGCCGTCCTGGGCCCGGCTTGGCCCGAGCCCGCTTGCCTGCAGCGGTCGAGGCGGCTGATGCCGCGGCTGCTGTCGCAACTGCGGTCGGTCGTGTTCGTTGCTTGGGCCGTGACGCCGGGTGCCGTTTCCGCTTCGCCAAGGGTGTCTGTGGCCCGGTGCTGGTCCGCGTGCTGTCTCTCCGACGGCCCATAAAGGGCCACAACGATGCGAGTAGCATCCGCCAGCCTGATGTTCTTGGCAGTGTCACCTCGGCGGCCGATGCTTCCGGCCCGTCCCCGGGCGTGATCTTTTCGTACACGGGAGCCCAATCGTTTTTGGCCGTGATGAAGAGTGACTGGGAGCCGCCCGGTGTCATCGCGGGGTTGTCCATTATTGTTGGCGTGCCGTCGGCATGTTCTGCCGCGCTCGTCCGCCGGCTAAAGCCCATGACCGGGCTGCGCTGGCCGTCGTCGGGGGATACGAGCCCGGGCGGGGGGGACTGTAGCGGATCCGGTCCGGCGAGCGCCTGCACAAAGGCCTCCATGTCTGCGGGCAAGAGAAAGTCCGTGTCGAAATCGGGCAGCGCGGATATGTCGTCGAGCGTGGCTATAGGGAAGCCGTAGCACGTCGGGCCCGCGGCGGCCTGGCCCTCCTTGCGTGCTGCCATTGTGGGAGGCGCCGGCGCCCTGCGCTGGCCGGTTTCTGTCGTTGTGCGTGCGGCAGTGGTCGACGAGACTGTCATGGGGTTGTGCTGTTTGGTGTTGTTTGTGCTGCGCTCGATTCGACTGGTGCTCGATGGTCTGGCCGGCACGGTAAAAAGTTCGCTCTCGCTCTCTCTACTTCCTGTCGTCTGCTATCATGCAATGCTATCGTTTAGTCGTGTCGTCGTGTTGCCGTATCGGTGTCTGCCAAGCGATTTCAGTGTGTTGAGGATTTAGCGGCTTGCGCGTGCTTCAGGGCACCCGAAATGACGTCGCTAGCAGAACATTGTTGGGGACGATAGCGGTGGAACCCAGAAATAGGCACTACGCCGTCGGTGTGATTTGTGCACATGCAAAAAACAGGTGGCAAAAGGCCCCAAATGCTCGTCAGGAGACATTCTTTCTTCGCGCTTCTGGCTCGTTCGTGCTCGATGCATATACGATAAGCGCTATACACTCACTATACGACATATTCGGAGAGCCATATTAGAATCTTGTCGGAGAACCCCAGACAAGCAAAAACTTGACAAAAAAACGAGGAGACGGAAGGGAAGAATCAATGAACAACTTGGATCACCGCAGCATGCTCTCGTGCTCCCATCTCCCATCTCCCTTCCCTCCTTTGCAAATTGCACGCCCAGCAAATGCAACGACAACCCATTTCCATTTGCTGTTCTTCCCATCCCTCCACCACGCCTCGGGCCGGAGATGGAGCCCCTGTCGACTACCAGCTGCCAGCTGCCTGTCGCGACAGCGCACACCGTTCGCAGACCTCTCTCTGCCTCGGCCTAGACGTATTGCGACAGCCATCGGATGCCGTCGCCGTAGCCTTGCCGCATCACGACGGAGCACATGAAAAGCTCAATGGGCCGGATGCCCTCGAGCGCTACCTTGCTCTTGCCCGTCGTCTGGTACAGGCCCAGCTGGTGGCGCAGCTCGTCCTCCGACACGGCCTCGGCGTCGTCAATCTTGTTGCCGAGCACGACAAACGGCACCTTAGACAGCTCCTCCATGGATAGGAGCGCGTCCAGCTCCGCCTTGGCCTCGGGGAACCGCTCGTGGTCCTTGGCGTCGACGAGGAAGACGATGCCGTTGACTTCGGGGAAGTAATCCTTCCACAGGCGGCGCGCTAGGAGACATTGGTTAGTTGACAGAAACCGCACGCATCGACTGGAAAGAACCGGTAGCGCAACGCTCCTCGACTTCCTATTGCCCACTTACCCTGCTGGTGACCACCCAGGTCAAAGGTTGTAAACCGCACGTTTCCGATAGCCAGCTCCTCCGAAGCTGCAGTCACTAGTCAGTAAATGTAGCGCAAGCCCAAAAACCATCGCCGCAAGTCGGCATGGATGGAGGGAAAACCGAACTTGGATGGAGCGTTGGCTGCAAGATCGCTACACGGTCGTTCTGGGTGGCAAGTCAGTGACACAATGTTAAAAAAAAGGCGGATGAGCACGCGACCGCATCTCACCTTGAGCATGTGCAGCAGAGTGGTCTTGCCGGCATTGTCGAGGCCGAGGAAGAGCAGCTTGGCGTGCTTGTTGAGCAGGCCGAGCGACGACAGGACGTCGTAGACTTGTGGCCGTCAGTCAAAGAACACGGTATAACCTATCTCTATCCCAGATATCCCAAACAGGCGTTCCGAGGGGCGACCACATACACCAGTTGATAATCCACATGGTCGAGGAAGGCCGAACGCGAGAAAAAAAAGTTGTCGAGGCGTCCGAGAATCGGCGGGAGCGGAAGAAGAGGGATACAAACGTCACAGGGGACGATTATACCTCAGGGCGTTGCGTAGAGAGAGGTGGGAGAGTATGCAGTCGCCGAGATGGACAACGTGTGCTTTGCGGCTTTCGGGGTATCTGTCGGTGGCCAGAGAGTGAAGAAGCGCGAGATCTTAACTTGTGCTAAGTCATCAAGAGAAAGGTGTCATTACGTGTTTTGCCTGAAATTTCAGGCCCTTATCTACGTGGGGCATTTGCAAGCATGTGACTACAGGCGTAACGTGGGAGACTCATATTGTTTGTAACGGTGTCAATTCAAAGCGATCGTGCTGCGGTTCATACGTGTTCGTGTTATTGTCATTCGTCTGATCCAATCTGTCTACAGGTGAGATTTGCTTTCCAGTAGATACATCCAGAGAAACCGACAACAAATGTATGTACAGGAAAGTACTGGTCCAAGAAAACACAAGGTAAGAAAAGATATGTACTTGGAAGAAAAAGAGATATGGAAATGTGACAGAAGAAAAGTAAAGAAAATAAAAGACGAGCTGAAAAAAAACGCCGTTCATGTGAGTTAAACATCAGAAAGCCTCTGTATGATGCGTCAGGCCCTAAACCTGGGAGTCCTGACTAAAACCTTATCCTTGATAGTCATACCGCAGCTCAATATCAAGTGCGCCGTCATATTCTCAAATGGAAAGCACGTAGTGTCCCTGCCCAATTTTTCCAGCCATGAGGAGGCCCAATTCTCTCATCCGTTCGGCGCCCTCGCCGCGTTGCGGGCGCCTGTCAGGTGCCTGTCCCTTGCGAGCGCGGTTGCAGTACTTCAGCTGGAACTTCTCCTTGCGCCGCTGGCGCTTCTGCTCCAAACCCTTCACAATGTCTAAAGCCCCGCGAATGTGCATCGGCTTGGTACAAGCCATGCCGTTTGCCTTGAGCTTCCGGCACTGCTTTATCGGAGGCGGGTGCCGGAACATGGCAGGCGGCCGAGGAAGCGACTTGGCTTGCGTCAACCCTGGCCGGAATGCCAGCATCTGGTGGGCAACCTTGTCCACGGCCGAAATTTCAACCGGCGACGCCCGAGGAGACAGAACCGGAACATTCTTTGGAGCCGGAGATTTCATTCTCCGACCTGGCGAGTGCCGATCAAAGAGTTGGCGAGGAGCCTGGCGAGGAGCCGGAGACCGTCCACGCGTCTTTGGCGGCGGGGGAGACCGGCATCGTCTGGGAGACTTGTCCTTTTTCCTCCGGTTCTCTGCACGATCCGCCTGCTCATGATGAAGATCTTCGAGTTCGCCATGCAGCCACAAATCATCATCAGCGCTGCCATGGTGCTCCTTTTGCGGATGCTTCTGCTGGTGCTGCTGTTGCTTTGTAAAGGTAACCGCCTCGTCATTCTCGCTCTGGCCCTCCACATCCGACGTCGGAAAGCTCGGGTCGATGTCTTGCGGGATCGTCAGATACTTTCCGCGCTTGCGCGCTGCCATATGGGACAAATACGCCTCCTCCAAGGGGCGGTCCTCATCAAAGGTGCCGCACACAAAGTCGGTGCTGTCTGGCAGCTCTGGTGTCAGCGGGCGGCCGTTACCAGTCAGCTCGCGGTTCTTGGGCTTCCCCTGGCGGATGGCCTGGCCCTCGATGAAGGCAGATGAGTCCGACTGGTCGTCAATGGACAGACGGCGGAAGACTGGGCTGCCGACCCCGTGCAGGGTCGAGTGCCCGACGTCACGATAATCCTCCGTCCGGCGCGGATGGGCCGTCCGACGAACCGTCCAAAGAACAAGCCCATCGTCCTCGTCATCGGACGACGCGAACCCGATTTCGTTGTCAGTGTTGTATCCATCTGACACGTTGTCCAAGTATTCGTCGCCATTCACAGACACGTAGTCATTGTTGCCCTCGACCGTGTCGTTCTCGTCAGCATCCTCCTCCTCCCCGTCTTCATCCTCTTCCTCCTCCTCATCGTCTAAGACGTCGTCATCCTCCTCGTCATCCTCGCCTTCTTCATCTTCCTCGTCTTCGTCCTGCTCTTCCTGTGCTGCCTCTTCCTCGGCTTCCCTGGCAAGCTGACGAATGGCTAGCTCCTTTTTGAGCGTGTCATCAATCGTCATTCTCTGACCAATGGTAGAGTGGGCATGTCGGATCCAATCGTCTTCTAGCGGAGCGTCGCTAGCAAATTCGTGAAAGCGCGAGGATTCACCGTTCAGGTCCTCTGGCTTGGCAGTCAGATATTTCTTGGAGCGAACAGCCAGAGGGCTATGCGAAGATTGGCGCGCAGCAGGTGACCTCGTCAGGGACCGCGGCGAACGACCAGACGAGGAGCCGCGCAGCTGCTTGCGTAGCAACGTCGGTGACCGTGGCTCTGGAGCAGGCGAAGGCTTGCGGGCAAACTTGCGGCCGTCCGCCCCGTCCACCTTGAGAGCGGATGGATGAGGCTTGTGAGAGACGGTTGGAGGACGAATCAAACAGGCAAACTTTATGCATGGACGCCTTGGCTCCGGGGCCTTGGAGGGCTCGTCCTTCGGCAGAGTGGTCGCGCGCTTCAAGCCACCAGGGGCGGGCTTGTCGTGGGCCTTGTTGGCCTCAGGTCTAGGGTTGGCACAGGCGAATGAGATACACCGCTTCCTCGGCTGGACCGTGGCAGGAGCAACAGGAACGGCCGGGGCGTTTTGGCAAGCCACCTTTGGCGTGGCATCGGCATGGAGTTCCTTTGGCGGAGTCGCAAAGTTGATAGCGAGCTTGGCGCGAACCGGAACGGCGCCCATTGCAGCCAGACAGGGGCTGGGTGAGTTTGTGCGTGGAGGCGTAGTGATACCAGTGTCGCTGGTAAAGTCGGCCGTGGAGGCCATGCTCGTGTTGCTGGTGATAGAGCGCCGGCGCCTCGTGTTGTCGCCAGCAGCGCCGCCGCTCTGCAGGTTCTCATCCTCGGACTGGCTCTGGAGGGCCTTTGTCAACAAAGACTGGGCTTGGTCCTGGCGGCGGTAGGCAGGTGTCTTCTCAAAGGTGTGGCAGGGCCGAAAGACAGGGGATCTGGATTCGTCTGGCGGCTCGTCGACGTCGGCGCCAGCCTCGTCTTCCGCAGAGGGTTGCATGCTGGCAGTGTGAGCGCTCCAGGCCAGTACGCTGGAGGTGGAAGCGTGCCGAGAGTAGCTAGTCATGTTGTAGTTTGGTCGGATGTGTCTTTAAAAATTGTTGTTGTGCAAGTCGATGTGGTGTGGTGGTGTTCGGAGTGTGAAGTTAAAGTAAGCAGGCCTACACGAGGCGTGCGAGCCTGCCAATGTCTGGCAGACAGAAGCAAACAAAAGCGTTGACTCTGGAAGTTGTCCCTAAGGACCGTGTTGCTATAAGCGGGCTAACATGGTCAACTGCGCGAGACTAGAGAAAGCCGGTGATTGAAGGGGTTGAGTGGAGGGAATGTTTCGTTTCGATCCTCGCGCAGCTGTGATGTTTCTTGACGGTGGTGAAACCCCAAGGGAAGAAAAAGGCGGCAGTCTTCTCTTAAGGCAGGTGGCCGGTCTGCTTTGTCGAATAAGCCAGAAGCTGGTTGCTGAAAGGTGAGGTCATGTGAAGCCACAAAGGAAAGGCCTTTGTGGTGTCTCCTAGTTGTGTTCGATTTGACTCGGCAAGTAGGTGGAATCAGTGAATGTCAAAAGAGGAGTAAAAGACCAGAGGCCAAAAAGAGCAAGAAATAGAGGTACAATATGAATAGAATAGCAGGATTAAATGACAGAATTTTGTAGGAATATTTTCTGAAAAGAGGAAGAACAACCGTGGGCCTCTCTCTGGCTGTAGTGGGGACGCTGATCAATAAAGGTAGGAGGGGGTGGATGTGACGGTGTTTGGAACGGAAAACGGAAGGCAAATGGGAGGAGGGCCGCATGGATGGCTCCTTCCTGCTCGCTTTTTCTACAAGCACGAGCGCTCCGTTTTTTTTGTGCCTCCGTAAAAAGGAGAAAAAGGAAGCGAAAATTTAGTGGTTTCAGTGGGTGTGGGTGGGGAATTACAGCGCCTTGTACTCCGTACCAGGCGCCATAATGAAGGAAGGCACAGTACTAAAATTACGCTGTTAGATGTTAGCACTGTATGGCTGCCCTGTATTTAGCGGCATCCCGACGTCGGCCAGCCGGGGCTTACCCTGTTCACCCTTGTGCGCACTGTGCTTGACATGGATATTTCCACAGCAGTCGGCGTTGGCGCTATGGACACGCCTCGGCCTCGTGGAAGCAGCGACAGCGCTGGTGGCCAACCGAGACGGTGGGAAATTTTGGAAAATTTTCCAGAAATTCCAGTGTTTTCCTAGCGCTGGCTTCTTCGGCCCCTCTTGATAGCCGTCGAGTGAAGCCAGCATTTTCCCATGTTTTCTTAGAGCAAGGCAAATGTATATTTGCCCCGAAGGGTGGCGCAGTGGGAAGGGGAAATGGCTACGAAGTCGAAGAGATTCAGTGAGATAAGCAGACGAGTACTCCATACTCCATACTCCGTGTAGTAAAGACACCAGCTCTCACCTCAGCTGCTCCATCCGTTGCTGAGCCGTGCTGGGAGACGCGGGATACGAGAGCTTGCAGCGGCGCTGGGCCGTAAAGAGCGGTGAATTGAACCCATAGTGGTCCACTGCAGCACACTAAGGCAGCGGCGGCGCTGCCATTTCAGGGCAGTACCCGCCAATATTTTAGAGGTTTTCAGCCTTTTGTGTCGGATTACGGAGTACGAAGGACGATACGTATCTAGCAAAGTACTCCAGTACTCATATTACAGCGATCATGGCTGCTTTGAGCTCTGTAAGATACATCGTAGGAAATGAGTGTCCAGCGCCCCGTATTGCCGCCCCGTATTGCCGCACCGTTCACCCCGTCAGCTTATTACACAACATGCATGACTGGACCGGCTGTCGTTCGGCTGTTGTCTGTCGACCGTCTTCTCCCAACTCCGTCCTCTGACGTGGATATTGCGCGGGTCGGCTGCGAGTGCCAGTTCCTGTGCAGGATCCCACGCAGTTTGCCACTGCCTCGTCAGCTTTTGCCGGCCGCTGTCAGGTGGCTGGTGACCGCACGTTTAGCCACATCCTTGCTGCGCCTGCCGGCTTGGCCTTGGCAACCGTGCCGCAGCCAGCCTATTTGAGATTCGGCAGTCTACATCTCGCTTCTTTACGTCACAAAGAGCAACGATTGTCTTGCGAGAACGAGTGTCCCTGTTTACACTACGAGTAGCGCATCCTCGTCAACCGTCCGTGCAAAGGTTGCTCCTCCTAAATTATGGGCTCGCAACGCGCTCGACGAATTAGACAGCCCTCTTGCTTTCGTCTACATTCCGTCTGCACGCGTCTGGATACAGCGGCCATGGCCATGCAGGTGGGCAACGTGACCACAAATTGCATCATTGCGCATCCATCTGCTACGTGGGATGCGCCGTTCTGCCGCGCCAGTCCCAAACCGCCAAGTTGCAGATGCATACCCCAGCCACGCTGGACATATCCCCCCGCGCGTGATACTCGGATCTCTGGCTCTTGTGTGCTGGCACAGTGCCATGCTCTCAAAATATTAATCAGAATGGCAGCGCTGATGCCGCTGTCTGCATGCTCTGCACGAATAAGATTTTCGGCTTCCAGATGCGATGCTACGGCCCACTGCGAGCTTGCGCAACCATTATGCGATCCGTGCGTGCTCGGCCCCAATCTCCAAGGCGGTGAATGGTCGTCCGTTTCTTGTTCCGTTTCGTTGAGCCTTCCACCGCCGGAAGATCGTAAGATCAACGCCGGCATCCCGCGGCGTCGTACGGAGTAAAGATGGACGACTCACGGCAGCCTCGGTGCTTTGTGCATATCTAATGCGTACGACTACGGGTACGTATGCGTGCCAATTGATGTGCCGTCCTCGTAGACTGCCGAGATCGAAACAGGCTCTTAGCACTCCGTATCAGATCAAAGCAAGTTCGCCGTAACCGCGCTGCCTTGGCGTTGCCCTACGAGCACAAGCATTTTATGTCGACGCAGTAGAGTAGTTCGTGGCTTCTCCATGCGCGATTTTTCTGTCGCGTTTCGTAACCGCATTATGTCCTCTCCTTCTATTACGGCGTAGCTCGGCAGTAAGTGCTTGCAAGTACGAGAATCAAATATTTAGTGTTTACGCGCAGTGGATTTCATGCACTTCTAACTACAACGCAGCTCTAAGCGTATTCGTGCTGCCCCTCTCCCTTTGACCCGTGCAAGTCGTGCGAAACAGGCCACGCACCGGTTCAACTGGATGATCCGAGACTTCCTGACGCAGTGTTGGATACGGAGGCAATTGTGGGGTGTACGGAAAGACGTAACTCACAGCGTAGATGTTTGATTGTGCTCCGAAGACCGAAAGGCGAGAGGCGAGCCAGGTTTTTGTTATTGCGCCATGCATATAATCAATATTCGTGTAAACGGAATGATATATGCAATGCTATCGGGTCACGTGGTTAACAGGCATTGTCATGTGATTTCATACCACGTGAGTGTTCCACGTGACTTCCGCGGAGGATAGCGGGCTTTCGAGGAAAATCGGAAGGCGTTTTCATTCTCGGTGATGCTTTTTTGCTCCTGAGCTCCTCTTACCCGCCCACCGTCCTCGTCCCGTCCACGTCCACCCCCCGAACCAATTGACCTGGTTGCCGCCGCCGCCGCGCACTCCTCGCAACAATGAACTCCCTTCGCATTGCCCGCACCGCCCTGCGCGTGCGCCCGGCTATGACCCGCGTGGTTATGCAGCGGAGAACCTATGCCGATGCTGTGCCGGACAAGGTACGCAGCTCCGGAGCTCCTGGGAAACGGCGCCGCACCGCCCAACGTCCCTAGCAGGACGCTGCTGACCGAATGCCCAACACTGCAGATCAACCTGAGCCTGTCCCTGCCTCACCAGGTACGAATTGCGACTGCCTTTGTTTTTCATCTCGTTTCGCCGAACCGAAATGCGCGATAATCCGTTTCTCCGAATGGAATTCGCCAAAGCGCGACCGGGAATGGAGCAGAGTTGCGACGAAGTGGCCATGATGTGCCGACCAATTGCTCTGCGTTTCGATCACAACCAAACAGACAACGCGTAACACAAGACACAAAGCTAATTTTTCAGTCCATCTACAAGTCGCAGGACGTTGTCCAGGTCAACATCCCGGCTGAGTCGGGCGACATGGGCGTGCTGGCCAACCACGTGCCGTCGATCGAGCAGCTGAAGCCGGGTCTGATTGAGATCATTGAGGAGAGCGGCAACAAGCAGTTCTTCCGTGAGTGCGATCGGGTGGAGGAGAAAGTGTCCAGGCTAACAAGACACAAAGTGTCGGGCGGCTTCGCCGTTGTGCAGCCCAACTCGCACCTGAGCATCAACGCCGTCGAGGCCTACCCGCTGGAAGACTTCAGCGCTGATGCCGTCAAGACGCGGCTGGCCGAGGCGCAGAAGATCGCCAACGGCACCGGCAGTGAAGTCGAGATTGCAGAGGCCAAGATTGAGATTGAGGTGCGTTGCATTGCCTGCTTGTCTGCCACATGCAGCCTGGCCTCCATCTAACCGCACAGGTACTCGAGTCCCTCCAGGCTGTCCTTAAATAGGCGGATCGCCGTGACTTGCACCTTTTCACGCCCGCCACGTCCTTTTCTCTTCCCCCTCCCTCTCCTACATGTATCAAGGATATATATATATATATATATGTTTCCGTGTAGAATATCGTGGTCGTTTGATTCGGCCACCAATGCAAAGAAAAGGCTTTAGTTAAGGATGACAATGTGCAGCAAGTTATTGTGACAATGATTGTCCGTTCTCGGACTATCGAGTGCTTGAGTCGTACGTGGCATTCATTCAATAAACCTCACTATCGATGAGCATCAATCATTGACAAAAGTTTCACTACACGCTAGCCAACAGCAAAGCAACGGTTTCACTCGGTCGATTTATCCTATCAAAGCCTCTCGGATTCAATTTATACCGAAAATCAACACCTGACTTTCGGACGTGCTCATACATCTCACCCAAAGTCATTACCCCACAAACACCCCGAACGGCGACTTCACCCCCGCCTCTTCTCCAACCCTCGGGAATATGGAAGAGGAGGTCAAAGGGAACTGCCCGTATTTTAGTACAGATTTTGCAGCGCGAATGGACATCTCTCGGGGAGTTGGTTCTGACACTGCATCGGATCGCCTCTGGACACCATTCCTCCTCGACGATTCACACAGCGCTCCAAGATGTCCACCTCGAAGCGGCCGCCAACGGCCATTTTTGTCTGCGACATTCAGGAAAAGTTTCGCCCTGCCATTTTCGAGTTTGACAAAGTGTGCGTATTATCGCCCCCTTCCTCTCCACACGCCTCTATTCACCCCCTCCCCTAGAGTCGCCACCGCCCGCAAGGTCCTCCGCGCCGCCCAGATCCTCGACCTGCCTGTTGTTGTCACCACACAGAACCGTGCCCGCCTCGGCGACACCGTCGCCGAGCTGGCCGGCCTGCTCGAGACGGCCGCCGTTGTCGTTGACGCGGACAAGACACTCTTTAGCATGTATGTCCCCGAGGTACAACAGGTCCTTGACAGCACGCTGCCGGGCGCTAGCGTCGTCCTCGTCGGCATCGAGTCGCACATTTGCGTCGCCCAGACCGCGCTCGACCTGCTAGCCGCCGGCCACCGCGTCTACGTCCTGGCCGACGGCGTCTCCTCGTGCAACGCCCAAGAGGTTCCAATTGCCCTCGACCGCTTGCGTGCAGCCGGCGCCCTTGTCACAACATCCGAGGGCTGGCTCTATGAGCACGTCGGCGACGCTGCCCGGCCCGAGTTCCGCAACATTGTTAGCCTCGTCAAGGACACCAGCAGTGACACAAAAGCTGCCCTGTCGTCACTACTGTCGTCCAAGTTCTAGCACGAGACTTGGAAACATGGAAAAATGGAAATGTCTTTTTGTATTTTTTTTGTGCAGTTTACACGTTGGTTTTTGGGCTTCTTCCATAGGCTGGACAACTGCTATGACGTATTTCCGGCATCCGTGACCCTCACTCTGCCGTCGTCGGCGTCTTGGGCTTGGCCGGCTTCATCCACGCAAAAGCAGAGGCGCCGCCCACGGGATTGGATGTCCGCGGCACCGACCCGGTGCTGCCACGAAGCTCAAATGCAGCCAGGCCGTGCTGGCTCTTGTTATCCTTGCCCATCCCGTTGTTGGCCACCGCATTGCTGGTGCTGATTGTGCGTTTCGATTCCCACCGGATCACGTTGGACGCTGTGCTGCTGCTTCCACCACCGCCGCCGCTATGACTGTTTCCGTTGCCTCCGCCTCCGCCGGTGCTATCACCCGATGAGATCGGCGGCGCCTGGCTCTTGCTCCGGTGCCCACCGCCTGAACGAGATGGCGCAGGCTCGTATGACGCCCCCCCGCGAGAGGGCATCGAGTTACCGCCTGCCTTGGCTTTAAGCACTTTCATCGTTCTCGGCTGCCTGGCCGGCTGGTATCCACTAATGGACCCGTTCTCGCGATGACCTCCTTCGCTGCCGGTCGCAGAGCCTGCTTGACGCCATGAGCCCCAGATGGCACTCGCGTCCCGCCGGCTTCCCCCTTCAAGAGGAGCCCTAGCTTCTTTCCCAGACCGGTCCGAGCTTGTCGAGTGCCGCGGTGGTCTCTCGCCCTCATTGCCGCTGTCCGACGGGTTCGACGGGTTCGACGGGTTTGTTGCAGCTCTAGACCACTTGTCGACAGGCACGGCGTGGGTTGTCGTCGGCGAAATGCTGTCCGGGTCCGCCAATCCGCCACCCAGAGGTCGGACATCGGCCTGCTGCTCATGAAAGTCCTGTCGCTCGTGGTACGAGAGTCGCTCCTCCTGGTCTGACCGCTCTACGAGCTGTTGCTCTTCGTCGTACCCATCGTCGATGCTGTCTCGAAATTTGACATCACTAGCGACGAAGTCCGCTGCCGTTGCATTGAGCTTTGGCTTCCCTGGCCTCGTGCTGATCGTGCATAGATTTTTGAAGATGGCATCGTCCTCAGGGCGCACAAACGGTACTGTCAGCTTTTCCCGCTCGCCACCGTAGATGCACATCAGATTCCGCGAAAACAGCACGTCTGCACTATGTGCCCGAAGTGCGTCGCTGCCAATAATGATGCGGATGCCGTTGTTGCTGTCGCTGGCTTTTGCGATCTGATCCACACCGACCACCTCGTAGCATATGGAGAGCGAGGGGATCTGAGGGACCGGATCAGCTGACCGTGTGGCCGGGATCGCCTCGGCTAGATAGGTGTGCAGATGGATCTTGAGCGCGCTGTCCACATCCTGGTAGACGAGATCGGTCAACTCGAGCTCCTTGACGAGCGAAACATCTACCGTCGACCTTTGCGCACCCGAGCACACGGCCGCGTATAAGAGTGTGTTGTTGGCAAAATCCTTGGTGAGCCAGCACCGGATTATGGCGGGCACTGAGCCGAGGACAAAGAACACCGGCGGCGGCTCCGGCATGTCCAGGGGTGAGTCATCCTCGTGGCCGCCGGTCATGAAATTCGTGTCAAGTGCCAGGCTGCTACCCCGGCCCGAGACCATGGAGTGCACCGAATGCCCGGCCGAGCTGTGTCGGCCGTCCGACTTGTGCGAGAGCGAGCGCTCCATCATGAGACTGCTGCCGGGCCGAAAGGGGGCCATGTCATTGAAATGGCGTGCATTCTGGGCGAGGTTGGCACTCTCGTCAAAGCGTACGCTGTTTGCCCGCGAAACTGCCGCAGCTCGGCGCACCGGTTCGTCGTCCGGATCAAGGTGCAACGACCCCAGCGTCTGACTCTGCTCGTCCAAATCAAAAGCCTCAGTGGAGGGCATCCGCACAGGACCTGTGTGCAAAAGAGACGGTAAGCAAACATCGCGGGGATCTGTGGCCGCATCGCACTGACCATGTTGGGGAGTGCCCGCCAGGGCGCTAGGAAAGGGCGAGGTTGACCAGGCGGACCGGATGGCCGTGTCATCTTGATAACGCTTCTCCAGCCGCAGCAACCGCTCATTCTGGTTTATCTGCATGGCATGGATCTGCCGCACGTCCATCTGGACATTCTGGAACTCGTCACGGCTCGCAAAGAAGCGGGTATCCATGTCGTGGGAAGTCGAAGAGGGGCACGTATCTCAAACACGCTTTGCGCCTCGGGCCTCTGCGCTTGAGGTGCCAATGCGGCCTCGGGGCGCCACCTGTTGCTGTCCACCACCCGCCACCTGGCGCTCAAGAACCCGAGGCCCCCTGCGGCAACGATCCACTGTCCCTTTCCGACCAAATGCAAAACAGAGATGTCGAGATGTGTCTCGAAAGTCGACTGGGGGTGGGCGTCTATCGGGGTATGTGCGAGCAGAATCACAGAATGGCAGTTGTAGTTGTACAATGGACTGGAGAGTCGTTGGTATATCAAGCTTTAGCGTCTCAGAGAGCGCCGAAGGACGGAAAGTTCTGGTTGGGGAGAAAGAGGTCGACGCCGTAGTGTTGTGTAAAGTAACGGTACAAGCCGGTCAAATGGTGACAGTTAGGCAGCCGGGTCGAGGTGTCGTCGATGGGACTAGAAGGTATTCGGACAGGTATTGTTGCCTCAGGGACGGGAATAGAAGACTAAAGTAGGAAACTGAAAGCTTGCCGCGTCGCGACCGTCGAGGGAAGATGTTGTACCGCAGCCAGAGAAACCAGCCAGGAGCACGATCTGGATGCTGGTGCCAAAGAGCTTGCCGAGCTCTGGACGGGGATAAATTGTCTAGGAAACAGAATCGGACGAACAGGAGGAGAGGCTCGCGGGAAAGCAAACAAGAAGAGGGGAAAGCAAAGACACTCAATTTCGGCGCATTCGTCGTGCCCGCCGTTTGTATGTGAGGCCAGTCGGCAGATGCGGTCGGCACGCTTTTGAAGGAAGTCAAGGAGAGAGGAGCCGGAGATGGGCGAGGAAAGTGCGAGGAATGCAGTCGTTTTAATTTGTGGGATTGATGCTGATGATTCGAGTTTCGGCGATTTTCTAGGACAAGGACGAACCAGAGGGCGCTAGAGGAGCACCTGCCTACAATGCGAGAGATAATGCATTCTCTTTAGCGGTGTTTGGCAGGGATCCGTTAAAGCTTAGTTAGCTATTGTGGCTGACAGCTCCCGTAGGAAGGGAACTCGAAACCTCAACGTCACGACCAACACGAAGGCAGCAGAGCTCACACGGTGGCCTCTTTGTCGGGAACGGCTTATCTGCTTAGTATCCCTGGGATCCACTCAGAGATATATGCCAAAGTACTGATAAATACACGCTACGGCAGTCATTTACCACGGCGCCACCGTCCAGCGCGGATACACATAGCCCTCGGCCGGCGCCGGCGCCGGCGCCTCCATGTGTTTTTGAACCTCGTCAAACAGCACACGATAGCCCTCGCCAGAGAGGTGCAGCCCATCGGAGAGAAGGTTGACCAGATAGCCGTTCTTGCCCGAAGTCTCGTCGCCGAGAAGCACGCCATCCTTGGCTTGGAAGCCGGGTGTTCGTGTCACAGCATGGTCCATTAGTGACTTCCACAGATCGACAAGCGTGACGTCGGGGACGGCCGCAGCGGTGCGACGGGCAGCCTCTGCGTATTGTGCCGTCACATGGGCCTGGCGAGAACTGGTCGCGGCGCCTTCGAGCCTCTCTATCTGGCCGAGGTGGACGCCGTCCAGGGGAGGCGGCGTGACCAACAGGATCTTAGGCTTGTGTGCCCGAATGTTCGGATGCGTCAGGATGGCCCTGAGATTCTTCTCGTAGTCATCTAGGCTGACATTCTGCGTCTTCTCTTTCGGGCTGGGCAGAGCTGCGTCGTTGGCGCCAAGCAGCACCAGGAGATATGCCAGCTTCGGTTTGGCACCCGTGGCGGACGATAGGTCTGGAAATATTCTGGGAAGCACCTTGAGCGCCTGAGACGTGTTGTAGCCGGACAGCCCGCGGTTCACCACGTCGAAGCGTCGCGAGAATCGGGCTTGCAGCGCTGCCTGGAAGCAGAATCCGTCGCTTGTCTCGATAGAGCGTTCAAAAAGCGAATCGCCAAAAAGGACGATCTGCGGGTATGGTGCGGTCATTGTGTTGTAGAAGAAAGGTAAGGTTCAAATGCTTGATAGGCGAAGTATCGCGATGCATTTCCAACGGCTGCGGGAAGATACAAGCATGGTAGATATCGGTGGATTGGCCCCGCAGTCGCCATCGTGGGGCACGAAAAAGCCGCTCGTTCGCTAGTAAGTATAGACAAGCTGCATCAAGGAAAGAACGGCCAGCTTGAATCTGGCCGATGATTGGCAGCAAGACCCCGGCATTGTTACCAGGACGGCAGCTGCATTGTTGCCTAAATTACTGTATTGGGAACGACAGAGACAAGAAGGACAGTAAGGTGTTTGATCTCGCTGTGGCAGCGGACCACGTTACCCGCTCGAAGCCTGCAATGGAAGCAAACTCGCAATTTTTGATCTCTTCACTCTCACGTCATGGACCGGACAACTCTCTCTGACGAACTCACGCGCTTGGCAGAGTATTCCGCTCGATTCTCGCCAACCCAGTATTGCCAAGCCGTCTTTGTCTTTCTGGCCGTTGGCGTCCTGGCCGTGAATGCCTTGCCGGCTAATGCTCGGCGATACTTGCTCGATTACGGAGCACGGGAGAACAAGGAGGGCACTCGCCCGTGCCATGATGAACCAGACGCGTTTGAGCGCGTGGTAGCTGTGCTGGCTTATTATTGCCAGGTACCACATGCCTGGTTTTCCAGCTTTTATATCGCCTACCTGACCTGTGCGGCTGGCTGGCTCGCACAATGGCTGCTGTGGCGGCTGGACCTGTCGACAGGGGCCGTCTTTGCCCTCCTCACGGAGCACCAACAGAGAATCGACCCGCACTCGCCGTCCATGTCCCTCGTTCAGGTGTGCGTGGCCTCGGGACTGGAAGCTCTCCAGGCTGCTCGCCGGCTTTATGAACACGTACTGGTGTTCAAGTCGTCAAAGTCACAGATGAATGTTGCACACTGGCTACTCGGAATGGCCTTTTACATCTGTATGAGCATGGCTGTGTGGATCGAAGGCTCGGGTATGTTCCTCCCATTTCGCCTGTGCGTTGCCCAATCTAACTGTAGCACGACAGAAGTTATATTGGCAGCTAAAGACGGTCGGTCCTCGTCGACACAAGCGCCCCCCAACCAGGCTTCGACGTGGACCAAGCTCGCTGTTGGCACCGCGCTTTTCTTCTTCGCATGGCTGCAGCAATATCGATGTCATGTCCACCTTGCCAGTCTGAAAAAGTACTCCCTGCCCGAGGAAGGCATGTTCCGGTACATTGTGTGCCCACACTACACATGCGAGTGCATTATCTACCTGGCGCTCTCCATCCTCGCCGCGCCGGCTGGCCTGTTGCTCAACCGGACACTTCTTCCGTCGGTATTTTTCGTAATTGCGTGCCTCGGTATCACGGCAAGCCGCACAAGGATATGGTACTGCGAAAAATTCGGCGAGGCTCGGCTGGCAAAGAAGTGGACAATGATTCCACTTGTATTTTGAAAGGTCCATGAGCCCAGGGCTGCTCAGGGCCGCTTGGCAAACATTCCAAATTTATTTCCCAGCTTGGTCACCTTCAACACATCGCGGTATGTCAGGCTGATGCGCGTCTCGCGGGTATTGAGGCCAGAGGAAAAGAGGTCCCGGTTGCGGAGGAGATCCCAGTTGGCAATCGTACTTTGATACAAGTCCTTGTCGGCCTCGATGTCAGATATGCCGTGTAGATAGTCCCTATAGAGGTCATCGGTCGTGATAAGAAGACTACGTGGCTCCTGGAGGATCCGTGCCACGGGCTCATTGTGCAATGCGCCGTCGTCCTTACTCTTGTAGATGTTCAAGCACAAACTTGCCCCCAGACTGACAGTGCAAACAATGGGATAGTAGGCCGATCCGTCCTAGGACAAGGCTGCGTGAGCTCTTCACCGCTCGCATTTAGCAAGAGAACAGGCCGTGGCCTACCTTGTGCGGCATGATTCCAATGCCAGGCGGATATTCATTGATAAGCACATGGTTGGGCTGTTGGTGTGGGCTGGGTGAGAAGAGATGCGCGAGCTCCGCGTCATCGGCGGCGCCGTAGGCCATGGGAATGCTGAGGAGCCGCGTGATGACCGGCTCGACCAGCCATGGAGGTAGCGGGGCATCGAGCAGCTTGTCGCGCAGCAGATCGGACGGCCAGGTCTGCAGCCGGCGGTGGGAGAGGTGTTTCCATCTCGGCTTGGGGGCGTCTTTGATCTGGAGATGTATAAGCAATGTGCGCTTAGTGTTGCGAAGCCGAAGCTGGGGGAGAATACTATGTAGCTCACCTTTTGGAGAATGGCCTGCTCCTCCTCCTCGGTGACAAAGTCCGCAATGTAATAGGCCGTCGCTGGAAGGGGCTTTATGCGGACCTCTTCGAGAGCCGAGGGCAGAGCCAGAGTCCCCGGCACTTCCATGGTGGACGAATAGTGAGGTGCAGGTATGCGAATTTGTGCTCGTAAGGCTGCTCGGAAATTCCGCGCCGCATCGCCTCATTAGCGACAGATAGAGTGCGTGTGGAAGCCACTGCCGATGCAACGTCGAATGGGTGCCGGTCTGCAGCGTTCGACAAGGCAGCGAGGACTAAAATATTCTAGCGCGGTGTCGCTGTCGCGAGATCGTCGCAACCATGGCTAGGCTAGCGGGTTGGTCGGGCAAGGGTGTTGCAGCGTGCAATCTTGTTCGTGACAAAGCGGGACTGAGCGTGGACGTGTTCGAGGTCGTGGTGTTTGCCGGTGGTGGTGGGCTCTTGGGTTAGAGAGAAAGAGAGCCAGAGAAGGAAGCACAAAACGTCTTCACGGCGTCACCGCTTGCTCTTTTCCTGCAAAATCGCTTCCATCGATTGGCACTGTGTGTAGTACTTGCCCCAACGCGGTTCTCCTATGCGTTGCCCCGTATCTATGCACAAATTCGCCCTAGCGGCAGAAGTGCAACACTGTCCCGGCGATCCTAGGGCTCTTACTGACCAATGAGGAGTTTGAAGGACCACTTTTCTACAATCCACCCACCCAAGCTACGCTTGTGATTATTACGTCCTGCCATTTTGACCAATCAGAACTTGTGGCAGCGTTGTTGACGGCCCAAATTGCCCCTAATCCTGGCTGCGCCTTTGCTGGCCGCAACAAAACAGAGCAAAACCGACAAACACACGAAATCTTAGCGTAGCGGGCGGCCTGCAGCGCCGACAGTTTAGAGGCTCTGTCTGTTGATTCTTCGAGTCTGTCTTGCCGTTCTGCCTGGAAACAACGAATGCAAAGTCAAGAAAAAGAAAATGCAGAAAATGACTAAATAAAATAATAAATAACTATAGGCTTTGCTTCTCGAGAGTCGCCCCTGTCAGCCGCTACGGCGCTGCAAAAGTCCGGTAGATCGCCCCGACAGCTATTGCCTTTCCTTAACTGCCTTGTCTCTGGTTTTGTCCTCCTTCATTCTCCTTCCCACCAAATTCTCCATTTTTCACCCGCCAATCTTTTGCCTCCAGGCAAGTCGCGCGCCGCCCCCTCCACCTCGCTTTCGTATCCTTCCTAGCGGAGCCTACCTCTTGTCGTGTTGTTTTTCCAGCCGTGTGGCGGATTTGCATCTCTTCTTCTTCTAACCAACGCTGTCTCCAGCTTTGCACCCCTCTCTCGCCCTTCGCTTTTGCCCATTTTCAACGCCCTTGGACATTCAGTATTCCAACATTTCCATTTTCGACAACATCATCGCTCCAACAGCTTTCCCATCATTCGACATCCTTGGCGGATGCAAAGAGCCCGACAGCCCTTTTTTGCGCTGGTTCCCGCCAGCCGTCGCGACCATTGCCCTTCCGACCTTGCACCCCGACGCGCAATTCGAGCCAGAAGGGCCAGCAGCAATCCAATCACGGATTCTCGTCTTGCCGTCGCAACCGGCTTCGGCCCAGCAGCGCACCACCTCCCAGCGCCCTCAGGATGGTGCAAAACAGAAGCCGGTTATACAATTAAATGACATGGATGTGCAGAATGCCACCGAGGCCGCCTCCATGAAGCCTGCTGCGTCTTCCTCGATATCCTCGTCGTCGCGCCCCCCCGAGTCTGAGCGCTCCGAAGCCCCATTGCCCGCCAAGCCCACCGCTGCCTCCTCGTTGGTGACGTCCCTCTCCAACGAGACCAAACCGTCTCTGAGCAAGCCCTCCTCGCTGCCAACGTCGGCCACGACTCCATCACAGTTGCAATCTTCAAACCCCCCAAAGGATGCCTCCAAGGATGCCACAAAGGACACCCCCAAGAGCTCCCTCAAGGACTTCACTAAGAGCGCTTCCAAGGATGCTCCCAAAGACTCCGCCCCCTTGACTACCGTGTCGCCACCACCCCGCGAGAAGCAAGACGACGATGGGGGTGCTACAGATGGAAACTCGGAGGCGGAAACAATCGTTTTATCCAAGGATGCATCCCCGGCCAAGCCCCGAAACCTCAAGGTCATCAAGCACGAAGACAAGCGGGATGGAGGCACGGGCTCGTCTGCCACGGGCCATACTGACCAGGCCGTAGTCTCACGCAAGTACAGCTCCGACAGGAAGGAAGGCGCTATCGTGAGGGCGGAAAAGGCACCCGGAAGCACGGCACACGGCGACGGAAAAGGCGCATCCCTGGAAGCGGGATATACGACGGCTTCGGTTCTGCAGCAGAAGAAGAAGCGACTGCAAGAAAAGCAGCTCCAGGCCAGCTCCCACCCACCACACTTCAGTGTGAAACGCGCCTCCAGCAGCTTGAGCTCTACACCAGCCTCCCCACCACGCAGCCGCCAGCATTCGTCGAACCCGCATTCCGGGTCTGACTCGGATCGTCGGGCTGTCAAATCGCCAAAACACCCGCTACCCCTGTCGAAAGACAGGCTACGACCCTCGGACAAGTTCATTCCCAGCAAGAGGAAGGCCCCTAAAGCCGAGTCGGACGATGAGTCGGAAATTCGCAAGGCTCGTCGCCAACGGCTAAACGGTTCCGTGGAAAGCCATGGCACCGCCCATCCGAGCAAGGCAGTCAAAAGCCAAGCACATCACAGCAACCACAACAACCACAACGGAACCACAAAACCTCCAGGACCGCGGCCACCGAGGGAGCTGTCGGCATCGCGACCACCGAGGGACCCGTCAGCACCGAGACCACCGAGAGATCCGTCAGCACCAAGACCATCGAAAGAGCCGTCGACATCGCGACCACCACTAAAGGAGCCATTAGGATCACGGCCACCAAGGGATCTGTCAGCAACACGACCGCCGAGGGAGCCGACTCGCTTCAAGTCAACATCGCCCCCGCCCAGGGTGCATCGTCGCAGCATGTCGACGCAATTTCCGTCCCAAACGAACGGCCTGGGACTGAAGAAGAAGCGAGTGCCCCCGCCGTTGCAGTCCACCGACTACCGCTCGGATGAATCGTCCAATAGCGGAGGTGTCCATGCGCGCATTTCGAAGCCGCGTGGCCTCGCAACGCCGGCCACCGCTGACTCCGCCGGATCGCCCGCCAAAATCGGCCCTCACAAGAAGCACCTGGATGCGCATGGACAGACCTTTCTTGCCAGAGCCTGTGCCAGAGGCGAGTACGAACTCGCGAAGCAACGCCTTGTGGAGCGGCCGGATGACTTGAACACGGCCGATTTTGCGGGGAACACACCCCTTCAAATTGCCGCACTTAATGGATATGGCGATATTGTGAAGCTGTTAATCGATGCTGGCTGTATTCTCGAGTGCGTCAACTATGACAAGGACACACCTCTCCTGGATGCAGTCGAAAATGGCCACTACGACGTTGTCAAGCTTCTGCTGGAAGCTGGTGTCAGTCCCAGAAAGGCCAATGTTCACGGCGAAGAACCGCTGGACCGAGTCAACACCGAGATGGATAATGCGAGCGATATTCGAGCACTGTTGGTCAATGCGAAGAAGCGCGAGGGGGAACGAAGACATACCTCTGAAGAGCACCGACACGAGCACGACGAACACCGTTCTTTGCACGGTGCAGATAGCCCCCGACAATCGCCCGCACCATCTGGTCTTCATGCGGCGGCTATGGGCCGCAGAGCTGGGACTGCACGAGCAACGAAGACCAGCAACCACTTGTTGTACATGCCCATGGATGACAAAACCCTGCGCCAGGCGGCGGGCAAGGGCGATGAAGAAACGGTCACGAGAATACTGCAGGTGCGCGAGGCTTTTGATGACCCCGAGTCTATGGTTGCCGCCGCACGTGGTGGCCACGATATTGTCATGCAGTTGCTTCTTGCGTTGGGTAATGCCAACCCGGACCCAGACCCAATTGTCTCGGCACCGGCGGAACACGCAACCCCGATGCTTGCTGCAATTGGGCAGGAAAACCTCAAGGTGGTCAGTCTCCTACTGGAGCAGAACAGCTTTGACCCGACGCGACGGTTCCATGGGAATGCGTACTATGAAATCGCGCGGCAACGAGCTGGTCCAAACTGGAAGGATGAAGAGGATCTTTTGAAGACAGCCTATGACGACTACAAAAAGGCTCATGGCGGCAAGGATGGGAAACTGAGGTCGCCTGTCAGAAAGGATCCTGAGCAGAAAAAGGCTGAACCTGCCGATGAGGCATCGTCTCGGGCACATAAGCGCAAAGTCTCGAGCCCGTCGCAGGAACGGGGCAAGAAAATTGTTAGCTCCAAGCCATCTGCCACGGGTTCATCAACCAGCCCCCGCGAGGAGCGGTTGTCCCACAAACGGGCGGATCGGCCGGAACGATTAGAGCGGCCAGATCGACCAGAACGGTCGGAGCGGCCGGAACGGTCAGACCACCCCGCATCTCAAGCGGACGGGAGGACATCGCCGAGACGTACTGGAAGCGGGCTGCTCTCGGCCGGGAAACACAAACGGGACGACCGCAGCTCGGTTACATCAGGCCCCGATCGCGACACTCCGCCACCGATAGCGAAGCAGATTGCCAAGCCGAAGAAGAACGACTCGGAATTGGTGCCCATCTCGTCGGAAGGGGAGACCGTCAAGCCACGGAGAAAGCTCATCTCGGGCAAGGAGCTGAAGGATGAGAAGGAGAAGCAGAGACGGGCAAGCCTGGCATCGACAAGCACGGTCCCGCTAAAGGAGTCGACTAGCCCACGCGAAACACGCGGCGAGGACAACGCTTCGTCGGACAAGGCACGGGCAGAAAAGCACCGCGATCGTGATCGTGATCGTGCGCGGCAGCTGAAGAGCGAAGAGCTGCGCGAATCGACGTCTGGTGCAGATGGTGGCTCAACCAAACGCCATCGCCTGAGCGAAACGCCGCCTCGCCTTACCTTGCCGGACAAGGACACTGGCGAAGCCTCCATTAAGAGAAGGAGACTTGAAGGTGTCAGCAGCTCCAGCGGCAAGGAAAGGAGGGTATCAAAGGTCATTTCATCGGATGACACGATAAACAAGCCTGCGTCCAGCTCCTTGACGCGGGAATCTCTCTCCAAAACGACATTGAAACGACGTGACGATGACGACCGAAAGGGCGTGCCTGTCCTGCAGAAGACCAAAAAGCGAGACCCCTCGTTGGACCGAAACCGCAAGAGCTTGTTCAAGCCGGTGGCAACGGAAAAGAGCATTCACGTCAAGTCCGAGGATGTGGACATTGAAATGACCGATGTCGATGTCCGTACTTCAACCAGCTCCGACACAACGTCAGCCGAGGGCGAGGCTCGGGGACGCCGGATGAGAGAGGAGGGGGCGAAAGCAGCGGCAGCGGAGGCTGCTGCTTCTAAAAAGAAGGACGAGGAGGCGAGACGTCTTCGCCAGGAGGAAGAGGCGAAGTGTAGAAAGGACGAAGAAGACAGGCGGAAGCGAGAGGACGAGAAGCGAAAGAGGGAAGAGGAGGCGAAGCGCAAAGAGGAAGAGGCGCGGAAGAAGAAGGAGGAAGAGAAAAAGGAAAAAGAGAGGCGGAAGCTTGAAGAGGAGGAGCGGAAGCACAAGGAAGAGGAGCGCAGACGCAAGGAGGGGGAGGAGAAGCGAAAGCACAGGGAGGAAGAGGAGCGAAAGAAGCGCGCAGAGGAGGAACGAGAGCGCGAGGAGAAGCGCGAGAAGGAGGCCGCCGAAGAAGCACGGCTGAAACGCGAAGAAGCTGAGCGCAAGGAGCGCGAGCGTCATGCACGGGAGCTCGAGGAACAGGAGCGTGCTCGGGTCGAACGAGAGGCCGAAGAGGCCCGCCGGCGGCAGGCAGAGGAGAAGGAGCGTGTACGGATCTCCAAGCTGCCTGCGCTGCTGCAGTGGCTCTGCACGACCACGACGTGCAAGACGGCGGCAATGGCGCGCAAGTTTCGTGTGATGCAGGGGGTCCGTTATGATTGCATTGATCCGAGCACGACGGGGTCGGTGATGGGCCGAGAGCAGTGGATTCTCAACTCGCAGGCGGCGCTAGTTCTAGGCGACAGCGATCTGAGCTTGGCCAAGTACCCGTTGTGGCAACACGCCCCGGTGACTGCAATCGCGAAGCGGATCATCTGGCGGCTCGAAACAGACCGGTATGCGTTGACGGACCCCGAGCTGTATGAGCTGGGGAGACAACTGCCTGAATACTATGGCGGCGAGGACCCGGATTCGATGGGCTACCAGGTGGTCGAGCGGCTCCGTGGCGAAGCTTGGGAAAAGTTTTCTGCCACGGACATGTTTTTTGTCAAGGTGAGTCTTTGGTGGTTGCATGGATGGTGGTTCGCTTGTTGAACAGGGGCTGACGAGAAACAGGCTACGGACATGATGAGCATTGTTCCGGCGCTGCCACATTTGCACAACGTCCAGCTTGTCGTGGCCTACCGCGAGCTACCCGAGGAAGAAGCGCAGCTGGCGTCGTTTGCCGTGACACAGAAGTGGAAGAACGACCCGAATGTGGACCGGTTCTACGGGTTTGCGCCGCGGAACAAGTACTACGTCAACGGAGAGATGGTCAAGGAGGAGATGCCAGGGTTCAGCGCAGTCAGCAAGACGCCGTTCCCCGAGATCCGCGTGCCCCGGCGTCATGGCATCGCGGCCGTGGCGGCCAACGAGCCCGAGTATGCGAACTTGTGCAAGGAGCAGGGCATCAAACCGGTGCTAGCCAACGGTTGTGCCAGCTCGCCCAAGCCGGCCGCAGCCAAGATCAATGGCAAGACGGCGCACTCCCACTCGACCGTAAATGGCGACAGCGGCGGTCTTGTCTCGCCGCAGTCTCCTGCCGTCAACGACGACAGAAAGACCTAAGAACCTTTGTGTACATTATTTTTGGGGGTGGAGGAGCCAGGGCTTTGGACGAATGATGCTCGGTTGCAATCGTCTTTTTGGCTCGCGGGATCTGGGCGTTTGGGCGGCTTTGTTCTTTTCTTCCTTTTCATGATGATGTCTTGTTGACAAATGGTTGTGCGACTGAGAAATGATTCTAACGGTTTTCAGGTTGGATCCAGGGTTGCTTACCTTTTGCGTTGGTTTCGGCGGTGGAGACTATATATATTATGCATACACTTGCGGCTGGAGGCTCTCCTTTTACCCTTTGCCCGTCATATATGAAATACCCATGGAAGTCAAGTTGGACAGAAAACGGCAGAGGCATCGACATAGAGAGTACAGTGGGTCCAGCCTTGTGTTCAGTCAAGGCTCAACTCGGAATGCACCAAAAAGCAGGAAAAACTGGTCCCTCTTCCCCACGAGATTTTTTGCCCCACCAAAATATTTTGCAACAGCGTTCAACTTCGACACTTCCTAACCTCGACTCGACTCGACTCGACTTGACGCGATTTTGCGTTGCGCATACGAAACAACAGCCTAATTTCGACGGGCGGGCGTGTCCAAATCTGCCAAGATGTCGACGACTGTGGAGAAGGTATGGCGTATACTGCTCGCTCTCTGTGGACAATTGCTGACTTGTGGCGATGGTAGATCAAAGAGGTCGAGGCCGAGGTAATACCGATTCAAGATATGCCAACGGTTTGATGCCGGTTCGAGATTTGTCTGACACGCTGTAGATGGCCCGGACGCAAAAGAACAAGGCAACGTCGTACCATCTCGGACAGCTCAAGGCCAAGTTGGCAAAGCTCAAGCGGGAGCTACTGACGCCGTCGAGCGGCGGCGGCGGCGGCGGCACAGGATTTGATGTGGCACGAACGGGCGTTGCGAGCATTGGGTTTATTGGCTTCCCTTCGGTGGGCAAGAGCACGCTGATGAGCCTGCTGACGGGCCAGCACTCGGAGGCGGCAGCGTACGAGTTTACAACGCTGACGAGCGTGCCAGGCCAAGTGACGTACAATGGGGCGCCGCTGCAGATGATTGATCTGCCGGGTATCATTGAGGGTGCCAAGGACGGTCGTGGCCGCGGTCGGCAGGTGATCGCGGTGGCCAAGACATGCAACCTGATTTTCATTGTGCTGGACGTCAACAAGCCGCTGACGGACAAGCGGGTGATTGAGAACGAGCTGGAGGGCTTTGGGATCCGCATCAACAAGGAGCCGCCTAACATTACATTCAAGAAAAAGGACAAGGGCGGCCTTAATATCACCAGCACGGTGCCGCTAACGCACATTGACAACGACGAGATCCGAGCGGTGATGAGCGAGTACCGGATCAACTCGGCCGACATTGCGATCCGCTGCGACGCGACGATTGATGATCTGATTGACGTGCTCGAGGCGCGCAGTCGCAGCTATATTCCTGTCATTTACGTGCTCAACAAGATTGACGCCATTACGATCGAGGAGCTGGATCTGCTGTACCGCATTCCGCACGCGGTGCCCATCAGCTCCGAGCACGGCTGGAACATTGACGAGCTGATGGAGGCCATGTGGGACAAGCTCAACCTGGTGCGCGTCTACACCAAGCCCAAGGGGCGCTTGCCCGACTATTCGTCGCCCGTCGTGCTGCGGTCCAACAAGTGCACCGTGGAAGATTTTGTGAGTGTGCTGGCGGTTTTGGGGCGTTTTGGCACACAATACTGACGTGCCAGTGTAATGCCATCCACCGGAGCATCCTGGAGCAGTTCAAGACGGCCATTGTGTACGGCAAGTCGGTAAAGCACCAGCCGCAACGAGTCGGCCTGGCCCACGTGCTGGAGGATGAGGATATCGGTATGTTTTAGAGCTGAGCTCTGCTGGCTGCAGCACTAACAGCACAGTCACGATCATCAAGCGGTGATGACACCCCGCGAACAGACGACGACAATACTGGGCGACGGTTGCAAGCGCCGGCCAGGAACCAACTCCCCGCGCGTGCAGTTTCCCCAACCAGACAGGGCTCCTGACGAAACTCGCTGACCGCCTTTGTGCGTCTTTTGCGTCTGTTGCGGCGTCACGGCGCTCGGCGCTCGGCAGGATTGGTGGCTGTTGGGACCCGAGGGCCTGTCGTGGCGTGTCGCGGCCATCCCAAGCGCCCACGATTCTCGGGTGCGCGCACCACGGAGGAACATTCTCCGATTCCCTGGCTCCTTTGCAAGCCGGAGGGGCCTTGCCCACGACGCAGAGAGAGGCTACAGAATTGACCTTTTGGATACAACCGAGGCGCTGCTGGGGCAGGCAACCGATCAGGGACAGCGAGTAGGAGCAAAGCAAAATGCAAAGTATCATACGATGTACAAAGTACTACTCACCATTCGAGCGGCCCCTCTTCATCTTGAGATCCCCAAGCGCGCCCCCAAATTTGCGGCTTGTTTCGTGTGCCCCCTTTTTCGCTTTCTCGTGCCACACCCTCTCTCGCGCCTTCTTGCAGCTGCGCGTGCCCAGCCGCGACGGCAGCAGGTCCTCGTGCAGGACAGCATGGACGGCATGGACGGCATGGACGGCAACCCTTTCTAAACGTGTCATTGTGTCCTTGCATCAATCGTGTGCTACAATCCTCCATCGTGACGACGGTATTTGTCAAGAAGCCGCCAGATAAGGCAGGAATGCTTGGCTGCTTAAATGGCCCGCGAGGTGGCGTCCCGGACTGTCTGTCCAAGCGCTATTGGGGGCGTGTCTGTGCAGGTGCGGGCATGCAGAGAGGGTGTTCGGGCTGCGGAAGGAAAAAAGACGCTGCTAGAGCAGAAATGACAGCAGAAACGAGGCCTGCATTGGCACCCTGCAGGTGCTATCACAGAGTAAGATGCTGACACAACGGCACAATACGACAATGCCACTTTGGCGAGGCTGCGACATTACTGGCCGCGTCTGTGACTGCCTTTTGGCGGCCCTGTTGTGCGTTGTAGCACCGACGTTGCATCCCCGCACCGTTGTCACCCGTTGAGACAAAACGTTGAAAGGCGGAAAAGCCTTGCAGGAGGAAAGAAGGCTCGCTGTACCCCACAAAGTGCGGTAGGCTTTGCTGTTGAAATGCTGCAGTGTGGGAGCCAAAAGTCGGTGCGGCCTAATCTGCGGCCACCGTTAGCCGTCTGTGTTTCGGATGCCCAAGGTACGTAATTGTACATTTACGAGTACATTTGGGTAGTACGGAGGGAATAAATCGAATAAGGGAATAATATCAATCAATCACAATCACACACTTTTCACCGTCCCTTTTCGTGTGCGCCTTTTGGCCCAAGGCCGGGCCTAGCGTAGGATGCAGATTGGGGCCAGTTCCAGACGGGGCCAGATGGCGGAGTTCCGGGGGAAACAAAAAAGCAAGAAAGGGGCCCGGCGCTTAGCACTTTCCGGGCTCCTCTTTCCAGGCTCCTCTTTCCAGGCTCCTCTTTCCTCTCCGGCCTCCTTGCAAAGTTTGTCTGCCTTTTGCGGGCTGTGAGATACCCCTGGTCCAATATGGTGATATGATCTTCTATCCCTGCCCTCAGCTTGAGATGGGATGAGGAGTAGGACACTATTTGGTTTACGGAGTATATTTATTACTCCATACTCCGTGTCTACTCTCGCATCTTACCTCCTAACGGTCCCCAAGCGGACGAAAGAAAGCGCCGCGCCGTCCCAACGACGCGACGCCATCATCCTCCTACTCGACTACGTTAGACTCTTCCGCTTTCTCTCTTTGTGCGTACACATCCTGTAGGAGGGGAGTGCATGTCTGGCTGACCTTTCAAACGCCTGCTCTTGCCGCCGACAAGGGGCGCCCTCTTTCGGCTGCATCGGCCCTGCAGCCTGTCGGACCCCCTGTCAGGTCCACCCGAAGCGGGCTTTCTGTTTTCTGTTTTTCGTTTTGGGGTTTTCGTTTTTCGGTTTTCACGTTCGGCTCTTTCTCGTGCCGCGCACAGAGCACAATGCGACGTGCCCCGGAGCTGCAGCGGACTAGATATAGCATCCTACCTGCCGATAGGCCTGCAATCTGCACATGGTGTACTCCGTCGTATCAATGTATAGCAGTGATCGTGATATTGTCCGGCCTGATTTGCAAGGCTTGGGCTGTGTGGCGTGGACCGACTCCATTTTCTCACTTTTGCATCCGCTGCTCGTACGAGGATGGGCATCTCATCAGGTATCTCCCGCAAAGCTGTACCCTGAGTGGAAAATTTCTTCCCGCGAGGCAGCATTTCCACAAAGTACGAGTACCAGGGTTCCTTCCCGGCCAGCGGCTTGCTGATCCCCGTTTCGGAAGCCGCTGAGAAGGGAAGCGGCGCGTCGCGGCTAGAGCAAGGACGGAGAGAAGACACTAGGACCCAGCGTCGTTGCACCCGCGGGAAAAAGCGAATGCATTTGCACGACACTCCTACCCTGTTTGCACGAGTGCATTGCAATGGCCCGGTGTCTTGAAATCTGGCTAGATCCAAAGCCGCTTCAGCGTCAAAGCATCCATGGAAAGGGCTCCAACCCACAAAATGCAAACACCGCACATCGCTTTCGACCCCCGGTCTGCGCTCGACCAACGACCCCTGGCCCCTCTGCCCACGACCCCTGCTTCATGCATGCTGTTTGCCTTCCCGATTTGCCCCTCTCTCTTTGCAAGTGTGCCTGGGTCGATGCACTGCCGTCTGACAGAGTGCGTCGGAGGGCTTCTCAGCCTGGCCATCTGCCAGATGCGCACGCCCGTTTTCTGTTTTCGGCCGCCCGCACTGCCCGGCAGCCTAGGTGTATCTGCACAGCGAACAGACGCTCAGACTCTCTAACCGAGACGCCGACTTTGGTTCGACCGCCGAGCCACCTAACGGTGTTGCAGCATATCTCTGCATATCTCTGGCTAGGACTGAAGGATCGTCCCCGGCGCGCGCGACCAGCTTTGATTTGTCGCGGTCGGCGCGGCAGAGATGGCACAGATTAGGACGGCAAGTATGAGAACACACCCCTTGGCTGGGCTAGGGGGCCGGCTCTCCCCGACCAGCGGAAAACTATACGATATGTGCCCTGCAAAGACACCCCCCAAACAAGCAAATGCATCACTAATCCACACACACCACCGGCTGCCCTCTGCTTTGCCCCGACTGGGGAGTACGACGCAGATACGGAAGAATGTCCTTGTCCCAAAGAAGACGGGTCGATGGCTGTCTCCCGTGTTCCCCGGAGATGTCTGGAAGATACGGGTCAGGTCGGAGCACAAAGCCCTGCCGAAATGCAGCTGCACCAGGCCGTCTACGACTACAACGAGGGATCTCGCAAAATGCACGTATCGCACAGGGCACATTCCAGAGACGACCCCATACCGACGCCAACTTATCTCGGCCGCTGCAGTCACAGACCTCATTTAACAGCCCGCAAAGCAGCGGGTCCTCCCTTACCCTTCGTGGATGCTTTGTGCGCGACCCGTCAGAAACCTAACTTGTTCCGGCATCCTCGATACTCCTCGCCAACGAAGTACGGAGTATTTTGCGAACCCTAGTCCCCGGCCCCGACCAAGACCAGCAAGAAACATATCACTTGGGGGTGAGGGGTACAAGTGAGATACTCGAGTGTACTCCGTATCTTACATTTGTCTCGTATACTCCATACAAAGCTGACCACTCTCCGGCAAATACCTCTTTTTTTGGTGGTCCTGGGCCCTGGCGACCTGTAGCTCGCAATATTGTCCAATCAACAATGGATGTCAGCTGCAGTCAAACAGGATATTAGGTCCAATGACAGGGCCTGTCGTCGATGTACGGCCTACTGTTGGTCCGGCTCTCTCTCGGCTGTTTCCAGCATTTTTTGCCTGCGAATTGGACGTTTGGCCCGCTGGGGGTTGCCGGGGGCCTTCGTTCTGGCTGTCAGTAGGCCGTTGCCATTGCGCCCTGCCATGCGAGCACATCGCGCTCTGTACGGAGAAGTCTCGGCCGGAGAACAGCCGGAGTATGTACAGCCTACGAGGATTGCGGCCCTCCACTGATCTGCCCGAGCCAACAGCACAAGGGCAGGCCAGAACGAGCCAGGGCAGGGCATCCAGGGGCCGCGCCAGGAGAGGCCCGTCCCATTAACGCGAGCTGCTTAAACCTACCACTTAGCCTGTGGCTACGGAGAAATGGACAGGCGGGGGAGCTAGCCCAGATGCACAACGATACAGCGGTCTATACGCTCTGGCGCCCGCTGGCCATTTTTGCAGCCGGAGCGAGGCCACTATTGTGGCCACACCTGGGAACGCCTTGGCACTGCAGCACATGCTCTACGATACTGACAGCAGAAACGGCTCTTGAAACTGTCGCTGGCTGCGGCAGGGCGCACTTCTTTGTTCCCTGGCTGGCCCCTGCTCATATTACCTCGCACGCCGGGCCGCGCCACCAAAGGCGACCCCGTACACCTGCGGGCCAGTGCGTAGAGAGGCAAATCAACATCCCGGCTTCTGTGGAGTTTGAAAAAACAAGAGAGGCCTCTTCTAGAGAGCCGAGATATCGCAAGAAACAGACTGATTATCGGCTGGCCAGAAGAGAGAGAAGACTCGAAGCGGCGACAGTGCGTGATATCCATGGGTAGTCCACCTTGCAGCCACAGAAGGAGGCGCAAGCCACATACTGAGCAATGGCTGGATTGATCGCCGGGTGGTATGCCGCCATCCTGGCCCTGGCCCTGCTTGTCGCCAAGAAACGGCGCCATTTGGGCAAATACGGTGTATTTATCAAGTACACGCGGACACTCGCTCACCTCGGAAGGCCCAATGCCCATCGTCATCCACACTGTCCAGGATCGGCTGGCCCGGACGCTGAAGAAGGGCCCCGTCGAGTCTGTGCCCTCTGCCGATTTCTTATTCCTGTCGCAAGGGTTGGCCGCTAGATCCATCTACACCTTTGACTGGCGGCCCACAACTCCCGCGGCCGTTTTGTCGTTTTTGGTCTGCTTGACTAGCGGCCAGCGAACAGGCCAAGCAGAAGCGCAGGACGGCCTCGCACCAGACGCACCAGGCCGGCCAGTCTGGCGCGGCGTCGCGACGGCCTGTCAGCTGGCGGACTATGGGCACTAAGGATGCCAGTTTAAAGCCGACAGACAGGCCCTGGGAGACGTTTGGCGCGGCGCAAAAGCAGAAAGCATCTGAGAGGCTGCATATGACGATACGGCCCTCTTGTCTGCGCGCGCTGCAACACCCCGGTCGGCCCACCACTGATCCATTTGGACTCGGAAAGCAGGGGGCGTTGGGCCACGAGGGGACTATGCTTTTTCAGCGAGACCCGCCCAGAGCTGTGATTCGCAGCCCACACCTGGCCGAGTCTGCCCGCTGCGTCATGAGCATCGCGCTCACGGGTCTCGTACTGGTGCGACGAGAAACTCGGTTGCGAGCGGTCGCCGCTGGACGGTCCGTGGTCTCTGGTCCACTGGTCCACTGGTCTACTGGCAGTCGATCGATGGCCATGGCTGATGAATGGCTGCTCCGCCGCTGCCTCGTGATAGACGACGGGACGGACCCGGCCCTGAAGCAAGCGCTGTGCTGGCGCCGCACATCGTATGCCCTTTTCCTCTTTCCGTTTTCACCGCCACATGCCAGCTTACGTGCTGCTATGTATAGGGCTGCCGGCTCACCGAGGCGCAGGCAAAAGCGGAAAACGAGAAGAAAAAACAAAAGGAACTGACGGAGAACCGACGACCGACTGCTGCCGCACGTCCCATGGCAAAGGGCCTCTCGACGACCGCGGCTTGATACGAGGCGACTGCAACTCTTATTCACGCCAATATACCTACTTGGCCAAGCATCCTCGCCAACCCGTCTCCCCCCGGCGTCCCCCCTCTTCCCATACCGAGTAAGTGCCTGCTTTCCACGCGCATTCTCTGCCCTACTCGGATAGGCATGCTTGTGGCCACCTTTGGCCAGGCCTTTCTCTGCCTACCCATCAAGTCTATCCTGCTTTATTCTCTTTCACGCGCACACTACTTTTGCGACCCCTTGTCCCCTGGCGTGCAGCTATGCCATACCCGTCCCAGTCCACACACTCCCCCTCCCTCGCCTTAGCCTCTTTTGTGTACCATCTCGCTTATTTCACCCCCCCCCCCCCCCCCCCCCCCCCGGTTGCACGCCAGGGTCCGTCTACTGGTGTGTTTCTCCTTCTTGATACATACATATACATACAACGTGCATTCCCTGAATGTCTCCGGTGTATGTGTGAAGGGCTCTCATTTACATCGTGTGTCTTTTTGCATTGAACATCCACATCATTTTCCCGTGTTCTGCACTTTGCCGCCCGTGTTCCTGGTAGCACACCCTCCATCTTCCCGCTCTTCTCTTGCTCGTTTAGTCTGCCCATCCACTAAGTATAGTATCGGCTTAGCTTTCTCTGTGGTGGCCGTTTGGTGTCGGTATCCTCCTTCCCTCATTTCTTCTGCCGGTGTGTCGGCCCTCGATTTGGGCGCAGACACCGGCTGTCTTCCGTGTGCGGCCTCCATTCTCCCCGCCACGCCCTCACCACCGCACTGATTCATACAGCACCGGGAAACGCCTGGGGAAGACTGAAAAAGAGACGTTTACGCGAATATTTGCGACCACGGGGGCCTGCTGGGACAGCTGGACAGCGGTTCTTGGACTGGTGGGGAACGGAAGGTTTGCGACTCGCAGCAACGGGCCGGGGCAAGCGAGCAACATCCTTTTGGGCTACGGTGCGGACGGAGATGTGGCCAGCACTTTCAAATCTGTGAGACGCCAGCTACAAATCTACGCTGTCGCCGGTTGACCGTCCCTCTTTACCCGCCAACTGACCGTCGAGGCTGCGCCATGCAAGACGACCTGCTGTTTATGAATAACGCATTGCTTTCCGTTGGGCACACATTCAGCCTGACCTCGACGTAGCCATCTCTGGTACAGGACCAAACGACCCGGGAGCGGACGCCAGGAGCCTTGGGATGCACCACTCGATTGGAATGGACTCGGAGGCCCAGCAGGCCCACGATGAGTCGTATAGCCACAACAGCTGGTCTGGGATGAGTGCCTATCCCCAGTCGACCATGGCCGGCTACGGCCCAACCGAGTTTGCCTACATGCCGCCGATAACGACACACAGCCTGCCTTCCGAGTCGCTACACCGGATGTCGGCGCCGCCGCCCCAGCACCTGCCGTCGCCCCAGCCAAAGACGTCACAAGAGCAACTGCCAGAACCACACCAGACAACATTGCAGCCGCAACTGCAGCCGCAACTGCAGCCACAACTACAGCAACTGCAGCCACAACTGCAGCAACTGCAGCCACAACTGCAGCAACTGCAACCGCAGCTACGGCCATTATCCGAGCAGAATGGCCACCAGTCCATCACCCATAACCACCCGCAGCTGTCCATGCTCATGGTGCCATCCAACCCAACGTGGCCGAGCATGTTGACGAACCCCAGCAGCAGCAACTACAACAACTCGACGGTACCACCACTACCACCACTGCCGCCGGCCGCCAGCGTGGCCTCGCGAACGCCTCGGCCGGTTTCGACGCCGCTGCTCAAGACAACGAAGCTCAACGAGCGCGACGGCAAGCCACCACCAAGGCGGATGCTGACCGACGATGACCGGCGACGGATGTGCGAGTATGCCGAGGCCAACCCGGGCGTGAAGCAGTCTGACATTGGCAGCCTCTTTGGAGTCGAGCGAAGGTAAGGCTGTCTGTACGGTGTCTGGGTATCTGTGCTCGTTTTTGTCGCTCACATTGCTAGCACGGTGTCCAAAGTGCTGCGCAACAAGGAAAAGTACATTCGCAAGGAGGACCGGAGCAAGTCGCCCAACAAACGGTCCAGGGGAAAGCTGCCCGACATTGAGCGTGCCCTGTCCAACTGGGCGCGCAATGCCCAGCGGACGGGCACGCCGGTGTCCGACGACGAGATCAAGGAAAAGTTCCGTGTCTTTGCCACCGGCACGGGCAGCTCGGAGACGGTCCTCCGGGCCAGCAGCATCAGCTGGCTCGAAAAGTTCAAGCAAAAGAACAGCATCGGTGCGGGCCGGCTGATTCGTCGCGCCTCGGAGACCAACATCCCCGACCGCCATCTGGACCGTGTCATGGAGTCACCATCGCTCGTGGGATCGCCCACGTCTCCGGGGGGCCACCCGTCAGCCTCGCCGCTGTCGGCCAGTCGGAGCGACGACGAGCGGGAGGCGGTGAACAGGGTGGGCGGCGTACCGACTGGCGGCTTCATGGCCTTTTCACAGGAGACAGCCAGCCCCAACACGACCCACGGCGGACACGGCGGACACAGCGGACACAACGGGCTGACCCTGGGCAGCACCAGCCTGGACATAGGCCTCGGCCTCGGAGGAACCGTCGGTGGCTACAAACATCCCAACCAAAGCACCACGTCTTTGTCGAGTGTCTTTACGGAGACACCCGTGTCGGCTTTTTCAAGCGGCCCCCTGAGCCCGACGATGCCCTTTACCTTTTCGCCCGACTCCAACGTGGGCTCCTTTTTGCCGCCAGACTCCATGGGCCCGCCAGGGTCGTCCAACTTTCAGCGGCCGCGCAGCCAGACACTCCCGGCGCTCGGTCTCGAGTACATGAACCCGGTGCAAAACGACGGCAGCGGCCACCCACAGCAGCATGGTCAGCAGGACGCCCCGGACGTCTCGGCTGTGTCGATGCCCGACTCGATGGCGCCAAAGTACCACATGCACCACGTGCCGGCGACAGCACCCTCGTCGGCTGTGGATTCGCCCATGACAGACATGTCAGGCACGTCCTACGGCATTGACAGCACGGCAGTGTCGCCGCAGCTGCGCCGGAGCAGCAGCAACAACAGCCTGCTCATGTCCATCCCACGGACGGCCAGCGTACTGGGTGGCGGCCATGTTTCGGGCGGATCGTCGCCAGGCTCGCCGACACAGGACGACGCCCGGCGGGCGGCCGAGACGCTGCTGTCGTTTATTCAGAACGTGCCCAGCAGCTTCGACCAGAACGAGTACCTAGCTGTCGTGCGGTTGGCCGACAAGCTGCGCCTGCACCACCACAACCATCACCAGCAACAGGCGACCAAGGCGGCGACAGGGACATCGTCGTCGTCGATCCCTGGCATGGGTGGCCTGACACGTATTCCCGAGGGAGACGTGGAGATGGTCGGTGAGACGCATCTACCCAAGCTGGGATCGACCATGACAGCCTAGGACAGCCCTGGACTGGCGCTCTACAGGACGAAGATGGACATTAAGATCTACCCGCTCACGCGACAATTCTGTTTGGACTTTCAAACTATTTAATGTCTTCTTGTTCGATATTTCACCAGGCATTGCGGGCGACTCTAATGGCGTTCCAGGCAGACGCGAACACAGAGACTGCCTGGCCGCTCTACCGCAACTATCCTCTCCCGTTTCGCTTTCGTTTTTATTTTTCTGCATGTTTTTTTACTTCACACATTGCCCGCTTTGTTTCTGCACGCGTCTGATTTTTGTTATTTTGATTTTATCGTGTTTTACAGGGTTTCTTTCGATACCCAGGGCGCAAGTCCGTGGTTAGAAAGCAAACAACAGGACCCGCGTCCGGCTTTGGAATGGGATACGACGGACAGCATCAGGGAGGACATGGGAAGGACCGGACGGAGAGCAGACAACGGGGACGACGCTTCTTGCAAGAGAAACGAGGGCGTGGACGCACGGGCCTGCGACAGAGCCTGGGTGTGTTCCGTGTTGGATTTTGATGGATCGTTCTTTGCAAACAACCCTGTGCTTTTTCCTTTCTTTATTTCTTTTTGTCTATTCTGGGAGGCATTGTCACTTTTTCACGCTTGGGAGGTACGACACAGGGGGCATGTGCGTGAGAGAGTATTCTCAGCTGAGTCTGGCGCATCCGGACAACCATCCAGGCGAAGCAACACAAACGACGAACCACGAACGACGAACCCTGTTTTAACTTGCTGTTTTCCAAGAAAACACACCCAACACACCAACGACCAAAAAAAGCAGATAATACCGAAAACCAGAAACAAAAAAAAGAAAGAAAGCTTTGGGCGGCTATTTGCATAAAACAGACTCCTCTGCACATGGTGACAGTGACGCGCAATCGCAAAGGAAACCCCAATAAAACTATGGTCCCTGGCAATGGGTATCTGGTATCTGGTATCTGGTTCTACTCCGTACACGTATCTTGTATCTCCCCCCTCCCCCTCCCTTTGTCTCCTTTGACCCTCAGGTCAGCCGCTCCTCCCACAGGTCGAGCACGCCCTGGTCGGCCAACTCCGGCATGAGACGCACCAGCACGGCTTCCAATAGGCCATACAGCAGGTGCTTGTTGCAGTAGACGTCGCTAAACACGTCGAGCACACCATTGATCTCGGCCAACGCGGCCTCTGACGCGGGTCGACGACCGTTGGCGAGCGACCAGACCGCCTCGGCCGTCCGTCGGCGTAGGGCGGCTTCTTCGCCAGGGTTCGCCGGGGCGATGAGCGTGGGCGGGACAGCGCCAAACTTGTTCCCTGGGAAGACGGCGCCGCGCAGGGCCCGCAGCAGGGTGGGCAGCAGGGCCGGATCGAGGGCTGACTTGCACAGATAGTAGGAGAGGAGTCTGGGCAGCGGAGTTAGCACGGCCGCAGGAGCCAACAAGCGCGCCACGGCTCGACAACTAGATACACTCCCCCGTCCATTCGGGGTGGGGAGGGACGATGGGAGACCAGACGCAAGGAGAGGGTGCAGAGACACAAGGGACGGGACTATGGAAGGGAGGACCGAGACGGACCCGGGCCTATTGGAAGGAGGACCGACGACTAGGCTCAAGAGGGGGAGGTGTGAGAGGGCTGTTGGACAGTGTCGGCAAGCAGCCACAGGCTCGAATAGGACAAGTCCACCAACGGGGCCGAAGAACACTGAAAAATGACAACCAAAAGGTGAGAGACCAGTCGGGCCGGGGCAACGACAGATGCAAGACGGATGGGGGATGCCGGAACGCGTCATGCAGTCAGACGCCTTTTTCATAAAGTGATGTCGAGAAAATGCTCGCCCTAGGCGGAACGAAAGCGGAGAGACCTCGGAAGGTCTAATGGGGCGGTGCGAAGCGGACAAGTAAAAAGGGTAAACAGGGCCAAAAGGAAAAAAAAGTAGAAAGGGATAGGGAAAAATACCAGGGTACGGTACGGGATGGGCAGAACAAGGCCGGCGCGTACAGGCAAGACGCTGGTTGGACAGGGCCGGGAAGGATATTGAGCAATAGGAGGCGAGAACGGCTTTTCTGGAATGCCATTGGCTGAAAATGATAAGAGACCAGAAAGGGCTGCTTTCCCCCATCGCTTGACCATGTCGACGTCACGCCTACTTGTCCATGTGACAGGTCGATTGGGGCGAGCTGCCTAGACTGTCTTGGCGGGCCGGGGGAGGCGTAGAGTCTTGCCCAAACGCGTATGCATCAGCCGTATCCAGACCAACGACACACTCGTATCGGTCGCAGGAGCCGGCCGTGTCTGGGCTATCGAGATAGGTCCAGTGACAAGAGGTGCATGCGGATGCGGCGGGGCTGTGGCGACTTGCATGCCGGAAGAGGGAAGCAAAGGCGAGAGGTGTTGGTTGGGGGAAAGCGTAAGAGGAGGAGGAAAAAGGAAAAGAGACTGGTCGTATTCAACCATACGCGAAACCTTACCTGTCGAGCGGCCGGTCAAAGGCACCGAAGCGACCAGGGCCGGCAAGGGCTAGCCACTGCAGGAGGGAGAGGAAACCGGCTAGCCAGGGCATGCGGAGATCGAGGTCGAGCAGGCTGGCGAGGGCGGGCCAGAGACTGTAGGCGAGGACGGGTGGCGGCAGCGGCGGCGAGAGGGGGTCGCCAGGCGAGGGGTTTCTGGGCTGGTCATCCATTGGAAGCGGTCGGCGCGGGGGGAGAGAGCGGGCGAGGACGACGCTGGCGGCGAGGAAACGGACAAAGGCAAAGAGGGCAAAGCCGAAGCGCACGGCGGACCAGAAGAGCGAGGTCGCAGTACGGGCGAGCCAAGAGGGGGAGAGTGGCGAAGGAGAAGGAGGCGGGGAGGGTGAAGGGGAAGAGGGAAAAGAGGGAGAAGAGGGAGAAGAGGGCGAGGAAGGCGGGGCAGCCGTCGACGGGGGCGAGCCAGGGCCGTCCAGCTTCTCACGGGCCAAACGGGCGAGCATGCCAACTACCTCCCAGAGCATCCAGGGCTCGGCGACGCGGCGGGCGAGGACGCCGCCGAGGAGCAGCTCGGCCAGAATCTGGCCGAGGAGGGCGACGAGACAGTCGTTTTGCAAGTCTTCGGTCGGCAGGAGGAGGACGAGGACGGCACGGACGAGCAGCTGGCGGTAGGCAGCCTCGTTAGCGGCCTGTGTCTCGACAGCGGCGGTGCCAGAGACCGGCACCGGATCGAGCGGCGGCAGCGGCAGGAGGGCGTGGTAGACGGCGCGGGGATCGGCGTGCAGCGGCGGCGGCGGGGCCACGCAGGGACCGTGGCGGCCCTGTCCGTAGGCCAGCCGGTAGGCCTGCACGTGGCCGTCGAGTAGGGCCGGCAGCTCGTCAAAGAGCAGGGCCTCGAGGTCGGCGCGCCGGAGCCGTTGCTCGAGGGCACGCGAGCAGTGCGCGAAAATGTGCACAATCTCCGTGGCCAGCTGCGTGTCGGGCGTGATGCGGCCGTACCATGTCTGGACAAACTCGCGCACCACCACGGCGAGCAGGCCGTAGAGCTGCAGGTCGACGTCGTTGCGGCTCGTCAACGGCGGCAGGAGTTCTTCGATCGGGGGGGCCGCCGCTGCTGGTGTCGGAGTCGGTGCCGGAGCCGGTGCCGAAGCCGGCGCCGTAGAGGTCGTGGATGGCGCAGACAAAGCGCTGGTCCCTGTCGGCATGGCCGGTGCCGGCACGGCCTCCTCGGGACAGAGCGTCTTGCGGATCAGCAGCACCGTGGCCTTGTCCGAGAGAGGGTCGAGCGGCGCCGCGCGTCCCTGGGGCCGGCGGCGGGGTGTGGGCGCGCGGGCGAGCGTCGTCGGCGCGGTCGGTGATGTGGGAGATGCAGACGGCGCCGCCGTGGCAGCCGCGGCAGCAGTCATAGCCGTGGGTGCTGTCGTCGTCGTCGTCGTTGGTAGAGTAGCTGGCGGTGATGTTTTTGTTTGCGCGGCTTTTCCGTCGGGCTTTGCCGAGGCCGATGAAGGTGGCGCAGCCGACGCGGTCGTCATGGCCGACCGAGGGCACTGGCCAGTTGCATGATCTGCGCGGAAGAGTTCGTGGTGAGCCGTGCCAGACGGAAGTAGGAAAGGCCGACGAGAAGCCGACGCGAATCCGTCGAGAATCCGCATTGTGGCGCGGGCTCCTTATCGGCTATCGCGATAAGCCATCGAGATACGGAGTGTAAGAGTGACAGAAACAGTTGCGTCTTTGGGAGTCGCCCATTCGATTTTCTACCCATCTATCTGCTGTTGCCAGCGCATTCTCTTGTTCATACACAAAATTTCAAACTTCTTGGATAGATATTCAATCATGAGAGAGAGACAACCCAGGCACACACTCAGCTTATGCCTGCGATCAAGCAGCTTCGCGCTCTCTCGAAAAAGAACTTGGCTGAGCTTTCTGCCCAGTGTTTGCAATTCGCCCTGATCAGCGTTTTGATCTTCTGCGCCAGTTCCTCTTCCCTGACAGGCGGTGGCTGTACCTCCTTGTGGTCATCGTGCTCCATGTGCTTCTTCCCATGGCTCTGGGCGCCCTCATTCTCCTTGCTCTTCTGGCCAAACGCGGCCGCTGCGAAGGATCTTTCCACCGCCCTTTCCTGGGTCAGCGTCATCTAGCCCATTCTCACAGCTTTGTTGCAAAACTATGTTAGTATGGCCCAGATCGGGCTGAACCGACGTATCTTATAGATTCAAACAAAACTTTCGACGTTGAAAGCATAGGTCGGGAACTTTGAATCCGCCGGGATACATTTCAAAGAGGCGAGAGGCAGGCCAAAAAGTATGGCCAACTGAAATGCGGTTGGATTGAATTTTGGACCCAACAGTCCCCCCGCACCTTGCACCATGCGTCTTGTAAAGTACATGCGGACTTTGGCTTCGTCGGCTGGAAACAGGTCCGCAACAGGCGCGTTTTCAGGCTCCGTGGATAGGAAGCGTCTAAGCTGCATGGCTGAATGACGGTAAAGCCGTCTCTTGTCGATGTAGTCCTCGAGGAGGGGAATGAACAACGCGCGGGCTTCTTCTTTGTCCTCCATACGGAGATGTAATCGGGATGCACCCGAATAGGATAATGGAAATAAGCATATGGTCGAGAGTCGAGCAGTGACGAGAAGAAGAAGCTGGACTTGGTGTGCTGCCAAACAAGTAATTCACTAGTGCATAAATCGCTTTTATGGCCCCTCACGTAATCGCAACTAATCATTCACATACAGGCCTGTAATAGACGAGTCTCTTCCCCCCTCTCTCTCGCAGTAATGCAGCTATCAGGCAGGAAAAGACGGTTTACAAATAGGGAAGGCTATGAGTGAGATACAGCACAGTGCAGGTAGGTAAAAGAATTGCAACCACATAACGATCCGAAGATAAAGGCCTTCTGGGCAAGACAATTTCCTGCAACTAGCTCGTTGCACGAAAACGCGCTGCAAAGCCGGAACCCCTGCAAGTGCAGAGGATCCGTATACACATGTCGTTGGATTCAACTGCTGGCGGCCGCATATGCGGCCTCCACCTGCAGGACGGCGGGCCCGGGTCGCACACGTGACCCACAGGCGGACAACGCAACAGAGCAAAGAGGAGATGCATTACATCGATCTATGCCGTCCAACAGCAGAGCCCACGGCTATCCTACAGCTGTCTATGCAAAACGCCGTCCATGCTTACTCGGATGGTTTGTGGGTGGCCTCGTATCTGTCCAGGTTAGGAGGAGAAGAAGAGGGAGAGAAGAAAGGGGGAGAGAAGAAGAGGGAGAGAAGAAAGAGGGAAAAGAAAAAAACGAACCTCTTTCCTCGGAAGGCCCACAGCCCCCAGTTGCCGCAGCTAATGTCCTGCGGGTCGAGATCGTTGAGGTCCCAGCGCAGACTGCGGAAAATGTTCTCGCTCGGCTCCATGAGCAGGTCAAACTCGCCGCCCGCCGTGCGGTTGACCCAAGCAATGTCGCGCTCCATGTCCTGCTGCGTATAGCCGGTGACAATGACGGGCGCCTTGGTCTCGAGCAGCATCGGCACCGTCTCGGCCCACTCGTGCGCACTGGCCGGGTGGCCGAGGCCGGGGTGGAAGAGCACAAAGCAGTCAAAGTAGGGGTCGTAGGGATAAAAGTAGCCGGTGCGGTGGATGTTGTGGAAGTAGTCGACAATGGTGCTGATCTTCATCGTCGACCACACGCGGTCCTCGACCACCGCGCCCCACGGGTTCTCGGGCGTGCGCGGCGGCAGCGGGAACTCGTCGTCCCGGTTCGTCATGCTCTCGGGGCCGATGAGAATAATGTGCAGCCGCGCGCGCGGGAAGAGGTGCGCCAGCTGCACCCACACGTCACGTGGCAGCGACGACTCGGCGCGTGCGCCCAGCACAAACAGCCGCACCGCCGGCGCCTGCGGCCGGATGCCGCGCACGCTGTCCGTCTCGCCCGCCAGCGGCGGGTGCAGCGTGTAGCGCAGCGCGCTGAAGCTCTTGAGGCCCTCGGCCGTCATCTGCCCGCCGCGCCGGATGTTGTACGGGCTCAGCTCGTGCAGCACGCTCGCCACCGTCACAGGGTACGTCAGCAGCCGCGTCACCTGCCGCATGCTGCGGTCGTCGTTGACCGCCGAGAAGCCCCGCGTGTACATGAACGTGTCCCAGTTGGTCATGTTGATCAGTGCCTCCGCCATCTGCTCGCCCGGGTACTCGAACTCGGGAAACGCCCGCCCTGACCGCAGGTCGTGGTCGTCCTCGTTGATCTGCCGCAGCGTGTCGCAGATCTGCAGGTGCGCCTCGTAGTCGTCCATCCAGTGTCCTTCGCTGCAGTACACCGGCACGCCGCAGTCGGGACATTCAAAGTCCACGTGCGCCGGCGCCAGCTCTCCGCCCTCGAGCCGCGACAGCGCTTGCAGCTGCACTTGCGGCGGTGTCTCGGTAGCGGTCGAAGATGTTGCCGTCGCCGCTGTCGTCGCCGCTGCCGTCGCCGTCGTCCGCTCGCCGCCGCCGTGCTGGTGGTGTGGGTGTGGACACAGTGCGTGCGTCTTGATAAACGCCGCCCGCCGCCGCATGTCCGCAATGGGCGAGTGCGTAAACGAGTGGAACAGGTCGTCCGCCGCCAGAATCGGCTTCTTGTCCTTATCCGTGTCCGTCTTCTGTTTAGCCGCCGCTGCCGCCGCCGCTGTCGATGAGTTTCTCCGTTGCGCTCCATCGATCCGGCCCATCCCTGGACGCAACACCTCTGGCCGCGCCGGCCGCAGGATCTCTGTCCGTGCCGGCCGCAGCACCGTCTGTCCTTCGCCCGGGCCTGCTGCCGTCTTGGCCTCGCCGATTGCCTTGTGCGGCCCGGATTGGCTGCTGCAGAGTCGCCGTGCGGACACTGCCGAAGCCGTCGGCCGCCGGCCTGCTGATCGCCAGCACTGGCGGCACACGCTCGAGAGCATTGCCCGTGCTGTCTGCTCGGAGCTTGCCATGGTTTTCCTTGCGCAATCAACGGCAAGTGGCCTGAGAAATTCCTCCCCTCCACTCTTTTTTTCCTCTTTCAATTTTTGGCTGGGGGGTTTAACCGAGCTCGCTGATTGGTTAAATTGTATCAACGGCATTAGGTTGTTCCGTTCCGCGAATCCCGACCGTCGAAAGCTATTTTGTTGATTTTTTCCCGTCCCTTTTTAACCTCTTTTCCTCCTGTCGCTCTCCTTCCACCAGAGTCATCCACGCTCTGTGAACCATCCTCCCGGCAGGCACCCCCTCGTGGGGATACAAATACGGCAGTCATGGCGACCACTACCTCCAACATGTTCCTCTACTCCCTAACGCTGCAGCCGCCGACAAGCATCAGCCAGGCGATCCTTGGCCAGTTTTCCGGCACCAAGGAGCAGCAGATTCTCACGGCATCGGGCGAGCGGCTTGCACTGCTGCGTCCCGATCCCGCTCAGGGAAAAGTCATCACGCTGCTGACACACAATGTCTTTGGCATCATCCGTTCCATGGCCGCCTTTCGTCTGGCCGGCAGCACCAAAGGTATGTTGATCTCTTTGTGTTTACACTTTTCGCCAGCCACATAGTGACACAAGCTTGTCTAGATGTGCTGGCGGTCCCCTAGCTGCCTGTCCACTGTCTGAGCTGCCTCGAGACTGACATGGGCGTGGTTGTCTCGGGCAGATTACATCATCCTGGCAACGGACTCGGGGCGAATCACCATTATTGAGTACATTCCCGCCGACAACCGCTTCCGGCGCATCCATCTCGAGACCTTTGGCAAGTCGGGTGTCCGTCGCGTCGTTCCCGGGCAGTATCTGGCCGCCGACCCCAAGGGCCGTGCCTGCCTGATTGCCTCGGTCGAGAAGAACAAGTTGGTCTACGTCCTGAACCGCAACGCTCAGGCCGAGCTTACCATCTCTTCTCCACTGGAAGCCCACAAGCCTGGCGTCATTGTCTTCTCGCTCGTCGCTCTGGATGTGGGCTATGCCAACCCCGTCTTTGCTGCGCTCGAGATGGACTACACCGAGCCCGACCAGGACCCGACCGGCGAGGCGTACCGTGAGGCCGAGATGCTTCTGGTCTACTACGAGCTCGATCTCGGTCTGAACCACGTCGTCCGTCGCTGGTCCGATACGGTCGACTCCACGGCCTCGCTCCTCTTTCAGGTTCCCGGCGGCAGCGATGGTCCTAGTGGCGTCCTGGTCTGCGGCGAAGAGAACATCACCTACCGCCACTCGAACCAGGAAGCTTTCCGCGTTCCCATTCCCCGGCGGCGTGGTGCCACGGAGGATCCGAATCGGAAACGTATCATTGTGGCGGGCATCATGCACAAGCTGAAAGGCAGTGCCGGTGCCTTTTTCTTCCTCCTGCAGACAGAGGACGGCGACTTGTTCAAGCTGACGCTCGACATGCTGGAGGACGAGGACGGCAACCCGACCGGTGAGGTGCTGCGGCTCCGAATCAAGTACTTTGACACTATTCCGGTGGCGTCGAGTCTGTGCATTTTGAAGAGCGGTTTCCTTTTTTCGGCGTCAGAGTTTGGCAACCATCAGTTCTACCAGTTTGAGAAGCTGGGCGACGACGACGAGGAGCTCGAGTTTTCGAGCGACAACTTCCCGGCCGACCCCAAGGCACAGTACGAACCCGTCTACTTTTATCCGCGGCCGCCTGAGAACCTGGCCCTGGTCGAGAGCATCGAGTCGATGAACCCCATGCTGGACTGCAAGGTGGCCAACCTGACCGACGACGACGTGCCGCAGATCTACTCGGTCTGTGGCAATGGCGCGCGCAGCACGTTCCGGATGCTGAAACATGCTCTGGAGGTGAATGAAATTGTTGCGTCACAGCTGCCCGGCACGCCGACAGCCGTGTGGACAACCAAGGTGCGGCGCGAGGAGGAGTACGACTCGTACATTGTGCTGTCGTTCAACAATGGTACGCTCGTGCTGAGCATTGGCGAGACGGTTGAGGAGGTGACGGACACGGGCTTCTTGTCGACAGTGCCAACGCTAGCCGTGCAGCAACTAGGTGACGACGGCCTGATACAAGTCCACCCAAAGGGCATCCGCCACATCCGCGACGGTCGCGTCAACGAGTGGGCGGCGCCGCAGCACCGGTCGATTGTGGCCGCGGCGACCAATGAGCGGCAGGTGGCGGTGGCCCTCAGCTCGGGCGAGATTGTCTACTTTGAGATGGACACGGACGGCTCGCTGGCCGAGTACGACGAGAAGAAGGAAATGTTTGGCACGGTCACCTGTCTCAGCCTGGGCGCCGTGCCCGAGGGCCGCCTCCGCAGCTCGTACCTGGCCGTCGGCTGCGACGACTGCACGGTGCGTGTCCTCAGCCTGGACCCGGAGACGACGTTGGAGAACATGTCGATTCAGGCTCTGACGGCAGCGCCATCGTCGCTGTTGATCATGGCCATGGAGGACGCCTCGGCCGGCGGCACGGCGCTGTACCTGCACATTGGCCTGCACTCGGGCGTCTACCTGCGGACGGTCCTGGACGAGGTCACGGGTGAGCTCACCGACACACGCCAGCGGTTCCTGGGCCCCAAGGCGGTGCGGCTCTTCCAGGTGTACGTGCAGCGGCGGGTGTGTGTGCTGGCACTCAGTTCGCGACCCTGGCTCGGCTACGACGACCGCACGGCCAAAAACTACGCCATGACGCGGCTTGATTACAGCGAACTCGAATGGGGTTGGAACTTTAGCAGCGAGCAGTGCGAGGAGGGCATGGTCGGCATCCACGGCAGCTTTTTACGGTACGTCTATCCAGCAGCAGCACAAGCACACAATTCCCACACGAAAACCCCCTGGCAAATGATGAGACTATACAAGGGAATTAATCCTACGCAACATGCAATGAGGACTTGTCTTTTGACACAATTGTTCCTTCTGATATGCCACTTACACCTGCACACGGTACTTCGCTTTGGTTGGTGGTCTGGTGCTAACAACAACAGAATTTTTTCGATTGAGAAGCTCGGGGACGCGCTGATCCAGAAGAGCTTCCCTCTGACCTACACGCCGCGGCGACTGGTGAAGCATCCCGAGCTGGGCATTTTCTACACGATCGAGGCGGACAACAACACACTCTCGCCCGACCTGCGGCGGCAACTGCTAGAGGCACCAGGGGTGACAAACGGCAACGCGACAGTGCTGCCGCCCGAGGACTTTGGATATCCGCGGGGCAAGGGCCGGTGGGCGTCGTGCATCAGCGTGGTGGACCCGGTGGGCGAGGATCCGGGCGTGACACAGACGATTGAGCTGGAGGGCAACGAGGCGGCCGTCAGCATGGCGGTTGCGTCGTTTGCGAGCCGGGGCGGCGAGACATTTTTGATTGTGGGCACCGCCAAGAATCTGATTGTCAGCCCGCGGCAGTTCTCCGAGGGCTACATCCACGCGTACCGGATCCTCAAGGACGGGACGCAGCTGGAGCTTGTGCATAAGACCAAGGTAGATGAGCCACCAACGGCGCTGCTAGCATTCCAGGGTCGGATCCTGGTGGGCATGGGAAAGATGCTACGGATCTACGACCTGGGCATCAAGCAGATGTTGCGCAAGGCGCAGGCTGAGGTGGCGAGCAAGCTGATTGTGTCGCTGCAGACGCAAGGCAGCCGGGTAGTGGTGGGCGATGTGGAAGAGGGAGTGACATGCGTGGTGTACAAGCCCGAGGTCAACAAGCTGCTGCCGTTTGTGGACGACTCGATCAAGCGGTGGACAACGTGCACGACCATGGTGGACTACCAGACGATAGCGGGCGGCGACAAGTTTGGCAACCTGTGGATTCTGCGGATGGACGACAAGGTCAGTGCGGACGCGGACGAGCCCGGATCGGAGCTGCAGTTGGCGCATGCCCGGAGCTACCTGCACGGAACGCCGGCGCGGCTGTCGCTGATGGCGCATGTGTTTACGCAAGACGTCCCGATGAGCATCTGCAAGGCGAGCCTAGTGGTGGGCGGCCAGGAGGTGCTGGTCTGGAGCGGAATCCAGGGAACGGTGGGCGCGCTGATTCCGTTTGTCAGCCGGGACGATGCAGACTTTTTCCAGAACCTGGAAACGCACATGCGGCAGGAGGACGCGCCGCTGGCGGGCCGAGACCACCTGATGTACCGGTCGTACTACGTCCCGGTCAAAGGAGTGATTGACGGCGACCTGTGTGAGCGGTTCAATCTGCTGCCGCGCGAGAAGAAGCAGATGATTGCGGGCGAGCTGGACCGGTCGGTGCGGGAGATTGAGCGCAAGATTTCGGTGAGTGCAAGAGAGCAGCGAAGGCGGCAAAAACGTGCATGGGCAGACATGCTGACTGAACAGGACTTCCGGACGCGGTCGGCGTTTTAGTGAATTTGGCGTTTACGACGACATGTTTTTGGTAGGGCATACGGCTCTTCGGACACGGAGAGGGGCGTTTCTGATGGTAAGGACGGCGCATTGGGCCGCGTTCTATAGGGTGGTAAATACAGCGTTTGCGCGAGTGCGAGGTACGAGGTTGTAGAGGGCACGTGGCCTTGTGTAGGCGACATGTGATGTTGGAAGAGAGACAGAAGGCGATTACCGCCTTAACACCGTCCGACACGCTTGGCCCGCGGGTTCTGGCGTTCCCACAAGACGTCGGCCTGGTAGGCGGCGATGGCTGCTGCTAGGTCGTAGCTAGACGGACTGTCGGCCAGAGTGCCAGACTGCTCCAGGTAGAGCACAGCGAGATCGTAATCAGCCACTTTGCAGGCGACCATGAAGCGGCGAATCTGGGCCTTGCGGCGGGCTTCGGCCTCGCCCTCGACGGGCGTTGGGGAGAGGGAGACAGCGGGCGCCGAGGACGATGCGGACCCCGGAGCGTCCTGTGGGATCGCCACGACGCGGCGGCCGAGGAGGAGGTGGTCCGCGGCGAGACGGTTGGCGCGGCGGATGGCGTCGGTAGTCACGTGATACCGGAGAGCGAGCGAGGAGACCGAGTCGCGGTCGTGGTCGAGGTAGTGTAGGAGGGGAGCGGTGTCGGACCGACTGGCCTTTTCTTTCTGGTCCGTCGCCTCGGGGTGGCTGGGCGCATCCGAGGCATTGTGGGCATACGGCGGCGGCGCGTCGTCTGGGTCGGTCGGCGGACGGTTGCTGTCGCCGCCGCGTCGTCGGTAGGGCGGCGGCGGTCGCAGGCCGGGCGGCAGCAGGTGCTGTGTCGGCGACGCGTCCGAGGCGATCTGGCAGTAGGGGCAGTAGGAGGCGAAGCGGGGGTTGGTCTGGAGGGGGGGGGTTGTCAATGACGATGTCTGTCGCCGGCTTGTCCGTAATATTGTATCGTACCTGGAGACAGCGCCCGCAGACGGACCGGCCGCAGCAGGGCAGTGCCCGCGCATCAGGGCGTGCCGGCAGCTTCTCCGAGAGCACCGTCGGAAGCGTGGCGGCACAGGTGCAGCAGTAGGCCATGGCAGACGCAAGACGATGGACGAGGCCAAGAAAAAGGAAAGAGAGAGACGAGATACTACTGCCAGCGATAGCGATGACGATCGGCGGGGCAGTGGGTCGGTTGGTCATTCCCGCCAATGTACCCTCTATATTAGTTCTAGCGTACTTCTACGACGCGAAATTCCACCCACGACATGTCGCCGGCGGCGGCCAGACGACGACACCGCGCGAGGCTGTCGAGAAAGGCGGGCACAAAGGAGCCGGGACCGGCCACGGCCGGATTGGCGGCGGCCAGCTCGGCGGCGCGCTCAAAGAGCACGAGCGCTGTCACGACGGCAGCAAACGTGTCCATGGTGTCGTCTGGCTGACCCGCCGCCCGGGCCTCGTCACGCAACACTCCAGCGGCAGCCACAGTGGCCGACATGGCCGTGCCGAGCGTGCAACCGGTGCCGGTGACCTGGCCGAGCAGCGGGTGGCCGTGGGCGACGGCAAAGACGCGGCGGCCGGTCGGATCGGCGACATAGTCGACGGGGCCGGTCAGCACCACGACGCAGCGTTCGCGCGCAGCCAGGCGGCGGACCAGACGGGTGCGGGCAGGCCCGTCGAGGCGATTGCTGCCGTCGACGCCGCGCTGCTGGGGCGCTTGGGCGTCGTGATGTGCGGGATCCTCGCCGGCGTCAAAGACGGCCTGGATCTCGCCCTCGTTGCCCTTGATGACGTCGAGGTAGCCGGCGGCCATGACGGTGCGGACGGCGGCCCGACGAATGGCCGTAGCGCCGGCGCTGTCTGGTGTGAGAAGAGGAGCAGGAGAAGGGAACAAGGAAAAGAAAGTAGAAAGAAGAGGACAGACAACACGCACCCTACTGGATCGTACACCACCGGCCGGCCGGCGGCATTGTAGGCCCCAATCGCCTGGCTGTACTGGGCCAGGCTCTCGGGCGTGACACTACCCGTGTTGACGACCAGCGCGCTGGCCGGCAGCCGCGCCAGATCCGCGGCCTCGGCGCCGCTGTTGGCCATGATGGGCGACGCGCCCACGGCCAGGGCCACGTTGGCGGCCAGGTTTTGCACCACCAAGTTGGTCATGTTGTGCGACAGCGGCGTGACCCGGTGCAGGGCCGCCAGGATCGGCTGGACGGCCGCGAGGGTGGCCGCGCGGGACGGCGGCGCGACGGAGACGGCGGGCACACGGTAAAAGTCCGTCGGGCCCGTCCGTCCGCGCCGGACCTGCCGGGCCAGCGCGCCGGCCGCTGCCTCGGGGTCGGCGGCCGACATGATGGCACTGACGACGGCGATGCCGTCAATGGGGTTGGGGGGGCTGTGCGTGTCCTCGTCGTCGCCATTGCTGCCGCCCTCCCAGCCGCCCTGGAAGACGACGCGCCGCGCATTGGCGGCGCCGACGCCGCCAATGCACACGGCCGGCACGTGAGCGAACCCAGCCGCCGCCACGGCCGCTAGCAGACGCCGCAGGCCGGTCGTGCCGATGACGTGCTTGGTATTGGTTTTGGTCGGTGTCGCAAAGACGGTGCCCAGGCCGAGGTAGTCGGCGCCGTCGCGACAGGCCGTGACGGCCTCGGCCACCGTACTGGCGGTCACGCCGACAATGGCATCTGGCCCCAGCAGCCGTCGCGCTGTCGCCACGTCCACGTCATCCTGGCCCAGATGCACGCCCTCGCAGTCGCCCCGAGCCATTGCGGCGGCCGCCACGTCGACCCGGTCGTTGATCACCAGCGGCACGCCCGCCGCCGCCGTGTGCACGTGCAGCGCCGCCAGCGTCGCCAGCAGCACGCGCGCATCGGCGCCCTTGTCGCGCAGCTGCACGATGCCGACGCTCGAGGAAGAGGAGGAGGGGGAATTGTCGTCGTCGTCACTGCCGCCTCGTCGACTGCGCAGTGCCGCGCCCACCACCTCCTCGACGGTCCGGCCTGCGCCCAGGATCCCCGGCGTCACGTCCGTCACCAGATACACCGAGTAGTCCACCACCGGAGGAGCCATGTTGTTGTGGCAAAAGGAGAAGAGGGGGGAGCAAAGGGAAAAGCAGAAATCACTGAAAATGGCACAAACGGCGTTAACATTGGCGTCATGCCAAATGTGGCAAGACCTCTTTGAGCTCTTGCTAGCTTTTGGAAATGGAGATTGCTCCCGTTGTACCTGCCCATTCTGATTCTTTCTTTCGTACACTTTTCCTCGCCGCGAGCGCCTGCTCGATCCGCTCTTTACCTGTGCGTCTATTACGCAGCATCCAAGACGCCGTCGGTCCAGTCCCCAAACCACTACATCTCCCACGCATCAAACGTCGGCGTCCCCATGTCCACGTCGAGATACGGAAACAGCTCCGGCCACGACCCGTCCAGGTTCTGCATGTAGTCAATCGTCTCGCCGGCAAAGCTGAAAATGGCCGGCGCCGCGTCAATCATGCCGATATCAAAGTCGCCCATGTCCAACATCGCGGCGTCGTCTAGCGCGGCGTCGGGCAGGATGTCTGTCGGGATGGGCGCAGCCGGTGCTGGCGGCGCTGGCGGTGCCGGCGGTGCCGACTGCACCTCTACGGACTCTATGGGCGGCTCGGCCAGCTCCGTCAGCACGGACCCGGCGGCTTCTGCGGCGGCGGCCACCGCTGCCACGGCGCACGACGTCGTGCCGCCCGTCCTGATGCCGGCACCTCCCGCCGGCGTCGCCGTCCCGCTCGGCAGCCGGTCCAGCTCCCGCGAAATCATCGCCTTGAGCTCCCCCAGCCGTATCGCCAGCCGCTGGAACGGGTCGTGCCGCTCGCCGCCCTTGTTGTCGCCCGGCTTGGCGGCGTCCCGGAAACTGCCGCCACTGTCGAGCCGGTCTCTCTCGGCGCGGCCGCGCACGTTGCGCCGCTCCGCCAGCTGCTGCATGTCAAAGATTTGCCGGTTGACCACCTGGTCAAAGGCCAGCTCCTGCCGCGCGTGCCGCGGATCCCAGCCCGGCATCTGGAACGTCATGAGCTTGAGCGCCGTCAAAAAGGCATAGATAAAGTCAAACGACGTCAGGCAAACCGCCCGCGGCTGGTCTGCCACCGGCTCCGCAAACCGGCTCTGCATGTAGTCCCGCGTCGCCTGCATGCACCGCGACAGCATGTTCAGACGCTCCGCCGCCGGCAGGCTCAGACTGCTGGCTGCGCTCTGTTCCTGCAGCGCAATCTCGTACAGCAGTAGCTCGGCCATGTAGATGTGGCCGCGCAGGGACACTGTTTGCTTCTGTTGGTATCTGGCAACCGCACGGAGGAGCAAGGGGGGATACGCACGATCTGTGACTATGGTCTCGGGCAGCTGCGCCCTGAACTGCGCAATCTGTTGGCTAAAGTTGGCTACGAGGAAGCTGACGGACAGGTCGTTTTGGATGCCCGCGTTGCGCAGCGAAAACGCCACCACAATTGCCTGGCACAGCTGCTGGCTGCGCACCAGCTGCGCCAGATAGCCGTCGTGCGGGTACTCCATCTGCTGCGCCAAGGCCTGGCAGCACGTCTCCAGGTACGGTGTGTTCATCATCGTGTCGGGCTTCTTGTTGGTCGTGGCCCTGTCTGTCAGCGTCTGCCTGTCTGGGGTCTGGGGTCTGGGGTCTGTGGTCTGTGGTCTGCACTCTCCGTCTATACGCACACTGTCACCAGGTAAAAGGTCCCCGCAAAGCTGCGCATCTTTTCCAGCGCCTCGGACGTGTACCGCCCGCCAGCCGCGGGCGCCGCCTCGCTCAGGCCCAGCGACACCGTCAGGCCGCGCGCCAGAAAGAGCAGGTTGTTGAGCTGGAAGCTGTTGATGTTGTAGTGGAACCACGCAATCAGCAGGTGCAGCGCGTGCACCACGTCCGTCGACCGCTTTGGCTGCAGCAGTGCCGCGCCCACCACCTTGTCCAGCAGCTGGTTGCCCATGGCAATCTGCCGCCGCCCGTCTTGGTGGCACGCCGCCATCATGCAGCCCATCCATGTCAGCGGCCGCTCCGCCTGCAGCCGGCCAGCCGGCACGTGCGGCGGCACCACGACAAACGGCAGCAGCGGCAGCAGGTGCATCCGGTACTCGCGCAGCATCATCTCGGCCTCGGCTGGCTGTGGCCACACCTCGGACCCGGCGCCCACGCCGACCCCGTGCAAGGAGCCGGCCGCCATGGACATGGCCTTGGTCGACGGCGGCGTCGGCGGCCGCCGCAGACTGTTGGGCGGGAAAAAGTTGCACACCGGCAGGTCGTCCGTGTCGAGGTCCGGCAGCGACACGCCCGTCGACGGCGACGGCTCCGACGCGCTGCCGCTGCCGCTGCCGCTGCGCAGATTGCTTTGGCTGTTGCTGTTACTGTTGCTGCCCGACGACGGCGAGCGGTCAGCCAGCGTGGCGTGCACACTGCCGACCACGGCCCGCTGGTCGGACGGGGCGTTGGACTGGGCAAAGATGTGCGTGAGAGGGTAGTAGGGCATCGTGCGGTTGAGCGTGACAAAGGCGGGGATGGGCGGTGCCAGCGCCGGGTCCGATGAGGCCGATGAGGCCGATGCGGCGGACTCTGCCGTCGTGGACACAGCGGTCGATGCTGCCACCGCCGTCGGCGGCTGTCGGCTCACCGTCTCGAGGCGTGTGGTCAGGTCCTCGAGCCGCCGTTCCAGCTCCGATACACGCGTCGGCTTGTTCGCCCGCGCCCGCGCCGCCGCCGGCAGGGCCGCATTTACGGCCACGGCCGCTTCGGCACTGCCGGCCGCGCTGTCCGGCCGGCGCCGTCTCGGAGGCGCCGGCGTCTGGTTGCCGCACTGCTTACCCAGACGCTGGCATCTACCGAGTTAGACAAGTACCAGCTGCCGGACAAGACCGGCAACAACAACACACAACACCACGCACCTTTCGCAGACATTCGGGACTGGTCCCGGAACACAGCGGCTCTTGGCCTTGGCGCACGTCAAACAGGCCCGCGGGCCTTTGTTCTTGCTGGTCGTGAGCATGGGCGCGGGGCGGGACAGGGATGCATCCGAAGAGGCGCATCCAGAGGGCACAGACAGACGACGTGGAGGAATGTCAAAAGGAAGGCTAAAACCGTTGGGGCCAAAATCTCACCACATGCAAAGAAAGGCAGCCTCAAGTAAGAGGACGGTTGTTGTGCCGGCCCCACCCCGTATTGGTAATCGGGTCATGTGATAGATGGATGACGGGGGTCTAGACCGCCAGGCTACAAGCCGTCTACGTCACAACGTCACCGACTAGTTTGCGCAGCCATGCCGCCGCCATCGTCAATTCAAACCGCATGCATGCGACGGACCGTCAGGCCTAAACTATCTGGGGAAAAGGGGATGCACCGCTGCCGTGGCCGCCTGCGCAGACGAAAGTAACAGGGACAGAGAAGACGGTCGTCTTGCGTCTGCCAAAGGACTTGTCCTCGAACAAGAAAGTTCTCGGTCCTCAGTCCTCCAGTCTCCCGCGGCATTTACTCGCCCTCCTTGGCCAGCAGCGCGTTGGTCAGGCCGTCGGCCGGCGCCGGGTTCTCAGCCTTGAGCGCGGCCATGACCTCGGTGATGCCCAGCTGCTCGTCTGTCCAGAGCGGACTGTTGCTGGCCGCCGGCGGCGCACCGACGCCGAGGAAGCCGCCGGGGACGTCGCGGGCCCAGTCCGAGGTGCGGCGCAGGCCCAGCTGGTTCCAGACGGTGTCGAGCGCGTCGACCAGCTGGTCGCGGAAGTGGCGCACGTGACCGGGCGTCGGCGTGATGCGCAGCCGCTCCTGGCCCACGGGCACGGTCGGGTAGTTGATGGACTGCACGTAGATGCGGTGGTCCTGCAGCAGCAGGTCGGACGCGTGCTTGGCCAGCTCGGCGTCGCCGACCAGCACCGGCACAATGTGCGACGGGTTCGGGATCACGGGAATGTCGCGCGCCGCCAGGCTCTCCTTGACGGCCCGCGTGTGCAGCTGCTGCAGCCGGCGGTCGCCGCCGTAGCCCGATTGGTAGGCGATGGCGGCCGTGGCGCCGGCCATGGTGGCGGGCGGCAGCGACGTCGTGAAGATGAAGCCGGGCGCCAGCGAGCGGATCATGTCGATCAGCGCCGTGCTGCCGGCAATGTAGCCGCCCACGCAGCCGTACGCCTTGCCCAGCGTGCCCGTGAAAATGTCAATGCGGTCCATCAGCGTGCCGGCTGGCCGCCCGGCCGCGTGCGCGTCGTAGTCGAGGTGCTCGGCCACGCCGGCGCCGTGCGGGCCGTACATGCCGACGGCGTGCACCTCGTCCAAAAAGGTCAGGGCGCCGTAGCGGTCCGCCAGGTCGCAAATAGCCGCAATCGGGCCAATGGAGCCGCACATGCTGTAGACGGACTCGAACGCGATGATCTTGGGCACACCCAGCGGCAGCGCCGCCAGCTTGGCCTCCAGATCGGCCAGGTCGTTGTGCCGGAAGATGACCTTGTGCGTGCCCGAGTGGCGGATGCCCTGGATCATGCTCGCGTGGTTCAGGCTGTCGCTCAGGATCACGCAGCCCGGCAGCTTCGCGCCCAGCGTCGCCAGCGTCGCGTCATTGGCCACGTAGCACGAGCTGAAGACGAGCGCCGCGTCCTTGGCGTGCAGCTGCGCCGCCGCCGCCTCCAGCTGCACCGCGTGCTGGTTGTGACCCGAAATGTTGCGCGTGCCGCCGGCGCCGGCACCGTACTCGTCCAGCGTCGCGTGCATCGCCTGCAGCACCTGCGCGTTGCGGCCCATGCCCAGGTAGTCGTTGGCGCACCACACCGTCACGCGCTCGTCGCGCTCGGCCATGTGCGCCCTCGGGAACTCCTTGGCCAGCCGGTTGATGTTGTTAAAGTAACGGTACGACTTGTCCTTGTGCTTCTTGTCCAGCTCCGCCTCATAAAAGCCCTCGTAGTCAAACGGCCCCGACGGGCCGGCCGTGGCCATGGCCGCTGCCGCCTTGTGTGCCAGCTTGCTCGCCGCCGCCCGCTTGCCGCCGGCGTCGTGCACCGCCGCCTGCGCCATCGATGCCGCCCCGTCCTTGTCCAGGACCGGCGTGTCCATCGCCCGCGCATCCTGCGGCTTGCTGCTGTGCAGCCGGGCCGTGCGCGGCGCCCGTCCGTGCGCCAGCGTCGCCGCGTGCGTCGTCGACGGTGAGGCCGTGGCCGCCGTGCACAGCGCCGCCGACAGCGTCGCTGCCACGCGACGCACGCCCATGCCGCCGGCTGCCACCCGGCCGTGGCCGTGGCCGCCGCGGGCCACCTGCACGGCCATGGCCGTGCCCATGACGGGGCAGCGCTGCGCAAACAGCTGCAGCTTCGACAGCGTGCCGCCGCAGGGCGAAGACACGGCCGTCGGCGTCGCCGCAACGAGCGCATCCGCCGCGTCGGACGGCGCAGTCATCGTCCGCGTGGCCGTCGAAAGCGCTCGCAGCGTCGCCGGCGAGGCCTTCTTCAGAAAAGGACACACGGCCTTGGACTGGCGGAGTACGGCGTCCATGGTGAAGTCGATACAAAAGGGAGAGGAGGCTGATACGTGTAGCAGTGCAATTGACAGGAGAACACAAAGTGACGAGGAGGAGGGAGGAAGAGAGAGGAAAAGAAAGAGGTCCTAGTCAAGAAAACAAAAAGACTTGGGGAAAGAACAGCCGATACTGGAAGAGGGGCCACTGGACAAGGCTTTTTTAGTGCCGTTTGGGGCTCTCTTGTATTCCGGGAAAAAAACAACAACCTGGAAATTCGCAGTAAAAACCGCCTGTGCCTCGTTTCGGTTCGGCCGCGCGGTGCAGCGTCACAGAGCACCGGTGCAGGCAGCTGTCGTTTCACCTGGTTCCACACGTCTACGCAGCCATGTGCACGTCTCCGCGGGCTCCTCACTCTCCTTTTCGTCACCTATTACTATCCGCCGCTTCTCGTTCGCTCGGCATTCGGCATGTATCCACAAACGCCGAACAGCCAATCACGGGCTAGCTGCCGTCCGTTTCGGGATGACTCAGGCCGATCAACGGCCTGGCGTGAGACCTTTTGCCCTCCTCAGTCCAGCACCAGAGGATTGTCAATGTCGTTCCCGGCCGACTTGGCTCCCACCGGCCTCGCGGGCCCCGACGGCGCCATCTCTGGCCGCTCTATCCGGTTCGGCGGCTCCGTCTTTTCCGCCCCCGCAGGCCACGGCCACAACTGCACCTGTGCGTCGGTCGCGCCCCGGTGCTGTCTGGTCTGCCGCCGGTCCAACACTTCCCGCATCGCCATTATGTCACGTGACCAACTTCTGCCCCGGCGGCCCTTCCGATGCATCGACCGCCGCAGGTGTGCGCGAATGTGCTGTGCGGTTAGCAACGTAGAATGCGTAGATATTCTCTGCAGGAAACATACATCTGGGTCTCTGTTTCGTTCACCAGCCGGCGCTGATGTCTGCGATGGGGTCCGGGTCGATGTCGTCGATGCCGTCGATGCCGCTGTAGGGGCTGGGGCTGTCGTGCCGGCTGTCGTCGCCGCGGCTGCGCCCACCACCTGCAGCTCGGCCACCATCCGCTCCATTTCCGGCCCGGTCATCGTGGCCAACGTACGTGCCGAGATGTCCACTGCCACAATCGCATTGGCAAAGACGTCGCTCGCCCTGGCCAAGTCCCGCAGCCGCGCCCACTGCGCTCGCACCGGCAGTCCCCCGGGGCCTATGTGGCACGCAATGTCCGACACCAGCTTGTTTGCGATGCCGCGCGCCGCGTGGAAGCTCATGCGAGGCTGCGACACTAGTCGACCCTCGAGCAGCTTATTCAGCAGCACGTGTTCGAGACCGTCGGGGGTGTCATCGTAGAGGCCGGCAGCCCCGGCGCCCTGCGCAGGCGCCGCGATCCGCATGGGCAAGAGGTCGCCCGTCGCCGCCGGTCTGCCGCCGCCGCCGTCGTACAGCGGCAGCGGCAGCGGCAGCTGGGCGCCCGCCGCATCGAGCGGACGACTGGACGGAAGAACGGGAAGTCCGGGAGCCAGCGGAAGTGGAGGACCAAAAAGGCCAGCGACACCAGCAGGACCGCCAGCGACTCCCACATGCAGGCTGCCATCCCCGCCGTGCATCTGCCGCCGCATCCGGTCCAGCCGGAACAGGCTCTCGGCCTCCTGCATGTCCTCGGCCGACAGCTTGCTCTCCGGCTCCTCCTCCTCAAACGTGTCGGTGGAGACAATCTTGCTCAGGTGCTGGCTGGTGTTGTCGTTGCGCAGCAGCGCCGCCAGCGCCACGTCCTCGCCGGCAAAGCGCGCCATGGCGCTGTCGCGCGGCCACACCTGCGGCGGCGCCGTGTAGTTGCGGATCTGGTCGGCCCAGGCGTGCGGGTTGCGGCGGTCGACGACGCGCGAGGCCAGCTGCGTCTTGAAGACGGCCTGGTCGTGCAGCACCGTCTCAAACGTGCCGCCGACAATCAACCAGTAGACAAAGACGGGCTTGGCCTGGCCGATGCGGTACGCGCGGCCGATAGCCTGCTGCTCGTGCATCGGGTTCCACTTGAAGTCGAAGATGACAACGCGGTTCGCGCCGTGGATGTTGAGGCCGACGCCGCCGGCCGTCGTTGAGATCAGGTAGATCTCGTCCTGGCCCGCGTTGAAGCTCTTGACCATGCCTTGGCGCCGCCGCACGGCCGTGTCGCCGTCCAGCCGCTGGTACAGCCGCTGCTTGCGCACAAAGACGGCCTCGAGGTAGTCCAGCACCAGCCGGCTCTGCGAAAAGACGAGCACCTTGTCGCCCGCCGCCCGCGCCTCGTCCAGAATGCCCATCAGCACCACCACCTTGGACGAGTCGGCCAACGCGTCCACGTCGCCCTGGCGCACTGCACTGAGGAGCCGCTGCACCATCGACAGCGGCAGCGTCGGTGCGGCGTGGGCGGGCGGCCCCGGCTCGTTGTCGCTCTGCAGGTCTGCCTGCATCTTGGCCAGGTGGGCCAGAAAGACCTGGGGGTGCGCCAGCAGCAGGGTCAGGTTGTACATGAGATTCCACAGCTGTACCGTGTTGTCAATGTCGCCTAGGATGGCCGGGTCGTTGACCATGTTGATAAAGGTGCAGTAGACCTGCTGCTGCAGCGGCGTCAGCGGCAGGTAGAGGATAAACTCCTTCTTGGGCGGCAGCTGGCTCTTGATCGCCAGGTCGGCCATGGTGATGCGGTGGATCTTGGGCGCGACTGTCTCCTTGAGCGCGCGCAGCCGCGTCAGGGCCAGCTTCTTCTGGTGCGGCGTGCTGTCGCGGAAGAAGCCCTCCTTGATGGGGTTCGCGTACGTGGCGGCAAACTCGCGGTGGTCGGCCAGGTAGTTGGGCGCGACCCAGTTGATCATCGAGTGGTACTCCTCGACCGAGTTGGCCAGCGGCGAGCCCGTCATGGCGATGCGCGCCGTTGTCTGGAAGTTGGCCGTGGCCTGGTGCAGCCGCGACTTGGGGTTCTTGAGCGCGTGCGCCTCGTCGGCCACGACCACGTGCGGCGCCGTCTCGAGCAGCGTGCGCACCGCGTCACTAAACTCCTCGAGCAGCTTGCGCAGCATCGGGTAGCCCAGCACCAGGATGCCGCCCTGGTCCGCCCACCGCCGCGCCGTCGCCAGCCGCTCGTCCGAGCCCACCTCGGCCGTGATCGCGTAGCACGCGCCCAGCAGCCCGTCCGGCGTCCAGTAGCTGATCTCGTCCAGCCAGTTCTCCACCAGGCCCGACGGACACAGGATCAGCGTCTTGGACTGCCGCAGGTCGACCGGCACCTGCGCCACAATGCTGGCGTCGCTCGACGCCGCCGCCTCCGCCATGGTCACCAGCAGCGTGATCACCTGCATCGTCTTGCCCAGGCCCATTGTGTGCGCCAGCAGACAGCCCTGGCGCACCGCCGCCGGCACCAGCAGCTGGGCCCACAGGAAACGCACGCCCTGGATCTGGTGCGTCCGGATGCGCGCCCCAATGTCGTCGTTGATGTAGATGGGTGTCTCGTTGGCCTCTCGCGCGTCGTTGATGATCAGCCGCGACCGGTCTCCGTCCACCGTGCCCAAACGCTCCAGCGTCTTGCCGTTGGCCTCGCGCCGCCGGTTCAAAGCCTCCATCCGCGCCTTGTCCTTTTCGCGCAGCGTCTGCGCTGCCCGGTCTGTGCGGATCTTGCGCCGCCCGTTGTACGACGGCGACGTCCGGACGTCCTTATCGTCCGTGTCCGCGTCGCCGCCCCTGTTGCTGTCGCTGTTGCTGTTGCTCTCGGGGGCGGCCGGTGGCGCCGACAGCTCCAGTGGTACCTCTGGCACGGCCTCCAGACGCGCGGCAAAGTACGGCTGCAGGATGCGCAGCTGCACGCAAAACTCGCCGATCCGGCTGCGGCTGGCCTCGAGCCGCGCCCGCGTCTCGTTGGACAGGGGGAAGAAGCTGTGCGCGCCAACGCTGTGGCGCGCCGTGAACGCGTCAAAGAGCCGCACAAAGGCACCGGCTACCGCAGCCACCGGCTCCGCAGGATCTTCGCGCATCACCGGCACGCAGAGGGTGTTCCAGATGACGCTAATGTCCTCGCCAAGGCCGCCAAAGAGCGGGCGCAGGATCGCGTCGTCGTATTCCGACAACAGACAGCAGAGCAGCCGCGTGACATCGCCGCGGTCGGCCCAGAACGAGGCGCCCTTGTCCGCGATCGCGGCCAAATCGTCCAGCGGCGGCCGTTTGCCCGCCTCGGCCGGCCCGCTGGCGGCTGGCTCGACCACCTCCGGCATTAGCGTGTCCGTGTCGGACTCGGAGTCGACGAGCATTGACTCTGCCACCGCCGCCGTAGCCGCCGCCGCCACCTGCACGATAAACTTGCCGAGGTCGTCGTCGTCGTCGTCGGACTCGGACTCGGACGCACTCGTCAGTACCTCGTCGCCGTTAGCGGCGGCCACGGCACGGAGTGCGCGCGCGCGCCGGACCGGTGTCACGGTGCCGGCCGGCTTGGGCGGCTGGGTTGGCGAGGCAAAGAGCTTGGCCCGCCACAGAGCGCGCTGGCGGTCCTCGACGCTGGCATCGAGAATGCGCACCTGCTGGCGCACTTGGGCCTCGGTCCGCCACTCGTCGGCGTAGATGGCCTTGGCAATGTTGGCAATGCGCTGGCCCAGGCGCTCGGCCGTGGCCAGCTCGGCTCTCGCGTTGGCCCTGAGGACGCCGCTCTGCTGCGCCTCCGTCCACAACCGATGCATGTCGCGCCGCAGCCGCGGCAGCTTCTTCTGGGCCCATGCAGCCTCTATGCTGCAGATGGCCTCCTGGACGGCCGCGTCGACGGCTTCGACCGACAGCGGCGCGTCCTTTTGCGGCGGCGGGTTGGCGCGCTCCTGTGCCTCCTGCTCCATCTCGGCCCAGGTTTCCGAGTCATACTCTTCGTCGTCTGACTCGCCGAGCAGCGGCAGCACTACATCACCGTCGGCCGTGTCAGCGCCGGCAGCTAGACTCGATCGGCGGCCGAGAAGCTGCCGAGCCCGCTTCGGCTTGAAGTAGCGGCGGAGAATGCGCTCGACCTGCAGACGCCGGCCGGCGGGGATCGGCCTGGGGGCGGCCCAGCCAAAGTCGACGTACTCTGCGCCGCTGGCCTGCAGCGGATCGTTTTCGTGCAGCAGCCGGTCTTGGGGCAGCTTCCAGTCGCCGAGGTAGGCCCCGGGGGGGCTATCCTGCCACAGCGGTTCCGGCGCGTGTGCAGCCGTCTCCGTCTCGGTGTTGCCGGAAAAGAGGCGGTTGGCGCTGCGCTCCGGCGGGTCAGCAATATGGATGGGGGTAATTCGCTTGCGTTTCTTGGGAGGAGAGCTGGCTAGCGCACTGGAAGCGCGAGCGTGCAGAGGAGAAGGAGGAGGCGGAGGAAGCGGGGGGGGAAGAAGAGGAGGAGTGGAAAGAGTATGCGTCTGCGTGCGCGGAACACTGCTCGCCCGCGGGGAGTCTGTTCCTGTTCGCTTGGCCAAATGCCCCTGCTTCCACGCCTCGTAGGCCGGGCTCATGTCTCGCAGCAGCTCGACCAGCAGGTGCAAGGTCGTCTTGTGGGGGATTTTGAAGACGCCGAGGTCTTTGCAGAGCGTGCTGAACGGCTCGGCGCCGCCCAGCTGCTCGTACGTGAGCAGGTCAAAGCCGTCGAGCTCGTGCTCGCGCAGCCGCTCCGCCAGCCTTTCGAGGTCCGGCCACTTGTTGGCCGGCCGCGCATCTTGCGAGCGCCGCAGCAGAAAGAGTTCCTGGATCAGACGCTCCGTGGGCCAGTCAAACGGGTCGTGGGCGTCGTCCATTCTGCGGGATGCGTGGTGGGCAGGTGAAGGTAGACTCAGTCACGCATCATTGGACAGCGATGCAGCACGACACAACACGGTTGAACGAGTGAATGCAGTGGAAGGAGTGAATGAAATCGTCCAGTTCAATGTGAGACACCGGGCTAGGCAGGGTGAAGGCGAAGTGAAGCGACACGGGCGACCAGGGCCACCGGTTGCGAATTATTGGGCACTGCCTATAATGCACGGGAGGTAGCAGAGCAAAAGGGGAATGCCGTCGAGGCTTACCGTTGTCGTGGGACAATGGTTTGCGGTGCTGCGGCTTGACGCGATTGTTCTGCCGCGCTTCACCGCTTCCGTGATGATGTCACGTGTAAAACGAGAAGTGCTGGATTCTTCATTCTTCATGTATTCATCTGCATACGGCTGTCATTATGCATCCTGCAGCCACCCCTTTTAAAAGAGCAGCGCAAAGTGCGGGTCATAGTCAAAGTCGCCCAGGTCTTCCGGCACGGCCGCGCTGTCGTCGGCCAGATCCTGGAAAGTCGACTCCAGCGCAGACGCCATGAGGTCGTGGATCCAGTCGTCGGGCGAGTTGTTGCTGTTGCTGTTGCTTTGAGCTGTTGGGGCTGTCTCTTGGCTGGCTTGGGCTTCTCTGGTGACGGCGTCCCGCGGAGACGCCTCTGGCTCGTCCGCATCAGCGCGACATATGCTCTCGATAAACGAGTACCGCGACGGCATGTACGGTCGGCCGTTGATGTCCTCTGACTCGACCGCCGCCTCCAGCTCCGCCTCGGGCACACAGTCCGTCTCGCCCACGCGGTCCAGCGCCGGGATCAGACACCACACGTCGCGAATGTACAGCCGCGCCGGGTCAAAGCGCGCGCTGTGTGTGTTCACCAGCCCCAAGGCGGCCCGCAGACTCTGGGCCAGCTGCTTGGGCGCGGCCGGACCGGTGCGCGGCAGCACGTGGCGCAGACGCAGCACGATCTGAGCGACCTGGTAGACGCTGACGGCAAAGAGGGCCGAGTGGAACTCGACCGGATAGTCGAGGCGCCGGGCGGCGGCCCAGAGGCGGCAGAGGCGCAGGGCCGCGTCGAGACAGGCGCGGCGACACGTGTGCAGGTACGCGGGCGTACAGCGGGCGAGGGCCTCGGCGGGCAGGGCCTCGCGCAGGCCGGGGACGGCGTGGCGGTGCAGGTCGCAGTGGCACTGCAGCAGCAGCGTGTGGAGCGCGAGAAAGGCGGCCGCGTCGGGCGAGTGCGAGAGCAGGACCAGGTTGGCCGGCGTGTTCTGGAGGTGAGCCGGCAGGGCCTGCTCGGCGGCCACGAGGCGGCGACGGAGGACAGCGAGCTCGTCGGCGTCTGCAGCGGTGTCCGAGGAGGACGGCGTCGCGTCAGAGGAAGCGGCCGAGGCCATGCGACGCAGACGTTTCGTGTAGCGCAGGATGCGGTGGCGGTCGGCCAGCAGGCGGAGGTAGTACGCAAGGGGATCGTGGGACGCGTTGCGCGCGGTGTCTGCTGCCGGCGCGTCCGCGGCGTCCGGGACGGCCTCGAGAAACTCGGCCCGCGACGGGATGCCGTGCTGGAAACTCTGCTGGTCGCACGGCAGCCGCACGCGCATCCGCTCGGGCGGACACACGGCCAGGTCGTCGACGCCGCCGCTGAACAGCCGGTCCAGCATGTAGATGGCCCACATGGTGCGCCGTCGGGTCTCGCGGCGCGCCGGCGCCGGTCCGCCACCCCCGGCGCGCTCCGGCACCTCCTCGTTGAGCGCCAGCGCAAAGGCCATGCGCGCGGCCACGGCGACGACGTGCCAGGCCCGCACCTGCTGGCCGGTCAGCAGACAGAAGCGCGCAATCAGCACGAGCGTCTGGACGGCACCGAGCGTCACATGGGCCGCCAGGCCGACCGGGCCGAGACTGGCCGACTGGGCGTCGTCGATCCAGGCGCGGGCCGTCGTGAGCGAGTGGTTGCCGTTGTCGTCGCGCTCTTCGATGCTGCGGTAGTACAGGCCGGTAGCGACGATGCACTGCAGCAGCAGCGGCGGCAGCGTGCCGGCGGTCCAGTCAGAGAGAACGAGCGATTTCAAGAGAAAGGGGAAGCCAAGGCCGCCGGTGCCGGCGTCGAAAAAGGCGTCGATGCAAGTGCGGGGGGAGGTGCCGGAGAGACCGGGGAGACCGGGGGGGGCTGGGAGACCTGGTAGGGCGGGGGACGGCTCCGGGAGAGCGCCTGCTTCCGTGGGGGGTGCTTCCGCGTATTGCCCCGGAGCTCCTTCTCCTCCTCCTCCTCCTTCACACACAACCCTCCGGGCGCGACACCGCACACACGGAATCCCCCCGGCACAGCGTGCCTTGACGGCCCGACAACCGGCGCAGGCTTGCCGCGACCGCAGCCGGCGCAGGCCGGCCTCGGTGTACTGGTCGGCCACAAAGTCGTCGCGGCGGAGGGTCAAAAAGAGGCCGGCCGAGGACGCGTCGCCGGGCGCGTTGCCGGACGCGTCTGCCAAAGAGCCCCCGCCGTACGAGCACGGCAGAGACAGCCGCGTGCAGGGGCCGCAGCGAGCCGGCCGGCGGTCACAGCGCACCTTGCGGGCGCGGCACTGACGGCAGGCGGACATTGCGCGCGAATGTGCAGACGAGAAGAAGCTGCCAGGACCCGGCCACTGACTTACATGACATTTTAGTGCGGAGCACGCCATGCGGGGCGCTTGGGAAGTGTCGATCGGCACGACGGAGTACGTAAGCCGTGCGGAGGGACGTGTCAAATTCAAACAGGCCACGAGGCGCTCTGGCAGCCCTTTGTTCTTGAAAACAACGGGTCCTTGTATTTGTTCTCTGCAACGGGTCTATCTATACAGGCGCCTCATACGGACTCGGCGGACCCCTTGTCCGTCTTCTGGTCGACCTCGACCGTCTCCGCCGTCTCCGGCATCTCCGGCAGCTCGGCGGACCCAAAGTCGCGCAGCCGCGTGCCAGCCGCAAACAGGTAGTCGATCTGCTCGAGCGTCTTACCGCGGCACTCGGGCACGCAAAAATACGTAAAGACGGCCGCCAGACAGACGCAGCTGCCAAAGATGAAGCCGACGCGGCTCTGCAGGTTCCCGTAGTCGGCCGAGACCATGTAGGGAATGCTAAAGTTGACGGCAAAGTTGATGAGCACGTTGAGGAAGAAGCCGACGCGCAGCGTCAGGTCGCGCACGCGCAGCGCCGCCACCTCGGTGGCCACCACGTAGGCTAGCGGCGCCCAGCCGGCGACGAAGCCGGCGCCGAAAATGGTCATCATGGCCATGATGCCCGTCTTCTCCGGGCGCGTGACCGTGTGCGGCGTGCCGAGGCCGGCCATGGTGAAGAGCGCGCCGGCCATGATGGCGGCCGAGACCAGCAGCAGCGTGCGGCGGCCGACGCGGTCGGCCACTAGCAGCATGACCACCATGACGGCGACGGCGACGCACGAGTTGATAAAGCTAAAGAGCGTCGAGTTGAGCGTGCCGAGCGCGGCCACGTAGGTGGCGCCGTACTGCGAAATAAAGGCCTGGCCCGTCGCCTGCTGGAAAAAGTTGACGCCCAGCACGATCAGCGTGCGCGTGCAGTTGCGGCCCTGCCACAGCTCGGCCACGCGCGGCGGCGCGGCGCCCTGCTCGTGGGCGACGGCGGCCGACAGGACGGCAAACTCGTGGGCAATGTCGTCGTCGGAATAGGCGGCGGCGCCGTGGCGCAGGCGCTGCAGGCTGCGGCGGGCCTCGTCGGGGCGGCCGTGCTGCAACAACCAGCGCGGCGACTCGGGCACAAACAGGATGCCGCTCGCGATAATGGCCGGGATAATGTAAAAGAGGCCGAGCGGGATGCGCCAGGCGCGGTCGTCGGAAAAGTGCTTGTTGGTGCCAAAGCACGTGCCGTTGATCACGAGGCCGCCAATGGTGATGCCCAGCTGGTACGTGCCGACGATGAGCGCGCGGACGGGCGCGGGGATGATCTCGGACTGGAAGGTCGGCACGACCGACAGCTCCATGCCGACGTAAATGTAGTTGAGCACACGGCCGGCCATGATCTGCTCGCGGCTGTGGGCGGTGACGCAGATGGTGGCGGTGACGAGGGCGTAGCAGCTCATGGAGAACATGCACCAGCGGCGGCCGAAGCGCGACGACACGGCGCTGCCCAGCAGCACACCGGCCGCAAAGCCAATGTAGTTGAGGCTGTTGAACATGGACAGCCACGTGCTGCGCAGCGCGTACTGGCCCGTGGCTGCGTTGTAGTAGCCGAATCGCTTGCGGAACGGCGCCATCGACTCGGTCGTCGAAAAGGCCTGGTTGTCAAAGCCATAGTTGAAGGACGAGAGCGCGATCAGCGAGACCGAGAGGAGGAGGGTGTAGTTGAAGTAGGCCGCCTTTTGGCGCAGGAGGTGCAGGAAGGGGACCGACGGCATGGTGGCGGCGGCAGAGACGATGGGAAAATCAAACAGGGAGAATGGCTGCACACGGGCTGCGCAACACTCGGCACGCAGCACGCATCGCCATCTTATATGTCGACAACGTGCGACAAACTCAAAATTCCCACCGGCCGACTTCCGCCCCAAAACTTCCCTTTTCGGAAGGCGCCCGGTCGGGGCCGGTCACGTCATTGCCCGCCAGAATTGTTCATGGCAGTTCCACAGCGAGATCCGCCGAGATCCGTCATCGCGTCTTTGCCGCAACCACCAACTCGTTCTATTACTCGTTCTAGTCCTCGTTCTAGTCCTCGTTCCGGCTCACATTCCCCTGCACCGCATACGGCGACTGCAATCATGGCCGCCTCCTCCGCCTCGCCCTCGCCGGCGCCCTCCTCGCCCACCTCCTCGCCGGCCTCGCCTGCGTCTCCCTCTTCGCCCGCGACGCCCCCCAACTTTGTCATTTTCATGCCCGACCAGCTCCGCTTCGATGCCCTCGGCTGCACCCAGGATACCGCCGGCACCGCCGCGCCGGACGCGCTCCCCCCCCTGACACCCAACATTGATGCCTTCCGCCGCCGCGGCACGCTCTTCACAGAGTGCTACGTTCAGGCCTCCGTCTGCTCCCAGTCGCGCTGCAGCATGTTCACCGGCACCTACCCCCACGTCTCCGGCCACCGCAGCCTCGACAACCTCATCAAGCCGTGGGAGCCCAACCTGTTCCGCAGCCTGCGCGAGCACGGCTACCACGTCGCCTGTCTCGCGCCGCGTGGCGACACCTTTGCCCCAACCGTCACCGAGCTCAGCCTCGATGAGTACGGCTTCATCGAGACGCCCGAGTTTGCGCCTAACTTTCCCAAGAACAAAACAGCCGAGAGCGCAGACGCCAAGTCCTCCCCAGCACCGGACAGCCCCCCCGATGCCGACATTTGGGCCCGGCTCTTCTACCGCGGCCGCCGGCCCGCCGAGCAGTCCCTCGATTACGACGAGGCTGTCATCCGCTCAGCTACCGCCTGGCTGGAGTGTCCCCCGACCGGCCGGCCCTGGGTTCTCTTTCTGCCGCTCATCTTCCCGCACTGTCCCTTTACGGTCGAGGAGCCCTACTTTTCGCGCTTCGACCGTGACCGCGTCGGCGATGTCGTTGCCGAGCCTGCGCGCAAGACCGGCCGCGAGCCGCGCTACATGGAGGCCATCCGCGGCCGCTACGGCACGCAGCGCGCGACGCCGGCCATGTGGCGTGAAGTCAAGGCGACGTACTACGGCATGGTGGCCCGCCTCGACGACCAGTTTGGCCGTCTGATTGCGCGCATCGACGCCCTCGGCCTCTGGCGCGACACCGTCACCCTCTTCTTCACCGACCACGGCGAGTACCTCGGCGACCACGGCCTGATCGAAAAATGGCCCTCGGCCCTGTCCGCCTCCCTCGTGCGCGAGCCGCTCATTGTCGCCGGCGCCGGCCTGCCCGCCGGCCGCACCGTCTCCGCCCTCACCGAGATGGTCGATCTTGTGCCTACCCTGTTTGAGCTCGCCGGCATCCCCGAGCACTTTCCGCACAACGGTACCTCGTGGGTCAAGCTGCTGCGGGGGGAGACGGACGTACACAAGCCCCATGCCTTTTCCGAGGGCGGCTTCCTCACCTCCGAGGAGCCCCTGCTCGAGCAGGCCCCCTTTCCCTACGACATCAAGGCGGCCATGCAGCACGACGACACCGCCCTCGTCGGCAAAGCCATTGCGGTGCGCGATCACCACTGGACCTTTGTCTACCGTCTGTACGAAGAGCCCGAGCTGTACAGCCGCGCCGACGACCCCCACGAGATGCACAACCTCGCTGATCGGCCCGACCAAAAGGAGCGCGTCGCCGCATTCCAAGACGTCGTCTTCCGCTGGCTCTTTGCCACGGCCGACCTGCTGCCACTCAAGGGCGACCCGCGCTGGCCCAAGACCGACATGACGCCGCCGCGCGTGCTGCTCGAGGAGCGTCTGCGGCAGGCCGGCAAGGAATGGGAGGTTGTGTGTCGGTAAAGTTGCGAAAAAAAAAAAAAAAGGATGTTGGAAAAGAAAAGGAAAGGACGGTTCGATTTATCACGTGATTGCGACAAAAGTGCAATATAATATCAAGTGGAAATAAGAGTTTCCGAACTCTCCCCGGAAAAAGTCTCCCAATTTTTGAAACTGTTAGTGCTTGTGCTGTAGTGTACAGCAGAAACACTAACAGCCTAGAATTTTGCGGTTTTGGCTTTTTTCACCACCACCAGGAAGGGGAATTCGGAGAGTTCGCCCCTTCCACGTCGACGAGCAACGCGGTCTTTTGCTCCTCGACACCCTTTTTCTAAGAAAAGGGAAACCCTCTTTACCGGGCGACCGATAAAGAGGAAAACGACACTGCCAGCACGACTGGCAGAGAACCGGAACCTGGGTTAAGTCCAGGCTAGGCCTCTGTTGGGAGGCCTTCTCTTTTGACCGGCGTTAGCACCGGTCACGTTGTTGGGTAACCGCAACGCTTCTTTCTCCGTTCCTACGTTTCTCAACGACTTCACCCAACGGAGGCTCTGGCCAGAGGGTTTACTTCTCGGCACGCAACCTGGCGATGAGGGGTTTTTTTCCGCTTCCCTTTGGGAGGCGCACTTTTTCCTCGGGTCGCTATTGATCCGCTCCGCCTGGCGGGGCGAAACCAATGCAATTGGTTACTATTAGATTCACAGCCGCGATGGCTGGGTTATGATTAGACTAGTGCACACAGACCTGTAAGCACGTTAATAGATTCATTCAATAAGAGTTTCCCAAAGCATGAGGCGTCCTGTCTCGTGCAAATCAGGTCCGGACATATTGGCCTGGGCCAATACCTGGCGACAAGGGGCGTCCCGGATGCGCTCCCCTGGTGCCGCTGCGGCATTGGAGACGAAGTGCAAGAAACCGCAGCACACATAATTTTGGACTGCGAATCAGTGGACAGAGCCGGTCTCCCGCCCTTGAGAGGGAGAGAAGACCTCTACAACGCCCTGGATGACCCCGAGCTGTGTCCCAAAATCGTCAAGTGGTTTCTAGCCACGGGACGACTACAAGAGTACAGGCTCGCCATGAGGCTGCAAGAAGAAGCAGCCACCAGCTAATCGACAACCGGTCGCCACCAGCCAGCGACCAAGAAACAAAACAATCTCTTCCCCAACGGAGGCCCCAGCCAGAGGGTATCTTCTAGGCATATACGAACGATGAACGAGAGCTTTTTCTCCCCGCACAGCGGGTTTTCCTTGGTACTTTTAGACTTGCCCCAAAATTACGGGGCACAGCTGTAATTAGACTAGTGCATACATTATGTAAGCACGTAAATCGAATAACTAGTTAAGTGTCACAGACCCGCCGCCTGGCTTGCTGGTCGCCTGCAAGCATTCTGCCGCTGCACCCCGCCTTACCCCTGAATCCTGTATTTAGTCTGACTTCTGCCTGCATCCTGTATTGTAGCTCCTTGAGCTACGTCTTCGTCTTCAACCCGACCCCTGCCTGCACCTCCTGCGAGACCAGTCCTAGATGATATACTGCCGTTCCCCTGCTCGTCCCCGCCTACCCGACCTCCCGCCTGACCGCCGTGACATTAAGTTAGTTAACTAGTTAACGTGGTTGATAAGCGAGTCGCTCAGATAAGCGAGTCGCTCACTTTCCACGTCAACAACCGTAACTCATCTTCTGTGATGGGCTAAAGCCCGTTACTCGGCTTAGAGCCGAACTAAACAGCCTCCGGCTAGCCTTCAACGCTAGTCCTGGACTTGCCTGTATATATATAGCTTGTTTCTCCCATACGGATTACTTCCTTCTTTTGCTCCCCAAGTTAGTTTTTCAATTCAACTGGTCATTGCCTCAAAGATTCTTTCCTTTGGCCTTGACCCTCACATAAAAACTAACTTCATCTTCTTGAACCTTTGAACCTTCGTTTTCGTACGAAGCCCCTATGAACCCTTCTGAAACTCTTGGACCCCTTGGATACCGTTGCCGGTATATTCTCTGAACCCCTGACCTCTTGGATGCCTTGCTGGTATATTATCTGAACCTCTGACCTCTTCGAATAATCCCCTCGACCATGGCCGCCCCCGCACCCCCTTTCGACATGGAGGCTGCGTTTCAACGCCTGATGGAAGCCAACCTGGCCCTGACCAACCGCCTGGCTACCCTGGAGAACCCCCCTGTCGATCACTCTCCCCGGCCTAAGAAAGTACTCCCGGACATCCCCTGTTTTACTGGGGATAGAAGGGACTACCGGGCCTGGTCCCTCGGCGCCCGAAACAAACTCCGCGTCGATGGAGCTGCTATCGGCCCCCCGGAATCTCAGTTCGCTTACCTCTACGCCCGCCTCGACCCGAAGGCCGCCCTCCTGGTGGCCCCCTTCGTGGAAGCCTCCTCCGCGCCCGACCAGACCCCAGAACGGTTCCTCCGATACCTGGACTCCATCTTCGTGGACCCGAACATGGCCTCCCGGGCCCTGGACCAGCTTCGCAATCTCCGTCAACGACCGGCCGAACCCTTCTCCCTGTTCCTGCCCCGTTTCGAACGCCTCCTAGCTGAAGCGGACCTAGCCTCCGCTTCAGAAAGCGTCAGGAAAGGATACCTGGAAGGCACCCTGTCCCTCGACCTCCGCCGCGCCCTGATCACCGCCCCCGCCGCTCCCGACTACCAGACCTATGTGACCCAGCTGTTCACCGTCAGCTCCCGCCTTGACTCCCTCTCGTTCTACGACCACCCACGCCGACCGGCCGTATCGCCCCAGCCCCAGCCCCGGACTGCCACTACGCCTCGCCCGACCTACCCTGACGCCATGGATTTGGATCCCCCAGTCCGAGCAGCAAAGGGGCGGCTCACGGAGCGAGAACGGGACAATCGCCGCACACAAGGTCTCTGCTACTACTGCGGAAAAGCCGGCCACATGAAGTTCCAGTGCCCCGAGCTAGCCCCGAAGCCAGCACCAGTCCGCCACCGTCGCACCCGGACCGCCCCGAAGGAGGAACTGCCTGAAGAAGAAGAAGAGGAAGCCCTCCGCCCGTCTGACTCCAGCCTTGTGCCCCTGTCCCCCTTCGAAGACCAAGCCTTGACAGACCTTTGGACCCAGGCCCTGGAAGCCAACCCCCGGTACTACAAGCTCCGAAACCTGGCCCAGGAAGGTGCTCGACGGTTCCCCACCGAATACGGGCTACCCTATTCGATCACCGAATGCACCGTGGACCCCGGGCACCGACTGTGCTGGAGGGGCCGCATCTGGATACCGTTTTTTGAACCCTTGAGAACCGCTCTTGCCCAGAAGGTCCACGAATCTCTCCTCTCTGGTCACCCAGGCCGAGAAGGCACCCGGGACCTGCTCACGCGAGACTACACCTGGCCAGGACTTACGGATGACGTCCGCAGGCTAGTTCGGAACTGTGACGTGTGTGGGAAATCAAAGATCTGGAGGGAAACCAAGAAAGGGCTACTCAAGCCCCTCCCAGTCCCCCGAAGGCCCTGGTCCGAGTTATCTGTGGATTTTATCGTTGACCTCCCTCCCTCTACGCCTCCCCAGGGGATCCCATGCACAAACATCATGGTGGTCACGGACCGACTCTCGAAAGGAATTATCTTAATCCCCCTGGCTACGATACGTTCCGAGGACGTGGCCGACGCCTTTATCCGGCACGTCTTCGCTTACCATGGTCTTCCCCGGGCGATCACCTCCGACAGAGGACCACAGTTCGTGTCACTGTTTTGGGCTGAGATCTGCCAAAAACTCCAGATAACCCGGCGCCTTTCCACGGCTTTTCACCCCCAGACAGACGGGGCTACGGAGCGGGCTAACCAGGAGGTTGAAGCATTCCTTCGAACCTACACCTCCTTCAACCAAGACGACTGGGCCAGCCTGCTTCCTGGCGCCATGGGAGCTTTGAACAACCGGACTTCGGCGTCCACAAAGCTGTCCCCCTTCTTTTTGGCCCACGGCTACCACTCCCCGGTCCTCGGCCAGGATCTTAGCCCGGAGATCACCCTCGGAGAAGCGTCGGCCACCTCCCCGGCAGAGCTCAGCCGGTTATGGCTAAAGAAATGGGCCGACCTCTCGGATTTTGCCCAAGCCGCCATGGCGGACGCCCAGGAGTCCCAAGAAAAATACGCCAACCGGTCCCGACAAGCCGCCGAAGCTTTCCAGGTAGGAGACAAGGTGTTTCTAAACCTCCGGAACGTCCAGACCTCCCGACCGGCCAAGAAACTAGACTGGGTCAACCTGCCGTTCAAAGTTACCGGACTGGTCGGCTCTCATGCGGTCCGGCTCGACACGCCTCCCGGAATTCACCCAGTGTTCCACGTAGACCTCCTTCGGCGGGCCCCAGAAGACCCCCTGCCCTCCCAGACGACCCCGGACTTCAGCCCTCCCCCGATCCACCCCGCCGAAGCTACGCCAGACAGAGAAGCTGGAGAATATCTGGTAGAAGCCGTCCTCCGGCACCGCCGCCGCGGCCAAGGTTTTCAGGTTCTGGTTAAGTGGATTGGTTACCCGGCAGCTACGTGGGAGCCCCTTCGAGACCTTCGGGACACCCAGGCCTTCGACCTCTACGAAGGCTCACTCTCAAAACCCCCGTGGAAGAAGGGGGCTAATGTGATGGGCTAAAGCCCGTTACTCGGCTTAGAGCCGAACTAAACAGCCTCCGGCTAGCCTTCAACGCTAGTCCTGGACTTGCCTGTATATATATAGCTTGTTTCTCCCATACGGATTACTTCCTTCTTTTGCTCCCCAAGTTAGTTTTTCAATTCAACTGGTCATTGCCTCAAAGATTCTTTCCTTTGGCCTTGACCCTCACATCTTCAACCTATTATTTCTCTACAACAAAAAATGGAATCAGCTTCTCTCGAAAGTAGGATACTTTTGGCTATCGAAGCTATAAGAAAAGACCAAAAATTTAGTATCCGAGCCGCCACAAAGACCTACAACGTCCCATACTCGACACTTCGTGACAGAATGAACGGCCGACGCTCTCGACACGACACCCGCGCCAATTCTTCGAAATTAAAAGAGCTAGAAGAGAAGGCTCTTCTCCAATACATTCTCGACTTAGATGCGCGAGGATTTCCGCCCAGGTTGGCGGACGTGGAAGATATGGCCAATGTTTTGCTCGCAGAGCGCGACGCGAGACGCGTCGGAAAGCGCTGGGCATCCAACTTTGTTAAGCGACAACCAGACCTCCGTACGCGTTTTAATCGTCCCTACGGCTACCAGAGAGCCCTCTGCGAAGATCCTAAAAAAATCAGAGCATGGTTCACGCTGGTGCAGAATCTACGCGCCAAGTACGGCATCGCCGACGCAGACCTGTACAACTTTGACGAGACTGGCTTCGCAATCGGCATCATCACCCTATCTATGGTCGTGACGCGCGCCGAACGACACGGAAAAGCAAAGGCAGTTCGCCAACGCCAATTTTCAATGCCATTGACCAGTTTGCCAAGGGTGCGCAAGCAATGATGCACTCCTACGCGTTATTAACGGCCGAGGTTCGAACGCTTCAACAAGCAAATGCGGCACTAAGCAAACGCCGGAGAGCAAAAAAGACACGTGTATGGCATGGAAGATCTCTTACAGTTCAAGAAGGACAAGACTTGCTAGATGAAAAAGGCGCACAGGAGCAAATACGGCAGGAAACGCAGGCGAGGAGTGGTCGGCAAAGGAGGGCTGAGCCAGGTGGACGGCGCTGTGGCACTTGCGGCGAGAGAGGACATAATGCGCGCACTTGTTAGAAGGAAGTAGAGATGTCTGATGTATATAGTTCCGAGTAGTTTTAATCGATTTCACTTGTTGTGGTTGTGTAATTGAGCTTTTTGTTATAAAGGTTGTACGAAGTGAGCGACTCGCTTATCTGAGCGACTCGCTTATCAACCACGTTAGTTAGTTATTAATTATTAATTAATAAGAGTTCCAGAGCGGAGGCTTTTACAATGTTGACAACGGACGAGTCACGTGACCGCGCGCCATCCACGCGCGAATCTACGACGACGACAGCCACCACAGACTAGTCGAAATGGACTCTGGAAGACATCCAGACCATGGTCTCCGTTGGGGGAGATCTTTCGAACGTGATATAGACCCTGGTACAAGCCATTAGGGCACTCGAGACGCGACACCAGACCCCCAAACCGAACACGTAGGCCAAAGTGGCGCAACTCGCGCCAGCGACCAGACCGACCGAGATCATCGTGGTCCCCGACAACGACGAACCCGAAATCAAAGGGAGACGAGGCTCATCCACCCTGCGAGCCGTCCAAACGCAGCTAGGGAAGACAGTTACGGCGGCACGACGGCTGCCAGACGGCAGCACCGCACTCAAGGTAGCGGCAGGCAAGGAGGGGGACGTCTTGAAGGACGGCGAATGGATCCCCGTGATATTCGGAAAAAAGGCCAGAGTAGCCAAAGGAGGGCTGCACGTGCTCATCAAGAGCACCCCAGCAGCAACCCTGAATGAGATCACGGCCGATGACATCAAGACACGGTGCAACGCATTACACTGGACAAAAAAGACGGGAGCCGGAGGCTATGGCACAATCCTGTGCAGGATCCCAGACCTAGCCACAGCAGCCAAGATGACAAGAGAGGGGATCCGGCTACAAGGCCGCGTCTATCGTTGCGAGCCATTCTGCAGTCAGGGGCGCGCAAGGCAGTGCTTCAACTGCATGGAATGGGGCCACATCGCCTCGAAATGCCGCAAAGAAAGGAAGTGCGGAAGGTGCGGCAAGCGGGCACACGCGGGAGACTGCCAAGAGATGCGATGCGCGAACTGCAAAGGCCCACACCCTGCAACTGCAAGAGGGTCTTGCCCCGTAGCACAGGACCACCGCCGCGCAGCAGACAGGGTGTTCCGGGACCGCCCAAGACCCTTCCCGAATCCGAATCCCAAACCAGAGAAACCCTTAGCACCTGCGCCAACGCCAACGCCGGCGGCACCAACCGAAAGGGAAACACCTACTTTCGAATCGACAACAGAGTCGGACACAATCATGGTGGCCACAGAGGCGGAGAAACCGACACAAAACATAATCGAGACGGGGCCGAAGGAGCCAGAAGCGCAACCCGAACAACCTAGTAACGACCCGACAACAACCAAGCCGGTAGGACACAGGATAACGACGCGGGCGCGGGGAAGACGGACGATAAATGGAGAGGTGACCCCAACCATTGACCTATGAACAGCATCCGAGTGGTGACATGGAACATGGGCAAGCGGCACCCATGCGGACTAGAGGCGTTGGAGGACAGCAGGGTGGACATCATCTTGGGACAGGAAGTCCCAAGAGTACAGCGCACAAAGGACGCGATAGGAGGAGGACCAAGTAGCAAATTCTGGAAGGTGTGGGGAGGAGGCAGATCGGCCATCTGGATACATAAGAGATGGGACAGGAAAGTATGGAGACCGACGAAAAAGGACGAGGACCTGGTGGCGATAGAGTTTAAAGGGCTGCACATCTACTCGGTGTATTCGCCAGGATACAGCAGGAACTGGCAGACACCGCTGACCGCCATGATCAACGGGGAAAAACCTGACCAAGCGATTGTGGCAGGCGACTTCAACCTCCACCATCCGCTGTGGAGCAACGACGACCGATACAGCCACGGGACGGAGACGCTCTTAGAGCTGACAGAAAAATGGGACCTACAGCTCCTCACAACGCCTGGAGAGCCAACATGGTTCAGACAAAGCTCTAGACCATCGACCTTGGATCTTTTCTGGTGCACAGAAGGAGTACGGGGCCGCTACGACGGAGCATGGGAGTGGACAGGCTCGGATCACCGCCCGCAGACGATCACGGTGCAACTAGACGACGCAACGCCGCTGCCCGGACCACAGCGACCGAACTGGAAGATGATGGACCCAAACACGGTAGAGACAGAGGCGAAGACACTCGACATAGGATGGGCTGCCAACCCGACACAACTAGACTCGATGGCAGACCGGCTGCTCCAACAGCTACAATGCATTCTCAGCAAGACGGTACCAAGGACACGACACCACCCAGGCCAGAAAGGCTCATCGTTCTGGAACTACAGGGTGGCAGAATCTACCAGGGCCCTGCGACAAGCCGAACGCCAACATAGACGGCAACGCACAGACATCTCAGCAAGCGTGCTCCGAGAAGCCCGGACGGCTCAGAAACAGACGATCCAGCAAGAAAGAACACGGGAATGGAGAGAGACTGCACAGGCGGCAACGGACAACCCCAAACTCCTTTGGCGACTGGCGGCGTGGGGAAGGACACGCAGCCACAAACCTACAGACGACGCACACATACTAGAACTCACACGCGAGGATGGTACTATCGCCACCAGCTACGAGGAGAAGGGTCAAGCATTGGCCGAACGCTTCTTCCCGGCGGTCGAGCCCGATGAAGCGCCAACCCGGCAGTCGAGGACAGCGTGGATCCAGGCAGAGTGGCCAACGGTCACACTAGAAGAGGTGCAACGAGCCCTAAATCGACCAAAACCGTGGAAAGCACCAGGACTAGACGGTATCCCGAACGGATTCCTACAAGCTTGCGGACTCCCGCTTGCAGAAGCTATTCGGAGGATCACGGCAGCCAGCCTGACAATCGGGTACTACCCGCGAGCGTTCAAGAAGGCAAGAGTCGCGGTTCTGAGAAAACCAGGAAAAACAATGTCGCAACTCCAAACGGCAGGGGGCTGGAGGCCGATCTCACTGCTTAGCTGCATTGGCAAAGTGGTAGAGGCCGTGATAACCGAGAAAATGACGCGGATCGCAGAAGAAGCGCAGATTCTACCCCCCGAACAACTGGGAAACCGAACGGGAAGGTCTACCGAACTAGCGGCCCGATTTGTCACCGAGACGGTTCGCGCAGCGTGGTCTAACCGCTTGTCGTGCTCCATGCTTCAGCTAGATCTGAAAGGGGCATTTGACCGAGTCCACCATGGCTGGTTGACCACCATGCTGCAAGACCAAGGCTGGCCCAGATGGGTAATAAACTGGGTTCAATCGTTCCTGGAAGAAAGAACAGCGATCCTGTCGTTCGATGACTGGACGTCAGCTGAAATCGAAGTCCAAGCAGGGGTGCCGCAAGGGTCCCCCCTCTCCCCTCTCCTGTTCATTCTGTTCTCAACAACGCTCTTCGAGGAGCTCCGCAAAGTCCAGGGAATCGGAACGGTAGGGTTTGCTGATGACACAAACCTCATTGCAGTAGGGAAGACGACGAAAATTTGCGGAGACTCGCTGCAGAAGGGCTGGGATATCTGCAGCGAGTCTCCGCAAATTTTCGTCGTCTTCCCTACTGCAATGAGGTTTGTGTCATCAGCAAACCCTACCGTTCCGATTCCCTGGACTTTGCGGAGCTCCTCGAAGAGCGTTGTTGAGAACAGAATGAACAGGAGAGGGGAGAGGGGGGACCCTTGCGGCACCCCTGCTTGGACTTCGATTTCAGCTGACGTCCAGTCATCGAACGACAGAATCGCTGTTCTTTCTTCCAGGAAGCTACTTGGGTAAAACTAGAACACATCTGTCACTGTCACGTGCCTCGCGCAGCTCTGGGATCGCATGGAAGCTGCCCCGCCGATTTGCGGCGGTGGGCCCGACTCACGTGCGATCGTGTCATTCTGCTGCTTTGTCATTCACGCCGACGCCGCTATTTTGCGCCGCTTCTGCGACATCCTGCGGTCCGGTCGGGTTCCAGTTGGACTGCTGACAGACCAGAGAGGATCCAGAGTTCCAATCACCTCCACAAGAACGCACAATGGCCTCCTACCCTCCGGCCCTTGCCGAACCCGAGCGCCAGCGGCTGGTCGACGTGGTCGAGGACTGGAGCATTGCCAATGGCCTCGCCGTGCGACCGCCGCCTGCCGCTGTGAGCGTCGTGGCTGCTTTGGGCGCGGCCAATCCGGCCGACACGGCACTGGCGAGTACTCTGGCAATGCCGGTGGCGGTGACATTGTTCCCGAGCCCGTTTCCGCGGGCGGCCTTTGAGGAGGCGCAGGCGGCGCAGGCGGCGTACAACGAGCTGTATGCGGGCATCAGCCAGGACGAGGCCTTTCTGGGCCGCATCATTGACGAGTGGGTCGACGTGAACATGTGCCCTGGCTGATTGGCCGGTTTTGGTGTGCTGACGGACAGGGTCGGCGACGGCGATGACTTCACGGCCAGCCTGTGGAAGGTGCATCTGCGGGTGAAGAAGGAAGGCTACACGCACGTTGGTCTTGTCTCTCCGTTGCTTCTTTGTCTCTCTCTCTCTGACCCCCTCCCCCCTCCCAGAAACACTCCCTCGGCATCTTCCGGTCCGACTACCTCGTCCACCAGGAGGACGCCCGCCTGCAGATCAAGCAGGTCGAGTTCAACACCATTGCCGCCTCGTTTGGCGGCCTCTCGGCCCAGGTGGCCAAGCTGCACCAGTTCCTTGCGAGGACCGAGTATGGCCACCTGCGGGCAGCAGCTGCCAGTCCGCGGCCACAGTACGCGCTGCCGCCTAGCACGAGCAGCCACGACATTGCGGCGGGCATTCGGGCGGCCTTTGGCGTTTACAGCGACACGGAGCCGGCCACGCTCGGCCTGCCACGCTGTGTGCTCTTCCTCGTTCAGGCCGGCGAGCGCAACGTGTTTGACCAGCGTCACATTGAGTACCACGTCGCCGGCGCCGAGACGGACATGGCTGTCCCCGTCTTCCGCCTCCCGTTCAACGAGGTCCTGCAGCGCACGCGCGTGGCTGACACGCCGCGGCGGCAGCTGCTGTTTGCGCTGCCGACGGACCCGACGCGCCAGCTCGAGGTTGCCGTCGTATACATGCGCTGCGGCTACGATCCGTCCGACTACCCCGACGCGGCCGCGTGGGAGGCGCGCTACCAGCTGGAGCGGTCGGCGGCCATCAAGTGCCCGACGGTGCTGACGCAGGTCGCCGGTACGAAAAAGGTGCAGCAGGTGTTGGCGACACCAGCCACGGGGTCGACGTCGGAGCTCGGCCGCTTTGTGCCGGAGGGCAGCGTCCACGCGCAGCAGATCCGGCGCACCTTTACCAACATTTACCCGCTCGACACGTCGCCGGCCGGGCAGCAGGCACGGGCATGGGCGCAGGATGCGACGGCGTGCCGGCGGTTTGTGCTCAAGCCGCAGCGCGAGGGCGGCGGCAACAACTACTACAAGGACAAGATTCCGGCGCAGCTGCAGACGGTGCCGCCCGAGCACTGGCCGTCGTACATTCTGATGGAACTCATCACGCCACCGCCGGTGGCCAATGTGATTCTGCGCAACGGGCTGACGGAGCAGGGCGGCGTCATCTGCGAGCTGGGCATCTACGGCACATGCATCTGGGCTGCGAGCGGCGTCAGCACCAGTCTGGTCCGCAACGAGGCGGCCGGCTACCTGCTGCGCTCAAAGGGCGACCAGAGCGAAGAGGGCGGCGTGGCGGCGGGCTTTGGCTGCATGGACTCGGTCAATCTGGTGTAGCAATGGGGATGCGGTGTTGTGCATTGTTGTACATGGTCGTACACTGCTGTACTGTATTGCTGTAATCCTGCCAACATAAACATGAACGTAAAGCAACGCAGGCGAAGCCGTGGAAGCCGTAGAGTGGAGAGTCGACGAGTCGGCGCGCTTACTGCGTCTCCGGCGGTGTCGGGCGCTTGAGCACCTCGATGCTGCCTGCAGAGGTTAGCACGGACAAGGCCAGTGGAAAGCCAGGGAGGGGACATACGCTGCAGGATGTTCAACGCGCTGCGGTTCTTGCCATCGGCGTCCTGGAACGTGTTCATTGTGGCGTCGCCCTCGACGTAGACGAGTGTTCTGGATGGTCAGTCGCGGTCTTTGGTCTTGCGATCATCTCTCCTCCCCTCTCCTCTCCTCTCTTCTGCTCTTTCTCTCACTCACCCTTTCGGCAGACTCCGCAGCAGATCGCGCTGTGCGCCCTCAGGCAGAAAGCTCGCCACGCGGAACCAGCTCGTCTGGCGGTTGTCGCGCGGACCACTTGTGCTGGCTACCACGTACTTGAGCACCTCGTTGCCCGTGCTCGTCGGCTGCAGCTCCGGCGTGTCGCCCAAGTGGCCGATAATCGTGATGCGAGCAACAGGACGCGCTGCCGTCGTGCTGAACGAGCGAACAGCGCCCAGAGTGGCGCGGCGCATAGCAAAAGACATGATTCTGATGATTCGGCGAATTGGTACGAGAGCGATGATGTCGTTGGGAGCGTGTTCGATAGAGGGCGTTGGGGCAAAGACGCGTTGGCGAACACAGGGAGAGAAAATATTCGCATCTTACCTCTGATGGTATGTGGCGGTGCAGTTGGCGTAAATATGTGGCGTAATTGTGTGGCGTAAATATGTGGCGGTGCATTCATCGCCGGCGAGGGCGCAAAGCCAAACATCGCCGAGGCCCAGAGCATCCCTTCATTCAGACAACTGACGTAGCAGCTCAATAAGCTTGCTCTATTAATACTGTGCAGCGCGGCATCGCATCGCAGTAGAGACCAGCCAATGGCAGGCGAGCACAAGGTGGCAAAGGGCGCAAATCGCCGGAACAAGCAAGTGTCCTTGCCTCAGCACCACGGCTCTTGTTCCCCGCTCTTCTGGTGGCAGCTCCGTCGCAAACCTCGCTAAGCTTTGACATCCGTACCCTTATTGACGGTGGCCGCCAATGGGACCGATGGAGCTCCTTCCAACAACAGCGGCAATTGCCTAATCGGGACGGCATCTTACCTTTTTTGGGTGTGAATAAGACTGTGAACAGCGTCACAGAAAACGCCCCCAACCAACATCCTGACGGAACGTCTTCCTATTGAGCATCAACTCTCCCTTTTGTCGTTTCCGGACTGTCACTTTTCCTGGCGAGAAAACCGCGCATTGGCAATGCAATCTCTTATTGAGAGCATGTCCAGGAGTCCAGGTTGCTGGATTCCTGGACTGTCTGAATTTCTCCTGGCAGCCGACCCTTTTATCTTCTGCTCTCCGCGCCTCATTCCTGTTCTCTCGTTTCTTGTCCGTCTATACTTTTCACCCCGACGACTCAGCTCCCTTTTGTCGTTCCAACAGCCTCTCTCCCCTCCTGTCCAGAACAAATACCCCGATATCTCTTCCTGATCCATCCTGAATTTTCGCACCTCTTTTCGCCCAACTCCGTCATGTATAACTCATCTGGAGTGCTTGTCTTCGGAGAGTCGGGCGTGCTGCCCGCGTCCTCTGGCTTGCTGGCCAACCTCATTGCTCGTCTGACGCTCGGCCCGCTGGCCCTGCTCGTCTCGTGGGTGCCGCTGCGGATGCTGTGGAAGAACGGCGAGTTTCCGGCGTGCGTGTTTGTGCTGTGCAACAGCTTCAACGTGCTGCTGATTGTGTGCAACGCGGCAATCTGGCACAACCAAGACTTTGACAGCTGGTGGCTCGGCTTTGGCTGGTGCGACTTCAACGTCTACGTGCAATACGCCATCTTGACGCTCTACAGCGCCAGCATCTGCGCCATGATGCGGCGGCTGGCAGGCCAGGTCGGCCTGACGCGCGTCGGCGGGCTGTCGGGTCGCGAGAAGCGGCGCGCGCTGCTCGGCCACGCGCTCATCATGTTCCCGGTGCCGGTGCTACAGGCCGTGCTGACCGTCTTCGTGCAAGGCCAGCGCTACATGATTGCGCCGGTGCTGGGCTGCGACAAGGCCTTTTATGGCAACGCCGTCTACCTCGTCTTCTTTATCCTGCCCTCGCCGCTCTTCACGGCCGCGGCCTGCTACTTTACCTTTCAGACGTACCGCCGCTTCCGCCAGATCGAAGCCTCGACACGTCTCGCCATCAGCGGCGCCAACAGCGTCGCCTACGCCCGCAGCCAGCGAGCCCGCCGCAAGCTCTACCTCATGACCCTCAGCATCCTCATGCCTTACGCCCCCCTCGAGGCCCTCTTCTTCGTCTACAACATTTACATTGGCTGGCCTTGGCAGCGGTCCTCCAGCTTCCACTTTGTGCACTTTGCCGGCATCGTGCCGTGGAACTCCATCTACCTCGCCGACTACACCCGCGTCACGTTTGGCGAGATGAACGCCAACTGGATCTCCATCATCACCGCCTACGTCATCTTTGTCTTTTTCGGCACCTCCAAGGAGGCCGTCAACACCTACCGCCGTGGCCTCCTGCGCATCGGCCTCGTCCGCTTCTTCCCCGGCCTCGATCGCGAATACGACCCGGACCGTAGCCTGCGCAGCCTGCGCCGGTCGGGGGGTCGGTCGCAGACCCAGTCCCAGTGGCCGTCCCAGGCGACCACACTCCACACCAACACCACTCTTACGAGTGCCAGGTGCGCCGTGGCCTCTCTCTCTCCATCCCGTGTCTCTTGCCCTCTCACTCACCCGCATGTTCAGTGACTTCCGCAAAGGCTCCCTCGTTCCGACCTGCCGCCGTGTCTCCGACCTCGAGAGCCAGGACGCCAGCTCGACCACCGCGCCGACGAGTACATGGCGCACGCGCATCCACAGCTTCTTCCAGCGCCTCTCGAGCAGCGTTCTTCCGGGGCCGTTTGCCCACTCGGCCGCCGACGAGCTCGAGCTCCACGGCCACGCCGCCTCCTTTGCGTCGCGGCCTGCGTCGCGGCCAGCAGCACCCGTCGCCCCCCCCATCTTCAACCCGGGCCTCAACTGGGGCACACCACCGGTCGTGCCGGCCATGCCTGTTTGGAAGATTGCTGTGCCACAATCTTCATCGCAAGCCGCACAGCTCCCGCAGCTCCCGCAGCCTCCCCAGCCAACACATCGACCCCATACGAGCCCCTGCTGCTGTCGTCCCCAGGCCGCCTCGGCCTCGGCCCCAGAGACCCAGGACAGTCGGCCTACGTCATCGCCGTTTGATGGCGCCGTCTTGCATGGAGGAACCGTGAGTACCCGAGTGTGGGCAGATGGCGAGGGGGCGGCAGACGAACAGCCGCGGCTGGGGGGGACGATGAGTACGCGTGCCAATGTGCCGCAGCTAGCTGGCACTGGCACAGGCGCAGGTACTGCCGTCCATGACTGGGCCGAGGGTGTGCGGGTTGTGCGGGTGGAGTATAATGTGAGCAAGGTGGACGCCCGGAGGTGAGGTCAGGCGAGGGAGGTCGCCGGTTAAGACAATGCGTGTCGCGTGAACAATTGAATCTGCATCTCGCATGCAATTACCATTTCGCCCATCTAATTCTCTCATTCGCCCGTCCTTGCTTTTGTCGCGCCAAACTGGTCGCCGAGGTCCTTCCAAACGGCGGTCAGGACAGGAAACGGCGCATGCTGGCCCGAGATCGCCCTAGCTCTCGAGTACGTACTGTGCAGCCTGCCGAATGACATGCGAGAGAGCACGCCGCGGGATGCTGGCCAAGGAAATTTTTCCTTTCACGGAGTATTTTCCTGTACTTTTGTTTTCCCCAGTTTCTGTAGCCATTCAGGGCGCAGCCTGTGCCCAGTCGGGCAAGTGCCGGCAATTCGTCGCGAGGCACGTACCGCCTCGCTCGGGCAGCGCTTTCCCTGATGGATCCGCAATAACGAGGCAAACGTCGCGGCGTTGCGGGGAGGCTGGACTGGACTTGGACAGCAATACGAGCAATGAGCAGGCTGCGTCGTACTGCATGCGCACGGCGCAAGTGTACGATACAAAGTGTATGATCCGCACTCGGCGCTGCTGACAAGTACGGTACGACGACAGGCTGCCCGCATTTTGACATCCGGCAGGAACCGAAAAACGGCACCGCGTCTTGGCCTCGTATGACGGATCGGCTGGCGGGAGCAAAGGAAGGGAATCCTTTGGGCACGGGGCGGAGAAGGCAGGCAAAGGATGAAAGGCAAAACACAGGAGACCAATAAAAGACGAGCGAAATAAGAACCCAAAAATAAAAGGACACAACCATACAAAATGGCCAGACTCGGGGCGTCTGTTCTCGTCCGGTGTGTAGGGTTGCAGCGACCACAACGCGCTTCGACCGGTCCGTTCGGCCATTGCGCACGCTTAAGCAACAGTCGGCGAATCGTTGTCGTCTTTGCTCGTATTCGCTGGACGACAGCCATGGCGTCAGCGTGCTGGGCAGAAGTCGGGATCTGGTGCCTGATCGGCGGCGGGGAGTTTACTGGGCCACGACCACGTCAGACAGAGCCAGGAACAGTCTGACGTGGCGACAAGACGTACAGCGTAGAGTACGTAAGGAAAGTTTCCTTACAAAAGCTGCCCAAGAAAATGCGGATCCCCGAGTACGAGCGATGCCACGCTCCTGCTGCAACCCCGGAAGATGCAGACGTACGTCGTACTCTTGCCCTGGACTATACGGAAAGAGCTTAAAAAATAGCTCAACCGTCACCGCAGCCCAATAGTTGCATAGCCCAACCAAGGTAGATATGGCAAAGGGACAGAGCCGGCCAGCCGGGGTTGTATATGGTCTTTGTAGGGCCGCTTGGACGGCGATAGGTGGTATCGCTGTTTGGAGCAGCGATAGTGCGATGTAGGGCTGAAGAATGCCAATCGACGAGGCTGATACATCTTACATTGGGCAGTCGTGTAGTGTATGTACGACGTGGACAAAAGAACAGAGATCGCTATAGATCGCCTGCAGACGCCTGCAGACGCCGCATGATGTATAACACGACGTGCAAGACTCTGCGACGAATACTGAAATACTCTGCAGAACTTGGCTGCGGCCACCGGAGATGCTAGATGGCAGGCGGCATGCGGCGGGCGGCAAGCGGCATACGGCAAGCGGCAGACTCTGCTAGCACTGCACGTCGACCGCACGGGAGACGCGCTGCAGGGTTGCCTCTTGCTTCATCCACCTGCTGCTTCTGGCAAGCTGCAGACGCCTCGCACAAGACATCCTGCGCTGTTTTTCGCGTCGTGCATATGCATGTGCCGTCTTGAAACGACCGGCTGGCAGCATCCGGCTGGGCATGGCCGAGACCTACAGCGCAAAGACCGGACCCGACCAAAAAATTGCAAGACGGGAGGCTGGCAGTCCTTGAAACATCATCCCTTCATTGCCCGCCCGTGTTGGGCTGCATCTCGTCTTCGTCCCAACGCAGCTGAAAAAGCCGAGCCGTGGCGAAACAGGCTGAGCATGAGGCGTCTGGTTCGGCCCCTGTTCAATCTTGGGCGGCGACGGGCGAACAGGAGGACCCGCAGTGATGACGGCTGCCCATGCAAACGCCTGCACGACGGCCTCGCGTCCAGTCATCACACCGGTTGGTGTGGCGTGTCCGTGCAACTGTGACGACTTGTACGATCGAGTTGTTGGCCCCCAGCCGTGTCGGAGGCAGGGAGAATGAAATGGGCCAAGATCGCCTGACGACATGCTCTGTCGGGGCGGCCGGAGAAAATGCAAAGGCAAAAGAGACAAATGTGACTAGGCAAGTGAGAAAATGACTGACAGACTACACGAGACAAGTTGGTAAAACAGTGCCAAAAAAACAGTGCCAAAAAGGCACGAGCAACGGGACGCGCTGATTGGACTGCTCGTGTCGTCACAAAACCGCGAGCCGCTCCTTGCATCCATCCGCCGCTGCAAGGACGCGTCGGTGTGCTGGGGGCGGGGGTTTTGGCTCGGGGCTTAGGGCTTGCATTGGGGCTTTGCGATGACTTTGCATCCGCCTTTGCTTTTTCGGGCTCCGTACTCGTAAGATGCAGCCGCAGAAGAATTTGCTTCTCCACCGCGGCGCCGGAAGATGCGCTCCGTGATGACTAAAGAAACGAGCCGCAGCACCGTACCGCGGAGGCATGACAGACAGCACGATGATACTCGCCACCGCGTACTGCCGCACACGCATGCTCCCGCATTCCTTCGGCCGCCTCTGCCTTTGCCTCTGCCCACGCGACAATGTAAACACGGCGGCCGAAAAGAGCTCATTTTCCCTCTTCCTTCTCCCTGGCGCTGGGCTATGGTTTCATTGTGCAAGGTCCCAAGAGAGACCCCTGTTCCTGGGTCTGCAGAAGGCTAGAAGACTAGCCTGCCGGGTTGGTTTCCGTAGACTAATGGAGGCACAGCAGACGGGGGGAGGGTCGACGGTGAGCACAAGCCCTGCACAAACCATCACCCTTCTGGGTGTGCAGCCGAAGAAGGCGAGTCCGGTACGTATGCGAGCGGAAGAACCGCGCAGCAGCGAGGAGGAAGACGATGTGAGGTGGGCGACGCGATACGCGAACGAGAGGCCGGTTGTGATGACGAGTAAGCGTACGAGTAGCCAGAGGACGCGTACCAAGTATGGGATTCACTTTGCGGATGTGACCCCCATCCAAAGAGAGGACACTGGCCAACAGCGCCATGCCCGAGAGGGCGAGAGCGCCCTTTGTCCACGTTGCATTCACCGCCAAAGGCGGCGGCTGTCTGCGGCCATACGAATCGAGACAAGAACGGAGCAACTATGAGTAGTTTGGCATAGTTTGATGCACATCGCATCGTATTGCCAGACGGACAGAACATGGCTGAGCAGATACTCCATACGCGCAGCGCGCGTCTGCGTCCGGAGAGAAGCCTAATGGGTAAGCCAAGATACTGGCACGCTACTCCGTCACTTCTCATCCGCATGTCTCGTTTTTTTAGGGCCATTTTTGCCCACGGTCAGTGGCGGAAGGGAGACAGATACCAAAAAACTGGGGGCCCAAACGATCGGGACGCCCCAGAAGAGCTTGGAGCTTGGAGAGCTTCACCTGCAGTGCAACCCTCTCGCTCTCGTTGAGGACTGCATTCGTCGTAGTCCCGAGGAGTACTCGCACTGGTTCCGAGAACCGATCTGGAGGGGTTTCTCCTACGCGTACAAGTAAGTACTCTGTATCTTCTTCGTAAGCTACGTCGAGCGCGTCCAGTTTTCTTCCTTACTGCCCACAGACGGTGGATGCGGGCAGCACTTAATGCTCGGACCACAACGGCCGCGAGGACAGTCGCAACGGTCTCGCTCGTCCCGCCCAGAACAACGCAAATTTGTCCTTCTTGCGTAGCGGCCAGAGAAGGTCTACGAGGTCCAGTACTCCGTACTTCAAAGCCCCAAGCGCTTGCGTAGCGTAGCGTTGGACAAGTTCCACCCAAAAACGCTGACTGCGGAAACTTGGGTCAACTGGAGCAACTCGGCCAGCCACTGCCCCGACCGGCAGGGTTGTGGAATAATCGCGCGGTTTTGCGGTTGGGGAGGTCCTCTGGTCTCTCCGGCGAGGTCCTCTGCCATATGGCGTCTGGCGTCTGGCGCCTGGCGTCTGGCCGCCTGTCCCGCCGGCCACTAGCCGATGCCCCAAGATAGGGTGTTTGAACGTTCTATGACCGAGCCAGAGGTCACCACCCGAAGGCAGAGAGACCTGGCCACTGCTGATCACTGCTGACCACTGTCGGTTGCTGCTGATCATGGAAAAACGAGAAGGGATCGACAAAGGGGTTGCTCGAGATTGCCGAATATCCGTACGGCGTATCCAAAACGTGCAGGCACTTCAAGTATTCGTGTATACGGGTTGTCGACGAGTTCAAGCACCGATAAACACGACTACTCTGTAATCTACGATAGGTCGTGGCGGCGGAAATTTACTTGCTACGTCGTATACAGTGATTGCACAGCCTAAAGAATAGTGTAATTGCAGAGGAAATGAGAGAGATACGACATAAGATACTATAAAATTAGAACATGAGGACTCTATACGGGTAGAGCGTTTGCACATTGCCAAACAGGAGACGGTCGAAAGCGCAACGTAAACATGGCTTTTCGACGAGTTCGTGGCCAAACGCCTTGCCGGGGACAACTCCTAGACCTTTGTGCGTTTGCACGGGAGACGCTGGGGCATGTGTTGGGCTGTTTTGGACTGTTGTTAGGCCGTTTTTAGGCTGTTTTTAGGCTGTTTTTGGCTCTTACTAGGCCGTTTCCAGGCTTCTCTTCTCGTCTCTTCAGCCACAGAGGCTAGTGCCTGCCTTAAATAACGCACCGTTGTCCTGAAACACACCCTCGCTCACATCCTGGCATCCAGCGCTCCCAGCACGGCACACAGACTGACGGCGTACTCGTACCGCCCAGAACAGAAAGACGCAACAGACCGAAACCGTGCATTGGCCAAGGAGACTGGGGGAGGCACCGGATGTCGGCGAAATCGTAGTGGCTGTCGTGGCTGTTGGAGCCCGTACCTGCCATTTTCTCATCTCCCCTGCTGCTCCTTCCCTACACCTGCCGCCGCGGCATGAACGACCGGGAGCCAAATCAACCCATGCCGCAAGCCGTACTGCCTCCAACCGCCGACGCTCCCTGCCCTTACGCTCTGCATTATACCCTCTCGGCCGGACAACAACACGACCGTTCCGTGCCCGATCCTCTGCGACGTACGACACCAAGGGATCGCGCCATGTCGTGCTATGTACAGCGAATGACACTGCTGATCCATATCTCGACAAACAGTACTTGGCCACGCCGTGTTGCCCAGGTCCCCTGATTGCAGGAGGACGCCTGTGCCATCCCAGCGAAACGCAGCCGTTGTCGTGACGGACGAGTCCGAATAGTCGTACTCCTCTTCATCTTTGCATCGTACAACTACCGGAGCGGCTGTTCATCCTGTTACATGACCAGGATTTGTGTACTTTCAAAATACGCCAGAGAGTACTTTACATTTCCCCTTCTTTCCTTGGGAACCCCTGACCGCTCCGTAATGGCTGTTCCCTGTTTTGCCGTCAGAGGTTGGTGTTGGTGATGTTCGACCACCGGACAGACTGCAGAAGACTCGTACTATGCGTGCTCGTGCTACGTCTCCGTACGAGTAAGCGTCCATGCAACTCTCCAGGCGGTCTGACAGGTTGGGGCCTTTTGGGGGGGAGACGCCCCTCGTTCCTGCATCAGGATGTTATCGCGCCTCCGCAGTGTCCGTTCTGGGCTACTCTGTGCCTCGGCGTGCAGCAGGCTTGTGAAAAGGGATAGCAGCGTCTGCCGCGCAAGTGCGTTCCTTCCCAATGCTCTGTCACGGCGGGGAAATCAAGCGACATGAGTCGAGTACGAGCACGCCGTATCTTTCGTGGTGCTCACTTGTACTCCGTACCCGGCCGCGTATCTCCAATACGCCTCTATCTTGATCGGCTCGTTCGATTGCTCGATTTGCCCTCTTCCCAGCATCTTCTAGCCTGCTTCTTATCGCGGCCCTTCCCCAGTAGATAGATCGTCATCTGACGGCGTCCAGTCGAACAAACTAAAGACACAGTCCGGCGGACGTCCGTCCTTGCCCGGTGAAGAATTCTCGTGGCGACCTGTTTTTGGCTCGGATTGTGCCACAGAGTTGTTAGTCTGGCCGCAAGGAGCGGCACGTTTAGCACAGTGGGAAGTGCGAGCATGGAAGCGGACTGTGTGTCCCTGGTTCCTGAAAGTAAGCCTACTTGGCTGCAGCACGCATGCACTGCTACGATTACAGATGGAGCAGTGCGCAACCCAAGACTACGCATCTAACTCTGGTTCGTACTCTGTACCATCCTCTGCGGTGTAAGATACATGCTGCGTACTCTGTGGAACTCATCATAGCCTGTCACAATCACAGACGGCGCCTTCCCCAGTTTTCCAGAACTCTTGCAACACCGTCGGATTCTGATGCAACGTTGAGTGGGGCAGGGCCATGGCTCCACCGTCGTTGTCGGTTGTCGCTGCCTTGGCCGTCGTGTTTGCCGGCCGTCTCCTCAGCTGGTGGAGAATCCGAAAAGGGCAGGGTCGTTGGAGGACCGCTGGGGATTGCGAAAGAGGGTAGGCATGTTCAGCACTCCTTCCGGAAAGACTCTGCAGTGGTCAGCCGATGAGAAAGAGCCAACTGTCCTCTTGCTGCTTGCATGTGATTGTCGCCTTGCCATTTCGGTCTTTCTTTTCTCGCGTTCCCCTCTCGACCCTTTACCTCTCCTTTCTTCGCCCTTCTCTCCTCCCACGCGTATTCACCACCCCGTCCTCACGCGCTTCCAACCACCAAGAACAGCGGATCCACACAACGCGACCCAAACCCTGGAACAGGCAGGGGGGGAAAGAAGAAAAAACCGAGGATGGCAAGGGGAAAAAATAACTGCGGAAAAAGGCCGGGGCCTTGCCTAGCGCGGTCCGCCCAAAGGGTATCCCTACCTCCCCGAACCAAGTCACCGCCAGTGTAGACTGCCACTCCACAAAACGTTTATACCTCTCAGTCCGTCTGTATGAAAACGCCGCTACCCGAGTACTTGTACGCTGCTGCCGCTCCTCTTCTCCTCCCTCTCGATCTATAACTGTCCCTCTGCCTAGCATCTGTGCCTGTCCACATCTCATCTGCATCTGCTCGCATCCCGTCACTCTTTATGCGTCTGCGTCGGCCTGTCGATTTATGTGACACCACCACAGCATAGCCAACTCTGGGATCCTCGTCGACTCGTCGACTGGTCGACTGGCCGCCACAGCTTTCCCCCCGTCACTCCTTTCGGGCTGTTGTGCTTCCCCACTGCCCCTCGCCATGCCTCCGTCTATCAGCCACACTGGCAGCATCGCCGACATGCTTGAGCCTGCCATTGATGGGCCGCCCTCGCCCGAGAGCCTCCGTGCTTTGACCAACCAGGTTCGCCGCGCCTCAGCCATGGACCGCCAGGAACGTCAGGACCGTCACCCGGACCGCCACCTAGACCGCCACGCGAACCGCCAGAGCCACCAGACCACCTCATCTGGATCGTCGTCCCTGCGCTCACTGACCTCGGCCGACCGGCCGTCGTGGGACCACGCCTTTGACACGGCTCCCTCGAGCCTGTCGCGTCAGTCATCGGGGCGCTCCATCAGCAGCAGCGTCCAGCAGCCCCGCGACCGCCATGACAGTGTGCAGATATTCGGACGCGCCCTCTTTGGCAAGCGCAACCGTCTGCGCCGCGAGAGCAGCGCCCAGAGCTCGTCCAACAGCTCGCTTTACTCGGCCGAACTGTCCAAGAACGCCAGTGCCTCGCCGCCCCTGCCGCCTGCTACCTCACACGGTCTTCCCAACCCGGGCAACACGGCCGCCAACTCGCTCGGTCCGGCCTTGTCTTTTTTCAACCGCCGCCGCAGCACCAAGTCTGGCTTGCCAGGCGACGAGTCCGACGGCCGCCGCAAACTGCAAATCTCTGGCCCGTACAACTTTCAGCACCTCACTCACACACAAAAGGATGAGGTCGCCGACCCATGTGCCAGCAGCATGCTGCCGCCGCCACCGCTGCCGCCTACCGCCCATGGATCCCAAACCGGCGAGAGCCTCTACTTCCCCGACTTCTCGTCCAACGCCCTGTCTGCTGCCGACGACATGGTCCTGCCCAGCCCGGCGCGTAGACTGCCCATGCGCCAGCACGCCGCCTCTGTGTCCTCGGTCATGCCAAGGCCCCGGACTCTCCTGCACACCATGTCTGAGGACCAGCTTCGCATCCCACCGCCGCGGCCGCCCCGGTCACCCATTGACGCGTCCTCGGGCTTTTCGCCGCCACCGGTCCCCACCCGCATGTCCAGCCGCATTTCGATGCGTTACGGTCAGTACGACTCGCTAGATAGCTTTCCTCTCGACCGCCCGCAGACCAGCGGCAGCTTCCGGCCTCTGGTACACGCCTCGCTCTCTCCTAAAAGCCCACACCGCCTCATCCACGCCCACTCCTACTCGGCGGACATGAGCGTGGCTTTTAAGCCTGTCGACTACCACCGCGGATCGCAGGCTGGCCCGTCCCTCTCGCCGCAGTCGCCGGCTGGCGAAGATGCCAACTGGCCGCTTGCTGGCAGTCCCGGGCCGATGACGACGCCGGCAGCTTCATTTGGCATTCTGCCAGGCGTTCCCGAGGAGGAGGAGCATGTAATCAACCGCAGTAGCATGCGCAAGTCGCGCATCAGCGTCATCAGCAACTCCTCGTCACTGCGCGGCAGCCAGTCAGTCCCGCTATTGCGGCGCCTCTCGCAGGACCACGGCTCGGGCTCGGGCACGGGCGCGCGGCGGCCGCCGAGCGGCGCCTCTGACACGCTCGGTGCCTTTGACACGCTTGCCAGCCAGCGGGTCTTGCGTCCGACCTGTGACGTCGACGCCGCCTCAGCGCTGCCCAAGGAGAGCTGGGAGGATGACATCGACTACTGCTATGAGCACGCCGTCGAGGCCGACTGTGAGTATGCGTGGGAACGCTCCTCCCTGGAGATATCGCGCGAAGATCTCGAGGATCTGAACGATGCCAGTCGCAGTGAGCGTGGCAGTGGCAGCAGCAGCAGCAGCAGCACCCAAAGGGAAGAGGACGGCAGCGTGGTGTCGTCGACGCTCAGCCCAGCATCCATGGATGTGCCGTTTCTCAGCGCGGCCAGCCAAACATCCATGGCATCAATGAACGAGGCCATCACACCCACGGGCCTGGTGATGCGCAATCCTGGCCTGACCATTGAGACGAGCAAGCCGCTGGCTGACGACGGTCAGCTGCGGCCGCAGTTCTTGCACGTCCGCACCTCATCGCGCGCCTCCAGCTTCAAAGAATCGCACGGTTTCAACCTGTCTCCCACCTTTTTCATTCCCGGCTCCGACCGGTACGAGGTGCTCCCTCCGGCGCCCCGTACCCGCCTCGGCTTCGCCATTGGCGTCGACGACGACGACGAGACGCCCTCGTGCTCAGACAATTCCTCTCTTTACACATCGTTCCGCGCCAGTGCGTCCACCACGGGCAGCTGCGAGTCGCGCGACTCCGTTCTCTCGAGACGCCACATCTCGGCCGCTTCCACGGCCACCGACCTGACCCGTCTGACCATGAGTACTGCCTCCATTGAGGACCTCTTGAAGCCAGAGGCCAGCACACTGCCTGGGGCTGAGCTGGTCCAGGCTGCCTCTGCTCTCTGATTATTGATTTCTGATTTCTGATCACTGATCTCTGGTCAGATCCTGATCTCGCCCTCTTTTTCGTTCTCCTTTGTCCTTTTTTCTCCTTTCCCTTTTCTCAATGCGACTCATAGCGCGGTTGGAGGCGCCGGCGGTTCTGGACCATTTCATCTTTCTTTTGTTCGATAGACTAGATTGCAGTTGATGCTGCAGCCGCTCTTCACTGGCGGATACGATGTTTCACGACCACATCCTTTGTACTGTGTATACAATCTGGAAGGCCAAGAGCCTTGGAACGGAGCGAAAAAAAAATATTGCAAAAAATTCGGAATCTAAAACAAAACGGATCATTCCAATGGATTAGCAGTGATTTTAGAAATACGCTTATTCGATCCAGCCAGCTGTGCCGGTAAGAGTCTTGTCACGCAAATGAATCCCGAGGCTTTGGTACGCCAATCGACCTGGGCAGCGAGTTGCATCTGGCGGCGATCTAGCTGTGGGTTTTTTTTTCGCAGATCATTCATTCGATGCAAAACATAGTCTCCGCGGAGGGATCAGAGTACTTCCCACCGGGCTGGATCGAGCCCGGCACCTAGTGAATAGACGAGATGCTTCGGCAATCGTCGCTTGTATTCCAAAATACGCTTGCGCATGCTCCATAGACTCGTACGAGTTCTTACGTACGAATGTCCGACGTGGATTGTGGCTGCGAGGCACTGCCCGTGCCATGGCGAGAAAGGTAGCCTCTCGGTCCATCTCGGTCCATCTCGCCAGCCTTAGGCTCAAAAAGCGCGAGAGAAAATTGGTGCAAAAGTGTCACCCGTTTTGGCGGTTTTAGTGATGATTTGGCGTGGAGGCGCCTAGCCATTGCTCGCACATAGCCACCAACTCCGCCCCTGTGACCATGACACGTGACCACGAAATCCCCTACAGCTGCGGGAGCAGCCACTGGTGTATTTCCAGCCGCTATCCAGGCCTATGTAGGATAGCGTAAAGAAATCACGTTGTGGTTGGTCACATGCCTTCTCGACCTTGACAGCTGCACCCAACTAGCATCCACGCGAAGCATCGTCAATGCTCTCGACGCTGCTTTTTCAGCAGTGCGCCTCCAAATCTCCGCCATTAGTCGCCGTTTTGTCCCAGTACTCTTTGGGGGTGCCTGTCCAGAGTCATTTGCTTTGTTCTCATTTTTTATTGGACGCCCCCTTGGCCACTTCTCGTGCGTTCATCGACCTACGCCAGACTCTAGACCAGGGGTTACCACGCGACTTCTCGGGACCACCTTGTGGGAGGCATTTTTTCTCCTTCCTTTGTGGTCTGTCGAGTAAGCAGACTGGACGGGATGTCAGTAGAAGATTCTCTGGTCTTCGCTCGGAAAGTCTGGCCCGTTCTGGTGTGTCCGGGCTTCGCTCCCTCGGGGCGTCTCAACCTCCGTGCAAGACGCTCGCCCACTTCCTTTTCGAGCCCGGATCGTGCAAAATGCAAGCCGGCTCCGCCCCACGTTTGCCACCGCGTGCTTGACTACCAGTACGACTACGCGTATGGTCCTCGCTCTCGGTTCTCCAAGCCAGTTCCGTCCTCGACACAGAGCTCGTGATCGGTCGGGCGTCGGCTTCTGGCGCCCGTCTTAGACCCCCTGTGCTCGTTCTCGTCCTCGTTCCCCCACGCTACTTTGGTCTCCGAGTACCGGTCGGGCTTCTAGAACGGCTTCTTTGAAAAAAAAAAACTCGCACCACCGTGGCGGTTCGTCCCCATCCCCCTAGACTCGGACAGCAAAGTCGCCCCCTTCACATCCTAGGCCAACGATTGATGATAGTGTACTTTTTGTAGACCTCCTTCTCGCCGTGCCTTAATCTGCCATCCTGTGTACCGCTGCGGTGCATACTGGACCGTCTTGCCGGCCTCGGGAGGACATTCCCTTCCGGGCAGGTAATACTTCTACCACGAGCTGATCATTTGATTACTCGTCGATATGCTATTGTGTATGTTCCAAGCCATGGCCTGCTCTTCTAGTGGCAAAAACGTTGGAAACTCGGAGCCGCTCGCGGCTAAGCTCATGTCAAGCTTGTGTTGTGCGCCGTCAGACTGCATGAACAACATTGGCTAAAGGCAGAATTAGTCTACCAGCGCGTGGACTCCGCAGCATCGAATCAATACCGAGTAGCTGGCCCAATAATCCACGATCCTACGAGTATGAGCAGAGGCTCTACAAATATATCCCGTCCAACAGAGAACAACGGAACAAGCCGCCGAGACTCTCTCCTCATAGGGCTAGAAGAGATGGACGGGCTAGAAGACCAGCCAACCGTCTCCTTGGGGACGAAATCGCCGCACAGCCAGGCACGGCTCGGACATCAGAAGAATGCTAACTGTGGGACAGCGCGAGCTAGATGGGAAATTGCCACGTCTTGGACTCCGCTGCCTGTCGCTGAAGGGCATCTTCATGACACCAAGACAGACCCACGCGGAATACCAGCGCTGGCTGTTGGACAAAAGGCTGCTATTCAGCAAGGGTGTGGCCCACTGTTTGCCAAAGCAGAGACACAGAGGCTCTTCATGCCCTGTCCCTGCGAGGAGCCATTCTCGTTGGCGGAACCGGAAGATGAGAAATCATCAGGAAGCATTAGAAAGCATGAACTTCGAAGGGGAAAGAGCAGAGGTCAGCCAGCGACGAAAGCCCGCAGAGAATGGCCCCTGCGGCTGAGGAAATCAAACTCGTTTCAACGTCTGCTGGAATACGAGCAAGACCAATTGGGTAGAGCCTCCAAACGAGTATGCAAGTCATCGACAGCCAAGGCCGGCAATGTGCACATCGCAGCAAGTCGTTGCACGGTAACAACCGGGCAACAACCTAGACTGCAAGCAGCATGGCTCACCGCCAGTCAGATATCGCCGACGAGATCGTCCGCCACGGTAGAGGTACAAGCGAGTACACGCCCTCGTACTCGGACATCCATGCGCCGCGGGTGGCGCACGCCTCAATCCGTACTTGTACTTTGTGGGCTCCTGTGGACGGGCGGGCGCACAAAGGGCACTATTCCTGGAGTGTGGCATTCGGACGCCATAAACGGAGAAGAGGCGGCAAGATACCTCGGGGGGAGGCGGAAGGGAGGGGGCAGGCGTCCAGGCTGACCCCCACAGGCAATCGCTCTCGCGAATGAAACAACTTTTCCATGCCCATGTCTCGATAATTTCCCTTTGTGCGAGGAAAAAGCCGCTCGCCGGCCATTCGATTTATCAGAAATCGATGCGCGTGACGTGGCAATGCCTCCCACCGCTCAAGACTGGCCTGGGGCCAGGACGAAAACAGCAGGCCTGCACGTTGGGCCCCAATCCCTCGCAATCCTGTAGGTAGCCTCGGTTTCTGCTGCCTTGTTCGTAGCTGCCAAGCCGTCACGCAGCTGTGGCGAGAGACAGACTGGCAAATACTTGCCAATTTCGAATTCAGCCAGGTCGAGACCTTTAGCTGGGGCAGATGACGATAGTAGGCCGGGGGCAGAGAGCAGGTTCTTGTGCTAAAGAGGAAAAAGCGCGCCGTGGTCGGCGGCCAGACGGGCTTGGGCCTCGTCCGCAAGGTAATGGATATGCCGGGAACTTCCATTGGCGGGCCTTCCCAAGACAGCCCAAAGCGGCAGCAGGCAGCCCGGCCGCTGCGAAACCCGACTTAATGGCGTGCCGTTCACGCACACAGACGCCCTGGAAGGCGGCCAGCGGCGACCGGAGGCGATGTATACCAACCAGGGGCCTGTAGGAGGCAGGAACCAGAGCCGACCAATCCCAGGCTGTTCTAATGTGGCCGTCTGGATTAGGCAGTAAATGCGTGTCCACTATGCCTAGGAGTATCAGTAACTTTCAAATACTCCGTACGGGGGAGGGGGAAAGGGGGGGAGCAGTGGTGCATTCTCGCCGTACCCACATCACTCAGATACTTAATAAAGCGCCCTCCAAGGCTCTGTGTTTTTTTCAACTCTGATCCACCAGCTCCTTTCTGCCAGCACATTTACCCGGTCGAGCATGCTTCGCCGAGAGGGATAGGAAGAGAGCGCAACGAGTCGAAGAGCAAAGTCTGTCCTCCCATCGCCATCCTGTCGCCGTCGCGTCTCCGTCCTCGCCGCCGTGCCATCGTCGTGTAATCGTTGTGCCGTCGCCGTCCCGTCGTCGCGTCGCCGTCCCGTCGTCGCGTCGCCGCCTTGTCGCCGTCCAGTCGCTTCCCTTCTCCGTCCAGTCGTGGATCTCCCATCGCCTACCAACATCTCGCCGCCCCAGGGCCTCGTCTGCGGCAAACGACTGCAAACGATTGCAAAGCTGTCGCACAGCCGAGTTCAATCGGAACGCGGCAGCCAACTGGACCCCAACCTCCCAACATTGGCGCCGTCTTGCGGCCTCTGCCCGCTAAACCGGTAGTGACCCGTAACATTTTACATCCCGTCACCTGGCCCAGACACTGGACACTGGACACTGGACTTTGATGCGCATCCAGTCGGGGATAGTTGCGCCGCCGGATGCCGTTACCGGTCAAAGATCGGGAAGAGACCAGCTCGTGTCAACTGCCATGCCACATGACCTGCGAGTAGTCATATGCAACTTCAGAAGGTAGACTCAAAAAGCACGCGGACACGCTACTCTCACGGCTCTGGCGGAGCAGGTATCTGGAATTGAAACTGAAAAGCGACAGACAAAAGTCGAAAAACGAAAGCGAGACCGAAACATTGAGAGCTAAAGTGTTCTGATGATTTGGTGGCTGTGACTGCACGGGCATGTCCGAGAGTGGTATGTGCCGCTTTGATTCTGCCCGGGACCAGGTTGGCGAGATGCGCCGATCTGAAAACTCTGTGGCTGCAGCTCAGCTCTGCGAATGTTTTTTTGCGTCGTTTGGCGAGTCTGGCCCTCGTGCCGGCCATGTGGGCTGACTGAAAAGCATAAGATTCTGGCCGCCAAGACACAGCCCAATTGCTGCGCTTGTGCCGTGCGCCAACGGCAGCCTCAGACCATCAGCTGCCCTGTACGGCCCTGGTGCTGCACCAGCGCTGCACCAGCACTGGCAAGCGGACGGCAACACCGAGACGCAAAGTCCGACCGCAAACTGGCCAAAACGCCGACCGCAAGGCCAGGCAAAAGGGAAGGCAATTGACGGCGGTCGAAGCTGCTAGTGGCTTCAGGCCGCCGCTGATTGGCCGTCGCCAGTGTAGCTCTAGGCACTACCGCACTAAAGCCTCGCATAGCGGCGCCCATTGGGATAGTGACGTCGGCCGTTCCTGGGCCACGCAGACACGGAGTCGATCCAGTACCACTGCCCGACCGAAGGCTAATGCCGATTGGGTGGTGGCGATAATCGATTTGGTGAGTGAACGGCAAGCCTTGTATATAACAAGCAAGTGAGCGCAGCAGCGACTGGGGCTTGGTGAGCAAAAAGCAAACACAGGAATCGAGTGTCACGCTTCGGTAGCCTTGTTTTTGCTTATGCAGCTGGGAGACCGATGCCATGGACACACAAGAAGACAGCTTGCCGACCAACTATTTCGGAAGCGCTGATGAGATTCCCGAGGTGCGTCCCGCTTGCTGAATCTGAATCCATGAACCTCCACTTGCAAGCTCTTGTCTCCTTCTGCCCGTTGATGCAAGGCATCTCAATGGGTAAAATCCGTTGTTCGGTTAGCACGAGTTTGCCACCAAAGAAATGAACACCGGATCCATGCGTCCTTGGGCTGTCCATAACCGGCAAAACGAAGGGCTTGAGTGCACAACCAAACAGCTTGGACAAGAATCTTATCAAACCGTGGTGCAGATTTTGGAGCCACACACTAGCTCGACAGCCGCCGACGGCAACATCAACTTTTCGTACACGTCATCAGCCGTTTCTGCACACATTCCGGCCATGGCGTCGCCGTATAGCCTCAGCCCAGCGCCGAATATCGACACGTCTGGGCTCCACACCAGCCAAGGCTGGCACTCCTCCGGCCACAGCTCCTTGTACAGCAGCGACGAGTCTGCTCAGATGGCGGCCAACCCTACTCTCAACCCCTTCAACTTTCAGCACGAGCCAGCGGTGATCTTCAGCAGTACGTATGGCACACCATCAATAGCTGCGCCGCACCTGAGTCCATTTCCCTGGGACATGGTCGGGCAGGCCGGCCTGCACTCTGATATCGCCCGGCTTCATCACATCGGCCCCGGCGATCAGTCTTCGTCGTCCATGGGTCCAACTGGCCTGGGCCTTTTTGGCGCAGATCCCGGTGGTGCATCCTATGCAGCGGACCAACATGGTAGTGCAGCAGGGACATTTCCCGCGCCGAGCGCGGGGCCAGATGAAAGCAGGTCGCTGCGCAGCAGCAAGGACACAACCAGAACCCGTCCGCAATCGAAACGAGCAAAAACGGCGGAGGGAGCGATCCCACCAACATCAACAGCCGGCTCTTCAAGCGCCCGTGGCAGTGGGAAGGGGCCGGTCCGACCGCCCATGTCACCACCAGCGGTTGCCAGCAGCTCCAAAGGAGGCTTCCGTCCGGCAACTGGAGGTAAGGCGCGTTCTGCGTCGCGTGCCTCCAAAAGCACAACAGCTATAGCGAGCCAAGAAGTGCCGGATGAAAAGTCGGCTCAGGGCTCACATAATCTAGTTGAGAAGCAGTACCGGAACCGCTTGAACGCTCAGTTTGAGGGCTTGATGGGCGCGCTCCCAGAGAGCCTCAAAGCGCAGGGCGGAGGACCAGAGTTTCGCGAGGCGCCCACCGCCGATGCCGCTGACAGGCGGATCAGTAAAGCGGAAGTTCTGGATATGGCGCGGCGGTATATTCAATCGTTGGAGCAGGAGCGCGATCTGCTGGCGCGAGAGCGAAACGAGCTGCAGGAAGAGATGGCCAAGCTTAAACGAGAGATGGCCGATGCCGAGCCCGTGGCGGAGGACATGGAGGAGGATTGAGAGATCGACGGAGATGAATGGCCGACGAATATCCGATGGATGGCCATCGGATGGCCAAAGGAGAAAGGGCGAGGGCGACACGGTGGCTTTCCTAGGAAAATAACGACACGACACGTCATGAACGAGACACGATATCACCGCCGCGGCCAGCTAGAATTTTGCAATTTCGATTCGATGCGCAGGTGATCATTGGCTGCGGCAGCCGCATAAACGCCGCATTCTTATGGGTGTTCGATTTCAACTGCTGTCGATTCGAGGGCGTTGGCGTTGCTTTTGGGCCTTAGGAGGATCTCGACGAGGTTTGGGGGTTTGGCATTTGATTCGATACTCGAGATTCGAGGCTTCAGGATTCGGATTCGGCATTTCTTGGAGGACTCGGGTTTGGATGGCCTTGGTTGAAGAGGTCGCTCTTGGATGGGTATCGGCACTTTCGGGCGATGTCTGGGCGGACTCAAAGACGGACAAGAGCAAAAGGTAAAGGGAAAGTTGATAGAGGGGCCTGGCGGTGAAAAGTCTAAGTCCCAGGGGGCATTTTGGCAGGCGTGGAAATGGAGAAATGGGCAGCTGCGCCTGGCGGCGATGAATGAGCTAGCATAGTCATCGCTACTACAGCAAGACTACGGAGTAGGTCTTACAGGGACTTATAGGAATCAACTGCATTGCATCTGGAGGACATGCCGTATTCCTGCCATGCATTGTCCTCCTGATCTTAGGCATTATGTAGTAGTAGCCGCCAAAGAGAAGACGGCGGGCGGTCTTTAGGATTACATGTTGTGGTACAGAGGGCTTGTCCCGGGCAATGTGCAGCCCCTTTTGCAGGAATTCAAAGCAAGGACAAGCTCTAGGCTAAGTCTTTTCAATGCTTGAGAAGTCGATGGAAAGGGAAACAGAGTGTGTAGGACGCGGCAGCATAGTGCACTAACTGTAAATGGCCTGAATACGTGTTATTCGCATCCTCATCAACTTTATGAACATTGAGTGTATAGATATCAGCTGCCGACACCACAGGCACAGCAAGCACAGAAAATGCGCATTTTACACAATTATATATACATTGCTCATATCGAACGGGGCGTCGCGCAACAGTGCCGATCAACAATAGCACAGCGCCGCCAAAACAACCCAACGCCTGATCCCAAGGTATCGTATTAAACCGCAGACGCACCGCCTCCCTCCCATCATTAGTACCGTCCGGCGCCTCCCCAGAGACCGCGTATTCTTCGTGCAAGCCAAATGTCTCTCCGCATAATGGTGACTCTCCGTGCATGCAAGGCGCATAGGTTTGTGTCTTCGAACAGATGGACAAGAAAGGCCTCGGCCGCTTCTTGCAGGGCCTGAATAGCCTGTGACTGCCACCGCATGCCGTCGTCGCGTGGGCGCATCGTCAGGGCGATTTCGCGGACCTGCAGTAGTTGCTGAGTCAGCACAATTGTAGCCACCGCAGCCCTAGATCGAGAGACCTACCAGTCGCGCAAAGGGAAGCTTTAGTAATAGCAGATCTGTGCTGCCTTGGTACTTCCGGATTTCACGCAGCGCAACTGTGCCAGGATGATACCGTCGTGCCTTTCGCTGGGGAATAGGATCGCCAGCTACAAAGAGGCATGTTAGAAGGTCCGGAAACGGCCGACTGCAGGCAAGGCCGAGAGAACGTACGCTGGATATCTCCCGGCCGAGACTTTCTCCAACCAGCCTGGGCTTTCGTAACGCCAGATGATTTCCTTGGAGGCATTGTACCGAGTCCTCGCGTGGCCGAATGCGACAAAAAGAAAGAATCGACGGTTTTCGAGTGCAAAAAGCAGAGGCGGTTTTAGGCAGTGAATAAGCAGGCGGTTTCAGGCAAAGAGCGAGCGGTGTAGACGATTGAACAGCAGCAATTTAAGTATAAAAGCAGGGAAGGAAGAAAAAGGCCGAAACTCGTGCGCGGAAAGAAAGAGAAGTTAGTTAGTTGTCTTTGTTAAGGGGGGGGGGGTCGCGGAATTAGGGTGGCTGGCGATGGCACGCGCCAAAAGGCGACCGCGACTGTCGCGCACTTAAAGACAGCCACATTCACGAGCCACAATAGTTTTGCTGATTAAGCATGCACTACGCTTTTAATACATAGAAAGACTGGGGTAGCTGCTAAAGATAGTCCGGTCCCGCCACTTCCATACACCAAAAGGCCACCTTCACAACACAGCCGCGGGATCAACAGCTTCACGAAGCCGCGCTACAGTCCATTTCTGCTTCCTGAATGCGCTTATGATACCTGAATGGTTTGGCTTCACTGAATGGTAGCTGTATCCACCGCCTTGCCATCTTTTGTCTCGGTCAGCGCAGCCATTCCGTGAATCCTCGGAAGCATTCGATTAGCATCACGGGCGCTGCAGCTCCACGAACCGCTCGGGGCCCATCTCACGAACCGCCTCCGCGAACCGAACGGCCACGCGGCACGTCTTCGAACAAAGCAGGCACCCATGGATGCCATGGGGGATGGCGGGCGCTTCCCGCTCGAACAGTGGTTTTGGGAAATGCCGCTCTGCACCCGGTGGTGGACAGCAACGACGTTTGCCATCAGCGTGCTGGTGCAGTGCCACATCATCACGCCGTTCCAGTTGTTCTACAGCTACCGATCCGTCTTTGTCAAAGGCCAAGTGCGTTCCGATTCTGCCGTCTTTTTCTTCTGTCTCCGCTCTCAGCTCTAACAGACAGTATTGGCGGCTTCTCTCAACGTTTCTCTACTTCGGCCCCGTGTCCATGGACCTCATCTTCCACATCTACTTCCTGCAGCGTTATTCTCGCCTGCTCGAAGAGTCTGCCGGCCGATCGCCCGCCGTCTTTTCCTGGCTGCTTGTCTACGCTATGGCCTTCCTCATCGCCTTGTCGCCGCTCGTGTCGATGCCCTTCCTGGGACAACCGCTGTCCTCTACACTCGTCTACATCTGGTCCCGGCGAAATCACAACACACGTCTCAGTTTCCTGGGTCTGATGACGTTTAGCGCACCATACTTGCCATGGGTGCTCATGTGCTTCAGCTTAGTTCTCCACGGAAGCATCCCGAAAGACGAGATCATGGGCGTCGTGATCGGCCACATCTACTGGTTTTTCACAGACGTGTACCCACCGCTGCACAACGGATCCGCGCCCCTGGCGCCGCCTAACTGGTGGCGGTGGCTGTTTGAGGGCCGGCAACCGGCAGCGCCCAACAATGCCGACACACAAGCCGCTGATGAGACGGCCGGCGCCGTGGATCAGGATCTTGCGGCTGCACGTGCCGATCGAATTCAGCCGGAAGTGCGATGATACCCGAAGAACAGAACAGCTATTGAGCTTGTTTCAACTCTTCTCCACTCACTCTCGAGTCAAGGGCCCGAGCCAGTTGGGAGCCGGACTGTTTGTATAAAGGACCGGGCAGCTGCGTATGCAGCACGAAGGCCGCCGATATTCAGTCAGCCAGGTATAATGCGCCATGTATACATATTACGGCCGTTTATCGTTTCACCGCATCGTTAGATCATCAACCGCAGGATCATGGATCACCGGCGCACCTGATTCTATTTAGGACACGATAATACAGGGCCAGGCAGCGGAATCTCTTTGCCAGTTGCTGTCGGCAGTTGTGGCTGTGTCCAGTTGTCCATTTGGACTTTGGCCCAGCCACTGCCGTGACTCGGACCGTTGAAATATATGGCTCTTCCAAGGACTTGGCTAGGTTGGAAGGCAAAAGACTCGACAGTCTGTTGGCGGCAATCTCCGCGGGAAAATCTCCTACAGAATAGAAGAGATAGTCGCCTTGAAATGAAATCATGATTTTGCACGTCCTCAAGGAAGATACTACGTCCAATCCAATCCATCTGGCCAGGCCAACCCGCGGTGAATCAAAGGGCACTATTCTCTTCCGAGTGGCTAAAGATCAAACAACAAACTCCTCGGCAACAACGACTCCCATGCAAGCAGCTCCCCATCTAGTGGAGGAACTCGTTGACATAGTGCTTGCGCTGGTCGTTGTCGTCGACCTCGCTGCTGCGGTTGAGCGGCGTCCACTTGGGCTCGTCCTTGAAGAGGCGCATGGCATGGGTGAACTGGACGTTAGCAGATGCTGTACACGGCACCAGGCGCCAAGCACGTACATTTGTCTCGTCCGTCGTGAAGCGGTGGTAGATTCCCGGCGGCAGGATGATGAGGTCGTCCTTTTCGAGCAGGATGCGCACCCACTCGTCGCCCTGGTTACGAATGTCAAAGTAGCCGTAGCCCCCGCGAATGTAGCGGATCTCCTCATCCTCGTGGATGTGCTCGGAGAAGAAGCTCTTGACCTTGGCCTCGTAGGCGTCGCCCATGGTCAGCGGCGAAATCTTGACCTCGTCGCGGTTCTTGTAGCCGCGCTCGGCAGCGAGCTTGTCGACGTCAGCGACATTTGGGAGGCGGTGGTAAAAGACGCCGAGCCGCTCAAGGGTGGCGGCATCGACAGCCTTGCCCGAGTCGTGCGGCAGGCGCTGGTCGCCCTAGAGGAGGGTCAGCAACGGTCCTGGATCGCATCCTCGCTCTGGCCTCCCTCTCGACATACCGGCACGTTGTCGTACAGATAGGCCCTCATTCTATGGGAAGCTTTGCTGTCGTAGGTGCGGTTCTGCGTCTGCTCTGCGTTTCCTGCACTTTTTTCAATGGTGTTTCCGAGTTCTACGCCCTCTCCGCGCCCGTCTAGAAGTCGCCTACTTGTTCGACGTCAGCGGTGCCACGCAGAATCGCAATGTGCGATTGGCTCATTGAGAAAACGTGCTTTTGCCCCGCTATGAAAAGCCGTGAAAAAAATAAAGCTATCCAAAAATGGCTAGCCTGTTTGGTCAGCTTTCTCCTCCTCTTGATTCATCGACGAGAGCCAACCCGAGGTGAGATCGATCCCAGTTGTCTGCTGTGAATGCTCCAGATGATAGCATGGACTCGCCTGAAAAATGGCCAGACTCGTACTACTGCACCCGCACAGCCTCGAGTATATAGTTGAATAGTAACGTTCATAAAAGACCTCGAAGATGCACGAAAAATAAAAAAGACAAAAAGCAGAAACGCTGTGCTTACCTTCTGTATGCACTTGCCAGGACTGTTTGTTGTATCGACGAGATGGTGCTGGCAGCGACCCTGTGCACAGTGCATATACCGTGTAAACACATTGTTTTGGTGGGTCTTGTCCTACGCAACGGCAGCAGACCTCTCCTCCTCGACGAGAAATCTCCCCTCGCAACTGGATGTCCACCCCTCTTTATTTTTCAAAGGCGAGAGCTGTCACGGTCGGGAACCACAAACTTGTTTTGTTTTCATTTTTCGGTCGAACACGCATCGCTACTTCAACCTCTCGCAGCCCGGCTCGCTTTACGCAACGTTTTGATATTCATCTTGTTGTCCTTCAACCGCGCCACTTATTGAAAATCAATCCGACCTCATCGCTGCCTATTTTCGACAGGTCAGCAGAGAAACTTCCAAAACTCGCAAGATTCCCCAAAATGGAAGACTTTTTCGACTTTGAGCATCCCAGCCTTCCCCTTGCCACAACGATTAATATGTTCGGAACTGTTCCTCCTGCCCCAGGAGCTCCTCTCAGTCCGCTGTCGGAGTTGCTCGGTCTTCCGCCAAACACGGAGACTACAGAATTCGATTGGTTCTCTCTGACTCCTCATGTAAACTGGGATACTTATGACATGGATATTGCGCCGGCACAACCCCATGACCCTCCGTACTTTTGCATTCATGGCAACCATTTGTACAGTAACAGTCTTGGCGATGAAATGGCCAGCATGATCTTGCTGGACGATCTGGGCATGGGACAACCGCAGGAGGAGGACGACCAGCTGACGAGTTCCGATACCTGTCCTTCCGATCAGACCATTGACAGCGTGCACAGCGATGACGACACGTCACTACCGACCTTTTTCGATAATGATCACGAACTTTACGATCAAGACCTTTACGATCAAGACCTTTACGAGTGCCTCGGCGGGCAGTACGGCGAGCAGTACGTTTCCCTCGAAGACATCAGCAAGAATGTCGAGCAGCAAGCCGAGCAACGGGCCGAGCAGCAAGTCGGCCACGTCAACAGCAACCAGAGCTTTGTCGATGCCTGGAACATCGACAACATGACCGCGACGCTTCCGCCAGTGGAGACAGACGACATGCTTCTAGACGAGGGGCCAAACGACCGTCCGCTTGAGCTGCGTCCGCGCAACCCGCAGCATCCGGCGCCGCCCAACATTCACTTGACGAGCCGCAACCTCGAAGAGTATCTGCCGTATGTGCAGCTTGGTATGTTTCTAGTAACTTCCAATTCTCTCCTTGCTTCTCGCCTCTTTCTCGCTGACAAGACCTCCCCAGACGCCAAACTTCCCCTCGCGACAATTTACGCCATGCTCGGACTCAGCCAAGATGAGGGCAAAGACGTCAAGATCCGGTGTCTCGACCTGTTCAACAAGAAAGGCTACGAGGCCCTCAACTCGGGCAGTCGGGACGCCGACGCCCTGCGTGATCGCAAGCTGAGTCTGCTCCAGGCATCGCTCGTGCTCGTGGTGAACAAGGGCATGGGCGAGGAGTTGTTTGGTCCTGGTGCCCAGCTGAACCAGCGCAGCCACCTCGTCTGGCCGCTGGACTCGACGCAGATCACGCTGCACTTTACCAAGCTGCTCTACCGCCTCACCAGATCCCGGCGCAGGCCCCGGCAAGAACCAGTGCCCGTGGTGGACATTGATATGTCTGTTTCGCTGCCCGCGCCAGCCGTGTCGTCAGCCTGGCTACAACGGCCGCAGACCATGTTTCAGCACAACTCGCCCTCAGTGAGTTTTTCCTCGTACTCCTCGGCGTCTTTACTCGTGTTCTTTCTTAGTGATTAGTCTTTTCTCGTCAGTTCTCTTTCATCTTGCTTTCGTCTTGTCCTTTGTCTTTCTTGCTATCCTTATTTTCTTCTCAGACCACTGACAAGGCAGTGTCTTCGCGAGCAACTCGTCGCCCAGAAGCGGACCCAAAGCCAGATGGAAGAAATGGAACTAGCCGACTCCCCCGTCTCAGCTCTCTCTTCTACGAGTATTAATTCTACGCCTTCCTCCCCTCCTTCCTCCTCCGCGACACCGCCTGCCAAGAGGCTGCGCGCGGCGGCATCGGCTAATGGCGATACCCCGTTAACGTACCTCGTCAGCATCACGGACCCGGCGCACACGCGCCTCGTGCCACGGATGGTGCTGTTCCACACGGGATCGATCCGTGTGGACGGCTACTCGTTTGTGCACGAGCAGTGCGTTGCGCTGGGACGTCGGGTGACATCTGTCGCCATCATCACCATGGCCGGGCTGGTGGAGGTTGGCAACCTCCTCAGCTGGGACAGGGCGGTGGACGACGTGTGTAACAACTCCGTCATGGACAAGGAGGTGCGTGTCGTGGTGGTTGTAGAGTGAGGAGCGGCGGCAGACGGTGGACGGCGGACGGCGGACGGTGGATGGCGAACGGGACAGAAGAGGTGGACTGGCTGATGACTTGGACGATAGTTTAGGCGGATGACAAGGAGGACGGACGACTTTGGCGTTTTGGTGTATTTTGGCTCGTTTTGGGATGGATCGTTAACGGATCAATCGGCGCGAGGAAGGAGGGAAAGGCCGTGGAGTAGACTGCATAATTTAATGAGAGGTGTAGATCGCAGTAGCACGTTGCACTGTAGGGGTGGATCAACGAGTTGACGGCACAAATGGTCTAAAAAGTCGCGATGTATTTTCTAGGTTACGGTACGCGACGCAACCAACGGGCCAACTTAAGTAGTGCGTGTGGGGCGTCAGGTTGACCAATCAGGTTGGTCGGTCTGAACCCTAGCCGTGACCCGCACAGTGCCTTGGCACGTACAGTCAACATAATTTAAGCTCTTGCCGAAAGAAGCAAGTACCGGGGACAAATGGAGAAAGGCCGATCATCGATGCAACGCTGCAGAGGGAAGGTGCGAAGGTGCAAGGGTAGGTACAGAAAAGGCTCATCGTCGACGATCGAATCCGCGGCAGAATCCACCCACGTGCATTATCGCTGGGAGAACAGACGAGGGACAGAAAGCGATGGATCGGCAGGGAGAGGGACGGGGAAAATAAGGTACTGGAGTGGTCTGTTGCATGGTTTCTGTTCTTTCTCTGCCTTTTCCTCTTCATCGACAGACAGCAATAAAGCAACAAGTCGCCATGCAGCTTTCCCTCTCTTCTCTGGCGGTTCTCCTGCCGGTGGTGGCGGCCTGCGACGGCTGCTACGGTCCCTCCAACACGATCGAGCACGTCCGCCACATCAAGCGCATCCAGCCCGGCGCGCAAGAGGCCAGCTATGGGCCGACACGGCCGCTCGAATGGGGGCAGCTCAACGTGATCCATACGGTGGGTGAGAGTGGATGGCCAACTGACGCGACGGTTGACATGATTGCTGGAACTGACACTGACACACATGACAGACGGACACTCACGGCTGGCTCGAGGGACACATCAAGGAGCAAAACTGTCCGTCTTCCGCACGATCAAGACAGTAGCTGACCAGCAGACGGCGCCGACTTTGGCGACTTTGTATCATTTGCAACGCATCTCAAGCACCAGGCCGGTAACATGGGCGTAGACTTGCTTTTGATTGACACTGGTGCGTCGGGGCAGCAGAAACGCAGACATAGACACAGACACATCTAACAAGCAGGCGATCTTCACGACGGCACGGGCCTCAGCGACTCGACCTCTCCCGACGGCGTGCTCAGCAACGCCATTTTCAACGAGCTCAGCGTGTACGATCTGCTAACCATCGGTCTGTCCTCCTCGGCGTCTTCTGTGGCCTACTCTGACCGTCTGTTCTAATGCTAGGCAACCACGAGCTGTACCTGGCCGACGTGGCCTACGAGACGTTTAGCGAGTTCAGCGCGTTCTGGGGCGAAAAGTACCTGACGTCCAACGTGCAAATCTTCAACCAGACGAGCACGACGTGGGATTACATTGGCCAAAAGTACCGCTACTTTACGACGCCCAAGGGTGAGCTGATAGACCGACCGACAGACGACATGCTGATTACCAGGACTGCGTATCATGGCCTTTGGTGTGCTGTTTGACTTTACGGGTACGTCTAGTGAGAAGATAGGAGACGAGGAAGCATCTGACAAGCAGGCAATACCAACGTATCCAAGGTGATTCCGGCGGCGACAATGGTGCAGCAGTCGTGGTTTGTGGAGGCGGTCAACAGCTCACAGCCGGTCGACCTGTTCTTGCTGATCGGCCACAACATTGCACGCCCGACAACGAGCGGTAGCACATTTCAGACGGTGTACGATGCGATTCGGGCGGTGCACGCCGACACACCGATCCAGATCTTTGGCGGCCATAGCCACATCCGCGACTTTGCGGTGCTGGATGAGGCGAGCACAGCGCTGGAATCTGGGCGGTACTGTGAGACGGTTGGCTGGATGGCGATCAGCGGCTTCGACGGGACGAACAGCGGCTACAACGGCGTCAAGCAGGCACACGGCGTCGCTAACCCGACGCGCAAGGCGGTCGACAACAGTACGACGCCGTGGTTGTACGCACGGCGGTACCTGGACTGGAACCGCTACACGTTTTCTTTCCACGCGCTCGGTGTCGGCTCGGCCAACGGCACCGGACTCGACTACAACAGCGGGCTGCGGACGACAGCCGACATTACAAAGGACCGGACAGCACAGCGGCTGGGCGACGTGTACGGCTGTGTGCCGACGTCGTACTGCCAGACGTGCGTGCCGTTTGACAACGAGACCAACATCTTCACGGTGCTGTCGGACGCCCTAGGCACGATCGTGGTCAACGCGAGCCGCGAAGACCGCGCGCGTATGGTCTACGGCAACACGGGCGGCGTGCGGTTCGACATGTACAAGGGCCCGTTTACGTACGACGACAGCTTTATTGTGTCGCCGTTCCGCGACGTGTTTCTGTATATTGCCGATGTGCCGTACAGTCTCGCAGAGGGCTTGTTGGATGGGTGAGTACTACAAGAATGGCGGCCCGGGGAGAACGTGCTGACCGTCAGACTCAACCACGGCGGTGCGTCAAAGCGGTGGGCCATGGACACGGAACAGCTGCTGGGCCACGATACGTGTGTCAACCCAGTGGCCGGCGTGGCGCGGCGCGACGCGGTGGTGCGGCGGCAGGTGGTCACGGAGACAGCGGGCTACACGACAACGGATGACTTTGGCACTGACGGCGACGACACGGCGCACGAGGCGATTCCGGCCTACAGCATTCCCGATTACTTTGTGGGGACGGGCGGCTTTCCAGAGTCGGGCGATCCAGAGACGGTGGACGTGATTTTCGTGGACTTGTGAGTGCAGTGAGGCGAACAAGGCGAGCGAAGCAAGGGAGAAAACCTGACAGACAGCATCGAATCGTACGTGTTAGCCTATCTGGGCGCCAGCTACGACAGCAGCATGGTGACGTACTACATTTCCGACAACTTTACGTCGCAGGACTACCTGCTGCCGTACGTCGAGGAGAAGTGGCAGGCCGGTCTGCCAGACTGTGTGTGATGGCGAGGGGAGATGTGGGCGGATGCGATAGGAACGACGACTCGGACGATTTGGAGATAACGGACATTTGGTGACGACTTGGGATTTACGACGTTTATATACGGACATAAATCAAACTTTCCATTCTATTTGCCCTGTGTTGAATAGGAACTGCATCTAGAGTATCCCCGCTCGTTCCATCCCATCCAAATTCCTGTTTGTTACATCCTTCCAAACGCCCTCAAAATCAAACAAAAACCAGCCCTGGCGCGTCGCCTTCGGCAAGAATGTGCAACAGCGCGTGCCGGTCGTCCTCACAGCCTGGCCGGATGCTGGCGAGATCCAGCAGGCGACACAGGGCCCAGTCGGTATCGGGAAGACGGGCCAGAGGATCGAGGGGATCGAGGGAAGCGGCCGCGACGACAGCGTGGACGTCTGTCGAGGCGTCGGCGCTGCGGACCAGCTCGACCAGACGGGCATGGAAGACGCGCCGGTCGTAGCGGGCGGCACCACCACGGCGCTCGTTGGCGTCGGCAATGCGCGAGACGGCGTCGCCCAGCAGGCAGACCCAGAGCAGGACGGCGCGGGCGCGGGGGTGGACGAGCAGCTGGCTGGCAGTGGCGGCGGCGGCGGTGTCGACGTCGAACCAGAGGCTCGGTCGCAGGTGGGTGCGCAGCAGGTGCAGCAGGACGCCGTAGCCGCCGAGGTTGCGCGGGAAGTCGGGGATCAGCTCCTTGAGGTAGAGCAGGCCGCAGATGCGCAGCGCCGGCTCGAGAAAGGAGACGGGGGTGCCGTCGGTGCTGTCGTGGGCGGCCGGGACGGGCAGCGGCAGCGTCAGCGCCTGGTTGTGGTGCAGCAGGTCGTCGACGGCCGGCGTGTCCGCCACCAGGCCGTTGCAGCCGCTGCTGCTGCTGCTGCTGTAGTGGTGGTGGTCCGGCTCGCGCAGGGCGGCTGGCTGGCTGACGAGCGCGTGCTGCAGCCAGTGCAGCTCCTCGGCAAAGCCAAACGGGTCGAGGCGGACGGGCGCGGGCGAGGCCAGACGGGCGCGAGCGAGGCGGACAGCCCGTGCAAAGACGCACAGCTGGACGACGGCGTCGACGACGGGCGCGCGCACGGCGCCGCCGTAGGCGTAGCCGTAGTGCGTGTGGTGGAAGCCGGAGCTGTACGTGTATGTGTAGAGGCCGCTGTAGTCGTAGTCGTAGTCGTAGTCGTAGTCGTCCTCGAGGCTGTAGGGCGACACGAGCGCGAGCGGCTTGTTGGCCACCGGCTCGCCAAAGGGGGCCAGCAGCGCCGCCACGGCCGCGGCCACGCCGGCGCGGTCCACGGCGGCCACCACGGCGTCGGACGCGTTGGCGCACGTGCGGGCAAACGGCAGGTACGGCGCCGTGCCGAGGGCCATGGCGCCCTTGAGGTCTGTCTTGCGCATCTTGGTCTGCAGCGACGGCCGCAGGCGGCCAAAGGCGGCGCACAAGGCCTCGGGGCCGTCGCCGCCCGCCTGCAGCGCCACGAGCCGCGTGAGCCCGCGCATGTGCACGTGCCAGTGGTCGTAGCGGCCGGTGAAGCCGCCCATGAGCGCCAGCGTGGTGATGCACTCGAGCGTGGACGTGGTCGAGGCCACGCGGTCCGCCCGACCTGTCTGGTTTGTCTGGTCTGTCTGGTCGGCCCCCAGCTGCAGCTGGTCCAGCTGCTCGCTCACGATGCGGCAGACGTGCGCCACTTCGCCCGCGAGGCCGGCCGCGCTGTCGGTGCCGCCCAGGACGGCGCGGAACATGGCGCCGCACAGCAGCACGCAGCGCACGGCGGCCGGGTCCTGCACGACCATGGTGTAGAACTCGCGCGAGCGGGCAGGGTTGTACTGGAGCAATTCTTCAAAGGGATAGATCTTGCGCGGGACGAGGGGAAAGTACTGGTCGAACACGCGCTGCTCCGTTTCGTCGAGCATGGGGATGCGAAAGGGCGCCGAAGCGGCCGGAGAGAGCGTGGTGAGCGGCGGCGAGGGCGTCGTCTGCGGCGGTGTCGAGGCCGTCGAGACGGTCGAGGCTGTCAAGACGGACGCGGCCGACATGGTCGCCTCACTCCGCCGCCGGGCCCGCGGCTTGCGCGCGCGCCGACTGGCCTCCTTGTCCTTGCCGTCGTCGTCCTCGACGGCCTTTTCGCCCGGCCTCGTCACAAACTTCCATCGGTGCGGCAGCGTCCCGGCCTTGGCCACGGCCGCCTTTCCGCTGCCCGCCCCCGACAGCCCCGACAGGACGCCGGCCTTGGCTGCACGCTTCTCGCCCGGCCCCGATGTGTTGACAAAGGAGATGCCGTGGTACTTGTGCTTGGACACCTGCAGGCCCCGCCGGGTCGACACCAGCGTGCCATTCTTCTGCACCGTCACATTGAAGTGGTCCATGGGTGCGAGAATGCGCAGACGGCGCAATCGAGGAAAGAGGGCGGTCCGATACGATCAAGAGTTGCCGATGCTGGCGGTGCCAATGACCGTTTTAGGAATTCTTGCCGAAAACAGCCTTTCTCCCCCGATCACGTGGCGAGTGCCGGGCAAAGTGCTCCAGGCAGCCAATTGGACCACACTGTGCAATAGGCCCGTCTGAGCGTAGTCCAGAGTGCTGTTATCGTTGTGGATGGATGCTTGCCTTGCCAGGTTACTTCTTTGTTCAGGCCAATCCTTTGCTCGTGAAATCCTGCGGGGAAGTTGCCCCAGTGCGCTAGCCGCATCCGGCAGTGTTGCCTGATCGAGGAAGACACGATTCCTGCAGTCACGTGCAGCTGCCTCTCTTCTCTTACGAGATATCTTACAATCCAACATGTTCCTGCGCAATCCGTCCTCCGTCTTCCGTCTCTCCCTCTCCGTCCCTACTCGCTCATTGCTTCCTCGTCGCTCTCATCCAGCACCCGTCCGCCACGCCGGCCCCGCTGCTTCCGCCGCGACCCAACTGCCGCCTCCTCGTCGCTGCCGTCGCCGCCGGCCTCGTCCACTTCCATCCGGTCTCCAGCAGCCCCCTCCGTCTCCGAATCCACTGAGCCTGCCACCGAGCCCACCGCCGACTCCGAACCGGCCCGCGCCCGCCGCTCCAACACCGCATCCGCCGCGTCCAGCATGTCGTCCGGATCGCCACCACCACCGCCGCCGCCGCCGCCGTCCTCGTCCTCGTCGTCCTCGTCGCTGCTGTGCACCAGCTCCGACGACTTGAACTTGCTGTTGCTCTTGCTCGTCATCAGCCGGCGCTTCTTGGGCTGCGGCTGGCTCTCCTCGCCCTCGGACGCATTGTCGTCGTAGTCGCCCTCGTCGTCCTCGTCGTCCTCGTCCTCGTCCTGCGCCTTCTTCTTGCGCGGCCGACCACGTCCGCCCGCCTTGCCCTCGCCGCCGCCGCCGCCGCGCTCCGCCTTGGTCCGGCGCTTGCGCTTCACCTTTTCGCCCGTCTCGCTGTCCGTCGTCATCTCCGCCTCCTTGCGCGTCCGCTCCATCTCGGCCCGCTGCTCTGCCAGCTTCTCGGCCATTTCCCGGTCCCGCGCCGCAATCTCCTCGCGCTCGCGCCGGATCTTTTCCTTGCGCTCCTGCTCCGCCGCCAGCACCTTTTGCCGCTCCGCCTCGCGCCGCTGCAGCTCCGCCTGCCGCTGCTCCAGTGCCGCCGCCAGCTTCTCCTTGTTCTTCTCCTCGTACTCCCGCTGGCTCGCAATCGCCCGCTCCAGCTGCCGCCGCTGCGTGTTGCGCGCCATGTTGGCCCGCTGCTCCACGTCCTGCCGCGGGTACGGCGTCTGCGGGTGCGCCGCAATCTTGTCCAGCGCCGCGATCGCCTCCTCCAGCCCCGCCGCCGCCTCCTCCAGCTGCTGCAGCGTCCGCAGACTCTCGCCCAGTCCGTACACGGTCGACGCCATCTGGATCTGCACAAAGGCCACGTTGAACTGCAGGTGCACCTGCTCCGGGCCGGCCGCCAGCGCCCGCTTCGCACACGCCAGCCCCTCCTTGTACGCCTCCACGTCCTTGTCCGCCTTGGCCTTGCTGAACCACGTCCGGCCCAGACACGACAGGATCGTCGCGTCCTCCTTGCCCTCGCCCTTGGCCAGCGCCACCTCGTAGCTCTCAATCGCCTTAGAGTACTGCCGCAGCTCCGCGTAAATGTGCCCCAGGTTGACGTACACGTGCGCCTCCCGCACCGTGTCGCGCACGCTCAGAAAGATGGGCAGCGCGTTGCGGTAGTCCTTCTTGTCCTCCACCAGCGCAATCGCAATGCCCTGCGCCGCGTACGCGTTCTTCGGGTCCAGCTGCAGCGCCTTGTCGAAAAACTCGACCGACCGCCCGTACATGGCGCTGCGCTTCTGCCGCTCCCCCTCCGTCTCCCGCCGCATCTCCCGCGCCGACAGCAGGTACAGGTTGCCCATGCCCACCAGCGCGTACCGGTCGTGCTTGTCGTAGTTCTGCAGCGTGTGCTTGTAGTGTCGCAGCTCCACGTCCTCGGCAATGTTGGCCGGCCGCTTCTTGGCGTGCACCTTGCCCAGGTACCACCCGTACAGCGCCCGCACCTCGAGGTCGCCCGCGTTGTCCTGGTACAGCTTCGCCACCGCGTCCGGCCCGCCCTCGTTGGGCTGCTGCCGCAGCTTCATGTACGCCAGCCGCAGCCGCGCCTCCGTGTACCCCTCGTGCCGCTTCAGCAGGCCCTCGTACGCCTCCGTCGCTTTGTCCACCGCGCCCTGCACCTCGTAGCTGCGGCCCAGGTTGTAGCCAATCGTCGTCACCAGCGCATCGGCGTCCGTCCCCTCATCGCCGCGGCTCTGGCTCTTGACACACGCATCCATGGCCAGCTCGAACCGCTGGCTCGCCTGCTCGTGCTTCTCTGCCAGGTAGTAGAAGCAGCCCACGTTGTTCAGCAGCTGCGGCGGCAGCTGCTTGCGCAGCGACTCGCGGTGCGTCGCCTCGTCCGTCCCCTCCGGCGCCTTGTCCGTCTCCGCAATCTGGTCCAGCTCAATCTGCTCCACCTGCAGCAGACACTGCAGCGCCTTGTCCGGATGCTCCGCCTCAAAGAGCCGCCCCAGGTTGAGCAGCACCGCCGAGTCCGCCGGCATGCTCTTCTTCGGGTCCTTCCACGCCGCCCGCACGCTCTCCAGCAGCGTGACCGCCTTCTTCTTCTCCGCCGTCTTGTCCTCCTTCACCGCCGCCCGCTCGCTCGCAAACACCTCCTCCGCGTACAGCGTCCCCAGCAGCGCCATGGCTTCCACACTCTTGGACTGCGGGATCATCTTCTCCAGCCGCAGCTTCGCCTCGCCCAGATCGCTCTTGACCACCGACAGCTGCGCCATGCCAAACTTGGCAGGCAGGTAGCCGCGCTCCGTGCCGCCCCGCGCCTCGTCCGCCCGCCGGTAGTAGTCCGCCGCCCGGACCAGATCGCCCTCCAGGTGTGCCTTGCGCGCCAGCAGGTACCAGCCGTCGCTGGCGACTGCGTTGACGTCCGTGTTGTGGATCGCCTTTTGCGCCAGCGACTCCACGTTGGCCAGCGACTTGCGCGACAGGAAGTAGCCCGCAAACGTCGAGCACGCCAGCGGCATGTTCTTGTCCAGCTTAAAGGCCTTTTGCGTGTACTCGGTCATGGCCTTCTTGTACAGCCGGATAAAGTCGGGGCTGTTGCTCGGCACCTGTCCACTGCTGTCTAGATAGTACAGGCCCAGCAGCATGTTGGCCACCTTGGACTCGGCGTGGATCTCCAGGCACCGTTCCCACGCCGTCTTGGCGTCCTCTTTGAAGCCCAGCTGCCAGAAGCAGCAGCCGATGCCGATGCGCGGATCGGGGTCCACCAGCGTCGGCGCCCGCCGCAGTACGTCCTGGTAGCCCGACAGTGCCTGTGCGTACTTGCCCATCGAGTACAGCGCCCGCGACTTGCCCATCAGCGCCAGCATGTTCTTGCCCTGCGACACCCGCAGCGCATCGTCAAACGACTTGGTCGCTGCCCGGAGCAATTCTGCCTTTTCGCCGTCGACCGGGCCGCCGCCCGCCGATGTCGTCGGCGGCTGCAGCGACGCCCGCAGCAGCAGCAGCACACCACGGGCCAGGAACAGCGGTGGGTAGGCCGGGTTGATGCGCGACGCCTCGTTGAGCGATGACGTGGCCAGCTGCAGGTAGTACTCTTTCGTGCGCGCCTCCGACACCAGAACGCCCTCTGGAGCCACGCGCGGCGCCATCCGGCTCTTCCAAAGGTACATCCAGCAGAGGCACGCCACGATGCTCAGCTTTTCCTTGGGATTGTTGTTCTGCATCGCGTTGCCGCCGCGCACCAGCATCTCAATGGCGTTCTCAATCTTCCCCTGCTTGGCATACGCCAGCGACACCGTCATCCAGTAGGTACGCGCTGCGTTCTCGTTCTCAAACAGGTCGCAAAGATCCGTCGGGTCGTCGACTAGGTTCTCCAGGCCGATCTCGACGGCCTCGTCTTCGTCTTGGGTCGGCACATCGATCGTGGCTGGAACATCGGCGAAGCGTCTGCTCACGGGGTTGGCCGGGTGCGCGCCACCGTTGACGCCACCGTCATGGCCATTGCGCAGCGTTGAAGCCATCGTGCAGCCTTGACTGCGCGCGGAGCAAGTCTCAAAGAGGGCTCAAAGGAGGCTCTCCGACGCGATGCTGACGCGTTTCCGAAGAGATTTGGAGGAAAATAAGGCAGAAATGCCGAATCGATCATCCACGACGCGGCGTGTTCCCTCGGCGGGCTTGTCTTGTCGTTTTGCGGTCAGGCTAGATCCGCATCCGGGCGTCGTCCGATTGAAGCGTTGCAGTTCAATAGAGCTATGCCGTCAAAATAATTTGGTTGTGAACCTTGTCACAAAAGCCCCACACGTCAAAAGGGATGTGCACGTGTGTGTGGTCACGTGACCTTGGTACACTGCTCGTCGAGGAATGGCATATCAGTCTTCCGTTCTGCTGCAATCTCCAAAAGATTGTAAAAAGATTGTGAGATACTGCTCTTGTCTAGATTTTGAATTTGGTACAAAGAAACCCTGCGTGCTCTAAAGTCCCTTTGGTGGTGAATATGGATGGAGTGGTGATGCATGCTCGGTCGCGGCTTCCTGTTCAGTGAAGACCGCACCTGCCAAATCGGGTGTCTGGATTGTGTAAACATCTCTTCACTCAGTCCTGTAGAAAATTGCATCTTTGGACGTTTGACGTCTCGAAATCTCTGATAAGAAAAGGCACATCGCGCAAGAACCATGCCTCCGATCCCGTGTTCGGCATCTCTTTCCGATGCCTGGCAGCCGTCATACGTTCAAAAAAGGGACGACGGAACCTGTTCGGGCTGGGATTGCTACAGCAGTTCCCAAAAGTTTGGCATTGTTTTGATTGCCCTTCTTGTTCCGCCGATCCTAGCACTTACCTACTGGTCTTTGGTGGTCAGGCCGAGGAAGAAAGGGCAACAGCCTGACGCACCACCCGAAGAAGGAACACGGCCGCCAGACGCTCCTGCCGACGCTCCGGACGGGGCCTTGGAGTTGGAAGATGCCCCAGCAGAAGAGGCTCCGAGCCAGCCGCCAGAACAAGGCACACCAAGCAAGGCACCTTTGAAGAGCAGCCAGAAGAGTCCCACCAAGTCGCCTTCCAAGGGAAGTCCCACCAAGTCACCTTCCAAGGGAAGTCCCAGCAAATCGCCTTCAAAAGGAAGCCCTGGAAAGTCACCAGCGAAAGGAAGTCCTGGCAAGTCGCCCCAAAAAGATTCCCCAGCAAACACTCCCAGCAGGCCGCCATCCAAGCGTGACCACTCGACTCCAGTTCCTTCTCCCGCAACATCACAACCAACGCATGCCGCCCGTATGTCCTCTTTCAACCCTGTGCCACTACAGCATACGGAGAATACAGCACCACCCAACCAGCTGGCAGCAACGACTACACAGCGAGCAGCAGTGGCATTGCAAGGGCCACGCACAAATATGGTCCGGTTTCATTTCTGGCCGCTGGGTTTGCAAAAACGTCTACTGCAGCATGCAACTGCCATGAAAGTACAGAATACGGTGTCCATGATACCACCGCCACCTCCTCCGCTCGTGAGGGTCCGATCTTTCAGAACATCAGGCTGTTTTGCTCGGCCCGTATGGACGTCTGGCTGCATTTCTGATCCAGCCCAGCCTATAGTAGGTGGTGTCTATCCCAGAAATTCCGGAAATCCCTTCCTGCAGCCTGGTCAGCACCCATCTGGGCAGTCTCAACAGCCTGTTCTGCAAACTGTCCTGCAGCCAGTTTCGCATCCAGGGTTACAGCCAGTTCTACAGCCAGTTCTGCAGCCGGTTCCGCAGCCAGTTCCGCAGCCAGCTCTGCAGCCAATGAATACAAGAGATATCTCTGATCAAACAGTGGAGACGAAAAGGAGTTCCGGTCAAACATCTTCGCTGCGTATGGCTCCTGGAAAGAAGAGTGGGAACATCTGCCGCCCATACAGTGACAATCATTCAGAGCTGACCATGCCCACCGAAACGTCTGTGGGGCAGTCGACCGATTCTCCTCCTGTCTCTTGTCCTCCCAGAGATCATGTTGGCACAATAAAAGACACGAAAAGCAGGCCTCGTCGGAGCCAACCCGCCAGACGCAGCCGCGAAGACCACTCCAAAGCACCGCCCAGACGCCAAAAATCGTCTCTCCGCCACAGACGCCAAGAGTCAACGATCCGGTTTGTCGAGAAGAGTCCCAACCTCCAAGAGTTTGCTGCCAGGTCCAACGAGCACGAATTGGGTAGAGAATATCCCAAGGCTGGTCGTAAAAGACGGGAAACAAGTCGTAGCATCAGCCCGGATCGAGGCCGGTATGTTTCGTGATGTTTTTACGAGTTTTCAAACTGACCCATCACAGCCGCAGCAAAGTCTCGAAGCTCTCCATTGCTACGTCTCTAGTGCCCCCTCTTCTTAGCGCTATTGGACTCCTCCGGCAAGACTATGGCGAAGCCGACAGGCGCCGCGAAGGATCGGCCGAGAGAGAAAGAGAAACACCGGGCAGACGAGACAGACGAGAGAGACATGACAGAACGGACAGAACTGTACACACAAGAAGCAAAAGGTATGAAGCTACCCACCGCTAAACGACCACGGTCTTGGCAAGCGTGCAATGGCTGACGAGGCACTTGCTACCAGCTGGGTTGATGAGACCCCCGAGAGAGCTACACGACAGCATCGAGGAGGCGGGTCAGGGCCGTCGCCAGACTTGGGGTTTTCTGGCCGCAAAAGGGGACGAAGCGAGTCGCCCTTTTGGCGATTCCGGGATTCAGGGAGCGACTAACGTTGTGGTCTGTCGCATTTGTAGGGCCACGATGCGTGCGTCGATTTGGAAAAATTACATAAGCTCGGCGCCGTTTTGCCGCATAGTGAAGTCAGAAAAGTGGACCTGTGGTCGTCATTGGGGAAGGCGCGACGAGAGGCTGGGAATGCAGGCTCCACTGGCGGGTTGCTGTTGCCTTCACCTCTCCACCACCGCAATATCACACTTTGTCATCTCGGTCTCTGTAACTCCGCTTCTTATCTCACTTTTTTTTCACCGGCAGCTCAGAAAAGACATTGCAGTCATCCCCGAGCCAGCTCGCAGCCCTTCCGGACCCTCTTCTGCCGCGCAAACCCGAGCTTCCGTCGCCGCCCCTCTCTTCCCCCACCACCATCGCTGCGCATCCATAGTTCGATAGGTGCTTGGCACTGTGACTAGGGAAATTGCGCTTCTGTCCACAAGACACCAGCGACGAAGACATCGACAGAGCTGCACCCCGAGACGCCGTGTCTGCCACTTGCGCAGCACATTGCCCAGCATGTGGAACGACGAGGACAACAACCCGTACGGCAGCAGCTACGAGCGGCGGGACTCGTTTGAGTCGTCCATTACGCCATCGTCGCCCGACAGCCGTGAGTCGGAAGTGCCGAGACGAACGGCCCGAGACGGACACTGACCTGGCAGACACCCACTACGACACGACATCGACCGACGAGCCGGAGGCCGTCCCGAGCTATGCACGGTCCGTCAGCGACGACGGCAGCGACGAGGAGGCGGCCTCGGCCGGTAGCGAGCTCCAGCCCAAGCGGAAGCCCGGCGGCTACGACAGCCGCATTGAGCAGATCCTCTACGAGAACCCCGAGACGCCCATCCTGATCGTCGACGCTGGCAAGAGCCCGGACAACAGCGGGCGTTACATTGTGTACACGATCCGCACAGGCGTAAGTGCTGCGTCTGGGGCTAAGGACGGAAAGGAGAGAGAAGACTAAGTGTTGCGGACAGGATCTCGAAGTGCGTCGGCGATACTCTGAGTTTGCGTCGTTGCGCGACGCCCTGACGCGGCTGCACCCGACCCTCATCATCCCCCCAATACCCGAAAAGCACACCATGGCCGACTACGCGGCCAACCCGACAAACGCCAAGCAGGATCAGCAGATTATCGATTTGCGCAAGCGCATGCTCGCCGTCTTTCTCAATCGTTGTCGGCGGATGGAGCTTATCCGCATGGACGGCGTGTGGTGGCGCTTCCTGGATCCGAATGCCAGCTGGGTATGTTGCGCTGAGACCGCTGTGGGAACGTAGTGAACATGAGCGTGGGCTGACGGCACAGAGCGAAGTGCTGCACTCGCATCCGATTACGTCGATCCCCAAGTCGATCCTCCGGGCGCCCCCGTTGGATCCGGCCAACCCGACGCCGGCACACGCGTACCTGCCGGTGCCGGCCAACTCGGCCCGGCTCAAGATCTCGGGAGGGATCAGCACGTCGACCCTGGACAGCACGCTGGCACGGTTTCCACCCGAGGCGGCCCAGCTCAGCGAGCCGGAGCTCGACCCGTACTTTACATCCTATGAGTCGTCAAGCAAGGAGCTGGAGCAGTTGTTGACAGGGCCGATGGAAAAGGTGAACCGGCGAACGCTCAGCCACCTGTCGTCGCTGGCCTTGGACCAGTGCGAGCTCGGCGCGCGGTACAATGCGTTTGCACTGTCGGAGCAAGCGCCGACGCTGGGCGCGGCCATTGAGCGGGTCGGGCAGGCAGTCGACTCGTCGTACATTGCGACCATGGAGCTCTCGAGCTCGCTGGGGGCCAGCTTTGCGGAGCCGATGCGGGAGCACGCGCAGTTTGCGGGCGTGGTGCGGAACGTGCTGCGGTACCGGATTCTGAAGCGGGTGCAGCAGGAGATGACCAACGACGACCTGGCCAAGAAACGGGCATTGTTGGACCAGCTGGAACGGAGCGAGGCCGAAGCGCGGCGCATCGACCAGTATTTGAGCGGCAGCCAGCAGATCCAGCCGCCACGGCGGGCCAACAGCGCGCGGGATGCGTCGGGCGGACAGCACCGGCGGGACGGCAGCCAGGAGGACACGGCATCGATCGACTCGGACTTTCCGCCGACGCACGGCGACTTCTCGTCGGTGCCCTCGGCTAAGAACGGGCCGCCGGAGCGCAGTGTGCCGCCGCAGGGCCACCGCCGGATGACGAGCACCAACTCGATCACCAACAAGATCTTTGGGCCGTTGCGGCACGCGGTGCAGGGCGTGGTAGACGTGGATCCTGAGCGGACGCGGCGCGACACGATTACGAAGACGCGGGAGTCGATTGTACAGCTGGAGCAGGCACAGGTGGCGTCGGCACAGGACGTCAAGGACGCCAGCACGAGCGTACTGCGGGATCTGAAGCGGTTCCAGAACGAGAAGGAGGACGACCTGAAGCGGTACATGGTAAGGGATCGATTTGCTGCTGTCTTTGTTATGTCGATTTACGCCAGATGCTGACCGTCTAGATTGCCTACGCCAAGAGCCAGATGGAGTGGGCCAAGAAGAACAGAGAGACGTGGGAGGAGGCGCGGGCAGAAATCAACAAGATTGACGAGTCGTAGCAGTGTGCTCTGGGTTCTTTGGAAAAGGGGCGGTACTGTAGTGCTACATTTTTACTGCAGTAATTTGATGTCAAAATCGTACATCTTACGCGCTTGCAGCTCACTGGACGCTAAAGAGCTAAAGTGGAGAAGCCGCCGTATCTAGTCTTTGGGAGCTGTCCCACAGCGGGCGAGTTACTGGACAAAGTTGGACCAACCATCACTTCACGTTTCTCGAGACGTTGTTCATTGTGAATACGCCTTGCGCCCGACCGACCATCGATTTTCCGCACATGACACGACCGCCGCCGATCGAAACGGCAGCTTCCTCTTTCTTCACGCCTTGACAGCCCGCAGAACGCATGCCGACCGAGCAGACGGCCGCGACGGACGGACGGGACCGCAGGCTCATGTCGCCCGACACAGACGCCGAGGGTGGCGAGCACGCGCTGCTGCTGTCTGGGGCAGCAGCGGATGCCGTGGATGGGGCGGATAGGGCGGATGGGCAGCCCAAAGCGGCCGCAGAGATTGAAGAGATTGAAGGGACCGCGGCGGGCGAGGCCGCGGTAGACGTCGCCGACGAGGTGGCCGACGAGATGGCTGCCCTCCGGCACCACCACCACTACCGCGACGGCGACGCCGAGGCCGGTGGCGACGAGGACGCCCGCCAGCGGACGCGCTCCGTGTGGTACATGACGCTGCTGACGCTCGGCATCGGCGGCCTGCAGATTGCGTGGTCGGTCGAGCTGTCCAACGGGTCGCCGTACCTGCTGTCGCTGGGCCTGAGCAAGTCGCTGATGGCGCTCGTCTGGATCGCCGGCCCGCTGACCGGTACGCTCGTGCAGCCGTACGTCGGCATGCTGAGCGACAGCTGCCGCGTGCCGTGGGGCAAGCGCAAGCCATTCATGATTGGCGGCGCGGCGGCCACCATGGTCTCGCTCATGGCCCTCGCCTGGACGCGCGAGATTGTCACCGGCATGCTGACTGCGCTGGGCGCGGACCCGGCGTCGAGCGGTGTCCGGACGACGGTCATTGTCGTGGCCGTGTTTTGGGTCTATGTGCTGGACTTTGCGATCAATACGGGTATGTGCTGTCGGCTGCTCTTTCCTTTGGTTGTGCTCAGTCTTTTCGTTTCTTTTCTCTCTTCGCTTCTCTTCTCTCCGCCCACATTCTAACAGCAACAGTCCAGGCAGCCATCAGGGCGTTTATCGTCGACTGTGCTCCGGCACATCAGCAAGGTGTGTGATTTCTTACACTTCCTCTCCCGCCTTGTTATATTTCCTGCCCTCCTCCTATTCCTCGTCTTTTCTCCTCCCCCTCTCACACAACAGAAACGGCCAACTCCATGGCCAGCCGCATGACCGGCATCGGCAACATCGTCGGCTACGTCGCCGGCTACCTCAACCTGCCCACGATCCTCTGGTGGCTCGGCGACACGCAGTTCAAGGACCTCTGTGCCATTGCCAGCATCGCCCTCGGCTCGACCGTCCTCATCAGCTGCCTGGCCGTCCACGAACGGGACCCGCGTCTCGATGGCCCGCCCTCTGCCGCGGCGGAGGGCCGACAGGGGGTCATTGCCTTTTTCGCGCAGATCTTTGTCTCGATCCGCCGCCTGCCGCCCCAGATCAAAAAAGTCTGCACGGTGCAGCTCTGCGCCTGGGTCGGCTTCTTCCCCATGCTCTTCTACACGTCGTCCTACATTGGCGAGATCTACGTGGAGCCGTTTCTGCGCGAGAACCCGCACATGACGCCCGAGCAGCTCGACCGGCTCTACGAGGAGGCCACCCGCGTCGGCACCTTTGCCCTGCTCGTCTACTCCATCACGAGCCTGTGCACAAACATTTTCCTTCCCTTTTTCATTGCCCCGACCTACGACTCGCATCCTGTCGGCGCCGGGGAGCAATCGTCGTCGTCTGACGCGCCCGCCCGCACCTGGCTCGACCGGCTGGTCATCCCCGGCTTCACCCTGCGGCGCGCCTGGATGTTTTCTCTACTGCTCTTTTCCGCCAGCATGTCGTGCACCGTGCTGGTCAACAGCGTGGCCCTGGCCACGACCCTCATTGGCCTCGTCGGAATCACCTGGGCGCTCACGCTGTGGGCGCCGTGGGCCATTATCAGCGCCGAGATCAGCCGGCGCGACGTCCAGATCCGGCTGCAGAAGCAACAGAAGCAGCTGGCCCCGATGAACGGAGACGGCGCCCACGACGACGAGGACGACGAGGAAGAGGTGGACCAGGCCGGTGTGATCCTCGGCATCCACAACATGGCCATTGCGGCGCCGCAGATCATTGCCACGGTGGGCTCGAGCATCGTCTTCCGGTTTCTGCAGAAGCCGCGTGGCACGCCCGGCGACCATAGCATTGCCGTCGTCATGGCCATGGGCGGCGTCACCGTGCTGCTAGCCGCCTACTGTGTGCATCGCATCGAGGACGAGCCAACCGACGCGCTCTCCGGGCCCATTTACTACGAGGGGCTGCCCGGTGCAGACGAGGAGGGCCAGGACGAAGACGTCGAGTCGGTGCCCAGCAGAAGCCTCAGTCGGCGCCAGAGCAGCGAGCAGCTCACACGGGAGAGCATGGACCGAGCCGCGCTGGCTCGCGGCTCAAGCTACGGCGGCGGCCTGGAATACTGACGCGCAAAAGGGAACGTGTGGCGTTTTGGATCAACGATAGCGGGTTGGAAATCTTTTCTTGTTGCGTCTGCTCTTTGTGTTCTATTTCATAGTGTCCCACAGCGGTTTCATATCGCAAACGTTTGCTAGTACCGTATCAGGATGGCCACGGTGTGCTCCGTGCTTTGGTTTCCGGTGACAGCGGCTACTCGCCTCTGTTGAACAAGAGACGGCCAAACTTGTTGAGACGGGCCGACGAGCGGCTTGTGTTGTAGCTTCTGGCAAACCACCGCTGCACCGGTCGGATGTCGGAGGTGGTGTTGATGTCTCTGGCGTCGAGGCTGCTGTCGAGCGTGCTGTTGATATTTCTGCCAGCGACAGTGCCGTTGATGCTCCTAGCAGCAAGAGTGCCGTTGGCGCCTCTGGCCTTGTAGGCGACGTGCGTGTCGTTGTGCAGACGGCGGTCCAGGTGCAGGGACGTGCCTGTCGTGGCCGTAGCCGTGGCCGTGACGTGTGCCGCCGTGCTGGCATTGACCGCCAGCGTGCTGCACAGGGCAAAGGCCGTAAAGGTCTCGCCCGGCACGGGGCGCCGCTGGCTGACGTCAAAGGACGAGTAGCCGCCCCAGTACTGGCAGTACGACGTGCCGTCGGCGCAGTACTCGAGGTCGCAGGACGTGGGCCGAGGGCCAAACGTGGGCGACGGCGTCGCGGTAGTCGTGGCGGCCCCAGTGGTCTGGTGGGGATAGACCGTCGACGTGACCGTGGCCGTCGACGTGGCATCGCGCGGGCGCAGGCGCGGCAGCGGAATGGCTCCGGCCGCGGCGCGGTCGAGGAGCGGCACGGCGGCCAGGACGAGGCAGAGGAGCTGCATGGTGGCCAAGAAAGAGAAGAGATGGAGAGAAGGAGAGACGGAGAAAAGGAGAGAAGAAAAGCAAGGAGGCAAGAGACTAGGAAATCGAGAGGCAGAGGCAACGAAGCAGAAGCAGGTCAGCAAGGAAACGAAGGCAGGCCCAGCGAGTTGCGTGCTCTGCGGCCAGACCAGGAGCGAGGGGAACCGGCAGCTGGCCGGCTCTATATATACACTCCTATCCAGCACAGAGCTCGGCGTACAGACGACCGGCTAGCGGACCTCATGGTACAGGCCCTACCGAGCCATACAGGCCTGCGACGTATTACAAACGCAACGGAAAAAAGGGCGGCCTGTGTGCCCTGACGCTGGCGGGAAGACACGGAGAGCCAAGACGGCCGGCGGGTTTGCGGGCGTCCGTCGGTGACGACGCTGACCGATCGGCGCCTGTTACGCAGATAGCGGGCATGTTGGACGATTCGCCTAGTCGTTGCTGGCCACACAATCACACCCAACGACGCACCACACAATCACAAGCACATGCAGGAACTGCCGGCAGTTGAGCCTACCGACGCCGGACCTGCTGAAGATCGGCACCAGTTACTCAGTCATTCAGCTCGGAAAGCACATGCAACGTCTGATCTGTGCCAGTGCGAAAAGGGCCGAAGCTTGTGTGAGACTCTGCATGCTCTGCGACTCACTATGGCCATTGCACAGTGTGCGTCTTGTGTCCTCTCCCACGCCGCTCTTTCTCTCCAAACAAGTCCTTTTGCGAGAACGCCATCCCTTGGGAAAATCAACCGGAAAAAATTGAAAAAAGATGCTCCAAACGAGTGCTGCCGATGTGGAGAGATCGGAAGAAACCCGAAAAGAAAACGGAATGAAAAACAAGTGAAAAAAAACGTGGAGCGAATGCCGACGCAGAATAGACAACCGGAAAGGCAATTTTCAATCGTTATATGCGTCTCGGGGCATGAGAATAAACACAATGTCTGCCCAATAAAGTACCGATGCAACTGTAACACAGAGGGAAACGACAAGTTGGTAAAGCGAAGAAACAGAATCGAAAAATGAACACCGTAACACCTAAATGGCAAAGACGTAAAACCCCGCAGAAAACAGATAGAACGACAACACATTACCCACTTCCACGGAGCCTCTGCTTCCGGGCGAGCCAGTCGCCGAGCATGTTGTCCAGTTGCTATGCCGTCAGTCGTCATCTATATCCACGGGCTCGGAGGACTTACAGTAGTAATCTCAGCCAGCTTGGCGTTCTGTTCCCTAAACAGCGTGCCGACCACAGGATGATCAGAGCCGACGGGCTCCACATCCGTCTTATCGTAAACCACGGCCAGCAGATCCCGTATATCGCTGCCCGAATCGAAAAAGGCCCGCAGACTGTCGTCATTCCAGGTCGCCGCGGCCGCCGACGTTGACGTTGTGATCGAGTCCTGCGCGCAATGTGTCGTCGACCCATCGTCGGCCTCCATCAGCTCGGGCGATGGTGACGAAAGTGGCGACGAGCGGTCCTCTTGGCTCGATGTGTCCACCATCAGCGGCGGCGGGTTGCTCGAGTGTATCGGCGACACCTGCACCGGCGACTCGGATAGCCGCTCTGGCCGCTCTGGCCGCTCTGACCGCTCTGGCTGCACTGCCGTCGCTGCCGGCAATGCCGACACGTCCTGCTGCGGCTGCTGGCCACTCTCAACAGGCGCAGAAACAGCTTCCTCGTCCGAGTCAAACTCGTCAAGCGCAGTGCGTGTCGCGGCCTTGATCACCATCGGCGGCCGGCTCTCTGTGACTGGCCGAGTGTTTGCGGCGGCACTGCTACTTGCGCTCTCTTCACCGCTCTCCAAATGCTCCGGTTCCGGCTCCGGCTCAATAAGACGCATCGTGGCTGGAGGCACGTTGTCGACGTTGTTAGCCCGCGCTTGTGGCGCCGTCGCCCTGTCAGCCTCCCGTTGCGAGGACTTGCGTGTCGGGGACGTCTCGGCCGACTGTGCTGAGGGGTTTTGCTTCTGCAGCTTGCTCGGCTGCCTCTGTAGACCGGTCGCCGCAGTGGCGGCGGTCGCTTTATCTTGCGCTGCCTGGTCGTGGGCTTCATCCGTGTCCTTGTCATCGATGCCCATGTCCACCGACTGCTTGCTGGAGCCATCATCGTCGTCGTTCTCGCCCCGCTTCTTGTCCTTACGCGAGAACAGGCTGCGGAAAGCACCGGGTTTCTTTTCCTTGTCCTTCTTGTCCTTCTTTTTCTTTTCATCCTTGCTCGGCGTATTGTTCACCTCCCGGTCGATACGGTCGAGGCTTGGCCGCTGCTTGACGTCCTTGGAGTCCGACGACGATCGCGGCGCGCTGTCGTCCCGCAAAAGGTTCGGCGTCAACGTGATCTTCTTCGTTTCTACCGTGTCGTCTTTGAAGAATGAGTCCCGGACGGTGCCATCCTTCGTCTTCGTGGGCCCAGGCGTCTCGGATTTTGAAGCCACAAAAATCTCCTCGCTCGTCCGTTGAAGGCCCTTGACGCTTGAAGCCTCACTAACGTCCTCGCTACTTGAGTCGACCGATCCGCCGTTCTCTTTGGCCGCCCGGGGTTTAAGGGGTTCCACCTTTGCCGTGTCGTCCTCATCCACGTCGTCGTCTTTAGCCTCTGTAAGCGCTGTATCCTGGTCCTCCAGCTTGTCTTGGCTGTCGTCCTGTTGTTGTTGTTGTTGTTGCTGCTGCTGCTGCTGCTGCTGCGAAAAGTACTCAGCCTCCAGATCTTCCTCGTCGCTCGAGTAGTCAATGTCAGAGTAGTCGACGTATGTGGGCGCCGCAAATGACACGTTCTTTGCCTTTCGCCGCCGCATCGCTGACCGTATCGGGTTCTTGGCCTTTTCTGCCTGGTCACCGAGCATCGTTGCCGAAAGCTGCATCCAGTCAGCATCCACACATGGCTCTTATGTTCAGTCCTTTGCTCACACGCACGTCGATGTTTCTATGCTTGTTGAGCCTGGCGAGTCGCTCAGTCGGTGTCTCAATGTGCTCGGCAGGGAGGTAACCTGGGAACGGTAGAACGGTAAGCCAACTGGAAACCACGTCATGCGAAGCGGCAGAGGGACTCACCAATGCTGCTGTCCTTCACTACCCGCACCAACCACCAGTAGCTGTTGCTGTCGTCTAGCAGGACCATTGTGTCGCCCTTGGTAGCATTTGCCTGTCCTTCAACGGTGGCGACAAAGGTGTGCAGTGCGTAAACGAAATCAAAGTCGATATCCTCTGTGTCGTGTAAGCATGTGCTATCCCATCCAGAATCCATAAAGCTAGATTCGTCATGGGGAAATTGGGAATCCGTATCCGCATCATTGCCATCGCTACCGCTGTCGCTGCAGTCATTGACCACTGACAATATTCCACCAAAATCACTAGAGGACTCGCTGGAGGACTCGCAGGATTCGCTGGCATCACTGGCATCACTGGACTCGCCAGCGTCCGTAGCGTCGGTCGTGTCGGCTTCGTCGGCTGCACGGGGTACGGTCAGTCCGCCCACTTGGTCCGTCTTTCCACCGGGAATATCTGCGATCTTAGTTGTCCGAGATAAGGGCCCGCCAGCGCTGGTCTCTAGTGGCATCTTGGTGTTGCTAATCGGCGCAGCGCTGTTGGTGATCCAGGGCCCGGCCAGCTGAAGCTGCCGCGGATGGTGATCAGGCCGAGATGAGGGCGCAGGTGCCTGATAGGTCTGAGAGGCCCGGAACACTTGAGGGGATGGGCCATTCTCGCACGCTGCTGGCACTGCCAGCTCAGCAGGGGAACACGCAACTAGCGGGTTGTTGTCGCCACGGACGAACGACGATGGCGGAGACCTGTCGGCCGACACAATGTCGTGCAAAGTCAGGGGTGGGGTGAGAGGAAAGGAGACGGGAGCCGCAGTGTCCCAGCTGCACCCACCATCTTCTATCGAGGGCGAACTGGAAATCTTGTCCATCATGTCGTCGTCGAGGCCCTCGTCCCCGTCGTCGGTGTCTTCTTCATCAACAGCGTCGGTGGAGAGGCCACCATTCTGGGCGACGGCGAGGTCATCCTGTTGGCGGACGGCGGTGGCGGTCATGTCGATATGCTGGTGATGGTACTGGACTGGGTCTGTGGAGTACAGATGGCTGTCGTTGAAGTCGGCGCTGTTCCACGAGATGCGGCGCTCCTCTGCCGTTTCTGCGGCGACCTTGCGAAGCGTCCCGGCCTGGTGCGGCGAGAGGTGCAGGGAGCTGGCGGGCGTTCGGCTGTCGGACGAGTCGAAGGAATCGGAGGAGACGTGTGTTGCCGTCGGGGCGGTCGAGATTCTCAGGCGCGAATGGTCCTGGGCCGAAGGCGCATCAGGATCTTGGAGATCTATAGAGTCTGTACCGCGTAAAGTGCACGGACAAGGACGAAACAACGAGGTTAGCAAGCTGGCGCCACGAGAAGAAAGAAATGTCGGCGGCCTATTTCTGCCATCCCAGCCACAGGGGGGTGAAAGGTCAAAACATGAGTGGATAAATGACCCGGCCCCAGCGACCCAGCAGACAGGTAGGCAGCGTAGCAGTAGAGGCCCCGTAGATATAGTGCGAATGAGGAACGCGCTCCGTACTTACCGGCGCGAACAATCTTGGGCCTGGTCATGGTTGTGGACCGGACGGAAAGGTCAGAAGGAGGAGACGGAGAGGCTGGTCGGCTGGTTGCAAGTCAAAATTGCTCTGCCCAAAACAACGGGTTGATTGGTATTCCGGCTCTTCTTCCTGGGGGGCAGCTGTGGAACGTGGACCCGAGCAATGCAATTGCCGTCTGGCTGGGATAAAGCGCTTTGCCGCGGTATCGCGCAATAAGCCTGTGCGTCTTTTTCAGGTTTTGTGCTTGACCGCACCGGCTTGTTGTCTGGCGTTTGCCCCGGACAGCAAAAGCCAAAGGATCAAAGACAGCAACGCCAATTACTCGTCGTGACGGCACTGCAGAGATTGCGAGCAAGGGATTAGGAGGTTAGACAAGGGTGAGAGAACGATCGACACGCAGCATCCCAGCCTGCCGCGAAAATTCGAGCACGACACACTACAGCAAGACAAATATTGCTTCATGTGCTGTCGCTGGAATGTCGGACAAGTTGGAGTGTCGTTTTGATAGAAATGTGATTCTGTCGGCAAATGCTGGCGAAATGAGTCAAACTATGTATATCGCGGATTGGAGATGAGGTTTGGGAACGCAGATTGTGGCTTCGTCCGTCTACGGCAAGAGCATTTCCCTTCTCACTTTCCTTTGATCCCCTCTCCTTCCCTCCGACTCCTCCTTTCGCTCAGGGGAGTCGACGCTCGTTGGCTGATGGGGCAGGGTGGGGCTTCTGGTGCGGGATGCACCAGTACGCTTGCGGGTGTGCGGGCTGCGCTATCTTTTGTACCCCCTTTCCTTCCCTGCCATTGCTCCTGCCACGTCTGAAACAAGGAGACCAGGACCCCCTGCGAGGCACCAGACCCGTGCACATTGGAGCCAAGTGTCCAGCGCTGTCCTTTGACATGTCCAACGGGGCTGATGATATGGGAAGGTCGCATGTCTGTCACGCATCGCATATCCTTCTCTTGAGTACATTTGTACGCTTTGCAATCGCACTTCCAAGTGAGCACGATAAAATACGTAGTAAATTCTTGTGGGATATGTATTAGTCACATGACCAGAGTGAATGGTTTGATCATGTGACTATCCACCCTTTGCACAGTCCCCTCCTGGTTCAGTACAGAGACACACGGTGATATTTGCCCTCACAACTACAATTAACTGCCCTTACTCGGGCACTGTTTAGTTGCCCCTGCCATTATTGCTCTGACTTAGGCAGCACCACCGCCTGACGCAGCGACTGCCCCTCATTGCAATGCAGTGATGCCCATTACCCCACCACGCCGTCGCGACTTGCCGCCAGATATGGCTGTGATAGGGTCTATCTCCCACTAAGCTCCAGCAACAACTAGGTCAGCTGCCTCTTATCCCTCCCAACTCGCCGCCGCTCCGTGTCTTCCCACAACTCTTTCTGCCGAAAAACTATCCCGAGTCGGTTGTCCTGGGCCTCTCTGTCCTTTTGTCCTTTCACCTTTCCACTCGCCTTCCCTTTAGTCCCCCTCCTCCTTCCTGTATCTTGACGCTCCACAAGCACCTATCGCTCCTGCCTCGCCTTATCGCTGTGCTGCCCCACCTGCCCGACCATCGCCGAACTGGGCAGGCAGCCACTGACACGAGCAACCTCACCAACCAAGAACCCTCTTCGAGAGCGTTTGTATGTTCGCACCCTCTTCACCCTCTTCTCGCTCTTCACCTTTTTCCCCTTCATCAACCAGCTTTTGTCCGCTGCTTCCTTCCTGCGCCTCCCCCGCACATTCACTGGCCTTTCGCGGACCCCGCTGCTCGCACTGTCCTCAGCTTCCAGTGAATATGACGTGACCCTATTATCAACCGAACTGGCTGGCTGACACGGTGTTTCTCCTTCCTTCTTCCTGCCATCAGCTATGGAAGAGCATAGCCAGAACACTGCTTCCTTCCACCCACCGCCTTTGCAGGCCAAACCGTCTCCTCACCAGCCCCGCGAATCTCATCAATCTCGCCAATCCACCAACCAACATCCACTATCTCCCTCATCTTCCTCTTCTCCGGCCGTCTCCAACACACAGCCGTCACCATCTGCTCCCAGCACACTGCGATTTCCCACACCCGAAGGCAGCCATCTGCTGGCTCACTGGATCACTTCTAGCTCGTCACCTACTATGGACGCTGCTGCCCCCTTTGTCTCCGATGAGACCAGCAGCCTGGCTGACTCGGCCTACGAGCTGATCAGCAGCACCGACGGCGAGAGCCAAGACGGCCGCGGCACCGAGTCCGTTACCGACTCCCTTGATGTCTACCCGCGGGCCGACGATGTGCACAGCCTCAGCGGCAACGATGCTGGCTACGACGACGATGTCGACGAGGAGAGCGTCTCAGACAATGATGGCGACAATGAGCAGATTACCACGCCCAGTCACAGCTATGTCTACGACCAGGACGCCACCAACCGCCGGCTCTCGCAGACCGACTCGATCCAGTACGCCGAAAACGTCCTCGGCAGCCCCTCGACACAGTCTATCTCCAACCTCGACTATGACTCGTCATCGGGTGACGGCAGCACTCTGCCCTTTGTCGTGCCATCGATCGAGTTCAGCGAGGCTGATATCTGCCTCGACAAAGTGGCCGTCAAGCACACAATCCGCGACTTTGGCGAGGCCGAGTCGGCCGCCATTGCCGCCGCCATGCACATGGCAGAGTCGCCACGACGCCTGGCCGCTACCATCCGCCAGACTATGTCGCACCACTGCCTGGCCACGCACGAACCACTCAAGATCCTATACGTTGGCAGTGACGCCGCTTATAGCGACATTATGTACAAAATCTCGTCGGCCTTGCTGGCGTCGGCCACGCACACGCGTGCTGGGTCCGAGTCGGAGCACCACAGCTCAACGCCAAGCATCTACAACATTATGCCCATTTCGTCTTTTGGCACATCCAAGGTGCCTGAAATTGACGAGATCCAGCTCATGGGAGTGTCAGACTACTATATCAATGTCGAGCGCTGTGTCGAGGCGCACGAGACTGTTGTCGACGGCAGCACCGACGCCGTGTATTCGATCAAACTAGAAAATGACAAGACCTACGCGTCCGTGTTCGCCCCCAACGGCTCCATGGTCCACCCGCCCTGGTCGCTACCGCATGTTGCCGTGTTCTACGTGTCGGGCAACGACGACGAGCGTACCGAGCGGACGAGAAATGCCACCTGGGAGTTTATGACGCGCCATGGCGTGCCCTCCATCTTCATCTCGCACGCCCAGTCCCTGTCACGGCCATCGGGGCCCGGCCGTTGGCGTGACTTTGTCGACCAGGCAGCCGTGCATCTATGTCTGGAGTCCCGCGATCCCGAGTGCCCCATTGTCCCGGAGCGGCTTCCCATTGACCTAGCCTCGTTCCTCAACATTGACGCACGCCAAATGAACAGAAACCTGGCCTACCTCACTGGCCTACATGAGCCATCAGACGACAAGACCGAGGACGTGGCAACAGCAGCGGCAGCTCGATCCGCGCGGGGTTACCTGGCAGGCGTGGCTACGGCCGCGCGCTTCATACTCGAGGGTAACTATTCATGCACAAAGGCAACGCACACGATGAAGAAAATCCGACAGCAGCTGGGCGCCGCTCGCTTGTTTACGCTGGCGCTTGCGGGTGTCAGTACATTGCTATGGGCGTACTTTTTCCTGCTTGTTCCGTCCATGATGCCGACAAGGTCGGGCTATCAGATCATCTTACCCGTAATGCCGTCGTCTTCGGCCGCTGGGACGGGCGTTCATTCAGCCTCCACAGCCTCTTCGGCCGTGATGACGACTACATCGGCATGCTCCATCCCGTCTCTTACACCAACAATCACAATCAGCCTGACATCGACCACGACGGTGCAAATGCCTGTCTCCTCGCCAAGCAGCTCGACGGTCCAATTTGGTGGTTTCTTGACAGACAGGGCCAACCAGCAGAGCGCTGCGTCGGTGTCTAACACACAGATCAAACGGACCGGCTGTTCGATCCAGGTGTACAGCGGCCATGAGATTCTAGTCAAGGTGCCGTCTGCAACAAAGACGATGTGGCTGGCCAAGGGCGCAATTGATATCGACGTGTGGCGCGGGCAGGAGCTGCTCAAGTCCCGACTGTCGACGACGGACGAGGGCATCATTATTGAGATTGGCAAGAAGGACGCATACGGCGTTATGAACGTTGCGATCGTCACCACGCGGAGACCAAAGATCAACGAGACGTTTGCCGTGGACTTTGGCAAGCCGACCATGTTGCGGCAACTCAGCATCGGTATGGAGACATGGCTAAGCTCGGTGCAGACGGCCGTCGACAGCGGGCTGGCCCACCCGTACGTGGGCCGCATGGCCGGCTATGTGCCTGAAGCACGGAAGGCGGTTTCTTCGCTGTTCTGTGGGATGAAGCAGGTGAGCCGGGATGCGGTAGACCTCGGTGGCCAGCTCGGTAGCCGGCTCAGTGCCCGGCTTGGTGATCGACTTGCAAACTCGGTGGAGTGCGTTGTCAGCAATGCCATAGAGGACGCGCGGGCTGTAGTCGACGCGGGATTGCAGCCCCTGAGCCGTGCCCAGGGCAACGCGCAGCTCACCGTGCTCCGGGCGCAGATTGCGTCAAAGCTGTGGTGGATGCGCGTGAATGGCAAAATGGCCGAGTATGCAGACTACGAAGCCAAGGCGGCGCAGTTCCTCTGCGAGGCAGAGAAGGCGGTCAAGGCGGCCATCAAGGCGGCCGGCAAGATGGCCGACAAGACGACCAAACAGCACGGCGTCCCAGGGACGAACAACGACCGGTACGCATGGATCCGGTCATTTGGTAAGAAGGTCGAGACACAAGCGGTGCAAGAGCAGGAAGGCCGGTGGAGGCTCGGAGGATGTGGCGGGGAGGCACGGGGGTAGATAGCACAGGCCGCATTCCGCATGCTGTATGCATGGATTTGTCTGTTTTTGCAGTGTTTTGGGTCTACAAGACTTGTATGTGCCGTTTCTATTTTCGCTTCCCCTTCCAGTCTTGTTTTGCGCTTCTATTTTTGGGGTTTCCCTGGACGGCAAGGGCGAATTATTGGACGGCCAGGATCGGAGTTGGGCTATGGTGGCTGTTTCGTTCCCATTACCCCTTTGCGTTTTTTTGTTTGCTTTTTTGTTTGATCCCTTCCCTTGAGACCACGCTGCTCACTCCCAGGACTGGCCAATTGAACGTCTCTCACTGTTTTGCGTTTCGGTGTTTCGTGCATATATCCCAGCAGCACCGTAAAGAGTGTCTTGGAGTTTGTGGTTGGCCGGAGCAGACAGGTGTCGTGCCGTTTATTTGCTAGACTGCAGGATGATGTTCCACAGGCGACCACGGGCGAGGGCCGTCTCAGTCTGGTCGTGGCGTCATGATGTAGCCCATGCGACCTATAGAAGCCTCAATATAATACGGAGTGTTGCTAGTACATATTACGTGTCCGTAGGGCGGGACGAGCATACGACGTGGGATGCGTGCCGGCTGGGGAAGGGAAGGGCGCCACTGCCGGCTTCTCGAGGCGGTGGACACGCGTCGATCCTTGGCGTCGGCTTGGAGAGATGTGTCCTTGCGTCTGGTAGGACCGGCGCCAGCGGACGACTGTCTGGGGCTGCCGCCTGATTTATGCTCTGGCTGCAGGGCGCAAGCTGTGCGCACAGCTGGCAGGTAAAAGCAAAAGGGGCAAGGGCATGCATGGGGCGCCCCTTCTCCTGGGCTCGTTTCGGATCTTCTAGCAGACGGTGCCTGATTGGCGAAGGGCGCAGGACAAGGAGAAAAGCTGCCGAACAAGAGGAAGAAAATGCCGAGAAAAGGAAGGAACCAAGACAAGGAAGGGCCCAAGGACATGCAAGGAAATACACGGCAGGAAAAGAGACTAGAAGAGGCAGAGGCGGCGTCTCGGAAACCACACGATTCGGACCCGAGAGCGGAGAACACTGTAAACGATGTGTCTCTGCTCGTGTCGTTTTGGGCATGAAGTTGGGATGAGTCGAGAGCTGAGAATGCTGGCAAGACAGGGAACACAAAGATGGTTGTTCGTCCAGGCCTCGTCGCTCCTGCCCTGTTCACGGCCTTTAGCGCCCTGATACCCCACCGGCCGGGTGCCCCTTTTTTTCCCCCACCAGGCGGCCTAGCGCCCTCGCGCCAGCGAGGGGTTTGGCGTGTTTGGACGCTCTGCCAGTTGATCTCTCAGGGATGAAACCCGCAGCCAGTTGACCAGTAACTCCGTACAGCCAGCATCTCGTGCTTCTACGTTTGCCTGTAAACCGCTCCAAAGCGTCGCTGCCGTTTTTTTCTTTCCACGCTGTTTTCGCTTCGCACACTTCTCCTTTCTCATCCTCTCCAGCACCGAAACCGTGCCGTTTTCCTTCCTTCGCTTCCCGGGCAAAGCCTGTCTATTTTCCCATCTACAGTACTTCTTCCCTTTGCGCGATCCATCTCTCAATTTCCTGCCAGGTCCTCGTCTTGTTCGATCTTCTTGGGGCAGAAGCTTCCCAAAACCAGGCTAAAGCGCGCCGTTTTTTTCTCCTTCGAAAAACCTAATCCGCCGACCCACGTCATTCTGTCCTTTACTCTCACATTCTTCTTTCACGGCATCGCACGGCTCTACGGCTCTACGGCTCTCGCGGTCCATTCTATTTCCTTCTTGTTCAACGAATCGCCGGTGCTATTTCGCCTGTCCTCCCCTGTCCAACGATTGAGTCGGAAACGTCCATCACGACAAGCAGCAGAACAGCAAAAGAGGCACAAGAAGGCACGACGGACACAAAGGACACGCAGGCACAAGCACAAGACATACGGCACAGGCACAACAGACCGATACCGAATTGGCCGGCAAGCGCGCTCCTGCCTATGGTCCATCACCGCCCGGCCGGCCCTTGTCCACCGACGACAGCATTCCGATCGCCTCGCCAGGGCACGATCTGTCGCCCCTTTCCGCTCCTGGTCTCGGCCGTTGATCGCCGTGACAGCCTCTAGCTTCTGACCGAGCTTGCATATACTACACCGTCCTAATCCATAATGTCGATGCCAGGGTCTCGAACAGACCCTCTGGCCCTCAATTTCCAGCAGCTCAACGGCCAGCAGCGCTCCACCTCGCCCGCCACCTCCAACCCGCCACCTATTGACGCCGTTGCCTCCGCCTCTGCCCGGCCTCCCTTTGGCCTGCCGCCGCCCGGTCTCGGTGGTCCGGGCAAGATGGGAACTTCGCGCACAGGCTCCGTCTCGCCCTCACACGAGCTCGGAGCGTCCGGTCGGCTGTTTCCCAAAAGGTGGGCTTCATTTTGTGCTTTCCTTTGCGTTTTTTTTTGTTTACACCCTGACAAACCAGAACACGGGAAATCCAGGCCCAGGAGGGTGTCCCCGGCCTGCCCGTCAACCTCTGGGCCGGCCCTCCCACCAGCGGCAACTCGACGCCGCTGCGCGAGAACATTCCCGAGTCACCCACCGATGGCTTTCCCGACTTCACACAGCTCCCGTCCGTTGAAGGCCTGCCGCTGCCGGTCGGTCGTCGTGCCCGTGCCGGCACTGTGCCCTCGAGGTTCTCGCCCGGTGGTGTCGGCAACAGCCTCCTCAACATCCACGCCATGAGCGCCTCCAAGACGTCGCGCCCGACCCCCTCGCAGACACCATTCAAGTCTCCATCGCCCGCCCTGGATGGGGCCGATGCCGCGGCGGCTGGCCTGCCGACGTCCTCGACGCTGCTGTCGCGATTGCGTGCCGGCTCGATGCCGCAGCGTATTCCTTACGGCCAGCTGCCCTCCACCGTCTCACCCTTTGGACCCTCTATCTTCAGCAGCTGGAACCCGACGACCCGCGAACGCGGATCTACGCTGGCCAGCATCGCGAGCCTCGGCTCCAACGGCCCCAGCTCGCCCGCTCAGTCTGCCTTCTCCCGCGAGGGCCAGGGCGACAGTGACGTGCACATGCGCACACTCGACTATCTCGGCCTGGCCGAGACGCCCCAGCCGCCCCGGGCCACACTGGCCACGCCCTACATCCCTAACCTGGCTGACTTTGCCCGCTCGGCCAGCCGCTTCCGCTCCTACTCGGTCAACAACAAGGACAAGTACGCCGACGAGGACGACGAGTATGACACCGACTATGCCGCCTACGAGAGCCAGTACGCCGCCGCTCTGCAGGACCAGATTGCCGCGACCAACGCCGCGATCCACAACCACAACCTTGCCGTGCAGGCCTTTGCCACGCACGCCGCCAGCCGTCCGCGTGCCCGCACTGCTGGTGTGCTGGACGCCCCTGGCTCCCGCTTGCTGCGTGGCTACTTCCCTGGCCCGTCGCGTCTCGACAGCGGCCTGACCGTGGCTGATATTCAGGTGTCCGAGGACAAGAACTTTGATGATCTACCCCAGGCGGTGGCCAGCTTGTCGCTGGGCTGCTCCAACTCAAACAATGCCAGCAACGCCAACAATGTCAATATGAACAGCGCCGGAACCGCCAGCTCCAACGGCCTCTTGTCTGCCGACGAGCCCGGCATCGAGGGCCCGACGAGTGCGCTCTGGCTCGGCAGCATTCCCACCTCCACAACCACATCTACCCTAACGGAAATGTTCAAGTCCTATGGCCCCATCCTGTCCGCCCGCGTGCTCACGCTCAAGAACTGCGGCTTTGTCAACTTTGAACGCGTCGACAGCGCCATCAACGCCAAGGCCAGCCTCAACGGCAAGGAGATCTTCCCCGGCGCCGGCCCCGTGCGCATCAACTTTGCCAAACCGCCATCGTCGTCCAACACGCCTGGCCACGATGGTGCCTTCCCGTCGCCCAGTCCCGACCCTTTTGCCGACGGGAAAATGTCCTCGACACTCGGCGCAGCACCGGCCGGTGGTGCCGCCGGCTCTGCCGTTTCCGGCACATCCGGTTCTACCAGCGAAGGCGGCGATGCAGCCGCAGCCGGCCCTTCTCCGGCTGCGACACTGCCCAAGCTTACGAGCCCTCCGCCGCTAAGCGAGATTACGAGCGACATTCTTCGGATCGTGACTCAGTTTGGTGCCTCGGAGGAGGACGCCTACCGCATGTCGGGCAACCTGCGGGAGGCGGTGCAGTATGCGGATTTTGTCGACGAGATCCTGCCCATCCCGGAGCCGTCCAGCACGCGCGTGTACGACGCGCCGAAGCTGCGGGATATCCGCAAGCGCATCGACAACCAGAGCCTGTCGACGGCGGAGATTGAGCAGATTGCGGTTGAGATGCTACCCGAGGTTGCCGAGCTGTCGTCAGACTACCTGGGGAACACGGTGGTGCAGAAGCTGTTTGAGCACTGCTCGGACGACCTGCGCGACGCGATGCTGACCGAGATTGCGCCTCATCTGGCCGAGATTGGCGTGCACAAGAACGGCACGTGGGCAGCGCAGAAGATTATCGATGTCTGCAAGAGCCCGCAGCAGCTAGCCGTCATTGTCGAGAACATCCACCCGTACACGGTGCCGCTGTTCCTCGACCAGTATGGCAACTACGTGCTGCAGGGCTGCCTCAAGTTTGGCGCACCCTACAACGACTACATTTTCGAGACCATGCTCAGTCGTCTATGGGAGATTGCCCAGGGCCGCTTCGGCGCGCGAGCCATGCGTGCGTGCCTCGAGAGCCATCACTCGACCAAGGACCAGCAGCGCATGCTGGCCGCTGCCATTGCGCTCAACAGCGTGCAGCTGGCCACCAATGCCAACGGCGCCCTGCTGCTGACTTGGTTCCTGGACACCTGCACCTTTCCCCAGCGCCGCACCGTGCTGGCGCCACAGCTGGTGCCGTTCCTAGTGCACCTGTGCACGCACAAGGTCGCCTACCTGACCGTGCTCAAGGTTGTCAACCAAAAGGCCGAGCCTGAGGCACGTGACACGATTCTCCAGGCGCTCTTTGCCTCGCCCAACGACCAGGTGCTCGAGCAGATTCTTAGCGACAACGCCTGTGGCGCGACACTGATCTACAAAGTCATCACAACGCCCTTTTTCGAAGAGAATGTACGCAGCCAGATCATTGAAAGCGTCAAGGCGGTGCTTGTGCGCATCAAGGCGCAGCCGGCGCAGGGCTACAAGCGCCTGATGGACGAGGTCGGCCTGTCGACGCGCAGCAGTGGCAGCGGGAATGGTAGCGCGTCACGTGACCACAGCACCAGCAACGAGAAGCGCCCGTCGTCGCGACAGGCCAGCCACCACCATGGCCACCACAACGGGGGTCATGCACACCATGCGCCGCAGCAACAGCCGCAAGCACAGGCGCAGCCGCAGCAGGTCACGCCACCCCATGGTAACCAGGCCACGTTCAGCGGCAACGGCGGTCCCTACTACAACGCCTCATCCATCCTGCCGGGCTATGAGTCCGGACCTGGGTTTGCGCGCGGAGACAACGGTGCCGGCGTGGAGGCAGGCCTGCCACCGGCATCGGCCTTTGGGCCATACAACGGCCAGGGTCCTGTCTACGGACAACCCAACCAGCCAATAGCGGTCCAGCAGATGCCGTACCAGCAGGGCATGCTGGGCCGCGGTGCGCCTCCCATGGCCGGCTACTACCCTCCGATGCCGCCCATGCAGTCGGGATACGGCGCGTTTAACGCAGCGGGTGGTCCACCGCCGCCAATCGATGCCTACCGCAATGCCAACATGCCCAACGGTGCCGGTGGACCAATGCCGCCCAGCACAATGGGCGGCCAGCAGCCGCCCTATATGCCCGCGGGCTACGGCATGGGCCCGGCTTACGGCTACAACGGCGGCATGGCTGTCCCGCCCTACATGCCCGAGCAGATGGGCACTGGTGGTGGCAATGGTGGTCGGCGCGGCCGGACCGGGCGGAATCAGCACCGGGACGCCAGTCCGCGGCAGTACTAAAGTTCTGGATCGCTCATAGATCTGATATTTCTGGAATACTTTCTTTTGGGCATCGCGACTGCAAGGACAATCGGCGGGAAGCGAAAATATGTGGAATGTGTGTCGTCTGATTTTTCCCCTCTTATTTTTGTTATCTGCGCTTTTTTTGCAAAAAGGGATCTCTCCCAGTTCGATTCTCTTCTATCCTACAGAGCCAGCAAGTGCTCTCTATAGCCTTGATTCTATCTTTTTTTCTTCTTTTTCCTTTTCACCTTTATTTTCCTACTTTTCTTCTCCAGTGTTCTTTGTGCTATATACTCGACCACTTTTTCTCTTTATCCCTTGTCGCCGTCTTCTTTCTATCTTGGACTGCTGGCCGGGGCTAAGGCTTGTCATTCCTTTTTCTGTGCTGGGGGACAGGATGTGTTCTATAACGGGGTTCGGGGACGGAAGGAAAGTCTACGGAAGAGAAAAAAACGATTAGTGAAAAGTGAAAACCTGCACAGCCAATCAGAAACATGTACGACTGTGCGACGCCGCTCTGAAAAAAATGGAATATTAATCTGACATATACGTCGTAGAATGAGAAAGTGCGGCTTGGCAGCGATGCAAAGCGACAGACAGAATCGCGGCCAAGGCGCAAATCCGACAAGACCCGCCGCGGGACGACTAACAAAACCGGTCCAACTGTTCCTCGCCCCTCCGTCGTCCAAAATCAAAAAGTAGTTGAAAAGCTGACATTCGCCCAGAGCTCCGTAATCGCCGATGTTGGTCCTTCCGTTTCCGTATCCACCCGTGTCTCAAGCAGTCTCGTTCCCATTGGTCCCGATGGCTCCATTCGCTCCATGGGTTAGTCTCCCGTCCTGCAGCACGGCTGCGGCGGCGTGCATCGGGCTCGTGCCGTCCTGTGGCTGCGCCTCCTTGGGGGCCTTGGGAGCCTCGGGGCTGCATAGAAAGCCGTCCTTGCCGTCGGAAAGGCCACCCGACGACGGGCCGCGAACCGAATCGCTGCTGTGGTGCTCGGCCGGCCACACGGCTGCAGCGGCGGATTCCTCGTGTGTGGCCGTCAGCGGCGTGGCAATGGGCAGTGGGTCCTCGCCAAGCTCGCTGTCCCCATTGTCAGACACCAGGCTCATCACTTCCTGGGTCTGGTCGGGGCTGCTCTTGGACCCCGTCTCCTCGCTGTCGCGCTGCCGCTCCTCGTCGTCAACGACAGGCGCATCCGACATTGTGACGTCCTGCCGGGCCATAGCAGTCGCACGACTGAGAAGCTTGTCGATGCGGGCACGCATGGCCGCCAGCGCCGTGCAGTCGTCCTGGGTCAGTGCCGCGCCAGCCTCAATGTTGAGGGCGCTGCCCTGCGCCATAATGGCCACGGCAGTCGGGTCTGCCTGGGACTGTGGGACGTTAGTGTGCAGAAATAGAAAGACGGAACACAAAGAAGGGACATACCAAGAGCGCCTTGATTAATTCGCCGGTGTGATCGACGCTGAGAACATTCAGCGCCGACAGGTTCTGCGTAGCCTGGGCCTCGTCCAGGATACGTCGATCGGTGAGGAAGACCGGCGGAGGCGACGCAGCCGGGGGGGTGCACGAGGCTGCCTTGGGGGCCAGGTACTGCAGACGGCGGTTGATGCGCTCTCGCCGAAGTCGTCCCTTGTGCGCCTTGCGGATTCTACACGGTTAGTCGACACGAGTCAAGACAAGGAGAGGTCGCGGAAAAACGCACTGTTCCAAAAAGTCGAGCTGGACGCCCCGGGCACTGATGCGCTGGATGCGGCCAAAGGCGCAGTCATCGGACTCGTCGGACTCGTCGTCCGAGGTGATCTCGATGAAGCCGTTGTTCGCCAGGCCCCGCGCAAAGGCCGGCTGGATGACCAGGGCGTCCTTGATCTTGCGGAAGCGGTGGGCCGGGCCGAGCATGCCCGGCAGCTTGTCGAGCAGGTCGTCGACGTGGGCCGGACAGCGCCAGTTGCGCAGCACGGGCGGGTTGGCCATGGGCGGGTCGAGACAGTCAATGTGCCACCACAGGCCGCAAAAGGCACAGGGGATGATGGGCCGGTCGTCCTGGGCAAAGCCGCTGCAGTTGTGGCACAGGACGGCGCGGCCCTCGGTGTCGCGGTAGCGGAAGAAGTCAGGGGCCTCTTCGTAGCCACGCTTTTTCACCCGGTTGGTGACGGGCGGCACAATGTCCTCGTACTCGCCATCCGGGCCGGTTGTGACACCCTCGAAGCGCTCGCGGATGTCGCTGGGCAGGCGGAAGGCGCTCGAGTTCTTCTTGTCAATCTGGACGAGCAGCGCCCCCAAGACGCTGCGGTGGTGGACGAGGGCCGCCGGCTTGCGCTTGCCGGCACACACGTTGCAGAACCACTCGTCCGGCAGGTTACTGCCCTCCTGCAGCGGCGGGTCCACGCAGTTAAAATGGAACGAGCGCGTGCAGCCATCGCAACAGACGAGCTCGCCACTACCACCGCAGGATGCACAGTAGTCGTCGTTTTCGTCCTGGCTTAGTCAGCGCGGAGCCGGACAGGAGATAACGAGAAACGAGGACACGAGGGAGCGAGGGAGCGAGAAAGCGAGGGAAAAGGACATGGGCAAAGAGGGACCACTGCTGTCGCAGTCCACAACAGCCAGCCACAAACAGCTCGGACGCTGCCAGCCAACCAAGAGAATGGCTGTCGGAGCAGGCCAAGCGAGCCAAAGAGTGGGTCTAGGGCTCCAATCAGGGGCCAGGTAAAACAGACGCGTTGGCCGGTATGGAGGCAAGCCAGGAAAACAAGGCACGGCAAAAACGGAAAGCGGGAAAATCGAAGACAGCGCAGAGTACGTACCATATTGATGGTGAGGCCATTTGCGGCCGGGCTGCCACGCTCGCCGCTCGGTCGAGGCACGCCGGCCGAGGTGGCGGCTTTGCGCTTCATAGGCCTACCGTCCAGGGTCAGCAGGGCATCGTAGCGCGACATTGTGACGGGCAGAGTCGGTCAGAGGAGGAGGAAGGAGGGGCGAGGAGCAGCAAGACGCGAGAGCAAAAATATGAGGTGGCAGGTGGCGAGGCTGCTCGGTCTCATTCACTGTGCTTTGCCTTGCATTCATTTCGCTTCGCGCGTCTTTCTCCACGGCGTAGATGGACAGGGACAGAACAGAAAGAACTCACGATGTCTTGACCCGCGGGCCAACGCGCGGCCTCTTGGCCCGTGGTCCGGGTGTGCCGGGACGCGAGTTGAGGGCCGACGAGTCGGGCAGCGCAGGCGTCAGGCGTGCGTCCGAGGACAGCTCCGACGAGAAGGAGATGCCGATGGGCGAGAAGTCGTCGTCCACCTCGTCAAAGGGCCGCTTGCGCGCTTTGGTCGTGGTCATGGGCGCGACTGCCAGGCTGTCGACCGACGGCTCGCGGCTGTCGGCCGACTCGGTCTCGTCGCTGTCCGCGTGCGGCGGGCTGCCACGCGCAAAGCTGAAGACGGCGTGCGCGCCGTTGGTCACGTTGCGCGACTCGCGGCGCAGACTGGCGCGGCGCTCCTGCAGCTCGCGCTGCTCCTCGGCGCTGACGGTCCGGCTAGCCACGCCCGAGGCGGCCTTGAGGCTGCTGCTCGGCGCCAGTGACAGCACATCGCTGCCGTTGCGCTGCAGGGCCAGGCGCTTGGCCACGGACACGGTGCGCACCGTCACGGCTGGTGTGCCATGGACGGCCGAGGGCATTGCAGACGTCGACGCGGAAGACTTGGGGGCTGGCGCTGGCGCTGGCTGCGCGGACGAGGCAGACCGCGTGGACTGGGCGTGGGCTGGGGTCGTGTCTGGGGTTGCGTCCGAGGTTGCGTTCGAGGGCGAAATTAAAGCGGATGCCATCGACACGCCAGCGGCCTTTCTGCTCGACCTGCTGCTGCGCGTCGCCGAGCGCTGTAGTGGCGTGGCAGGCGCTGTTGATTTAGCGGCTTTGGCTGGTTTCGGCGTAGACCCGCTGTCGCCTAGCGCTGCCGCCGCTGCCGTGCCCTTTGCTGCAGCGCTCTTGGCTGCTGCCGCCGCCACGGCTGCTGGATCGCGCTTTATTTTCGGAGGCCGTCCAGCACCGGCACGACGACCTCCTCGTCCCGAGCCCGGGCCCGTTGCTGGCTGGCCGGGCTTTCCCTTGGCCTTTTTGGCTGCGGCCGCCTTGGCCTTACTCGCCTTGGCCACCTTGCCCTTGGCTTTTCCGGGCGTTTTGTCAGCAGGTGGTGCACTGCTCGCCACTTTGCTGGCCGCATCTTTGCTGACAGACACCTTGCCGTCGTCCTTGCCGTCTGTCGCCGGCGCTGGCGCTGGCGCTGGCGTTGGCGCTGTTGCTGTTTCAGCTGCGACTGTGACTGCAGCTGCAACAGCGGTCACGGCTGCGTCTGCGGCTCCAACTGCTGGCGTGACTGGCGCAGCGCCTCCCATGCTCCGACGGTGGTCACCCGGTGCATCCATGTCCACGTCGACGTTCTGCTCGTCATGCAATGGCTTTTCCCCGCGGCCCTTTGCCTCTAGCAGCGTCTCGTCGCCGCCCAGCATCGACACGTCAGCCGTGCGATCGGGCGTCGCCAGCGACGCGGGCGGCGACAGCGACGACGCAGAGCTCGCCGTCGCGTCGGCAGCTGCAGCACCGGCGTTGGCCACGGCACTCGCCATGCGGCCACGCACACTGCTGCCGAGCGTCCGCCGCGGCGTCCTGGCGATGTGGATGTTTTCCCGGATGGCCTCCTGGGAAGCCGCCGCTCTGGCGGTGCGCGGCGCTTTGAGTCTGGATATTTGGGGTGAGTGCAAGGCGTTGGGCGAGTTGGGCGTGTCTTGCGTGTTTTGCGTGAAATGAGTTTGGGATGTACTTGGCCTGGGAGTTCGGGGAGGTTTGAAAGTTTGTGGCAATTTGGCTTTGGGGCCTGGGGGGCTTATGGGCCTGTTTTTCTCGCTAGCGCCAACGGCAGCTGGACCTGCGGCAGGAGCAGCCGGTGTTGATAAGCCCGCGTCGCTGGGGGAAGGATCGCCCCCAGTGGTCAGCAGCGTGTCAGCGCCAATGTCGGGCAGCCGCATTGTGACCAGGCGGCGGTGCAGGGCATCTTTGGACGGCGACGAGCCGTGGCTGGCCGTCTGGCCGTGGCCGCGCGGGCGTCGGGGGGGTCGTGGCCCCTGCCCACCCCCCTCGCGCACCCCCTTTCGCTCCTCGGCCTCGCCCGGTGGCACAAAGTAGTAGTAGCCCTTGTCGTCTTTGCGGCCGTCCTTTTTGCGGTCGTAGATCAGCCGGGCAAACGTGCGCAGCGTCTCGCTGTCAGCCGTCTGCTGGAACACGTCCTCTAGCATGGTCAGGAAGCCCTGGTCCGACGACTGCTCGTCATACAGCGTGCGCAGCGCAAAGGCCGTCGGGTAGCGACAGTGACTCAGGGCCTCATCCACCGCCATCTCCACCACCTTGTCCGTGACCTCCTTGTTCACCTCCGTGGCCTCGCTGTCCGATCGCTTGCGTGTCAGATTGAAGCGCGGCAGCCCGCGGATCCGCCCAAACAGGATCCCGTCGTCCGACTCCGCGTCGGTCGAATAGTCCGAGTCCGTCGCTGTAGCCTGGTGGTCATCTCGTTCGGCCAGCTCGTCCATGTCCGTTTTGACCGTCTTTTCGTCGTCCTCGCGGGTGGGGTCTGCCGCCTGGGGCGTCTGGTCGGCCTGGGCACGGTCTGCCGCCACGGCCTTGCGTGGTCGTCCCACCGGCCGCTTCACTGGTGGCGTACGCGGCGTGTCTGGCTTGTACTCGTCGTCATCCCCCTCCGTCTCGCCGTCCAGCGCCTGGTCTGCTTCGGCTGTCTGTGGCGCCACAGCTGCCGACGATCGCCGCGGGCGGCCACGGCCACGCGTGGCCGTGCTCTCTTTCTTGTCTTTTGTCGCGTCGTCTGCCGACAGTCGTCCCGCAGCCGACGGTCGCTTCAAAATTATCTTGCGCGAACGCGTCGCCTTGTCCTCTTCGGCCTCCTCTGCTGTCCCCGCCGTCTCCACCGCCTCCACTGCCTCCTTCTTCTTCAGCTTGTCATTTTGCCGGTAGCTCTTCTCCTCGGGCAAATTGTTTAGCCGCCGTGTCACCACCGACAGCTTGGGCAGCACGCCCAGCGGCGCCATTCCCTCAAACACGCCGTGCCGCTGGAAGCCCGCCTCTTCAAAGCTCGGCCTGTTCTGCACCGGCGGCTCCAGCCAGCGCGTCATCATCTCCCGCTGGGCATTCGTCCCGTTCACCTGGTTCTTGCCGTTGCTGCCGCTGCCGCTGCCGCTGCTGCCATGGCCGCTGCCATCGGTGCCGTTCTGCTGGGGGCTCGAGTACCGCGAGCGCGTCGCTCTCGAGTTGGCCGACATGGCCGCTAGGACAGGTGCGCTGCGAGATGCCTCTGCTGACCGAATCTCTCTCCAGATGCTCCGTCTTCTGCCGTCTTTCTCTGCCCTTGCCACACGTCCCGTCTTCCTTGTCCTAGGTGCTCGTGTTTTTTTTTGCTTGTTGCTGTTCGCAGCTCGTTTGAAAATAGAGGCCTGCGCGTGTCCCAATTCCGCGCCGACAGAATGGGTGCACGCTGCGGGGCACGCAGAGAGACAATGGCCGCGGCGGTCGCGGTCGCTCTCGACCAGTGGCAGACGCGCGGGATGCAGCCAGGAGCAGTCTGCCGTCTCGCGGTTCAGGTCGGGCACTCGTGTTTTGCCCAGCGTCTGGTCTGGCCAGCAGCGATTAGCACGTGCACGGCGCATCAAAGGCACAAAAAACAAACACGCACCCAGACTCGCGTGTGCAGTCGGCTCGGGTGCTGTGGGCGTCTGCTCGATCGGTCGTGTCGTGGTGGTGTCGTGTCAAAGGAGCAAAAATGGGAAACGGGAAATGTAATTGTCTGCGAGAAAGAGTGATTTACGAGACAAAATAAGGAGACGGCCTGCTAGCCCGCCGGCGGTGTTACAGCGGTCTTTAGCGGCCGATCAACTAGCCTGGACCCCTGCACCACAGACCTGCAAGAAGGAGCAATGAGCCCTTGGGCCCGACCTGTCTGTCCGATTTGATTTTCACACACTCTCTACGCCGATTGGCCTCTGCCGCCCTGTCTGGTCTCTGCCGCTCCTGGCATACTAAGAGCGGTGACATTATTCATACGAACAGAGGTTCACGCAAAGAACGCACGCACGCTCGCGACGCCTTGTCACCCTCGCATCGACGCCCAGTCTACGCCGCGATCGAGGCTCTGCCAGACGACAGCACGAGCAGTATAGCGAGGTGCTCCATTGTGGTGGCTGCCCAAGAATCAGAGCCATGACGTGGGATATTTGGAGACTACAAAATACTCCGTATCCGCCAAGCTCGAAATACATTCTGTGTTTTTGCACTGTCTCAGGCCCCTTACGTAAGCTCGTCCAATGGCCGCGACGCGCTTCTCCGAGTGCGACCACAGTACGAATAGAGTGTAATTGTATACATACAATTACAATTAATTGTACGGGCGCTGCATCTACACCGCCGCCTTCGTGCGGCTCGGGCGAAACAACGGTGAGTGTGTCACGTGTTGTGTCATGTGACCATAGCTGTGCTCTGGGAAGCAGCCTGCAACTGAGAGCGCCGTTTATGCATCGTGGTAAAAATTTCAACGGGGTTTGAAGCAGCTTCTTGCCAGTTGCTCCTGCGTTTGAGCGCCACAACGTCTGATCGAAGCCCAACATGAACAGTGCGGTCGAAGCGGGCATCAAGCTACACAATATTCTCCTCGAAATAAACGACCACCTTTCTCCGTCTTAGACAGCGCTCTGGGAAATCGGTTCTCTGTTTCCAAAACAAAAAGGGAGTCAGTACTGCCTATTACGCACACGATTGTGTGGTGTTTTGGCTGAATAACTCGTGTGCCGGGGAAACACCACCAAAAGCTGCTTCGGTCGCCCTCACAGACGGTGATTGAGAAAATTTCTGGCAGAAGGAGCATAATCGTGATATCCTTGTACACATGCAAGTCATTTTTCTTACGCGATGCGCAAGATATGAGTTCAATTGTAGTCTTGCGGCCTGGAGCATGTGAATACGAAAATGTGATACTGGAGGTTGTTTCCCTTGTCGTACGCACGTGATGTACTGGTCCGTGCCCTCCACGATATCCCTCTTGCTTCCCGTGCAACACAGATCACGTGACCGAAAACATACCTCCTTCCAGCTTTGGCAATTTTTCCTTTATTTCTTGTATTCCAACTCTTCTCCCTCGCGACTGAGCAAATTAAAGTAGGTAACAGTAACTGGCCTCTTGTAGGTTTGTGCTAACAAGAAAGTGAGAACGAGGTGCCTTATTTTCATCTTGTCTCTTCGGTTGTTAGACAGCCTATGTCCTCGGAACGCAACGAAGAGATGCAGGGAACGCTGGAAATTTATCTCACTCTTGCCCGAGCACCAGATGCGCCTTAATACGCCCTCACATGCAGGCACGTTGATCTTCCCACTCGCTACAACGCCGAAAACGAGCATTACTACCGGCAGAAGAAAAGTCAGCCGATTATTCAAATGTTTCGATAATTAGTTCTCCAGCGGCGGTGCTTTCCGACTTGGACTCTGAAATCGAGAGGCTGGTAAGAGGAGGCAGAACGGAATAAGCAGGACGGAGGTTCAGGACACGACGAGGCTAAATTCAGTTGCAAACCCATTACACAGCCCGCAACAAACTGGCTAGTTAACAGCCCACCTCTGCCCGGGTCGTCATCCATGTCCATCTTTCCCCGCCCATTGGGCAAGGCAGTGACGAAATGGCGCCATGGACTTGTGATTGGTGTCTGGTGGAATTGAAGCCGAATAAATTTCTCGACGACAAGTACTCGGAATTATTGTCGACCTCCGGGCCCGAGAGACAAGCATTGTCGAGTTGAAGAGACTGCTGAAGCCCGACGACACGAACCCGCTACTTAGATATCTAGCAGGTGGGCTGCTTCGACTTTCGGATATCGCGCCGCTATCTGGAATTCGCAGCCCCAAGTCTGTGAATAAAGGTGGCGTGGAGTTTGTGAGAGTTGGGAAACGCGGCTCGGCCTCGAGGGCTGACTTGGGGCTGCGCGCTGCAAATCGAGTCCACTGTGCAACACTATTTGCCCAACGGAAAGCCGCTGCTTTCGAATGCGTAGACGATCAGGGGCTCTTTGAATGACAAGGCCAAGTCGGTCAGCAGGTGTGTCGGCTCTAGAGCCGTCGTCTTTGACATACAGGGGCGTATGGCAGGTGCCATGGTGGGTTGGTTCGATCGGTGAACGGACCACCGATGCCATCTATGTGACACCCATGGCCGCCTTGCTCCCCGACGTGGTTAAGGTGTTGGGGAAGAGGTGCATATTTTGTAAGAACTAGCCGTGCAGCTGTCACGTTGAAGTAAGGTCGGTTAGCACCGTCCAGAATGGTATGCAATTCAATCATACTTTTTCATTTTACTATTTAAACAGTTCGATGCCTACCGTTCCTTACTCGCTTTCCTCGCCCTCGGCCTTTTTGGTCGGCTTCTTCTTCTTCTTGTTCTTGCTCTTGTTGCCCGTGTTCCTTGCCAGGGGCTGCTCGAGGATCTTGAGAATCTCCTCGTCCTCGATCTTCTTGTCGGACTGGTACTTGGTCAGGTCCAGGGCCGGGGCGCTGCCCAGCTTTGTGAGGCCGTTCTTGGTGATGGCTATTTGTGAGCAGGACTTTCTGGGAACCGGAAAAAAAAGAAAAAGAAAAAGGGAGAGAACTCACCAACAGTCGTCAGCAGACGGGCCACTGGCGAACCGTCCTTGTCGCCGACGAGCTCGTACTGGCGGAAGACGCCGCCGCGGACACACTCGACCACGCCCGACTTGGCATCGCGCTCGTCGTCCAGCTGGCGCAGGCTAAAGGGAAAGAGGCCAAACTTCTTCTGGGCCTCTGAGTAGATCTTGCGCGACGTCGGGCGCTTCAGGCCGTACGTCTGGGCCGTGCGGCGGTGCAGCGTGGCGCGCTGCTCGAGCTGCTTGACCTTGCCGGAGCCGAGACTGACACCGATCTCGACACCCCAGACCTCGCCGATCTCGGGAATGCCCTCGCCCTTGGCGCCCTCGCTGGGCGCCAGGATGATCTTCTTCTTGCCCTCAATTTCGTTGTGGTCAAAGAGCCACGAGGTCGTGCTTTCGACGAGGTTGCACTCGTACGCCTTGGCCACCTTGTCCAGCAGCGACGAGATCTTGCTCTGCGTAATGGGCTTGGCTGCCTGGGCCTTGGCACGCTCCTCGTCCGTGCCGGCGGCGAGCAGGCCGGGCGGCAGCAGCAGGTGCAGCAGCAGCTCGTTGGCGTAGTGGGTCGCGAGGATCAGGTCGGCGGTGCGGCCGGTGATGGGGCCGGCGGCGGCATCTTCGGCGGGGACAACGACCGTGTCGCAGACAATGGAGCCGAAGCCGTCAATCTGCGCGCCCAGCTGGATCTTGACAAGCTCGCCGGCCTCGAGGGTGGCGTTGGCCTCGGCCTCGTCCGACTTGAGCGGCGTGTAGGGTGTCACAAACGACGACGGCGACACGGTGGTCGGGTGCGAGAAGCCCTTGTTGACCTTCTTGCCGCGGTACACCTTGGCGAGCTCCTCCCCGAGCAGGGCGTCGCCTTTTTCACACACTTCGACAATCTTGGCGCCGGGGATACAGAGGGCGGCGACGGCGGCGAGCACGTTCTCCGAGATCTGCGCGGCAGACTTGTACTTGGTCAGGGTGTCGGGGTTGTTGAGGGAGTAGTCTAGCGGTTAGCAGGGTAGGTGGAGGGCACGTAAACAAGAAGCGAGCAAGCGAGCAAGCAAAGCAAGCAAGCCAAGTGCAAGTGATAATAGGCACAAGACAAGGCACAGACGGAGCTGAAGCGCCGCAGCAAGCAAGCAAAAGCAGCGCTCGATGTCCACCCCCAACTCACCAACCTCCTCTTCCTTCTTCTTCTCCTCAGAGGGCGCCATGGTGTCGGTTGCGGTGGTCGTCGGCGGCGGAAAAGCTTGTCGAAGCTGGAAAGAGAGGGGAACAATCGACTTTGACCTGGTGGGGGAATATTCGGTTTGCAAAGCCCTGTGGGCTGGCCCCTTGACCGGCTGACGTTAAGGAGTACTTAACAGCATTGCGAGGTGTCTGCAAAAAACAGGTACCTCCCTATCGCGACCCAGCGCGAGTGCTTTGTAGCAGTACCTAGTTGCAACACGAATCGTGCGGGCCGTCAGGTACCCCTACATGCACCCCGTCGCTGCGCTGGCGAGGTCCACTTCCGCCTGTCGCCCGCTGATTGGCTGCCTGGCCGGCGCGGATCAAGGAAACCGCGACCTTTTTGCATCAACACCCTGAAAGTCTTCTGCATCGCGACACGTTGCCCGACCATCCCCCTCGACCATCCCGGCCGCGCGTCCATTCCCGCGTGCCCATCGCCCGCTCGCGCTCCTCGTCTCGCCACGCCCCCCAGATCCCGATCGCGGACACCGCCTCCGCTGCCGGGCGACGACTCCGTTCGCGTCTCATGTCGATGCCTCCAGCCGCGGTCTCTGCGCCGCCCGCCGCGGCGCCGGCCCTGTCGAATGCAGGGTCCGCTCCATCGGCGACGTCGGCTGCGTCGGCTGTGTCGGCCGCCTCCTCGGCCGCACAGTCCCCGGCCGCCGCCGCCGCCGCCGCCACCGATGCCTCGCCGAGCCACCCGCCATCCTCACACGCTTCTTCTTCTTCTGGCCGCGACCGCGCGACGTTTGAGCAGATCCTCGTGGAGCGGTTTGTGACGCGTGACGGCCTGCACTCGGCAGCGCTGCAGGCGGCGCAGGTGCAGATGCAGCACGACTTCCGCAACCTGCACATGTATGCCGACGACTACCGCAAGGTGCGCGGCGAGTACCGGCAGTGGTTCCCGGCGCGGCAGCTCTACGGCGAGGGCTATGCCGGCCTGGGCAACGGCTACACCGAGGTCAACGGCCCACCGCGCATCCTGTACCCGCAGCAGAAGACGCGCCCCGGCAAGCGGCAGACGCCGCCGCTGCGCTACAGCCGCAAGGACATGGCCCAGCAGGCCGAGCAGCACGAGGAGCTCGTGCCCATCCGACTCGACGTGGAGTGGGACAAGATCAAGCTGCGCGACACGTTTACCTGGAACCTGCACGACCGCCTCGTCCCGCCCGAGCTCTTCACCACCCAACTGATGGAGGATCTCGGCCTGCGGCCGCCCATGGCCGGCCAGGTCTTTGAGCAGATCACGCAGCAGATTGGCGAGCAGCTCGGCGACTTTTACCCGCTCATTTTCTCGGACGAGGACGCCCTCGACCCCGAGCTGCCCTACGCGGCCTACAAGAACGACGAAATGCGCATCCTCGTCAAGCTCAACATTACCATTGGCCAGCACACGCTCGTCGACCAGTTTGAGTGGGAGATGAACAACCCGATGAACTCGCCCGAAGAGTTTGCCGCCAGCATGGCCCGCGACCTCTCGCTGTCTGGCGAGTTCACCACCGCCATTGCCCACTGCATCCGCGAGCAGACGCAGCTCTTCACGCGCGGCCTCTACAGCGTCGGCCACGCCTTTGACGGCCGCCCGGTCGAGGACCCGGACCTGGTCGCCGCCTTCTTGCCCTCGCCCCTGCCCACCGTCTTCCGCCCCCAGCAGCAGGCCAAGGAGTACGCTCCCTACCTGTATGAGCTGAGCGAGGCCGAGCTCGAGCGCAACGAGCTCACCTTTTCGCGCGAGCAGCGCCGCCAGAAGCGCTCCGTCAACCGCCGCGGCGGGCCCATCCTGCCCGACCTCAAGGAGCGCCAGCGCACGATCCGCACGCTCATCGTGTCGTCTGTCCTGCCGGGCGCCGCCCTCGACGTCGAGGAGAGCCGTCTCTACAAGCGGCCGGCCGGCGCCTCGGGCCGGCGCCGTGGTGGCCGCGACGGCGATCTCTCCGACTCGGACGAGAGCGACGACTCCTCCCCCGACTCGCCCGCCGGCGCCTCGCAGCTCGTCGGTGCTGCCGCTGCCGCTGCCGCAGCCTCCCGCACGCGTGGTGTCCGCGGCGCCGCCACCGCCGCCCAGCTGCGCATGGCCCACATTGGCCGCTCCGAGACCCCCGAGGCCATGACCATCCACCACCACGAGACCCGCACGACTCGCCGCGCCGCCACCCGCGATCTGCGCGACGACTCAGTCGACGACACGCCCGCCCGTCTGATTGTCACCCTGCGCGTCTCCAAGGACCGCCTGCGCAAGCTGACCCGCGAGCTCAAGTCCCGCCCCCCTGGCAGCCTCCCCCCGGCACCGCCCACGCCCTCTCAGCAACAGCAGTACTACCATCCCCAGCAGCACTCGCTCCACCCCCAGAACCCTCCGCACCCCCAGCAGCTCGGCACGCCCATGGGCCCGCCGCCCACCACGCCGTCTGGCCGTCACGCCATGGCGCCCACCCGCGCAGCCATCCCCCACGGCCATCTCGGTCGGCTGCCGGCTGCGCCACCACCCGCCTCGGAAGCCGATGCGCCGCCAGCAGTATGTCTCTCCGTCTTTTTTGTCTTTTGTCCCTTGTCCCCCCTCCCCAATGCTAACGGACAGCCCCCTCCCCCCCAATGGCTCCTCGACGCACTGCAGCGCCTGCGCGACCGCGCCTACCCCCACGACTCCTTTGAGGGCGTCATGCGGTACAGCGTCTTCAACCGGGACGAGCAGCTCGTGGCCGCCCCCAGCCCCGACGAGCCCTTGGAAAACTACCGGTTCTGGTACCTGCCGCGCATCCGCTGCCACGACTGCCCCGGCAAGCTGTACACGCCCGGGCCGGAAACGACCGTGGGCAATTTCGAGGTGCACCTTAAGAACCGTTTTCACCGCGAAAAGGTCGAGCAGCGTCTCGTCCGGGAGGCGGCCGCCCAGGCACCCCTGTCCCAGGTCCCGTCGCAGACACAGCCACTACCGTCCTTGCAGCCGCAGCAGCCGGCACCACCGCCACAGTCCCTGCACGCGCTGCAGTCCCTTCCGTCTCTCCCCGTCGCGCCCGCGCAGCCGGCCCCGAGTGGCTCGCCATTGGCCCCGGCGGCACCTCCAGGCGGCGACCGGTCGACGTCTTCGTCGGACTCGGACTCGGGGTCGGATTCCGATTAGTTGCCGGATCCGGCCTCGTATACGGTGCCGTAATGGATGTTGGGTTGGGCTCTCGGCTGTGTCCGTCTTGTTTCTCTCTCTGCCGGTTTGTACTATTTGGTGCGGGCGGAGAGGCACCGGCGCGGAGGCGGTATTTTTTTCCCGCACGTTGTCTGGCTTGTTTTTCCTTTCCTTGCCGTCGGTGTTGTCTGCAAAATCTTATGAAATATTACTTGTCCGTCTTCTTGTGTCATCCCTACTCGCTGGGGCGGTGCTGCTTTTGAGCGCTGTGTATAAATGGGTGTGGCCTATTCGAGACTAGGAGACCCGATCGGCTCCTTTATACACGTGGAAAGAAACAGCTGCCTCCATGGAGACCAAGGCTTGTCACGGAAAATCGCATCGTAAACACCCTCCCTGCTCTCACTCCAGAGATCCCTGGCCGTTGCTCTCACATCTTCCACACCGGCGCCTTGGACAGAACATGGCGGCCGCTGACTTCGAGCGACAGGAAACCCGCAATACGGACCTTGGGAAAGTCGCCAGACAGATGGGCTGCAAGTCAGTCTTCCGTCACGGACAGGCATTCCGTCTGGGGAAAGAAACTCACCGTCGTTCACGCCTCCTCCATCGTCGTTGTCGCTGTCGTCTGGATCTGCGCCATCGTCTGCCGGCCGGGTATCGAGCGGCGGCAAGCCGCCCTTTTCAATGTCCATCAGATGCGGATTGAAGTTTTCCAGAGGCATCGGGAACGATATGACCACGTCCCGGCTCTCCATCGGAATGTTGGACGCGATACCGACGGCCAGGTCCACAATTGTGCTGGCGCTGCCCTTGACGCCGGCCGGCGATGGCTTGGTCAGGTGCTGGCACAGGTAGTCGGTCAGGGTCTCGGTGGTGAGGCGCCGGAATTCCTCGCCGTTCTGATTGATTTCATGGCCCTGAAGCATGGAGTGAAGGCCCTCGAGGGTCGCCATGCGCCAGTTGATGACCTTGTCGATCTGTGCCGCAAACTCCTCCTGGCTGCCCGTCTTGTACGACGAATGCCGAATGTTCTGCTCAATCCCCTTGAGATGTTCGCTCAGCGCCGCGTCGAGATTGGGGTGGAAACAGCGCTCAAAGACCGTCGCCATCAGCCACCGCGAGATGACGGACCGTCCGATCGCCGTCATCTCCTGCTTGCCCGTCTTGAGCGCGTCCGCACTGGCATAGGGCACAACCCAGCCCGGCAGCACGACCCAGTCTTTGCGGATGTTGAAGGCGAGGTTGGTGATGGCGCCGTTGAGGCGGCCAAACCGCGTAATGTACTCGTTGTCGTCGAGCGCAGTCCGTGACTGCGACATCCGCTGGTTGGCAATGGCATTTTGCAGCAGCTCGATTTGGGCTGTCAGCTTGTCGATCTGCCCCTTGCCCTCAAAGTAGAGCCGCTTGACGTGCTTGTATTTGCTCGCTGCGTGACGAGTCAGTTCGCGTTCCTACAACAATCCATAACTGGTTTTCACGCACCCAAATCCTTGAGCGCCTTCTCCGTATCAGCAGCAGACGCGTCGCCGGGTGGCGGCTGCGGTGTGCCGCGGCCATCACCTCTGGCGCCCTCGTATTGTTGCTGGTCGGCCCCGGTGCCTGGGCGGAGGTCGTCTCCCTGGCCCGGCGGAGGCGGCAGCGGAGCCGTCTGGCTGTGCCGGTAAGACGGAGGCGGCCCCGAGGGCTGCGGGCCGTCCGACGACCGACCGGCCTGCGAAACTCCTGCCGGCGGCGGCATGTTCTGTTGGTGTGGCGGTGAGCCGGGAATGGAAGGCTGGGTCTGGGTCTGCTGGGCCTGCTGGGCGAGCTGGGCCTGGATCTTTGCCAGTGGCGACGCCGCCTGCTGGCCTGGGTGCGGCTGAGGTGGCTGTGAGTGTTGCTGTGGTGCCAGCGGGGGCGGGGTCGGCGCTAGATCCTGCGTGTTGTGCTGCTGTTGCGGTGAGCAATTTGTGGCGGCCGAGGAAGGGATCGTGTCGGGGTCTTGCGTGGCGGACTCGCGCGACAGTTGGGAGATGGTCTCGGCGTTTTTCTGCTGGATAAAGGGCGGATGTTGCAAGTTGGTCGCATTCAAGTGGCTGCCAAAAGTGTGGTAGGGACTGTTGACCTGTTCCTGGAACGCGGGGTACTGCTGTTGTTGCTGTTGCTGCTGCTGCTGTTGTTGCTGTTGCTGCTGCTGCTGTTGCTGCTGTTGTTGCAGTTGCTGCTGCTGCTTGTGGTCCGACTGGCCCTGGCCATACACAACGTTTTCCACGTCGCCCTGCTGGACGTAGGCGCCCTGGGCGTACAGCTGCGAATCGCGCTGCTCGAGGTCGCCAGTGCCGATGCGGCGGATGGGAGGCAGGCCAGAGACAAACTCGCCAATGCCTTGCAGGGGAGACGGCTGGCTGTTGGTCACGCTGATGCCGCCGGCACTGTATTGTTGCTGTTGCTGCTGCTGCTGCGAGATCGGCCAGTCGTCTGGCGGTGGGTCCACAACAGAGAGTTGTGACGGCCCTGTGCGGAGCGGAGGGGGTTGCTGCTGGGTGGACAGCCGTTTGGACGGGCGCCGAGCCAGTCCGCCAATGTTGCCGTGTGCACTCTGCGGTTGTGACGCTGCTTGACTTGCCTGACTTGCCTGCGCCCGGTCGGAGCGGCTCGAGCTGGAACCTCCGCCAAGAAAGCTCTTAAACAGGTTGCGCGTGGTCCGACGGCTCTCCTGGGCGGGCGGTGTCGTTGATTTACCCTGTGGCTGTGGCTGTGGCTGTGGTTGCTGCAGCTGCTGCTGGATATACGGGTCTGCCGCTCCTGTCAATGTGCTGCTCAGGTCGTCGACCGAGGCGGCGCCCACAGACGACGATGCGTAGTGCTGGTGGGCTTGAGAGGGCGACGTCTGCGTGGCGAAGCGCTGCGACTGGGAGCGCGACACCTGCTCAATATACTCGAGATTGGGCGTCTTGGACAAGGCCGGGTTGGACTGGCGGAGATCGAAGACGGGCGAGCCGGTAATGGCGTCGGCGGGGGAGGCAGTCCTCCGGCTGCCGCTCTTGCCAGGGCCGCTGTTTCCGCCGGCGCCAAAGGAGTGCTGGTGCTGCAGCTTCTGGATGCGAGCTTGCGATTGCTGGAGTTGCGGCAACGGTTTCTGGAGGTCAAACGACGAAGGGTCGTTGATCGAGAAGGACGCGACTGGGAGAGGGGGGGGCGGACGTGTCAGATCAGGTACGAGCACGGCCTAGTAGCTGCGGGAGGGCCACGGAATACGGAACACACCAGAGCCAGGCGCGGGGCTGGAACCAGCGCCGGCGGGAGAATCAGCAAAGCCGTGTTGCGGTGGCGGCGGAGGTTGTTGTTGCTGCTTCTGCTGCTGCTGTTGCTGCTGTTGTTGTTGCTGCTGCTGTTGCTGCTGCTGCTGCTGTTGCTGCTGCTGCTGCTGCTGCTGTTGAGAACGGCTACTTTGTCTGCCGCTGAGGAAGGAAGGCATTATAATGTATAGCCGCGCGTCTCAGGTCTGCGAACAAAAGGAGGGGGGAAGGGAAGGGGGGTTTTGGTAGGGTAGGGATGGCGTGGGACAAAGCAAAGCAGTCGAGGTGATAGGGGCGGGCGCTTGAGCGTTGGCGTCTCAATGGACGGGCAAGGGGATAAGAAAGCGGCCAGAGCAAACGGGGGGGAAACGGCGCAGCAGCGGAGAGAGCGTCAAGGAGTTTTGGCTTGCGGTGACGAAGCGACAGAAGGATTGCGATATGTCGCGATGGAGCGAGCGGGGCCCCCGAGTCACTGTGGCTGGGCCGGCGTGCAGGTCGCAGCGCTGGTCGGAAGGAGGGTGGTCGTGATGGGTGCTATCCGAGTGCCTTGCTGTTGGTGCAGTCAAATGTTGGCGATGTTTTTCCTGGCCAAATTCTCGCTGCTCGTTTACGCTGCCGTCCCCGCCTGAGGGGCTGTGCTGGGGATCGCTCCTACCTGTTGCGCCGCTTGCGGGGAGGCTGGTGCAGGGGCTAGCAAGTGCGCGTATCTGGATAGGTCAACACTACGGCAGAGGACCATTGTCTAGATGAGGCGGCAGCGAGCAGAAATTAAAAACGAGATGAACGCTGCCTGCTTGCGGCGCAGGAAGCCGCGTCCGTGACAAATACCCCCCCCCATGCTGCAGGAAGACAGCATCGCGCCCTCACCCATCCGCCTAGCCCGCTGTAAACGCTTATTGACTCCTACGACATATTTTGCGCAGGCTCAGCCCAGTCAGGCGCTGTGTGGGTGGACCAACATAGGATGAGTCGGCTGGTTCGGAGGGTCAAGTCGGGGCGGCTCCTTCCTTTGGAGTCTTTAGAGCCGTCAGGCCCGAAAACGCCGTTTGTTTCGTTTGGTCGTTCTGCCTTCTTTATCTGCTCTAATTATAGCAACAGAGCTCAGGGGAACTAACTATACATTGGATGCTTAGTGCTGACCTCTGCGCAGCACTGCCTTTGGTATATTGGTCGAGGCGCATCTCGACACGTCGCTTTCCTAGAGGTCGGACGCATATTGCCAAGTAATTAGTCGATATTCTGCGCAGAGGGGGAGACTCTTTTGGTGGCGATGATATTTCTGGACAAAGAATTCGCTGCTTTATTCTATAGTAAAATGGCCAACCTAACCGGCGCCGTCGGGGGCAACTGCTGATCTCCCGGGCGCCGTCGGACATCCACTGGGCCGTTCTCTTCGCAGTGGCCATGTGGCGGTGAGCGTAAATAAAAGGGCAGAGGCACGCCACAATCAAGTCCAAGACACCTCTTGAAAAACAATGTAAAAACAGAGCAACAAAACCGGATCTGCGGGCCTCTCTCTCTGTCTCCTACGGGGTTTCCTTGGCAATATATGCCGTGCGTCCACGATGGATCATCCCGCTTCGCCTGCTCGGTAGCACTATCCACGCAGACGCCAGACGCTCTGACCGCCTCCTCCTGTACGTGTGACTCGAGCCCATGCCGCTTGGATCAGCCTGCGTATGCTCAGAAGCCAGTGCCGCAATGCCGTTTTCGCAGCTAGCCGCAGGTTGTGTCCGTTTCCGTCAGAAGTAGAGTGCTCGGGGGCGCGAACGCGTTCCATTAGAGCGCCGTCCGGCGTCGGCAGCAGGGATCCAGTGGCCACGTATCCATGTCTCTGCACGTGTCACTTGACATTTTCGATCCCATGCCCAGCGAGAGAGAGAGGGCGAGGGCATCGATCTGTCCCAAATACCGATACGACGGGATACGGCTGGATACGGTTGGCCATCAGCCTCATCGTTACGCGAATTTGTGTCGTCTACCCGTCTGCGTTGTCCGTGTTACCCCCAATGACCAGACTGCCCCCCCCCCTCTTCTGCCCACCTAAAAACTGTTCTGCAAGCACTTTAGCGATTCCCTAGGCAGCTATCGAGCTGGCTTGTACAGATCGCACGATGATCTGTCTTGGATCTGTTGGATCGGGTTCCGCCGATACCGATTCGAGATTCGATCAGAGACAACCTCGAGTCTCGCTCGCTACACGACAGACCACTGAAACAGCACGGTCTGACCCCTTCCGGCGTGCTCGCCACATCTTGCCCTCCCGTGACAATATCTTCCACAACCTACCGCCGTGTCACCTTGACCGATACACGAGTACAAAGCAGAATGATGTGCTCCCCCCCGGAGGAGCTCTTTTGGAGCATGTCCACCGCCACGGCTGGATCGCAGTGCAACGATGCACTGCCTCGTGTCCACGAGAGTTATCAATCACAGGGCTTGTGGTGACCACCGTCGGCCACCGTTCTGCAAAATGTCTGGTCTCTCGTCCGGCAAATGGAGCTGGCCGTCGGTGGCTGCTGATACGGACCCGAGTGGCGTCTTGTGCGCGGGCTGTGTCTGCGGCCGCTGCCTTGGCTTGGTCGTCACGGCCGTGCCACGGGCCGAGAGAGGAGTCCGGAAACATGGGCTGCGTGGGGTGAGAGGTCAAGGGTGGCGACTACGAGCAGACGGCGAGCAGGAGAATGGCGAGCAGAGGCTTCACGAACCTCTAGAACCTCTGGAACCTCTAGCATTAGCCCCCGCCCCCAGACAGGACGCATCTTGCCAAACTAGGCAACGCTTCTCACGATTCACGATGCTGGCCGCTGGCCACTGGCCGCCGTCCCGGCCTCCTAACCCGCTTCGGCCTGTAAACACACGTAACCCACGATGCCACAGCCCACAGCCAAGGCACCACGAGGCGTGGGGGATCCTCGTAAAGGTACGCCGCAGGTGTTCCCCTCCCCCGCACTTCTTCCAAAGGCTTGGGACGCAACCGCAAGTTGGCAGTCGAAATTGATCGTGGCCTACTAGCGCAGCCTTGCGAAGAGGAAAGGCAAGGCGGTCCACTGACGACCAAGACAACGACCTCGACGAACAGGGACACACGGGCAGACGGGCAGACGGGCAGACGGACAATGGGCAGCAGACCTCTGGCTCGCCCAGATCCGCTTCTGTTACAGGCAGGCCCAGCCGCCGCCCCCTGCCAAACCAGGTCCAACTCGTCTGACCCGTGCAGGACAAGGAGCGAGGCCGGCAGATGGGCAGACCGACAGTGATAGATAGTGATTGGCGGAAGGAGCGGAACGAAGGGCGGAGATGAAGGGCAAGACGAAAATGACGGCAGCAAAGAGCAGGGATAAATGGGGGGGCTTGATAAGCCATACCGGGGGATGTGACGCTGGCAGTGCTCCGCCGTACGCTTACCGACCACAGAAATGAGGAAGAGAAAAGAGCACAATGGGATGTGCACTTGGAGGCTGCATACATGCCTGACGTAGGATAGAGGCTGTGGACGCTGTGGAAAACATGGTTCTGGCCAACAAGGAGAAAGTCACCAGGCTAAACAGAGACGCGAGAAGCAGACAACAGAACGGCGCCACCGCGTGGGTTTCCAACAACTTTGTAAAATGTGACGGATAAACGATTCCATTGGGACCATTGGGGCCATTAGGACCATTGGGAACCATGGCAGACGGTCGTCAGGCAAATCCCGCATGTGACGGGGGATGGCACTCCACCTGGATGCACCTGGATGCACCTGGACGCACCTGGTACACCGGTAGGCCCCTAGTCGCCGTCAAGGCTCGTCCCTTATCGCCACGTCGAGTCGGTCAAGAACGGCCGGGCCGTGTTGGGCTGCCGAGCGTACCAGGGCTCAACCCATGGTAGGCAGCAGGCAGTCATGTGTTTCTTTCTGGGCCCAAAGAGGCGAGGAGGATGTTGGGCGTGCACGGCTGGTGATGGGGCAGTCGACGGGTGGATGGGCTCTGCTGCTGCTGCTGCTGCTGCTGCTGCTGCTGCTGCTCGAGACGCTCGTCGGTTTCCCTCCAATGCGCTCCAAACTGCGCTAAGACCGGGGAAGCGCCAGGTCAAGTAGTCGACGGGAACCATCCGGCAGACCAAGTCACCCTCCGTCCGCAAGCCCCCCAGCAGGCGATAGTCCCACGCCCACCCCCCGCTCCGGCTCCTCGACAGGGGCCCCGTCCACGGCTGCGGAAGGCGAGGATAGGTGTGTTTTTGGCGTCTGCTCACCGCTTTGCTAGAGTGCAGAAGCCTGCCTCCACTCGAGGATGACACCCGTTTGGCTGGTCGAGCAGAGACCGGGGGGCCATCGTTGCGATACACGCCGTATCTAAGCCATGTATGTACTCGTGCAAAACAAGTACTCTTGCCTGTCCGACATGACGAAACAAAGACGTCAAAGCCGGTCAGCGTTTCAAGACGCTCAATGCAATACCCCCCAAGAAAGACGGCTGGTGAAAATCGCGCGGAACGTTGGGACATCCGTATTCGACGGCGGGACAGAGAAATACATGCACGAGTAAGCGCAGATATTCGGGCTCGGACTCGTGGAAAGTCCCAACTCGGCATGGCCGTCAATAGTAGGTAGGAGTCGGTCAAGATGCCGCCAAAAGACACACTTTGGATGCGCCGGATGCCGCGTGTTCCTTCCGCCCTGGAAAAGACAGGCCGTGTAGTTCCTTCTGCCAATTCGCGTGCTCGCTCCCGTTGCTCTTTCCTCGCTTTTCCCAAACTCCCTCCGTCTCTGAATGCATTCCCGCGCGCTCGACTCCTCCGGAAACGCCCTTGCGTCTCTAGGCCCGTCTGGGATTGGTCGATACTCTGCCGCCCCATGGACAGCACCCTTGCACCGCTACTTCTCCGGGCTGTCAGAAACTGCGACGAGCTGGACACGGCGAGCCATCGGCGCGGTAAGTGAGCTGCACGCCGCCGTCCTCGGTTTTATATGATTCGTTTACAAGCCGTTGTTCTTGCTTTTTCCTTGGTTTTCTGCGCGCCCTGCTTGTGATACCGCCAGTTTATTATTCCGCCGTCTATAAATCAATTTTATTGTTTATTGGACTTACGCAGTAGTGCCGCACTCGTTCGTGTTTGCCAGTATCCTCGTATGCAATTGCTGTAACCTCCAGGACGCTCCTTCCGTTTCTTATTATCCTGCCGCCTCCTTCCCTTTTCTCCTCGCCTCTTCCCCCTCCAACTTCCGTCTCTCCTCTCCCCCTCTTCTCCTTCCTCCTCTCGACTCTCTCCCCTGCCCCCTCTTTCCCCTCTCCTCTTCAGCATCCACAACCTCACCTCAGCCACCAAAGCTCCTCCCCCCCCCCAAACAGCAAAACGCAGCGTTCGCCGGCAACTTTCCTTACCCCGTCGCTCTCTTGCTGTCTCCCCTCCTCCCCCTTACGCCCTTCCTCTTGCTGTCAGCTGGCTCTCAGCTGGCTCTCACCGTACGCGTGTTCGCCTTCTCAGTTGGTTGGTCTTGTGCCCTCACTCGACGGATTGCCTACATGACTAACGACGCTCCCAGGCATCACTTGCACAACTCTCCCGCCACGAATTGAGCCAAAAAGGACCGCCCAAAACAGAACAAGACACCTCTCTTCCGTGCCCGGCCCAGCCATCGTCTCCGTCTACGCAGCTCTCTTAGACGCACGCTAAGCGGCTGCCTCGCCCCGACCAGGCCAGGTCCCTCTTCGCCTGGTCCCTCTTCGCCTGGTTCGTAGGCCTAGACAGGGTCTTCTAGGTGGATTTCGCCACTTGGTGCGTTTCTGTCACCTGCCCCACCAATCTACCACATCGGTCATTTTCTCGAGGCGAGAACTAGATGGCTGTTTTTCCCATGAAGCGCTACTAACATCGCGTGTTCTCTTCAGGCGGTCGTTGGCCAATTGTCCCCGGAGAGCAAGTTCAGGAGATGATCCGTTCGTAAAGGTGCTTGCTGCCTTTCGCCCATCTTCTTTGCCCACCCTTTTGCTTCGTTTTCTCTCACCCCGTCGCGTTCAGCTCACTCTCCTGTCTCTCGTCCCGCCTTCCCCCCTCGGCTTCGGCCCTGCGCCTCTCACCCGCTCGTTTGGCTGCCTCCTCCCCTACGCTCGCTTCTCGCTCTCCTCCTTTCTCTGCCGTCCCGCCGTCTTGCCGGCTGGCTCTACAATGCCGGCCCCAATCTCGTCTCGAGCTCCTTAACATCGAAATCCGTCCTTATCCGGCCGGAGGCACCTGTTTCCCGGGCGAGGTTAGAACGCCGTCCATTTTGTTTCCTTTTGCCTCTTGTCCCAACAAGCGATCCTCACATTGACTACCCCTCGTGCTTGGGCTAACACTTTGCGCTCCTTGCGCTTTGCGCCTTTTAGACTCACCCAGCTTCTGTGCAAGAGCCCTCACTCCATCGCCGTCTCCCCGAAATTCCTCCGCCTTTGCCATGCATCCACCCACATCCGAGTCCTGGACGGAAGCGGTCCTCTACCGACTCCAGGTGTGGTACGGACTGGTTCTTTTGACAGTGTTTGTGTCCTCGATCGCCCTGAATAGTGTACTGGACGGTCGACGGGACCCGCGCCTGGTTCAGTCCGTTGCAACCGGCCCCGGCGGACGTCCGCTGCCGGCGACACGCCGCAGGTCCCAGGATACCGCCACCGACGCGTACACGGCCAATTTGGAGATCAGCACGCTGCTCAAGCGCCTGTATAGCTATGCCACTGCCGCTGTCGGCTTGTCGTTTCTGGTGAACCTGATCAGTGTCATTGCCCATACTGCCGAGGAGTCGAACAACCCGGAGACCAAATATGGCTGGTGGTGTGGCGAAGAGACTTCGGTATGTTTTCTTCCGGCACAATCTGACCCATTCACAGCTTCTTCTCTTGCTCCCTATACTCCCTATACTCCCCATGCTAACAAGTACCACTTCAGGTGTACCTCATCTCGGGCGTCTTCATGCACCTCTACGTCTTTGTTTACCTCATGGAAGCCGACAAAACCCCCAATAAGCCCGTGGCTTGCTTCTGGGCTCTTTGTCTCCTCGAGGAAATTGCTATTTTCACTGCCAACACCGTCCGCGTCATGGGCCGCCACCAAGTTCTGCGAAGCGTCGTGCACAACATCTGGACCACCGCTTATGGCCCTGACCGCTGGGACTATATCGACATGGCCATTGGTTCCTTTCGACTCGTCATTCTTGTGGTTTTGCTCTCGGTATTCTTCTCTCTGGCGTTCTCCCGCAGCTGCAGACGCAAGGACGAGGCCAAGCACCGTGGCCGCCCGACCGAATCCAGTGGAGCCAACGGGGAGATCAATGAGACGACACCGCTTGTCAGTAGACGGAACGGGGCCACCTATACTGCCATTCCAAAGGCCAGCAGCGACGAAGCAAACAGCGACACCACGGTCACTGCTGCTGCTGCTGCTGCTGCTGCTGGGCATGATGCCAGTAACGACTCCGAAACTGCAAATGGCTTTGCTAAGAGCTCCGCCACTGCAGCAGCCAGAGCACCCCCCGCAGCCGCCGCCAGCATTAACGGCCGGTCCGCTGAATCTCCCCCCAATAACCCGGTTCATGACAGCGACACCGAGCCTGAAGAAGCGGCATTCTATCGACCTCACAAGTTGCCCCACAAGACCTGGTGGGAGTATCTCACAAGCTACTCCCTCTTCTTCCCCTATCTGTGGCCCACCAACTCGGCCAAGCTGCGGCTCGTTGTCGTCGTGTGTTTCTTCATTCTCATTATCCAGCGCGTCGTCAACTTCCTGGTACCCAACCAAATCGGAAACATCACCGACGCATTCGAGGCCAAGAACGGACTGCCATGGATGGAGATCCTCACCCTCATTCTCTACAAGGTCCTACAGGGCCATGGCGGCCTGCTGGGATCCATCCGCTCGCTCATCTGGATCCCCGTCTCCCAGCACTCTTACCGGGCTCTGACCACCGCCGCTTTCGAGCACGTTCACTCGCTGTCTCTCGACTTCCACCTTAGCAAGCGTACTGGCGAAGTCCTCTCGGCACTGAACAAGGGCGCCTCGATCAACTCATTCCTGGAACAAGTCACTTTCCAGGTCTTCCCCATGTTGGTCGATCTGCTCGTTGCCATTGTGTACTTTCTCGTCCGCTTTGGTGCCATTTATGCCACCATTGCCGCCGTCATCACCGTCTTTTACTTGCACATGACTGTCCGCATGGCGTCGACCCGGGCGGATCTGCGCCGGGATATGGTCAATGCAGACCGCGAGGAAGAGGCCGTCAAGAACGATTCCATCACAAGCTACGAGACGGTCAAGTATTTCAATGCGGAGGCATTCGAATTCAACCGCTATCGCAAGGCCATTATGAACTTCCAGACGGCCGAGGCCAAGGTCACATGGGGCATGAACAACATGAACATCTGCCAGGCGCTGGTATTTATGTGCGGAATTCTCATCATGCTGATGGTGGCAGCCATTGAGGTCAACCAGGGCATGCGGTCCGTCGGCGATTTTGTCGTCATGATCACCTATCTCGGACAGTTGCAAGGCCCTCTGAACTTTTTCGGCTCATTCTATCGCACCGTGCAGCAGGCCATGATCTCTGGGGAGCGTCTCTTGGAGCTGTTCAAGATCCGGCCCACCGTTGTCGACCGGCCGGGCGTCAAGACCCTGTCTCAGTGCCGCGGACACATTCGCTGGACCAATGTCAAGTTTTGGTACGACGCCAAGCGCACGGCTCTGCGCGACCTCTCCTTTGACTGCTGGCCCGGCACCACGACGGCATTTGTGGGCGAGTCGGGCGGCGGCAAGTCGACCATCTTCCGCCTCATGTTCCGCTACTACAACTGCCAGGGCGGCCACATTGAAATCGACGGTAACAACGTCGAAGACATCACCATTGACTCGGTGAGACGTCATATTGGTGTTGTGCCGCAGGACACCATCTTGTTCAATGAGTCCATTATGTACAACCTAAAGTATGCGAACCCGAACGCAACCAACGAGATGGTATACGACGCCTGCCGTGCGGCCAGCATCCATGACCGCATCCTGTCGTTCCCCTATGGCTACGATACCCGCGTCGGCGATCGCGGCACCCGGCTGAGCGGCGGCGAGAAGCAGCGCGTGGCTATCGCCCGCACGATTCTCAAGAATCCCAAGATCATCATGCTCGACGAGGCCACATCTGCCCTCGACAGCGAGACAGAGCAGCATATTCAGGCGAAGCTGATCCGGGGCGGTAGTCTCGGCCAGGATCGCACTCTGCTGATCATTGCGTGAGTGGACTGGACATTCGTGCCCTTTACTTCCTCTTCTTTTTCTTTTCGTTGGCCATCATCTAACAGCACAGTCACCGCCTGTCGACCATCACGCACGCCGACCAGATCATTGTGCTCCACGCTGGAGCCATTGCCGAACGGGGCACACACAACGAGCTGCTGGCGCTTCGAGGCCGGTATGCATCCATGTGGGAAAAGCAGTCGCAGGCCGAACAGGCGGCTGTTGCGGCTCGTGATGCGACGGTGCTTGCGAACCACCTCCTTCACCAGGCACAAATTGGCGACACCCCCACGCCGCGCCCGGCTATCGACGAACACTCGGATAGCTTCCACAGCCTGTCGTCGTCGACTGTCATTGCCACAGGGGCTTCGACGTCGCGCCAGGGGAGTGTTGCTCGCTCCGAGTCTTCCACGGATGATGACCGCCGCCCTACAGTACAAGCGAGCCCCTGATTCATCTCGCATTGACGCAGGTTATCTTTCTGCGTTCTTTTCACATTTTCCTAATCGTATCTTCTGCCAAGGTTGCGTGCTATCATACCCAAGCGTGGCCACAGTGCCGCTGATCCTCAACCCACTCACCGTGGCATTTCATTGAATTTCTTCTTTTGCATCCCTTTTTCTGTTTCCTTTTCTTTCACTCTCTTTTTGGCAAATTCCGGCCCTATCCGGCCAGAAGAACGGAGAGACCATGATGACCATGACAATGTCGCATAGGGTTGGCGTTTCGGGGGGAAGGGGGGAGGGGAAAGAGGTCCAATCGAGCTGAGAAGCATCTTGCGTTTATTTACGAGGACACGGCGGAAGAGGGACAACAACGCCGGGAAGGCCGAATCGGACGGTGGTGGCGACTGATACGGGCACGGACGGGGCTGGACCGAAAACCAAAACACGGGGAGGACGGCTCGCATAAGCTTCTGTTCTTCTTTGCTTCCAGTCTTCGGAGGCAGGCGTCAAGGAGGAGTTGCGTCAACGGTTGCGTTTGCTTTCTTTCTTTCTTTTTGATTTCTGATTTCCAATTCTGATTCTACTTTTGATTTCCATCACGGCATTTCACTCTCGCCAATAGTTGCCATTTTTTTTACGATGCGACGGTCTGCTTTTGATTTATTTCCTCTACAAAGGGATGCATGGCCTGTTCACGGACGATAAAAGCGGACAGTGAGATAGACAAGGAGACGACCCAATCCAAATAATGCTGTTCTTCCAACTGCCACCCAAGATTTCATGTCATAATGGTGTCTTTGTATTAACTATTATAGAAGCGAAACAGACTGCCAAGCAGAGGCAGTAAAGAATAAAAAGGATACAGATAAACAGACACCAACACGGGCAGCCCAGCCATCAGAGCTGCGGGGAACGCAAGGGAGAAAACAAGAAGAGCCAGAGACGGGACCCAAAAGAGAGAGCACGCCACTTGCCGCACTTGGCGCTCCATTCCCACTGCACCGGCCCATTTTCGCTCTTCAGATCTTGCTGATACCACTTCCGAGACACAGCCCTGGTTCCATGCCCTCTTTCGCCCGAGACAAGACAGAAATAGGAAAGGATGTTGTGGCCATGCGACTGGCTGTTGCGACAAAGGAGAAGAGGGTAGGATAGACATTATATGCCAAACATCAAATCATGGCGCACAACATTAAGGCCAAGGGCCCCATGGCACGAACCTTTTGCCAAGAATCCAGAAACCCAAGGCAGTGAGTGGCCAGAGAAGCCCGCTGCTTCTCTCCGGCTCCCATATGCAACCGTAAACACTTCAACCACCAATGAACGCCGCTATGCAACCTCGTCAACGTCTCCAAGAGTCAACAATGGGGGACAATTGACTGCAACCCCATGGCACCATGGCCGATTATTTCTTTGCTGTGCCGTTGACCTTGGCGCTGCCATTGGCATTGCCATTAGCGAAGCCGTTGGCCTTGGCCTTACCGTTGGCCTTGGCGATGCCGTTGCCATTCGCCTTGATGAAGCCGTTGCCGTTGGGCCGGGCGGCGCCGTTGACCTTGGCGGTGCCGTTGCCGTTGCCGTTGCCGTTGGCCAAAAGCGCGGCGTCGGCAAGCAGCGGCTGCTTCTCCCTGGAAAACTCCTTGGAGACAATCTCATTGTCCTTCTCCTCTTCGGTGTCGTCCTCACCGTCGCTACGATCGTCCTTGGCGATATTATGGACAACGAAGCGGTACGCAATACGCACAATGAAGAACAGCCAAAACAGGTTGAGGGCCTGCAGTGCCGAGAGAAGTGCCGTGGTGATAACAAAGGAGATGGAGCACTTGTACTGCTCGGTTTCCCAGTTGAGCTCGTAGGGGCCGACCGTCTTGAACTCGGTGAAGAGACTGTAGATGATGCGCAGGTTGATGTAGTGACGCATGTACACCCACACCACCATGAAGAAAAAGTAGTAGGGGCCCATCAGCGGGCCGTCGACGTAGTTGAGCGACTTGGACGTCTGCAGAGTGGGTCAGCGGGCGGTCGGGGAATCGGGAATGCAAGAGCCCAAGCAAGCGGGCACGGGACAAAACGTACGGCAAGGAAAAAGTCGCTAATGTCATGGGTCGTGTAGACGGCCAGGCCAATGTAGGTGAAGTGGAAGCGGTAGCTCAGAGCAATGAGGGACAGCGAGACAATGTGGTGGCCGACAAGCTCCCTAAAGTCCTTGCGCGGCTTCTCCATGCCCAGCACCAGGACAATAGCCTGCTGGGCCCAGTAGGCGGCCTGGAAGAGGTAGTAAAACTTGACCGGGGCCTCGTGCGTCTTGTGCGGGAAGTTTTCGTACATGCCGCGCGTGTTGAAAAACCACATGGGCGTCCGGGACATGACGTAAAGTCCGGCGGGGCCGAGCACGCCGAAGTAGAGTGCAGTATACATCTGCTCCATGAAGCGCGCCTGCTTGGACCGAGAACGCAGGCCGGCGTAGCGGGCCAGTGGCCGGAACACCTCCTGCATGAAAAAGTCGCGGGTGAAGGTGAGGAAGACGGTGTAGAAGCTGACAAACGCAATGTCCCAGAGGCCCTTGCCGTACTGCACCGGCTTATCCGAGCCGGCCTCTGCTGGCAGGCGGTAGGAGAGGTAGACAAAGTGCGACAGAGGGTTCGCCTCGCTCGGATACGCCGCATAGCCCGACAGCATCACAATCACAATGGCGAGCGGCACAACCCACGTGTGCCGGGCGGCATACTGCTTGACGCGGCGCACGAGCGACCGGGCCTTTCGCCGCTTCGACAGGCGCCGTTCCCGAGGGACGTCGAGCTTCTGGGCCAGTCAGCAGCGGCAACGACAGGCGGCCGGCACAAGCACCACGAGCAGCTCCTCACCTTATTTGCGCCGGCAGCGACATCGACACCACTCAAATGGGCCAGGCTCGTCGCTAGGCTGCCGTTGGCTTCGCTCGCCCAGCCGGCCCGGCGGACGGCGCTGCCGTTGGAGGAGAACGCATGTTGTGTTGCCGACATGCTCGGTTCGGGGGCGTCGGTCTTGAAGAGGGGGAACGGCTCCTTGCCGGGGGAGGACGGCGGCAATCTGGTTGGCATAGTGGACGAATCTGGGACACCGGGACACGCGGTCCAACTGAATATCGCCTGTGCGCTCGTGGTCGTTGGGCTCTGCCGAGGCCGTGTGGCCAACAATGTTGTTTCCGTAGGAGACGGGGCGAACGAGGCGAGTGGACGGCTGTGCGTGTGAGAACTCGGAGCGATGCACAGGAATGCCAGCGCCCGAAGAGCACAAAGGAGGGGACGGGGGAAATGATAATGGATGCTGGGGAGGACAACGGAGGACGGCGAAAGATGGCCGCAACTATTCGCTTTTGTCTGGGAAGCGGGCAAACAGACGACAAAAACAGGTGATACAGCGACCGAGGGAAGGAGCAGGGCGGAGAGGTAGATCAGAAGGAAAAAAAAGGCGAGAAAATCCAGTTATGCGCGGGAGGAAAATCCTAGTCGCGATCAATTGGCGCGGCACTTGGTATATGGCGAACCGCGCTGTGGGGAAGGGGGACCATAGGGAAGGAGCAATTGCAACACTCACACACACACTGTACACGGAGCCGCAAACGTGAAGTCAGAGGAGGGCAAGAACGATGGAAGCGATGGAAGCGATGGATTCTGGCTGCATATGCACGATACGGCTGCCGCGTCTGCTCCTGCCCGTTGTGTAGCTGTTTAGTGTCCTCTTTTTTTCTCGGGGCTTTTTCCACTCTTGCCCCTTTCTCTATTGGGAATGTTTTCTTATATTACATCTCGTCCTTCCCCTTTAATTGCCCATGCTGTAGGACAAATTCGAAACGCTAACGGGACCCACCTTCCGTGGAGTTGGGTATCCGCACGGTGCATCGCCGGATCGCGCAGAGGGCCGTTATGCACGCTACACGGTGCGCACACACGCCGCGACTCGTAAGCGGGCGCGCTAGGCCGAAACTTTCACCTTTACGACGTATTCGCCAGGACGGCCGGATGGATTACGGTAAGCAACAGCACAATTGGCCCAGGCGTTTCCCATGCGCGGATGCCAAGCCCAGGCAAAAGCGGCCACAGGGAGCGCCGACAGTCCGAGCTGCCCTGGGCCCGTTGGGCAGCTTTTTCGTTCTGCAGGCTCTGCCCGTCAGGTGCTCGTCTGTCAGGTGGCGCCGTTTCGCAAGCGACCCTCCTGCTGCTCTTATCTTCACATGCAAAGTGCGCCGTGCAACCCCGACCAATTCCTCCCGCCCTCTCCGGCCGCCGGTCGCGACTGCAGTCTGCACAAGTTTGTGCCTTAGCGTCTTGCCACTTACGGCTTGCCTCTGCTCCCATTCGCCCACACCACTCATCGCACAACCCGTTCTTTCCGGCGCGATGCGGGCATCTGCACGTCGAGTAGGCCAAATGATGTCACTGGCAGCCCAAAGCCGTGCTGCGTTTCTATGCGAACCATGTACAATGTAACCCGTACGACGCCTCTGGTACGTACACAAATAGGGCCACGCGAGGATTCTGGTCCCCTTCCATGACCAAGTCGTCCCAAGAAGCGCCCATCCCATGCTCACATCCGATGTGTGGTATTTCCCCAAAACAGACCCAATCCGAAAAAGCACAAATCCCAACTCCCAATTTCTCACCGGGGGAATACAGCAGAAAGCACACCAAGCCACTCCCTTTATATACATGTAGGCGTGTCCGAATGCCCGAAATGTCCGAATGTCCGAAATCGCTCGTCGTGGTGGCATAAGATGCATAGGCAGAACAAAACAGCGTCGCAAACAGCCCTCACTCTGCGCTGCGAAACCCAGGCGTTGGGTCTCTGCTCGAGTTGGTCCGCGACAGAGCCGCTACAACCACCGCAGGCAGCCCATCCTCAGGTATGTCCACTTGGTACAGGGAGCCCGAGCCCGAGCCCGAGACCGAACCCGACATGCCCACGGAGGACCCCGATCCAGAGCTGACACTCCTCCACAGCGCCGGCTGTGCGTTGTGGATAAAGGGCGAGCTAACTGCAGATGTGGCGACCACCAAAGATGTGCTTGCCGATGCACTGCCCCCAATCCTTCGCGGTTGGTCTGCTGCGGCTGAGGCCTGGTAGCGGTCTCTGTGGATTCTTTGGTTGTCACTGCTGCGGTCGGTGCTGTTGCTGTTGCTGTTGCTGTTGCTGCTGCTGTTGCTGCTCTCTTCCTCCTCCAGGACCCGGGCGAGAACCTGCCGCTTGGGTGCTGGTATTACCATGACCGGTAGGTTGGCCGTATCGATGCTGGGGCGGATCCGCTCACGGAGTTTTTCAGCCTGTGTTGCCGCAAAGTCCTCCAGTCGTGTCCGGATATCCCACCGCCCAGCGTCCTCCAACGGGATGTCCTGTGCCGGCGTGTCCGTCGTAGTTCCCGGGGTCCGTTGGGACGGGCCGGCCTCGGTGTCGTCCAGCCCAGACGCTGCTCCCCGGTGGAAGTGCAGAGGTAGAGCTTTGGTAATGGTCCGCCACCGTCCTGTAGACGCCTGTGCAGCCGCCGGCAAAGATTTCGGGGACGAGGGTGCGCCAAAACTGTGCGAAACAGCAACAGAAGTCGTCGTCTTTGTGCCCTGCCCGTGGCTCGACGAGCTCGCGTCGCTCGCACTGCGCGACAGAGGACTGGCAAGGATGTGGGAGAGCGGTGCACTGCCCGCTGCTTCTGATGAGCCAGACGTCGGCCGTGCCTCGGAAACGGACATGGAGTGCGACGTGTTGCTTTCCCCTACTGGGTGGTACCGCATCACATATATAGTGCTGTCCGCACTCGCCGTGTCGGTGCGACTGATTGGCGTTACGGCCGGTGCTGGTCGTGCTGGCCATAGTGGTGGCTGGAGACGCTGTGTAGGGATTGCGCCGCCCTCGGTGCCGGAACCGACAGCGCCATCGCTGTGGTCGCCGTTGTTACCGGGGTCATCGTCGTCGCCATCGTCGCCGCGGTCACCACGGCTGGGCCGGCTGTCGGACTGTCCCTTCTGGTTCCGCCTCCGTGGCCATGGCCAGCTAAGTCTGGCCACGGCTGGCCAGACCGGCTTTCGGTCGTCCTTCGCAGGGGCATTCTGCGGATGCGCGTATCCAGAGTTTGAGCTCTCGGCGTCATCCTTGACTGCCTCCGGTGTCCTGCGTCGCCGGCGTGGCCATGAAAAGTCCGAGGGCATAATATCGAGCATTTCGTCGCCGTCAAAGACTTCGCGGCCGAGGATGCCGTCCCTCTTCTCTTCGCGCTCGAGGGCCTCGATGCGCTCGACCCATTCCCAGACGATGACGCTGGCGGCGGCAGCGCCAACCCAGCGGACGTAGTCGCCCCACGCGGTGAGGTCGGGCTTGGAGATGTCGAGTATAAAAAAGACAATGGGCACCAGAATGGCCAGGATCGACAGCATGGCCACGAGGCAAATGTTGCGCATTTTTGGGTGGTAAAATGCGTAGCGCTTCTTCATCAGCGCATAGTAGATGACCCAGGCAGCGTAGAGCACACCGAGAGCCAGCTGGAAGAGGTAGTTGAGGGCGGGAATCGCTTCGGTAAAGGTGTGGCTGGTGGAGCCGTAGCGGAAGCTGTTGACCGAGTCAAAGATGAGGTCGAGGATGACGAGCAAAAAGGCGGTCCACTTGATGATGACCTTTTCGCGCTGGCGGGGGAAGAGGCGGATGAGCGTCTGGGCTTGGGCGAGCCAGAGAAAGGTATCGGAGATGATGCGTATAACCTTGAGCTCGGTGCCGTCGAGAACCTCTTCCTGCATCTGCTTGGCGTTCTGGATGCCCCACGAGTACTGGTCGGCAGCAACACGGAACGTGTCGGCGGTGGCAATGGTGAGGGAGATGGCGACGGTCAGGGCGGCGACCTTTTGTAGCCAGGGACGGCCGCCGATGCTCTTGCCGCCAGACCCGCCGTTGGTGAAGCCGCGGCGGCCGAGGACGACGACGCCGCCGTCCAGAAAAGAGCGCGGCGTGATGAGGAGCATAATGACGAGGGTGTAGGAGATGACGGTCGTGGCCGAGAGGGCGTAGCACTGGGGGAAGGTGGAGGCGTAGAAAGGGTCGCGGAAGTCGGAGAGCTGGGCTGAGTCGTCGTCGGATTCAGCGTCTTCCGAGTCGGTTGTGCGTGTCGTCGTGTCGTCGACGTCGATAGCCGAGACAGTGGATAGGGTGCCGTTGCTGGAACCGCCATCGCTGCTGTCGTTGCTGTAGTAGCTGTTGGTGCTGCTAGAGGCGCTGGAGCTGGTGGAGGGGCTGATGATGTTGGGTGCGTTCGTCACGGTGCAGGGCGGCCGGAAGGCGGCGCTCACGGTCAGGGTGACGGGGTCACTGCCCGGGATAATGAGAACGCCGCCAATGGGCAGGTTGACGGCGTTGCAGCTGGCCTGTCGTGCGAGGATTCGTGTGGCGTCTGTGACAGCCGGCGCAGAGGCAGCCGAGGCCGTTGGGGCAGCCGCTGCGGTCGTTGCGAGCGTCGCAAGCGTCGCCGCAGCACACAGCGTCACCACCCGGTCGAGGGCAACCATGGCGGCACAGAGGCCCAGAGGGGCCGACGGCCATCCAACGAGCTCGACGGTGGTCTCCCTCTCCGCGAAATGATTCGTCGGGGGCTATGTTCCTATCGCCATGGGCTCGTCGGGTCGGGGCGTCGAGGTCGTCGCAGGGAATGCCGAGGTCGGAAAGACTTGGGAAATGTCTCAATCGGGGGGGTCTTCGTGTCGGTCGGTCGTCGGACGGTCGTCGCCGGTCGAGCGTCGTCGTCCAATCGTCCGATCGCAGGTCGTCAGGTTGTCGCTGGGACCCAAATGGCAAGGCGCGCGGGTTCTCGAGTCTCGTCGTCGGTGAATTCGCCGCGGATGCGTGGCCCAAGGCTGTGCTGCGTGCTGAAGACAAGAACGCGCGGGCGCAAGGTGTGACAAAAGGCTCGGCGCCGAGGACTGGAGTCAACCGCAGCAACAAAAGGGCGGGCAGGTCCCGAGTAAAAAAATAAAATAAAAAAGAGCCCGAAGAATGAGACGGGGTGAGGCGAAGCGCGCTGTTTCGGTGCTTTTGGTGTTTCCGGTATTTCTAGAGTGTCTTATTTTTGGTCTCGCAGGTCCAGCGTCTCGAACGTCGCGAATGTCTCGAATGTGTTTGGGAGTTCTGCCCCCGAAAGCCGCCGCGCTTTTTTGAGAGGGGGGGAATAGCTAGGTCGAGAGAACTCTGGGGGTATTGGGGTGATCTCGACTCGAGGGATACAAGTGCGAGGATACGTAGACAGTATGGAGACAAGTACGGAGTACGGAATACGGAGTACGGAGAACAAAGTATCTTGCCGAAGACAAGCAAAAAAGCAAAATGCTCTGCAAAAACGGGGGGAAGCCACGACGACGGAAAGGCTCTGTGTGGCAGACGAAAAGTGGATAGCGGCCCATACTAGCCAGCAACGGTGTAGGAGCATGGGTAGTGCACATGTGTAGAATTCAGCGCGCATGAAATGGTGATTTCGCGCTATGGGGAAGGAGAAAAGGAGACTTTCGGAAGAGGCCATCAAGTGCCTATTGTAAGAAGTACCCATGTAAGAAGCAGGCCGGAGACCACCAAGTAATTGCACGATATCGTAAGATACCGTTTGTGAGTACACAGTCTTTCCTCTCCAGCATTCTAGGTCGGTGACTTGCATTGGTCCAGGCCGGAATGGACCAAAGGAGGGGTTGGCTGAACCGCTCCTGCCTCTTGGGACAAACTCGCCCGACCAGAGCCCGAGTGGGGCTCTAGTGGCGCGATCGGCGACCTGGAAATGTTCTTATTTCTTAACGACCCCAAAAAGGCCAGGTCGGGAAGGGGCGAGTCTCGATTCTGATGGGGAGACGGCCACAGAGGGCACGTGCAAGGCGGCTGGCATGTGCACTCCGCCTCCCCGTAAAGGCTTTCGCTTGCGCTCGTCGCTGACACATCTCCCTCCTATTCTCGCGCAAGATCAATCCTTTTCACGACATCCCATCTCCCCAATTCCCCCGCCATCATGCCAAGCCTCTGGCAGCGGTGGCACCCGTCAGAAAAGAAATCCCGTCTGGCTCTTGGCAAAAGCTTGTCCTGTGCGATGCTTCGCATTTGCTTCCACGTCGTTCTGTGGAACGGCAGCCCAATGACGGCATTTCCCAACCCAGAGGCGGCCCAGGAACGGGTCTTGGCGTTTTGCACGAGATGAAGAGTTTGCTGGTCGGTATTCCCGACTCACCAAAGTGAGACATGCAATCGCAGAGACTGGTCTAGATCCGTCTTGGAGACTCTGGACACCCAAATCCAGGTCGGCGGCTAAGGGCGGCCCTGCTCTCTGTCGGATTTGTCCAATCACTGGGTATATTGTGCAGGCTTCTCATCTCGATTACTTCGTCTCTGCCGCAGACTCGGCCTATTGTCCGATATGCCCAAACCAAACACCGTAAAACTGCAAGTGATACTCCAAACTCTAAAAAAAATCGTGATCGTGTCCATGCCGACAGACTGCAGAAACCCAGAAACATCTCACAGCACGTCCTGCGAATGCAGCAGCTTCTGCAGGGCGTCGCTGCTAAAGGCCTCGTCGTCCTCGCCGGGCAGCAGCTCGATCAGGCCGGTTAGATTGGCAAATAAATCGCCCTGGTTGCGGTAGGCCAAAATCGACGGCACTGCCGCATTGTCAAACTCAATCTCGTCATAGTGCACCTGGACAAAGTGCACCGCAGGGTACTTTTTCACAAGCGGGCACAGCGCCGTCTCGACGGCTGCGGATACTTCGCACTGGAGGATCAGCACGTGACAGATCCAGCCGGGGGAGGGCACGATAGACACTCACCTCCTCGTCGTACACAAACACCACAACCACGGTCTCGCGGCCGACCTTTTCGATGGCGTCCAGATACCCCAGCGCGTCGACCACGTCGAGCCGGCCGTACATGCGCACGCTCGGCGACGTGCGCCGTGTCCGCACCGCTGCTCCGGGCCGGGTGTCGCTTTCCAATTCCCGCCGCCGCGACTCGCGCCACTGGGCCAGGAACGACTCCTCGTCCTGCGACTCCTCGTCCGACTCGCTCCGCTCGCTCTTTTCGTGCTTCTCCATCTTCTCGTGGATGTTGTTGCTCAACGTCAGGTCGCCGAATATGCTGCGGCGCGCGTTGCGCACCCGGCCGACGAGCGACTTGCGCGCCGTCTCGTAGCTGCGCGCATCGGCAATGACGCCCTTGACGCCCGTCGCGCGGCCATTGTCAAACGACGCCGGCGGCAGCTTGACATCAAAGCCGTTGCTGCCCGGGATCCGCATGGCGTCGTCAATCTGGCGCGCACGGTGTTGGTCTTCCTCGTCCAAGTGGTCGGCGTCGGTGGCCGCGGCAGAGGCTTCCTGCTGTTGCTCAGCACGGTCTTCCGGGTGCAGATGGTCGTCGGCGGATCCACTGTTCTTGTCCACGTAACGCTGGAACTCCTCCTGGGCCTCTGATTGTGACATTCTGAGGAGAGGGGACGGGAAGCGAGGTGACGGGGGGTGTCTGATGCTCTTTAAAGTACTGGATGCCTGCGAAACACGTGGAGTCCTCCGTCAGCACGAGGCACAGTCAGGAGACCGGATCGGTTCAATGGCACCAGGCTGTCCCGTCTGGAGCCAGGAAACACCAAAGCCTGGGCAGGGAAGGGGCGAGAGCAAGGGAGTGTCAAACGGGGGCGTCTGTCTGTCCTGGCTCGTGGACGGCGGCGAGGCCGAAGAACTAGGGCAACCAAAGTCTGCAAGAACCAGGAAAAGGAACTCCACTGCAGCCATGCAAAGCCACGCGTAGGAAAGGGGGGAAGGCTGTCTGGAGATTGACGCAGTGAACGCGGAAGATGGAACCAACCAACGCAACACAGCCGGCAAAGGCACGCCGGACTGAGGATACGAGCGGGCGTCTCTTCTGGCTCCTTTTCTCCGCTCTCGCAGACTCTCTTTGTCGCCTGACTTGCTTGGCGGTTTGGCACGTTCCCGACTGGGCAAGATCGTCTGGGCTCGGCCCCTAGGAATGCGTCAGATTGTTTCAGGATAGACCAGGGGGCGCGGAAGCTATACTTGGAAGGGGCGGGTCAATTGCAGAAGGGAAAAAAAGGAAAATACCTGTGCTCAAAGGCAAAGGGAGAAGGCTGTAGGGACGCCGGGGAGAAAGTTGGCGTCAACTTGTGTCAGTGACTCGGCATGGCCCCAAGGTGGAGTGATTTCTCTGGCGCGTTTAGAGAAGAGAGGGGCGGAGAAGGGCTAAACCCCACACAAGGTGTTGGCAGTCCGCAGAACAGGATCGTTGGCGGGGGAAAAGGGGACGATGTACGACGTCGGCTTGGGAGTTTAAGCGTAGGGAAAATGCCCAAACTTTCCAACTTGGCACGACTACGAATGTTTGCCCCACATGCTGTCATCGCGTGGCAACAGGGATACAAGCCGGAGCGTTGGCCGCGAACAATGGCGAGCCGGATGCTAATGCGGATAATGTCTTGATATAATCTCGTAGGTCGTGTTTCTGCTATCGTGTAGAAACAAGGGAACAGACCAATCGATGTGAAGCGCTTAGTCATACAGAAAGCCAAAGTCTACTCAATTCATCTTGCACTTCCACTTCCTATTTGCCCACGTGCTCGAATGCAAACAGAAAAGGGGAGAGAAAGAAGAATTTGTACAGGCGTCAGCAAAGAGAATGTCATATAAAAGTACAGGACTTCTAGGCAGACTAGACGGAAACCATCTATTCCAAGGGAGAACAATAACATCCATCCCTACGTAGGAGATGCACGATGCCAACAAGCACGCAGCTGTCCCATGGTCACGACCTGGGATGACAATCGGTTAAACAAGTTGAACAAGTTGAACAAGAACACGTTGGAGAAAGAAGCCTTTACACTGAGACTTTGACGATAAGACATACATTCGTGCCTTCGTTCCTTTGTGTACTCTTATGTTCCCCGGCCGATCCAGGCGTCCCTGACGCTGCTTCGAAATCACCCGGCGCTCTGGTCTAGATCCTTCGACACAAGTTAGCAAAGGGTGAGTCGTAACGTATCAGATTCTACACTTTACTCAAAGCCAATGTCCCAGCACTCTCACACAACTACCTTTACTTCACCTCGTGGACATCACTCAATTCAAACTTTATTCTGCTTTTGCCTACTAGCTCTCAAAAAGTTAGTTTCCTCCGAGCTCTCCCAGAAATAAGAAAAGAAAAAACGGTCGACCCAACAAGGTGAAACGAAACAAGGGCCAAAACCGGAATCATACACTTGAATATCCTCGGCTCTTCTACTTGGCTGTCCACTGCATCAAGCCATATTCAAAATGGGCAGCAGAGAGCCAAGTGTCCAAAACCGGTGAGCAACATAAAGTTCAACCACCGTCCAGAATTGAGAGCCAAACGAGAACCCAGCGGCGTGGCACCGTGGCGGCCAGAGTTCTAATCGGCGTGAACAGAAACGAGAACAGGGCTATCATTGAAAGGTGAATCGGGTGAGAAATAAGAAAAGGATATCGTTATATAAGCGAGGAAACTAGCCGGTAAGACAGGCGGTAGATGTCGGGGGGAAACTGAAAACACATTGCAGAAAAAAAGCCAGAGAAACTGGTCTGATCCGACATAATACAAACCGCCTTGACCAACAGGGCCAGGCAAAGGGAAGCGGCGGAGAAATTTTAAAGGATAAAAAGGAAATTAGAGGTGGAGGAACAGACGACTTTTTTTTACGAGACAACCCAGAGGAGCCTCAATCAACTCCGCTGTCACACTGATCGGTATGTTGTTGCTGCGATCTGTCGACTTGGACGATGGTCCACTTCCCCGAGCTGTATTATTTTGGTTTGGATCCTTCTCGCGCTGCTTGGATCCGTTCATTTCGTGGGTGCGACCGATTCTGGATGGAGCAGCCCCAGAGGATCCGACGTGGTATCGTCTCGTTATCATTGCACCGAGCAGCCTAGTACGCCCAGATCTTGAGCTGTTGAGGGTTAGCATGGGCCGGCTATGGACACAAGGAGGGATAGAGCTGACCGAAGAGTCCCAGGAGCCCGTGCACAAGCTGATGCCGTCGTTGCTAACACCGAGACAGCTGACGCGGTTCTCGTGACCGACAAGCGAGCCAACCTTTTCGCCCCGGGTGATGTCCCAAACCTGTTGTTGTCAGTCTGCGCGAATTGAACAAAAAGAAAGGCCACAAAGGGCCCAGACGTCCGCATACCTTGCACTCAAAGTCGTCATAGCCCGCAAACAACAAACGCCCGGACACGGACGTGGCGACAGACGTGATGCCGCACAGAATGGATTCAGACTATCTGGTCAGTTTGTGTTGCGCGCAGAGTTTGGATCAACTATGGCGACTCACCCCATAGACGTTGAGCTCGCGGTCGGCGCGAATGTCAAAGAGGCGGCAGGTGGCGTCGTCGGAGCCGGTGACAAAAGAGTGACCATCCGGGAAGAACTGGATGGCGTTGATGTCCGACTCGTGGCCGGCAAAGGTCTGGACGGCCTTGCCGGCGCGGATATCCCAGAGCTTGGCAAAGGCGTCGCAAGCACCAGAAATAAACGTGTTCTGGTTGGTGGGATTGAGGCTGATGCTCATGACATCGCCAAGGTGGTCGGCAAACTCGACGACACGGGTGCCCGTCTCAATATCCCACTTCATACAGGTCATGTCGCCGGACGAGGTCAGGATGCTACGGTCATTGATGAAGCGACAGCACGACAGGTAGCCGGCGTGGCCCGACAGCTCACGGGCGACGCGCGTAGGGCCGTCGCGGTTCTGGTTGAGGTTGTAGATGGAGCAGATATTGTCGAGTCCGCCGCAGGCGACATAGTTGCCACTGGGCGCGTAGGCGCAGGTCATGACCCACGAGGAGCGCAGGGGGATGGCGTGGACCTTGTTTGTCGTGTAAGCATCCCAGATGATGAGCTTGCCGTCTTGCGAGGCGGACACGAGGTGCCTCCGGTCGGTCGACCAGTGCATGGCGTAGATCTTGGCCAGATGGCCCTTGAGGGTGCGCTTCGCCTTCATCATCTGGCTGCGGGAAATCGGCTCGTGTGCCTGCTGGGCGACGGCGCGCACTAGAAAGAGTCAGTACATCTCGTATTGACGCGCTCAGGGGTAAGTTTGGGCAAGAGCGAGGGCGAGAGTACTGACGCGTCGTGTCGGCAAGCTCGTCCTTCTTGCGCTTGATGCGGTCCTTGAGCGACTCAGCTTCGCGGCGGGCCTGCTGGATCCGGGCCTGCATAGCCTCGGGCGAGACATCGCCTTGCCGTTGCGAGTCCATTGTGGATGGCTGTGTAGGACTCTCGTCGAGAATAGAGGGCGCGGAGATGGAGGAGGCCGAGGAACAGACGAGACACACGGAACGCGGAGCGAAAGCGTTTGCCCAGCCCAGAGGAGGTTGATCGAGACGTGCGCTGGAGTACAGCCAATTGTCGATGAGGAGGTTAGATTAGGATAGAGAAAAACAAAAGGAAGCTCGAATTTTAGCGATTTGGCGGAGGAGACAAGGAGCCAGCCGACAAATGAGGAAATGGGACGTTTGATTCGCTAGTTTCGTTTCGGCAAAAGGGGGGGATGACGAGTAGTGGGCAGGACGATAAGTATAGTATGGCGAGAGGTGCGATGCGCAGCGATCGACGGGAGGGCGGGAGAGACGGAGAAGAACGCGCGACGGCAAAGGGAAAATGGCAGAGAGAAGGGCCGGTGGAGGCTGGTTGGGCCAAGCAACAAGCTCTGGGGGAAGCAGCGAGAGGACGAGAGTGGTCAAACGGAGCGAAAGGGGGAAAGGGAAGGAGAGACGGGGATTAGTGGGTTAGCAGTGGGTTAGCAGTGGATTAGCAGTGGATTAGCAGCGGACTGGCAGCGGACTGGTAGCGGACAGGTAGGGTGCTGATTTGCTGCGGAGGAGGATGGAGAGCGGGTAAGGGGTCGAGCTTTTTTGGACCAGGAAGATGGGTACGTCGTAGCAAGATACGTCGTAGGATACTGGACCTGGACGGGGCGAGGGTTGGAGTAGCGCTGGGAGTGGTTCGAGAGGGCTAAGAGGAAAGGGGAAAATTGGGCGAGGACAAAGTGGAGGAAGTTTCGGGGCCGTGAGGAAATTTGGGTGATGTTTGGCGCACTTTGTGGGACAGGAGAGGCGCGATAACTGCGAGCGGCTGCTGCATCTGTACGGATGTATCTGGCCGAGTACGGTGTGCGACAGAGGACTCTAAGCTTGACCACGGTGGCGGCATGGGAAGATCTCACGGCTGACAGCAGCAAAAGATACAAGGTCTAGAGGCACTCGTGAGAAGCGGCGATGGAGCGCCCAGAGGATCCTTGCGAATATCGCCGCCGGGAGGGGCAATGTTGCATGTGTCGTACCAACCAGCTCCGTGCGGAAGTCTTGGCAAAGCGCGAGGACGAGGGGGTTCTCGATTTTTGCGCTGCTCATCGTGCTTACAGTATCTAGACGTACTCTGTATCTTGCCCATACAGCCTTATTCACTGAAAGCGCGCAGCGACCCAATCGGCCGCGCACTAAGTGCTAGCCTAGACGCAAGGGGATGCGTATCTCCCTGCAGCCGTTGGCTGGGATGCACCTAGCCGCACGGTGTGAAACAGTACTGCGCACGGCAGCAGGACTGCATGGGGCGGCGGTGTCCAAGAAGGGCAGTCAGGGGCGGTGGCAGAACGTTGTAGGATGGTCTGTGCATGCAGTCGTTTGGTTATTGCCTCCCTTTCAACGGTTGCCCAGATCGTCATTCTAACGTCTGCGGCCGGGGAGAAGAGGGGGACGACGAAGAAGAGGAACGGTCTAGCAGTGCAGAGTGCTTGCACTTCTCTTTCCTCGGTCTCCTTCTGCTGTTCTACCCCCACGCACTCTCTGCGTATACGTGATGGCTTACGGAGTACATATCTGTTGTATCTTACGCTTATTGAATTTCGGGTCATGACTTTAGCGTCCCCGAGCGCTGTCTGGCGTGTTCGCTTGTGAAAGTCCACCAGCTCCACCGCAACGCTTTCGTTTGATGCCTGCAACTTATTGCTCGCTGGCAAATTGCATCGCAGCACTCGTATTGGAAAAAGTGTGTGGAACGTGCCAGCCTTTCTTTGTTTATTTGCTTACCCGTGACTTTCTTTTTCTCCTTGACTTTGGGTCACATCTTCTTCCTACTCTGTAGCTCCTCGCTCTTAGCGAAATCGCCAATCGGCCATCTGCTCAGGCCTCCTCCCAGGCTCCCACTCAGGCTGTCAAGCTTTCTTCGGCCTTAGCTGTGCGCCTTGGCCCACGCCCGGAACCAATCAATCGACTCGGGATTGGCCACACTGGCATTCGTCTTGACGTCCATGCCAGACAGGACCTGCTTGACGGCCACCTCGATCCTAAGGGGTGTGTCAGCGCCAACCCAAAAGCATGTGCGTACGGAGTAAGAATCAAAGGATGTGCCCACTTCTTCCCGTTGGTGGTGTGCGGAATACCGCCGCCGCATTCCTCGATGATGCCAGGCACATGCCGCGGGCTCAACTCGCGCCGGATGACTGTCTTGATGCGGCTGCGCATGGTGTCGTCAAAGACAGCCGGCGTGGCGCCGGATCCGCCTACCATGGCCACAAATAGACACACAGTCTCGTCCGCGTCTTGGGGCCGCCGCCGGCCCACGCACAGGGCGTCTTCAATCTCGTTGGCAAAGAAGCGGGTCAAGATGTTGTAGATCTCGGCGCTGCCAAAGCGCACACCCGACGGCTTCAGCACACCGTCCGAGCGGCCCAGCATGACGAGCGCCTGGCCCTCGAGGCGCACAAAATCGCCGTGGTGCCACCACCCGGGGAACCGCTCAAAGTAGGCCGCGCGGTACTTGTCGTCGCCGTCGTAAAACGTCAGCGGCTGGCTGGGGAACGGCTGCGTGCACACCAAGTCGCCCTCCTCACCGGCCGCCACAAGCCGCGGTGCGTCTGGCGGCGACGCCGAGTCTGCCACGGCCACGGCCATGCCCAGCCCGGCACACTGCACGGCGCCCGCGGCGACGGGCAGCAGCGGACAAGGCGCGCCAAACAAGGAGATGATGTCGGTGCCGCCCGTGATCGAGGCCAGGTGCACGCGCGGGGGAAAGATGTCGTAGACGTAGGCAAATGTCGACGGCGGCAGCGGCGAGGCCGTCGAGTAGATGGCCTCGAGCGCCGACAGGTCAATGTCTTCGGGGATGCGCACGTCGTTGGCCTCGAGCGCCACCAGGTAGGCCGCCGACGTGCCAAAGTGCGTGACGCGTAACTGGGCCAGCAGCCGCGGCAGCGACAGGTGCCCGAGCGGCCGGAAGGGCGAGCCCGTGAAAAGGACCAGCGACGCGCCGGTGGCCAGGCCCGACACACTCCAGTGCCACATCATCCACGATGTCGTCGTGTAGTAGAGCATGCGCGACTGCGGGCCCAGCGAGCAGTGCAGCACGAGCTCCTTCTTGTGCTGGAGCAGCGTGCCCAGCGCCGTGTGCACAATGGCCTTGGGCAGGCCGGTTGTGCCGCTCGAGTAGAGAATGTACAGGGGATGCGAGGGCGGGAGCTGGGCAAACTGGGGGGGCGTGCCGGGGTCGGCGGCCGGCGCGCGGGCCAGAAAGTCTTCGTACAGCTCGACCAGGGCCACCTTGGCGCGGAGGGCGTCCAGGCTCAGCTCGCCATCCCGGGCTGAGGGGTCGTGGGCCGCGATGACCACGACCGCCTGGAGGCTGCCGGCCAGTGCGTCGGCAATCTGCTGCGTCTTGGCCATGCTGGACCAGACCTTGCCGTTGTAGATGGTGGCGCTGTCGGCGAAGAGCACCTTTGGCGCGACACGCAGCAGCCGGTCGAGCACGGCGCTGACGCCATTGTCGGGGCTGATGGACGTCCACACGGCGCCGATTGAGGCCGTCGCTAGCATGGTCACCATGGCCTCGGCATGGTTGCCCACAAAACCGGCGACAATGTCACCCGGCTGCAGGCCGACATCGCGCAAGCGGGCGGCACAGCGACGGACGGCCTCGCGCAGCTCAGCCCACGATGTGGTGACGATGGGCAGGGTCGGCGGCGTGGTCGTGGCCCAGGCCTCGGTCACGGTGATCAGTGCCGGCGCGGCGGGGTCGACATCCACGCCGGTCGGGTACAGCAGGTTCTCGGCAAAGTTGAGACGGGCACCGGCGAAGAAATCGGGCCGCGGGAACAGGGCCGTGGTGGGGAGGACGCAGTCGTACGTCTTTGCGGCCGTGACCCCCACAAAGAGCCACACATCTTCCCAAAAGGTGGCGACATTCTCGACCGACCAGCGATACAGGCCGTCATAGTCGGTGAGCCCGAGCCCGTGCTTGGCGTTGACAGCCTCGAGGAAGCGGTACATAGGCGTGCCACGCGGGCTGGGGTGGCGCCATAGCTCCTGCGATGTATTCGTGGCCATGGCCATGGCCATGCAGCAAGCAGTTCCCGGCCGGCGGCTAGAGAGGCAAGCGGACGAATGAAGCAAGGCTGGCGCCGAGACGGGAACGAAAACGAAAACACAAGGAGAAAAACGAAAATGGGAGAAAAAGACGCAAAGAGCGGTGACGGGACACGTATCGCAGAATCGGTCGTGATGCTGTCGTTGAACGGCGCGAAGGAGCTGCCAGGAAGCTGCCAGCAGCCGAATCAGGCCAGAACGGCGCCGGCAGTTTAGGCAATACGGCTACAGGCTCGGCATTTCCCCAGATCCCCAATTCCTTCCCCCGGCACCAAACGGCGTTACCGAGCGGATATCATGTGACAGCGTCGGGGAATTGGGCTAGATCTACTCTCGCTTTGGGTGATATGGTTGGTAGGTGCAAGCCTGTCTACACGTATATCGGATACCCGGATAATGCCATCGCGGCCGTGCATCGTGCTAGAATATACGTGCATTACTCACCCCAAAGCAAACGTCATGCATCCGCACAAGCGCCTGCTGCGATCTCGATTGGCCGGCCAGGACCGGGAGCCTGCGACCACTTTTCCGAGAAAGCCGTTGGCCAGCGCAGCCGGGGCGGACAGCAAGGCGGGCAACAAAAGTCAGCCCCCTTCTGGCAAAGCAAGCAAAAACATGATCCGGTCATCTGGACCACGTCGCGCCCGGCCGCCGCTTGCGCTTTCCGAACAAGCCGATGGAGCGGTGTGGTGCCACCCGTAGAGATAGGGCCATGGCCGATGACTTGTCCCGCAGCCTTGAGGTGGCAGGCGGCAGAGGGGCGGCTGCAAAGATCGTACTTTGTGGCTGCAGCTCATGTCTGCTCTGCATTCTCCATTCTGCATTCTGCATGCACACCGCATCTACGCATGCACGTCGTATTCTGGGCCCGCTGGTACGAGTACGAATACTGCGCCCGTTGCGAGTACGATACGCCGCCACGCACGCGACACCGGACAACGCAATCGCTTGCCCTCCATTCGCGAGGCCTCGGCGTCGTCTGCTGCCGGGCAAAGGCGGGATCACATCGGACGGGCTCCTGCTACGTATAAGCAACACCCCTGTCCAATTTCCGGAAATCCCGGCTTCGCGCGAACCAGCAGCGTTAGCTAATCTGTGGGCCAAGGCCAGCAGGAAAAAGCGAACAGCATAGAGGAGGCGGTGGGCCGCTTGGCTGTGAAATTGGCGGACTCGGATCGACGAGGACTGAAAGCTACCGCAACGCCCCTATACTAGCGCGCTTATCGTGCCTGCTTTGTCATTGAGTGCAGCGCCGTTTCTCTGCTCCGTGCTTATATGGCCCATCCCCGCTCTTTTCCCGCCGCGACGCGTTCTATTGGCTGGTTTCGCGACGTTGCTGGATTTTTCTTATTTGTATGATTCTTGTTCTTCTACTCCAGACTCCCCCCGTCTCTGCTTCCCCTTCTGCCCTCAAATAAATTGTATTCAGAGGACACTCGATGTCTGACCCTGCTCCTTGTCGCCCTCTGGACTCTCTGTGATCCCGTTGCCCTTTTGCCTGACCCTCTCCGCCCCTTTGACCCTCTCTGGCTCCGACCCTCTTGCTCGACCCTCTCTTCGACCCTCTTGCGCCGACCCTCTCTTTTCCTCCACCGTTGCGAGGCCCCTTGCCTTAATCTTCCAGAGGCTCATTTCGCCAGCACCAAGACCCTGGTGCTAGGTCCGCGAACCTGATTCGCTCACCCCGTCCATCGGGTAAGTTCCTCAACGGCCTCGCATTTTTGGCCCATTGATTGCGGCTGGTTGTGTTGGTGTGCTGGTCCTGGTCATTTTCCGGTCTCCTGCGTGCCAGAAGTCGGCGATTGCGGCACCGTGTCACGCTGCAGGTCCAATGCAGGCCAATGCCACCGTTGCCACTTCCCGCCGGAGCTCCTCGCGTGCTCCTCGCTCCTGCCCTCCCTGTCCCGCCACCATCTTTAATGTGCAATTGAGCTCGGTCGGCATTACCTGACGCTTGGACCAACGCAGAAAAGAGGATTTTGGCTGGGGCCGCCTCCCCCTTTATTTATCAATCCCGACCTCACTTGCGCCGCACCTCTGCCCTCATTTAATCACCGCCCAACAGCCCTTCATTCCTTGCCAGCGGTGGCTTTGTCCTCCGCAGGGTGTCATTGAATCTCGATCCTTATTTCCGCTCCTTTTGGTCCTTTTTCTTTTTTTTGCACACCCCTCTTCCCTCTCAATTCCGTCTCCTACCGCTTTCCCTATTTTCTTTTCCCCAGGACAAACAACAGATTCAACATTCAATTGCTGCTGCCCGATTGACGCGCGTTCTGGAGTTCTAACGCAAAAGCTGCAGCGTTTCCCGGCTGCCTATCCCTCCGCCAGCTATGCCGCGCAAGCTCGCAAACCCTTTCTCGAGTTACTCCAGCATGCCGTCGTTGGAAAAGTCGAGCGAGCGAAGACCTTCCCAATCCAAAAGCGGCAATCGCATCGCCCAACTTTTCTCCTCCAAGCGTGATCAGCCGCTCTCCGCCCAAAAGTCCCTCCTTGCCATGCAGCAACAATCACCCGCGGCGGGCGGCCCCTCGCCTCAGATCACGGCTTCCACCCTCTCCCTCCCCTCTATCTCTCTCTCCACCGCCACCGCCGGCGAGGCTCTCTCCAGTGAGCCGCCAACAACTCTTTTCGAGCCCCCCTCCGACGCCGAGAACGAGCAGCGCCACCGCGCCGAGTCCCAATTCGGTCCCTTGCTTAGCCAGAAGCACCGCTACATCAGCCAGCATCATGGCGGCTCGCTCGACCCCCCGGTGGAGGACGAGCCCTCATACTACTACCTCCTGGCCACCTACATCAGCTACCTCATTCTTATTGCCTTTGGCCACACCCGCGACTTTCTCGGCCGCCACTTCCGGCCCAAGGGCGTAAATGCCACCATGAGGGCCAAGGCGGGCTATGCCCCGTTGAACGACGACTTTGACAACTTTTACGTCCGCCGTCTCAAGACCCGCCTCGACGACTGCTTTGCCCGTCCCACCACTGGCGTCCCGGGCCGCTACATCACCCTCATTGACCGCAAGTCCAACGACTTCAACCGGTCCTACCATTTCACCGGCAGCTACACGGAGACGCTCAACATGAGCTCCTACAACTACCTTGGTTTCGCCCAGTCAGATGGGCCTTGTGCCGACGCTGTCGAAGAGTGCGTCCGCAAGTACGGCATATCTGCCTGCAGCCCGCGTGTCGACAGCGGCACCTTAGAGCTGTCGCTCGAGGTTGAGCGCGAGATTGCTGCTTTTGTGGGCAAGCCGGCCGCCATGGTCTTCTCCATGGGTTTCGTCACCAACTCGAGCTCGTTTTCCGCGTTGGTCTCCAAGGGCTGTCTCATTATCTCGGATGAGCTGAACCACGCGTCGATCCGAATTGGCGCGCGTATTTCTGGTGCCGTCATCCGCTCCTTCAAGCACAACAACATGGTCGAGCTGGAACGCCAACTGCGCGATGCTATTTCGCAGGGCCAGCCGCGCACGCACCGTCCATGGAAGAAGATCCTCGTCGCCGTTGAGGGCCTGTACTCGATGGAGGGCACTATGTGTGATCTTCCCAGCCTGGTAAAGCTGCGCCGCAAGTACAAGTTCATTTTGTTCGTCGATGAGGCCCACAGCATCGGTGCCCTGGGTCCGCATGGCCGTGGTGTGTGCGACTACTTTGGCGTTGACCCGAGCGAAGTCGATATTCTCATGGGCACCTTGACCAAGTCGTTTGGTGCCAACGGTGGCTACGTCAGCGGCGAAAAGTACATTATCGACAAGCTCAAGGCCACCAACGCCGCCACGACCTATGGTGAATCGCCAACGCCGGCTGTGCTCATGCAGATTCTTTCATCTCTCCGCATCATCTCTGGCGATCTGGTGCCCGGCCAGGGCGAGGAACGTCTGCAGCGGATTGCGTTCAACTCCCGGTACCTGCGGCTGGGGCTCAAGCGTCTGGGCTTCATTGTCTATGGCCACGACGACTCGCCTATTATTTCGGTCGTGCTGTACAGCCCTGGCAAGATGTCTGCTTTTAGCCACGAGATGCTCAAGCGCAAGATCTCTGTCGTCATTGTTGGCTACCCGGCGACGCCGCTGATCAGCTCCCGTGTGCGGTTCTGCGTGTCGTCATCACACAACAAGGAGGACATGGACCGGCTGCTGATTGCGTGCGATGAGGTCGGCGACGTGCTCCAGCTCAAGTTCTCGACGGGCATTGCTGGTGGTCTAGACCCGTTGCCGGCCGGTGTGACGCCGGAGATGGAGCACGAGTACCTGAAGGAGAAGGGCCGCAAAGGCATTGCCCACCCGCCGAGGTGGAAGATTGAGGACGTGATCGCCGCGGGCGAAGACGATGTTCAGAAGCGACTGCGGTAGGCCCCTTGTTCGCATAACGACCGGCAGCGCATACAGCAGCGGGAGTTGCGCATAGAAGTGCAACTCCAGAAATTAGTCAGGTTTATAACAAGGAGTTGACTGTTGTGGGAACCAGAAACCGCTAATTGGGCGTTTTGGGAGCGGGCTTTCTCTGTGCGGACTGTGTTTTTTGTCTGATTTCGGGTTCTTCAACTCTTTTCGCTTCGTTGCGCGGCGGCTTCCATGTTTGGATCCTTGCATCGGGGCTTTTCTGGTAGAGGGTGTGGCCGGCGGGACTTAATTATGTAATAGGGAGTATTTTTTTGAAGCAGCCGTTGACACGGGTGTTTAGGAGGCCATGAAGAATAAATGCTGTCAAGATCCATTGCATGTTCCTCTCGGTGTGATTCTGGTACGTGTGATTAGTAAGCTCCACTGTAAAACGTAAAGTGAAATCGGCGCATCGGCGCGGCACGTGCATTCGACATCGGGATGGCGCGTCGCTCGGTAGGATGAACAACGACGACATGTTAATATTTTGGCGGGTGGCAAGGCAACCGGTTAAAAGCTGCGTGAAGCACAACAACACCGGGACACTTTGCTGGCGCCAACTGGGGACAACAATTCCACTTTATTCACCATGGCTGGTTCCCGCGTCTCCAAACACACCAAAAAGGGTCCAAGACAGCAAACGCTTGACGCCATGATTGGTAGGGCAACGGAAGCTGACGCGCATTGATCATATGCTCTGTGCTGACACTGTAGAAAAAGCAAGAACATTGTCTTCGTCGCGTGGCCTACGGAGCTCGAACACAGCGAGCGTTGCAGCCGACGCCGACAGTGAAGATGATGATCTGCCTCTTGTTCGCTCCCTCGGCCGGAAGACCAAGAGGAGCAGCCAGTTGTCAGGCCATCTGGCATCGGATGATGTCTTGTCTCCATACTGCCTGTCGATGTCGGCAGGTCCCAGCATGTCCTCGCCCAGCGTGGCAGCTGCTGCTGCCAGACGGGCAAGGATTCCTGTCTTGGACAATGAGCAATCGGACAGCACGCTGGAGATTGTCGACGAAGAGTCGCACCAGTCGATCGTGGAGCTAGATAGCGACGAGGAAGATGTGCGGCCGATCAAGAGACGGCGTGGCGGGAGGCCTAGCGATGCGGCTCAAGCGGCTGAAGCGGCTGAAGCCAACGAGGCCGGGCAGGACTCGGATATGGAGCTGGCCGAGGTAGTCGAGATCACAACACCGCCAGCCAAGTTTACGAGCCCTCCAGAGCGCGCATCCTCCACCCGTTCGGCAAGGAAGAGCGCACGCAGCGTGCGGCAGCGCCACATGGAGCTCCTAAGGCGGCGGCGGCGGGGCGAAAAGGTGACGGAGAGCGACCTGGAGCGGGAGGAGGAAGAGGAGGACGAGGGCGAGCAGGTGGCACTGTACGATCCGGATCCAGTGCACGCAGCGCTGTCCGAGTTTGAGGACGAGGAAGAAGAGGAGGAGGAGGCGGACAGGGCAAAGAAGAAGAGCAAGAAAAAGGACGAGCAAGGGCGCAAGGAAACGGAGCGTGCCGACAAGCTGCTGGCGCGCGACCTGGGCAGTGACAACGAGGACAACAGCGGCGGCGAGGGCGGGGGGCAGGACAGCGAGATGGACGACTTTATTGACGACAGCCACGTGGGCCTGATCGGCGAGCCGGACGTGGAGATGCTGCGGCGGGAGATGCCGCTGCAGTTCTCGGCGCAGTCGCGCAAGCCGCTCAAGAGCCACTTCCGGGACGCGGTGGAGTGGCTGGTGCAGCGGCGGCTGGAGCCCCAGGACGAGAAGGGGGAGAAGGAGGAGGACGCGCAGGGCTCGCAAGAAGCCCTACGCCGGTACGGCCCTAGCGAAGAGTTGTTCCGGCTGGCGTGGGACCGGCTGGACCGCGAGGTGGGCGGGCTGGCCCAGTCGCGGTTCATGTCGGCGACCTGGACGGCGTCGTTTGTGTGGGCGCTGCGGGCGCGGCCGCTCATGGACAGCTTTGACATGCGGGCGCTCAAGGACCCGGACGACCTGTGCCAGGCCTGTGGCCGCACACGGCATCCGGCAACGTGGCGGATCCGCTTTGGCGGCGCCGTGTACGATGCGGACACGCTCGAGGACGACGACGGCGATAAGAACGACGACGTTGGCCCGGTGGACATGCAGGGCACCGCGATTCCGCCCATGTCGCAGCAGTGGCAGGTCGGCAGCTTCTGCCACAGCAACGCGGAGACGGCGCACGCGCTGCTGCACTGGCGGCGGTCGCTCAAGGACGCGGTGGAGGAGCGGCTGGTGCAAGACGGCCAGCTGACGACCGAGCGGCTGGCGGAGCTGGGCCGGATGAATGCGCGGCGGCGGCGAGCGGCGGTGGTGGCCATCCTGGATGCGTGGGAGGCAGAGGGGACGATTGGGGCGCTGTACGGGGACTTTGACCGCATGTTGCAGCTGGCGCGGGCCAAGTCGAACCGGACGGGGCGGTGGGGGCGGTAGTGGTCGGAGCGGCAGCAGCGGTAGGACAGGGCAAGACGGAGCGGAGGGAGGACAGTGGAACAGATGTAGAGGAGGACCGGACAGTGGTGCAACGGCCGGCGGACCATTGTTGTACGCTTACGATACGGTCGAGTATGTCTCACGTATGCATCCCGAGTACGGTGCACGTATCCATTTTTGGAATCTGACCACCATGACCAGGCGGTGGACAATGTCCAGACAATGCCCAGACAATGCCTGAGCAGCGATCGAGGGCCAAGATGAAACTGGAAGACTGGAGGCAGCGTTTCAAACTACAGGCCGGTGCGGCTCGTGTTGGGCCGTCTCGTGTTATCCGCGTTTGTGTTACTGGAGCAGAGAGAGAGCAGGGGACGGAGCGATGACGCGGTTGGACGGAACCGGAACGGCAGCGCGCCCTTGTTGGATGCAGCCAGACGAGGCTTGGCCGAGGCCAGAAACGAGCCCAGAACAAAAAGACCCGCTTTTCCAGCCCCACCATCTTGCCTGTCTTCGACACGATACAGCGGCTGACAAGCTGCCAGAGGGTGAGCGATGAGCGTTACGCTGCGTTGGAGTGTATGTATTGAGTTGGACCACGCGCGGTATCCTGGGATCTCCCGCCCATCCGTGGCCGACCTTGCCCCTCTGTCTCTCTTTGCTCTTCTTCAGACGGATCTGGCTGCCCCATTGCACAACGCACAGCTCGTAGGCACAGACAGGCACAGCTCGGGCACAGCTTAGGCACAGCTCCAACACAACGCGCACAACTCCTCAGGCGCAGTCCGGCTCAGTCCAAGGGCTAGCTCACAGCGCCTCTGCCGCCCGCCAGCAAGGCTGCAGGCGCTTCCATCCGCTTTGTCTGTCCCAGTCGCAGACCGCTGGGTGGAGAAGCGCCGCCCCCCCGCCCCCCATTGGGCTCTGTACCGTGCTGGACGCTTGCACCGCCTCGGCTTCCGGTCACATCGCTGCCCACGTCGTCGTCAAGACCCCTTCCGTTTAATTGCCCTGTCTTGCTCTGTCGCTCGTCCTGCCGCCCGGCCCTTTTGCCTTTTGGCGCGCTAAGCCGCTCCAGGCACTGTACCCCCTAGTTCCTCGTTCCTGCCGCTTCCACTGCTGGCGGCCTTCTGTTCTTTCCCTCTGCGCTTCCATCCCGCCTCTAATATTCGACGTCTCCATTCAGGTCGATCCCGTCTCTGTTCCATCCCCTCAATCCCTCTATCCTTCAATTCCTCCACGCCGACGGCAACCCCTGCGCCCATCGACACTCTTTGCCCTCGCGCCCTTTCTCTCTCTCTCACCCTTTTTTCATCTTGTCCATCCTCTCTCTCTGTCTCTCTCATCTCGCATTCCCTCTTCTTTTTGCAATTTTTGTCTTTCCGCAACTTGGCTCAACTTGGCTCAACTTGGCTCAACTGGTTCTCATTTTTCTTCTCCTACATTCCTACATTCCCCCTTCTTCTGTCGCCCCCTTCAAACCCCGGTAAGCGAGTTTGCTGCATCCTGTCGCCCCCCCTTGCGTTGTCCGGCGCTTGGCCTTGCAGTCGCTCTCCTTGGCCCCTCGCTCGACCGTTTCTGGCGCCCCTCTTGTCGACCACCTCGTCCGTCTCGACAGCCTCGACCGCCTCGACCGCCTCGACCGCCTCGACCGCCTCGACCGCCTCGACCACCTCGATCGCCGCCACTACAACCCCCCCCCCCCCCCCACTCCCCCCAGACGACACGATCGGCTTCCCAGCTCCGATGATCGCCTCCCGCCATCACCTCTCTCCATAAAAGGCGCCCGATTCGCCCTTTTCCCTTTCTTCCCCTTCCTAGGCGATCGACCGGCTGAGCGATCGATTGGACAAGGACGGGCTTTGGCTCCCCGGTCCGGCATAGCCTCGCCAAACCGCCACGTCTCCGAATCGCTGCGAGCCCAGTCGCTTCCAGCCACCTCGCCGCCATGAGCTTCCAACAGGGCACCGCCTATGCCGAGTCGGACGCCGACGACGAATACGAGCGCGACATTCACTACAGCTCGCCGACCGAGGCCACCGAGTCCGAGGTCTCGCCCACCGAAAGCGACCCTCTCTCCGCCGAGCACACGCCCACCACCTACGGCTACCACGACAGCGCCGACCGCCTGCCTGAGACCGCCATTCCCGACTGGACCGCCGAGGAATGCGCAGACTTTATCGCCACCATCGGCCTGCAGCAGTATGTCGACCGCTTTCTAGGTACGGCTCTCTGGCAGACAGGCACCCTGGACCGGACTGACCCCGCGCAGAGAACGAGATCATCGGCGAGGCCCTTGTGGCCCTGCAGCACGACGACCTCAAGCAGATGGGCATCGCCAGTGTCGGCCACCGGCTGACCATTCTCAAGAGCGTCTATGAGGTCAAAAAGGCCCAGGACGTTGCGATTGAGAGCGACCACTACGTCCCTCTGAGTGGGTAGCCCCCCCCCCCCCCCACGAGCTGCGGGCTCTTTTCTTTTCCGCCGCATGCTGACCTGTACAGCTGCCGAGAACGAGGCCCAGTCGACCATGGCCACGCTCAAAGACATCAAAAACCTGGTCGAACAGCTGCGCCTGCGGGACGAGCGCATGGCCCTGGTGGAACAGGACCTTCGCCGCCTCACCGATGACTTTCGCCGCCTACGCGAAGACGTCCTGCCCGCCCTGCGCCTGGCCAAGGACGCCCAGCAGCCGTTGCCACACCTCAGTAGCGACCCGTCCTACAGTTTCGAGGCCACCGTCTCACCCCCGCCGCCACAATCCCTGTCGACGAGCCAGTCCATCCAGTCCATCAACATCAAGCGCCAATACTCGACGCGGAAGCCCGTCGCGACGCCCAAGACGACATCCCCCACACACCTGCAGACGACCCACGACCGCACCATTGTCGAGCAGACGCTCGATCCTGCCAGCGCCGCCGAGCGGGCGGTCCTCTCCTCGCAACACCTCGCGGCCGCCAACGGGGTTGTGGCGCAGTCCGTATCGGCCACCTCGCCGTCCTACCCGTCTCCCAACATGCCCTCCCCCACGTCGCCGCCCATATCCTCGAACGGGACGACGCTGGCCTCGCGCTCGTACCGCTCCGACCAGCCAACGCCTTCGGCGCGGACGACTTTTTCCGAGAGCGAGCACAACTTTGCCGGTGGCTCCCGTGAGCGACACGCGGCGCCGCGGCGGAACCAGACACCGGCGCCGGACACACCCGGAAGCAACGCATCGGTCGAGGTGTTCAAGTCGTTCCGCGTCAGCATGGACGATCCGTGCTACAAGGTGCTACCAGCGGCGCTCCGACGGTACCAGATCAACGCACCATGGGACCAATACGCACTATACATTGTGTACGGCGATCAGGAGCGCTGTCTGGCCCTGCACGAGAAGCCCCTGATCCTGTTCAAGCAGCTGGACAAGGAGGGCAAGAAGCCCATGTTTATGCTCCGCAAAACGACAAATGCGCAGGTCGACTTGCCGACGGACATTCCCGGGAGCGCAGGGCTGAACGCGGCGGCGCATGGTGCGTCCACCGGCTACGATCCACCAGGCGGCATCATTTGAGCGTGTGGTGGCATGGGCGGATGGGGCGGATATCTATGCGAAAAGGGGGAGCGGGAAAGTCAGGGCGACGCCCGCTGCGGGCACTTCTTGGGTTCTGGATCGGACGAGAGATTGGGCTCTCTCCATACATGCCACGGGCGACGTGCATGAGCAAGCGAGCGAGCGAGCGTCCAATACGGCAAGCCGGAAATGACAGGCGGCCGCTGGTAGCTGGCCGTTTTGGTGTTGTCCAGTCCCGTTTTGGATTTCATGTCTTGATGTTGTGTTTTATCTACTGCCATCTATATTGCCATAGGCCACATGGACATGCGTTGCCATGGTCCTGTCTTGTTGTTTGTGTTGTTTGGATAGGCTTCTCAACTATTCTGTAGATCAAGAACCATCTGTGGGTATAATAGGAAACCGTCTGGGTACAAGAAGCATAGGAACGCAAGGAACCAAAAGAACCAAAGAGCCAAAGAACCAATATGCCACAAACGCCACGTCTCATGCCATGCCTGCTAAAAGTACACGCTCCGCTTCTTCTGCATCCGGTTGCGCTCGTCGTTGGGCTGCACCGACAGCCGGTTGCGGTGGTTGGACAGCGAGGCCAAGAAGTTGCCGACGCCATTGTTGCCGGTCCGCTCCGGACGCGGACCCGCGCTGACCGGCCGTGGCGGCAGATGTGGTGACGACGCCGACGACGACGCCGACGGCAGCGGCGGCCGCGCGGAGCCGTGCGACGGCAGGTCCTGGCCCTCGACGCCGTACATTTGGCGCAGCCGCTCCGTCTCCTTGGCGATCTCGGCGTCGTGCTGGCGCTGCTGCTGCTCCTCGGCCTCGAGCATGCGGCGGATGCGCGCCTGCTCCTCCTGCACGCGGCGGGCGCGCTCGTGGTCCTCCCGCTCGAGCATGGCCTGTAGGCGCTTGGTTTCGGCCTCGATGGCGGCGGCCGAGGGCGTCGTGGAGGCCACCGAGGGCCGGGCGTTGTTGAGCGACACGGTGGCAGGGCCTGCAGGGCCTGCAGGGCCGCCGGGCCCGGCGGAAAGGGCCGAGGTCATGGTGGGCGCGTCGTCGGGCGGCGACACGGCACGCAGGGGGGCGCCCCGCGAGTTTTTGTGGCGGCCACTCGCTACCACCGCCGCCGCGGCTCCGTCTTGCGCCGCGCCCTCCATGTTGAACGGGTCCGGTCGCGGCACCAGGTAGAGGTCACGGATGACCTCGGCGCCCAGCAGCAGCAGCAGCTCGAGGCCCTTGCGGTCCTGCACGTCGACGCGGTGCATGTTCGGCTCGTACAGCGTCAGGGCCGGGTCGCGGCCGTGCTTGAAGAGCGCCACGGTAATGTCAGGTTCGCGGCTGCCGCGGTGGTGTGACGACGACGATGACGACGACAACGACATGGACGTCTTCCCCACGAGGTAGCACGTCATGTCCTTGTTGCCGAGGCGGCCGTCGCGCTTCCAGCGAAAGGCCGTGCGGGGAATCATGGCGGCAGCGGTCGAGGAGTCAGCGGCAGCGGCAGCGGCAGCGGCCCCGGTCGAACCGGCACTGGCACCGACACCGGCCCCGGCCCGGTCAAGCCGGCTGGCGCTGGGCTGGCGGAAGCTCTGGGTCGGCACGGCAAACTCCCACGCGTCGACCGTCTTCCAGCTGCCGGGCGTCCAGCGGAAGGTGACGGACTGGTCCGGGTTGTACAGTTGGACGGCAAACGTGTCGGGCACCTTGGGAACGGGAGGGACGGCGGGGTCGCCGCTGCCGCCGCTGCCGCTGCCGCGCAGCTCGCGAATCTCGGCGGCCGACAGGGTGGGCTGTTGCCACTGTGGGCTGACGACGGCCTCGGCGTAGACGACGTCGCTGCTGTGGTAGGGGTCGGTCAGGGCCGCGGCGTAGCGGCCGCGGCAGGCGGGTTGGGAGACGGCGTCGGCGAGGCGGAGGACATATTCGGGCGTTGGGTCGGAGCCGCTGCGGGTAAAGTAGACGACGGCGCTGCTGGGCGTGTCGGGCATGGGTCGGAAGAGAAAGGTTGGCAGGTTTTCGTCGAGCATGGTGGGCAACAGGCGAGGAGTGGTCGAGTGGCGGGGAGGAGCGAGAAGAAGACCGGAAGACGGAAAAAAGGAAGAGCGGGGAGAACAGCAAGAACAGCAAGAACGGCAGGAGCGGCAAGAGAGAGGACGCGCTGCGGGATGATATAGCCCGGGAAAGGATGCGCACGGCAAAAATAGCCAGGCACCGAGAATCGGCCCTCTGGGCAGGCAGCGGCGAAACCAAAGATGACGACCGAGACCGAGGCTGAGACGAACGTGGACGAAACCGATGCGGATTCAGAAAAGGCGCAAGAGAACAGACGAGCGAGGAACGAAAGCGAATAGTACGAGAATCGAACAAAGAGACAAGGCCGACTGAATATCACCGTAGAGAGCGACCAGAACGGCAGAGAACGGCAGAGAAGAGGGCGACCGACGGGCTGTTCTCGTGCGTCGTGGATGCAGACAAGCTGCGCCTAGCTGCTTGGTACATTCATTTTGCCTAGAAAGACGCCGCCATAGCCACGCCGGGCGGCTGCCGCGTGCGCTGATTGGTCCGCGGGCAGAGAGGCTGTGCTGCGGGGCATTCTCTGGGAAAGCGGAGCCGATGCAGCAGTTGTCCTTGCAGATACCACAAGCAGATATCCAGGAAGCGTGCGGATAACACAAACAGACATATCTAGGAAGCGTAAGCATATATACGAATCTAGCTGGATGATACAATGAACCCAAGAACCCAAAGACAAGGCTGTCCATCTCCAGCGACCTCACACCGGCGATCCGCCATTACCCCGTCCGTTGCCGCCGTCCAGCAGCAGCTTCGGCTTGATGTAGTCCTCGTCGAGCTGTCGCAGCAGCGCCGTGGCATCTTCCGTGTTGAACAGCTGCCGGAACGCCGCCGAGGCCGTCATACCGCCTGCGGCCACGCTGCTGCCGCTCGCCTCGGCCCCTGCATTGGTGCTCACACCACCGACACCTGTGCTGCCGCCGCCGCCGTCCTCGGCCTGGCTTGGCACCATTGGGCTCGGCTTCCGCCACAGCGCCGGCGGCGGCAGGTCTGACGTGTCCATGTCGCTCTCCACCTCCGAGTCCGTTGCGCTGGCCACGGTGCCCAGCAGCTCGGTGCCGCTCCGGTCGGCGCCGTCCAGGTCGCGCAGCGAGTTCTTGCGGCTCAGGCTCGCCTGCCGCTCGACGGGGCCGCTGCTGCTGCCGTTGCCGTTAGCCGGGTGGGACGACCGCATCCCCGTCGTCCAGCTGCGCCCGTCGGCCGTGCTGCTGCTGCCCTCCACCTCGTCAGGGTAGTAGTTCCGCTTGCTGCTGCTGCCGTGCCGCCCCAGGCGGTCCAGCGCCATGGACGAGCCCGCCGCGCCCGGCATGCTGCTGCCCCGCCGCGTCGGCTCAAAGCCAAAGCCGCTGCCCGACCGCTTCGCAAAGGCGCCGCCGCCAATCGTCTCAATGTCAAACTCGTCGTCCGAGTCAATCTCGTCCACCACGCCCGTGCGGATGCCCAGAATCTCCAGCATGCGTGCCGTCGTGCCGCCAAAGATGATGACCGTCAGCACCACGACGACCAGTACCGTCGCCTTGAGCGCGTACGTGTCCTTGCCCGTCAGCAGCGCCGCCAGCGCCACGCCGACGGCACCGCGCAGACCCGCCCAGAAGAGCATCGCCTGGTAGTTGTACGGCAGCTCGTCCGGCGCGTTCAGGACGCCGCGGCGCCGCTGTCGGTACCGTGTGATCCAGTTGATGGCCCACGACAGCGGGAACACGGCCACCCAGCGCGCGGCGCACACGGCAATCACGGTGACGATGATCAGCAGCGGCTGATACACCAGGTCCTTTTCGGTGAAGAGCGAGAGCCCGAGGTAGATAAAGATGAAATTCTCCGACAGCTGCGCCAGCACCTGGAAAATGTACTTGGTCGACAGCTGCGTGCGGCGCGACATGTTAAAGTAGGCGTAGTGCTTGAGCGTAATGCCGCAGAACAGCAGGGACACGATGCCTGGACAGTCAGTCAGCAGGGGAGCGGGGGAAAGAAGAGAGGCACGCGGCCCGGGGCCGTGTACACACCCGACATCTGGATGGCCTGCGAAAAGAAGTAGGTCGCATAGGCAATGAGCACAATCAAACAGCCCTCGATCTTGGGATAGCGCCGCACGTAGGTGTACTTGAGGCACAGGGCGGCAGCGATGCCGACCAGGGCGCCGATGACGAGGCTGCCGAAAAAGTCCTTGAGGAAGATGCCGATGCCCTTGAGCAGGCTGACGATGCCGGATGAGGTGGCGACGCCGTTCTTGGACTTTTGCGCCGACTCGAAAATGACAATGGCGACGGCGTCGTTGAGGATGGACTCGCCAAAGATGATGGTGTACAGCTTCGGGTCGACCTTGTACGAGTTGAAAATGGCCAGGATGGTGACGGGGTCCGTGGCCGAGAGCGTGGCGCCGACCGAGATGGCGTCGATCCAGCTCATCGACAGGCCCTCGAGCGGGATGCGCGTGTACAGCCACAGCAGCACGCCAATGACGAGGGCCGACAGGAAGGTGCCGGCAAAGGCAAACGTCAGGATCGTGCTGATGTTGCGGAAAAAGTTGCCCTGGTGCAGCTCGTAGCCCGAGGAGAGGATGATGGGCGGCAGCAGCAGGTTGAAGAAGATTTGGTAGTCGAAGCTGACCAGGTCGCGGATGTTGTCGCCGGCGGTGACGCGCAGGATGAGGCCGACCGTCATGCCTGGAGGGGGGGGACGACAGGGATGAGCACGCCAGCGCACGCGACGAGGGGGGGAGAACGTACCGGCAAAGATGGACACTACCGTTTCGTGGACGGCCGTCACCTTTTTCTGCTGCAGCGTGTAGCTCGTCAGGAAGGCCACGATGAGCAGCATGATCAGGATGAAGATGGCCCATGATGCGTAGATTTCCTTTTTTGACGAGTCGGGGCCTGCCAGGTCAGCACACGTCGCGCGCGTTCAGCGACGAAGCGACGAAGCGAGGAAGCGCACCTTCAGAGTCGGTCTCGTCGGCAGCTCGTCCTGTCTGGTCAGCACGGAGGAACATTCTCTGCGAGCAAGGCGGCACGTACTGGCGAGCTGCATCGCCGCGTGGGTGGCCGCGAACCACATGGTGGATCCGTGCGTCTCCTCGGGAGAGACTCGTAGACGCAGCGAGCGCGGGACGGCCGATGGCGGAGGAGGCTGGGGCGGCTCTCAGAGAGCAAACGGCCGGGCTGGCCCGTCGCGCGGCAACATGAACCGGCGCAGGCGGAGCGGCGGGGTGTCTGTCTGCTGGCGATGGCCGTCGTGCTGGGCAGTCGAGGCGAGAAGTTGCACGTGTCGAGAGGGACGAATGAGTTGGTGCCGAAAAGCCACATTGTAAGGAGCCAAGACGGACTTGGGGCCCGGGAATGACGCTTCTAGCGGTGCGCACGTGCAGCAGCGGCAGCGGACGAATGGTGCCTGAGGCAGCCCGGGCGCGTTAGTGCGACGCGGCTGGCCAGAGCCTTGTACTTTTTGGTATTTGGTAGCTTTGCCAATGCGACCGTCTGCACGCACCCGACCGACCGACCCAGCATGGATGGCAAGCTGGAGCGCATCGATGCGCCCGGCATCCGCGCCGAAGGCACCGTGCTGCAGAACATGCGCCGCGAAATCGCCAGCCTGCTGCACCGCCAGCAGCTGGGCTTCCCGGGCGCGCAGCCGGTCAGCTTCTCGAGCAAGAACATGGAGGAGCTGCGGCGGCAAGAGTGAGTGGGGAAGAGGGAGGCGGGATGCGGGAGGCGTGAGAGAGAGGCCGAAGCGAATGCGTGCAAAAAGGACTCGGGACGCCTGCTGACAACAGCGCCTCATCCAGCTACTATGTCTGCGAAAAGACCGACGGCATCCGCTACCTGCTCTACCTGACCGAGGACGAGGACGGCAAGGAGGTGCAGTACCTGATTGACCGCAAGAACGACTACTGGTTCCTGCCCAGCGGGGCGCTGCACCTGCCACGGGCCGACGACGTCAGCGGCTTCCACGTCAAGACACTCGTCGACGGCGAGCTGGTCATGGACGACCTCGGCCAGGGCGTCCTGCAGCCCAACTTTCTCGTCTTTGACTGCCTCATCCTCGACAACAAGGACCTGACGGAGCGCACGCTCGACAAGCGCCTCGGCTACTTCAAGGAGGCCGTCTTCAAGCCGTACGACGCCCTCTTCCGCAAGTACCCCGAGGAGCGCCAGTTCCAGGCCTTTGGCATCGAGATGAAGAACATGCAGTACAGCTACGGCATCGAGATGATGTTCCGCACCGTCCTGCCCAACCTCAAGCACAGCAACGACGGCCTCATCTTTACGCGCTGCAACACGCCCTACCAGTCCGGCACCGACCCCCACATCCTCAAGTGGAAGCCCGTCGCCGAGAACACGATTGACTTTCGCATCCAGCTGCGCTTCCGCCCGCGCGAGCCCGACAGCGACAGTGACGGCGATGGCGATGGCAACGAGCCCGCGTCCGCGCCCAACGGCACCAACGGCGCGTCCGGCGCCCACGTCAGCGACGGCGACGGCGACGGCAACGTCCCCGACCTCGACTACGACGCCCTGCCCGCCGCCGACCTGTTCACCTACCACGGCGACGGCAGCAACGAGCCCTACCGCTTCTTCGCCGCCCTCTACCTGACGGCCGACGAGTGGAAGGCCATCCGCGCCACCGGCGACCCCGTCTCCAACCGCGTCGTCGAGTGCGCCCTCGACGACCAGCAGCGCTGGCGCATCCACCGCTTCCGCGACGACAAGCCCGAGGCGAACCACATCAGCACCGTCAACAGCGTGCTCGAGAGCATCCGGGACAGCGTGTCCGAGCAGGAGCTCAAGGAGGCCGCCCAGGGCTTCAAGGAGGGCTGGCGCGCCCGCCACCAGGCGCAGCACGAGCAGCCACGACGATGAGAGGGGGAAAAGGGGCAAAAGGCGTTTGTTGGGCGTTTTGTGTCTGTAGCGGCCGCTGGGTGTTCCTCATTTGCTCTTTGGGCTGCATGGCGTTTAGCCTGACGATAGGTCTAGGTCTAGGATGGGTGAAACGGTCACGATCCGGCAATACCAGTTTGTTGATTCGTTTATTGGCCTCGGCTACAGTAGAGACGGGTCCATGTCAACAAGACATGTTGCAACTTATTCTTCCATCAACTATCGTACAAATGTCCCATTCCTTGCGATTATTTCGATGCGGTATATCCTCCGACTTCCCTCGCATCCATCTGGCTGTCTCCTCGGACAAGCCCCAATCAGATGCAGGCAATCATGGCCAGGAGAGCCCCGGCCAGCGTCATGGTCATGCCGGCAACGGCAGTGCGGTAGCCCGAGGCAGTCACTACGGTGCTGATCGGGTCGCTGCGGCTGGTCGTGGTCGCCGGCGTCACAAAGGCCATTGACGGCCCAGTGGCCGTGCCAACAGGCGGCACCGTGAGGCCCTCGATGCTGGTGCTGTTGGGGAAGAAGCCAGGGGCAGACAGCGACCCGAACGAGCTGCTCAGAGACATGCCGGCCGTGGCCGTGGCGGTAGCCGTGAACTCGACAATGGCCGTGGACGTCAGCGTGGCCGTCTCCAACTCTGTCGAGCTCGACATATCCGCCGTGACAACTACCGTAGTAGTAGTGATGCGCGTCGAGACCGACGTCGACGACGACGTGGTCAGAGACGCCACCGTCTCGGACACAGAAGACACGGCGGACGAAGCAGCGCCGGCATTGTCATGCACGGTGACAGTGACCGTCATCGGCACCACGTTTGCACAGCCGCTGCCGCTGGCAACGCTGCTCATGATGGGGATACTCGTAATGGCACTGGCACTGGCAATGGCACTCGTGCTGGTTGAAGTGGCCGTGGTCGATGGGGTGATTACAACCGTGATGGTCGTTCCCTTGGTCATGGTCGTCGTCGTGTAGGTGGTAAACGACGTGTTGTCAGTCTCCATAGCACGAGGCTTGAGCGTGGCAGCAGAAGTCCCGTACGCGCTGCGGATCTCCTGGACGACGTTGTTGTACTCGACCAGGACCTCGTCGTAGGTCTGCTTGACTGGTTCTGTCAGATGACCATCTGAAAAAATATATATAAAATTCTTTCCAATGACATACCAGAAATGGCTTCAAAAATCAGGGCGAGACAGAGACTGATAACTAGCGTGATAAAGACAATCTTCGTGGCAATAGCCGCGAAGCGCTGGATGCGCGCGCGACGGAAGCTGGCACGGCCTTCGTCAACGAAGATGGACTCGACCTTGCAGTGCATCTTGTTGTCCATTTCCGCAGACAAGTGATTTTGATAACGAACGTGTCTGAAGGTTAGAGTGCCGTTGGATAAGAGAAGAAACGAGAGTCTCGAGGTAGGATATGTGCAATCAGGGTTAGGAAGATGTGTGAAGAGAAAAGAAAAGGAGAAAGTCTGGATTTCTGGATTTCTGGGAGAGGATTAGGGTTTTATGGGAAGAAATTAGGCAACGCGAAAAGTGAATTTGGTGAATATTCAAAAGGGAAGGAACGCGTCTTGACAAACGTTCCTTCCTCATTTGGATCGCAACTATTGCTGTCGCCACCAAAAGATAAACAAAGAATTCAATGTGCGTATGGAGGATTATCTGGTGCATAAATGAATGTGAAGATGATCTGAATTTGGAGTACGACGCAATGGAGGAGTAGGAGACGGGCTGGGGCACGACTTGAGGCTCCAGATGAATGTGGGAGAGAATCGGAAGAGCAACTGGCTTTTAACTCACCTGCGTTTCCAGAAGGAAACAGCTATAAAGAGGTCAAGAAAGAGTTAGAAGGAACGAAAGTAGAAGCTCAAGCACGATAAGTATCGGGGAGTATGGTCTTGGAAGGGGCAGACTTCGAACGAGTGAAAAGCTAGATAACGAAAGAGGGAAGACGGTGGCGAGAAGAGAAGAGGAGGAGATTATGGATCTGGGGAAGAAGAAATAATTTATACTTGCAACAGCGGTTGCTGGGCGATAGTTTTTGGTCTCCGTCTGGTTGAATTTACCTGACGGACGGCGAGAGCAAGAATGGCTAGCCATCGCCAGAATTATGCGTATGCTTTCAGACCTTTGGGCAGGCTTCACGGTGCATGTTTGTTTATTGAGTGTTACAGCCAAATGTATGGTACTGGGCCCAAATTCCGTTCAAGAGGTTAAAAACTTACATATATGCATTTTTTTTTCCAGATGTTATGTTTATTGTCAGATATATAATATTTGGCCCGTATTTTGCATCGCAAAGTTGATACATTGTAAAAGAAAAGTAAACCCCAAAATATGACTGCCGTTTTCTATAGAGTATCATACAGACGAAATGGGTCTGTGGCTCTAGCCGTACCGGTAGGGCAATGAGAGACTCAGACGGTGCACTACTCCCGTGATAGGCTAAAGGGCTCTATACAAAAGTCTGTGTGCAGGTTGTCTGATTGTCTATGTCTCTACTTGAGTGAGGCAATTTGCCGTACGAGAGGCCTGTGAAAAGGGGCATCGTGGGTCAGTTGTGGCTGGTGGTGCTGCTGCGCCACGTCACGTGCCCACTCCTTCCGGAGGCTCTCGTCCGTACGCCTGGCTGCGTTGCTGGCAACCCACAGGGTCATACCTCGCAATTTAAAGAATGAGGGGAGACTTCCTAGAAACGGTTCCCAGCATAAATGAACATTGAAAGAACTGTGTTCGTCTGTACTACTTTGCAGCCGAGGCACAGTCACATGACCAGAGGCATCTGCGACCGGCCAGCCAATCAGCCGCCACGCAGCCGACCGTTTCGCGACGTGTTGGCGGAATTAAGAGCGCGTTGCTACGTAAGGCCTAAAGCGCTCGCCCCTCTGGCAACTCGTCGCGCGAGCTACTAAAAACCGAACACAATTCCAGCGTCTTTTGTCGCGTCACCAACTCTGCCCTCTTCCGCTGGCACAACGCAACGGCTATCTGTCCCTGGCCATCCTAGCGAACCACGATAGCCACCGAACATCTGTCACGTGTCCCGCCATCTCGCCCAAATTGGGTCTCTCGCGTGACGTGCTCCAGGCGATTTTCGCTTTTTGCGCCGGCGAAAGCAAGTTATCGCGACCGCCAGCGACCACCGCTACCTGCGACCACCGCTACCATCTGCGACATACACAGGCCCTTTCCGTGTCGGTGCTCAGCCAGCATGGCACCTCGCCGACGCGCCGCGGCAAAGAACGGCGTGGCTGCCAAAGCGGCCGAGACAGAGCCAGAAAGCACAGCTACGGAGACGCGTCCGAGCAATCCAAGGCGAGGGCCAAAGAGGACACAACGGGGCCGCCGAACCGAGCCGGAGGAGCCGGAGGAGGCCGAGGAGGCGGAGGCGTCTGAGGAGGCGGAGCAAGAACAGGAAGACCCCGAGCAGGACGACCACGACCACGACCACGACCATGACCACGACCATGACCACAACGCGGACCATGCAGACGATGCCGACGAAACAGCGGCCGGTCACGGCCCACTGGCACGACTGCGCTTCAACGAGCCGCTCTCGTGGCGGCCAGGCAAGCCGATCCCGACGGGAGAGCTCATTCGACGGCTCTCGGCCCTCAGCCGCGAACTCTCGGACCTGGACCAGGAGACGTTTGACGCCGAGAGCCTGACCAAAGTGGCCAAGGAGCTGGTCAATCACAACCTGCTCAACCACAAGGACAAGGGCGTCAAGGCCTTTGCGGCGGCCTGTCTGGTCGACATTCTGTGTCTCTGCGCCCCCAACGCGCCGTTTACGCAGTCGCAGCTGCAGGACGTGTTTGGCCTCTTTATCCACGCCATTCTGCCTGCACTGCAGGACCCGTCCAACACGTACGACGTGCAGCACAAGTACGTGCTGCACTCACTGTCCGAGGTGCGCAGCATCGTGCTGCTCAACGACCTGGACAACAGCGACGCGCTGGAGCTACAGCTCTTCTCGTCGCTCCTCGACGCTGTGTCGGCGCCCAAGAACGTTGCTGGCGGCCGTCTGCCGACCGACGTGGAGCACGACATTAGCGACATTCTCATCTGCCTGATCGAAGAGGGGTCGACGGTGCCGCCCAAGGTCGTCGACGTGATCATGGCACAGTTCCTGCGCGCCGCCGCGCCCGGCGCTCTCCGGGACCGGGGCGCGGACAAGGGCGACAAGGATGAAGCAGACCGGCAGCAGCCGACGCTGCTGCTCAAGGAGGAGCCGCCGGCGTACCAGATTGCGAAGCTGATCTGCCAGAGCTGCGCGGACAAGATGACGCGGTCCGTGGCCCAGTACTTTAGCGACGTGATTATTGACTTTTCGGGGGTCGGCAACGGCGGCGGCAGCGGCGGCCGCACAAACGGACACAAGGGCGCCAAGGACTCGGACGACGAGGCCGAGGAGGACGAGGGCACCAACGGGCCGTCGGACGCGGACCTGCGGGAGATGCGCAAGGCACATCTGCTGCTGCGCGAGCTGTGGCGCGCGGCGCCGCAGGTGCTGAGCAACGTGGTGCCGCAGCTCGAGGCGGAGCTGTCGGCGGACAATGTGTACCTGCGCAAGCTGGCATCGGAGACGCTGGGCGACATGATCTCGGGCATCGGGGCCGCCGGGCCGCCGGCGCCGCCGACACTGGACCCGGCGGCCTACCCGCTGCTGCGGCTGGCGGACGAGTCGGCAGCCGCGGCGTCGGACAGCGTGCTGACGACGCCGACGTCGCCGCACTCGTTTGCGCAGACATACCCCCACATCTACCAGAGCTTCCTCGAGCGCAAGAAGGACAAGTCGGCGCTGATCCGCACGGCGTGGGTGACGGCGGCGGGCTACATTCTGGCGACGTCGGCGGGCGGCATCGGGCTCAGCCGCGAGGAGGAGACGGTGCTGGTGGCGGGCTTGGGGGACAAGCTCAACGACGGCGACGAAAAGGTGCGGCTGGCGGCGGTCAAGGCGATCGAGTGCTTCAGCTTCCGCGACGTCATGGCCAAGCTGGCGCCGCACGGCGGCGTGTCCAAGGTGGGCTCGGTGCTGGCGAACCTGGCGGACCGGGCGCGTGACCGGAAACCGCACGTGCGGGTGGAGGCGATGGCGCTGCTGGGCAAGCTGTGGGCGGCGGCGACGGGCGAGCTGGCGGCGGGCGACGAGGCGGTGACGGCGGCGCTGGGCGCGGTGCCGTCGCGGGTCTTCAACGCGATCTACGCCAACGACCTGGAGCTCAACCTGCTGGTGGACCGGGTCGCGTACGAGTACCTGGTGCCGCTGTCGTACCCGGCGATCAAGAAGGCGGCCAAGGGCGCCAACGGGCGGACGCAAAAGGCGACGGCGGCGAGCAGCGGGATCGATGGGGACGCGCTGCGGGCGGAGCGGATCCTGCTGCTGGTGCGGTCGCTGGACCCGGGGGCGAAGCGGGCGTTCTTTGCGCTGCAGAGCCGGCAGCCGCAGTTCTCGCGCATCGTGGAGGGCTTCCTGAAGCAGTGCGAGGCGTACAACGGCGGCGTGGGCGACGAGGGCCGCAAGGCCGGGCCGGGGCTGGAGAAGAGCATTCAGTACCTGACGCAGTTCTTCCCCGACGCGCCCAAGGTGCGGGCGGACCTGCAGCGGTTTGCCAAGCTGCACGACCGGCGCAGCTACCAGCTGGTGCGGTTTGTGGTGGGACCGGAGCACGACTTTACGACCATGTACCGGGCGATGAAGGAGCTGGTCAAGAAGCTGCAGGCGAGCAACACGGGCGGCGTGCTGGACACGCTGCTGCCGCTGCTGTACCGGTCGGGCTGCATCCTGTTCAACCGCAGCCACCTGACGACGATCCTGGAGTGCTCCAAGGGCGGCCACGAGGGGCTGGCGGCGACGGCGAGCGAGATGCTCAAGGAGGTGTCGCAGCGCAACCCGGGCCTGTTCCGCACGACGATTGGGGCGCTGTGCAAGGAGCTGGCGGACCAGGCGCCGACGGCGGCGCGGGCCAACGACGCGGTGGTGGTGGACTCGCTCAAGGCGTGCGCCTCGTTTGCGAGCAAGTTCCCGGCCGAGGTGCCGCGGGAGCGGCAGTTTGCCGAGGCGTGGACGCGCTTTGCGCTGTACGGACGGCCGGAGACGGCGGCCAAGTACGCGGTCAATATGCTGCTGGCGACGCGCGACGCGGAGAGCATGGCGCGCGCGACGGAGCTGGCGCAGCAGGCGACGCAGGACCTGCGCTTCGAGGCGCCGCACTTTCTCAACCGCCTGGCCACGGTCGGGCAGCTGGCGCGACGGGCGCCGGCGGTGCTGGGCGCGGCCGAGGCGACGGTGCGGGCGCTGGTGATGGACCTGCTGCGCACGGTGCGGACGGCGGCGGCGGCCGACGACGCGGCGTGGGCGAGCGACGCGGCGCTGGACGCGGAGGGCCGGGCGAAGCTGCTGGGGCTGCGCTTCTTGGTGCAGCAGCTGCTGGGCGCCGAGGACGCGGAGGCGGCGCAGGAGGACGGGCGGCACGTGATGCGGCTGCTGCTGCGGCTGGTGGCGCAGGACGGCGAGCTGTCCAAGACCAAGACGACGCCGGCCTCGCATCGGGCGCGGCTGCGGCTGGCGGCGGCGGTGGCGCTGCTCAAGCTGTGTGCGGTGCGGCAGTTTGACGAGCTGCTGGCGCCGGCCGACTTCAACGCGCTGGCGCTGGCGGCCCAGGACCCGGCGCCCGAGGTGCGGCACGGCTTCTTGGAGAAGCTGCAAAAGTACCTTGTCCTCGGCCGGCTGCGGCCGCGCTTCTACACGATGGTGTTTCTGGCGGCCTTTGAGCCCAACGCGGACTTCCGGCACCAGGTGGCGACGTGGATCCGGTCGCGCACGCGGCACTTCCAGCAGGCGCACCAGGCCGTCATGGAGGGCATCGTGGCGCGGCTGATCTCGCTGCTGGCGCACCATCCCGACTTCACGACGGCGCCGGACGAGCAGATTGACCATGCGCGCTACATGCTCTTCTACCTCGACAACGTGGCCACCGAGGCCAACCTGGGCCTGATCAACCGGTACGCGGAGCGCGTCAAGCAGACACGCGACGGCATCGACGCCGCGCACAGCGAGAATCTGTACCTGCTCTCAGACCTGACGCAGGCGGCCATTCGGCGCTTCCAGCAGCGCAAGGGCTGGGTGCTGGAGCCGTACGCCGGCAAGGTGGGCGTGCCGCAGGGGCTGTACGCGCCGCTGCCGTCGCAGGAGCTGGCGCTGGCGATTGCGCGCAAGCAGTACATTTCCGACGGCGTCGAGGACCAAATGGACGAGCTGCTGCGGGCGGGGGAGAGAAGAAAGGTGCGTTTCGGGATGGACCACGTGACACCATGTGACACCGCGTGACTAACACGCACCAGAAACGCAAGTCGGTCGAAGAGTACGACGCGCAGACGAAGCGTGCCAAGACAGCACGGCCGGCCCAGCCGCGGGCGGAGCGGGCGGCGGCGACACCGCGCAAGAGCGCCAGCCGGCCCAAGAGCAAAAAGACGGACAAGGTCCAGGCGACCTCGCGCGTGCCCGACGCGGAACGACGCCGTAGCGGGCGGTCGGGTCGGGTGCAGCAGTCGTACATGGAGCGGGATTCGGACGAGGACGACGACGAGATGCTCAACGGCGTGGCCGAGTGGGAGTACCTGAGCGGGAGCGACGGGGCGGCGCCGCGGGCGAAGACCAGCCGGGGCGTCTGGGGGCAGTCGCTGCGGCAAGAGTCTGAGGAGGCGAGCGAGGGAGAGGAGGAGGAGGAGCAGGAGAAGGAGGAGCGAGAAAAGGACAGGGAGGAAGAACAAGAACAGGAAAAGGAGGACCAAGACAAGGACGAGGCAGAGGACGACGCCACGGAGGCGGCCAAGGCCAACGGGCGGCGAGTCCGGGGGACCAGCACGAAGCTGCCGTCGCGATCGCGGTCTAGACGGACATTGGATGCGATGGACGAGGATTGAAAAGGACGAGAGCAAAGAATGAAAGGATGAAGATGGACAACAGGGAGAGATGGAGCGGGAAAAAACGAGGACCAAGAGGCAAGAGAGGAACGGAGGAACCATTTGCAGGCGGCGAGCGTCACGGGAATGTATGTGCGGCTGCAGCGCCCTTGGGCTGATCCGCCTATTTGTTACGATACTTTTGACACGATAATCTGGAAGTGGTAGTGGTTGGCAGCAATGGTCTTCACCGCCTTGGTGATGTTTTATTATGCCGCTTTGGCCGCCTCGCCGAACTTGTTCAACCAACCTGCAGCATGGCGCCCAAACCGGCGCATCTGGCCCCGTCGGAGCTGGGCACCAAGGAATAGTGCGTGTATTGTGGAGCGTCCCTGATTGTGTCGCTTCTGCCGCTTCGCAAGACTGACCGACAGCTGGGATGCCCTCTATGCGACCGAGCTGGCCAACCACGCTGGCAACCCGGCCGACACGGGCACCGTCTGGTTCGACGACGTCGATGCCGAGTCCTGCATGGTGGCGTACCTGGGCGATCTGATGGAAGAGGACGGGAATGTGGACACGGACGCGGCAGCGCTGCGCATCCTTGACCTCGGCAGCGGCAACGGCTCTCTGCTGCGCGCCGTCCGCGCCGAGCTGGCCGCGCGCGCGGTGCCGCACGCGCGGCTGCTCGGCGTCGACTACAGCGCGGCCAGCGTGGATCTGGCGCGGCGGGTGGCGGCCGCCGACACGGAGGCCGACACGGACACGGACACGGCCACTTTGCCCATTCACTTTGCCGAATGGGACGTCCTGCACGGCGACGCGGCCGCGCTCGGCCAGGCCGCCGGCACGTGGGATCTGGTCCTGGACAAGGGCACGTTTGACGCCATCAGCCTGGGCCACACGGCCGCGGCGGACACGGTCGACACGGTCGACACGGTCGAGACGCTCTACCGGCGGCAGGTGCTGCGGCTGCTGCGGCCGGGCGGCCGGTTCCTGGTGACGAGCTGCAACTGGACCGAGGCGGAGCTGGAGGCGTGGATGGCGGCAGACGGTGCCGAGACGGAGACGGCAGACGGCGTCCTCCTGCGGGTCGGCCAGGTGGCCTATCCGAGCTTCCAGTTTGGCGGCCAGCAGGGCACGGCCGTGTGCACACTGTGCTTTGTCAAGGGTTAAAGGGGAACAAGTGTAAAAGTAAAGCAAAACCATAAAAACTATCCTGCCGGTTCTGCGGCTACTCTGGGTCCGGGTATTCCTCCACAGCCTCCACGACCTTGGCGGGCTTGTCTGGCGCCTCGCCCTCGGCCTCGACCTCCTCGTCCCGGCCCAGTTCCTTGAGCTGCTGGCGGCCCTCTTCCGTGGTCGCGTCAATGATTTCGTCCTCCATGCTGAGGATGCCGGCCTGGGGGGATTAGCATGCGGAAAGAAAAGAACCAAACAAGCAAAAAGAACACGATCAGACGCACTTCGGAAAACTCGCCCACTAGCGCCTCGGCCGCCGGCACCGGCATCCGCCCCAGCACCTCATTGACCCGGTCCAGGTTGCCCGACTCGAGCGCCGCCCGCATCTCGGGCGCAAAGCCCTCAAACACCAGCCGTGCCGCCGCCGCCTCCTCGCCCACCTCGGCCGCCGCGCCCGCCGGCGGAATCCGGATGTGGATCGCCGTGCCCGGCTCGACGGCGTGCAGCTGGATCTGCTCAATGCCGTCGGCGCCGCCGCCGGCGCTGGCCGCGCGCTGCGCGTTGATCTCCTGCACGCGCGCGTGGATGCGCTGGTACTTTTCCGCCACGTCGCGCCGCAGCACCTCGTGCGCCTGGTGGCCCGGCGTGCCGATGCGCCGGAAGAAGAGGGCGACGCCGTCGCGGCCGAGCGCGCGGCAAAACTCGAGCAGCGTCGCCTGGTGCACAAACCGCTGCGCCGCCTCGGGACGCCCCTCGAATTCGGCGTCAAACGCCATCATCAGGATGCCGTCCATTTCCTTGTCCGACGCCACCAGCTCCGGGTGCGCCCGGATGCACGCCTCGCTCTCGCCCCACTGGCCCGGCCGGATGTTGCCAAACTCCCGCGCCACCTCGGACGCGGAGCCCATCTCGTCATCGTCGTCGTCGTCCGCCTCGTTGCCCGCGTCGTCGCCATGGTCGCCGCCGCCGCCGCCGCCGCCGCCGGTATCGACCGCCTTGCCCTTGCTCTTGCTTGTCCCTCCCTCGGCCCCGGCACGCTGCGGGTTCAAGAGCTCCACCTTTGCATCGCCGCTGCTGCTCGCAGACTTGTTCACGTGCGAGCTGTCAAAGCCGGTGTGGAAGTTGTCGCTCGTAATCTTGCGCGTCTCCTCGTACTCGAGCTCGCTCAGCTTGGCCACCAGCTGCTGCTGCAGGTCGGCCACCTTGTGCTGGTGGCCCTCAATCTCCGCCACCATGGCATCGTACCGCGCCGCGCCCTCGAGCGACCGGTCCGCCAGCGCCGTGTTGACCTGGTCCAGCAGCGCCGCCATCATCTTGGTGTACGACTCGGGCGGCGGCGCGTCCGTGTGCACGCCCGCGGGCACCGGCGGCGGCCGGTCCTCCTCCGGCTTCAGCTTCGCCGCGCTCTCCATCACGGCCCGGAACGCCACGGCCCCGGCGGCATTGGGGTCGCTGCTGGTCCGCGCCTCGTCTGCGTGCGCCCGCAGCGCCGCCAGCAGCCCCGCGATCCGCCCCTCTAGTCCGTCGTTGATCTGCCGCTCGTACTGCAGCGTCGCAATCTGCTGCCGCCGGTACTGCCGCTCCTGGTGGATCTGGTTCTGCTTCGCCCGGATAAACGAGCGCTTGTCCACGTTTGGATGCACCTCAATGTCCGAGTCATCGCTCAGCTCGAGCGCGTCCTGTGCCGTTAGCCCCTGTGCCCCCTGTGCCGCTTCGCCGGCCATCTGCTCACCCATTTGCTATAGTCGACAGGCATTTTGGCGGTGTCAAGTGTTCTCACAGAATAGCCTCCCTTTGGTCGCGCAGCTGTTGCTTCTATATATATCGATAGCTCTGGAGAAGGCCCTAGAAACGCCCCGTTGGCGGGGTCGACACTTATCGATAAGAATGATCGGCCGCCTGTCTATTCCTTCCTCCCAGGCCCAAGCCCAAGCGCCGAGTACAAATAACACGTTACACAGTATACAGCAAATAGTAGCGAGGTACCAATCCCAGCCCGTCCCTTTCCAAAACGCCTGCCGCCGTCCGCGCTAATGCATCGTCTTGAGGAAGCCGTCCAGATCAAAGCTCTCCTCGTACTGCCGGTCGTCCCACAGCTCGTCCAGCTCCTCCAGCCAAGCCGCCTTTTTACCTGGCTGCCGTACGTCGCCCGTCTCAATGTCCACCATGTCTTCTTCGCGTCCGCCGCCGCCGCCGCCGCCATTGCCCTTTTCTGTCAGCAGGTTCGGCCCTGCGTCGTCCAGATTGAAAAGGTCGAGAATCTCGTTCGTGTCCATTGTCGCCAGCCCCGCGTTCTGCTGGTTGACCACCGTCGACGCCACGTCAATCTTGAACCGCTGCAGGCTCAAAATCTTCTCCTCCAGGGTGCCGCGCGTAATCAGCCGGTACACGTTGACCACCTTTTTCTGTCCGATGCGATGCGCCCGGTCCATCGCCTGCAGGTCGCGCTGCGGGTTCCAGTCGTGCTCGACAAAGATCACCGTGTCCGCGCCCGTCAAATTCAGTCCCAGCCCGCCCACATTGGTCGTCAGCAGCAGCACGTCGTACGACGGGTCCTTGTTGAACCGGTTCACAATGTCCTGCCGCCGGTTCGCCTCGACCGACCCGTCCAGCCGCAGAAACGACACCGACGGCAGCATGCTCTTCAGCACCGTGTTCTGCACCATGTCCAGCATTTCCTTCATCTGGCAAAAGATCAGCGCCCGGTGCGGCTTGATCGGCTGGTACAGCGGGTCGCTCGCGTCGCCCTCGCCCTCGATCCCGATGCCGCAGTCCACCAGCAAGTCGCGCAGTGCCGTCAGCTTTGGCGCGTGCCGCGGGTCCTCGATACTGCTGCCCTGCCGCTCCAGCAGCCGCTGCGTCTCGTCGTACATCCGGTGGCCCGGCCGCATCACCAGCGCCGGCGAGTTGCACAGCTTGCGCATGTATTGCAGCGCCTGGAAAATGTGCTGCTTCGCCTCCTTGTCGTCGCGCCCGGCCTCCTCCGCAATCTTCTTCGACTCGCGCCGCGAAAAGTCGTCAAACAGCTTCTTCTGCAGGTCGCTCAGGTCGCAGTAGTAGTTTTGCAGAATTTTGGGCGGCAGGTCTTCCAGCACCTCCTCCTTCAGCCGCCGCAGCAAAAACGGCAGCACCTGCTTGTGCAGCGCCTCAATCGCCAGCGCGCCCGCCTCTTGCTCCTTGGACGACGCCTTGCTGAACCGGCTGGCCGCAATCGGCTTTGCGAACCGGTCCATAAACACCTTTTCCGCTCCCAGGAAGCCTGGCATCAAAAAGTCAAACAGCGACCACAGCTCCAGCACGTTGTTCTGGATCGGCGTGCCCGTCAGGATTAGCCGGTGGTTGCTTGGTAGCTTCTTGACCGCTATGCTGATCTTGGTCCGCGGGTTCTTGATCAGGTGGCCCTCGTCCAGCACCACGTAGTTCCAGTTGAGCGCCTCCAGCACTTCCACGTCGTTTCGGCACACGTCGTACGACGTGATCACAATGTCCGTCTCGCCCAGCGCGCTGCGCAGCACCTTGCGCTCCGCCGGCGCCCCGACGTATGCCGACACGGACAGGAACGGCGCGTACGCCTTGATCTCCTGCGCCCAGTGGCCCGACAGCGTCGGCGGACACACCACCAGCGACGGCAGCCGCCGCACATCCGACGCCCCCGTCTTGGCAAAATCATCGGCGCGCTGGTGGTGGTCGCTCGCCACGATGCAGATCGTCTGCAGCGTCTTGCCCAGTCCCATGTCGTCGCACAGGATGCCGTGCAAATGGAACTTGTTGAGAAAGTGCAGCCAGTTGACGCCCTCCTGCTGGTACGACCGCAGCTCGGCCTTGATGCCCACCGGGATGTGGAACGGCTCAATCTTTTTCGGGTCCAGCAGCTGCTGGATAAACGTCCGCTCGCGGTCCCGGCCCGCTAGAAGCTCTGGCGACAGGCCGGGCGGATCAGGGATGCCCGCCTCCAGCGGCACCAGCTTGACCAATGTGGCAAACGACGTCGTCGCAATCAGCCGCACCTCATCGTCCGAGTCGCTCATGCGGCCCAGCACCGGCACAATCAAAAAGATGACGTACGGCAGGATGCTGTCGCCCATGACGGCAATCAGGTGGTAGATCACCTCGATCGCACCCTGCCGGTACTGAAGGTCCACCGGGTTGTTGATGGACGGCAGCACCTGCTGCACCAGCGCCGTCATGCCCTCGACCGTGATCACGCTGCAGATCGTTGCCAGGCACTTTGCCGCCATGTACCGGAATACAGACAGCTCCGAGTGCAGCGCCTTGATCACCAGCGGCACCATCTCCAGCACAAACGGCCGCACCGCCAGGTCGAATGTTGGCGTCAGCGTCCGGATCACTGACAAAGCATCCACAATCTCCTGCCCAAACGTCTGCTCGGGGTCGCGCGCCTCGGCCGGCAGGTCACCCACAAACGCCCGCTGCAGCGGCGCCTCCATAAACGTCCGCAGGCTCGGCACCTTTTCTAGCACCGCCGCCCCAAACGTCTGTGACAGCGTCTCCAGCGCCTCCTTGGCACCGCGCCGCGTCACCCGCGCCGCCTTGGCCTCCTTGGCCCACTTGGCTGCGTCCGCATGGTCGACGCAGTCCTCCTCCTTGTGCAGTGATAGAATCAGGTTGCATTTGGCGGCGTGTACGGGGAACTCGGGCGTCTCCGCCACTTCGACGCACGAGAACTTGACCAGGTTGGCCACCACCTTGTCTGCCGGACCGCGGCGGCCAGTTTCCGTAAATAGCTGCACCAGGCGGGCAATGGTGGCGGCCGATCGGCTCTGCAGGTCCTGGTTCTCCTCCATTTTGATGCTGTCCATGATCGCTTTGATCAGCGGGCTCGGCTTTTTGGGCAGAATCTTCATCGCCACCAGACCGCACGCCGCTGTCGCCCGGATGCGAATGTCGCGCCGGTCCTTGGCTGCCTTGGCGTCGTTGATGGATTCGATCGCGGTGTTCCGTGCCTCGGATAGATGCTGGCTGGCAATAAGGCGCTGTCCCGGAGCCATGATCCTCTTCAGCTTCTCAAAGTCCTCATTGACAACCCGCTCGGCGTGCATGATTGAAAACGCCTCGGGGCCGGCGGCCGGCTCGCCTTGGCACAGTGGCGCCAAACGGGGCACGCGCGCCTCCGAGACCTTGCCGTGATCCCGGAACATGTGAATGAGCTGCGAGCACTGCGACCGCACCCGCTGGATGAAGCTGACCAGATCGCTGTAGTGCGACGGCCGGCTCGTTTCGATAATCTTTTGCAGCGGCTCGACAAACCGCTTGCTCTCCGCCGGGTCTCGACAGCCCTTGGCGTACTCTTCAATCACGGTGCAGGCCGCCAGCTGCGTAGTCGCATAGGCAGACGTGAGGCCCGGCGTGATGCTGGCGTCGTACATCTCCAGTGCCGTCGCCGGTACCAGCGACATGATCAGTCCCATGGCTTTGGCCGCTGAAATGCGCGACCGAATCATCGTCTCAATGCCCACCACGTCAATGTCACCCTGCATCATGGCGCCGTCCACATCGTGCGAGCTCGTGCTGACAGGGACGTCTTCAACGCGCACCGACTTGCGCCGCCGCTTGACCGTCCGCTCTCCGGCCTCTGGAGGCGATGACCTCCGGGCCGAAGTCGAGCCCCAGCCGTTCGGGTTCGCGTACATGCCACCAGACGGCTTCATGAACAGCCCTGGCTTCATGGGGATCGGGTTTCGCGACACGCCAATGGGATGAAGCGTGAGCTGCATCATCGCATCCACATGCGGCCGGAATTCCTCGGCTAGTGCGGCCGAGTCGAGCTTTGCCAGGCACTGCACGAGAGCGGACCAGAGGTCGAGCGATGCTGAGAGCGTCTCCCGATCCCTCTCCACAATGATGTTCTGGAACACGAGCCGCATAATGCGGTTGTCAAGCCAGCCCTGCGACGACTCGTTGTCAATGTGGACAAATGTCATGAGCGCCTTGAGGACGGCAAGCCGCACGGAGGTGATGGTGTGGCGCAGGAACGGGTAGAGACGCGGCACTAGCAGCGTGAAGGAGCGCTGCTCGTCCTTTTCGGCCGAGGCCTTCATTGCATCGAGAACTTGGGGGAAGCTGCACAGGATCGCCAGAAGATCCATGATCTTGCCGGTGGATGCGCTGAGGTCGTCACCCAGGCTGGACAAGCTCTCCCAGACAACATAGATGAGTCCGTCCAGCGCAGATGGCCGCATGGTGACAAATTCCTTGGCCATGGGGATCAGAGTGGCAGCGCTGACGGAGCGGACGTCGTCGTCCTGGTCGGCAAGACCCTTCATGACAGCACTGATGACGCCGTCGATCATGTTGCTGTGCTGGAGCAGCAGATCCTTGCGCACGGCAACAACATACCGCAGGCCGACCATGCCGCCGTGGCAGACGGCCCAGACGTGGCGGTCCAGCTGTAAGTCGTCCTGCATAACTAGACGGTAGAGGATGCGGTAGATGGAGTGCACTGACTCGGGGGGGACGTGGAAGAGCACTGCGCCGAGTGTCTGGCCGACCGTCTCTCGAATGGGAGCTACTGATGTGTCGGAGCTGAAATCAGTGAATCTGTCGAGCATCAGGACACAGCAGAGCCGACATGCCAGGTCGTTAAGCCACGTGCGGTTGGCCGCGGCGTTTTCACTCCGTGTTTTGATCTTTTCTCGGCCGGCACCAGCACCGTGGACACGAACGACCTCACGCAGGCCCATGGCTGCGCCGTGCCGCGTCTCCCAGCTTGAGTCGAACAGGTCAACTTTGAGAAACTCGCACAACCGCTCATATGGCCATTCAGAGCCATCGTCGCTTTCCTCCACGTCAATCTCTGGCTTGATCGGGACGACGGGGCCTTTGAATTCCGAAACCACCTTGGACTCTTCATCCACGTCGGTCGGGCGTTCGAGGTTGAAGTACTCGGAGACCTTGCCGTTCTTTTTGCTGTCGCCGTCGAGGTCATCACCAAGGCCGTCGAGTCCGCTCGTGCCACTTCGGCGAAGAGACAGGTCGCCAAACCCGCTCTTGCCCTGAGCGGCCCGCTGGAGCTCCCGCTTTCGTTTCCGTTTCAGAACGTTCAGTTGCCGAGAGCTCAGACCGCCCAGCTCGTCTGATCGCTGGCCACCGGTGGCTGATGCGCCGTTGGTCTCGCCGTTCTCGTGGGCAGAGCCGTTCGTACCAGATGTGTCTTGTGCTGGCGCGGACGCGCTCGCGTCGGCGGCGTTTTTTATTGCGTCGAGGGGGATAGGGATCTCATCGTCTTGAAATGTCCGGCCCAATAGTCCTAGACGACCGTTCAGGGTCTTTTTCTGGCGGTCGAGGCGGTCTTGAGGCGCAAGCGAAGCAAGCACCAGGTCTGCGGCGCCGCCCCGAAGCAGCTCCCGACCAAATTTCAAAACCGAATTGATGTTGAGAGAGTCGAGGTCGTAAAATTCTTCGTGGGAGAATATCGTGTCTTTAGACTCTTCTTTCTTCACAGGTGTACTTCCGGCCTCGCTCGCCGGCTCCTCCTTCTTGACCTCCGGGTCAGGCTCGGTCTTGGACTCGATCGACTCGGTCTTGCCGTCGCCGGCATTGGGGTCGTAAGGCTCGGCATGCTCGATGATCTTGCCGAGAGCTTTGGCGGCTGTGCTTCGTGTCTCCCAGTCCTTGTGTCGCAGATACGGAACCACACGGCCAATGATGTTGAACAGCTCTTCCGGGTGCTGTTTTTGCCAGTCGGCTAGCTGGTTGACAGCTGTGTCCCGGATCAGGCGGGTGCTGCCCGTCTCGAGAATGCTGCAAGGTCAGAATGCCAACGCCATATAAGCCAGAAATACGGGCAGCTAAAGCCGGACACAACTCACGTGACAAGTCGGTCAAGTCTATTTAGTGTCAGCATGGTGGCTTACACAGCGCGGAACCACGTGACCTACCTTGAAGCCATCTTGACTCTTCATGCCAAGGCAAAGGAATGGCGAGCAGCCAATCAAGCGGTGGTCTGCATGGACAAAAAGTGTCTCTGGTAAAGACAGGGTTAGCAAACAAAAAATGGGCGTGTGGTAAGACGAGAACGCTGGCATAGATGAAGCGGGACGCGACACGGTCGCGTTTTAAGCAGTCAAACGACGGTAGTTTATAGGCAGGGGCCGTCGATGACTTCATGCACCAGGACTTTCGTGAAGAGGGGAGGCGTAGGACTCACGGATTCCGATCTGCAATGACAATATGGGCTTGAAAAGGTCAGTCCAATACCGAACTTATTTGATTGGGCTGCAGAGCCGTCCGGACTCGAGCTGGCCGGAGCTTGGTCTTTTTTTTTGGTTGACACTCACTAGTGTCGCTGTTGTGTTGCGCCCGGGCGGCTGCAGGCGGCTGCTGATTAAGGGAGATCGGTGAGGCCACTATACGTGGCGAGGTGGTGGACAGGCGAAAGAAAAAAGAGTGGGCGGCCGGCGCTCTATATGACAATGCGTATTTTTATACACGTTTTCACTTGCCCTTTGCTTCCCCTAAGGGCCCGGGTGGGCCGCGCACGATCCAGACGACCCCACTTGGCAAGCTTTCCCAATTTTCCATTTTATTACGGAGTATTTTATTATTTCCTTATTATTTCTTGCTCCTCTCGTTTCCTCTCCAACTCCGAGACCACAGCGGAGTACGGAACATGTATAACTTTGTGTATGTGTGCACTTGTTGTCTGCGGCAAGTGCTGTATGCTCCTTCCTCGACAATCCATCGCTCTTTCCCAGATCCATCGCTCCTCTTGATGTGTGTATCGTACTTGATCTTTGGTACGCAGGCGCCTCTCTCCCCTGCATTAGTGATCGCAACATGAGATAAGATTCTCCGCGACCTTGTTGGTGGCAGGCTGCCATATGGCAGACATCGACCACGGCTGCTTTCTGTGGCTGCCTTCTGTGGCCGCCGTGGGCGACTTCTGCCTGCTCCCTTTGACCGTCACAAGGTCGTCGGCGCGGTTGCCTTGGGGGCAAAATGTTGGCGACGAGGAAGGAGCGCCCCAGCACGAACACATGAATTTGAGTCATCTGGGGCAATAACGGGCCGTCAACAGAGACAAACGACTGCTGCGCCACAGACAGAATTTTATTCTGCTGCTGGGCGTCGATCAAGCATTGGGCGAACAGGTCTCGTCAGCCAAAGTCGATAAACTTGGGGCCGTCAGAGGCCAGATAATGGAAGGCTGGGCAAGCCTCCGACGGATCCGGCCTAGGCCGTTAGACCGTATGGCCTGAAGCGATCGTGCTGTCTCTTATCGGTTTGCGTTATCAGCAAGCACAGCTTGGAGCTAAGCTGTACCGTGCTTATGTCATGACACGTGATACCGAATATGACTTCCATGGCGGCACTTGCAGGATTTCTCTCGACAAATGTGTTGAATACTCTGTTACGTACCGTGATGTGTAGGGTAGTGAGCAGCGCAACATATGTAATTGTACGCCGTACAGGCTCTGCTCGGCAATCTGTAGCAGGAACTCACCTTCAATATATGCCCCCGCATTGTAGGTAGAATGGTGGTCCGTGCGCTGTACACAGCGCCCTATTCCTTTGCGCCCGCGACGCGTCGCTTCCATTTAGCAAAATATCGCGAGTCGCGACAGTACGATATCGGCAACAGGGCTCGTTGCCCCATCATCCATCGCATACTCCGGCGTACCCCATGCGCGTGCGAAACCCTGTCGCGTCCAAGTCAGCCTACAGCCTCTCCCACTGTGTGCCGTTGCCCGTCGGCAGCGAACCACCGCCGCAATGTACATCAAACAGCTCATTATCCAGGGCTTCAAGAGGTACTTGCAACCCATTGCTGGCGCATGTGGCCCCTGGCAGCGCGAACTGTGTCTCATACTCTCTTTAGCTACAAGGACCAGACGGTCATGGAGCCCTTTTCGCCCGGCACCAACGTCATTGTCGGCCGCAACGGTTCTGGCAAGAGCAACTTTTTCGCTGCCATTCGATTTGTCCTCGGCGATGCCTACACACAACTGAGCCGTGAGGAGCGCCAGGCGCTGCTCCACGAAGGCTCTGGCTCGGCCGTCCTATCTGCATATGTCGAGATCATCTTTGACAACAGCGACAACCGCTTCCAGACAAACAACAAGGAGGTTTCGCTGCGGCGAACCATTAGCCTGCGCAAAGACGAATATGCCGTGGACAAGAAGGTGTCAACGCGAAGCGAGGTCATGAGCATGCTGGACACTGCCGGATTCTCGCTCAAGAACTCGTACTACATTGTGCCCCAGGGCCGGGTCACGGCCCTGACCAACATGAAAGAGTCCGACCGGCTCAAGCTGTTGAAGGAGGTTGCTGGCACCGAGAGCTACGAAGCACGCCGTGCCGAGTCGCTCAAAATCATGTCTGACACGGAGAACAAGCGGGCCAAAATCGACGAGCTGCTCGAGTACATCAAGTCCCGCATGAGCGAACTGGAGGAGGAAAAGGAAGAGCTGCGTGGCTTCCAGGAAAAGGACAGGGAGCGGCGCTGTCTCGAGTATGCCTTCCACCACCATCACCAGGTCGCCCTGACGGAGGCACTCGAGGAAATTGACCGCACGCGGCAGGATGGCGCCGACAATTCGGGGACAAGCCAGCGGCTCTTCCTGGAGGGCGAACAGACTATTGCCCGGATCGATGGCGAGCTTTTGGAGCTGCAGCGTTCCCTCGATCTTTTGAACATGGATCGCCAAGAGTATGAAAACGATACGCGGGACCTGTCTCGGAGCAAGGCCAAGGCAGAGCTCAAGGTGAAGAGTCTTGCCGACGGCCAAAGCGCAGTCGAGACCTCGAAAAAGAAGCACGATTCTGAGCTCAAGGCCGTTCGCTCCGAGATTAACACTAAGGAGGCCCATCTGGCACAAATCCTCCCCGACCTCGAGCAGCGCAAGGCCGCCGAGGCCGAAGGCAGACACGTCCTACAGACAACAGAAGCTCGGCGACAGCGGCTTCTCAACAAGCAATCCCAAGGCGACCGCTTCAAAAACAAGGCGGAGCGCGACCGGTGGATTGATGGACAGCTTTCGGAGCTGCGCAACACCCTTGCTGCCCTGCGCACCAACCGCGTGTCTGCTGCCGAGGAGACGGAGGAGGCCAAGAGGTTGATATCCTCGCTGGAGGGGGACGTCGACCAGCTGCGAAAGAGCATCGAGGGCTTTGGAACTCATCGCACATTGCTCGCAGAGACCTTGTCCAAGGCACAGGACAAGGTGCAGAAGATGGACGATGAACGACGGGCACTGCGACGCGAAGACGACAAGCTCAACACGCATATTGCCAACGCACGCCAGGAGCGGGACAAGGCGAACCGCACTCTCAGCAACATGATGGACAATGCCACGGCACGCGGTCTGGCCACGATCGACCGGCTAAAGCGCGACCAGGACATTCCAGGGGCATACGGTATCTTGGCCGACCTCATGGAGGTCAGCGAGGCCTACAGAATCCCTGCCGAGGTGGTGGCCGGCAACAGCCTGTTCCACTATGTTGTGGACAATGAGGAGACGAGCACGCTGCTTTCCAATGCTCTGTACCAGCAGCATGGCGGTCGGCTCACGTTTATTCCCTTGGAGCAGCTGCGGCCACGGCCGGCCAACTACCCCAAGGGCGCCAAGGACGCACTGCCTCTGGTGGAGAAGATCCAGTTCGATCGTCGATTTGAAAAGGCCTTCCAGCACGTTTTTGGGACCACTGTCGTTTGCCCCAGCGTGACCGTTGCCGCCCAATACGGCCGCAGCCATGGCGTGGATGGCATCACACCCGACGGCGACACGACAAAGCGCTCAGGCACGATGACCGGCGGTTATGTTGACCCGTCGCGGTCGCGTCTGGAGGCGATCCGGGCGGTCAACCGGTGGCGCAGCGAGTATGATAGCCTCGTGTCCCAGGCCGACCAGATCAAGCGCCTGATGGACAAGAAGGAGCAGGAAGTGACCAATGCACGAGGCGAAGAGCAAAAGGTGCTTCACCAGATGCGACAGTTGGAGGAGGGCTTTGGGCCAAGTCGGTCGGAGCTGAGCGCCAAGAGGGCGCAGCTGGAGCGGGAACGGGCGCGGCTGGACACGCTGGGCCAGCGCTACGATACGATCAACAAGAGCATGGACGAGTACGCCACGTCGCTCGAGTCGTTTGAGGCGGAGAAAAAGTCCGACTTCAAGAAGGCGCTCACGGCGGCCGAGGAGCAGCAACTGGAGTCGCTCAACGTCGAGGTGCAGAGCCTGCAGCGGCAGCTCAACGAGGCCAGCAGCCGGCGCCGAGAAACGGAGAGCCAGAAGCAGATCCTGGAGGTGGACCTGCGGCAGAACCTGCGGATGAAGGAGGACCAGCTTACGAGCCAGGTGTTTGACACAATGGCGTCGGTCGGCGGCGACGGCAACTACACGGAGGCGCAAAAGGAGCTCAAGAAGCTGCAGAAGCGGCTGAACGATAAGGAGGCGAGACTGCGGGAGACGCTGAACGAGATCGACACGAAGACGACTCAGATCAGCGGGCTGCAGGTCAAGAAGAGCGAGCTGGAGCAGAAGCAGCAGGAGACGGCCACGCACTTGGAGCGGAGCCAGAAGAAGATGGAGAAGAACCTGCAGCGGCGGGCGCTCCTGACGCAGCAGCTGGCAGAGGCCGCCAAGAACATCCGCGATCTGGGCGTGCTGCCAGAAGAAGCGTTTGAGAAATACGAGCGGATGGATCCGTCCAGAGTGAGTAACGGCGCGGCTCGGCATGGGCTTCTGGAGAACACATGGCTGACACAAACACCATTAGATTTCCAAGCGGCTCAAGAACGTGCTGGAGGCGCTCAAAAAGTACCGGCACGTCAACAAGAAGGCGTTTGAGCAGTACAACAGCTTTACAAACCAGCAGGAGCAGCTGCTGGCGCGGCGCAAGGAGCTGGACGAGTCGCAGGAGTCGATCGAGGAGCTGGTGGCGCATCTCGACCGGGTCAAGGACGAGTCGATTGAGCGGACGTTCAAACAGATCTCCAAGGAGTTTGCCATGATCTTTGAGCGGCTAGTGCCGGCAGGCCACGGACGGCTAGTGATCCAACGGCGGGACGACCGGCGTGGGGGCCCGGCCGAGGAGGAGGAGGAGGGCGACGGCGACGGTGAGGGCGAGGGCGACAACCAGCGGACGCGGCGCAGCGTGGAGAGCTACACGGGCGTGGGCATCAGCGTGTCGTTCAACTCCAAGGACATGGACGAGCAGCAAAAGGTGCAGCAGCTCAGCGGCGGCCAAAAGAGTCTGTGCGCCCTGTGCCTGGTGTTTGCGATCCAGCAGACGGACCCGAGCCCGATGGTGGTGTTTGACGAGGTGGACGCGAACCTGGACGCGCAGTACCGGACGGCCGTGGCGGGACTGCTGTCGTCCATCTCGCAGGACGCGGGCACGCAGTTTATCTGCACGACGTTCCGGCCGGAGATTGTGCAGGTGGCGGACAAGTGCTACGGCGTGACATTTACCAACAAGACGAGCTCGATTGGCTGCGTGACGACGGAGGAGGCGCTCAGCTTCGTCGAGGGGCAGAAGCAGTGAGAGCAGGTGGCCGGAGAGATGTGTCGGAAGTCGGACAACGGCCCGGACGGTGAGCCGGTCAGGGGATACGGTCGGATACGGTTTGGTCTTGCTTGTGTGTACTACTATTATGGTGTTGTGAATTTCGACGGCCATGTCCATGTGATGAATGCTCCTTGACGTGACGAGATTGTCTGGTTCATGTCGGTCACCGGATTCATTCTGATTGTGCAAGGGCCGAGGACCGACGAGGCCTTTGCGCCGCTCCAGGCGTGTCCGAAGCTGTGGCTCGTGCAGGTCATCATGTCAACAGAGCCGGAAACGGCGCCAGGCGGCGATATTTTTTCCCGACGCACCAAAAGCCGCAGCTGTGATGCGCTGGGCATCGAGAGATTCTGGCCAGTGCAGAAACCAACCACTAATCGTCTGCAATACAATGTCACAACTCCTTAATTGCGAGAATCCCCGGTTGGAAAACAAAGGTCCCGCACTCAAAGAGGGCTGCCTGGATTCTTCTTGTCTAATACGCTGCTGCACGTTCCCAAAGAAGAAAACGGCGGCATCGCATCCGAACTCAAGACCGGAAAACCATGGTTTCAAACGGCCGAGGTTGGCTAAAGACGTCGCAGAAAGAAAAGACGGATGAAAACGTGTACAAACCGTTGATACCAGTACGATTTCAGTGTACGGGTCGAGAGGAGATACGTTGGCGAAAAGAAGGAAAAGAATAAATGTTCCCCGCAAAATTCGAAGCGCGAAAAATATAAACCTAGTGTTATCACGTGATGTTCACGTGATACATGTAATTGCGTTGCTCCGACTCTGCATAAACAAAATGTACTGTTCCTACATGGCCACGAGGTGGCGGATATCCAAGTTGAGTGGTCGTGTCCTTCGTAAATCCCAGCCCCGTCGGCTTGTCCTTGTTTGCGCCCAGTCCCTGTTCCTGTCCCCCCTGCCTCACTTCCAAAACCAGCCGCTTGGCTTGGACCCGTCCGAGGCTGTGCTGCTCTTGCTGTCTGCCGGGCCATCATGCAGCGCCTTGGTGTCTTCCTTGGCCTGCTGACTCTCTGCTGGCTGCACCGCCGCCGCCGCATCCTTCTCGGCCGACTCGCCTGCGCGGATCGTGTAGCGTGTCTCCCGGGAAATCTCATGGCCGTCCGCATCGAGGCGCCGCACGACCACCTTGACGTGGCGGTTGCCAAAGACGTCTGTGTGGTTCTCCGTCGTCTCAATGGTCTCGCCCTGGCGTTCGTCGGCGGGCTGTGTCTGCGTCGTGTTCTTTGTCGTGACGGTGCCGCTGACGGAGCCGGATATGCTCGGCAGCGACTGGACAAACGCACTCAGTGACTTTTCGGCGTTGGAATAGGCGGACCGCACGGCCGTGTACAGCTCATCCTCGGCATCGGCATCGTGGCCGGCGGCGTCGGCGTCCCGCTTCTTGATGGCGACGCCCGTGTCCTCGTCAATGATACGGCTGAGGACGCGGAAGACGCGGTCCAGCTCGTTGAAGAGGCCGCCCTGTCCGAACCGCCGCCCAGGGAGCCGGTCGTTGTCGGCAGACGGCCGCGTCCAGCCAAACGCATTGTCGTCTTCATCTTCGTCAAAATCATTGTCAAAGTCGTCGTCCCGCTTATGCTCCCTCCACGGCTCGCGTTCGGCCTGTGCCGAGGCCGCCTGGACAGCCTGCACCACACTGTCGTTGGGCGTGTCCGCAGACAGCGCCTCATTGGCGTTGTTGTTGCTGGTCCCGAGGACCGCGGTCCGGGGAAAGTAGGCGTCGAGGAGCTTCTCCGTGTGCAGCCGATGGAAGAAGACGTAGGGCGGCTCGACCGAGTTGCCGTAGCGCATGCGGTAGTGGAAGTTGCGGTACGAGCGGGTGGCCAAGTCGAGCATCGGCCGGTTGCTGCTGGCCCGCAGCAGATCCTCAAAGGCGTCGGTGTAGGTGAACGAAAACGGGTCGGCGCCATAGGGCATGTCCTGCGGGATCGGGGGCGGCAGCAGACGATGTTGCTGTTGCTGCTGCAGCGTGAGGGGCGAGTATGGCGAGTAGTAGATGAACTTGTGCCATTCGAGCAGCTGTGCGGCATCTACGCCGTCGAGGACGCCGCTGTCGTTTGGGTTCGAGGAGGCCGAAGCAGCAGAGGCAGAAGAGGCAGCGCCGTTCTGGCCCGACTGCGCCAGAGTCTGGGAGACCTGTGCGGTAAGCGCGGAACCGGTGCCGTTGCCCCCATCGCCGGTGCCTGCATTCCGCGCAGACGGGGCGTCGTCCTGCGGGCGGATGTTGAGGTTCTTGGTGACGATGGAGGGAATGCCCAGCAGCCCGTTGAGGGTCAGGCCAATGTGGGTGTCGACATGTTGCTTCCAGCGCACAAAGGGGTTCTTGGGCGGCTCGTTGTCGTCGGCAGTCATTTCGAGATGTTGGCGATGATGATGGGGAAGAGTTGAGAGGGAAAGTCGAGGTTGCGCGTTGAACTGTAATGAAAGCGTTATCGAAGCGAAATAGCCCGAAAGTCGGCAGATACTTCGGGACGGACATAGCCAACCACTGCGCTGGCCGCCACATCAAGAACGCCACAAGCGCGTTGCGCTCTTTGCATCGAAAAGCGGGGGGCATACCGGAAGCTACGGCACAGTGCATAGCACTTGGCACTGAGGGGCTCTGTGCAGCGCTGTCGCGGCGGCCGTCAAGCGCATGATACGATGCCATCCATAGCGTGGCTAGCGGCGATTAATAATTCATTTGGATGCTGCCATCGTCAAGCAGGAGCCACCGAGGCGAACCGCTACCTTTTTTTCCAGGCCGCTAGAAGCCACATCTTCAGCTTTTCCAGACGTTTGCATTTTGGCGTTTGGATTCTTGCCAACGTTTCAGCCTGCCTCTGGCTCGGCCGGCTGCGTTTTCCATCGACATCGGTCTCTTGGCGGTTATCCGGGGGGAAGAGCATTTTGCCACGGACTGCTGTTTCGCGACGCAAGCTGCAGGAAAACGTCATCCGATGGTCCCAATGACCACAAATAATCAGCAGTCGAGTCGCCGGCGGATTTCCACAACAGCGGCGGCGCCCTCACGCTGAGCCAGGGCCGGCGCGAGACAGGGCCGACGGGACGGCTGACAAGTCGCATCGACATTCCTCCGACATCCGACATCCGACATCCGAGACACGGTCTGGCCGGTCGGTAGGGGACAAGCATGTATATCGCGGCACCAGCGGCGTCAGCATCGGCGCTGCTGACTTCGTGGCCTCCGTTTCTGGGCGGCGGTGTCTACGAGACCAACGGGACGACGGGCGAGCCGGGCGAGCCAGGCCTCGATCTGCCGAGCAACTGGTCTTCGCTCATCGGCATCGTCACGGCCATTATCGGCAACGTGCTGATTGCGCTCGCCCTTAACGTGCAGCGCTATGCGCACATCCAACTGGAGAAACAGCGGCAGGAGAACCGGGAGCGAGCGCGGCGGGCGCTCAAGGACGCAGCCAACGGACGACGTGGCGGCGGCGGTGGTGGCGGAGCCAACAGCACCAACAGCATCAACGGCATCAACGGCACCAACGGCACCAACGGCACCAACAGCGATGGGAACTATGGCGCTTTGGGGGGCAGCAACGTGCCGTACCGGGACAGCGAGGACGAACCAGAAGGGCGGCGGTCGGGCGAGACGGCGGTCAACGGAAGCGAGTCGCAGCCGCTGGTGCGCAACGACAGCACGCGCTGGGCGGACGGGCCGGCGGCGGCCGAGGCGGGACGGACAGCAGCCGGGTCGCCGGACAGCAACAGCAGCGGTAGCAGCAGCGATGCAGCCGGGTCGACATCGTACCTGCGGTCGCCGTACTGGTGGCTGGGCCAGGTGCTGATCACGGTCGGCGAGAGCGGCAACTTTCTGGCGTACGGCTTTGCGCCGGCGTCGATTGTGTCGCCGCTGGGGGTGGTGGCGCTGATTTCCAACTGCGTGATTGCGCCGATTCTGTTCAAGGAGCGCTTCCGGATGCAGGACTTTTGGGGCGTGCTGGTGGCGATTGGCGGCGCCGTGACGGTCGTGCTGAGCGCCAAGCAGGAGGAGACGAAGCTGGCGCCGCACGACGTGTGGGACGCGATCACGACGCCGGCCTTTGAGGTGTACGTGGCGGTGACGTGCAGCCTGATTGCGCTGTTGATGTGGGCGAGTCCGCGGTACGGCCACCGCACGATCCTGATCGACCTCGGCCTCGTCGGCCTGTTTGGCGCCTACACGGTGCTGGCGACCAAGGGCGTGTCGTCGATGCTGTCGTCGACCCTGTTTGGCGCCTTTATGACGCCCATGACGTACAGCCTGATTGTCATCCTGCTGGGCACCGCCGTCATGCAAGTCCGCTACGTCAACAAGGCGCTGCAGCGCTTCGACTCGACGCAGGTCATTCCCATCCAGTTTGTCATGTTCACGCTGTCCGTCATCATCGGCAGCGCCGTGCTCTACCGCGACTTTGAGCGCACCACGGCCGAGCAGGCCGCCAAGTTTGTCGGCGGCTGTCTGCTGACCTTTTTCGGCGTCTTTGTCATTACGAGCGGCCGTCCGCCGTCGCACACTGCCGCCGACGACGACGACAACAGCGAGGCCGACATGGAGGCGGAAGCCGTGGCCGCGTCGGGCGGCCGCACGCGCGAGTCGTTTAGCCTCGAAGAGTCGCGGCCGCACAGCACCGACGGCAGCCGCTCGCCGGCACAGACGCCGCCGGCCGCGCCGAGCTCGCGCCGGCCGTCGCGGGCCTCGCGTGCGAGCTTCTCGGGCAACGGCAAGCCGTTTGTTGCGCTACTGTCCTCGGACACGGGCGTGCCGTCGTCGCGTGTGCCGCCATCGGCCGTGCCGCGCATCTTGTTCCCGGCGACGCCCGAGGAGGAGAACGAGGACGTCCGCCGCGACGGCATCCTGCCGCTGCTGGACAACCCGTGGCGCAACAGGTCGCCGGACCGCGCCGTCTCGCCGGCGGCGACGGTGACGGGAGCAGAAGGCGGCGACGCCCCGGCCTTGCGCCCAACGCTCGGCACGCCGGCCTACAGCGACTCGGTCCTGAGCAGCGCGCCCACGATCGCCTCCATGGTGGTCGAAGGCACGGCAGGGTCGGCGTCGGCGTCAGCGTCAGCGGCGGAGCGGCCGGTCACGCCGGTGGCGGCGCTTCGGCCGTACACGACGCACTTTCAGAGCCCCATGATCTCGCCGTCGCCGCTGCTGTCGTCGACCGTCAGCACCGTGGTCGCCGACACCATTCTCAAGCACATGGACGGCCCCGTGCCGCACATGCCGCGGCGGCTGTCCAACCGGCGGCAGCGGCAGGGCCTGCGCTCCAGCCTGTTTGTGCCCCAGGACGAGCTGGACGGCGCCGAGTGGCTGATGCAGCCCTTTCTCGGCCAGCAGATCCACCACTACCCGCCGTACCGGGACGCGTTGTCCGAGGACGCGCCGGCCGAGACGGACGCGGCGGCGGCGGCGACAGCGGGCGACGCGGATCGCGACGGCCACGATCCTGCCGACGGCCACCATGATCTGGTCGCGCACAAGGAGGCCGGTCGGGCTCGCACGCGCAGCTTCAGCACGGCGCTCGGCAGCCTCTTTTGGCCGCGGCGCAAGCGGCGCAACACGAGTCCCGAGACGGGCAACGGACGGGCTGCGGGCCATATTGTTAGCAGCACCGACAGCCCCGTCCGCACCGACCAGGACTACACGGACATTGACGACCCGCCGCCGACTGCGGCCGTGTGAAGGGGCGTCCTTTTTGATTGGCCATTTCGCTTTTCGCTTTTCCCTTTTTTCCTGCGCTTTGCGATTATATCCCTCCTTGCGGAATAGAGCCCTTGTAATTCGCTGGCGTGCAGAGTGTGTTGATCTCGGTCTCGACGAATAGTTGTATAGTTATACGGAGTATATCAAAGTCCATTTCGCGTGGTCTTGTTCTCTTGCTCGTGCGTGTCCACGTGTCTGTCCACATGTCTGCCGGCCTCTCCTTCCTCTCCTCTACGCCTCTCCCCTCTCCGACACCAACACCTTGGCCGGCGTGCCTTTGAGCGCCCACTCGCGCAAGACGTTCTTTTGCAGCTTGCCGGTGCTGGTCTTGGGCAGCTCGGCGACGGCCTCGACCTCGCGCGGGATCATGAAGCGGCTGATGCCGCTCTGGTGCTTGACCCAGGCGAGAAAGGCGGCGGGCGCGAGGGCGGGCGCGCCCGGGCGGAGGGTGACAAAGGCCTTGGGCCGCTCGCCCCAGTGCGAGTCGGGCACGGCGACGACGGCGGCCTCGAGCACGTCGGGGTGCTCGACGAGGACGCTCTCGAGCGCGACGGAGGAAATGTTCTCGCCGCCCGAGATGATAATGTCCTTGGCGCGGTCGAGGATCTGGATGCTGCCGTCGGGGTGCCACAGCGCCAGGTCGCCCGAGTGCAGCACGCCGCCGGCAAAGAGCCGCGCCGTGGCCGCCGCGTCCTTGTAGTAGCCGCGCGCGCAAATGTTGCCCTGGAAGACAATCTCGCCAATCGTCTGGCCGTCGCGCGGGACGTCCTCGAGCACGTCTGCCGTGCTGCTGTCGCCATCGCCCTCGCCGTCCTCGTCGGGCACGCGGACCACGCGCACCGGCAGGCTCGTCAAGAAGCCGTGGCCCTGGCGCGCCATGCGCGAGAACTTTTCGTGGACCGGCAGGCGGTGCCAGGCCGGCAGCACGTAGCTGCGCGTGATCGGACCGTACGTCTCGGTCATGCCGTAGACGTGGACCGGCCGCAGGTTGAGATTGGTCTGGATGGACGTGAGCGAGCAGACGAGAGAAGAAGAAACAGGACGACACAAGACGCAAAACCCACCATTTGCTCAAACAGATGCGCCGTCGGCGGACTCGCGGCCACCGTCACATGGACCGGCCGCGCCAGACGGGCTGCCTCGGGCGCCGCACACAGCAGCGTGTTGACCGTGGGCGCCGCGTTAAAGTGCGTGACGTGCTCTTCGCGCAGCAGCCGCCAGATGAGCGGATAGTCAATCTTGCGCAGACACACGTGCGTGCCGCGGACGGCGCACACGGCCCACGGAAAGGTCCAGCCGACAGCGTGGAAGAGCGGCAGCGTCCAGAGGTAGCGGCAGCGCCCGGGGTCTTTGGCGACGCCGTCGCCGTCCGCGCTGTCCGCGCTGTCCACATCGGGCATGTTGAGCCCGGCCTCGGCCACGTTGGCCAGCGCCGCCAGGTAGGCGCCGCGGTGCGTAAACTCGACGCCCTTGGGCCGCGCCGTCGTGCCCGACGTAAAGGGCACCGCAATCACCGAGTCCTCGTCCAGCTCGGCCGTGCCACGCGCCGCCGCCACGGCCGCGCGCAGGGCATCCCAGCCGCTGCCGGCATGCTGGTGCGGCTGCTGGCGCCGGTGGACGCTGGCCGCCTCGAGCCGCAGGCCCTCCAGCACGGCCGCGTCGTAGGCGCCTCGCAGCTCGCCCTCGGTGGCGTCCAGGTCCGCGTCAATCAGAATCGGCACGTTCTTGTGCTTGGCCGCGTAGTTGTCGGCGCCCTCGGCCAGCAGCGGCGCGAACTGGGCATCGGCCACGATAATGTCCACGTCGGCCCAGTCAAAGACGTACGCGACGTCGCCCGGCGTCAAGCGGTAGTTGGCCGGCACCAGCACGCCGCCCGCGGCGCCGGCCGCAAAGATGGTCTCGAGAAAGGCCGGCGTGTTGGGCGCCAGGATGCCGATGCGCCGGTACCCGTGGTGCAGCAAGTACCACGCCAGGCCGCGCGCCCGCTCGGCAAAGTCGGCGTACGTGCGCCGCAGCATGCCGCCGTTGGCTGTAATGTGCACAATCGCCTCGGCCTCGGGCTCGATCATGGCGGCCCGCTCGAGGAAAAAGGTCGGCGTCAGGGCATGCTTGTGTGGCGACGGTGGCGTCGAGGGGCCAACCAGGTGGCTGAGGACAGAGCCCAGGCGCGCCCGTGGACCAGACATGGTGGAAAAGGTAGCGTAGCAGATGAAGACGAGGAGATGATGAGAGACAGGGCGACAGCGAGAGCCAGAGACAAGATGAAAAGACGACAAAATGATGAAACGACAAGACGACAAGACGACAGGACGACAGGACGACAGGACGACAGGATGACAACGGAGAGATAAATACCAGCGGGCGAGAGGAAAGAAACGACAAAGCGGAGAGGCGAGCGGATTCAGACCAGTCCACAACGACCGCCAAGAACGCCAACATGGCCCAACCGACGGCCACAAGTGCGGAGAAGCCCCAACACAACGCCTCGCAGCCTAGCCGACGGCTGGAGAATGCGGAGAAGTCGTCGACAAGGGCGCTGACCAAACGGCTCAACCACGGCGAGGACGAATAGACGCTGGCCCAGCAATATACTACCGAGTAGCCGCGAATCAGAGCCCGAGGCAATAGCGTCCGTCAGCTGACCCGCCGCGCTTCCCCACACAACCAGCCAGCAGCCGTGCGGAGGCCAGGAAGCTGGGGTAAGTTGGCGTATCAAGTACCGGGGTAAAAAGGCTACAGCCTATTGGACCGTCTGTCCAGCGGCCATCAGCCCGTCAAACAGCGCCTTCATCGCCCGCGCGCTCCTCTTGGGGTACCGCCGCTGCCCGCCCGCATAGTCGACAAAAGTCACGCCAAAGCGCGTCGCATAGCCCTCGGCCCATTCAAAGTTGTCCAGCAGCGACCAGCCCAGATAGCCGCGCACGTCGACGCCGTCGCTGCCGACTGCCGCCGCCATGGCCTGCACATAGTCGGCAAAGTACTGCACCCGGAACCCGTCGTCCAGCGCCTCGGCCGCCGTCGTCGCCGGGCCTTCGCCCTTGACACACGTCCCGTTCTCCGTCACGTAAATGGCCGGCCGCCCGTACCGCTCGCTGATCCAGTTGAGCAGCGCCCGGAAGCCGCCCGCGTTCGGCCGCAACCACGGCGTCTGCGTCTCGGGCCCGATCCACACACCCGCCCGGGACACCGGCAGCACGTCGAGGTGGCCCAGGTAGTCGCGCGCGTCCGGCATGCCCGTCCGGTGCCGCACGTAGTTGGCCGTGTAGTGGTTCATGCCGTAGAAATCGTTGGACCCGTGCACCAGCTGGCTCTCGGCCGCCGTAAAGACGGGCAGCCGCTCGCCCAGCTGCGCCCGCATCGACGCCGGATAGTCCCCAAAGTACACCGGGTCCGCAAACCACCCAATCGTGAATTCGAGCTTGCGCTGCGCCGCCGCCACGTCTGCCGCCTCGGCCGGGTCCCACGGATACGTCGCGTCGCCGTTGAGCGTGATGCCAATCTGGCCACCCCCGCTGCCCGGCTGGAAGTCCTGTCGGTACGCCTGCACCGCCCGGCCGTGCGCCACCAGCATGTTGTGGCCCGCCAGCCACGGCTCGCGCGCGCTGTCCCCCGCCGCCGACCGGCTGCGGTCCGATGTGCGGCCGGGCGCAAACACGCCCTCGCTGTAGCCCAGGATCGCCGAGCACCACGGCTCGTTGAACGTGATCCAATGCTTGCACTGCGGCAGCGCCGCAAACATGGTGCGCGCAAAGTGCGCAAAGTCCAGCGCAAACTCGTCCCGGTGCAGCAGGCCGCCGTACCGCTGCTCCAGCGCCTCGGGCAGGTCCCAGTGGAACAGCGTGACGAGCGGCGTGATGCCCGCGGCCACCAGCGCGTCCACCAGCCGCACGTAATAGTCCAAACCCGGCCGGTTGATCGGGTCCGCGCGGCCGCCCAGGGGGATCACCCGCGACCACGAGATGGAGAAGCGGTAGGCGCGCGCGCCCAGCGATTGCAGCAGCGCCACGTCCTCCTGCCACCGGTGGTACGAGTCGCACGCCACCGCGCCCGAGCTGCCATCTGCAATCTTGCCTGGGATCGCGCAAAACGTGTCCCAGATCGACGGCCCCCGTCCGTCTTCGTCGACGGCGCCTTCGATCTGGTAGCTGGGCAAGTCAGCAGGGTTCGTTGGGGGGTTGGGGGGGCGCGTGCTGCACTCACGCGGCCGTGGCAAAGCCCCAGAGAAAGTCGCTTGGCAAAGACATTTCAGCGTAGAGAAGTGAGAGAAACTTGCACAGCAGCAAGGAACGGAAAGCATTCGTGCCGACACGTACGGACAGTACCCGCTACCCCTCCACGACGATCCCCGCACGTAGTTTGATAGGACCTGGATGTCCGCTGCCTGGTTGCAACGCTACACCCTCGGCAATGGCACAATGAAGACAGATTGCCCTTTGGAGGCGTAAATTTATAGCTTTGCAAAGATGGCCGTTGCTGTGCTTGCGGGAAGGAGCCGCCGCATTCGCTCTTGCTCCCGGTCATACTACGCTTGCCAGATAGCAGCCGCTGATTGGCCCCTGCCACGTTCACAGACGGCAGAGTATCTCCGTTCCGCATTTTGCTTCATCTTTGACCATCAGATGCATTGTAAAAGACCCAAATTACGCGTCTTCTCCCCCAGATTCCGTGTATGCGTTATCCGTAATGTTCAAACACAAAGAAGACAAAGGCTGACAGGCACCCCCAATACAGCCAATATGGCTGACAGCAAACTCACTGCCACGCCCGTCTCCCTCTTCTCTTCCCTCCATGACTCCTGCACTGCTCCGTACTCCCATTGTCTCACACCGCCGGCCGTCCTCGTCTCTTTACAGCGAAGACTCCACTTCCATCGCTGCCGACGCGTCGCCGCCGTGCTTCTGCCGCTTCGCCGGGCTCGGATGTCCGCGGGCCGCCAGCGTCGTGTCGTCGTCGCCCTCGGTCCACTCCACCACCTCCCATTCGACCACGGAGCCGTCGGGCCGGACGGTCGAGCCGATGTTGTGGCGGTGGATCCGCGCCGCCGACCGCTTCGACTGCAGAAGCTGCCGGTCCAGCCGGCTGCCCTCGACAAACCGGTCGAGCCAGGGCAGACCCGTGGACGAGACGACGCTAAGGGATGTGTTGGGCGAGGACGTGTCGCCAGCCTTGGCCCCGGCGGCTTCGGCGGCTTCGGCGGCTTCGGCAGCTTCGGCGGCTTCGGCGGCTTCGGCCTCATCTTCGCCCTCAATGACAGCGCCCCAGTCGTCCAAGTGGTTCAGGTCTTGTGTGTAGAGGCTGCCGAGCGCCAGGCGGATAAAGTCCCCCGCGGGACGCGGGCCCTCGGACCAAAAAGACAGCGGGGTGCCGCAGAAGCCGCAGAAGCGGCGCTGGCTAAAGAGGGTGGTGTCGGGGCTGGACTGCTCGTAGACGCGGTGGATCATGGCCGGCGTTTCGTCTTCGAAAAAGGGCGTCGTCGTGCTGTGGTACCACGACAGCGGGACCTGCAAAAAGGCCGGCAGCGGCGTGGCCAGCGAGGAGCCTGTCAATGTGCATTGTTAGCAGACAGACAACGAGGCCGAGTCCAGAGACAAGAGACAAGAGTGACAACACACGGTGGGCCTCTGCTGGTTCAAAGAACACGCGGGCGACGTCGGTTGCGTCCGGCGGCGGCTGCACGACATAGTGGTTGCGGCCGCATTGGCAGCCTCCGCGGATTGCGTAGAGCGGCATGGCGGACAGCAGGCACACGGGGCAGGATGCAGGATGCAAAAGGGCAAAAGGCAGAGAATCAGGAATCAGGAATCAGGAATCAGAAATCAGGAATCAGAAATCAGGAAAGCTCGGCTCGTGAGCGAGAGGCTAATTGAAATGCGTCAAAGCAGCTCTGTGCAGAGAAATGCAGCGGGGCAAATGTGGCGTGCAAAGCTGTCCGTCTGAAGAACAAGGAGAGATCAGAGCATCCGCGGAAACGGTGGGAGAGAGCTGGAAAAAAAGTGTACTATTCGACCGTGGCAGGATCATGCGTTTGGGAAGCAAAAGGCAACGAAAGCCAACGGAAGAAATAAAGACGGGGAGGAAGCGAGAGGGGGTGGAGCTTGCCATAGGCCACGCGACCCGCTTTTCCGACCGACAAGCCTCTGACGAGCTCCATCGTCATAACCCACAGGTTGCCTAGAGCTGCCTAGAGGCTTCTGTGTAAAAGGAAGGACCAGTGCATACATATATAATGCATCTTACGAGCACCTTCCGGGATTTCCAATCAGATGGGAATAAATACTAGGATTAGGAAATAAGCGTCTGTCTAGACAGAGAGAGTATGTAGTAAGCGTAAACGAATGTGCTGCGTCAAACCCCCTGAGCCGCTGAACCACAATCACCGGACCACCGAACCACCGAACCACCGAACCGCCCAGAACCATCTATCCGGCCCGTGGGCAACGGAATCCTTTCCGCTGCTGCCTTTTCCCATTTTCCATGAGAAGCATGGCGAAACCGAGAGAGGGAAAGCCAAAAATGCCTGAAATCACCAAAACAAAACCCAAAACCCAAAAGGCCAAAAGCTAAAGGCCAAGGCCAAAGGCCAAAAAGCCAAACAGCCCCCCAAAAAAGCCGAAAAAGCCCCAAAAGCCCCTCCCTAAAATGCATAAAAGCTGGGAATCAAAAGAATCAAAAAAAGGTATCATCGAAACACCGCCTCAAATCTTGCGTGCCGCTGCCTGCATCCGCCGCATCGCATCGCGGTGCGCGTCCAGCATCTGTCCGCGCCGCATCCGCTCGTCAAAGACCCGTTCGACACGCGCCTTTTCCTGCCGTTCCGTTTCCCGCCGCTGCGCCTCCGCCTCCCGCTGGCCGAGCATGTAGTTGCGCTGGGCCTGCAGGATCGGCACCGACACCGACTCGCGCAGGCTCGGTCCCCCCGCCTGGCCCAGCACCGAGGTGCGCAGGTCCACTGCCACAGAACTGCGGAAGGCCGCGAGCTGTGCCTCACGCACCGCCGGCTTCGGCAGGTGCTGCTGGCCGCGCTTCGGCTGATGGCTATCAAAGGCCATGGCCCCGCCGACCGTCGGTGACGCAGGCGACGGCGACGGCGATGGCGACCCAGCCGCGCCGCCACCCGTCATGGCGGCGTAGCTCTGCTGCCGCATCATCATCTCGCGGCGTTTGCTCAGGGGCAGGTCGTCCAGGTCGGCACCCACCGCCGGCGCTCCCTCGTAAACGGACCCGGTACTATCGCTGGCGCCCGATGACGGGATCGCCGGCATCGACATGTTGCCGTGCACACCTCCTAGGTTGGCCGTCGGGCCCAGACTGACCCGGCTGCCCATGGCCTCGGCACGCTGCGTCAGAGGTCCGCCAATGTAGAAGCCCTGCTGGGACTTGCTCCGGAGCAGCGACTCGCGCCGGCCAATGAGCGTCTGCGGGCCGGCATGCGCCGTCAGGCCCGGAGTAGACAAACTGCCGGACGATCCGTCGTTCTCCTCGACAATGGGCACGTTGCGCAGAGCCGAGGTGCGGCGGACCAAGTGGCCGGCCGAGGCGCTCCGCAGTCCGCCCGCAACGCTGTTCCGCATGGCGGGCGGCACGTCGTGCAAGGAGTGGTAGGAGGTGGAGCGTGACGGCGTCGCCATGGATGCCCGGGGCGCAGCCGGCGCTGGTGTTCCCGTCTCGGCCGTCTGCTGCAGCTCCTCCACATTGACTGACCGCGGCCGCTCGTTGTCGTGCGGCATGTTGCGCGTAGGCACAAGCGCAGGCGTCTCGGCCTCGCTTGTGGACACGGGCGTCTGCATCTGCGTCTGCGTCTGTGGCTGGGCCGTCTCGCTGGCCACCTGCAGCAGCTCTGGCTCCGGCGTCTCGGCTAGGCTCAGGTGCTTGGCCCACTCGTTGGTCCGGTACGAGAGAGCAACGCGCGACAGGGATGCCGGCAGGCGGTCCTTGGTGAGACTGGCGGGCGTCGAGTCGGCCGAGGCAACCGACGGCGACTGGCGGCTAGGCGCTACCAAGGGCTCGGCCGGCTCATTCTCGGCCGGTGTCTGCAGCACCGTCTCGGTCACCGCCTCAGCCACCGTCTCCGGCGTTTCCGGCATCTCCGTCACATGGATCGCGGGAACATGGTCCGACAGCTGGGCTTGCACCTCGATCTCGCGCGGCGCCTGCTCCGCGTCCTCGGCCTCTTGCTCGTCTTGCATCGAGAACTCGTCAACGGAGCTGATGCCGTCCACGGTTGCGGCCAGAGAGCTAGTATCGTCACGATGCTTGATGTGGGTGGCGACCAGCTCTTCCTGGCTGTCGCCCTGCTCGCCGCCGTCGCTGTCTCGGCTGAGCGCGATGCTCACCCGCTTCGACCGCTGCGACAGGCTGTGCAGCAGGTCGGCCGAGCCTTGGGACAGGCGTTTGGCCAGCGAGCGTTTTGTGGGAGAGGCCATATTCTTGTCGTCGTCGGCAAACGTGGCCACCGAAGACCGCTCGTCGTCGTCCCTGGCAGCGGCCTCTTCTTCGTCTGGGACCTTGAACGGGAGTGGAACGATCTCGGGCTCCTTCTCCCTGGGAACCTGCCGAATCGTGCTTTGGGGCTCTTTCGCCGCGCCCTCGGCCATCTTTTCCGTCGCGTTCTCTGTCGCGCTCTCCGTCTGTGGTACCGCACCCTCCACCTCGGCCGTCTCTGCTGGCGCGCCTTCGCCTTCCGGATGGTCGTCCTCAGCCACGCGGACGGTAATGGCACCGCCCTCTGCGTCCTGGCCCAAGACCATGGCAGCTGCACTGGGCTGGGCTTTGATGTCCTTGAGCTCAATCGACTCCCCGTCGGCAGCCTCGTCCTTTTCGGCCTGCGACGCCGACCGGGAGGGCCGGGTGGACTGGCCATCCTCGCCGTCGAGCACACTTCTCGTCGTCTTTTCATTGTCGAGCTCGCCCACGCCCGAGTCGGTCCCTGCGGTGCTCTCGGTGACGGTCGCGTCGCCCGAGCCGTAAATGGCCTCCCACTCCTTGCGTTCGCGAGCATTCTTCTCCTCGAGCTGCCGGCCGCGTTCCTCCTCCTCGCGCTTGAGTGCGAGCTCCTCTTCGGCACGCGCAGCATCCCGCTTCGCGCGGCGCTCCTGGACCACCCGCCACAGCTTCAGCTGGGAGACGATGCCGGCCAAAAAGATGATGATGGTGACGGCCAGCTCGACCCGGATGCCGCGGGTCAGCGGGTAGGTGTCGGTGCCCAGCGGGAACAGGTTGTCATTGAGGTTCCAGATGTAGGCCCAGAACTCCTTGAGGCCGGCACGGCTAAAGGCGTCGATGCCGAGCACGGTGACGGTGGCACCGGAAAAGGAAATGCAAGCAATCAAGGCGTACTGGCGCGTCCAGTGCGTGCAGTAAAAGGCAAAGACGCCGACAGTAAAGGCGACGATGAAGATGATTTTGGATGTGTTGTCGGGCAGCAGGCCGCCGGCCCGCAGACAGAGCAGCCACATGCTGAGGCAGAAGCCGCCGAGCATGCAGGCCATACCCTCGGTGATGTCCTGGAAGACGAGGGCGACGCCGCCAAAGATGACGCCGCTGCAGACGACGGCGACGACATAGGCGCCTTGGATGGCATTACTGACGGGCGGCGACATGACGTACACGATGAGGACGGCGGTGCCGAGGCTGGTCAAAAAGGCCGACGAGAAGCAGACGTGCAGCCAGCGCTTCTTGATGCCGATCAGGGCGTAGACAATGCCGGTGAGCAGCATGATGATGCCGCCGACGCCCCAGCCGGGCGTGATCTGGGGCTGGATGGGCAGTTGGCCAGCAGCAGTGGCTGCGAATTAGCGGCGCACATAATACATACGATCATATCAAAGCGCATAGAGTATAGCACTCACTGTTATAGTTGGTCAAGTTTAGCGAACTTGTGGCGCTGATGACGGTGGCGCTGGCCTGCGCGCTCGTCAAGGTCGTCGAGGAGTTGGCGGCGATCGTGGAGGCGGCAGTTGTCGAGGCCGAGGCCGAGGCACTGGACGAAGTGGTGGCGGCCACGGAGGAGGATGTGCTGGCCGGATAAGCAGACGAGGAAGACGCGGCCGCGCTAGAGTCCGAGGCCGTGTCCGAGGTCGTGCCGGTGGTGGCAGCGGCGGCCGTGGTGGTGCTCTGGTCGTCCCTCCGGAACAGGCGAGGGTCGATGACGGCGGCCATGACCAGGTTGGCACACAGCAGCGTGCAGAGCACGGCCGAGCGGCAGCGTGGCAAACGCATGTTGGCGGCAGCGGGCGTTGGTAGAGGGGAGTAGACCGTTGAACCGTTGGTCTCGCACAGCTTGAGGATGGCAGCGGGGGGAGGAAGAGAAGGAGAAAAGAAAAGGGTGGAAGGGGGGCCTCGAGGCGAAAGTAATATTAGACAGATCCTATGACGTTTCCCGTGGCCATGGCCGGGCTCTGCAGGTACTGCCACTGGAAGGCGGATGGGCTGGCGGGCAATAGTTGCTCGTACGGCGTATACCAGGAGATTGGATCCAGCGCACGAGTACCGCCGTCGTATGTCAGTCAGTGGCCGCAGGGTTGGCACAGAGGAAAATCGGGGGAAAATCGGGGCCGGGGGGAGGGGATAGGCTGGAGGGAGTGGAGGGGGGGCTTGGGAGTCTGAATATTCAGGACCGCTGCTGGTCTTGCGTCAAAGGGCACGACGGGACGAACGGGACCCCAAGGACGAATGGGACGCATGGGACGGACGACCAGGGTAGGGGAGAGGATCCCGAGGCGGATCTCGAGGCGTTGCGAAGCTGACGGGATCAGACACCTTGTACTTTCAGCCGGCCGGCCAGACTAGCAGACAGGGGGGGGTATGAGAGAAGAAAAGTGCGGAAAGTAGTGGGAGCAGATCATGAACTGTCATGACCGGAGACCATGTTCCTGCGAAGCGAGTTGGCCCCCGGCCGGCGCCAGCAGAGGGCAATATAAGACGGCCGCAGGCCCCAAAAGTGAGCCGCAAAGCGGAGCGTGCGGCTGGCATGTTGGCTATTGGCCCTGCACGGGCAGAGGAATAAACATACAAGCATACAGAACACCTTGAGTAAGCGTACTTGCAAGCGTATTGCACTCGCAACGGACTGGCATGCAAAGTGACGGATGGCCACGCTACCAACAGAGCTTTTCCTCTTCACTTTCCTTTTGCTTTTCCGGTGGCCTTTGGCAGGGTCCGGGGTCGGGTCGGGCTGCTGACCAGCAGCTTACGGCCAACCGAAAGAGGGACAGCGCATCGACCGCCGGCCGGCCGACAAAGACTTGTCGAAAAGAAGAGATGTGACTGGATCGATGTCGGGAGATGAGCCAGGGTCCGATGTCCATCGTCCAGAGCAGGGGTCGAAAGGGGAGGGGTGCGGATAGAGACGGTGACCAAGAACCAGAAAGGATTGGGCCAAAGTGCACCAAGGAGCCACGAGCGGCACAAAAGTACGGGGCTCAAATTGTGGACTCCGCAAGACATGGCGTTTGGCAGAACCAGGCCGATGCCCGAAGCGCACCGCTCCATAGCGCAATAGCTCGACAACGCGACAGCAGCATGGCGTCGAAAACCGTTCTCGTCCTCTGCTGCGGCCGGCGTTGCATCCAACGGTCTTCTGCGACATGTGCGCTGTCACGGTCGTGGCACAGCCCGTTCATGCGTGCTGTCTCGGCCTGTAGGACTGGGGAGGCGCAGCAGACGGCCGCCGAAGCGACGTTTCTTTTGTGTGTGTTTTGTGTGACCGCTTTTCAATGTGGCATTTCCGGGATTGTCCATTTGCCCCAAATCTGTCCCTTTTTCTACTTGGCCCAGGCGGCCCAGATATAGCTTCCGTGCGATCGTGCAGGTCTGGTGCAGCGAGAGGAACACGCAGAGCTGCAGATGCGCCGCCGCGGCGCAGCGCTGCCAACAACCGTTTTTGTGTCAATGCCGTTGTGGCCACACCCATGGGTCGAGGGCGCGAAGATGGCAGCGACGGAAAAAGAACAGAAACTGGCGTCGGGTGTTTTGGATCATGAGACAAGACGGGCGGACAAGCCACCAAGACAGAAAGACCCCGCAAGACAGAAAATTCCCGCTCCGCCCAAAATAGCAGGTCGGGTCCTCGCTGTTGCCGTGAACCTGCAAAGCGCGTCCGGCGTCGACAACGCGATCGCAAAGACGTGTGGCTGGACCCACCCCTCCCATGCAGCTACCCTCCCCCCCCTTCCTCATCAGCGCCCCGTTTGGGCTAGGCCAGGCACCCGCGCATGGACCCGGAGACAGCTCGCAGCGCTAGGCGTGCTGTAGCGTGCTGTAGCGTGCTGTAGCGGGCGGTAGCGTCGTGCTGTAGCGTGCGGGAGTCCCTGGACGGGGCACGTCTCTGCGAATGGACGACGAGCCAAAGGAGAGAATGGCGTCTGGTCGGCCGTACGATGCACGATGGCAGCAGCGCGAGTCGCCTCCCAATCTAACTTTTGGGGACAGGCGCAGAAAAAGGCAACCACAACGTGCAGTAGTCTGCAGCCGATCGCCACGCCGGCAGCCAGGAAAAGCGATCTCAAAAGTCCCGTCTCTGCGCCAGGAGGATTTGGCGAGGCCAAGGAGCTGTTGTCGTGTAAAATTGTTCCGCGCGTGTTTTTGCCTATGAACACTCCGAGACATGACCCCGTGCCCAGGTCGTATTCTCCGGACCGTCGCAGCGCAAATGGCCACCCCAGGCTTAAGGCTGTCAACATGTTTTGTATCGGTAAAATATATCACATTGTCTAATCTTTTACTTACGGCGTACTTTGAACGCGTCAAGAGTCTGATCGTGATGCTCCTCCGTTTTGATCTCCTTTGGAGTGGCACTGTCGGGACAACAGCTGGAGCAGATTGGAATGGCATCGAAACTTGTACAGCATGCAGAAAGACCACCGGACAACCGGTGGAGAAGAGCGGTCAATGATCGTCACTTCACATCACCAATTTCGTCCAACTCCTTCCCGCCAACCACACCGCTGCCGCGAACAGCACGTCGCACTGAACAGATTGTCCAGCACGCGCATCCCGGGCACTAGCGGCAGCATGGATGCCACCATCTGACTCGTTGGCAGCAGCAACACGTACTTCTTGCAGCGCCGTGTCGTATGCTGCCCATAGTTCCAGCACGTGACCCGGTACCTTGGCTGTCGCCGCCGGCGGCACCCGCGTCGCCATGTAGTCGCCCACCAGCCGCACATTGACGGCCGCCGGGTTGTGCTCCATCAGCCCGTGCGTCGGCTTGATCCCGTAAACGCCACAAAAGGCTGCCGGCAGATGGATGCTGTGGCCTGGTCGCCGCCCATGGCCAGGTGGACGCCCTCTTTGGCCAGCAACAGTGTCTCGCCGGTCCCCGGGGCTTGTGCACTGCGCCGAGTGCGCTGCTGTACAACAGCGCAGGCGAGTGGCTCTCGCACGCCAGCGGCAGCCCTGCCCACGCTCACATTGTCCTTGAATACCACCCGCCGTCCGCCCAGCGGTCCGCCGTCCACAGGCGCCTTCGGCCCCAACACCAACCCCAGCCCCAGCGGTGTGTATTCCGGCAGCTGCCAAACGTGTCTAATTGCCGCGTCCAGCGCCTTGGGCTGGTTCAGGTGCGTCGCCTCGTCCGCTGCTGGAGTCACCATCTGGCTGCGCACCACCGTCTGCAAGTCCCGCAGCGTGGCCGCTTGAGTCACCATCCACCCCGGGCGGACGTAATAAATAAATAAAAAATTCTACTCTTTCGAGTACAAACAAAATCCTTTGTTACTTCGACAAACTACCAGATGTGCTTCACTACCCAGGTGACTCGTTTTCAAAAGTGACATTCTGTTTCCGTGTTGCGTTTATGTTGTTTGATTTTCAGCTTCACTGTTCTTACCTCCTGCTTCCGTGTCATATCTCGCCAGTCGGCCCTCTGCCGAACTCTTTGGTCGAGCCAGAGGAACGGTGCCTGGCTATAGGCTGCTTATCTCTCTGTCTGTTGCCAACTGTCCGACCTTGGACGTGTTAAACGGTTGACATTCACTAAACTTGTCGCTATACGTTTCTGGTAGGCTAAAGAGAGCTTCCAGTACACCTTTTTAATCGTACTTTCATCCTGTCAATTTTTCTCAGAAGTCGACAGCAAATGGATCCGTTTCCGACTTGCCAATCCCACCGTGTCTGGTTGAGGTGGCACCGTAGAGCCTGACATCGTCATACCGTTCTTTTTCCTGCTGCCGGCTTCCGTCTTGTCGACCGTCTTGGCTTCTGTCAGCCGCAACAATGCTGCCGCCCGCCGCGGCACATAGAGTGCCATGTCCAGCGCGGTGTGGTATGCCCATAACACGGCTTCCCAGGCGGCCCCGGCAAGCTGACCCAGAATACAGACGGCTTGCCACAGGCGATTTTGCCGTTGTCGCTGCCGCTGCCGCTGCTGAAGTCGGGCTGTGGCCCGTGCTAGTGACTCTGTCTCGTCCAGCCGCCGGTCGAGGGCCTGGCGCTGCTCCACCAACTGTCCCTCCAACAGCGTTTGCTGCTTGTGTGCGCGTCGCATGGCGCGTGCCATCATGTCGAGCTCGGGCTGCATCTGAGCCCGCACCTCGCGCACCAGCTGCTCGCGCTCTCGCCGTCCTGCCACGACGGACTTTGGGATTGCATCTGGCTCCTCGTCTGTTACAACACTGTTGTGGTCCTCGAGGGCAGCCAGACGCCGCGTCAGGTCTTCAATCGTCTCGTTTTGCGTCTTCTCCTCGCCTGCCCGCCGCTCGCGGTACCGCTCCTCTTCGTCGCGGTATGGATCCGCGTGCACAACACGCTGCAGGTGCAGTGTACGCGCCTGCACGAGTGAGATCAGATGGCGCAGTGGCCGCACTTCCGCACCTAGGAGAAAGATGGCCAGGTTATAGTCGGAGATGAGGCCTTCCGACGGCCGGGTCAGCTGTCCACGAAGTCCGTGCAATAGACACGCGCCCATAGCAGGCGCTGCGAAGCACAGTAGCAACGCCAACACTTCGTGTCGATGTAGCTCTCGCAGCGCCGTCTCCTGCGTCTGCCGAAACCGCCACCGCTCCTGCTGCCGGAGTCGCTGGGCTTGCTGCTCGCTGTCCGCCTCTGGGCTGGCTGCATCGGCCGTCTTTTCCTCGGCCCCTTCCTCTTCCGGTACGTCTGCCAGCTTGACGGGATTTGCTGGCTCCTCATCGCTGTCATCGGCTATGGCACTTCTCTGGTGGTCTTCGCGGACTTGCTGCGCCGAATAGTACCACGTCCTAGGCGGTTAGTTGGAATGAGAAGATGCGGACACGCATTGCCACCCACCAAGGCTGCGTCACGCTCCAATGCAGAAAAAGCGCCCCGAGAGCTAGCAGCATCAGATCCGTCACAAAAGCGTTGCCGCCTTGCACCAACAGTCCACCAAGGGCCGGCAGCAGTGCAAAGGCCAGTGGCAGCCAGTCCCAGCCGGACGTTGCCCGCGACCGTTCTGTCTCGTCCGTCTGCATGGCCGGCATCGGGTTGAGCAGATTGCGGGCTTCCCGGCTGTAGTCAGACAGGCTGGAGCTACGCCGGCGGATGGCCGGGGCGATCTGGCTACCAGAAAGGCTGCGTCGGGGCCGGACGGAGCCGGCGCTGGACGTACGGGAGGCCAACGCGTCGGGCACGGCTGTCGTTCGAGTTTTGTCGTCGTTGAGTGCCATTGTGCAGGGAGTCGTACAAGAGATGGGAGGGAACTGCTGCCGGGTTGCCTCGTCGTAGCATGGTGAGGTCGCTGCGGTGGTCGAGGCAGTCGGACGGGATGTTTATCATGGCATGAGAAAGAGTCAAAAGGAAACAAGAAAAGACAAAAAGACCGAGGCAGAACCCCAAAACCCAAAAGCCCAAAAGCCCAAATCCAAGAGCTGAACGGCTCGCGTGCGGGGACGGAAGGCGCAATGCGCTGGCAGTGCGACCGGCTGGCGTTAGGAGCTGAAAACAGGAGGAATGCACGATGACGTAGACATACGTGGCGAGAAGAGGTAGATTAGCTTGCGCTTCACATCTGCGGCTTCATAGCATGTAAGGCACATAAAAATCCTCTCGAAACACTTCGTTTAACAAAAGATCCCGCAAACAAACACGAGCCCGGGGCAACTGTTCGCGCACTGGCCATTCGTGACAGGGTTGTGGTTCCGACCGTCCGGCACGCACAAAGTGCTGGATTCGCATGAACAATTTTGAGTTTGAGTGATGGAATCCGTCGAGGCCTCCACGGAGTAAGACATGTATTAACACAGAAGATCATACCTAGCCCTCCCATCGTTGGACTGCATGCCCCACAAGCCACCTGCTGCCTACAACTTGCGAGCCGGCATCAAGGAGCGTTTCAGCAGAAACGCGACTCGATACAGTCCACGAGATGCAGGAGACGAAAAGCACAGATTCTTCCTAGGCAAGTCATCACAATGCAAGCCACAACAACAATATCCGGGGCGACAGCGAGCGTGACCTGTACCCTTGTCTTATAGTCCGTAGCGAAATGCGCAGTCCTGGTACAGGTAGGTATGTAGCATCTTACAGGCGCCTGGAAGAACCTTCAGGCTAGCCAGCCCCCAAAATACAGGAGGCTCGGGCAGCCTCCACCCTAGCTGCACAGACGTCACTTCTCTCACACTCCCTGTCGAGCAAGGAACATGATGGCCTCGCCGCCAGCCCCCTACGCCCCCAGATTGCGTGCCGTCCCCGTAGTGCTCGACTTCTTCTGCTGCCATACGTATTTATACTCGCTTGCCGCACGCAAAGACGTGCACGCGTCCGCTGCCTCTTCGCTAGCTGGACGTCACCATTCAGCATGCTCAGCTCCCGTTGCGCTATTGTCACGCCGCTAAACCGCACAGAGGCCGTCACTGTTGCTAGCGCCCTTTCCGCCTGTCAGCCGCCGACCGCCATCTCGCAGCAGCGCCATCGTGCCTGGTCTGTCAGCCGTCCCCTGGCACATCGCGCCTGCCCTGGTTTGCCGCCTTCCATTTTTGCCATCGCCGATATTTTGCGCTTTTGGCTGTTGCTTCATTCGCTTCATTCGCTGCATCTGCTTCATTTGCTCCATTTACACCGTCTTCTGCTGTTGTGGCCGTCTCCTCGCCGCCGTCCGTCCGTCGCCCAACCCACAATTCGCCCTGCGCCGCTGCCATTGGTCACTGTCCGACGCGCCTCTTTGACCCCTTCATTCGCCCGGTCACAGCGGCAAAAGAGATTGCCGCACCGAATCTGCGCTCTTCTTCTCCTCGCCGCCGTCGTCCACCACACTCGCCGCCGCTGCTGCCGCCGCCGCCTCGCCCATTCCGCGGAGACCGTTTCGGCCGCCGCCCTCCCGCCTCCGTTCCCACGGCTTCTCACGCACCGCCCGCCCATCCTGCTCGCCAAACTGCCGCCCTGACCGCGACCGCCTCCTCGACCGGCCCGCTTCCTGCGCATGGGCCCAACCTTGCGGTGCCCTCGCCCTCGCTACAGCCCCCCTATCCAGCCAGCCAGGCTGCCGCCGCCCACCCGCCGACCGGCGTAGCCGCTGCTGCTGCTGCTGCCACCACTACGCGCCGTTTGCCGCCTACTCACCCCTTTGCTCCGCAACACTACGCCCCGTCGCCCTTTCGATCGCGCACCTCCACCACCTTTCAGCGCCCACTCCAGCGTCTCACGACCGTCCGTCTCTGGAACCCGACCAACTCGACCCCCCGCAGCGCCGCCGCCTCCTCGCGTCCCACGCACCGCGCCCGCTCGCACACTGCAGCTACCACTGCTGCTCCGGCCCGTCGCCGGGCCCCTTCGACGCCGCCGCCTCCCGCCGTCGCCCTCTTCCACCCTGTGCTGCACGGTTCCCGGCCCGTCGCCGACGACGACCCCATCGGAACCGGTGCCGCCGACTATCCGCTCCTCACCCTCCCCGAGCAGCGCCAGGTCCGCCACTCGACGTCCACGCGCGCCAGCCTGCAGGTTGACCGTGCCGGCAGCGAAAAGCGCGTGAGCCTCCCCAGGTCGATCCGCCATTCGTACGACGGAAAGCGCCTGTCTGCGGTGCACCCGACCTCGAACCCGGCTTCGCCCACGACTGCCGCCGGCCCGTCCTCCGCACCGGCTCCCATCAAGATCACCAGACGCCGGGAGCGTGGCCAGAGCGCCAGCAACCGCCCACAAGCACAGACCACAGAGCCCTTTGGCCTTGTGTTGGCCGCTCCCCGACCGTTCAAGGTAGACAAGGGCAAGGGCAAGATGGCTCCCGCCGAGAGCGAAGACCTCGCCCATCCGGGCCGCTCCTTTTTACAGGACCTCGAGCGCGGCCCGGACGTGCTCGGCATCCAGCATGGTGACGCCACCGGCACCGCCCACAAGGACGACCAGGCCAACCGCAACTCGACCGTCTCCATGCCGTCGAACCTAGGCATCGGCTCCGCCATCTCCTCGTCCAACTCGTCCATCATGGGCGATCCCGATGCCCCACCCGACGTTGGTGAGGAATGGGGTCCGCAGCACCCCTGCTATCCGCACCGCAACCCCCACGTGCCGGCCGACGCCCCCGAGTACGTCACGACGCGCATCATCCGCATCCGCCGCGACTGGCTCGTTGCCGGCGACCTGGCCCCGACCTTTTCCAACCTCTACCCCGAGATCCTCGACCCAGCCGGCATGCCCGAGCAGGAGTTCCGCCGCGTCGTCGACAAGCTCAACAAGGAGCTGGTCGACATTCTGGAGCCGTGGAAGGTCGCCAACATTGTCGACGGCTTCCTTGGCCTCCTCACCGGCTGGCTGTGGGAAGACCTTGGCCTGACCAGCGCCAAGCGGCGTCTGGCCCACCTCGAGCGCTGGATCGAGCAGTGGAACGAGACCATGGCCCACGGGACCAACGGCAGCAAGCCCGGCCTCGCCGACGAGGGGCCTGTGCCGCCCAAGATCATCCCCCTGCGGGAAACGGGCTACATGACGGTGAGCACCTCCAGACCGCCACCAAACGACAGACTCTTGGTCATTGCTAACGCTTCCCTGGCAGCTCGATATCCAGATAGGCGATCCCGAGATCGCGCCCGCACCGGCCAGCACGCCGGCCACTTCCAACGTCCACATGCCCTTGGGAGAGGCTTCCCCGAGCTGACCTCGTCTCCCGGCGCGTCTCTGCGGCGGTCTCCTTTCTTGCGTACCCTTGGCTTGCACATATAGATATCCCCGTTCTCTCTTGGGAACGAATTTTGGCGTGCTCTTTTTCTTCCTGCCCTTTTCTTTGTTTTACTACACCGGTTCTTTTCTTCTTTTTTTTCGCACTTTCTTTTACTCTCTCTCGTCTCTTTCTCTTTCAATTTCTGTCTCCTTTTCCTCTCCTTTTCACGGCGTTTGATAGACGAAATCCATTCACGTCTACTCTTTGCACTGCTCGTTCTCGGGCTATGGACATGGGAAGTGGTATTAACAGTGGTGAAACGTATCTATAGGTAAGGTGTCGATGTCTGTCGTAGATTTTGTGAGGGTTTTTTTTTTCGTCGTCTTCTTTGTGCTTCCTCGTCCCTCCTCCTTGCTGCCTGGAAAAAAACGCCGGCCAATGCATTCCCAGCGCGGGACGCCCCAGGATCAAAAGGAAAAGACGCCCCCCCCCCCCCCCGCGCCTCACCCGTTCTTTCGCAGCGTCTGCAGATACACGGCAAACGTCCTCCGGTCGGCCGCCGTCGTCATGGACTGCACAAACGCCGCGCCCGCCTCCGGGCCGCCCAGCCGCGGGAACAGCGTCGCCTGCAGGTGCTGCAAAAAGACGTCGCCTGTCTTGGTGTAAATCGTCTGCTCGAGCCCGGCAATCTCGTTGAGCACCTGCCGCGACTGCGCGTCCTTGCCCGGACGGAAGCTCGGGTCAAACAGCACGTCCCAGCAGGCCGAGTGGAAGCGCTCAATGACAAAGCTGTCGAAGCCGGGGATCCGCGGCGCGGGGGCGCCGCCGGTCGCGCCGCCGTTTTGCAGGCCGGCCGCGTGGTCCTTGCTGTCGCCGCTACCGCCGCTGCTGCCACTGCCGCCGCCGCCGCCACCACTGCCATCACTGTTGCTGCCGTCGCCCGCCGCCGTCGTCGCCGTTATCGCCGTTGCCGCCACCGTCGCCACGTTCGGCCCGCCCCAGACCACCGTCATCCGGGCCAGCACACTAAAGGCCAGGCGGCTGGCCACCAGGTTGCCGTGCCCAATGATGCGCGCCAGCGCCGTCACGGAGGAGATGACCGTCTCAAAGAAGCCCTGGTTCTTCTCGCTGATCAGGACCCCCTCGAGCTGGTTCGTCAGGATAATGTACAGAAACGACAGGTACTCCCGCCGCAGCTCCGCCAGCTGGATCTCGTCGTCGGTGCCCGTAATGGGCTCCGACAGGCCGCCCAGCACGCGCTGCAGCAGCGGCGTCAGCAACATGTTGAGCACATTGTAAATGTCCGTCTTGAAGTTGTACACCACCTGCTCGAGCAGCCGCAGGAAAAAGGCCATCTCGTCCATCGACGACGTCTGCGACAGCAGGCCCTCGATCCACTGCGGCAGCTGCGGCAGCACCGCCGCGCCCAGCACGCCCAGCAGGCGGGAAAAGGCCGAGCGGCAGGCGGCGCGGATCTCCGAGTTGCCGTTCAGCTCGCCCAGCGCAATGAGAATGGCCTCGGCCGCCCGCGAGAACTCTGCCGAGATGGCCTTGTCTGGTGCCGGCCGGCTGCCACCGCCCGCGGCCCCGCCGCTGCCCGGCGGCGTCTGGTAGTCCGAGAAGCCGTAGGCCAGCGTGCCCAGGGCCATGACAATGTGGTGGATCTGCAGGATCGCCTGCGCGTCGCCCGATTTGGCCCGCGGCAGGTTCCGCTCCATGTCGGCAAAGAGCGGATCCATGACCGAGCGTGCGTAGAGCCCCTGTTTCTCGGCCGGCGTGGCGCTTGTCGAGGAGACACAGCCAATGGCCTCAAAGAGGTAGAGCTGTCCGTTGAACAGCGCGTCGGCCGAATGGTCCGACTCGTCCGAGGACATGTCGTCGTCGGCGTCGTCGTTGGGCACCTCGGCCCGGATGGGCAGCAGATCGCCAATCGACTGGATGATCGTCTCGGCCACGTTGCCCACCTGCGCGCGCAGCTGCTTGACCACACGGTGGAACAGGTACCAGGACCGGATGCGGATGCGCGGATGCTCGTGGTGCGTCAGGCGGACAAAGCTCTCCAGCACCCGCGGGATGTACTCTTGGTGGCTCTCGAAAAAGCTGCAGTACCGGTTGCACAGCTCCATGTACTGCAAGAGGACGGCGGGATGGGGAAACTCGGAAATGCCTAGAGGCTGGTTAGTTCGTCTTCCGTCTTGCCACCACTCTGCCACGTACTGGACTCCATCATCTTGCTCATCAGCGCCACCATCCGCGCCTGGGCCGCCGTGGATGGCTTGCTCTTGGCCGCGTGTCCGTGGTTGGGAATGGACAGTTCGCCAAAGAGGTCGAGCTCGTGCAGGGCCAGGTCGAGGTCGCGCCAGTCCATGGTCGCGCCCATCTGGTCCAGGGACTGGAAGGTATTGGCAATCAGGTTGCTCAGGACGTCAATGTAGAGATCCTGGTCGACGGCGGCCACGCTCTTTTGCAGGTTCTGTAGCCACTTGCGCAGGTCCTGGAACTCCACCTCGTCCGTCTGCTCCTCCTTGCTGCCCCAGTTGGCCGTCTCGTCGTAGCGCATCTTGCCGACGACGGCGTTGAGAATGGGCGCCAGCATGTCCCGGTACGCTACCGGCAGGTCGGGGATCTTGCGCAAGAAGGTCAAGAGGTCCGTCAGCGCCGGGATGACCGTCGAGCAGACCTCATCGTACTCGTCCGAGAAGAAGCGCAGCAGCAGCGGCGAGAACTCTTGCAGCAGCGGCTCGGCGCGCGCGCGGATCGCCGGCGGCACGCTGGCGTCGTCGAGCGCGCGCACAATGTCGGCCACGACGGTGTTGACCAGCTTGGCCACGGCCTCGGCCAGGTCCGTGTCGTACTTGGGCGTCTTTTGGAACTCGCCCAGCGCCGGCGTCGCCACGAGCTGCGACACGATCTCGCGCACATTCAAAAAGGCAATCAGGTCAATCTTGTCGGCCGGCTTCATCTTCTTGGCCACCACCTCAGTGATGGTGTCGACGGCGGCGTCGCGCACCTTGTCGTCGCCGCCGCTGGGGTTGGAGCGGCCGATCAGGGCAAAGAGCAAGCGGAGCATGTCCTCGTTGATGACGAGCGAAATGTCGATCCAGCTGACCCATTTGCCAATGATCTTGAGCGTCATCTCGAGAATGTAGTCGCTCTGGTGGCTGTACTGCAGCAGCAGCTCCTGCCAGGACCGCGCAATCTTGTGCATGTCGCGGTCGCGCAGCAGGTCCTTGAGATTGTTGTTGCGCTGCAGGTCGGCCGACTGCCGTGCCAGCATGACGTCGGCAATCTCGTCGTGCACCGAGCCCAGCATGCGGAGGTACAGCACCACGCCCGCCATGTTGTCGCGCCCGCCGCTGCCGCCGGGCGCGCTGGTCAGGGCGAGGAAGTCGTCGATAAACGTCTCCCAGCCCTCCTGGTACGAGTAGACAAACAGGTACGTCAGCGTCTGCGTCAGCTTGTTCTGCAGCCCGGGCGGGTCGACCTGGGCGTGCGGATCGCCGCCGCCATAGGTCCGCCGGATGTATTCGAGGAGCGTGTCCTTGAGGAACGAGAGGCTGTGGCCATCAAACGCCTGGGTCTGCACCGCATTGTTGACAATCTCCAGCGACACCAGCCGGACCACCTCGGACGTGCGGGGCGACCGCGTGAAGAGGGCCGCACAGATCTGCCACGCCTGAGGGTCGGACCGCAGCTGGTGCAGGTAGTCAAAGGCCTGGCCCTTGAGGGACGGATCGGACGTTGGGCTCCATGCGATTTCAATGGCCTTTTCAATCTGCAGGGGCCGTGTCAGCGTGTCAGCATGTCCGCGGAAGAAGCCACACCAGACGCCACCCATCCCATCCCATCGCCAGCCTACCTGGGCGTCCATCGCGTTGTCGTGTTGGTTCGGAGCAGTCTCGCGCAGTGCAGCGCAGGTGAATCGCAGCTATCTTTTCAGCACTCTCACTCTCCAGCATGCCGGTCTTTCCTGCGTCTCCAGGTCGCGTCGAGTGGCAAAGGATGGCGTTATGGACGACACATGCCTGGCACCGGTGACAGCGTATGTGGACTGGCTCTCTTCGTGCTCTTCTGCCGTCTCCGGTCGGCGACGAATGGACGAGGCGGGGGCAAAGAACAATGAGGCGACGTTGGAACGAGACAAGGCAAAGTGCAAAAGGCAAAGTGCAAAGAAAATGAAAGCAGTACAAGTTGTCTGGCGGCAGAAACAGTCCAGTCCGGCAGCAGTCGACCAAAAGGCGGGTGCGGCAGGTCGTTGGTTGGTGGCGGCGGCGACTTTGTGTCGTTTTCAGAAATTACCTGGGTGACATAATTAATAATTTAGTCTGTCGGTTTTTTTTTCTTGGGTCCTCACTGCTTTGGGGGCATTGCTCTGCTCGGGTTGGTGGGGTAGAAACGCACCGACGGCGCCCCGCAGTGGAAAGACCGTTTCGGTGCAGCCTGACGCCAAGGCACAGACGGCACGTGCTGCAGTTAGCTTACAGAGATATACTTTGATTCCTGGTGACATTGCCGTTGTGACTGTACGTTTTCCCTTCCCACGACAACCAATGCAAGTGCCCAGTCGGTTCTCTCTCCAGCCCAGAACAAAAGAGCAAAAGAACAAAATGAATAAGCCATCACACCCCCGATCATGTCCGCTTCTTCTTCTTCGGCCGCTCTTCTTCCCCCTCTGCCTCGTCCTCGTCCTCGTCCTCGTCGTCCACCTCGTTGTCCACGTCGCTCTCGGCGTCCGACCCGCTGCCGGTCCCTGAGCTCTCGTGGTTCGAGTCGTATTCCTCGGCCACGTCGCTCTCCGACTCGGCCTGGAAGTCCTCGTCCACGCTCTCCTCGTCCTCGTCGGCAGACCCGCGGTCGGCCTTGGCGGCGCCGCCGGCGTCGTCGTCCGAGCTGTCCATGTCCTGGTCGCGCAGGGCCGCCGCCATCAGGTTCGCATCCTCATCAATCTCATTCTTAACGCGGAGGCCCTTGAGCTTGAAGAAATCTTCGAGCGCCTTGAGATCTTCCCGGTTGATGTTGCTAAACTGTGACGAGCCGGCACCGCCCTTTAGATGCACCGTGATATCAAACGTCGAAAGCGTCGACACAGCGCCGCCAACTCGTGAAAACGTGACGGATTGCGTCTGCTCGTAGGAGATGTATGTGGCCGGCTTGGGCACAAACATGAACGCCTTCTCGAGACAGTACAGGAAGCCCTCGCTGGCCTTGATTGAGCACTTGATGCCAAACTGCTGGCGGTGACTGGACAATCGGGTCAGCTCGTGTCAGGCTGCCAGAGATTCAACGGGATCAACGTACGTGGTAAAGTCCTTAGCCGGAGCGGTCACCTTCTTATTGGCCAGGCCGCGGAAAATGTAGGCCACCACCTGGTGCAGCGGCTGCTCGTAATGCGCTTGCAGCTTGCCCTTGTACCGGGCCTCGAGCTCCTCTTCGGTCAGGTTCAGGTCCAGCGTGACCTCCTCATCGCGCTTGAACTGCATCACCACAAACGGGTAGCGCGTCTGGCCCTGGCGCAGCGGCGGATCGAGGCCAATGCACAGCATAAAGTGCATCTCGTCCGGCTTGGGCAGGACCATGAACTTCTTGATCGCGTCGTACTGGATCTTGTAGTCGTACGTCTTGCCGCGCAGGCGGAAAGACGCGTCATACATGTCAATATCGAACCGGCCTCTGCAGGAATGGTCAGCACACGCAGGAGCACACGCACGCACGGCAGTCGGCATCCGTACCTGGGCGTAAGGTGCAGCACATCCAAAAAGGACGCAATGGTGTCGCCGGCGGACTCGCCAATCTCGGCCTTTTCCATCAGCGTGTCGTAAAAGAGCGTGACGGCATTCTTCTCCTCGGCATCGCTGCCGCCCTCCTCGCCGTCGGCCTCCTTCTTCGTCGTCGTGCCCGGCACGTAGAAGCGCATCTCCATGAGCTGGTCCTTGCCCGCAGCCGCCTTGTTGCCCTTTATGGGGCCCTTGCCGTTCGTCTTGACATCCTCGCTGAGCGCAAAGTCGACAGATATTTCGTTGCGGCCCGCCAGGTTCGTGTTGGAGATCTCAGAGTACGGGATCTCAAAGGCTGGCCGGTTCTGCACGTTGAAGATGAGCTCGGCCTTTGTGAATTCCGCCTTGCCCCAGTTCCAGCCGCGCACAGAGTGCTCCTTGCTCTCGAGGTTGTGGCTGTACCAGTTCTTGAAGATCTTGTTGAGGCGCTCGTAGTCCTGGGGCACGGCACGTCAGTCTGTTTTTCCTCAGTCTTTCCCGCCCGCCGGTCCACGGGCGCCCGATATGTGCAGACACGCACCTCCTGCTGAAATCCGTCCAACTGGATGATGCCAGAGCTCCGCTGCTGTATTTTGACCTCGTATCCTCGTGCCGCCCGACTCCATTGCGCACCGCCAATGTTGCTCTGGTCCAGTGTGAACGCATCCCCGCCGCCTGCCGGCTTCCATCCCAGGCCGTTCTCGGCGAATCGGCATTTCCCGCTCTCCTTGGACAGGTCCAGGTGGATGTTGTCGAAGCTCTCACTGCCAAACAGGTTGCACCGGTCAGCTCGTGCTTTGTGTTCCCATCAAACGAGAGAACTTTCGATACTTACATCGCCGCCATGGTGCGCTATCGATAATGTAAGGATGTCGCGGAGTGGGAGGGATCGATGTTGGCGCGCGACGTCGTGAAGACAGAGCAAAGGCGAAAAATTAGAGCTGTCCGCAACAGTCGCGCTTCGAATGGCGACGCGCCTCCCTGTTTAATGGACAGACCCACTATACTATCGCAGGGGCCCCACTTCTTACCGCAGCCTGTGGGTGCTTAGTCATATTCACAACATATTTAACACAAAGTCAACGACAACATCCAAAGCCCAGGCCGTACCTAAAGCTTATTGTAAACATGCATTCGTGTTGCTTGGTCGCTTGAATCCCTCTAGTGGTGCGGCCAGAGCTACAGTCTGCATCTTACACAACAGCAACAACACCAAGAACATGGACTGCCATTGTATAATCGTTTCTGCCTTTTGAATAAAAATCCAACTCCCAAAACTACCCTCGTCGTCTTTCTCGGACCAGACCTCTAAATAACAAATTACAGTACCATCTCTTCCTACTTTGATATTCGCAACTTCTGATTGCCATGGCTTATTCCCCCCAGCTGCAGGATGGGCCGTGCTCGATGTCCACCAATGAATCCGAGATTATTATTGTGATTGCCCCCGGAGTGGCTGTCTCTGAAAGGGTCTTTACATACCTCCTGGCCCGGCAGCTGGAGCAACTTCCTCCCGACCAGCAGTCATTGACAGAGACACGACTCGAGAAGGACGGCGCCGACCTCAATAGCGAAACCGATACGATCACGCCTTATTCTGTCTATGGTTCTTATTGCTCTTGTTGCTCTTGTTGCTCTTGTTGCTCTTGCTGCTCTTGCTGCTCTACTCCCACTGGAAAACCCTCCGTGGCTGTTCCGGAGGAGGCGCCTCTGCAGGACGTTCAGCAAAAGGCTTAAATTGCTAGTCTCGATTTCAAAGAGTTCCTGATATTCACAAAAGATTTCGCTGTGGAAAATGTTTCTATGCTTGGATAACATGGAGCTGATCAACAGGATAAAAGACAGCAGATGTCCCCCAATAAAACACCAAATCAATGAAACAAGCCCATATGCCTTTCCAGCCCAACGTCAAATATACCCGTAAACGCCGTATGACTAGCCACAATGACGTGGATGATTGGATGATCCAACTGATATACAGCCTCGCAAGACTCCACTAACCCAATAAAGTGTCCCGCATGCCGGCTGCAACCACGGCTGCTACCGTGGATGCTACTGTTGCTCTTCGGCATCCTGGCTGTCTGATGGATCCTGGCTGTCCGAAGGAGCCACGGATGTCGCCTCGGATGCAAAAGAGTCCGCCAGCGACACACTACCGGCCTCTTTGCTCGCCTCTACATCGTCCACGTGGACTTGCCCCTTGTCGCTCTCGGCATCCTTGCCTTGCTCGTCCTCGACCCGCGCCTCGCTCTGCGCGTCGCTGTCCTCGACCCGGTCAATCACATCGAACTCGTGCTGGGCACTGCTTTGCGGCAACGGCCGACGTGGCTGCGGTGTTGCCAGACCGTTGTGCTGATGCGGCTGGCCCCCCGTTTCCCGAGCGCTTAGGTGAATGTACTCGTCGTCGTCGCTGCTCTCGTCGCTGTAGGCGGCCATAGCACTGCGACCAGCACCGCGACCGGCGCCACGAGCCCATGTCGATGTAGCCCACTGTCGCCGCGGTAGTCGTGGGCTCGTCTGATTGAGCTGCTCATGTGACAGCATCGATTGGGGCACTGGGGAAAAGCTTTGCAGGTGGCGAAGCGGCGAGGCCGTGACCGTGGCTGGCACAACGCGCAGCTGCTCCAGGGGCACGCCGATCTGGCCGGTGCGGAGCTTGTAGCGTGCCAAACCCAGCCGGAGCTTGAGGATCTCAGCCCTCTAGAGAGTGTGTCAGTCGGACCAATCATCCTAATATGCCATGCTAGACGACAACGCCAAAGAACGTACTCGTCGCGACTGCTCACGCGTCAACGTGTTTGGTCCTGCTGACCGGGCGGCCTCGTCCGGCTCGGTCACGGTTGTGGATGGAGAGGCGTGGGCCATGGCCGAGCTGTTCAAGGCCGAAGACGGGGTGGCGGGTGTGGTGGTCGCTGTGCCTGTCTGCTTGTCGAGGCACGCCTTTTTGGGTGTCCGGCCGAGGGAGGGCTCGTCATGGCCGTGGGCATTGCCGCTGTCCTGCGGGATGGCCCGCTTTTGTGCCGTCGAACTGTTGCTCGCGCGCGCGGGCGAGTGGGAAAGCGGCTGGAGAGCCGCAGACGCAAAACTGCTCTTGGACATGGGCTTGAACGGCGACAGAGTTGTGTTGGCGTCGAGCGGCGCGAGAGCGCGTCTCTTCGAGGGAGAAGCCATGGCCAGGGAGTGAAAGAAAGAGGTGCGCGTTGAGGGTGCGGAAGAGACGAGGAGAAGACGAACAGACGGGGAGAGAAAGCAGGCGTAAAGTAGAGGTCCAGAGAGGTGGAAAGGGGCCGTACAGTCGCAAAGGGCTGCGCGATGTCCAACGCGTCTGAATGTGGAGAAAGCACAGGCCAGAGCTGGATACTTGCCGGGGAACGTTTCTGAGAGAACAGGAGGGAAAAGGCCCAAAGTCTTATTCTCTAATGCGTCGAATGGGTTCAACAGCAGGCGCGATGGGAAAACAAATCCACAATCCAGGCGTGGCAAGAAGAGCTGGAGGCTGTGCCACGGCGTAGGCGTATTATACTGTAGCGTATCCCTACAGTCGCGATGCGTGTTTGGGCGTGTTCTACCCCACAGTGTACGTACTGCGACTGCGCCTGGCCCATAGCGATCCCTCGACGCGACCGCCGCCATAGGCTAATCCTACCAATTTACTCCTCCTAGCCCGCGCGCTCAATCTCGCACGCGACACAGGACTCTCTGTAGCACATCGTGGCGGATACCTGCAATAACAGTAGAATTTTCATTGAGCACGCAACTATGGGTATCATCCCCTGTGCCAACCGACCACGTCTCTAGACTGAGGCTGTCCATCCACCTAACAATGTACTCCAAAACAAGACCAGCATTACAAACAGTAGGAAACTCGCTCAAAGTGGCAGCAACGGCCGCGAGAAGAAGAAAAGAAAGGGAAAAGGGTAAAAAGCGCAAAAGGCAAAAGCTAAACTGGCCGCAGACAGCGACAGCATCGCAAACCTCGGGCTGCTTCCTCCCATCGCCACCTCTGACCGTTTTGAAACCACTCATAACCATCATCGTGCAATATCCGATAGCCATCCAAAGAGACCTCCAACGAGCTCTAAAATCACAATCCCGACTCCGGTTGTTCCCTCCTGTATCTTCCCTAATTGATCGTTACACAGACGACATCACCGGTCATCAGAACCGGTACAGCTGAGGGTCCAGCTCAATGCTCGACTTGCTAAACATATCGGCCAGATCAATGTCCAACGGCACAACCCCTGACGCATCACCAAAGTACATCTGAGCCATGTCCGCCTCGTTCGCGTCAGCCAGCTGCATCGAGAACGGCGGCACGTTGTCCAGGACCGACGGCTTGATTGTCCCATCGTCACCCGTGAACAAGTCAAATCCATTGTCCGCATGGAACGTGTCCAGAATGTCGCTTGGCGGCTCCGACGACCAGCCACTGTCGGCCTTGGACTCGGGTGTGTCGTTGGGCGTGATCGAGTTCAGGTAGATGCTGAAATCGGAAATCGCACCGTTCGCCGCGCTATCAGCAGCAAAGCTGAACGCGTTGGACAGATCACTCGGGTCGACCGTGGCCAAATCCCACGGGTCCTCGATTGCGCTGGGTAGCATCATCTCGCCCTCTACCCCCGTATTGGGCAGCTGGCCATCTGAAACCCTCGGAGTGTTGCCAGTCCTGCCCGGTGCACCCTTGCCGCCGGCTGCGCCCTTGCCAACGCCGCTTGCTGCGCTTGCCTGCCGGTTCATCGACGTCACACGGGACATGGGCGTTGCTGGGGTCAGACCTTGTCTAGGCGTGGATGCGGTCATCATGGCAGACGTAGTCGTAGCGCCGCCGACACCAGGGGCGTTAGCACCCTTGGATTTGCCATTCTCGTCGAGCCCAAGGGCTTCTGCGAGACACTCCTGGGCAAACTTGAGCGGGTCAGCGTTGGGTCGTGTGTGCTCCTCTTCAACGTGCACACGCCGTGCTTCCTCCGTGACAAAGCCAATCGTTTTCATATCGCAGTCGGCCTCCGTACAGTATAGCAGGGGCTTTGTTGGATGCTGCATAGGCATGGACGGCTGTGCCCTGGGCGTGTCCACTGAATGCTGCCGCCGCATGTCAGGAGATGTCATCTTGATCTGCGAAGGCGTCGTGGCCACAGGAGTATGAGCTGTCGCAGGAGAAGCCGCCGATCCCTGGCCGCCGGTTTTCCGTCTCTTGGGTGCTGGCAGATGCAGATTGTCCTGCGTCACAGACGGCTTGCCAATGTATGCAGGCTGGCCGTGTGGTGAAATCGCATGCAGGGGGAACGGAGGCTGCGCCGTCGTGGGAGCTGCCGGAGTCTGTCCGCTCTTACTGTGCATCTTCGTGTGCGCTCGGTTGTTCTCCTCCAGGTTGGCCTGGCTGAGAGGGGCAGGGATGGCTTGCGTTACTGCACCAGTGGTGCTGGCTTCGCCCGCCTGTCCTGCTGACGGCACGCCAGGCAGCTGCGCCTGGGCCATCTGCGACATCTTCTGGTTGACTTGCATGTGATTCAGGGCCGCCTGGGAAGTCTGGGCCTTGCGCATATGGTTCATCGCATCTCTCCCCATGTCCATGAGCAGGTTCCTATGCGACTCAATCTCATCGAGCGTGATCGAAAACATGGGCTTGCGTCCCGTCAACGTCTCTGAGTTCTTAAACTGCTGCGAAATGCGGTAGCGCTATCCGTGTCAGTAAACAAACCATGCACAATCGCTTTTCACGGGAAGGAGATACTCACTGTGCGGAAAAATTTGCGAGTGCGGACCTCGTCGCGCGTTGCCATGTAGAAACGGCCCAGCTGTTTCCCCACCTTGACCAACGGATCAGCCGTCTCCAGGATCTTCTTCCAGACCTCGTCCATTTCGTCGGGCGTCATGCGAATGTCGGGGAATGATTCTTGCTGAATGTCCTGCTGCACCTCGGCACGGATTGCCATCAAATGGTTCATGATCTCCGGGTTGGGCTGGAAGGCAGCGACCATTTGCTGCCGAGAGCGAAACCGCTCCTGCTGCTCCGGCGTCAGCTTGGCAAACTGCTCGGCCGACATTTGCTGCAGCATGCCCAGGCGCTGCTGCTGGAGCTGTTGCTGTTGCTGCTGGAGCTGTTGCTGCATGGTCGGGGTGGCAGTTGCAGGTCGTTGGGTAGCCGCGTTGACCTGTCCAGCGTTTGCAGTCTCGTCAGGGCTGGGACGTTTCCGATTGTTGATTGGCGGACGGTTGACCTGAGGCTTCTTCGCATTTGGACCGGCAGTCGCAGAAACGGCAGCCTGCTCTGAGCCAGGTCCAGAAACAGGCAGAGCACCCATCTGTCCCATCGCTGTCGGAACAGGGCCTCCATTAGGCTTGTGTTGTCCCAGAGCATTCGCCATGGGCTGCGTCATGGCCATGGGATTGGCGTTGTCCAGTTGGAGACCCTGTTGTTGCATGAGCTGCTGCATCTGCAGCTGTTGTTGCTGTTGCAGCTGCATCTGCAACTGCTGCTGCACTTGCTGCTGGAGCCTCTGCTGCTGGAGCTGCTGTTGCTGCTGTTGCTGCTGGTTCGTCGATTGTGCTTGCTGCTGCTGCTGCAGAAACGGTTGTGCAGGGTTTTGCTGCGGCTGCTGCATGCCAACACCGGCCTGCATGCCGTTCTTCATCTGCTGCTGCATGTAGTGTTTCATGTAGTTCTCATGCTTCAGCCGCGCACCATAGCGCTTGATCATCTCCTCTGGCGCATTTGCCAGCTTGGGGTTGCTGTTGCGCATCTGGGCAATCTCAACGGGCGTAAGCTGCAACAAATGAGGAGGGATGTTGGGCATCATGCCGGCCATTTGCTGCATATTTGCCGCAGTGTTGACTGGCCCCCCAGCATTGGCTCCAGAAGCACCAGCAGCCGGCTGCATGCCTGGCGGAACAGCGCGCTGCTGGCCTAATTGCGCCTGCTGCACCGTATTCTTCTTCTCCATGATCTGCCGAAACTGCATCATTTGTATGCTGAGAAGCTGGGACTTGAAAGCGTCGGGGACGTTGTTCTGGGTGATCCAAGCTTTGAACTCGCGCCACTTCTTCACTTCGGGCGGCAGCGTGAACTGGCTGGTGACCTGAGTCGGAAGATCCATATTGTCAATGGCAGCTTGCGGGCGCATCATCTGTCGCTGCTGCATCATGGCGACCTGTGTCATGTTTGGCGGGAGCCCGGCAACCTGCTGACCGTTGCCGAACTGGCCCGGTGCGGCGGCGATCTGGTTGTTCATCTGGGCCTGGTTCATTTGGCCCGGGCGGCCGGCCTGCATCTGGGCTGCTCCGGGGCCGCCTGGGACCTTCCCTGCACGATTTTGCTGCTGGCCCTGCACCCATCTCGCCATGAGCTCGTTACGCTTTTCCGGTGAGAAGTTGCTCAGCTTTTCCCGCTGTTCAGGTGTCATGTTGTTCAGCATGCTTTGGTAGGCAGGGGCGAGGCTCGGCGGCACCGAAATGGGCGGGCGTTGGTTAAAGCGGGGATCTAATTGTCCAGCAAACGGACCAGCGCCCTGGGCTAGCTGTTGTTGCTGCTGCTGCGGTGTCTGCGGTGGTTGCTGCTGTGGTGCGGATCCATCACCCTGCCCTGTGGCCTGGCGTGCCATCGGCACGCTCATAGTGCCCATGCCGGGACTCTGGCCCATGCCGGCACCCTGCAGCTGCTTGGAACCTATCCCGCGCTGCTGATTCTGTGCGTTGGCGGCAGCAACAGCCTTGTCCATGTTCATCGGCATGTTGAACTGTTGCTGTAATTGCGGCCCACCTTGCTGCGTCCCAGGCCGGTTCTGGCCAGCCACGTTGCCAGGCCCGGCACCAGGTGCGCCGATAGCACCGCCAATGGGTTGCGGGGTGTTGCGGCCAGGCTGGCTGCCGCTAGCAGGAACCACCACTTGGCCAGCTTCCTGGGCCATCATGCCGGCCTTTTGCTCGTTCATGATTGTCTCCATGTTGGCGTTGAAGGGAAACTGGCCAACCGGACCAGCCGCGCCAACCGGACCGGTCGGGGCACCGCTTAGGGCCGCAGGCTGTCCCGGGCCGCTGACATTCATCATGTTGGGGTTCACCATGCCAGGGGCCATGGCCTTCTGCTGCAGTTGCATGCGACTTTGGGCCTGGTTGACGTCCTGGCCAGCAGCCATCTGGGACCGCAAGCTCTGGGCTTTGAGCATGTTCAAGGCCTGGACCTGGAACAGGTGCATGACGGGGTCTTTGCCCTGGCGCTGGAGGTTCTGGATGGTCTGCGGATTGAGGCGGTTCTGGACAGATGCTTGCATTGTCCTCCTGGTGTTCTCGTCCGTGTTCATGTAGAGGCGCTGGGCGAACTCGTTGACCTTCATGCGGTCTGCGTCGGTCAGTTTCGACAGGTCGGCAGGTTGCATGTTGACGCCACCAGGCCGGAGGGCGTTCATGTTCATATTCATGGGCGCCTGATTGGGGGCCATCTGCATGCCGGCGGCGTTTTGCTGCATGGCAATGCCGCCGACCATTTGCTGCGGTTGTGATATGGGGGTCCCCTGCATGGCGTGCTGCATGTGCTGGAAGCTTTGGCTCTGGCCAAAGGCACGCAATTGTGTCTGAAGCATCGGGTTCTGGGTAGCCATGAGCAGCTGTTGCTGCTGCTGCTGCTGCTGCTGAACGGCGGCCTGCTGTTGTTGTATCGCCTGCTGCTGGGCGAGCTGCTGGTTGTTGAGGTCATTTCGGAGTGTTTGCCCGTTTGACTGCCGTTTGGCAAACTGCTCGCTGATCTTGTTGTTCATCTGCTTGTCGTACATGTTCTAGGAAAGCGCGTCGTCAGCATCGGGCGCGAAAGTCATCAGAGGCGAGGAAAGAATGAACAACAAAGAGAAAAGAGCAAGGAGCAGAGAGCAGATAGTAAAGCGGAGCAAGCGATGAGAAGGACGACAGAATGGCATATCGTTTGTCGGCGGCGCGGTGGGAATGGAGAGCTGAAAAGAGACGGGAGGGCAAAGGAATGTGACGGTGGGCTAGGAATGGTTGGGCATGCGGTTAGTGACAACCTACCCTGTCTAGCATATCAAGAAAGGCCTTTCGTTCGAAATCCAGACCCGCCTGAACAGCTTTTTGCCAATCGATGCCGGGATTGGCGAGGATGATGTTTGTGATTCTGCTTTGGTTAAAGATCGGTCGAGACAAGGGGCCGTGCTCGACGGGAGTGAGTCGGTCCGGGAAAAAATAAAAATGGTTATGGGGAAAACGCGAGTGCAAGAAAAGGCAATGGAGCAAAAACAAGAAAAGAACCGGGGAAACGTAGTCAGCAACCAAATGAAGACTCACAAATTGACAGTCTTGCCCATACGCTCGGGAAACTGGACGCCAGCGCGCCAACCGCTGACGACGGGGGTGTTGGTGACGAGCTGCTGGTAGACGATGGCCGTCAGTTGGCTGGGGATGCCAGTCCGGCGCTGCTGTTGTTGTGGCATCCCCATCTGCTGCATGTTCATATTGGCGGCCATGGCCGCAAACGGGCGGGTGTGCAAGCAGCCCTGGGTGTGCGGTGCGCTGTAGGATCGATCGAGTGGTCGCGTTGTAGTGTCGCCGGAGTCGTTGTCGCCGTCGCTGAAGTGGTCGAGAACGAGATCACACGCAAAGGGCGGTGCTCGCCTGCAGGCAGCCGAGATGGGGGTGAGAGAAGAATGCGAGCCGCAAAGTTACATCGGCATAAGAGCAGAGGTAATCTGGTGGTACAATGGACGGACGGCGTGTGCGAGCGTGTGCGAGCGTGCGGAAATGGCGAGATAGCGAGAAAGTCGAAAAGTCGGGATGATGTCCGATGATCGAGAAGGGGGAAGACGTGGACGCCTATCGCTGAGAGACTCGGATTTGGCGGTCGAGCAGCGAAAAAAAGGCGGTGATCATGGCCAGGCGAGCAGCAGGCGGAAGGAGAGAGTCGGTGATCGCAGGACAAGGCGGGAAGGCGCAGTGTGCACGAGGGGGCGAGTGTAGCCTTTGGTTGGAGGAAAAGGAGGCTAAGACGACGATGAGCCAAAGCAGGCAGAAAAAGAGTGACTCTTTCCCTGTTGAGCAGGAATTGTGGCCGAGCAGGTTCGTGAACTTGGCGTGGATCGTTAACCGTAGACCGTGAACGGGCTTCGGCGGCAGCGGCTCACGGGACGATATGGATCAATCGCAACGATAAAGACGTGGGCGTAGCAGCAGCAGTCTGGAAGGGCAGGAATCCGAGTCGCCGAGTCGAGAATTCCAAGACGGAGGAAGCAAGGAGTCGATGGCCGCGTCAGGACGAGAAGGAAACGCCGTTTGCTTGTCGGAAGTCGAGGAAATCGAGGAAAAGTGAGGCGCAAACGGACGGGGTCGGGCCAGCGACAACACAGGCGGTTCGGGTCGAGAAGAAGAGACGGAAGCCAGGATGGAAAGGGAACCGAGAACAGAGCGGAGACTGGCGAGGAGGCAGCGGCGCGTGGGTATCGAGAATCAGAAGGGGAGGAGGTGGAGGTGGGAGGGCGAGGAAGGAGGATGCGAGAGAGAGGCGAGAGGTTGGCTGGATGTATCGAGGAGAGGTGTAGTTTGGGGAACGGGTGTGGGAGCCACCGAAGCCAGTGCAAGTCAACGACGCCGTGAGTAGCGAGGACCAAAACGACCAGAACGACCAGAGAGGGTGGAAAAAAAGACTGGGGGGAGGGGGCTTGAGCCAGGGAACGGTCGAGGATTAAAGTGGAGGAAGGGGCAAATAGCCTGGCCAGCAAGCGGTGATTGGGCTTGGGGGAGCTGGGTGTGATTGTGGGAGTGCAAAAGCGATACTCGCAGAGTACGAGTACTACCCGCAGGAGAACAAGTATACGAGTACGAAACCCCCCAAGATGTGTGGTTAGTGTCTGCTAAGGAGTGTTAGTCTGGCGTCGCAGAGCTGGAACGGCCAGCGGAGCTGCCATGTGCTATAATGGGCAGAAAGTACTCGCTATGTACTCGTGTGCGTGCTGGCTGCACCAGGTACCTGATGCGACTTGGAGGGCTCACCGCCCTGGGGCAGAATTGGCTGCTGTTCCTGGCGCGAATTGGCAGAAGCGGAGAAATGCACAGACAGACATAGGCAGACATGGGCGAGAAGAGGGAGGCTGGCAAACCAGCCGGCCGGCCGACAGACGCGCAAACCAACAGGCAGGACAAACAAACATCGCTATCGGCCAGAGGGACAACCGTGTGCAAACACACGCTCGCTCGCCGAGGCGGTACTTTCCTTGTACCTGAAAGCCCCACCTACATGCGCTGCGGCGACTGGATTGGGCGCCGAAGTCTCCCTTGTTTCTCTCCATTGCGAACAATGCTGTCCCTTGTTCCCTTTTTGCGTTAATGTGTAGCCACTAGTGTGACAGGGGTGTGGGCGGGCGTGCAAGTCCAAGAAGTAGGAGTTGTATCTCGACAAGAGACGGGGAGAAGTGATAGAGAACGGACAGAGACGACGCTTGCATAGCCGGGCAGTGCTAGATTCCAGGCTGCGTAAACGGGGAAGAGCCAGTGCATCCGCACACCAGTGAGCGAGTCGGGCTGTGTGTCGATGCAAGCTCGGCCTACGGTATCCTGCGCGGTTTGGGCAGCCAAGCGGCCGTTGGCCATTCATATACACTGCATTCTCACCGGGCTCGCCACCACCTCCAAGGCGATCTATTTTCTCCCGCGCAAAGAGGAAAATCGTTGAAAGCCAGGCTTCGGTGGAGCCGCCCATGCTATAGAAACACGGGAGCCTTTTCTTAGCTGGGCTGTCCGTCGGTTTTCGACGACACCGCGCTATGGTCTAGCACGTATTGGTCGCTGACTCGGAATGCTGACGGTTGTGTGCGACGTTCTGTCGTCAGCGAACAATGAAATGCAGAGTACGCGAAGAGACGTGTGCGTGCTTTTTTGAGGCACAGTACTGTGTACTGGTAAATTGCCGATAAGCTACAAAAGCGCCTGTTTTATGGAGTTGGGGGAGTTCTTACAGACTACTAGAACACCTTTATACAGACGGAAGCCGCTGGGCACCGCTTCAGGCATGGCTGGGGGCAGCGCTCGTAAGACACCTGCATCTTACGGCAAGCATGCCACGACGGCATCATAGCCGGGACGAGGCCGGCAGATGGCGTTTTCGACTTTCCGTTCGGTTTGCGCTGCCGTGGATTCTGGAGTACTTGTTCCATGTATCTTATCGCATCCTCGCCTTCCTGGTCGATCGACAGAACCCCTGCAACGCCGCCTGGCAAGGACACCTGCGCCTTACTCGTTCCTGCGCTGTGCATCGCAGAGTCCGAATATAGAATGCAGGCATCAATGCAATTGCACCGCACTGGCCTCGCTCTCCGTACAATGTCGCACAACCGCCCTAGAGAGGCCTGAGCAATGTCCCTGGGGCCTCCGTTTAGCCTCGCTTCGGCCAGCGTTTGCTACAGGAAAGGGGCATTCAGGCTGTCCGCCACCTTGCCATCTTACAAAAAAGTCGCGCCCAGGCGCCCAAGCCTCTTTCAGAACCAGTTAACTTTGAACAGGTCATTTTTGCCTTTTCTCTTTCATCTCCTCCCTCTCTCTGCTTTCCCTTCCAGAAGGTGGCGGGCGCCATCAGGGGAACAGGAACGCTATCCTGCCCTCGTTTCCTCCTCTCTCGTGGCCGTCCTGTCCCTTGCCCACCCGATGCGCCCATTCCCAGATTGAGAGTGCTCCACTCCCCTCTTTTTTAGCGGCCGCCCAGAATTAAACAGTTGCGAATTGGAGCCAATACGGAGTACGATACCTATGGAAAAGATACTTTCGACAAAGCCACCATGAAACTCTCCCAAATCCCCCGAAATAGCTTGTCCACCCACTATTTGGCCCAGATATTTTCCCACCGTGTTTACTTTTACTCCCGCAGATTGCCTTTGATCTGGATACAGATGCTCCATAATCGCCAGTGGAATTTGTGTTTTGGAATAGTTTACACATCGTCGGCAATGAAAAGAGCCTACGATATATGCCGTAGGCTGCAAAAGCCTGCCGTTTCTCCCAACAGAACCCTGCAAAATGCCCGCTCCAGCCCGCCACATCCCTGTACCTGTACTTACATGGGGCAGACAAGCGACTAACAAAGGAGCATGCATACTTGCCAATTCCAGGCGGGATGTTCACGCCGAGTAGCCGTTGCCTGTTTCTGCAAATGAGTTCAATCAATACTTTTCATTTTGATGCATGTCTCGCTGCTCTTGATCTCTCCATGCCTAGCAACGCCCTTGCTTGCCGCTGCTACGAGCGTTCTTGTGCACACTGTAAACATAATTTTAGCACGGCCAAAAAAATCAACTGCGCGAATCAACAGCGCAAATGCCGTGGCGTCTCATGACCTCCCCGCTTCTTTAATCAACGTGTACAAACACAAAACGCATCCGCCCGTCGACGTCTGGTGAACGCGTCCTCTGCCAATCGCGCTCCCTGTCTTCCTGGGGGCGGGGAGTAGGGGAAAACGGACGATGCGCGCAGCTCGGGCCTTCAGGCCGTTCTCGTGAGAGGCGGTGTCGATCAGGCCGCGAGGCAATAAATTTGGGGGCGTACGACGTATCTTGCGGAGCACTGCCTATTCTGCATGCTGTCGTCCGCCAGTCTTTGCGCACAAGAGACCGATCTCGCCGGGAAAATACGGCAGCAGCAAGACAAGAGAACAGCTCATGGCCAGATCGCAAACGAACCCCGAAAAACGAATGCCAGAATACCACGTCAACGACACCCGCAGAACCCGACGTTTGGCTGTCGTGCCACCTGTGCCCATGTCACTTTACCCGTCCTTTGCGTGCAGTATGGCGTGCATGTGGATCCGAGAGATTTCTAGTTGGTTTCATTGTTTCTGTCCTCTAGCTGAGCTTTTCGTGCCTGGAATGGGAATTGCGGTCTGTCCGCCAGACACTCGGACATATACAAGGAGTGCCTGCACGTCCCTCCTCGAGGAATCGAGACGAGATGACGACTGGACTGGCACTGCGACTGCGACGTACAGATCATACGCGCCACATTCTTCAGGCTCCGGCTGATCCTAGACAGACCGGGCTGGGGTCAAAGATCCGCCGTTCGGGTGCCATTTCCCTAGCCAGACGTGGCACGGCGTATCCATCTCCATGCACGTGACATGTTGTCCCTGTCAAGGCAAACGAGCACAGAGCGCAATCAGGTGTATGTATTCTAGGGGCTTTGGCTCATTTTCTGCTCGCGTAACTAGTGTGCGCGTATTCCTCGTCCGTAGAGTGCGACATATCTTGCATTGCATTTCTTTGTCGCCTGTCGCAAGTCCCACGATAACTGGTAGATACTCACTGTCAGTTAGTGCCTGCCCATCTCAGCCCAGTCATGTCGGCTACGAAATTCAGCAGCCGTTCAGCGTCCCACTTGGTACCGCTGATTAGCCAACTTGCCATCCCACCAATTTGCACCCTACCCCGGCCCAGCCGCCTGGCTGCCTCTTTGCGTCTAAGAGGCCGCCCTAACCCAGTCTCCATCCAGCCGCAAATGCAATATCGTTCGGTCGGCAGCCGTTATGCCGGCGCCTGCCGTCCTCGTAAAGACGTCGTGTATTGGACGATGTTCCTGCCAACATGCTCCACTGGCCATTTGCGTTTTCTAGTTCACATCTGCCTAGTATTCTTCCTTGCATGCGGCTGTCTCAAACATGATACAGCATGTACGGAGTACTCCGTAAAGCTTGGGGAAAAGATGGGACTAACAATGGCCCCTGGCTGCATGCGCTTGGAATCCTACTGCGTAGACACCTACGAGCCTTTGAATGTAGCCGGCAAGCACGGAGCCATTTCCAGGCCGCTTTTTCTACTTGAGCAGTGTATTCCCTAACCTGTGTTGTTTTTTTAGAGTCAGCGTGTTGTATCGTGGATGCGCTGTCATCTTTGCTCATGTGAGGTATGGATCCACGGAGGCGATTGCGGACCTTCTACGTTGTATGTAACGGACGACGGAATAGATTGCCTCCCTTTGACAAACCATCATGCTTGGGGCATCTCTGGACAAATGTTTTGCATCTCAGACAGGATCACTTTCCATAAACAGCGCTCTTGATGTCTCGCGGGAGCTGTCTAGGGATGTGAAGGGCTCTGAAGCGCCAAAGCGCGGAAGATGGAGCGGAAAACCTAGAACAAGATCTCAGGGAAGCTATTCTGCAGGCGAGGAATGTTGCGGGCAAATGACAGGCGACTCGTTACAGATGTCTCGATGCTTGGCACGTGACTCACATCACAGCAGGCGGTGAGTCTGTGTGGGGTAATTGGTGGGTGAGATAAGCAGCTGCCCTTTACCACACGACTGCATCACGACACCGGTTGAATCCGCGGCTCCTCTGGCCCCTGTTGTCCTTGTTATAAATGCTGAGGAGAGCCTGTAGCCTGCTCTCGACTGCAAGCGTGGCCTCTGTGTCTGGACTCGCACGCGGCATCTGCCCAGCCTCGTCTTCGGTGTCATCCTCGTCCTCGTTCGTTCTCGTGTCGCCTAGCCGCTCGTTGTCCACCACCTCGCCTACCATGGCGCCGCCCAAGTCGGCTTTGGAGTTTGTCGACTTCCTCAACGAGTCGCCGACACGTTAGTATGGGGGGGAGGGAGATGGCTGTGGTCTGGTAGCAGGAGCACAAGCGCTGACAAACGTGCAGCCTACCATGCCGTCGCGTCGGCCGTGGCCCGGCTCGAACAGGCCGGCTTTGTGGCTATCAAGGAGCGCGACGATTGGTCGGCCCAGCTGCAGCCCGGCGGCAAGTACTATCTGACGCGCAACGGGTCGTCGGTGGTGGCGTTTGCCATTGGTGCCAAGTGGCAGCCGGGCAATCCGGTGGCCATGATCGGAGCGCACACGGACTCTCCGTGCCTGCGGCTCAAGCCCATCAGCCGCCGGAGCAACGTGGGTTTTTTACAGGTGGGTGTTGAGACGTACGGTGGCGGCATCTGGCACAGCTGGTTTGACCGCGACCTGGGCGTGGCCGGCCGTGTGCTGGTGCGGACCGGCGACGGCACGATTGTGCAGCGCCTCGTCAAAATTGCGCGGCCGATCCTGCGGATCCCGACGCTGGCCATCCACCTTGACCGCTCGTCCAGCTTTGATCCCAACAAGGAGACGGAGCTGTTTCCCATTGCCGGGCTGGTGTCGGCGGCGCTGAACAAGGCCGCCACGCCCGAGGGCTCCGACGACGGCCACGGCGAAGGCGACAGCGACGCCGTGCAGCCGCTACAGCCCATGACGGAGCGGCACCACCCGGTGCTGGTGGAGGCGGTGGCGCGCGAGCTTGGCGTGGCGCCGGGCCAGGTGGCCGACTTTGAGCTGGTGCTGTACGATACGCAGGCGGCGTGTCTGGGCGGCCTGCACGACGAGTTTGTCTTTTCGGCGCGGCTCGACAACCTGGGCATGACGTACTGCAGCGTCATGGGCCTGATCGGGTCCGTGGCAGCGGCCGACAGCCTCCACGACGAGCCGGCGATCCGGCTCATCAGCTGCTTCGACCACGAGGAGATTGGCTCGCTGTCGGCGCAGGGCGCCAACTCGAACCTGCTGCCAGCCGTGCTGCGACGGCTGTCGGTGCTGCCGGGCGCGGCCGACGCGGCCGGGCAGACGGTCGCCATCACGCCGACGACGACGGCCTTTGAGCAGACCTGCTCGGCCTCCTTTCTCGTGTCGGCCGACATGGCGCACTCGGTGCACCCCAACTACGCGGGCAAGTACGAGACCAACCACCACCCGCTCATCAACCAGGGCACCGTGATCAAGGTCAACGCCAACCAGCGCTACGTGACCAACGCGCCCGGCATCGTGCTGCTGCAGGAGACTGCCCGTGTCGCCGGCGTGCCGCTGCAGCTCTTTGTCGTGCGCAACGACTCGTCGTGCGGCAGCACCATCGGGCCGATGCTGTCGGCCAAGCTGGGCGTGCGCACGCTCGACCTCGGCAACCCACAGCTCAGCATGCACAGCATCCGCGAGACCGGCGGCGCCTACGACGTCGAACATGGCATCAAGTTGTTTTCCGCCTTTTTCGGAAGCTACTCGCAGCTTGAGGCCAAGATTCTGATTGACTGAGGGAGGAGCGTGCCGAGGTGAGCACCTGCCGGGCGAGATATTTTTCAGTCTGTCTTCAGTTATGTCTAGTGGGAGTTGGGGGGGAAGGAGCGCCCAGGAGTGAATGAGTGTTGGGAAAGAGTGCCGAAGGGTGAATGAGAAAAGGACAACAAAATACAAAAGACTCTCTTGCAGTTTTTGTATTGCTTCATCAATAATGTACATTTCTTCACTACCATTTCCAGTGTCGTGGCGCGAGCAACCCAGCACCAACCACCAAATCCGCTCAACATGATTACCAAATGACATTCTTGGGGTTTATCAAGTCCCTTCTTTTCCCTTGCACCATTTTTCTCCATCTATTTCCTCTATTCTTCTTCCATTCTTCCACTCCTCACCAAGTGACAGAAAACTTCGCCCAGCATGTGTCGCACCACCGTGGAGTATTCTTGCTCCCACAGGGAGATCACGAACCACCAATGCCTGTGTGTTCGTCTCGTTTGGCCCGGCCTGGCTGTCAACATTGTGGCTGTCAACTGTCCTCTCAACACTAACATCCTAGTGCGAGGACGCTGTGCCTGCTGTCTGGGGCGGGCACGCCGACGACGCAGGAACATGGTCCGGTACATTGCCGGCACCATCTCGCCTGAAAGACCCGACGAGGACGGTGTCAGTCTTCGCATGTCTCATGCTGACACAGAAGAGGTTGAGTTGGAGTATGACCTTTTCGGCGTTCGGTTTGACGGGTACGAGACGGACGAGGAACTGGCTATTCTGGACATGGTCAACTACGTTCGCCGCAGAGCGCACAACCGGGCTTTGCGCAACATGCACAATGTGCGCAACGCGCGCAACAACAGGGACAGCATCAACGTGCGCACCAGTCCCACGCGCAACGTCCGCGCGGGCCTTCAGGGCAACGCCAACGCGGGCGTCTTGGGGGACATCGATCGGAATATTGAGATGGGCCTCACAGTTTCCACCGCGCACGCCGGTGAGAACGCCGATGAAAACGAACCGATTTGGCCGGCCGAAAGCTTCAATATCCCGACGACTCAGAGTGCATCGCCAGAGGGCACGGACGACGGGCGTGAGCAGGAGTGGACAGAGTATGCGCTGGTGCCGGCCGACTTGCCCTCCAGACCTATATACCTTCGCGATATCTAGAGCAAGCGACACGCAGCGAGACGAAAGTGAGTTTGGATGAAATAGGATGCTGTTGGAGGGTTATTGGCTATAGTGCAGGTGCATATTTGGTTATGGAAGTTGAATCGTCGATTGTTGCCATCCTGCAAGGATATGGTTGTGATATATGACAAATTGGTGGCTTGTTTTCTTGTGTTCTTTGAAAGTATTTTGGGTTTCTGGGATTGTAAAGATTCTATGCCTTGGCTTAAACACTTGAAATTACTCGCTCACTTTCAACTCTATCCCTTGTCTACAGTCGCTGTCTCCTGGCCGCCCTCCTGGCCGCCCTCCTGGCCGCCATCTCCCGGGCCCGCTCCAGCACGGCCAGCAGGTCAATGTGCACGCGCAGTCCTTTGGCTAGGATCGTGTGGAAGACAGCGCGCAGTTCGCTGGGCGTCATGGCCGCCGAAGAGCCGGCCGCCAACGCCGCGCTCGGCCCAAACGCCGCCAGCAGCACGTCTTTGACCCCGGGACACGCCTGCACGGCCTGGTACAAGACGTCCTTGGTCCGGGCCACCATGTGGCGGTCGAGCCGTCCGCGCCGGCGCCGCGTCGCCAGGGCGGCCGCGACCGTCTGTCGCACAAGGGCCAGCCAGAACGGCGCACAGCCCCGGCAGGCCGGCGACGCATTGGGCCCCGTCAACGTGCGCTCCAGGGCGGCCCGGGCGGCGTCGCGGCCGCTGCTGCAGGCCGTGTGGCGCACGGCAAAGGCGCGGTTGCTGGGACTGTCGTGGTTGCGCGTGAGGACCACGTCGTCGAGGAGCTGGCGGACCGGGTCGTCGGGCCGCAGCCGCGACAGGCCCGAGGCCGCCGCCGGGTCGATCCAGGCAAAGAGGCGCAGGAACAGGCCGTTGCGCGGGAATAGCGTCACATGGCGGCGCAGAGGCGTCTGGAGGTCGGCCGGGCGGTAGGGTCTGGCTGAGTGAGCAAGAAGCAGTGATGTGATGGGGCAGCAAAAAAACATACCCATGACGCGCATAAAAGTAGACAAGCCGCGCCGTGGCCTGCAGCAGACGCGCGTGCGCCGCCGTCTGTCCGTGGCCGCGGGCCAGCATCTCATCGGAAAAGGAGGCCGTCGTCGCCAGCGCTGCGGCCAGGTTGCCCTGTCCAGCCGCCGTCCCGGCCGAGGTGTCTAGGAACGCGAGCAGCACAAACGACTGGGCAAAGAGGGCGGCCCGGTCGAGGCGGCCCATGGAAAGGCCGTAGTCCATGCCAGTGCGCAGGACATGGCGCGTCCGGAGCAGCTGGGACGGCGAAAGACCATCTTCGCCCCCGCCTTCGGTCCCGTCTTCGGCCCCGTCTTTGGTATTTGGAGTGCCTGTCGGCACAAGACGCCGGACGGCTTCGTTGAACCGCCCGGCCGCCAGCTCCGTCCAGGCCCAGGTCTGGCGCAGGGCCAGCTCGGCCTCGACGTCGGGCGGACTGGAGGCGACGGCGGCGGCCACGGCCGACGACAGCACCGAACGGGCCACATCGTCACGGCCACGGCCCAGCTCCGCCAGCGCATAGGCATTGTAGAGGGCTGTGTGGGCGCCAAACTGCTTGAGCAGGGTGCGTGCCGCCCGTTTTACGCTGGCCGGGGCGACGGCGGCATCAACGGCGAGGCTGTACGCGGCCAGGTCGTGGACGCCAAAGATGCTCGTCAGCTGGCGCAGCACGGTGGCCACCCATTGTGGTGGCACGGGGGCTTCGAGGACTTTGTCGGTCGGGCTGGCGGCGGTCGGTCGCAGCCAGTCGGGCAGGAGGCGGAACCAGTCCGGCTGGGCAAAGAGCAGCTCGGGCGACACGGCGACCGGGCTGCCGTCACTGGCCAAATCGGGTGGCAGACGGTGGGCGGTGTCTGTCTGGGGATAGCCGGGCCCGGCCGGGACGGTCCAGTCAGTATCGAGAGAGACTGCAGCCAAAAACGGGTCGTTGCGCGCCGTCTCGCTCCAGGCGCCTTCAAAGGCGGGCGGCAGCCGACAAAAGAGGAGGAAGGCGTCGACCAGCAGCGGCTGCAGAGCTGGCACGACCGCCAGAGGTACGCGGAACAGCAGGTCCTCCAAGTCGGCAAACACGACCACCCGAAAGACATCGTCGTAGCCGCCGTCGTCCACGTCGTCGTCGAGCCGGGCCGGCAGGCGAGACAGAGATGCCCGCTGTTGCTCGGCCGTGGCCCATGCGGCGTAGAGCGGCAGCTGCTCATCCGTGTCGAGTGGCCGGCTGTGCTGGTCCGCCGCCGCCTCGGTGGCCTGTACGGTGTCGTCGACCAGCCGGTCCAGGGGAATGGTCGGCAGCACCTGTGCCGGCTTCGGATGGTCGAGCAGACCGTTGGCGTCCTGGACATCGACGCTGGCCGCCACGTCGTGCGCAAAGCGCCGCCAGCCCAGCGCGCCGTCCTCGCCGATCCGGGGCACCTCGCTGTCCCAGAAGCTGCCGAGATCCGCGCCGTCTGGGGGACAAGCCTCGGCTGGACGTGCCAACGTCGACTCCAGCAGGGCCTGCCATGCGCCCGTCGCCAGGCCGCAGAAGCCAGCATCGTAGAGGAAGCGCGTCGCGCGCAGAAACACATAGACCATCTCGGCGTGGAGCACCAAGAGCACGTCCGCGTCCTCCTGCGCCGTCGCTGTCGCCGCCTGCTCCAGATGCCGCAGCCGGGCGACGAGGAAGCTGCGCAGGCCGTCGACCGTGCACGTCGACAGGTTGGTCATTTCAAAGTCGAGACGCGCCCGCCACAGGGCAAAACTCAGAGCGCCGCCGGCACTGTTCTGGGCCAGCTCCGCCCATCGCTTCGCCATCTGCTTGGGCGTGCTCGTCTTGGCGCTCTCGCGCAGGATGGCTAGCTGCAGCCGCTCGCGGTCGCCGGCAGAGGCCGCGCTCTTGAGCGCCGTCTCAAGCATCGACAGCTTGACCTGCGCCACGCCCGCCACCTCGTCCTGGGATGGCTCGCCGCCGCCGCGGGCCGTGCCCTCGTTGCCCAACAAACGCCGCTGCTGGTCCTGCAGGTCGACGAGGGCGAGCCAGGCGTCCACGTCGCCGGGCGTTTCCTGGACCTGCCGCGAGAGCGCCATCAGGCTGTGCTGGAGCGATTCCGACGCGGCGTCGTGGGCAAAGTTGTCGTCGCCGTCCGCATTCTCCGCGTTCTCGTCCTCGGACGCGTCCATCGACGACGACGCGTCCGACGCGCTGTCGGAGCTGGACGCGTTGCGCTTCCGCTTCTTGGCAACACGCAGCGGAACAAAGTCATCTGTGCCGGCCTCCTCGCGGCCCCAAGGCTGCACCATCGGCCTCGTCAGCTCCGTCTGGGATGCGGCTGCCATGGCGCGGGCCAGCAGCGGGTGGCTCTTGTCGCGAAAGACGGGCACGCCGCCGTCGGGAGGCGGCGCCACGAAAAAGAGCTCCTTGGCGCCCTCGTGGCCGAACTGAAACCGGCTCTTTGCCCCGAGGACAGAGCGGCCGTCCCGATAGCGGTAGTAGGCGGGCACGCGTCGCTGGTCGGTGGCCCCAAACTGCCAGACCAACGGGTCTCCGCGCGTGTCCGTCGTGAAGAGGACGTCTTGCGAGTCTTTGCTGGTCCGGGTTTGGTCATGGCGACTGCTGTGACTGTCCTGGCGACTCTCATGTCGGCCCTCCCGGCGGCTCTCCCGCCCACGATGCTCGTGACGATGGCTGCTGCTCCGGTGGGAACGGCTCTTGTCGCGGCTGCGTCCCGACTCTCGCTCGCGACGTCCAGAGCGGTCTTTATCACGTTCAAATTCATCTCCTTTTCGCTCTCGCTCACGATGCGGCTTGTGATGATGTCGCGGCCGCTCCTCCTCTCCGTTCTCCACGGGCACCGTTCGGCTGTGTCTTGACGAGGCCATGACAACGTGCCTTTGGCACTCGGCGATGCCGACAAAAACGGCAAGTGCACTTCAACCCATGACACAGTGCCAAGCATTCAGAATGCACTGTTCCAGCACACAGCTTACGTGTCGCGCAAGTCGACAACGCCGACGCGCCACGTGTGAGACTGACAGCACGGCCGCTGCCTGTTCGGCCGTCGATGCCACTCGTGACATCTTGGCGAATGGCTGTAAGCGTAGACACTGCGCCTGATGGCCTGCCTAATATTTGGGCCGTGGACGTTTGCCCATTCGCAGGCCCCAAACGTTGTAATTTGTAGCTCTCTATCGTTTTTACGGCGGGTCCTGGCCCACACGGCAGGGTGAGAGCGGGCAGGTGCGATGAACGCGGTCATCTGGCCGTCGCCTTGTTCTTGTTCTTGTTTTTCTTTTCTTGGTACATTCATTGAACCGCTTTCGCTTCGTTCGCTCTCTTCCCTGACTTGCTTTCTTCGCTGTGAGCCTTGCGTGCCGGCCTGTGTTTCTGCTCGCCTTGTATATGTTTGCTTCTTCTACCGTGTATTCACCCCTTTCATCCACCGGGCCGGTCAACAGCGCCAGAAGAAATACGAGAAAAGGAAAGAAAATCGACGTCTCTTCAGCCGCCTCACATCGACTCGGCCTCTCGGACGCCTCCCAGATCCCTCGGCACGGCGAGGGCAGCAGCCAAAGAGTGTCAGCGGCAGACACACGGCATTCCCCAGCACCTCTCCGGCTGGCTTGCTCCTCCTTCACCACCCTCTTCTTCGGGTCTCAGAATGTTCCGAGTCGTCTCTCGGCCGTCCTGACACATTCAGCATAGCGTGCGACTCCGCAGCCGAAACATTTCCCGTGCCGCGTTCTGTAACTCGCCATGGCCGATATCGCCGAGGCGCTCTCGCGCTCCAACTCGGGCCTGCACATGGCGTCCACGCCCCCGTCGCCGACCCTGTCGCGGCGCTATCTGCACAGCCGGCGCGGCTCCTGGACGGAAGAGGCGCCAGATGAGCGGACGTCGCTTCTACAGGGCCACCGCGCGCGGCAGCGGCGGCCGCATCTCGGCCAATCGCAGAGTTTTGCCGGCAGCATCAGCCCCCGCCATCACAGCCGCACCGGCTCCTGGGGACAGCGCCTTGTGCATGCTGCGGACCGGCAGGACGCCCTGGCCGAGCCCAAGGCCTCTGCGCTGTCCAACGAGCGGGTGTGGTACGACCAGTTCACATCGACCGACTGGGTGCACGACAGCATTGCCGATGCGTACCGCGTCAAGGCGCTGCGCAGCCGCAAGGACGTTTGGGGCCGCGTCTGCGTCCTGTTTGACGGCGTGCAGGGCTGGCTGCTCTCGGCGCTCGTGGGCGTCGTCGTGGCCATTGTGGCCTACGTGGTCGACGTGTCCGAGGCGGTCATTTTCGACTACAAGTACGGCTACTGCTCGCTGGCGTGGTACTACACGGAAAAGGTAAAGAAGATCTCGTATCGTGCACGCGGTGTGCTGTGCTGACAAACAGCAATGCTGTCCCCACGGCGCCTGCACGAGCTGGCGCGAATGGGGCGAGGTGCTCCAGAGCAGCGACGGCGTCGAGATGTGGACTGAGTACGCATCGTACATTTGTTTCGCCATCATCCTTGCAACGGCCTCGTGCCTGGTGACCCTCACGACCAAGACGGTGGTCTCACCTTCCTACCGGCTGTCCACGCTGGACGAGAATCTCGCTGCCGAGCCGGCGCCGCTCGCCGAGGACGACCGGCTGGCGGCGGAGGATGCCGGTGTGGGTGCCAGCAGCAATGTGCGCAGCGGCAGCGGAGAAGAGCCCGAGCCCGGCCCGACCCCTCCGACGGTGTACTACACGGCCGCCGGCAGCGGCGTGGCGGAAGTGCGCGTCATTCTCAGCGGCTTTGTGCTGCACGGCTTTCTCGGCTTCCAGACGCTGGTGGCCAAGTCCGTCGGGCTCGTGCTGAGCGTGGCGTCTGGCCTCAGCCTGGGCAAGGAGGGCCCGTACGTGCACATTGCCTCGTGTGTCGGCAACATTGCCTGCCGTCTCTTTGCCAAGTACGACCAAAACGACGCCAAGCGCCGGGAGATTCTGTCGGCGGCGGCGGCAGCGGGCGTGACGGTGGCATTTGGGGCGCCGCTGGGCGGCGTCCTGTTCTGCCTCGAGGAGGTGGCGTACTTCTTTCCGGCCAAGACGCTCTTCCGCACCTTTTTCTGCTGCATCACGGCGGCCCTTACGCTCAAGTTCCTCAACCCGTACGGCACGCACAAGATTGTCCTGTTCCAGGTGCAGTACAGCCGCGACTGGGAGTTCTTTGAGCTGGGCAGCTTTGTCGCAGTCGGCATTCTGGGCGGCGTGGCCGGCGCCATGTTCATCAAGGCCTCGCGGCTGTGGGCCAAGTCGTTTCGTAGCATTCGGCTCATCAAGGCCCATCCGCTGCTCGAGGTCGGCCTGGTCGCGCTGGTGACGGGCATCGTCAGCTACTGGAACGGACTGACGAAGCTGACCGTGACCAAGCTGCTCTACAACCTGGCAGCGCCCTGCGACGACACGGACAACAACCTGGACGAGCTCGGCATCTGCCCGGCGGAAAAGGACGAGATCCCGGCCGTGCTGCTCACGCTCCTGTGTGCCTTTCTGATCAAGGGCATTCTCACGACGATCACCTTTGGCATTGTGCGTCTGGGAACCCCCCGTGTGTATCTTGGTATCTTGCATGCAGCGCTGACAAGAACAGAAAGTGCCGGCGGGCATCTACGTGCCGTCCATGGTGGTCGGCGGTCTGATGGGCCGCCTTGTGGGCCACGTGGCGCAGTGGGCGGTGCTGGCGACGCCGACGTGGGCGGTCTGGGGCCGGTGCGCGTCGGTGGGCGAGATGGGGTGCATCCAGCCGGGCGTCTACGGGCTGATTGCGGCCGGGGCGACCATGTGCGGCGTGACGCGGCTGTCGGTGACGCTGGCGGTGATTCTGTTTGAGATCACGGGCAGCCTAGACTACGTGCTGCCGTTCTCGCTGGCGATCCTGGTGGCCAAGTGGACGGCAGACGCGATGGAGCCGTTGTCGATCTACGACCTGCTGACGGAGATGAACTCATACCCCTTTCTCAACAATAAGCACAAGCCCATCTTCACGTCGGACCTGGCCGACATTGTGCCGCGTGTGCGCCGCGAGCGCATCATTGACATCTCGTCGTCGCCGCTGGTGCGTGCGACGGCGCTGCGCCAGAAGCTGGAGCTGCTGCACCGGGCTGGCGAGCTGGACGGCGGCCTGCCGATTGTGCGGCACGGCATTCTCGTGGGGCTGATTCCGGCGCCGGACCTGGAGTTTGCGCTGGACAGCCTGCGGGACGAGGCGACGAGCCTGTGCCTGATGGCCGAGGTGCCGCGCATCGACGACTCGGACGACCAGGCGGCCGCCGACCCGACCGACTTTACGCCGTACATTGACCGGGTAGGACAGCGTGGACAGCGTGGCGTCTGCATACTGTACGGAACACTGCTAACACGGATTCGGCAGGCGCCTGTTGCATTGGACATCAAGTCGCCAATGGACCTGGTCTACGAGTGCTTTGTCAAGCTGGGGCTGCGGTACATTTGTGTGCTGCGCGACGGCCAATATGCCGGCATGGTGGGTTTCCGATGGGGTTCTGATGGGTTCTGATGGGTTCTGATGGGTTCCGATGGAGCAACGACTGTCTCACCGCTTGTCGTTTACGATGCTAACAATGACAGGCCCACAAGAAGACGTTTGTCAAGTATGTACGGGATCTGGAGACACGGGACGGTGACCAGTGATGCATGTGCCGATGCGACTCTGCACGGGGGATTTTGGGCGGTTGCGCTTCGGGCGTTAATTGAGCTTAAGCATAAAGGATTCAGGATTTCAGGACGGCAGTGGATTTTCGCCAGATTTTTCCAAGATTTCATTTCCCATCGCCACAAGTCATTTCGCACGGCGCGCGCACTGTTGCTTATGTCTTGTATTTTCCATATCCATGTGACAATATTGGCTGCCGCCCCGCCAAAACCTGCCGCAATTTGGAGGCGCTGCAGCCCGGCGCCAGGCTACTGCAGACCCCGGACGGCGGGCTGGGCATTTGGGTAGTGGCAGGCGACGGTGCGCTGCGCACTGTGGGCTAGCGGTTCCGTAATGACGCCTAAGTGCGACGCCTGTCGTTTTTTCGACGCTGGCCTCTTATCTCGCCGCAAAGTGGTAGAGTGGACGGACAGGACCGACGGACCGTCTCCGCGCCGATTGACAACGACGGAAAAAAAATCTCCTTTTTTTTTTTTTTATCTGGCTTGCGTCTTTGCCGATCCTCGACTCCTTTCCTTTCTTTTTTTTGCTTTTCGCTTTTCGCTCTGGGCTTTGCGCGATCCGGAGCCTCTCTGCGTCGCCAACGCGGTCGCGTCATGGACAGACTACGACGACTCCTATCCTTGTGGACCTGACGGGACGAATTGACGACGGCACAACATCGCCTTGCACATTCCAGCTGAGCGGAGCGACGCGCGCATCGCCATGGTGGCCGGCCGTGGCTTTGTGCTGTATGCCTCGGCCGCCGTGGTCGGGCTGCTGGGCCTGGGCCATCCGGGGCCGGCCCAGGCGTCGGTGATGGTCGAAGCCGGGGCCGGGCAGCCGACGACGACGACGGCGACGACGACGGCGAGGACGACAACAAAGACGAACACGGCGACACAGTACGCAAACGGGGCGCCGTCCGCGGCGGGCAGCCCCTTGTCCTCGGGGGCGCCGCCGCCGGGGACATGCCCATCCAAGACGATCAACTACATGACGCACACGCTGCCGCAGCAGTGCCTCCGGACGGCATGGTCCAGCGCCAATGCGACGGCGTCGGCGGCCGACGAGGCAGGCAGTCCCATTGTCTCGACAACGACGATGACGACGACGACGATGACCCACGCACTACACGCACCCACACCCACACCCACACGCAGCGACCACGACGACGACGGGCAGGATTCGGCGGGCAGCGCATTCATCTCCTTTGAGGAGTGGAAGGTGCTGCAGCTGCAAAAGGCCGGCCAGGATCCGGCCGACCTGCAGGCCCGGCGACGGCAGCACCGCCGAGGCGGCGGCGGCGGCGGCAGCCAGGCAGACATTGACAGCCTCGGCGACGACGGCGAGATTTCACTCGACTTTGATGTGCTCAACGAGCGCGTGTCGGAAATGGCCGGTTCGGCGGCGGCCGAGGCGCCGGGCGGCCGCAGCAGCAGCCGCAGCAGCAGCAGCAGCAGCGGTGACGACGGGGAAGCAGCGGCGTCGGCGGCGGCGGCGGCGCAAAACTACCGCAGCAAGGACGCGGGCCGGACGAGCAAGGAGCGCTTTTCGTTTGCCTCGTTTGACGCGGGCGCGACGGTGCTCAAGACGAGCAGCGGCGCGACGAATGCCAAGGCCATTCTGGTGGAAAACAAGGACTCGTACATGCTGCTCGCGTGCAACGCACCCGACAAGAGCGTGGTGGTGGAGCTGAGCGACGACATTCTCGTCGACACCGTCGTGCTCGCCAACTACGAGTTCTTTAGCAGCATGGTGCGCCAGTTCCGCGTCAGCGTCAGCGACCGCTACCCGGCCAAGGCCGACCGCTGGCGCACGCTCGGCACGTACGAGGCGCGCAACCTGCGCGGCATCCAGCCCTTTTTGATTGCCAACCCGCAGATCTGGGCCCGCTACCTGCGCATCGACTTTCTCTCCCACTACGGCAACGAGTACTACTGCCCCATTTCCCTGCTGCGCGTCCACGGCACCCGCATGCTCGACTCGTGGAAGGAGAGCGAGAACGGCCACGACGAGGACGACGAGGACGGCGTCGACGGCGTGGGCGGCGTGGATGGCGGGGAGACGGCTGGGTTTGTGGCCGGCGGACAGCCGGCCGAAGCGGCAGCCGCCAGTCCACCACCGGCCGAGGCAGCCGTGACGGCCCAGGACGTGCCCAAAGAAGACACACCCACTTCGGCCCCGCCCGGCTGCACGCTCTGGCGCCCGGTGGACGACTACGGCCGCCTCTTTGCCGCCCCGACGTGCGCCAAGCCCTCTGCCACCGACACGACGACGGCCGCCTCGGCCCCGGCCAGCGCGGACCAGGCGCGCGGCGCCGAACCCCTCCTGCCAGCGACGGCCACACCGCCGACCGCCGCCGCACCGCCACCGGCCCCGTCCGACGACAGCGCCGCGTCGCCGGCCACTGTGCCGCCACACGCGTCTTCCGCCCACGCAGCCCCGGGTGGCGGGAGTACGCCCGCGGCGCCAGACACATCGAGCGCGCCGCCCGCCGCAGCCGCAGCCGCAGCTGCAGCGGGCGTCGACCAGGCAGACCATGCCGCGCAGTTGGCAGCATCGGCGGCGGCAGCGGCAGCGGCAGCGGCGTCGTCCGGCCCGGGCGGGAGTACTGGCACAGGCACGGGCGCAGGCACGGGCACAGGCAGTGCCACACCACCGCAGTCACCACCGCAGTCACCTCCGCCGCCACCTCCACCACCACCACCACCAGCAGGCGGCTTGCCAACGGTGCAGGAGAGCTTCTTCAAGTCGGTGACGAAGCGGCTGCAGCTATTGGAGTCCAACGCGACGCTGTCGCTGCAGTACATTGCGGAGCAGTCGCGGTTCCTGCAGGAGGCGCTGCGCAAGACGGAGCGCAAGCAGACGGTGCGCGTCGACACCTTTCTGCACACGCTCAACACGACGGTGCTGTCGGAGCTGCGGCAGATGCGGCAGCAGTACGACCAGCTGTGGCAGTCGACCGTGCTGGCGCTCGAGGCGCAGCGCGAGCAGAGCCAGCGCGAGACCGTGGCCCTGAGCGACCGCCTCAACGTGCTGGCCGACGAGGTCGTCTTCCAGAAGCGCATGGCCATTGTCCAGTCCGTCCTGCTGCTCTGCTGTCTGGCCCTCGTCCTCTTTTCCCGCGCGCTCAGCAACCTGCCGGGCGTGGCGGGCGTGGCTCTCTCCAATAGCCGCCTGGCCGATGGCCTGGCCTCTCCCGCTTCACCACCCTCCCCGACCTCTCCCGCCTCGCCGCCCTCGCCGCCCTACTACGGCCTCGGCCGCACCCTGCGCGGCCCGGGCCTCTACGCCGCCGGCTACCGCTCATCCGCTCGCGCTGTCAGCTCCCCCGCACGGCCCATGCCCAACACCAACAAGGTCCTGCCCCTGACGCCCACCACTCCCACCTCGCCTGTCTCCCTCTCGCCGCTCTCCCGCTCGCCCTCGTCCTCGCCTTCTCCCTCACCACCACCCCCCCTCACTGGCGATGCCAGGGACCCGCGGCACACGTCCCCGCTCGTCGCGCCATTGCCGCCGCCCCCGCAGATCCTCCTCGGCCAGGCGGGCGACTCCGGCGAGAGCGAGTGCACCGGCCCCCGGAACGACGCAGAAGCTGGTCTCTTCTCGCCCTCCACGGCGGCCTCTCTTGTGGCTTCATAAGCATTGCATCCGGTTGCGACTTCTTTCTGCGCTTTTCCTGTCACGCCAAAACGTTTGCCTGTTCCCAGCATATAGCATATACTTACGTAATCGATTAATGAATGCACGAGTTTTGTTGCCCGACTTGGTATTCGTCCACCTAAACTATGCTGTGCATCAAGATACACTTGTTCCATCCAGTTGTCCATCCAGCCCAACCCCTCATCACTCTGAAAAACAAATGGAACCATAGATCAAGCAGCCAGGCAAAGAACTGAACCGTGGTCGCATCCACAAGCGTCAATGTTGAGAGACTCCCATTCCTGTCTCCAAGTACCGAGACATCAACCTCTCTCAAAATCCGGAGCGACCAGAAAAAACAAAAACATCTGCCCGTGTAGAGCGTGTACCAACAGTCAATCGTGCAAGCTGGCGCTAGGCAAGGAGGCCAGCCGACCAGAGAGCGACCAAGGTGCAAAAGTGTGCCGCTCAGTGCGGGAGGTACATCTGCCGCACAGTCTCGTAGTCGTACTCCTCCAGAGCCGCCATCCGGGTGCCACGGTCGTACTGCGAGCGGCGGCGGCGCTGCTCGTCGCGGTAGAACTGGCTGAGGTGGGGGGTAAAGAGCCCTGAATTGTCAGCACCTGGCTTGCATCTTGGTTATTGATTGTGAAAAGGGACCTGCTTAAAGAAACTCACCGACGTGCTCTGCGTTCTCGCAGCTGCGCTTCATCTTGGACGGGTTGTCGGGCCCGGGAAAGTCCTCCTCATGGCCGGCGGCCTCGGGGTTCATCCCATTGACCGTGTAGTAGAGCTGCTCCGAGTCAGAACTACCGTCTGCAGCAGAGGGGAGGGGAGCTGTCAGCATACCTTGGGGCGGTAATGGGTGGCCTCGAGCATGACCGAGCTGTTGCGGAACTTCTGAATCAGACAGTCCCGACCCTGGATCGCTGTTGCATTGTCAGCACCGATACTGGGGGACTCTGAGCGGCAGACCGTAAGACTTACTGGCATATGAGATCTCGGCGATCTTGTCGCTGCGGAAGCAGTTCCTGTACTAGTCAGCCATCCAGCCATCTCCTGTCGTGTCAAGCAGCTCTGCCACTTACCAGCGCTGGTTGTCGCGGGCCCTGGCAAACTGTGCCTTATTAGTTCCACACATGGCCAGACTCTTGGCAGATGAGACATACATCGATGATATCAAGCGGCTGCGATAAGGTTAGTATAGATAGAGCAAGGAGAGACTGCAACAACACTTACATCTGCGAAGTTGATAAAAGCATATCCGACGCTGCGATGACGTCAGCATTCATATAGTAAATAGCCACACCATGTCATCGACAATACTTACTTGCAATCATTGGCGAAGTCAATTCGCAGATACATGAAGTCATACTTGCCCCAGCTGGACTCGTCCACGATGGCCTTGAGCATGCGCTGGTCAACCTTGTTGGGAATGTTGCGCAGCATGATCTGCTGTGTGTCAGAGTCTAAATGACCACGTGATATCAGAAGACGTACCGTTGTGCGAACATCGACACCCTCGCGGATGCGGTTGACATCAACCTGGTTGTGATGGCCGTTCTGGCTGTAGCTCATCGACCTGTCAAGACGCAAAGCACCCCGACGGGCGCCCATATTCCGATCGAATCCATGGCCTCCCAGGATCGAAGACATCGAGGCTCCCGGAGGGAAGACAATGGGGGTGCTGCCGGGCAGCTGGGTCATGGTGTTCCCAGTCGTTCCATAGGGGTCAAGAACAAGGGGCGTGCCGGGGGTGTAAGTGTTGCGAAGCACCATCGGCACCAGGGCCACCTGGGGACCAGTGTTGCCGGAGCCGGGACCCGAGCCAGAGCCGGAGCCAGCGCCGGAGCCACCGATTCCAGAGCCACCGAGACCAGAGAGGTTGAGGCCGGATCCGTCGCTGGAGCCAGAGTGGCCGGCGCCATTATTTCCAGAGCTCCCGTTGCCTGGGCCACTGAGGCTGGAACTGCCGAGGCGGCCAACAGAACCATTGATGCCCGGGCCACCAGCGAGGCCAGAGCCATCGAAGCTAGAGTCACTGATTCCGGGTCCACTGAGACCGGAGCCACCCAGGCCAGAAACGGCCAGACCAGGGGGGTACAGGCTAGGGGGGTACAGACCAGGAGTTCCCAAACCAGGGGGGCCCAGACCAGGAGGGAAACGAGTGCTTGTACCCAGAGAAGTGCTCGGAGGGCGAGTAGGTAGAAAACTGTTCATGACACTGTTGTTGAAACTGTGGGGGAGAGCACCGGCCATGCTGTTGTTGTTGGCGTAGCTGCCGTTGCCCATAGACTGCTGCATCTTCTCAAAGGCCTTGATCTCATCTAGCTTGTAGCGCAGGGGAGTGGGCAGAGGGGTTGTCATGCCCTCGTTGACGGAAAACGAGCGGTTCGCATGGATTGCGGGATTGTAGAACTCGATTCTGAGGTGCAGGCCCTGTTTATAGCTACTGTCAGTATCGTCTACCTGCATATCACGCATCAGCGGGAATCTGCTCACGTCGGATGTCATTCCATTGAGCTTAGAGGCCACTCGGATGGCCACATTGATGTCGGCGTACTCGACGATGGCCTTCAGAGACCCTTCGTCATTCCGCGGGTGCTTCTTGAAAGCAAACACATCTCCCTCTGCACGAAGCAGCTTGCAGACAAAAGGCTCGATCTGGGCCACGGAGATGGGCGAGTTGTGCAGGATGACAGCTAGGATGTCCAGCTGACCCTCATACATGGTGGCAATGTTCTCGCCGGGTGCAACCATCTGTCAATTGCATAAGCATAAGCAAAATCATGCGCAAAAAACAGGCATGGAAATACATACCAGGCAGAACTCCGGTGGCGACATAAACTTGGCTTGCCACTGAGGGCCGCATAGTTGGACATTGCGGTGAGCAACGCATGAATCCCGCATGTTGGTGAAGCGGACGTAGGCCTTGTCATTCCGGATGACGGCCTGATACATGCCCTGGCAAGGCGAGCCGAGAGAAGCCAGTTTCTATGTCTGATCAGTTACTGGACAAATAAAAAGGAAGAGAAGAGGGAGGAGGAGAAGAAAAAAAAGAACGGAGAAAGGAAAGCGGGAAGCGGAAAGTGGGGAAAGCAGAAACGAGAATAATAAAGAAAGAGAAGAGTTGAGGAAAAAAAAGATTTTGCAAAACAGATAATGGATAGTAGAATAGATAAATATAGTTGGGCATAGAAAATATAAACAAGACAAGAGAAGAGATTGAAGAATATAGAATATGATGATGAAAAGACGCGTAATATGCAAACGAGTTTATACAAAAAAACATAAGCAAAACTTACCGTCATGAAGAATTCAATATCGTCGGTTGTAACCGCCATCGGAGCGGACATCTCGACGCAACGTGACAGAAACAACTCCGTGCCTAGAGCGGGAGAGATGTTGAGCTCGGCAAGGGAAGGGCCGTTCTCAGGTTCTTTCTCCTCTAGCTCTGCCAGCACCCTCTCGTAGAGTGGGCGAAAGGCGTTGGCAGTAGCAGAGAGCTGCTGCTGAGCGGTCACCTTGCTCGGTAGAACCGGCGCGCGAAACGGGTCACGAACGGGAACGCCCGTTGTGCGGTAACCGCTAATCGCACCGGCGCCCATCGGCGAGAAGATGCGGTTGTTCTTCACATCTATGCCCGTACGGTCAGGAGTCAGATGCGGCTTGGACAGCGAGTTCGTCGAATGGGCTCCGGGCGAGAAGGCCATCCCGAGGGAGGTGGGCGTGTTGCCGATGCCAATGTCAAACCCGGAAAAGGAGGAAGGGGAGTGCTGGAACTCCTCCCGGAACTGGGACACCTTTGGCAGGGGCTCCATTCCAGACATTTCTGTTCCAATTAGAGTTTGCCAAGAAGAACAAAATAAGACAGGCGGCTGGTATAGGGAAAGTGAGCAAAATAGGACACCGAATACAATAAATATATAGCCAAAGGATAATTAACGAAGCATAGGAAAGGAGCAAGAGACCGTTAGGCATTAATTAGGCATCGAGAGAAGAGAAAAGCGAAGAGTGAAAGAGTGAGAAAAGAGCGGGGAGTAGCCGAGAGACTTGGATGTTGTTTGTCGACTCAACAGAGAAACAGAGAGCAAACCAAACCAAACAAACGGAAAGAAAGAAAAGAGACAACGGTCACAAACAGGCAAAGGAAGATGCGACGATGACATGGACCATATGAAGTCTTACCGGCTTTGTGCTTGGAGTGGAATCGTCAAGAACGAAGGAGAGAAGGAAGGTCCTTGTGCAGTTGCGGGTGCGGCTGCAGGAAGGAGGATGGTGGAAGAGGTGAAATCTCTGCGGGAAGAAGAGGGAGAGAAGAGGGAAAGGAGGGAAGAGGGCAAGCGGACACACAAAAGAAATGAGAAAATATCGTGCAAAGAGAAAATGCGGAAGGAAGAACCCTGATAATCCCAAATAAGGAAAGAGCTACCAAGGAAGCCAGGTTCGAAGACAAAAGTGGAAAGAGCAGGTTGCACCGGAGCCTGACAAAACCACAACAGTCCGGCTTTCTATTGGGAGACGAGGAAGAGAGGGGGTGTAGGTAGAGCTTGCTTCTGCCTCGTCGAGGGGTGTGTGGTCGCGTGAATGGTCTGTACAGCTGCGACCCACCAACATCGCTGCCTTTTCGGGTCGGTACATAGAAGCAGAAGACTACTCTTCTACGGCTACCTGAAAAATACATGAACTTGTGTGCTCAAACAAGTATCTTGTCTACCGATTTGTTGAGCTCAAGAGGTCCTCTGATGGACTAGCAGACGTGTGGACCGGCAAATCCCCGGCACCACCTAATTTTCTTGACCACAACAATACTTATACCGTAGGACTTCTTTCATAGGAAGACAAGCCGAAGAGTATGAGGCATCTGCTTGCTCTAGAATCTCCTGGTGTGTCGACGGGCTGCAAATATCAATACACGAAAGTGTGGACTTTTTGGAGTCAGGACGACCCTCCATCGAAGCTGCGCTATGTTGCAAGATATCTCGCAGCTGGAGGCTGCTAGCCTCGTAACAGATGCCCAGATATCTCTCCCGGGACACCAGAATATAGTCCTAGACGCAAAAATGTATAGTCGGCATCTCCAACACTTCCCTTTCATTGTTTACAGAGTGGGCCCGAATAATGTAATATAATTGGCCGTATCATGCTCCGTACCTGCACAAAATAGGACTAGCGCCTATGATTTCTTGGGATGGAATTTATCATGTGACTGTGCATGCTAAACGGCGATGCGACGATCGCGGAGCTTCCCAGCTTCTTGAGAGTTGCTCGACGGACCGCGACGCATATCTCCCTCCCTTTCCATCTACAGTCTTCCAGACTTCCTCTGTGTACTCATATCTACTTGCGGCGAATCTGTACCAACGAATGGAACAGCGACCCCGGCGGTTGACCTGGAACGAGAGCTGCCCCCTTTTGCCCTCCGGCACTCCACAGCTATGCCGCGCCGGCCGCCTGCATCCAACGACTACGGCGCTGCCGTGCGGGAGGTAAGGACCACTGCGGAAGTCTGCGCCTATGCAGACCGACGTGCAGACCGCCGTGCAGACCAAGCTGACAGGGCTCCGCGGACAGATCATCTTGGCAACGTCCGACGCCGACTTTGTCGACCTGCTGATCCCGGTCCTCAAGGATGCAACGGCCAACAACCGCCCGGCGATTCTGAACCAGAGTCTCGCTCGTTATGTCGACGATAGGGAAGCCGAAATTGAGAAGATTGGGCTTACCAAGCACGAGGAGTTTCTCGGCTCCGTAAACCAGCTGCAGACCGTGCGGGAGGGAACGGTGGCGCTGACGGCCGAGATCTTGGAGCTGAACCAGTCGATCCAGGCGAGCACGGAGAAGCTGGCCGAGCAGAAGCAGAACTTGGTGGACACGCGGGCAGTGAGGCAGAACATTGCCGATGTCGCAGATGCACTCAAGGAGTCGCTCGGGATTCTGCACGCCGTCAACAATGCGCACGAGCTGATCCGCAAGAAGAAGTACTACGGGGCGCTCAAGTCGCTTGATGACCTGCAGAATGAACACCTGCTCCCGCTGATCCAGAACACGTATGCGACGCAGCACCAGCTGGCCGACCTGATCCAAAAGTCGATCCCGGCGTCGCAAAAGATCATTTCCGAGGCCGTTATGACGGACCTCAACACGTGGCTGTTCCGCGTGCGCGAGACGTCGCAGTTCCTCGGCGAGGTCGCCTTTTACCACACCGACACGCGGCGCACGCGCATGAAGGAGCGCGTGGAGCAGGACGCGTTCCTCAAGCACTTCAAGCTCAACTCGGCCATTGAGCTCGTCTTTGACGAGAGCGAAGAGTTTGACGTGCTGGACAATGAGGAGGTTCAGGTCGACTTTACACCGCTGTTTGAGGCCCTGCACATCCATGATGCCCTCGGCCAGAGCGACCGCTTCCGCGCCGAATACGCGGCAACGCGGCGCCAGCAAAAGGACCTGCTGATGCCGTCGTCGGTCGACCTGGAAAATGACGACGCCGAGTCGTCGCTCAGCAGCCTGCTCGAGGGCATTGCCGGCTTTGCCATTGTCGAAAAGGCGACGATGCGCCGCGTGCCGCAGCTGCGCGCGTCCGTCGAGGTGGACGAGCTGTGGGACTCCATGTGCCAGACGGCCATCAACCGAATCGCCAAGGCCCTCCAGGATGTTGCCAATGCCGAGGTTCTGCTCAAGGTTAAGGGAATGATTTCCCTCTTTATCCAGACCATGGAGGGCTGGCACTACTCGGTGGCCGTGCTGGACAGCTTCCTGCTCACGCTGTTTGACAAGTACGCCGAGCTGTTGAAGCGCCGCTTCAGCGAGGACTTCCAAGAGATTGTGTCGACCGACGACTACATGCCCATGACGATTAACACTCTCGAGGAGTACGAAAAGGTCGTCAACGTTAGCTGGTTCACCCAGGACAAGCCCCTGTCCGAGCTGACCTTTCCCTACGTCCTGCCCTTTTCGCAAATGTATCCGCTCTGCTGCATCGATATACGCAACTTTCTCAACCAGTTTTACTTTTTCTCCGACGATCATTTTCAGCACGCGAGCATCATTGATGAGACTCTTCGAAAGGTGTGTTTTCTTGACTCTTGTTTTCTATTATTGTTTTCTGTTTCTGTTTCCTTCTTGTCTTTTCCGCCTTTTCAAATTCTAATTCGCTAGTCGCTGGACGAGCTCCTCAATGACAAGATCTGCCAGTCACTGGTGGAGCGTCTAAGCTCGCAGTATCTGGGCCAGATTGTGCAGATCCTCATCAACCTTGAGCACTTTGAGACGGCCTGTCAGGAGCTGGAGCAGCTGCTGATCCGGGCCCGTTCGTCCACATCGGCCGGCGGGCCCGTCACGCTGACGGCTACGGAGCAGTTCCGTAGCAACAAGAAGACGGCCGAGAAGCGCATCTTTGAGCTGGTCAACTCCAAGATTGACGATCTCGTCGACACGGCCGAGTACGATTGGATGGCTCAGACGACGCAGACGGAGCCCAGCGGCTACATCCAGACGCTGACCCGCTACCTATCCAACATTATGAACTCGACGTTGCTCAGTCTGCCGCGCGAAATCAAGGAGCTCATCTACTTTGACGCGCTCAGCCACGCCGCCGACAAGATCCTGAACCTGCCGCTCTCGCCCGACGTGCGGCACATCAACCCCAACGGCGTGGCCGCCATGGCCAAGGATGTGCAGTCCCTGACCGCCTTTGTCGGCAGCCTCGAGAATGCCTTTATGCTGGAGCAGAATCTGGATGAGCTGCAGCAGACGGTGGCGCTGATGCAAACGGACAATGCCGACGAGTTTTACGATATTACGACACGGAACCGCAAGTACGGCCGGGTCAACGCCCAGAACGGAGCCATCCTTTTGGAAAAGTACGTCATCTATTATGCCCACGTGCTGATTGTGCCATGTGGCGCTTGCCCATTGTGTCCATTGTGTCCATTGTGTCCATTATGTCTATCATCCTCTTTGTACATCTGGCTGACTAAGCAGACTCACCCGCACGGTCGAGGGACCGCACCAAACCCAGAGACTGGCTAACTTCTCTTCCCGTTTTGGTCTGCGGTAGCGGAGCGACGTTCCTGCTGGGTGTCTTGGTGTCTCGGTGTCTGGGTGTCTCGAAAGAGACGGGGTTCTTGGGCAGGCGTTTTCTTATGATTGCAGAGAACAATACATTTCCAGTTACGACATGTTGTCAGGAAAAGTACAGTGTAAAGAGCCTTGAAGGGCCGAGCGCCAAATTGCCTTTCCCACAAATACAAATAGTCCGAACAAGATATCTTTGGCCACGGCGAAATGCGAAAGGGCGTCGGCCAGTGGCGGAGGCTTCTGCCCTTTTGCCTTTCTGTTGCAAATACAACGAGAAACCATCGAAACAACAACAAAAGGATATAGCACTACAAGTGTGAAAACAACAGCCATCATCCTCTTCTCCCCAAGATCCCCCCTCATGGTATCTGGATCCAAAATGGTTCTGTGGGCTTTTTCATATCGTTCATATCAACGGCTCACGAGCTCTGCAACGTGACACGGTCAGCGACTTGTCCTGTGGCACATGACATCATGGGCCCGAGGCCTGTGGGACACTCACCTGCTGCGGCTGCATTGCGTAGCCACTGTAAATGTTGGGGTCCATCTCGCTGTACATCTGGGCCTGCGGCTGCCCGTAGGCCGCGGCCGCGCCCGGCTGGCCCTGCACTGGATACATGCCAGGCGTCTGCCGGTAGTCGGCCTCACCACCGAGGTTCTGCGTCGCAATCGACGCCGCATAGTCGGCTAGGGCGTGGTTGGGGCCACCCAGCTGCGCGCCAGGCGCTCCGGGGGCACCAGGCGGGACGCCCTGCGAGACCGCCGCTGCCGCAGCCGCCGCCGCCGCTGCAGCATCCGCACCGCTCGCGCCAGGGCCAGCGACAGCGCCTGGGGCGTTGCCCGGCCCGCGCTTGGCGTGGTTGGCAGCCTCCTCGCGCGGAACAATGTCAATGAGAAAGTCAAACATGTCGGACTTGGCCAGGGCCGAGGCAATGTCGGAGCGCTGCAGGGTGCGGCGCTTGTTCTCCTCGGCGTGTATCCAGGCACGCATGGTCAGCTCGGTGATGAAGATGTCACAGCCCTTGGCGAACAGAATGGGCGCCTCGGCGGAAATCATCTTGACCTCTGGGTCGGCCTTCATGACCTTCTTTATGCGCGCCAGCGGCAGCTGGTGCAGCTTGTAGTCGTGGTTGTCGCTCTCAAGGTGGCTGATCGTCTGCTGCCAGTACGTCGTGAGGATGTCCTTGTACGATCCGGTGAGGCCCTGGTGCACATTGGCCCACGGGCCGGTATAGAGTTCGGACGGGGCATAGCCTTGTTGCGAGAGCTGCGACGCGTTAGCAGGGCGTTTTCGCGGCCGGAGAGCCCAAGCAGCGACAGAGACATACCGCTGCACTGGCGCCTATACACGCAAGTTAGCAATCGTTGCGATGCGAAAACAAAAACGCTGGGGTTTCGCGCGTGTCGCCTACCGTAATGGCCGCCATGGCTGATGTCGTAGACCGGCTGTGGCCGGTTCTGCTGTTGGGTCTGGTTTGGGGGCGCGTTGTGGGGATCCATGACGGCGGTCGAGGCGTGAATGGGCAGACGTTCTGCGGCGAGGCGGCGGTGGTCAGTTCTGCAGACTTGTCGCGGGGAAGAAGCATTTGGGTGGGGCGGACGAACGGCTGGCGATGTCTTGGGCCCAAACGGCAATAACTCCACTCACAAGTTTGACGAGCTCTCGCAGTAGCGGAGGACCGACTGATGCAGTGTAATGAGGAGCTGGTTGCTGAAGGATTGGGGTTCACTGCGCGTTAGGATACTTTCTGTTTGCGACGGCTAAGTCAGCAAAAGCGGACGATCGGAGCAGAGGCAGCAGCAATAAGCTAAAAGAGAAAAGGCGCAAAAGCGCAAAAGCGCAAACGATGAAAAGCTCGTCAAAGCAAGTATCCAGACATGTCGAGAGCGAGATGGGCAGCAGGCTGACTGGCCGCAGAGCAACGGCAAGCGCGTCAGCTGTTTGTTTACTTCGCGATGCCCGATTGGGCTTGGCTGGCTGTGTCCCTCGCGGCCGCCAGGCTCTGCTCCGTAGCCGCGTCCAAGAGGCTTTGGACCCTCCACCTCTTCGTGCTCCTCTCTCTTGATTTGCTCCTGTTTGGAAGCCGCCGTGATTGGCGCAATTGATGATTGGCCAGCAAGGACAGGTCGCATTCGATGGGCCGGATTGGGCGAATGAAATCGTCCAGACGCTGCCCTCTCTATTCTTTGCCAAAATAGTGAACCTGCCGGCTGCTGGAATCGCCTTTGGTCTGCTCCTTGCGCAGCTCGTTTCTGGCATTTGATTGCCCCGATACTTTGCCCCAACCCACAAATGAATGGAGCCACTCGGCTCTGTCGCCCAGTCGTTTGGGACGCTTCGACGGACCGTCGCATCGTTGCTCATTCGAGGGCGCCGACAGATAGGATGGATAGGAGATTAACAAGAAAACACTGTCCGGGCTCACCTCTCTCTGGACTCGCTGCCTCTTTCTATTCTTCTAGTAACGCCTTTAATCCCGCAGCGAACGACGAGGCTTCTTTTCGCGCGCACGGAACAGCAGGTCGGCTCACCTGTCGCGGTGATCTAGGCCTCTTGCAAAGAACAGAAATTCGCGATCCGTTTGGGGAGCGTATAAAGCGCAACACGGTGGGGAGATGGGAGAGGGATTTCTGTTGCTTCTTGTCGCGAGAAAGCGGTCAGTGAAATATGAATGGCTGGTTGGGCATCAGCGGCCTGTCGCGCCCAACTCGTCATCAACGGGCCGCTGCGCCAGGATTTCGGGCTACCTGCATGTGCCATATGTGCATATTCACAGGCCCGAAAGGCGGTGACCGCGTTGGGCGTGCAACTGGGCCCGCTTTTCCCAAGCTCATAATTTTTCCCTGAAATTGAGCGTCCGGGAAAAATCTTGCTTCTTCTCAGCAACACGACCACTTCCACCATGGCCACCGACGTTGCAGCTCTTACCAAAGAGCAAATCTACGCGCTCCTCCACGAGGCAGAGGAGCGCCTGGCCTCCAAGGAGCTCGTCTCCAAGAGAGACCCGGCCGCGCAAGCCCCGGACGTGCAGTTCAGCCAGTCTCTTGTCGCTGCTTCCGATGCCAGCGCAGTGGCCAGCACAGAGGCCCGGAAGGAGGCCAAGCCAGTCAAGTCAGACAACGTGGTCATCCGTGTGCCTCATGTCAAGACAAAGAAAGACAAGGTTCGTTCGCCCTCCCGCACCCTTTGCACCCTGCCACCCCGGAATTTCGCGTGATGAAAATATCCCAATTTTTCTTGAGGCGGGAGACGACCCCGTCATGGGAGACTCTCCTGCATCAACATGATTATACTATTTCATAGTTACTCTGACTGTTGTTCCGGGCTAGCGAAGCTTTTCCTCCCCATCCTGTCCTTGTTCTGGTCGGGCACACTGGCTGACATTTGGACACTAGAAAACGCCAGACGACGCTGGTCCGGACTGGTTTGGCCTTCCCAAGACCCTGGTCACCCCTGAGACCAAGAGAGAATTTCAGGTTCTCCGCATGCGTGGTGTGATTGACGCCAAGCACCATTTCCGTAAAGACAACCGCAGAGACTTGATCCCAAAATTCTCCGCCTTTGGCACCATTGTCGACACCGCCGTGGACAGCAAGGGATCCCTGACACGGAAGCAGAGGAAGCAGACCATTACCGAGGAGGTTCTGTCGTCGTCCAAGGAGAGCTTCAAGAAGCGCTACAACAAGATCCAGGAGCAGAGAACAAAGGGCAAGAAGGCCTTTTACAAGAAACTGGTCGCGCAGAGACGGCGCCGGCCTTGAGTGTTGCCAAAACGGCCTTGAAGATGTCCTAACACAGGATACGATTCAAAGAGGCTCATAACCACAACACAATCTACACGCATCCAGGATGGCAGATATCCTGTGGTCATGGTATGTAGACCCCGGCTCCCGTGGCCTTGGCCTCGACCGACAGCATCAAGAATGGCCTCGTTCCGAAGACTGCATCTCGCCCCTAGCTGCCCAAAGAAGCTGCTTCGGAAGGGCCAAACAGGGCCGCGTTTTTGCGAGGACGAAACATGTCCTCCGGGGATGCAGGAAGGGTAGCTGATTCGTATCCGGAACTTTCATAGAATAGCTGAAAACGGAAACGAACAATGAGAGATGAGACTCTAAATTAGAAACTTCTGCGTTGTGTAGTGTTAAGGGACGCGATAAACGTCACAGTGCATCGTACAGTACATTTCTTATCGATAACGGCCTCCTCTTGCCGCGGGAAAACATGCCAAAAATCTTCACTTCGGGTTGGACGAGCATCGACGGGATCCGGCCTCTTGAACTCGCCAACGATGAATGTGCCGCCATTAATACGGTCCCTCCGCTGGGCGGTCCAGGTACGGCCTCTTGATATCGAATTGAGCCGCGCACACGGTTCCTGCTCAAACAACCACTGACTAAGGATCAACAGCCGACGAGATGTGCCTGGCGGCAGGTGATGCGACCTGTTACCGTTCGGTGGAATAGCTCAGTGTATGATCTCTTTGATGTTATTATTTCCGGCGTCTGCAGATGTTTGTGGCCACTGGAAGACTGACAGTGCCTCCCCATGTAGAGCTGCTACGATCCCCGAGCCGGCCAAGCCAGAGTACGTCTGCTGATCCCAAGAGAAGCGTCCCGCGGCTAATCATTCTTTCTTGACAGGAACAGCACCGATGTGACTGTCCCCGCCGGTGATGGTCCTCGCCTTCCGCGCGCCGTCCAGGCGCTCTACCTCCGACCGCTCCGCCACGAGTGCGAATACGGCGTTCCCTCGGCCGACCTGCAGCTGCGCTCGTACAGCTTGCGCGGCCTCGAGTTCTTTTCCGATTTTGCCCTGCGGGCTGCCTACTACCTAGGGCTGCCGGCGTTTGGACCTGTGCCGCTGCCGCGCATCACGGAGCGCTGGACGGTGCCGACATCGCATTTCGTGCACAAGAAGTCGCAAGAAAACTACCAGCGGATCACACTGCGGCGACTGATCCAGATCCGCGATGGCCACCCCGAGTCGGTGCAGCTGTGGCTTGCGTTTTTGCAAAAGCACGCCTACCCGGGCGTGGGCATGAAGGCCAACGTGTGGGAGTACAGCAAGCTAGGTACGTTTTGGAGAGGCAGGAGACTGCTCCTCTGTCTGGCCAATTCCTCGGCTTTCTCTATTCCATTTTACTAACAGAAGCAGACGTCGGCAAGCAAATGGATGCCTTGGCGGACGAGATTGCGACTGCGGTTGAGCCGCAGTGGGAGCGGCTGGCCGAGGGACGTGTGACTGCCAAGATGGAGGAGGTGCTGGCTGAAGCGGGGGAGCCGGACGCGGCAACGGTCCAGCAAATCCAGGAGTTGTTGGCTTCGGAGCGCGTGAAGCTGAGCGGTGGCCGGTGAGCGCAAAGCGAGCCGAAAGGCATTGCTATTGGCTATCTGAGTGTACAATACAAAGGAAGAAGGAATACGTCCAATACACACGAACTGACAATAGCTGTCATTGGTGCTTGAATGCATAATGTGTTGAGGGCTGTCGTAATGCGCATGTCAGTGGATTTTGGCGTATTGAGTTGCGTTTTCGACCCTGCGGCCCAAAGCGGTAAAAAATCGCGTTCGCAAAAAAAATTGTTACTACCGTAACAAGCCATCAGGCAACTTACTCTCCAAGGCGCGCGCACCAATTCACGAGGAAAAAGCTTTCCGGTTTGCCATTCTCGTTCTATTGCTACTACACGGGGAAAATGGTGTCTGGGCGATTACTCGCGGCTGTTCCAGCCGGCCGCGCTGCTTCACGGCCTCTTTTGCTTCCTTGGACTTGTCGGCGCTGCTTTGCACAGGGCAGCAGCAGGTGGAAGGAGCAGGAGCAGCCGCCAGTAAATGTTTCAGCAGATGCCTTGACAGACGCAGAGCCTGCGCCCGCTCCCAAGGAGCTAGTGCCGCGCGGATCGGTCATCTTCTCGGGCATCCAGCCGACGGGCGTGCCACACCTGGGCAACTACCTCGGCGCCCTCCAGCGCTGGGTGGAGCTGCAGGATAGCGTCGCCTCCGACACGGGCCCCGGTGCCACGCAGCTGTACTACTCGGTGGTGGACTTGCATGCGCTCACGTCGGTCAAGGTGCTGGGCGGCGCCGACGAGCTGCGCAAGCGGCGCCGGCAGGCCCTGGCCATCCTGCTGGCCATTGGCCTCGACCCGAAGCGGTGCGTGCTGTTCTACCAGTCGGCGGTGTCGGCCCATTCAGAGCTCATGTGGCTCCTGAGCTGCACAGCCTCGGTCGGGTACCTGTCGCGCATGACCCAGTGGAAGGTGCGCTCACCATCCCCCAGTCAAGTCCCGTCGTCCCGACCTGCCCTAACTGTTGCAGACCAAGATCCAGGCCAGCGACAGCTCGACCGTCTTTGACGACCGGGCGCGCTCCAACCTCAAGCTCGGCCTCTTCTCCTACCCCGTCCTGCAGGCCGCCGACGTGCTCATCCACCGGGCCACACACGTCCCCGTCGGCGAGGACCAGGCCCAGCACCTCGAGTTTGCGCGCGAGTGTGTCACCAACTTCAACCACGCGCATGGCCGGGTGCTCGTGCAGCCATCCACGCTCCTCTGTAGGCCGGTCGCTGTCCCCAGCTCTAGGATCTCTCTAACGATTGCAGCCCCCGCCCGCCGTGTCATGTCGCTCCAAAACCCCGAGCAAAAGATGTCCAAGTCGCGGGCAGATCCGCGCTCGCGCATTCTTCTGACGGACTCGGATGAGACCATTCAGAAAAAGATCAACGGCGCTCTGACCGACTCAAACAAGATGCTGACCTACGACCCGATCGGCCGGCCCGGTGTCGCCAATCTGTTCGAGCTGTTCGTGCTGACAAGAGAACGGAAGCCGTCGGATGCGCCTCTAGACGTGTCCGCCGAGGCCACGGCCCTCTCGGTCGAGGTGGCCACGGCATCAATGCGTGGATTCAAGATACGCGTGGGCAATTCGATCAAAAAGCGACTGTCCGGCATCCGAGAGCGGTATGACGATTATATTACCCGGGAAAACGGGGCCTATCTCGACCGCGTGGCGGAACAGGGTGCCGTGCGAGCGCGGAAGAACGCCGAAGAGACGATGAAGATCGTGAGAGCTGCTGTGGGTCTCAATTGATGGCAGCCTCTGTAGGATAGATGTAATGTCTCTAGATGGAAGGAGCAGGGTCTACAGCGACTTCCTCCCTGGCTCCCTTTGAGCTCATGAAGACAGATTCCCCTTTCCAACGCATCGGTGCCGTTCTCCAATTCCCCCATTTGACCAACAGAGCACGGTAATGCAATTTCATCTGTCCGATCCATCCTGTCAAGATGCATAGGCAAAACTAGACCCACGGGACGCGAGCCAAAACTCCCGAACAACAACGTTTGTCTGGCGGGAACCGCGAAGACTACTTGGGTCAGTTTCATTTACTTATTGACACCCCGAGCCCAAACTCACTTGACGATCTTCTTGAGAAAGAGCGCTTTTTCTGCAGCTGTGACCCGTTCGCTGGGAAAGGCAGGGCTCGATAGCGCCTGTTCCAGCCATGTTGATGCCCGGGGATGCTGCACAACAAGTTTCTTGAGTGGCTCGCTGAGCTTGTCCAGTTCGCTCCGGGATGCATTGCCACCAATGTTTTGCATTAATGACTGTGCCAGCAACGGACCGAGGTGCTCTAGAGCGTTGTTCGTGGCCGCCTGGAGGGTTGCATCTGCCGGCTTCAGCGTGATGAATGTTGTCTGTTCGGTCAGCGTGTTCTAGGATGTGTGCACGATCGACCGTTGCCTACCCAGAAATCCGCCGAGGCAGCCTTTGGCAGAGGCTCGCGGCCATCAAGAACCTTGAGGGTGAACACAAAAAAGAATTCCAACAGGGATGTCGGTTGCAACTGCAGTACGACGGCCGGGCTCTTTTGCAACACGCGGTCCACAAACTCGATTCCCCGTTGTGTGAGCTCTGGGTCTGCATCCGGATCTGCCACACCGTCAGCTTCGCAAAAAAAGGGCATGCATCTGGACAAACCTTGGAGCATCTGCAAGAGCCCAATCGCCCATGGAGTCAACGTGCCAAGGCTCTTCGTCATGGCCTCATAGTCTGAGCCCTTGTGCAGAGAGCTGGCAAACGCATAGGCGGTGTTGACCATCGCCCCAATATACGGAGTCTGCACACTTTGTCCGACGAGAAAATCTGTGACCATGGCCGGTGGGAATACAAACGGGCCTGGGTCTGTCTCGGAAAAGCCAGCTTTGAGAATGCTGCAGATGGATTCCACCACTTCACCACTTCTTGAAAAGGCAGTTTGCACGGCAACCACCATGGCCATGATGTTGGCCTGCAGGCCATACAGACGGGCGTCAGAAGCTGCATCCGCGGCGTAGCCGTTGGATGGGACATCGTCATCCAGATCCACCGTCTCGGTGGTCGCCTGGAGTCCCCTTGCCATGGCGGCCAAGCAGCGCAGCGGAATGAGTACCGTTTGGAGCAGCACCTCGTCCACAGACGGTACGGCCTGTTTCTCCTGTGCCTGCTGCAGGTTGACTTGCCTCACAGCCTTAGCCACCAACGGACTGTCGGCGTCCAAAGAGTTCTGCCCCCCGCTCGACTTGAGCTGGAGGCACTGCTCAATGTCCCTGACCACAAAGGTCAGTAGCCGCTCGAACAAACTGAGCCTGGTATCCACGTCGTTTGTCGCCTGGATAATGGCAGCTATCGCGTTGACGATTCTCTCTTCGGCGAAAGCATCCAGCAGTGGATTGGCATGGAGCAGCTGGTACTGCTGGAGAAAGGCTCCGGCCTCGGATACAAGTATCGACCGGCACGATGAGCAGAGGGTCGAGATGGCCTTTGATGCCTGGGATGCCAGCGACGGCGTCGACACCGCTTCAAAGAGAAGATTCAAGACGGCCGGAAGATGGTCTGCATGGCGCTCAAAGTATTCCGAGTAGCGTTCGATCAGCGTCAGGGCAGTCTGGCGCAGCCGGACGGGTAGATGTGCCTCGCCCAGCTGCAGCAGGCTAAACAGTGGTGAAGAAAATATGCTGCTCAAAACGTCATCAAAGCTGTTGTCATCCGATATGCAGTCGGACATGGCTGCCACGCAAAACGCGGCTGCTTCGATCTGCGGCCAGGCCTTGTCGTTGACAGACCGCAAGAGCAGATCCGCAAATCGCACCAAAAGATCACGACCAGAGACAGAAAAGACTGTCTGCAGTAGGTCACCCACATCTTTTCTGGCATCGCCAAACCCAGCCCGGTCGGATGAGTCCCAGCTCATAAACGCCTTGATCGGTGGATATTGAATCTTCTCCCAGCAGTGTCCCACGGCCTGCATCACAACCGCGAGAGACGACTGGAGCCATGGCTTCTGCTCCTCCTGATCGGAATACATGGTGTCCAGCATTGTCTCGACAAAGGTGGACCAAAACTCCAACGCTGGGACGAAAATCTGGTCCTCTGCCACAGGGTGACCAGTCGCAGTCAGAAGCATGCACAGTGTTGCCAGAGTCTTTTGAGACCGCGCGTCCGGACTCTGCAGCAGTGTCTGCACTCTTGCATCGCCATAAGCCAGCAGCAAGAGGCCATACTGGAGGGGTTCAAAGTCAAAGTCGCCCTTGAGAAGCTGCTGCATGTGTTGCTCGCCCCATGGGCTCTCGAAAATCGAAGCAAGAGCATCGTGGTGCTCGGCGGTGAAGAATGCGGAATAGTTTGTGAGAATGTCGGTGAGGAGCTCGATAGCCACCTCATACAGCTCCTCGTCCTCGAGGCACACAATAACTGGACTGACCAGAGCTCGGAGAGGAACGACAAGAACTTCGCCACCGGCCGGCAGCCGCTGCGCATACAGCACCCACGACTATTCAGTCAGCACATATTTCTGTTTCCGTTGTGAGCCGTTGGAACTTTCACTGACCTGTAGACTCTTTATGCTTTCCCGTCGAAGGGTGACGGCCCGTTGAGGCTCCGAGATCGGCAAAGTGATGCCAGCGTGCAGAAGCGCAGCCACATCTCCAGCATTCTCCAGGAGCTCATCGTGAACAGCCGAGCTGAAGGGAGTTAAAATCATGTCCACCAGAAGAGAAGATGTTAGACTGACTATTTGGCAACTCTCATATCCGTCTTGCCAACGTCCGTCACAAGAGTGTTTATAAACCACAGGGTCACCCGCAACAGGTGCCAGTCGAGGCCAGCGGCCAGCTCGGCAACGGTGGGTGAAGAGTTGGCATTTTCAGGCGGCACGCTTGAGCCAGTCCGCAGGCAGAGGAGCAGATGCCGGACAGCCTTTGGCCAAAGATGGGGGAAATAGATGAAGAGAGTCACCAGCGCATGGCACAGCTTCTGCGTCGATAGGACGGCTGCGTTGTTTCCGGCAGAACCGATCAGCCACCGGATCAAATTCTGCAGCAGTTCATGAGCATCCTCATCGGCAAGAATGGAGCTGTTTTGTCAGTTAGCCGGACAGAGATCAGGGGACTTGGCATACTCTTAACATACCTTTCCGTATTGAGCTTGACAATGATTGTCAGGGCACCAAAGAACTTGACCTGGTCGTCGGCCGTGCTGGTGGTTGGTCGGTCCAGGAGGGCCTGGGAAAGCTGCCAGCCTTCGGGAGATCTCTGGATGCGCTGCAGGGTCTCCTGAATGGTGGCAATGGTGGTGTGCGGAGTGTGCGGATTGTACAGAGCCAAAATCAACTGCAGTAAGACGCGAGCGACAGCGGTCTAGTCAGGCACGATCCTTGATTGTACTCCAGCAATCTATCAGGGAAGAACTTACGGACTCTACCTCGCCCAACGAGGTCGGCAACGGAGGCTGGTGATCCATGGCCGCTGCCGGGGCATATCGTGTGCTAGAAAGTTGGCGGTTGTCTGCGCACGATGCCGGAACAATACGTGCAGGGCGACCTGTTGGACGATAAAACAGGCGTTGGAGACGCTCTGGGAAAGTTGAGTTGTGGCGCGAAGCGTAGAAGGACAAACACAGCACGACGATTTAATTTGGTAAATTAAAGGGCCCTCATGACTGACTTCAACAGTTCAGCGTCGCCCGTTGTTCAGGCCCCCATTCGACCAGTGATACACGTTTTCGGCCTCGGTCGCACAATTGGGAGAGCTGTCAAATCGGCAGTCGCCGTCCATTCTGTATATTTTGGGTATTTTGCTGACTTGCATTTAGGCGGGTTCATGTCACCGCTTTCGTTGACCCCGCCATCGTATAAACGTACACGATTCACGTGATGCCGCGAGGCTGTATGGTCTTCCTTTGACAGCAGATATATTGCCAGACGGTGAGTCTGGTCTGATCACGCTCACCTGCTTGGGCCTGGGTATGTATCCCACCTGCCAGCGCAGTGGAATGCGGCATGAATGGCCGCCACGTCCTATCATCCCATCGTTTGGTGTTCGTCGTTCCATCGTAATCATGCCTCCGCCGTGGAAGCCAGCCGACTAACGCGTGAGACAGGAGGAGACTCGGCGCCCACAGCTGCCAGAAAAAGCCTGGTGCAATGCTGTCACCCTCAGCGTCCTCGGCATCTTCAGCGCGAAGGCCCCAGTTTAGGCCGAAGCTGGCCGCCAGAAGCACCAGAAGCGACCCCACCTCCCCAATGCAGTAGCCGCCCTCCCCCCAATGCGACAGCAAAGCAACCTATGCGCTCATAGCTCTCAGCGGGGCAGGTTCCGAACCGGCCTAGCTGGACAGATCAACGGCAGGGCAGCGGACATCTCCTTCCCTTTTTGAAATTTCATGCAGAGCTATAAAATTACGCAGACAGCCGAATTTGCCCAATCCACAAGTCTGCCTCAAAGACCTCATGTTCAGCCTGCCAGCCTTTGGCCCACGACTGCTGCCGGGCCTGTCTGTTGCACCACGTGCCCCTTCTGCCCTCCGATTCTTTCTCCCCGGTTCTCGGAGCCGCCTATCCACCTGCACCGCATTCTTATCGCAGCAGCAGCGCCAGCGGCCGCCTTTTGCGACTTTTGGTCATATTGCGTGCCTGACTGCTCCTTTTGCGTCGACGACGCCCATTTCTGGTCCCCGACACCGCCGCCGGACCTACAGTCATACGCACGACGCTGCGGTGGACGACGACATGATCGAGACGATCGACACAGGCGCGCGGCTGGAGGCGCTGCGGATGCTGATGAACGAGCACCGCCTGGACATTTACGGTTGGCACACTCTTGTTGCATGGCCACATGCAGAGTGCTGACTTCCGCAGTTGTTCCCTCTGAAGATGCCCATTCCTCCGAGTACATTGCGCCGTGCGACGGCCGGCGACAGTACATTAGCGGCTTCAGTGGCTCGGCAGGCTGCGCCGTCGTCACCCTCGGCAAGGCCGCCCTAGCCACGGACGGCCGCTACTTCAACCAGGCCTCAAAACAGCTCGACAGCAACTGGCTGCTCCTCAAGCAGGGCATCGCCGACGTGCCGACCTGGCAGGAGTGGACAGCCACCGAGGCAGCGGGGGGCAAGATCGTCGGCGTCGACCCAACGCTCATTGCCAGCTCGGCGGCCAAGAAGCTCGCCGACAAGATTAAGAAGAACGGCGGCGGCGGCCTCAAGGCCATTTCGACTAACCTGATTGACGCTATATGGGGCGACGAGCAGCCGCCACGGCCAGTCGAGCCCATTGTGCAGCTGGCGGGGAGCTTTGCCGGCCGGGGCATCAGCTCTAAGCTGACGGAGCTGCGCAAGGAGTTTGCCAAGACGAACGCGGCAGGATTCGTTGTGTCCATGCTAGACGAGGTGGCCTGGCTGTTCAACCTGCGCGGCAACGACATTCCTTTCAACCCCGTCTTCTTCTCCTATGCCATTGTGACGTCCGACGATGCGCTCCTGTATTTGGACGACTCTAAACTCACGGCCGAGAGCCGAAAATACCTAATCGAGAGCAAAGTGACGGTCAAGCCATACGACGCCATCTTTGGCGATGCCACCGACTTGGCCAAGGCAGCGGCGGAACCGACCATGGGCGAGGGAGAGGCAGCCACCGAGACGCAGCCGAAAAAGTTCTTGTTGTCCAACTCGGCATCGTGGGCGCTGAACCTGGCGCTGGGAGGTGAAAAGGCGGTGGAGGAGGTCAGAAGTCCGATTGGTGATGCCAAGGCGATCAAGAACGAGACGGAGCTCGAGGGCATGCGGCAGTGCCACATCCGCGACGGCGCGGCACTCATCGCCTACTTTGCCTGGCTCGAGGAGCAGCTCCAGAGCGGCGTGGAGTTGGACGAGGTGGTGGCCTCGGACAAGCTGGAGGAGCTGCGCTCAAAACAAGAGCACTTTGTTGGCCTGTCGTTTGCAACCATCTCGTCCACCGGTCCAAAGTATGTCTATCCCACTCCAGGTCGTACTCCCTAGCGACCTCCTTGCTAATCCTGCAGTGCTGCTGTCATCCACTACCAGCCCGAGCGCGGAAGCTGCTCGGTCCTCGACCCGAACGCCATCTACCTATGCGACTCGGGCGCGCAGTACCTGGACGGAACAACAGACACGACTCGGACCGTTCACTTTGGTACGCCGACGGATGCCGAGAAGAAGGCGTACACGCTTGTGCTCAAGGGCAACATTGCGCTGGACGTGGCTATCTTCCCCAAGGGCACGACTGGCTTTGCACTGGATGCGCTCGCCCGGCAGTTTCTCTGGGTGCGTGAAATAAGATGTTCGTTGGTGTGAATCGTGTCTAACTCGTCTCAGAAAGAGGGCCTCGACTACCGCCACGGCACGGGCCACGGCGTTGGTTCGTACCTGAATGTGCACGAGGGCCCCATTGGCATTGGCACGCGGAAGCAGTACGCCGACGTAGCACTGGCGAGCGGCAATGTGACGTCGATTGAGCCAGGCTTTTACGAGGACGGGTCGTACGGCATCCGCATTGAGAACATGGTGATTGTGAAGGAGGTGAAGACGACGCACTCGTTTGGGGACAAGCCGTACCTTGGCTTTGAGCACGTCACAATGGTGCCGTACTCGCGGAGCCTGATCGACACGTCGCTGCTCACGGACCAGGAAAAAGCGTGGCTGAATGACCACCACGCCGAGACGGTGGAGAAGACCAGTCCGCTGCTCCAAGACGACAAGCGGGCATTGGCATGGCTGCACAAGGAGACGCAGCCGTTTTGATATCAGAGAGCCAGCGTAGTCAAATTTCTGTTGGGCCTAGACTGTGCAAACGACGACTAAAAATGGGCAAACGCCGCCAGTGTAAACGCAAGGCCAAAGGACAGCTTGAGGGCCGTGTCCTTGGACAGAGCCGCCAGGATCCTGGACGAGTTGACGCGCTCCTTGAGCTGGAGGGTGTCGACCAGGTCGACGCCCAGTCGCGCTGCCACGCTCTGGCAGTGTTAGAATGTGGATAGTCCATCTCTGCTGCGGAACAAGGACGTACTTGGAACATGATGGCGACGCCCACGAGGAGGACAAGCGTCCGCGAGAACACGCTGACGAGGAGGCCGGCCACAAAGCCTGGCGAGTGAAGAGTTAGGAGAGAAGAGAAGAGTGGAAAGAAGGGGAGCTGTGAACATACCCAAGAAGCTGCCTTTGGAAATCTGCGAGGCGAGCTCGGGGTCCAGCGGCAGCCGGGGTCCAGGCGGCGGCCGGTGCTCCGGGGCTGCTGTCGGCGCCAGAGAGAGATGCGGCTGGGTGTCGAGCAAAAAGGCCAGCGGAAAGGCAGCCATGCAGACGCGGAGCGACGACGTCGACGACGACGACGACGACGCGCGAGAACGGTTTGTTCCTTTGCAGCCGGTTCCTGGAAACCGGAAGCGCAAAGGCTGGCCGAGATACAGAGGCTGTCTGAGACGCAGAGGCTGGCCAAGCCGGGCTATTCCGCGCAGACCAAGACGCGCAGAGAACAACATATTGGCAGACAATGGGTCGTTGGTCTTCAATCAGAGAATGCAGTTCCGAGAATGAGGACAGCTTTGGACCGAATGGCACTAAAATGCTGACGTCATGTTCAGGGATGTGGATGTTTTGTTTCGAGGCAAAGCTGTGCACAACGAAAACGCTTTAATGATGAATTCCTTTGCCAAAAGATGCCACTTCCAGGGACTTGTAAGTTTGCTTATATTCTAAAAGATCTTGTCAAAAATGAGCACGAGGTGCTGCTTCTCCAACCCTACATCCGGTAAGGCGGTAAGACTACCTCTATCGGGAACCGCAGTGTACATTGCTGTTCGCGTGTGCTCGAGGCAAATAAAAAAAGACATCGTCCCCGACACATGCAGATGGAAGAGATGCAGATAGACAAGATGCAGGAGAAGGTCACGATGCTGGTCTGTGCGTGTTGCTCATGTGGGGCAATCGCGCGACGCGTAGTGGTCGCGTTGGATTCTAATTTGTTGTTGTGTCCCGCCACAGCGCTCTTTCCTCTTTGGCAGGTATCGCCAGCGACTTTTGGCCCGCATTATAATTTTCCTCCTGCATCTTTGTCCAGACCATTTGATCTTTCGCATTTAGCCTACAGCTTCCGCTTCCCGACACATTCAATAGACAGCCGAGACCGCCAACGCAGCAATGCCTCGGCCAGCCAGGAGGACACGCGCGGCGGCGTCGAAGCCAGTGGCAGCGGCGGCCGAAGCGAAAACGACAAAACCAGAAAAAGCGAAGAAAACAACAACACGACAAGTCGAAGCAGACGGCGAGAACAATCGGCGGCACACTCGCAAAAGCGTCGCTGCGCCTGCCCGTGAGCCCAGCGGCAGCAGCGACCTTTACGGCGTCAGTGATCGCGAGCTCCAGCGGCAGGCATCGCGACGCCGAACGGCCGCAGAGGCCCCTGTGGCTGTCGAAGTGGTCGAAGCAGCCGAGGCAGTTGTAGCAGTCGGGACGGAGGCCGAAACAGCCGAGGCCATTGGCTTCCATGCCGAACAGCAGTCGCGTCCGGCGCGGCAGACCCGGGGCCCGGACGAGTCGGGCATGGATATTCTGGACGACGACGTGTTTGGCGACACCAACACCAGCTTCGGCGACCACGCTCTCGGCGGGCTCGGCGGGCTCGAGAACCTAGACGATCTGAGCAGCCTCAGCAGCCTGGGCTCCTCTCCGGTCGTGGGCGGCGGCTCCGTAGGCGGATCGGCCAGACGTGGTGCCAACGACACGACAGGATCCTCCTTCAACGTGGGCCTCTTCCGGCGCGGACGACCTCGCCAGTCCAGTGTACACAGCCGAGACGACGCGCCAATCCGGCCAAGCAGCCGTGGGCCGGTGACACCGAGCCTCAGCGCGACGTTTAGCCTGGGCACCTTCCGGCGACGGGCGCGCGAACCAAGCATCCTGGGCCGGCGGCGACGAGGCGAGACGTCGCGGCACACGAGCCGTGACCGAGAGGGAGAGACGTCTGCGAGCGAGCTAGACGACGCCGGACCGTTCACGTCGGACGCGGAGCCAGACAACGACCGACGGGGAAGACGAACATCCCGCGTACCCGACTCGTCTTCGCTGTCACTGGCGACGACGACAGCGAATGCGACGTCGATGTTGGTCACCAAGCTCCGCGACCGACCGGCACGATCGACGACCAAGACCAGGAAGCGCAAGTCAGAGGAGGCCGGGCGCGAGGACGAGCTGCCCAAGCGCCGTGCCTCGGGTCGAGTGGCGGCAGCATCGGCGGCATCGGCAGCAGCAGCAACAGCAGCAGCAGCAGCTAGCAGCGACGGAGCAAGCATTTTACCGTCTGTGGAGATGTCGTCGATGCCGCCGTCGACGCCGCCATCGCAGATTGCTCGGTCGGTGGCCGACCGGTTCGCCACGCCGGCCGAGTTGGACCCCGAAATCATGGCGCCGCCCGAGAGTAGCGGGTCGTCGTGTGCGAGCCAGGCACAGTGGCCGTCCCTGCGCGGACTGGCCAACGGAGCACGGCGGGGACAGCGGGCGCAGCGACACACGCCGGAGCTGGTGGACGACGACGACGGGTCGGACCTGTCGTCGCCGCCGTCACTGACGCACTCGCCCAACTATCGGCGGGGACCGTCGCGGGCGGCAGCAGCCGCAGCACCACGACCACGGGCTAGGGCAGCCGCAGCCGCAGCACCGCCGCAGCCGCAACGTCTGACGACCGAGGCGCTGACGGCGCTGCTGCCGCAGCGGCGCCACCGGTTGCGGGCAGAGTCAGCGGACGTGGACGAGACGGGCGAGCTGGACCGGTCGGCGTTGCTTAGCGAGGACGACGACGAGCTGGCGCACGGACCCGTGCGGCGGCCAATACGGCGCGGCCGGCGGGCAGCGCCAGCAGCACTAGCAGCGCCAGCAGCGCCAGCAGCAAGAGCAGCAAACCGACGGACGGGCCGCGGGGCCAAAAAGGCCGTCAAGCGGACGTATGGATCGCAGAGCTTCTCAGACAAGGAGAACCAGGGACAGGAGGCGGAGGCAGACGGCAGCCGGTTCAGCCCGCTGCCGGACGATGCATTTGGCGAGGACGAGAGCAGTGCGGCGGCGCGGCCAAACGGACGCACAGGGCGGTACTTTGGCGAGGAGCTGGTCAAGGCGTCGAAAAAGTTCAAGGAGGTGGACCGGTGGACGCTGGACTTTGAGAGCGTGTCGCGGTCGTCGTCGCCAGTGGACGCGCGGTAGTTGTGTTCCAGTGTGCGGTGTTTTCCAGGATTTCCAGGATTTCAAGGGATCACAAGAAATGGACAGAAGTTTCATTTAGCAAAAAAGCAGATTATTTTTTCATTCACCAACGCCAGCCCGATCCCTACGCCGTCATTCATGGCACATTGCTCTTGGATGCTGCTTGTGGCCCCGTCACGCGGCCGGCTTCGCTCCCAGGGTCACCTCGTCGAGGCAGTGGTCGACGACGGGCAGCAGGTCGGCGACTTGGTCGGCGTCGCGCATGGCGACGACGATGGCGTCGGGCCGCAGACCGCGCATGGCCAGGCTCTGCTGGACGGCGGCAAAGGGGGCCTCGCGGGCGGTGTATTCGCGCAGGACCTGGTCGGTGGCAAAGTCGACGTAGACGCGGGTGTCGCGGACGCGGACGAGGACGTGGTCGAGGCGCATGTAGAGGCGGCAGAGAAGGAGCATGCGCAGCGGCATGACGCGCAGCTTGACGCGCACCATGGAGATGCCGTTGTCGTCGAGCTCGCTCTCGTAGAGAATGACGTCGTCGTGGAAGACAATGGGGTCGCGGCGGCGGAGCAGCGCGAGGGGGAGACTGGCGGCGGCGGAGGGAGCGAGGCGGGGGGGGGAGGTTGTGGTGGAGGGGGGGAAGGTAAAGGGGGAGAAGGTGGTAGTGGTGGTGGTGGTGGGGGTAGTAGCAGCAACACCATTCGTCTGGGCGAGGCTGCCGTCCGTGCTGCTTTCCCCCTCCTTCGCCCCCAACAACTCGGTGCCCTTGTACGTGGTCGAGTAGCTCCAGTCGTAGGGCCGGACGTCGGCGATGCCGGCGGCGGTGGTGGTGCGGCTGCGGGCCCAGTCGCGGGCGTGGGCGACCTGCAGGCGGTCCTGGCCGGTCTTGTCGACGGCGTCGAGCGCGTCCTCGGCGCGGAAGCGGATGGTCCAGCCGGTGGGCACATGGACGAGGGCGACCTCGTTGTCGCCAAAGATCATTTCGGGGATGGGAATGCCGACGCGGGCGGCCATGGCGTCAATGGCGGCGGCGCGGGAGATGGGCAGCTTGCAGGCGGCGATGCGCCAGTGGGCCTGGGTGTGGAAGCGCGTGGCGCGGCGGACGTCGGCAGGCGAGCCGGCCACGGGAAAGGGTTCGTTGAAGTCGGTCATTGTCGAGGGAGAGGAAGAGGGAGGGAGGGGGGATTGAGGGCAGTAGGAGCGGGAGGGGAAGAACAAAAGGAAGAGGAAGAGGAAGAGAGAAGATAAGGGGAGAGAATGAAAATTGAAAAAGGAAAGGGACGGGTCGAATGGCAGACGAATGACAGACACAGATCGCAGTCGCTCGTCCACCAGCTCCGCTCGACGCTGGTGATGTTTCTTGGCGGGGCAGCTCCAGTGGAGACGGCTAAAAAAACAGGGCGCCGCCCCCCAAGCGTTTCAGTGGCCCCAGCCCGTCGCCCGGTCAACGCCAGTGCTGTCTCGGGCGCCAGCCGTCCATAAAGCGGAGCACGATTTGGTCGACCTCGACTGGCCATAACATTGCGTTCCCAGGCCTTTGACACTCTTTTCTCTCCGTGCACCATTCTCCCCGACCCCCGACCGTGACCCTCTGCCCACCATGGCCACCCGCACGCTCGAGGCGCGCTTCGAGCACATGACGGTGCACGACGAGAACGACGAGAACGACGAGGGCGGCCGTGTGTACCAGAAGAGCAAGGTGGGAGCGTCTCCGTGTCTCGTATTCCTGTCTACCGCTGACCAGGCCGCAGACGGCTGTCCCCCCGCGCAGCCAGTACAAGGTGGCCCTGCAGCTGCAGAGCGCCAACACCGTCTCGCAGTCGGCCGCCGCCCAGGCCCGCAAGGCCGCCGCTGCGGCTGCTCCCGGCTCGCCCAAGGGCAAGACGGCCGGTCGGGGTGTGCCTGCGGGCAAGGACCACAAGGACGACGAGGAGACGGCGGCGGCGGCGGCCGAGACGGAGGCGTCCGCGTCTTCCTCCTCCTCCTCGTCCGTCGTCGGCCCGCCAGCGACGGCGGCGACCTTTGCGCAGCCGCGGCAGTTCCACCTCGGCATGTTTGAGATTGGGCGGCCGCTGGGCAAGGGCAAGTTTGGGCGGGTGTACCTGGCGCGCGAGCGCAGCAGCGGCTTCATCTGCGCGCTCAAGGTGCTGTACAAGTCGGAGCTGCAGCACGGCTCGGGCATGGAGAAGCAGGTGCGGCGCGAGATTGAGATCCAGAGCAACCTGCGGCACCCCAACATTCTCAAAATGTACGGGCACTTTTACGACAGCAAGCGCATCTTTCTGATCCTCGAGTTTGCCGGCCGCGGCGAGCTGTACAAGCACCTGCGCCGCGAGAACCGCTTCCCCGAGTGGAAGGCCGCCCAGTACGTCTCGCAGATGGCGGCCGCGCTCGGCTACCTGCACCGCAAGCACGTCATCCACCGCGACATCAAGCCCGAGAACATTCTGGTCGGCATCCACGGCGAGCTCAAGATCTCCGACTTTGGCTGGAGCGTCCACGCGCCCAACCACCGCCGCACCACGCTCTGCGGCACGCTCGACTACCTGCCGCCCGAGATGGTGCGCATGTACTGCAGCGGCAGCGGCGGCAACGGCAACAACGGCGGCGCGCGCGACAACTCGTACGACGAAAAGGTCGACCTCTGGAGCCTGGGCGTCCTGACGTACGAGTTCCTCGTCGGCGAGGCGCCCTTTGAGGACACGACGGTCATGACGCACCGGCGCATTGCGCGCGCCGACATGACGATCCCGGCGTTTGTCAGCCCAGAGGCGCGCGATCTGATCAAAAAGGTGAGTCGGGGGCGTGTGGTGTGGTGTGGCGTAGTCGTGTGGTGTGCAGCATTGGCGTGCAACGTGTGTACTGACAGACAACAAACAGCTGCTCGTCCTCGATCCCGAGAAGCGGCTGTCGCTCGACGCCGTCCAGCAGCACCCGTGGATCCTCAAGCACTGCGTCAAGGGCGAGCGGGCGACGGCACGGGAGAGCGGGCGGTAGAGTGTGCGTGCGTGTGTGTCTGTGTGTGTGTATCTATGTTTGTTACGGCGTTTCGGGCAGGACGGCGGTCACGGAAGAGGGACGGAGTCATGGGACGTCATTGCAAGTTTTTTATTTTGGTTCCACACCTGTTGTACACGGCATGCGTTTTTGCATGCTCCATCACTTGTAAATGTCGTCAAACGGCCGCGTGTCGCTGAAGCACGAGTCCCACACCTCGTTGACCACCTTGGCCGCGTGGGCGTCGTCGCGGCAGCGTGGTCGTGCCGTCAGCGACTGGATGGCGCGGGCGCGCACGCAGCGCTGGAACTGCTCCGTCAGCGACCAGTTGCCGCGGGTAAACGACTCGCGCGACCAGCGGCACTCTCCGCTGAGCATGGAGGCGCGGATCTGTCCGTTAGCGGGAGGAGAGAAGAAGGGGGGACAGAACACACCTCTGAACACGCCGCGTGCCGCAAATTGTCCCAGTCCACCTTCCACCGCAAATGGTCATAGGCATGCACCATCTCGTGCGCCAGGTTGTCCTCCAGATGCTTGCGGTCGCGCATCTCGTTGGCGCACAGCAGAATGCCAAAGGCCGGGTGGAAGCCGCCGCCTTGCCGCACGACGCGCAGCTCCTTGGTCGGCGCCGCGCCCGGCGTGTCCGCGTCCGCCGCCACCTCCACCTCGGCCACGCGCGCCGGACACCGCGCGCACACAATCGTCCGCGCGTCCAGCGTGTGGCCGCCCAGCTGCGTCGTCTTCTCCGAGAGGAAGCGGATGATCGGGCTGTACTGCAGCAGGTAGTCGCGCGCCTTTTCGCACCGCCGGCAGTCCCGCGCCTCGTTCTGCCGGTACCGCCACTCCCGGTAGTGGTGGACGCCCTCGGGCGAGACGCGGCCCGTCAGAATGTTGAAATACGTCAGCCACCACGCCGTCGACGGGTCGAAGCCGGTGCGCTGCGGGTCGTTTTCGAGGTACCGCTGTACCGTCTCGGACGGGCCGGCGGCTGCGGCCACCGGGGTCACCGCGGCGGCTGCGGCTGGTGGCGCTGGCTGGGTCGACATGGTGTGTGCGGGCGGCGAGAGACGTCCTCTGGTCGCCGTCGTCGTCGCCTGGAGAACTAACTCGTTGCACTTTTCGCCCTTATCGATAGTGCTGAGTCATCTTGGCGGTCAGGCGTGGGGGACGTTCTCGGTGTATTCTGCAGAGGGACGACCAACTTGGCGCGCCCTGCGGTTGTCATCCGACTCTCCTGTGCCCCGGCCAGAAACCACGGGCGCCCTGCGACACACCGCATCCGTAGGACCACTGGACATGGATCAGCACGGTACCAGTGGCGTTGCTGCCGGGGACGGCTACCCTGGTGCGTTTTTTGCTGTTTTTCTGGGTCTTCTTTTGCGGCTTCTTTTTGTTTCGGGGTTTTTTTCTCTCTTTCGGGTGGGCCGATCTGGTCGTTGCGCTGTCCATTTATACCGCTCTGGCCGTCCTGTTTGTCCTGCTTGCGTGTCTGTCCGTCGCCGTTTCTGTGCTTCCAATCCGTCCTGACCAAGCCAGCCATGAAGGGACCTCGTCCGTTGGGCATCGTGATTAAGCTGGGTGAGTCACTAACTACCCCGGCCTCCTGCCGGCCCCTCCGCCGGCCCCCCCGCCGGCCCTCCCGCTCACCTCTCGGCCTCGCAGGCACCAGCTCCATCATCGACGCCACCAGCCACGAACCGCTGCTGTCCACCCTCTCGCTGATCGTCGAGACGGCCGTCCGTCTGCGCAAAGATGGCCACCGCGTCGTCATCGTCTCCTCGGGCGCCATTGGCGTCGGCCTGCGCCGCATGGACCTCGAACACCGCCCCAAGCACCTGGCCAAGCTTCAGGCCCTCGCCGCCATCGGCCAGTGCCGTCTGATGAGCCTCTGGGACGCGCTCTTTGGCCATCTGCGCCAGCCCATTGCCCAGATCCTCCTGACGCGCAACGACATTTCCGATGTACGTGCTGCCGTCGTCCCCCTCTGTCCTCTGCCCTCCTGACCACGCCTCCGCCAGCGCACCCAATACCTCCGTGCGCAAAACACGTTTGCCGAGCTGTTTGACATGGGCGTCATTCCCATTGTCAACGAAAACGACACGCTCGCCGTCGACGAGATCAAGTTTGGCGACAATGACACCCTCTCCGCCATCACCGCCGCCATGATCCACGCCGACATCCTCTTCCTCATGACTGACGTCGACTGCTTGTACACCAAGAACCCACGCCAGCACCCGGACGCCGCGCCCATTGAGGTGGTCGAGGACATTTCCACGCTCGAGGCCGACAGTACGTACCCCCCTCCGTCTGCTTCTCTCCGCGTCCCCCTACTTACCCACTCCCCAGTCTCCACGCCCGGCTCGTCGCTTGGCACCGGCGGCATGTCCACCAAGATTGTCGCCGCCCGCCTGGCCACCTCGGCCGGCGTCACCACCATCATCACGCGCTCCTCGACGCCCGGCAACCTGGTCCAGATCCTGGCGCACGTCGCCGGCTCGCTGCGCGGCACCCATGACGCAGCCACCCCCCCCCAAGACGCCAAGGAGGCCCAGGTGCCCCTGCACACGCGCTTCCTGCCCTGGCCCGAGCCGGTGCGCGACCGCTCCTTTTGGATCCTCCACGGCCTCATGCCGCACGGCACCGTGTACATTGACCAGGGCGCCTGCCAGGCGCTGCTGGACCACGCCGGCCTGCTGCCCGTGGGCGTGGTCGATGTCGAAGGCCCCTTTGGCGAGGACGATGCCGTCCGTCTAGTCGTTGTCGACCGCAAGGGCCGGGGCAGCGCCGGCGCTGCCCCCTCGTCGCTCACCGCCGGCGTCGAGGTCGGCCGCGCCCTCGTCAAGTACTCGTCCACCGAGATCGCCCGCATCCGGGGCCACCGCAGCGCCGACATTGCCGGCATTCTCGGCTACGTCCACAGCGAATACGTCGCCCAACGCGAACACATTAGCATGTTCCGCACCAAGGACAGCCGCCCGGCCTCGCCGGCGCTGCGCCTGTCGCCCCGGCACAAGCCCGTCGCCGGCACGGCCTCGCCGTTGGCCGAGAGTGTGGTGCTGGGCGACGCATGACACGGATCGGAAAGAATGCAATAGACATGGAGGGAAGATTAGGTGGGCTTTATTTAGATTTAGATGAGCGTATGGAAAGCGCAAAGAGTGTGCCTTCCTTTGCATGGAGCACGGACCTACTCCACCTTATGTATTCACTACAGTACTTGTTTTCTCGGCCGTCCCCAAGGCGCTGGCTGAATGCTGCGAAATACGGCCACATCGGACTCTCCTCTCCGCCGAGGGAAGCACAAAAAAATCGCCGGCACAATTCAATGAAACATGTTCAACATAGCTGCATGCAGTCTGCTTTTCCGCTCTCCCTTTGCCTTGTCTACTCCGCTGCCCGCCGGAACTTGGGCACGTACTTGTTCGCTCCGCCCGACGCAAGCGCCGGCGCCGGCGTGCTGTCCCGGCCGCTGTCCCGACCGCTATCCCGGCCGCTGTCCCGGCCACTGTCCCGGCCACTGTCCCGGCTGTCACGGCCAAGGTCGCCACGCGAAGAACCGCTGCGCTCCATCGGCGGCCCCCGGCCCGAAAACGACCGCGGCGGCGGCCCGTCCGAGCTGTCTGCACCGCCCTTGGCCGCCTGGCGGTCGCGCCACGACGGCTTGTTGCCACCACCAGCCAGCTGCAGCCGCGGCGGCCCCGAAGGCCGCTCGCTGTGCGCCCAGTCGTTGGATGGCCGGTCGCCCGAGCCTGTCCGCTCCATCGGCGTCGTCGTCCGCGGCGGCAGCCGCGAGAACGGCGGCGGCGTCGATGTGGTCTCGGATCCACTGCCAGCCGCATTCTTGCTCGCCTCCCGCTCGCGCCACGTCTTGGCGCCCGGCAGGTTGATCGCCGGCCGCCGCTCCGACGACGACGGCGCCTCCTCGGGCTCGCGCCGCAACGGCGGCACCGCGCTGGACCGCTCACGCTCGGCCTTGCGGCGCGCCAGCGCCTCCTCCTCGCGCCGCGCCTGTAGCGCCGCCTTCTCCGCCATCTCCTGCCGCTCCTGCTCCCGCTGCAGCTTGAGACGCGCCATCTCCTCTTTCCGCGCCTCCTCCAGCTTCTTCTGCTCCTCTTTCTCGCGCGCCGCCCGCTCCTCCGCCTCCTGCAGCTGCCGCTCCTCCTCCTCGCGCTGCCGCTTCTCCCGCAGCTTGCGCTCGCGGTACTCCTTCTTGCGCGCCGCAATCTGCTTCTCCAGCTCCCGCTCGGCCTCCCGGTGCCGCCGCTCAAACTCGTCGCTGCGCCGGTCGACAATCTCGGCACGGAATTGCTCAAAGTGCGACACCAGCCGGCTCAGACGGTGCTTCAGCTCTACGTTGGCCTCATGCTTGCGCTTCGACTCGGCCAGCGTCTCCTTCTTCACGGCCTCGTAAGCCTGAAGATCGCGCTTCTGCTGCTCCGCATAGTCCGCGGCCAGCTTCTTGACCTCCTCCTTGCGGTACGCCCGCTCAATGTGGTCAATCCGCTTGCCTGTGATCCGCAGCTTCTCGCTCACGTCGTTCTTCTCCCGCTCCAGCTGCGCCAGCTTGATCGCACGCAGCTTCTGCGGGTCCAGGTTCGCCAGGTTCTCCGTGTCCAGGTCCTTGGACTTGGTCCCAATCTTGAGCTCCTTGATCATGTTCTCCACCTCGGTCTGGCGGATCTGCTCCCGCTCGCGCTCCATACGCCGCATCTCGCGCTCCTTTAGCTCCTGCTGCTGGCGCTGCTGCTCCGCCTCGAGAAGGGCCTGCTCCCGCAGCTTCTTAAGCTTGGCATTCTCCTTCTCCCGCTTCGCTTGCAGTTCAGATGCCTGCTCCTTGCGCTTCTGGATGATGTCCTTGCGAGCCAGAATCTCCTCGTGCTCCTGCTCAGCGCCGGCCTTGGCGCGTGCCAGCACCGCCTCCCGGGCCTGGATGCGCGTCTCATTAAAGGACGGATCAATGTAGTAGCACGTTGTGAACAGCGACGTCGCCAGCCGGCTGAGCTGTGACCGCACAATCTCCGACGGCGTGCTCTGCAGCCGCTGCACGGACTCGGACTCAGCCGAGCCGGCCGCCGACCCGCCGTGCACCGCCTTGGCCGACGAGAAGATGTCCGTGTCAAAGCTCAACACGCCCGTCGCGTGGTTCACGCGGATGGCCAGGTCGCCCTTCTTGTTGCCGTTCATGATGAACTTTTCAATCGTGGCCCGCGTCACCTGGAACGGCTCGGGGAACTGCGCGAGGCCCTCGACAAAGTCAAAGTCGACCGTCTCGTACACCTGCGACAGCTGCTGGAACAGGCGGGTCAGGATGACCTGTTGCAGCGGCACAATGTACTTTTTCATCTCCTCGTCCTCGCCGATCTGTGCCAGGATAGGCGAGATCTTCTTGCAGATGGACAGCGGGTGGAAGTCGACCTCGAGAATGTTGTACAGGTCGCGGATCTCGGGGCGCGCACGGCGCAGCAGCGCCTTGGATAGGGCGTCGCGGAACAGACCCGCACGCGTGGGCGCCTGGTTCATGCCAATCAGGTGCGTCAAGCGCGAGTTCTTGTTCTTCTTGGCCTCGTCAAAGTCGACCATGGCGCCGCGCGAGCGCGACGTGCTGATGACAGGAATAGACAGGGCCGAAAGGAGCACAAACGAGGCCGCGCGCTGCAGATCGGCATCCGAGGCCGACGGGTTGTCAGACTTCTTGCCCTGGCCGGTGGCAAGCAAGCCGGCGGACTGGCGGAGGAGGTTGTAGTAGCGCGACCAGGCGGCAGCGTGGAAGAGGTAGTTCTCGCCGACGAGAAAGATGCGCGTGAGCTTCTCGTAGTAGTTGGCCATCATGATGTTCTTGGCCGGCCGCTTGCTCAGGCTCAGCAGGGTGTGGATGTCCTCCACGCTGCGGAAAGCCTCCTGCCAGAGCTCGAGCTCGACAGCAACGTTGAGCTGCTGAAAGCGAGTCTCCAGGTGGCGCTGCAGGGTGTCGGGCTCGCTCAGGTTGATGGCGTGCATCTGGGTGGAGTACTTGGCCGCGGTCTGGACGTGGTTGCGCAGCAGCTCGCAGAGACGGCGGAACTCGGTCTTGCGGGCGTACTTGAGGCAAAAGTCAAAGGCCTGCATCGCGGTGCTCTGGTAGAGCAGCTCCAGACGGGCATTGTTGCGGAGGATATCGAGCACCGTGCGGTAGGCCTCCCAGAGGAACTTGAGCCACGGGGTGACAATGGCGCGGTCGGTGCGGTCGCGGGACTGCTCGCCGGACACCGTGGCCAGCAGGATCGACTCGGGGGTCTCGGACGCCTCCAAGTCGTCGATGCTAGTGGTACCCGGGGTGGTCTGCGAGGCCTCGAGGGTGGACTGGATTTCGTCGGCCTTTGCCTGGGCCTCGGTGACCTTGGTGACGGCGCGCTCGATAAACTCCTTCAAGACCAGCTCGATGGTGGCGACGTTGGTGTTCTGGGCAATATTCTTGTATTGGTACAGGGCGTCCTTGGCCAGCTTGCCCTTCTTCAGCTCGACCGACAGCTCGACCAGCAGGAGCATGACCGGCTCCAGCGAGGCGATGGGCACATTGCGAGACCGCTTCGATGTGATGTGCTCGTGCAGCAGGGTCAGAGCCGCCGGTGTCTGGTTGACGCCGATGAGCTCATGTGCCCGCTTGAGCACATTCTCGGGTTTTTGGTGCGGCGGAGGAGGCTGTCATGAGGGACGCATGTTAGCCTGCGTCTTGGTCCGAGAGTGTCGAGCGGCTATTGCAGCCCTGGTCGTGAGGGGTTGCTGCCTTCTAAAAGAGACTGGAAAGCCGAGGCAAGCGGTGAGGGGAGGCCCTGGACAGGGCCAGCAGAGGTTCAGCATCGACGTACCATATTGGGCAACCCACTCTACAGAGAACAGATTCACTGAGAGCGTCTCTTCGGGCGGGCCACGGACGAAGATGACGGAACGGGTGGGTAAGTGTTTGTGTGGTGATGTTTAATTTTCAACGTCGCGAAAAGAATTTTCGGATACATTGTGTGGAGGGCGGGGCTTGATAAAAACACGTGATGTCCAATTACGGCCCGCTTTGTCCATAGTATTGCGGTCACGTGTGATATATCACGGTCACGTGGACGGGCGCTTTTATCGGCGCCGGAATGCCAGGAATGCAGGATCTCCGGCAAGCCGTAGTCTACTCCGTGCCGCGCATCGATGACTGCATCTGTGTTGGATGCCCTCAGCTCCGTGCTCCGTCTGTATGCGCGCTTACTCCGCAATAGCGCCCCTATTAACGTGTCTTGGAAATCGTCGTAATGTTCAGGAGAGAGAATGCGCCTCGTACTCCGTACGTCGTAGTTCGTACTCCGTAATAGCCAGAATCCGTGTAATTACAGGTCGTAAACAGGTGCTGGTGGCAAGTGCGCTGTATATCGTAAACAGATATTACATTGTGGCAGACTTTCTAAACAGCCTTTGGCGCCACCAGCTTGGTTACAGGTACGAGAACTCGCCATCCGAGTCCAACACACAAAGTGCGACATACCAATGAGGCATCCAACGATCTCTCCGTCAGCTCGACGAGCTCTATGATAAAATCAGCCGAATTCCCAAATATCGGTTCAATGGACTATTTCGCTCTAGCGAGTATCGCCAGACGGCCGGCCCACTGAAGAGGAGCCGAAAGTTGCAATGGCGCCGCAACACTGTACACATACGGAGTACAACCGCGGAAGAGAAGGAGCAGCAATTTCACAATGTCGTAGGGGCCCTGGGAGTGCCCCACTTCGCCTGCAGGTGTTGCTCTGCTGCTGGGGCCCATCCCCCGACTCCGTATCTGCGCTACAGCACCCAGAAACCAAACAACCCCACCGCAACGGCCCCTGTCCAACGCCTTTTTCTCGCTGCCTTTTCGCTCTTTTTGCCCTTGCCCGTTTTGGTCCACTACGGCCATTACCACAGCCGTTTCTCCTTCCCTTACACTCATACGACAACCTTACTTTCATTTCTTTTTTCCTGTCCGCCCGTCATTCGTACCTTTCCCTCCTTTTGCCCATCAGCAGTCTGTCGGGTCTCTTCTCTTCTCTCTTCTCGCAACACGCTTTACCATAGCCGCTCGGCACTTCTAATCCGTAAGTTGCCTTTCTGCTTTTCCGCCCGTTGCCAAGCGTCTGCGCATTCGACGACACGAAAAGGGGCCGATTTGGTGCTTCGAGTCTATCCACCGCGTCCAAACCACCACCGTGTCGCCTATCGCGCAGTCGTCATCGTCGTCGCCCCGAATCGACAACACTCGCATCACCAACAAAGGATCATCCCGTCGGTGGACACGCGATTGAGCCGGCGTCGGGAGTCGGCCAGCGGCCTAGACTGTCCGCGTACAGAGGCCAAAACAGGAGCACAGCATCGACCTGGGGACACGCAGGGGTTCAGCTGCGGCCGCGGTCCCATTCCGACACTTTCTTTTTCTCTTCTCCTTTTTCAAGGCGCCCGTCGGACATTCGCACAAACCTGCAGACTTTTTATCTCTCCGCGCATTTTTTGGGGGGCCTTGCCATCGCGACTAACATTCCAAAAGAGTAGCACGACCCGCATCCAATCGACAGATACCAGCACCGTCGCGCGTGAGCTTGGCCGCAAAGTTCATCGGTCCCTTCGATTCGCTCATTTCCAACGGTTTTGAGCACGTCCGTCTCGACTTTCCCGGGTGCGACAATCCAATCGTGCACGGAACACCAATTGGTCTTGTCCCTTTTCACCAACCAACCATCCTTCCGACCTTCACCATGCCTCAGTACACCTCGCGCGATGGCGGCGACCCGTCCCAGATCAAGAAGACCAAACAGAGCATGGCCGACCTAAAGCTGCGTCGGTTAACGGAGCTGAACAACCGGTTGCGGGAAGACCTGGACCGCGACCGGATTCCTGTCAGCCAAGCAGCCAAGAGGTGTGTTTTGGTCTGGTCGTGTCCCGTGCACATGCTAACCTTGCCAGCATCATCGCCTACTGCAACAGCACCCGGGACTACATGGTCCCGTCCGTATGGGGTCTCGTCCCGAAGAGCGAAGACCCGTACGCACCACAGCAAAGCGGCGGTTGCTGTGTAGTGATGTGAGCGGCTCTGTGTGTCTGGTGGCGGCTTTTACGTCTATTTCCCGAGAATTTCCAATACCAGCAGAGCAGCAATGCGACGCCTGCTCTGCAATCTACGATCGAGGGGGTGGTCTCGGGGATGGCGATGATGATGATCCTCGACAATCTGCAAGAAAAAAATCACAACCCACAAAAACCGAAATAAAGCAAGCAACCCAAGGAGGCGAGAGCCTGCAGTCGGCGAAAGCTGCAGCCTCGGAAGACGCGAGAGACGAGAAGAGGACCCCGAACAACAGCCACAAACAGCCACAAGGGAACGCGAGCCGGGAGAGGAACGGGTTTTTTCTTCGACGACCAGCGCCATTTGCCTATTCCCTTTCGTTTCTCGTACTTTCTTGTTCACCTTCCCCACGCATCTTCCGCTGGCCATCGCACCCGAAGCTGTTCTTATCGTCTGTCCGTCTCTGGATCAGCTGTACTAATTTATTTTTTTGCCCATATCCCCTTTTCTTATACCTTCCTATTTCCAAGGAGCTGACCCCCGCCTTGCTGTTGTTTTATCTTCAGTGGCCTCTTTTTGTGTATCTTAGGCGTCGGCTGACGGCTCTCCTATGTGTTCCTTGTTTTCTTTCCGATCCTGTCATTTTTGGGCTCATATCCTGATATCCTGATATAGTTCCGAGGGGGATCTCCTGTAGTTGTTTTGTACTCGAAAATGCTATACTGATGATCTTACGCTGGTGGATGAGTGCGCGATTGCCATTGCGAGATAAGGCCGACGCCTAAATTTACGTGACAGCAGCCCCTCCCTCTTCCGCCGAACCGGGATCCTGCTGCCGGCTTCTCCACGCGACACTCTGCTCTCAACATCCACGGCCGCCCAAAATGGACGCCTCTCCCGCCTCGGCTTCCGCGTCTACGCAAACCCAGGCCGACCCGCCCAAGTTGCCGCGCATCGCCATTGAGTTTTGCACGCAGGTGGGCGCCTCTGTCTCTGCGGCACCAACCAGATCGTCCCGTCACTAATCCAGCAGTGCAAATGGATGCTCCGGGCTGCCTATGTGCGTTGCGTCAGACTCGTGTGTCGTTTTTTGCTCGTCTGCCCAGTCTGACTCTTTTTCCTCCCAGTTTGCCCAGGAGCTCCTGTCCACGTTTGGCACCGCCCTCGGCGAGGTGGCCCTGCAGCCGGCCACGGGCGGCGTCTTCCGGGTGACCATTGAGACGGCCACATCGACGGCCACGACCACATCGACGGCCACGACCACATCGACGGCCACTACGACTACGGCCACGGTCGGCGCGGCCCCGACGCCCACCCTCCTCTGGGACCGGTCCGTCGACGGCGGCTTCCCCGACACCAAGGAGCTCAAGCGGCGAGTGCGGGACGTCATCTCGCCGGGCCGGGACCTCGGACACGTGGACCGGGCGGCCGCCAAGGAGGCCCAGCAAGCCAAGGAGGCCCGCGAGGCCAACGAGGCCGCAGCGTCCACACCAGCGCCGCCGCCAGCTCTTGCGACAACCACTGCAACGGCAGCCGTCTGCGAGGACTGTCGGTAGCGTGGTACAAAGGGTAGACATTGCGTGGGCAGACGCCCGCAGGCTTCCTCCATACATGCACAGACACGTTTCCTCTGCGGGACATATCTGTACGCCATTGCTAGTCGCTGTCCTCGCTGGAATTGTTTGCCAGAATAGACGCCTGCAGCCCCCACCAGGTCGTTCCGCCCCCAATCAGCCACTCGGGGGCGCTGAGAACTTGTACAAAACATCCCTGCTTCGGCACAGCCACGGACCGTCCCTCCTCGCCCAAACTATCGTCTAATCCGTCTTCTTAGGACGAATGTCGCAGTCCTGGGTCAAAAAAAAACTTCTCGTCTGCTCTTAAAGTGCTGACTCCTTGTCTGCAGTCGTTGCACAGGTCACGGCAGTAATCACAGTTTCCAATGGCCTTGGAATTAACACGATGCAAACGGGCCCAAGTCTTGACGAATGCACCAGGCACTAGGCCAGTTATAAAGCCATTTCAAAGTAAAGCACACAGACGGAAGCCATGTATGAGGGACCCATTCCCCGTTTTCCACCCACACCTGTCTACCGACAACACTCATACACAAACAAGTGAAAAAAGACGTAAAATGACAAAAGCGAGTTGTGGCTGTGCAGAGGCAGGTTGCACACATGATCATCGGGAGGCGGGTTGACGGATTCGACAGTCCGACGTTGATCCGGACCGGGCTCGGGAAAGGGCCTTGAAGGGCAAGGAACAAGACGAAAACCACCACGACCGACACACTATCTTGGCCAGAGCTAGCATGGTGGTCGTCGAGTTTCACCAGGTTGGTCGTTTGGTCGTAGAGGTGTCCGGGGGGACCAGACCGGATTGGAAGCGGGAGGCAATGTGCCGGGCATTTATCGACGGCCAAACCTAAAAAGAGGGCAAACGTTGGCATAAATTCACTCATGGCTTCCTGCCGCCAGACGGCGAAAAGGGCATTTTGCTTCCGAGGCTGGGGACGTACTTCTGTTTCTTCTCAGCAGGCTTGAGAATCTAGAGGAGGTGTTAGTACGCTTCACAATGATAGCAAATCCACTTGTACACACCTGGAATGAGCATAGCAAGCTCTCGTCCACGCTCATCATGGCGCCTGCGTTGTCAAACTCTCCGCAGTAGTTGGGGGCGCTGAACAGAGTCACCAGCTGGCGCTTGGAGAAGAACTCGTAGCCATCCTCAACGACTTGATGAGCACGGCAAATCAAGTCCATGTCGTGCTTCTGCAGGAATCTGGAGACAACGTCAGGGCCAAATGTGAAGGAAACGCCGCGATCGTTTTCGCTCCAGCCGGTAATGTCCTTGTCGGGGTCGGACCAAAGCAGATCGCAGAGAAGGCCACAGTCGGGGATCTGGTCGGTTAGCACCGCGCGGCAGACAGCGAGCACAAACCACTCACATCCGTCGGACGCATGACACGGCGGATTTGCTCCATCGAGTTCAGATCCGGGCTCAGGCCGCCGTGCATGGTGAAGATCTTCTCGTCGATAATGGCCGCAATGGGTAGGCAGTTGAAGCAGTCGGTAAACGTCTTCCACAGCTTGATGTTGTAGCGGCGCTTGCACTCGTCGTAGAAGCCATAGATGCGGTTGATGGAGGCGCACTCGTGGTTGCCACGCAGAATGAAAAAGTTTTCGGGGTACTTGATCTTGTACGCAAGCAGTAGGCAGATGGTCTCGAGGGACTGCTTGCCCCGGTCGACGTAGTCGCCCAGGAAGAGGTAGTTGGCCTCGGGGGGGAAGCCGCCGTACTCAAACAGGCGCAGCAGGTCGTAGTACTGGCCATGGATATCACCGCAAATCTACGAGGCGCGTTAGCAGTGCTGCTCTCGAGCGACCTGTACCAGATTCCAGGAGCAGTCAGCAGTCACCTTGATGGGAGCCTCCAGCTCGAGCAGGATGGGCTGGGAGATGAAAATCTCGCGTGCCTTGGTGCACAGGTAGCGGATCTCGCTCTCGAGCAATTGCACCTGCTTGCCAGGGCGGCTGCCGCGCACCTCGAGGAGTCTATCGATGATCGAGTCCAGGTCGACCTCGTGTTGCTGGTCGGACATTTTGCCGTTTTCTGTTCGTTTCGTTCAAAGTGCAGGTGATGATGGGCGTTTCAGGAACAGTGTCTGTTGTGTTAGGATCTCCGCAAACCCTTGAGCTCTCTATCGTGGGGCTCAAAAAGGATCTGTGGGCGTCGGGAGGAGAAAGAAGTGCGCTATCGGAAATCGCAAAATTCTCTTCTCTGAGTGCGTGGTGTGACACTGTATCTAGCAGGCAGCATGTTAGGCCCACACACAACGACAAAAAGAATGGCAAAGGTGTCGAGATGAGGGCAAAAGACAGGATGAGGAGGAGATTAGACGGGGCCGAGTAGCGGGTGAAAAGAAAATTTTTTGAAAGGTGACAGGTCTGCGAAACGAAGCATAGCCAGCAGCCAAGCAAGACAGGGCGTCATTCACGACAGCAACGCCTTGTTTTCTTCGCGGCCCTGGTGGCAACCGGCCTTGCTCTGGGAATGGATGCGCCGAATTGTCGTTGTGGAATGCCAATGGGGACGGATGATGGGCAGTGAGACACTTACCAAGGAAAAGGTTGGCTATTGTTTCTGGGAGATTCGCAGCTAGAAGCGGCGAGCGGCAGGTAGCAGGTTGTTTGTTTCCGACTGATTGCCAGGCGCTCTGAGAGGTATGGCCAACAGAGAATCGTCAAAAGGGGGATGAGGATGGGCAGCTGTCGTTGCGGTGGGCAAGTCAATGCTCGGTGACTCGCAGCAATTTGTGGGGAGAACGAGACAAGCTGTCGATGCGAATGTCTTGCGTTTGTACGATTCGGCCGCGGAGATGACAGGCGAGGAATGTGCAGATGCGAGGCAATGCTTCTCTGCGTCTTTGTGTGCTCGTCTTTGAGGGGGGAGGAGATTTGTCAGATGGACAGGAAAATCTATCGACGCCTGTGTAGTCGGATCGAGGCGGATGAGTGGACAATGTCGCTGCAGGAAGTCGTCGGCAAGCGGTGTCGTCTGGGCGGGGATGGATTCTGTGGCAGCGATAATTCGCAGGTCGTCGTGGTGGGAAAAGAGAAGCGGGAGGGAAGAAAAGAGGGAGGGGCCGGTAGGAGTTGAGACGCGCAGGCCTGGGAACGGTCAGAACAGATTTTAGTTGCCTTAGTGCGTCGGAGCAATGCGGCAACGCAGCCAGAGCGATGGGGGGAGGGGAGGCTTGCCTGGACTCGGTGCGTCGCGCGTTTGTCAGAAAAGGACTCGCCGCTCTCGGGAGGCAGCAGGCAAAAAAAAAGGCGACAGGGGCGTTTGCGGAAAATAGTGGTGATTTTTGGCCCTGGGACTTTTGGACTTTTGGACTTTTGGCTTTTGGGGTTTAGAGTTTTTCTCGTTTAATTTGGCTTCCAGCAAAGGACCCGGAAAAAAAGGCACCAGCGATCGGTTTATGGATGCTTTTACTTTATCGGTGGACAGAGCAGCTTGTTGGGAAGATCGCCTTAGGGGGGGCTCTATTTGTCGCCTGGTGAAGGGGGGAAAGGGAGACGGGAAAGGAGGATCGTAGCACGGAGGAGAAAGAGAGCAAAGGGAGGAGGGGAAAAGGGGGGGCCGTAAAAAAAACGACCGCTTGTGCTAAAATAGCGACGTGCTGGGAAGGCACGGAGAGAGAGGCGGCACGGAGACGGTCTGGCTGGGCGATAAGCCTCCTGCGGGCTGACTGCTGAAAAAGCCATTGCTACAGCGGCCGACTAGCCAATGCGAAAGGCATTGTGACGCCACAGCCCGCTGCAGGCGGCATGTCGTATCTTTCCGCCTTTTTTTTGCGCCACAGCTAGAGTTTCGCGTACGACGTAAATACCTGCAGAGAAGCAGAGAAGCAGAGAAGCAGAGGATTACGCAAAGCACACAAGCACAGACGCGCAACGCCACCCAACGCCATCGGCCTACGATGCAGCTCTCGCGCAAAATCAACGGCGTCGACCAGACTCTGCCAGACCCGCAGCCCCGTCCCCTGGCTGAGTGAGCCGTCCCCCGGCCAGGCCCGCTGGCCAATCAGTAGCCGTAAGCACCAATTTCGTAGCGCCGCCAGCGTGCGTGAAAGCCGCTTGAAACAGGGGAGCCATCCAGCTTCTTGTATCTTACGTCTACACGTACGAGTCCTCCATTGCGTGAGCTCCTGCATACCCGCTGCAGGCCGCCCATACTCTCGGGACTTTGACCCTCGTCGGCAGACATCAGGCCACAGTCAGCGATTGGCCGCTTGTCTCTTCTTTGCCAGCCGTTGCTCGACGCTGCCGCGCGGACGGAGACGTCCAACAAGTCCAGCACGTAAACTGGGGTCTGCCCGCCGGGCATCCCGGTCCAGGCTGTCACCCAAGCGGCCACCAAGCCCGTCATCCAAGGTATCTTCTCATTGGCCTAATAAAGTAGATGCCAGACGCCCGTGCAACGCCCAGCAGGCTGAAAGAAAAGCACGCGCCAAAATAAACCTTCGTAGTCGTACATGCCAAAGAGAAGGCGAAAACAGAAAAATAAAGACACAAAGAGTAGAAGGAAAAGGAAATAGAAAAAAAGAAGAATGAAAAGATCAAGCCACCAATCACACAACACTCTACCGCCGCCGTGCAGACGACCGCGTCCCCTTGCGGAACATACCGTTGTTGCGTCGTCGCGGCGTCGTCACCGTCGGCGCCGGCGCCGTGGACGTCGGTGGCGTCACCATCACCGTGTCCTCTTGGGCCGCCTCTTCGGCCTCTGCCTCCTTGGCGCCGACCTCTGCCACCGCCGCATCCAACGCCGACGCCGTGATCGTATTGTCCTCCACGTCAAACGCAAGCCCGTTGAGCTCCTCTTCGTCCATGTCCGTCAGGTCTTCGCTCAAACTGCGCACTGCCTCCCGACCCGACCACTGCTCCTCCACCGCCGTCGTGCCGTCCAGACTGAAGCCGTCCAGGTACCACAACACGCCGCCGCTGTTGAGCGTAACGGCGGGGCCGTGGTCCTGCCGCTCGCCACTAGCCCCGTCCCCGATGCTGTTCACAACCGCCGCCGTGATACCGCCCGGCACGCTGCCGCTGTGCGACTGAGGCGGCGTCAGTGGTCCGTCGGCACTGCCGCCGTTGACCAGAAACTCGCCCGTGCCGCCCAGCGCCGTGGCCTTCTTCGCGGCCTCGTTCTCACCGTCCAGACCGCTGGTCGGGTCCAGATCCACGTCCATCTCTTCGCCGTCCTCCTTGGCCACCACAATCTGGTCGGCGTTCGCCTCGGTCACCACGCCACCATCCGCCACGACGACGTCCTCCATATGCTCGGAATCGATCGAGACGGCCGCCTGCGACACGGTGATCGACGTCTGCTGCAGCTCCACGCTGGCCTCCAACAGCGCCTCCATCTCCTTGATTAGAGGCTCGGGCGCCACACGTGCAATGTCTGCCTCGGCCCGCACAGCCGCCTCGAGCATCGGTTGGATCGCCTTAAGAATCCGCTTGCCGAGCCGCTTCCGGTCCCGTGCCCCGGCGTAGAGAGTCGAGGCGTTCTTGGACGCCAATGACGCTGCCGGCATGGCCTCTGCAGCTACCTTGAGAGGTGATCCCGACCGCAGCACTGATACTGCATCACCGCTCTCACCGCTCATCCCACCCGTTCCTGCAGCGCTCGCACCGGTCTGCTCGTGCTCGGGCTCGTTCGTTTGGTTGATCCGCGTGTAGATCGCATCGCAAAGGTCCCGAACAAAGCCCAGCGCGTTGGTGTAGTACCGGTCGTCTAGCTTTCTCTGCAGGGCGGCAAAGTCTTTTTGGAACACGTCCTTGTCGTACCTGTTACAGTTAGCCTCGTATACAACAACAACAACAACAACCAAAAGGGCAACTCACGCGCTGGCTTTCTCCACGACGGGTGCCAACAATTGGTAGATGGGAAAATAGCACGTGTTGACAAAGTCCAGCTCCAGTTCGGCCTCGGCCTGCTTGTCGCGTTCTCGGTTCACCACGTCGTCGGCCAGCGACCGCAGCTGAAAGAGGTCCTGGATCAGCATCTCGGCAAAGTCGATGCGCCGCTGCAGCCGCGACTTGCCCGTCGGTCCCATAGCCGCAAAGTTGCGCCGCGTCAGCTCCATGGACGTAAACGTCTCCATCTGTAGCTGCAGCCGCTTCAGGAGCGCCGCGCCCCGTCGCGCCTCCCGCTTCAGCGTCCAGTACCGGCACGCCTCCGACACAAACTCGCGCCGCCGCCGCAGCATAAACCGCTGTAGCGAAGTCTCGACAATGTCAAAGACCGCCTGCGGAATCACTGGCGCGCCCGACGACAGTTTCCACGTTGGCTTCGCTGGTTGGCCATTCGCACCACTGCTCGCCTTCTTCTTGTCGGCTGCCAAGGCACCACCTGTGCTGCTTGTCACGCTCCCTACCGCATCGCCTGTGTCGCCACCTGTGCTGTCTAGGTCCACAGCGCCACCAGCAAGACTGCCAAATGGAACGACTGCCGTCGACGCTGTGATCTGCGACACATCCATCAGTTGCGCCGGTGCCGCATTTAGATGCGTCGCGGCCAGGTGCAGTGCCGACGCCTGGCTGTCCGCCCAGATCCGCCCGCGCATAGACCGCTTGTAGTGCCGTTTCGCGTCCCGCGTCGCCTGGTGCACCGCATTCTCCTTGGCATAGTCTGGCGGGCAGTGCCGGTCGCAAAAGGCCTTGAGGACCATGCTATTGTCCAACACGGCCAGTGCACCCTGGCTGTTCTTCATCTTCAGATACAGCCGTGCCCGCCGAGCACACGTCACATGGAAGGCTTGGTAGCACGCCTTGCTACCGCACTGGATGCACGCACCCATCTTTTGTCGACAGATGTAGCATGTCAGCCGCCAACGCGTCTTGGGCACCTTTTCCACGTCCATGACTGGCTCCATGAACGTCGTGTTCCCCAGCGACGTCTCGGGGATCCACATCGCACACAGCATGTGTGCCCATTTCGATGAGTTGGTCTGCTTAAAGGCGCCGTCCGTGTTGGGACAAAAGATACACGTCTGTCGGCATGTTAGTGGACGGCGAAATCAGAGTGCATACGCTGTACATGGACATACCGGAACGCCGCGACCTATCAGCTGGCACTTGCGGCACAGCCACTGGCCCTCGGGGATAAACGGGACGCCATAACAGTCCTGGTGCACCGCCAGATCGCACCCGTCACAAAACACAATGGCATTCGTGTTTTCACAGTCGCCATCGTCGCAGATAGCGCACTTGCTGTCCTGTTCCTCGCCGCCCTGTGTCTCGCCATTAACTGCAGCTGCAGAGCTGGAGCGTGGTCGATGTGTCTGTGGCGGTTTCGGGTTAGGCTTAGGAATCCGCTTCTCCAGAGCGTGCCACTCCTTTTCAATCTTGGTTATGGTGATTTCGAAAATCTCCCGCGTGATCGGCTCCACCACATTCTCCTTGCGCTGTATGTTGTACTTTGTCAGCCACTTGTCGTCCTGCTCGTCCATGTCGTATTCCACACGTCCCACGCCGCCGCCGCTTCCCAGTGTATGAGAGTGTGTGTGTCCGTCAGCTGTGTGTTGGTGATGGTGGTGTGTCTCCATATCCTCCTCGGCGTTGGAATCACTAGCCTTGATAAGGTAGTGTTCAGGTCGAATATAGATGTCGCTCTCCTGGTATCCGACATTCATCATGGACTTGTCCACGTAGCGGCCAAGCGTCTTGCCTTCAAACATCTGGATCCGGTCTGTCTTGCGGAACGACGGCATCTTCAGGTCCAGTCTCTCTTTGGGAGTCTGGTTGTGGATGGGAAGCACTTTGGGCGTCTTTGGTGTGGAAGCAACAAGCGAGCCCACAAGATCCCGGGGTGGCCGTCCGATTCGACGACGGAGTGGTGTTTGTGGAAATCCCGGGGTGGCCACCGAGACAATACTCTTCTCCGTCGCCACCAGTCCATGCATACCGTCATGCTCTTGCACCGTGCTGTTTGTAACAAGATTTTGGCTTGTCGGTGACAGGGCAGTAGTCAAATCACCAGCTTCGGCTTTCTCGGTCGTTGTCCCGTCCTCCGCGCTCACAGAGGTGCATGCCAGCACATCAGTGGCTGCCGCCGGGATATCCACTGCTGTACCGTCCACACAGTCTGCTGAGAACACCATGAACGTTGTATCAATGTCGAGGTTCGGATGGAACTCCTCCCAACCGCGCTCCTCTCGAGGCTTGTAGCCCTCGCTCTGCACCACGGCCGCAGCAACGGCGGCGGCAGAGCTAAACTGCTCTTCATCGTCTGGCTCATATCTGCTGACGGCCGTCCTTGTCCGTGTGCTTCGTTCGCGCCGGGGCAGGATGGCTGCCGATGACAGATGAGATGCGCGCCGCGCCGAAGGGATTCGCGGGCCTCTTCCATTTCCGCGCGACACAATCTCTGTCACGACGCCATCCTCATCGACAAACCGTCCACCACCGCCTGGCCCACCGGGAATGTATTTTCTCCGCTTAGGAGGCGGTTCGGATGACGCAGCAGCCAAGCGAGCAGCGCGCGCCGCGTTCGTCGAGCCAGGCGGACGGCCGCGTCGACGGCCAGTCGCCGTCCGCCGGGGCGTGGGGGGCGCCGGCGCCATGGACGGATCGTGTTCCCTTCTCTATCGGCGCAAGGTTCTGGGATTGTTTTCGATGGAAACCAGAGGGCGAGTCTCGCGTCAGGATGAGAGGGGGTGGCGTTTCGGCTGACGCGCGAGAAGGGTGTGCATGAGGCGAGAGGCCGCACGCTGGATGATAGAAATACTCGGATAAGATACCGACGCGCAGCAGCTGGCGAATGTGGTGCACGAGATGGTGGTAAAGAGTCCTGGTGGATGGCGCGTGTGGCGATGAGCCGGGAGGGGGTCAGCTGGCCACGGTCTTCGTGGATTGGAGTTCACGTCGCGATGGGATGCAAAGTAACGCTAGCTGTATACGGACTAGTATATTTTAGTCATGTGCCCACTTTTTTTGCCAGAGCCAGACAAGTATTTTTATTTCTTTATTCGCCTGTTGCACGCACTTGCGGCTCGGGCACTCTGCTAAAGCACCTGAGGAAATCTGTCCCGCAGATATCTGGCGTTAAACGTTGTGTGAATACTGTCCTCGGGGTAGACTAGCTGTGCTTACGTGCGTGGCAACAATGCTGACGAGAGAGTTGGTGAAAAAAGCCTGCTGCACTCTACAAATTCACTCGCTATTAATAATGTGCCCGCATGATTAAGAAGTGCTAATCTTCATAGTCTTGAGGGTGTGTCCTTTGCTGGTTTCGCTTTTATTCGGATTTTAGACATACAGCACACGGCGTGAATAAGCTACCTCCAACTACGAAGGAAACGCCTAGCTAAACATACATCAATAATCATATTCTGACAGATTTAAATACGGACAGATCAACTGTTTTATGTGTCAACTGTTCGAAATACGCTCCCACTTTAAGACTTGTACAAATTGTGATCCACACAAATTGGTGTTCACATCCACAGTATTCCGTATGTGGTATTTATCATGACCTCAATATGCTGTTAAAAGCTGTGAAGGCAACGCGTCAACATGGTGAGTTCCCGTCCCGTGTCAATAATCTCAAGTAGTGAAGCAACAAAGATATTACGGTTTAAATGAAACAGGAAATAGCCGCTATCGTTAGATTTCGGTCTATGGCCCCCAGGCCCACACAGTTCACTGGTGCTCTTATATAATCCCGATATCGCAGCGAGATAGCAGCTAAGGCAACATGCCAGAGTGGTTAATGGGTATGACTCGAAATCATATGGCTTCGGCCGCACAGGTTCGAATCCTGTTGTTGTCGTTTACTTTTGCCCTCCTGAACTTTTGATACACCGTGCGTATGGCATCTTATTTTTGGCCCTTTTGTACATCGTAGGTTTTAGGGAACGTATCTTGTAAAATAACTTTTAAATAACTAACGAAAGGCATGCCCAATCCCGAGCAAGTATCCAAGTTGTTGGTTTTCGATAATCACTAAGGAATGGTGGCAGGAAGAGGATAATCATGACGGAAACGGTATTTATTGTAGCCCTCTTCATATGCTACCTGGCCTGTCTGGTCAGAGAGGATTCTTTTTTGCCAGTTGGCCCAGGTCGTTTTATGATAATATTTCATTGTAGCTTTGCGTGACCGTGCTGAGGACTCTCCAGATTCATGCAAATAAATAAGCACAAACAAATAAGCATACACCCTAGGACAAACTACTCCACAGCTAGAGTACAAAACTGTCATCGTTCACTGCCCACACCCTGACTACGCCCCTCGCCTTCCGGAAGAGAATGACGCGCGGCGGGTCGGGCCCGACGCCGCTGCCGAGCACCACGTCCTTGGCCGGACCGCCCTCGCCTTCGGGCGCCAGCTTGAGGTCGTAGTGCAGCAACAAATTGGCCAGGATCAGCTTGATCTCGTTGGCGGCAAAGAAGCGGCCGGGGCAGGCGTGGCGGCCAAAGCCAAAGCTCATGTTCTCCTTGGTGACGCTGACAAACTGGTACTGCTCGCGGTTCTTGTAGGCGAGCGGGTCGGGGGCGGCGGGGTCGGTGCGCAGGCGGACGAAGCGGTAGGGGTCAAAGACGGTGGGGTTGGGGTAGAGCGCCGGGTCCATGAGCACGGCCTTGTTGGCGGCCTCGATGAGGCAGCCGGCGGGGATGTAGGTGCCGTCGCGCAGGGTGACGGGCTTGAGGGTGTACCGCCGGAACGCGTCGAGGAAGGGCGGGTTGAGGCGCTGCGACTCGCGCATGACGCTGTCGACGAGCTTCATGTTGAAGAGCGCGTGCGTCGGCATGCTGCCGTCGGGCGACGCGGCCAGGACGTCGCGAATCTCACGCTGGCACGCCTCTACCACGTCGGGCCGGGCCACCATGTCGTGCAGGATGAAGGACGTCGTCAGCGTCGTCGTGTGGATCGCCGCCATGGTCAGCAGCAGCTGCATGTTGGTCAGCTCCGCTACGTCCGTGATGCCCTCGGCGTCCGTCTTGTCCAGAATCCACTGCAGCGTGTCCTCGGGCAACGGCTCGCCGCGCGCCCGCCGCGCCTGCCGCTCCGCAATCACCGGCCGCAGAAACTCGCGCATCCGCGCCCGGTGCGCCTCCACCTTGGCCAGCTGCGGCTCAAAGTACTTGGCCAGCGGCCGGATCAGGCGCGTCCACCGCTTGACGATTGGCACCGCCATGGTAATGTCCGTCGTAAAGTGCACGGCCGCGTCCAGGTACTCGGGCCGGCGGCACAGCTCTGGGCCCACAAACACGTGCCCCGAGATGATGGCCACCATGCGCAGCAGCACCTCGTTAATGTTGCCGGGCGTCCAGTCGTCGCAGGCGGGCATCTCGGTCGCCACGGTGTCGGCCACGGCCCGCGAAAGCGCCGGGTTGATCTTGGTGAGACTTCGCGTCAGCTCCTGCTTGACCACGCTGTTGGCGGCGCGTGTTGTGGTGGCACGGGAACAGCTGGATGTAGTCGTTCTCCATGACTTTCATAAACGCCGTGAGCACGTCTACCTCGTCGTCCGGCCGGTCGCGCAGCTCGTCGAGGCAGTGGTTCGGGATCACCACGTGCTCGCCGTCCGGCGTGACGATGCGGTGCACATCGCGCCGCCGCGTGTGGTAGCCCTCGTCGTAGATCTCGGCCGAGTGGAACAGAAATTTGTCTGCCGGCCCGGTGTACTTTTTGTTGAGCACAGGGATTCGCGAGTAGCGTAGGTAGTCGTGGATGCGTGGCCAGATGTAGCTGCCTGCGATGACTAGGCCCACGACGAGGAGTGTCGGCACGTGGCGGTCGACGAAGGGGAGTATCGTGTCCATGTTGTCAGAACGAAGGCGATGTAGGTTTAAGGTGGAGAACTTCCAACACTGCAGTGAACGGGCATGTATGATTTAAAGGCAGTTGATATCAACATAGACGCTGCTTATATAGGGCATAGTGTTCTTCTACTTGTTTATGTCCTGCCTCAAACAATACTCTGTCGTCTCTATCATTGCTCTGGAATATGAGGGGGACACAAAGTGAGAGGGGAACGAAACGAGGGGATCCTGTGCAGCCTCCTCATATTGACGGCACGTTAACGCGACAGAGCAATCGCCCCAGGACGTACACTCAATACAATCTATCACTATGGCGAGACTATCACTATGGTCAGTCGATAGCCCCTTTGAGAACAATGCTTACAGGGCACAGAGTTTATCCACTTCAAAGTGAAAAAACATGCTGTATCATGATATCAGGCTTGCAGTTAACGATGCGAACAAAACGGGGACAGGTGTTCAACTACATGGTAGATTCTCACACGACTATTGTGATACCAAATGGCTGTTGTTTGGTTGGTCGTCGAAAGGTGTTCCCCTTCTGGCTGACTTCGGCCGAGAACTGTGCGGGGTGCAGGCCGCGTGCTCCCCCGGACGTATGAAGCCGACAGTCGTAGTGTGCAGAGGCATTATGCAGCACAGTTGGGTAGAAAATGACCTCAATCGGTTGACAACTAGTCCTGCATGTTTACTACAAATCTGAGGTAAAAAGACCCAAAAGAGGCGCCATGTGGGGAAGGAGGACGATGTTGTTTGCGTCGAGAGCGCCCCCAGTTCCCCCACATGTTCTGTTTCCGTACGTTAATATGGCCTAAGTGTGTATTCTCCCCCATAGTGTATATGTCGAGAGAACGGTTTGTTGCTTACACGATTAAAAATAAATACAAAGATACAAAAATACAAAAGAAATGTTAAACATTCTGTCCATGCGTTCCTGGGTATCCACGTGTTTGTCTGCCTGCCTCCCCCTCCCTTGCCCTCCCTCACAAGTGCTGCACACCGGCCTCGGCCATGGCCTTTTGCAAAACGGCAGCAATGTCTGCGTGCCCTTTTGCCTGTGCATAGTCCAGCGCCGTCTTGCCCTGCGTGTCGCGCACCATCACGTCCGCGTGCCGGCTCACCAGATAGCACACGGCTTCCAACTGGCCCTTTTCCGCCGCCTCGTGCAGCGGCGGGCCGCGCGGCATGAAGAACAACATGCTCTGGGCGCCCAGGTGGCGCGCAAAGAGGCCGTCGTTGATCGGGGCGCCGTGGTCGAGCAGCAGGCCGAGGACGGGCATGATGTCGGTCTGTCGTTTCAGGGCGTGGTGGAGCAGGTCGCCCTTGTAAACGTCGACGAGATCGCGCGGGTCATCGAGCAAGTCGCGGACCAAGTCCAGCGATGCATCCTCGACAATGTACGACATGGCCGTCATGCTGGCCCACTTCGCATCGATGTTGAGGTTGGCGCCGCGTTCGAGAAGCCAGTACAGGAGGGTTCGGTCGGTCGTCGCCGCTTCCGACGTGCCCCAAACGGGCATTGCGGAGACGCTCTGCGGTTTGTTGAGGTCGAAGCCGCGGTCGAGAAACAGCGTCATGCAGCGTAAAGCATGCGCTTCGAGGGCCGTGTGGATGTACGTGTCGGGAAAGCAGATGCCGCGTTCGAGCAGCTTCTTGACAAAGAGGGCATTGTCGGCAACTACCGCATCGCTCATAATGGGCGCCAGTGTGTGAATCGTTCGCGCAGTTGCGCCCCACCAGGGTCCGCGGGCGAGGTACTCGGTGATGTAGTCGTCGACAGGCTCGAGGTTGTTCGCCTTGAGAGCCTCTCGCTTGTGTGGCTAACTCGCTTATCACCTACGTTATTTAAAGTTATTTTACAAGATACGTTCCCTAAAACCTACGATGTACAAAAGGGCCAAAAATAAGATGCCATACGCACGGTGTATCAAAAGTGCAGGAGGGCAAAAGTAAACGACAACAACAGGATTCGAACCTGTGCGGCCGAAGCCATATGATTTCGAGTCATACCCATTAACCACTCTGGCATGTTGCCTTGCTGATAAGATATATCCACTAAAACTATCTAGATAGGCTAGCTTTCCCAAGAGACAACGAATCTCTCTCATGGGAAGGATGGCATTCCAAAGTCCAACTATGTCTAATTTACGTCGAGGACAAGGCATAGCTATCGTGTTAACGTACTGACAGTAAATTATCACAAAAATCTAGGACGAACGAATGCCTCGCCAACATCCTCGAAATGTCCGCTTCTCTACCTCAATCACGTAAATGTTTTTTCTACACAAGACACACAAGAGGAGCCCAAGACTGTCAACATTGTTAATTTTGTGAATGCCGACGTTGTTTTTTTACTGCACGTGCACCATACTTGTCTTGAAATATAATTGATTCTGTAGACCTCCAGGGCCTAAGTTTCGAGCGGACCATCCCAATCTTCAAAGTAAACCGGAGTGATGCTATCATGTGGAATCTGTCCGTAGTCATTTTTCATCATACCCTTCGCCGAAAGTGCAAAGCCGGAATAGAAACAACACGATCCAGCAATACGCAGAGAAAGCAGAAAAGGTACAAAGGTGTGTGGTAGAAGTAAAAGAGCAAAGCTGTGTTGCTGTCTGGGTGCATCACCCAGCAAGGATACAATAGAAAACCCCAATTCCCCGAAAGACAACCCCAAAAATGAAACGCCATGTCCAGAAGATGACTGCCAAATGAGAACCCCCAAAAAACACAACGCGGGAGATATCGAACAATCATAAAATTTTGGAGCAAGAGGATATGAGAGCAGCCGCCGCCATCCCCCAGATCGTCTGCAATTTGCTCAAGTAGCAAAAACCAAAGTACAATGCTGCAATGCTGGATGGACATCAGAAATGCGAGTCCTGTGCCGCCTATAGCGACATGTGTTGGGGGCGAGGTGAGACACAAAATGGAATCACGAGTCGAATCGTATTCGAATGCCAAGGTTTGGGAAGTCATGAAAAATATGGTGCTGTGATGGGAAGACACCCTGAAGTTTTGACGCCAGTACGCCGTGCTCAAATCATGCGTTGATTCAAAATTCCGAAAAACCTGGTGGTACATGTAGGCAAAATGGAGGATGGGCAATGAATGAATCAGAGCCGATATATGTGTCGACTGGAGGTGTTTGTGGTGAGGGCTCGTTATCCCAGTGTCCGGCCAGAATGAATTACCGCCACACTGGCTGTTCTTGCCACAGGGCTCGCATGTATAGGAGCCGTTGCAGTAGCAAATGAATTGTCGTGATACTGGGCTGGGTGGCGGAGGGGATCCCATGTCTCCTCACCCAGAGCACTGAGATAACCTCCGCCAACCTGATCGCGTAGAGCCTCAATTTTGCGTTTGTAGAGCTCCGCCCCAGCTTCCCAGTCCTGCGGCTCTTTCCATAGTGGGGTGGGCGTGGGCGTTGTAGTGCTCGCACTTGTCGGGGTTCGGAGCGCTGGCATAGTCGGCGTCTGGGGAGCAGCCACAACTTTTGGAGGAGAAGGAGGCGGCGTCTGAATGTCCTGTGCTGAAATAGCTGTTTCTGGAGACGGTCGAGTTGCCGTCTCAATCTCAGGGATTTTGTCCTGTATTGGCGGCTGCAGCACTGGCTCGGCTGATGTTGCTTCGACGGGCTCTGCGCGCGACGTCTCTGTGGCAAGCAGAGCCGGTGATGCAGCCGGGGTCCCTTGCTGAATTCTTGATTCGCCTACCGGCAACGCCAATGTGTCTGGCATTGGTGTCGGGGAGTGCGGGACCGTGGGCGCTAGATATGCCAACGGCTGAGTGACGATTGCAGGACGAGTCGAGGCATCGTTTGTTGCAAGATCCACAATCCTGCGCCGTGGCACCCGTCGCCGGCGAGATCCAGTGTTGCTTGCCTCACTAGTCACTGCCTTCGCCGACGGCCTCTCCTTTCGCAAAAGGGCAGGTTCCCGTGGCGTGTCATAGATGATGGCGGGCTTGCTGACATCAATCGCAGGAATTGTGGCAACGGGCGGTGGCTTGATGACGGGCACAGCCGGGGCAATGGGGGGACGCTCGACGAGATACTTTCTCTCCGAGTAGCTTGGGCCCGTGGCATCAATGATGATGTCCTCCGTGTAGCCCGGCGTCTTGCGGAACAAGTTGAAGATGATGATTCGGTAGTCCTTATGGGTCCGAGTGAACGGATTGCCACTAACCCAAACCTCGCGGATCTCCGGAATGCCCGAGAGCCGGGCAAGCTCCATGGGATCGGTGAGGCCATTATCTCGCAGATCGAGACGCTCTAGAGAGTAGAGCTTTTCGATACCTGCGATCGACAGCAGGCGGTTGTCCCGCAAATTGAGAGCTGTAATGGCGGGTAGTGGGTAGCGGGTGAGAGAGTGCAGCGAATCAATCATGCAATGCGACAGGTTCAAAGCCCGGAGCGCCGTCAGGGTGGCGACACTGTCGGGGATTTGCGTGAACAGGTTGGAAGACAGGTCCAGAGAATGTAGAGTGTCGGCGAGGGGAGCCAGGCTGGTTGCGGGGATTGTGGTGAGGGAGTTGTCGGCAATGCAAAAGTGCTTCAAGAAACGCCATTTGAAGGCAGAGAGGACATTGCCGGAAAGAAGATTGGAGCTGCTGCTCCGGCGGTTGTGCCACGAGTCCGATAGGCTCGAGTGGGAGCTGCCTGAGCCTGAGCGGTTCACCTTGTGAGAGATGCGGACGTAAGACGTCCCGACGCGCGAGCTCGACGGTCGGCGGGGAGAGTGACTCCTAGGGCGGGACGGCTTTCCTGCTGCCTGGGATGTTGCCTCATCGCTGTTGGATCGGCCGAGCGACGGGCGGTCGCCATCGCTTGTCGACTCGTTGTGCTCTTCACCGTCTGGAATGGGTTCACTGATGACGGAGCCGACGCGAATGTCCACGGCAGACCCACGGGGCTCAGGCGATCCGGGCATAGAGGCGCTCTTGCGTAAGCCTGCATGGTGCAGGGAGGTAGAGCTCCGGCGCGGGCTGGTACCAAAGCCACCGCCGTTGGCGCCGTAGCTGCTAAAGGGCCCGCTGGTGGGAGACGCCTGCGACTTTGACGTACGCCGTCGCCGCTTGTCCATGTCGTCTAGCACAATGTCGACCAGGATCTCGACAGGATCTTCCAGAGAAGCCCGCTTCAGGGTGAGCGACCGCAGCTGCTCGGCCAGTCGGTCCCAACCGAAGAACTGACGGAAGTCCATGTCGCAAACCTCTAGGGCCTGCACGTTCTTGAAGACGTACAACGGTACGGCCGAGTCAAAGGGAAACTCCTCGTAGCCTCGGATCAATCGGGCCCGCCAGTCAGGGGACAGACGGAGGCACGGGATCTTGGTAAAGGCCGAGTAGAGGTATTTGAGGTCAGCCTGTAGAGCCGCCTTTTGTCTCTCGGTGCGCGCCGCCGATATACTGGAGCCAAGCCCCAGACTGGCCCAGAGGGCGGACATGCCAGACATGACGCTTCGTATGCTGGACACGGAGCGGATAGAGCCGACATCGGAGCCGCGTGTCTTGGACCGCTGTGACTGGCTCAGAAAGGACACATAGTTGGAGGAGGCGGCGGCATCGTGAAGGTTCTCGATCCGGACGCCCATGGGTCCGACGGGAATACCGAGTTCCTCGAATCGGGAGAGTAGGTAAAAGATGTGGTGTGCAGTGAGAGACAACTTTGCAGACTTGACGCCGTGGGATGTAAAGTTGAGCGTTCCGAGGGAGAGGGCGGCAGCGAGGGTGTTGGATGTCGAGGAGGACGTAGACGGCCGCTCGGGAAAGGTCGGAGAGGAGACAGACAAGGCGCTTGTCGGGATAGCGGAAACGCTCTGGGACGCTCCATGGCGGGGGGAGGTTTGTCGGCGGAACTGCAAGGCGTTGGCCAGTGCCTTTTCATGGGTCCGCACAAAGCTGGCCAGTTGCTGTGGTGGTCAGTTTTCCGGCTTGTTTCTCGTATGGGAGCCGGTTGGAACGAACCTTTATAAAAAGCTCTCCGTCTTCCGAGTCCATCATTGCGGTTAAGAATGCATCGAGCGGGACGGGATGTTGTGCGTGTTCGGGTCTGGGGGTTGGTAGGGGGAGGAATCGGCCGGATCAAGAGGCCGCAGGGAATATTTATGTTTCGTTTCAGCTTCGAGCAGGTACGGCGTAACACGCGACCGAAGTATTGCCGCTTCGAGGGACGATTCACAGGCTGTGGCACAGAAGGATGTCAGTCGGACAAGCAAGGCGAGGGAGAAAAGGCGTGGAAAAAGTGAAGAGGCCAAAACATAAAAAGGAGCGGTAGCACAAGAGAAGTAAATGAACCGGATGCCCCAAAAGAAAAGAAACGGTGGCGGTGCTGTGCCGTGTGTCCAAAGGAGGCCGTTTGGCTATTGTTCTCCAGGCCGAATAGATGAAACACGGAGTCTAAAGGAAGTTTGTGGTCGGCGGCCAAAAAAAAAGGATAAGCGATCATATGAAAGCGGTTCCCCGCGAAACACAAAGAAGGATTCTAGCGAGTTTGCCACTGCAGCAAGGCGACGGGCGCCGCAGAGCAAAGCCCAAGAGGTCAAGAGAGCACCAATGACAGAGATAAGCCAGAGCTGACGAGGCCTGGCACCGGTTGTATGGCGCAAAAATGAGTCAACTGGCTCGCCACAGGCTGCCTGCCGTGACGACAGTGAGCCCTCCAGCAGCATGGCATCCTGCCGAAGCTGCGCATGTGTCGGACACGGCGCGGGCAAGTCACAGTGGTGCCGGTTTCTTTCCGAGGAAGCTAAAAGGAGGGGAGATGCAAATAACCAGAGGCATAACAACGTGAAAACGGAGAAACGCAACGGGACGGTACAACCAGTGGAAATCACATGGTAGACGGCTCAAGCCAGCGCTCGATTGTGCAATCAGGCAACAGGCGCAGAGTACAAAGAGCATAGAGCGTTGGGATTGGAGCAATACACTTGGAAAAACAGGACAAGCAAATAGGAAGAGATTGCGAACTGTCCGTCCCGGGAAAGGTTTTGCCCGTAGGGGCGGTCTCGCCATTGTACGGAAGGAGGACAGCGGCGCAGCTGCCCAGAATGATGATACCAAAATGGACAATGCTTTCCCGCGAACAAATAAAAAAAAGGCAGTAGCAACACGCGAACAAAGAAGCCAAGCAAATCGAAGCTAGAGCAAAGAAAAGCCACTCACATGTAATCGCCTTCCACCAATGTATATGGTGACAAAGAATCGCGGTGCGGATTCGGACTCGTTGGGGTAATTGTCATCTGTTGCTCGGAGAACGCTAACAGTCGAATGTTAGGAGAGCTGTCGGGAATCGTGGAAGGAGCGACGAACAGGTTTGGTAAGGCGAGGAAACAAAAACAAGAAACCCGAAAGCGAAAGGAGAACGAATAAGAGAAATAAGGAACACCACTGCAACGGGACACGGGGCCAAGCCTCGTGATAAACAAGACCAAAAATCCAAGACCCAAGAAAGAGTTTTTGCTCTCCCTGACCTGATCCTCTTCTCTCCTCTCTTCCTCGTCTTCTCGCGCTGCGTTGACGCTCTGAAGAGCACGACGTCTACGGAGGAAGGAGAGGAAGGGGGAAATTGGGACGGGGGGGAGGGGGGCTGACTTAGTTTTAATATGTTAAATGTGGCGCGCGTGGTAAAACCATAGGCCAATGGTAAATAGAGACAAGTCTTGGTGGGGGTCTGGCTGTGGGGATGTTCATTCCGACTGACGCTTGGGAAGCAGCCTACAGCGTATGGAACTAGTCGATATCGAGTAGTCGCAGAGTAGGATACATAGACAGAATATACGCGCAGCGTTCATTGCCATATTTCAAATCGTGAACAGAATCACGGCGCCCAATAATGGATGGCTGCGACAGCCACCCCAGTCTGGCCAGGGTTGCATGCAGTCTCAGAGCAACGCGCTACTGTACGTCGTATCTTACATCTGTTCGCTACAGAGCATGGAATAATGCGCAGTACATGTAGACAATATGCACGTATAGGCAGGGGACAAGGGGCCAGGCGCCGAAGCTCCACACCACCGGACCACAACATCGCGCTCTCTGGGCCAAGAAACCGGCGGACAAGGACGAGAATATACATTCTTAATTAGCCCATTGCTACAATTGCTCCATATCGTCCGACAAGCTACAGCTTCGCCGGCGCGGCTCACCGCTACTCACATGGCAGTTGCAGGCCGTTGGTTGTTTGCTCTTTCTTATTCTTTGTTCGTTGCTGCATGGTGCGATTCGGCTGTTCTGGTGGGAATGGCAGCGCCACGGGGCGTGTGCAGCGAGTGATACTTGCACTAGTGGGGTTTTCTGTCCCACTAAGGCGTCAGCGTGCAAAGGGCAAAGCAAAGCCTCGAGGCAAGCGAGCAAAGCGGGCAACGGCGCAATGTGCGCTACAGAGCAGAAGGAGATAGCGTCGGGCGGGCAGCACAGCGGAGACAGAACGACCAGCAGGGATTGCGTGGGCGCGTGCGGCTAGACAGATTGGCCTTGGCCTCTAGTGCGGGAGTGGTTTCCCGTTCGGGCGCTGAAGAAAGGCCGGGTGCACTAGCAGCGCTGCAGAGGTTGGAACGAGAAAACGAGCAGGAAAAAGTAAACAAACGAGAGGCCGGCGTGTGGACGTGCAGGCCGTGCAGACGCGGGCGTGCGCAGACGAGGCGAATGCCTCTTGGGCCGGCGGAGATGCCGGGCGGAGTGCTGTCCAACATGCGCCCCAGTCTTACCAGTCAGCCGGGAGAGGGCTGAGAACTGTACGCTGAAGCCGGCGAGGCCGTGAATTGGCACAGCGGACAGTCTCTTACGGAAGTATAGCTTGAAGTCCGCCACCCGAGAAAGTCCCAATACTCCTACTCAATACGAGCACTGCACATGTCTCCGCGCACTCACCTCGACATCTGGATGGCCGACCAGCGGTGAGAACGACTCATCTGACCCGTTAGTGGCGCCTGTGTCTCGCATAAATTCCTATCGACTAGAGTTTACAGCATCCTTTACGTATCTCATCGACCCTTTGGGAAAGAGCCAACAGAAAGGTGTGCCACACCCGTCGTCTTGGCGGACTGGCGCTGGCGGCCAGGGAAGCCCTTGGTAGCCTGTACTCCGCGCCCGTCTTGTCTTTGACTGCGCACGGGCGTTGGGGTCAGGCTAGCGAGGCCACACGGTGATTTGCGAGTATTGACGACGCCGAAAACACTCCTTACCTCACAGCCACTTTCTTCCCCTCCACGCGGTGAGACACTGGCATGTCCCGCAAAGGTTTGCGGATAAGACTTGATGCAGTAAGCAATAGAGGTAGCCGCTTGGGGCGAGGAGGCAGTGCATGATGCTCTCCACAGCTGAAAGCTCAGCGGCTACGGAACGGAGGCGGCGTGCCCAGAGTAACTCGCTCCGTAATACTTTGCCATTGCAATGCGCATACCGAGAACTCGTATGAGTAAGGTTCTAGCGAATCCAAGTGACCCCTGCTGCTTAGCCATGGGTACGGTCTGCAAAGTTGGCGCGGGCCAAAATAGTACCAGCAGATCGCTTACAGCCGGCTTCGGCGGTGTGTTGTGTTTCGGGAGCCCTCCTTGCTGTTGGTTCCGACTCGGCTGGAATGCAAGCCAATGCGAAGACGACTGAGGAGGGGCGACAAGGACACGGACCAACCGAGTGGGTGCACGCGGCGAAGACGCCTACGGGACGCTGGGCCGTAGGCGGCGGGCACGGACGCGGATCACCACGGGCAAGAGACAGCTTGGATATCTGACGACAAGTGAAAATTTTGTCTTGTCCAAAGCGCTGGGCGACTGTGAACATCGTCGAATGGCTGGTCGTTGTGGGATGTGTATGACGTCATCCCGCCTGCCCGATGACCTGAACAGTGGAGTTGTCGTGGATCGGTCCACTGGCCTGTACGCGCAGAGCATGGAGGGGCATTTACATTCCAATTCACTTTGCAGTTGGCCGAGATAGGAGATGTTCTGGAGCGCGATGCCGTCAGGCCACCCTGGGGACAATGCCAGAGCGCCTGGATGGTCTCGTGCCATGATTTTTGGGCACAGTATCTGTTTTTTCCATGGGTGCATGCTCTCAAAGCGGAAGGGCCAACCACAGCAGGTATTCTTGTGTTGCATTGCAGTCGAAAAAAAAACAAAACGAATAAAGACAGCCTTTCCCGTTTCCTGCGTAGATTTCAGACCTGCCACCAGAATCTCATCCCGAGTGGCCCCGCCGCGCACGTCCCACCGGCTTACCGCACTTTGTCGCCATTCGCATTGCGCAGTGCTTCCACTGTGAAATCTGTCTGAAATCTGTGTGAAATCTGTCTGGCGGAGGTTTTCTCTTTTTTTCTCTTCGGTCGTACTCGTATCGAGCACACCTTTTTTTCCTTCCCCTCTCCTTTACCCCATCGCAGATCCATGCACATTGCACAAGCGCCTCCAATATTTGTCCCAAAGCAGTGTCCCGTGACGACTGGCAAGTGGTTGGTGGCCATCCATGCTTCGGGGCGGCGCCAACGGCGGGTGCCCACGATATCCTATCAACCAATGCATGCATGGCAGCTGACGGAACCGGCTAGAGCAGATGTCAAAAGCAGAAGGACCAGAAGACCAGGGTGTCCTTTTGCGCCGTGCTACGCGCATGTAAGACGCTTGGCACTTTGGGGTCGCCGCGGGACAGATGTGGCTTTGGCTGGTTCATGATCTACAGCGACCACACGCTTTGGGAAACGGTCCTCGGCTCTGATACGCCAATGCCTCCTATCGTCAGATGCTCACCGCCTCGTTGTCTCAGCGCACGAGCAGCCAAGTCGCGGCACACCGCAGGGATGGCACAAAGAAGATACCGCGTAGCGCAGCGCGGCAGCCAGAGGCGTGACGAGGAGACTCTGCAATGGCACCTTGCACTCGCGTCCTGAGACCAAGAACGCTGCATATTTTGTGCCTTTGGCATTTTGCTCGCATTGGCATCGGCCGCCTCTCGGCCCCGCTGCTCTGCTCACCCCTCACCTTGCTCTGCTCTGATTAGCCGGCCTTCCCTGGCCGCCTGGCGGCATGCTGCAGGTCTTTGCCGCTACTGCACGTCTCTGCATATGTGCGAGGTGTGCCCACCTTTGCAGGTCTGTAGGTCTGCAGGCCTGCCGGCTTCATGGCCCCGTCCTTCTGCCAGCATCAGGCCAGCGCGGCGTACGCAAATGTACGTCAAACAGAGCCGCCGGACATGGATCGGGTCTTTGCTACGACGAAATTGTTCTAGGTGACGGGTTCTGTGTGCGCTTGCATCCTTTGTACTTGTGTAGCTCCTTGTGCTCGTACGCTCCAATCGCAGACTCGTACTCTTTTGCCCGCCGGCCCATCCAATGGCGAAATGGACTGATCCACGTCGTGCAAGCAAGTCTCTGCGCAACGGTGCCTTGATCCGCGGCAGTGGGCGTGGACCACGGTCGTCCGGGTACCATCCGACTCTTGTGTGCCGCTGTCGTCCCACAAGCTCATGGCATCGTGGAATTGCCAGTTCATGTGCATCGAGCCGCACACGGCCGCCCTGCTGTTGCGAGCCGTCTGGGCAACGGCTGGTGGCCGCACTCTGGCGGTGGTCTTATCCCAGTCTGCAGAGTACGTGCGCCAACGGGCCACCGGCTGCAGCACACCAGTTGCGTTGTGTAATAATGCCTCGACTGGAATCTTGTCTGTACATTGTGGCACACAGAGGCAGCGGCGAGAGCGGCGAAATCTCCCGGCTCACGTACTGGCCACAGAGCTTGGACGGGCCGTTTGAGACGCGTCAGCGAAGCTGTTCTTTGCTCTCGATAGCACGACTGGTCTAGGCGAGACACAGTAAGACGGACACGCGGTCAAGGAGATGAGGCCTTTGCCGGAGGATTCTTGGTTGTACGCTTGCTGATGGAGACGTCCTTTCTCACCTCTTTTGCCATGTAACCACTCTGTCATGCTGACATGTCATTTTTGGTATTGCGGCGCAGAGTCCAAAACAAGGAAATCGCCCAAGCCTAAATCCCAAAACCGACGACAGCCACCCTCTAGATTGCGTCTTGCAAGCACAGACGAGGTACAGATGTGCTCGTGGACGCTGGGCACCACCCTGCCGGATCGGTGGGTTGTCCTGCTGACCGGGAGAACCGGGAGTTTGCCACTGCTCTGCCTGCTGATGACCGACGGACATGCAAGAGTGTTGCAACGTCTAGATTGTAGATTTGTATATTCGTACAGACCCTCTTGGAGCTACATCTGCCCCTCCTTGATCGTGATCAGCCGGTCGAGCGCGCGGCCGTGCTCCAGCGCCCAGCCGCCCGTCACATCCAACTTGTACCGCCGACCCTCCACCTCGATCGGCAGGAAACCGTCGCGCGAAAAGGCCCGGACGACGCCGCCCAGGGCAGTGCGTGCACCCTGCGCTGCGTGTCGAAATGGCGCCGTCATCAGGTGGTTCATCTCGTACTCGCGCTCTTGCTTGCGACGCTCCTCCTCGGCGCGGCGGGCCATGACGCGGTCGTAGCCCGAGGCTGTCGCATGGGTTGCCGTGGCCGCTGCGGCCGTGGACGGGGTGGCCGCTGCGTCGCCCAGGCGGTCGCCAGCCAAGCCGCAGCCGGCCAAACGGAGTGGCAGCGCCACCGACGCCGGCGGCACGTACAGCCGCCGCAGCGGCATAAACGGCACGATACTCGTGACCTGCAGCTCGAGGAAGACGGGCGCCGCGATGCCTGCAGCTGCAGCTTTGGCTGCCGGACCCGGGCCAGCCACGGCGGCGACACGGGCTGGCGGCACCGCGTGAATAGCCCGCACAATGTGGGCGCCGCCAATGATGAAGTAGGCACCGAGTCCGCCCATGACGATGCAGATGAGGCCAAACGCGTGCGGCACCCACCACATGAGGTCGGGGGGCGGGTGTAAAAAGACCTGCCAGTAGTTGGTCACCGTATAGCCAAGACAAAAGGTGCCTGACAAGAGGCACGACGCCCGGAACCAAAAGTGCGAGGGGGCCTCGTAGAGAAGTGTGGGTGCGCCACGGCGGCCGAGCTGGTCGGCAAACGTGCGGACGGCGGCAGCGACAGCAGCAGCGGCAGCGGCAGAGGAGGGGGCGGCAGCTGGTCGCCGGGCTGGCGGAGCCGGAACAGCGGCGGCGGCAGGCCGGGACCGGGGTGCTGCCGCTGTTGGTGCTGTTGGAGCTGGCTTGGCATTGGCCTTGGCTTTGACCTTTGCACTTTTCACACGTGGCCGTGCAGCCCGCAGGGGAGCGGCCGAGAAGAAGCGACAGCCAGATGAGGAGAGCAGGCGTGTGGTCGTTGCCGTCTGGAAATAGGCCGAGGCGGCCATGTTGGCCGGCAGGCAGGGTGCCCGAGCCATGCCGAAGCTGTGGCAGCGCAGGCTGGCAAGGCCCTTCGAGAAGGAGGCCATTCCGAGGCGTTACCTGGCGCGCAATGGGTTGACGAGGGCGGATGTGGTGGACGCGGATCGACGAGAAGAAACCAAAAAGGCGTGGAAATCGCGGGTCTCCCAGAGGCCGTTTTCTGATCATTGTGGGGCGTCACGTGTATTGGCGACCCGCAAGAGACAGCTACCACAATGATGGAATACAGATTCAGGGCAAGCTTGTTCTCTTCCATAAAAAAACCACAGTCAAGAAAACCCCAAATCACCATAATATGGCCCAGCAACCCGACTTTGGCAATGGCGCAAGCATTTGACAAGCTGAAACAACAATTCAGGAGATATAATGACCTTTCCATCATAACAATCAACCAGCGGGCATCTTACGGGCTATCCATGCCATTCAACGCACATTAACGCGAATCAAACAGCGTCTGGTTAAACCAGATATACGTCAGGCCGGGCACGACGCCCATAAGGGCAAAGTGAGACCAATCCTGACTCTTTCTTCAACATAACGAACGCCATTTCGATGTATAACTGTCACGTGACAATCCGGGACGATGATGCGCAGCGCAAAACAAGGTCATCCCTGCCTTTTTTCAACCATAACTCACTCGTTGTGTGTGCTACAGTAATGCAAATACGATAGCACGAACACAGAACAGTTACATTACCCGTCCGGACCAACCCCCTCTGCGGTGTCCTCTCCGGGAATGCACCCGAACACCCCAGACCAACGGCGGAAGTGGCGACCATGACAAGTGTACCCCAATCGCAGGAGGTATCTTTGGAAGCCGACTCCGGCTTTTAGCACAGCGGCTGTCCGCAGCTTTGCATGAACTTGGGACTCTGAAACCAAATGTGTCCAACAAAAAGAAGCATTTGCTTGCTGTGCTCGGGGTGGTGATCCAAGTGATCACCGCGTGATGGGTTTGGTTGTTTTAGCTATGACACGGAGGCGAAGCTGTATGCCCTGATTTGGAGTTTTCCACCAGTACGGAAAACCAATACGCGGGGATCCTCTAATGAGCTATACCTAAAAACGGTAGCATGCTTAAGCGTATAAATTGAAATACAACTTCCTTCCGCATCTACGACCACGCATAAACAGCAGCCAATAAATACCGCGCAGGCATGCCGGACAACATGCCTCCCATCGAACTGACCCTCATTGTCGCGGCGACGGCTCGCGACATGGGCATAGGCGCTAGCGGCGGGCTGCCGTGGACAGGACTGCGCCACGAAATGGCCTACTTTGCGCGCGTGACGAAGCGAGGAGAGGTGAGGCCCTGGACGGCAAGAGATGGGTGCCAACAAGGATGCTGACGTGTAGAACGCGGTCATTATGGGCCGCCGCACATGGGACAGTATTCCGCCCAGGTTCCGGCCGCTGCCCGGACGCCTCAACGTGGTCATCAGCCGGTCGTTTGCGCCGGGGGCAGCCAAGGAGCCCGTGGGCGGGCCGGGCAGTGGTCCTGTCGAAGCGTCGTCACTCGAGGCTGCATTGGCCTATCTACGAGAATGTCAGGCGGCATCGGTGGCGGCGACAGCAGCTACGACAGCTCAACCCTCTACCGTCGCCTCGACCCCCAGCCGCGTGTTTGTCATTGGCGGCGCACAGATCTACGCGGCTGCTCTCGGCCTGCCTGCGACACGGCGTGTGCTGCTGACGCGCGTGCTCAGTGACTTTGCCTGCGACACGCACTTTCCCGTGGTGCTGGGCAGCGGTCCAGAAGGGGCCGGGACGGCTGACGCGGCCTGGCGGCAGCGCAGCCCCGCGGAGCACGCCCGCTGGATCGGCGAGGACGTGCCGGCTGGCGTGCAGACGGAACAGGGGACCGACTATGTGTTTGAAATGTGGGAGAGAGTCGATTCTATGTACAGCTAGCTGATTACGAAACCAAACAACGTCTATACCGCCTGCTCGTGGGCTCGTGGTGTCTCGTCGGATGCCGCCGTGTCCGAGGAGGATGGTGGCGGCGTCTCTGCCGCCTTGGCCAACAGCACGCTCAGCTCCTTGGAGGCTGGCTCGTCGACGGCGCCCAGAAAAGCCGTGGCCGGCGGCCAGGAGAAGATGCCGCTGCCGCCGTGCAGGACGAGCGTCTCGTCGGGCATGCGGTCGAGCATCGCGAGGCTGCGGCGGACCCAGGCGACGACGGCGGCGAGGGAGCGCAGGTCCATGTCGGGGCGGGCCTTGAACAGGTTGCGCCAGAGGGCCGAGGCCAGGACGGCATCGCTGCGGACGAGGCCCTCGTCGTAGGCGACAATGATGCCGCGCCAGGTCATAAACAGGTCCTGCAGGTGGCGCTGGCGCAGGCCGCGCGAGCTAATGTGGTGCACGCGGTCCATGCGGTCCTCGGCCTCTTGAAAGAAGTGGTCTGTGATCATGGACTGCCACAGGTGGTATGTCTCCTTGTCAAAGCAGCGCAGCCGCGTGACGACGAGGTACATATGCAGCATCGTCACCTGGGACCACGAGGAAAAGGACGGAAGCAGTCCAAAGTCTGCCGCCTGTCAGTGGTGTCCCTCCGCGTCCGTGTTCTCCGTCTCGCCGTCGCCCTGTCGCACTCACCATCGTGCCACATCCCGCCGCCGACGCCAATCTCCTCGCCGTCCTCGGTCGTCGGCACCAGGTCGTCCCGCCGCGTCTCCTCCGCGATCTCGTACGCCGCCTGCCGCGAGCACTTTTGGTAGATCTGCCGCGTCACCCCAAACGCCCCGTACGGCTCGACGGTCCGCCGTACGGCCTGCCGTGCCATGTCGCCCAGCCGGCCCGTGATGCTACCGTGGTGTGTGGTGGCGTGGAAGTCCCGCGCCGCGCCCGCACCCTCTCGCCGTGCCCGTGGCCGTGTTGCTGGCGCTGGTACCGCCGACCCCGGCGCCGCCGACTGTGCTGTGAATGCTGCTGCTGCTGCTGCGCTTGATTGATGGAGGGGCCGCAGCCGGGACGGTCTGGCGGTGGCGGCTGCCGTCGGACGGGCGCATCGCGCCAGCAGCCCGGCACAAGGCCGACAACTTGGACAAGACATGCTGTGGAGGGGTGTGGTCAGGGTGTGGTCGGGGTGTGGACGTGGATGTTTGGACAGGCACTGACCAACGAGGGACGTCGGAATAGAAATTTCGTCACGAAAAAATTGGCGATAAAAATCGAGCCATAAAGATAAGATCTGATCACGTGACCCGAAGTACATCTCCGCGCGGATCGGGTGGCGATGGCTACTCTGTACATCTTACTGCGCGTCCCGTAAGCACTCACCTGTTGCATACGGTTACGGGAACGAGGAAAAGACGAGCGAGGCATTGGTGCCGCCAAAGCCAAAGCTGTTGGTCAGGGCGACGGACACGCTCTTTTCCTGGGCCTGTTTGGGGACGAAATTGAAGGCGGGACCGACGTCCGGCGCGTCGAGGTTGAGGGTAGGAGGGACGGTGTTCTGGGAGAGAGGGCGTCAGAGAAGTGTAAAACATCGCGGTAGATTGCAACAAAAACAAACACACATTGTTGATTGCCATGACGCAAAATAGCGCTTCCACGGCCCCGGCCGCTCCGAGCAGGTGGCCGACAGCACCCTTTGTGCTGCTGACTGTGACGGTGGTTTCGTCAAGCACGTGGTCCTCAGCCATGAGCGTCTGGATGGCAGCCGCCTCGGCAGCGTCGCCGATGCGCGTGCCGGTGGCGTGGGCGTTGACGTAGTCGACGTCGCGCGGCCGCAGCCCGGCGACTTGCAGGGCACGGCGCATGGCCCGCAGGGCGCCTTTGCCGTCGGGACGTGGTGCCGTCATGTGGTAGGCATCGCCAGAGCAGCCGTAGCCACGCAGCTCGGCCAGGATGGGCGCACCGCGAGCCTGCGCGTGGCCGAGCTCCTCGAGCAGCAGGACCGCGGCGCCCTCGGCGACGACAAAGCCCGAGCGCGCGTGGTCAAAGGGACGGCAGGCCGTCGATGCTAGCGAGCGCGCCCGCCCAAAGCCGGCCAGCGTCAGCGGGTGCACGCAGGACTCGGCGCCGCCGGCCACCATGACGTCGGCGTCGCCCAGGGCAATGAAGCGGGCGGCGTCGCCGAGCGCATGGGCGCCGGTCGTGCAGGCCGTGGCAGCCGCGTGGCTCGGGCCCTGGAAACCATGTCGCATAGCCACCTGGCCGGCGGCCATGTTGATGAGGATGCGCGGCACAAAGAGCGGAGACACCTGTCGGTAGCCGCTGCCGCCACTTTCCTCGGCCGCCGCATAGGCCGCGCTGGTGGTGAAAATGTCCGCCAGGTTGCCAATGCCGCTGCCAATGCACACACCCGTCTCCTCAGCGCCCCCGGCCGCGGCCGCCTGCGGGCCCGTCCAGCCGCCCTGGACGAGGGCCATATCGGCTGCGGCCGCGGCGAACTGAGCGAACCGCGACATGCGCCGCTCGTCGGTCGCGGTCATCCAGTCGGCCGGCCGCCAGGTACCTTCGCTTCTCCCCTCTCCCAGGCCCTCCGGCACCGTCCCGGCCAGCGTGCTCGGCAGCTGTGCCCACTGCGGTCCTGGCTGCGTCTGAGCCAAGTTGCTGATGCCTGACTCGCCGGCCACGAGGCGCTGCCACGTGCGCTCGACACCGACGCCCAGCGGCGTCACTGCGCCCATGCCCGTGACTACCACGCGCCGCAGCATGGTAGTGGTGCTGGACGGTTGGTTCTTGGCAGAGTCGTAGTGGTGAAAATGGCACCAGAATTACCTGGGAACAATTAACAGAGAACAATTGACAGCTCTGGAGCTCCATCGCGGCAGTTACGGCGCTAATCCTGATCGAACTAGCGTCCGACACCGACACCCCTGACGCGCAGACGAAACGGGCTCTATTGAGACCGAGAACGGACAGCTCTCCACGAGCGCATCCTCGCACTTGCCGTTTGCGGTCTCTTTGTTCCTGCTGCTTCTCATGGTTTGCGCCTGCCGAAGCTGTCTACAAAAGGATTTCCGGACCGGAAAGGCTCCGAAGCAAACGTCCTTTTATTCATCACATTCCTGACAAAACTGTTTTGGTGCTTGACATTGGTGCTCGCCAATCTGACAACTCGACGTCTGTCATTGCACGTGCGGACGCGGGAAGAGCGGTTGGCCCGCAGAAACCGTTGGGCGCTCTTGTGACACATTGCCTGTTTATTGAACCTGTTGCTTTTGGCGTGAATCGGCTTCGCCTCTAGACATATGCTCGGCAGCGAGGCTGTTGACACTGGCTGCCATGGTCAGCCTGGAGGGTAGGGACGGCGCTCACCGTGATCTCGATGTCGGGGAGAGAAGCGATGGTCTGAAAGAGGACCAGGAAGCTGGCAGGAAGAACGGCCTCTCGGCCTGGGGTGAGGCCGAGGCCAGCATGGCGCACGACGCGCTGCACCACTCGCGGGGCGACGACGAGGCCGACGAGGAGGGCTCGGAATACGAGCTGCTGATGGACCCGAACGGCGGCTTCCGGGACGAGGAGGACGGTCCTAGCAGGCCAAACGGAGCGGGCGGCAGGAAGACGGACGCCGATGACGCCGACTCGGACGCCGACGCCAGCGACAGCGACGAGGACTCGCCGTACGCCGAGGTGCGTGCGGCCGTGCGCAACCACGATGAGGACGTGCCGTGCAACACGGTCCGGGCTTGGGTCATTGGGCTGTCGCTCGTCGTCATTGGCGCGTCCATGAACACGCTCTTCTCGCTGCGGCAGCCGTCCATCAGCATTGGCACGCTCGTTGCCCAGATCGTCGCCTGGCCGCTCGGCCACGGCTGGGCCCGCGTCATGCCGCGTCGCCACTTCCGCACCTTTGGCCATGTCTGGTCTCTCAACCCGGGCCCCTTCAACATCAAGGAGCACGCCATCATCATGGTCATGGCCGGCGTCTCCTTTTCCGTCGCCTACGCCACCGACATTATCCTGGCGCAGGTGGTCTTTTACGAGCAGGACTTTGGCTTGATGTTCCAGATGCTGCTAGTCATCTCGACCCAGTCAATTGGCTACGGGATCGCCGGCATGATGCGCAAGTTCCTCGTCTACCCGGCTTCCATGATCTGGCCCGGCAACCTCGTCGCCGTCACTCTGATGAACGCCATGTACGAGCAGCCGCCCAAGCCGGACCCAACTATCCTCGGCGGCTCCATGCCACGCTACCGCTGGTTCGGCCTCGTCACGCTCTTCTCAGCCCTCTACTACTTTATTCCCGGCTTCTTTGCCCAGTTCCTCAGCGTCCTGGCCATCCCGACCTTTTTGGCCCCCGACAACGTCATTGTCAACCAGCTCTTTGGCGGCGCTACGGGCCTCTCCATCCTGCCGCTCACCCTCGACTGGACGCAGGTAGCCGGCTTCGTTGGCTCGCCGCTCATCCCCCCGTGGCACGCCATTGCCAACACGCTCATCGGCGTCGTCCTCTTTTTCATTGTCGGCGCCTCCTTTCTGCACTATTCGGGCGCCTGGTCCGCCGCTTATCTCCCAATGAGCGACTCGTCCACCTACGACAACACTGGCATGCCCTACAACGTCTCGCGCGTCCTCACGTCCCAGTTCACCCTCGACGAGGCCGCCTACAAGGCCTACTCGCCCCTCTTCCTGAGCACCACCTTTGCCCTCTCCTATGGCCTGTCTTTTGCCGCCATTGCCTCCCTCGTCGTCTACACCTACTTGGAGCACAGTCAGACCATCTGGCGCCAGTATCAGAACAGCACCCACGAGAAGCCCGACATCCACATGAAGCTCATGCGCCGCTACCCTGAGGCCCCGAGCTGGTGGTACATGGTGCTGTTCTGCATCGTAAGCTTGCCCGTTCTCTCTCCTGTTCTTCTCTTTGCTGACCCCCAAGATGCTCGCCCTCGGCTTTCTTACCATCCTCGCCTGGCCCACCAATCTGACCTGGTGGGCTTTCCTGCTCGCCGTGGCCATTGCCTTTGCCTTTTCACTGCCGATTGGCATTATCCAGGCCGTCACCAACAACCAGATCGGGCTCAACGTGCTGACCGAGTTTGTCTTTGGCTACATCCAGCCCGGCCGCCCCCTGGCGCTGATGCTGTTCAAGACCTACGGCTACATCACCATGTCCCAGGCCCTCACATTTCTCGGCGACCTCAAGTTTGGCCACTACATGAAGATCCCCCCGCGCACCATGTTCATGGCCCAGGTCGTCGCCACTACCTTTGCCTGCTTCATCCAGGTGATTGTCCTAAACTTTGCCCTCCACAGCATCGACAATGTCTGCGAGCGCGATCAGCGCGATCACTTTTCCTGCCCGGGCGGCCGCGTCTTTTTTTCCGGTATGGTTCTCGTCCTCCCCTTGTTGCTAGCCTGCCTTCTTACTTGTTCGCCCAGCCTCGGTCATCTGGGGACTGCTTGGCCCTGCCCGCATCTTCTCGCCCGGCCAGATCTATTCGGGCCTCTTTGCATTCTTCGCCATCGGCGCTATTGTGCCCGTGATGATTTATTATGCCGGCCGCCGTTGGCCTCACTCGCCCGCCAAGTTCCTCATTGCCCCGCTCATCTTTGGCGGCTCTGGCTCTATTCCGCCCGCCACGCCGCTCAACTACCTGAGCTGGGGCGTCGTCGGCTTTGTCTTCCAGCACTGGATCCGCAAGCGCCACTTTGCCTGGTGGAGCCGCCTCAACTTCCTCACCTCGTCTGGCCTCGACCTCGGCCTCGCCCTCAGCACCCTCGTCATCTTCTTTGCTTTTACGCTCAACGACATTGACCCGCCCAGCTGGTGGGGCAATGACATTGTCACGAGCACCATGGACTTTCAGGACACGGCCATCCAGAAAATCGTTGCCCCAGGTGAAACCTTTGGGCCAGCCACATGGTAGGTTTTGGTCCGCTGTGTGTGACGGCCTTTTCTGTCTGTAAAATTGCGTTAGGCTTTTGGATCACGATTGGATGTTCAAGGGTATTGATTTTCGGCTCTTTGTTTGGATATTTTGACGCGGCGTAACATGATCCTGTTGTACACTTAGAGTGCACCTAGAACCGGATGCAAGAAGCCTCCCATGTCCCCTTTTTGAAGCTTGCGAGAGAGTACCGTAGGAAGTCGCTGGTAAGACTTCCCTGGTCGGCCGTTGCAGGCACCAGAAAATGGCCCGACGGCAGCAGCAGCCGGATATTTTCCGTCGTTCCGAGCAGGACATGTCGACAGGTGGTCACGCGGGGGGCAATCTCAGCATTCGAGACACGGAGATTTCCCGCTCCTGCTCCGCGGCTGGACGATGTTAGCGAGGAAGTCGCGATACTATCGGCTGCTCCTACTCTGATTTTCCGTATTTCTAGGCCACCCGTCTTGACTTTGCTGATCTACTCTTTTCTCCTCTTTCATCCACACAGCAGGCCACTTGCAACATGGCAAATCCCTCCCTTGACCCTGCAGCCTTCCCCCAGGCCTGCAACATCGCGGCCGCCCCTGACCATGGCCATGACAGGCCGGCTGCCTCTCCTGTCGCTCTCTCGACACTCGCCGACTGCGTCATTGCGGCCACCGGTTCAAACGCCCACCCGCGCCTGGCCGCCATCTTGCCGAGTCTCGTGCGGCATCTGCACGCCTTTGCCCTCGAGTGCCGTCTGACCATGGCCGAGTGGGCGGCCGGCGTTGAATTCGTGCGTCTGTCCCTTTGGTCGCGTGCTCTTTTGATACCAATCACTGACAACTAGATCAACGAATGTGGCCGCATGTCGGACGAGAAACGAAACGAGACACAACTACTGTGCGACATTCTCGGCCTCGAGTCACTGGTGGACGGCCTCGACAGCCAGGCTGCGGCCACATCCACATTCTTGTCCGCAGCCACGCCCTCGGCCATCCTGGGCCCATTTTACCGCCAGAACGCACCCGACATTCCCTACGGCGGCTCTATTGTGCGCAGTCTGCCTACTGGTGACGCCAACAACGAGCGGGCCCTGATCCGCGGTTGCGTTCGCTCTGCTGAGACTGGCCAGCCGCTGACTGGCGATCATGCCGCTATCGTCGACGTCTGGCACTCAGCTCCGAACGGCCTCTACGAGCAACAAGACCCGGACCAGCCCGAGATGAACCTGCGTGGCCGTGTGGTGGCACGCCCGAGTGACGGCGGCTTCTGCTTTTACGCCTTGCGTCCCACACCCTACCCCGTGCCTGGCGATGGCCCGGGTGGCCGTCTGCTAGAGCTCCTGGACCGCCAGCCGATGAGGCCGGCGCATATCCACTTCAAGGTGTCGGCGCCTGGATGCGCCACGCTGGTGACGCAGCTGTTTGACGCTCGCGATACAAACCTCGAGCAGGACTCGGTGTTTGCTGTCAAGGACTCGCTGGTGGTCAGCTTCCAGCCGCTCCGTGGCGATCCGGAGGCATGCTGGACCCTGAATTATGACTTTTATCTCGCGGCTTCTCCACTGGATGCAGAGACATAGGGGCAGCCCAATTGAGAGGAAACCAAAAATGATCAAAGTGACTTGTGTTAGAAAACACCAAAAGCCCTCCCAAAACTGCCTCGTCTCAGCCAAACTCGGCACTTCGATACAATGGCGCACTGTGTGGTGCCATCACAGTGTTGACATTCGGCCCTTCTGCATTCCATTCGCTGGCGCTATAGCCGCCGGGGGCCCCATAGTTGGAATACTGTGCAAAATGATATGCATGTTGGGGTTGGCCGTCGCACTCTGCATGCTCCGTGTCGAGAACAGCATGCGGCAATGTCCTCGGCGAGCCGCTTTCTTCGTGGCCGACTTCGGCACCGTCCATACTCTCGGGCCAGCTCCAAAGATAGTCCAAATCAAAGTCTTCTGCCTCGGCATCGAGTGTGTCGCCACGGCCAGGATCGGCCGAGCCAAAGCCAGTTGACCCGTACAGATAATGTCCCTGATGGCGCAGCGGTGGCTGCGAGACTGGGGGCAGATCTGGGTAGAGAGACCGGACGGCTGTTGTCCCCGGATAGCTCACCGGACTGCCCTCTGCATGGGTGTTGGGCAGCGTTACCTGTGGACTATCATCGACAATCGTCTCGGCACCCGCCGACATGGATATGGTCGCCGATCGGAGAGTGGCCATGGAGTCGTGTCGAGGTGGGCGGGGGAGGTCTTGAAGGGAATTGCTTCCTTGCCCACCCTTCTTCCAGCGGCTAATGTCCGGCATGTCCATCCTGACACTTGAAGTTGGCACCACACTCGCGCTGCTCTCACTGCTGGAAATGGAGGTGCCGGAAAACAGGCAGTCCAGAGGGTTGGGGGTACCATGGTCGGGATCCGCGTGGTACGTGTACCGCGAGGCTATGTTGCTTCCGCCTGCTGCAGCGCCGTCTGCCGTATGCCTAGTCACGACATCCTGCATGGCGCGCAGAATCCACAAGAGCCTCTCGGCTTGCGGATCGTGTGCGGAAAAGTACTCCATGGCGGAAATCGACTGCTTGATGGACACGCCATATGCTGGGTTGTGGAACAGGGCAACAAACTCGTTGCTCATGATGAGAAGAGCGGCAGTAAAGAGAAAGTACCTAACAGGCAGTGTCAGTACGTGCTGGTTCCATGGGTTGTGCGCCGATCGGGGAACCGCACATGACAAACGGATTTCTCTGCGGGAGATACATGGCCTCCCGGGCAGCCTGGATCATGGCAATAGTTTGGTAGGACGTTGCCACACAAGCCTCGGAGAACCTTTCGGTGCGTGCTCGGAGCTGCGCCGAGACATGACTGGGCCCGCGGCGGTTGGTCTGGATCAAGAAGAGAAGAAACGGCCGCGTGAGCAAGATGATGGAATGGTAGTGCAGCAGGTGGACATGCAACACGGCGACTCCGTGCGCAGGCGAGACACGTGCGCCGCCCAAGCCGTCGTTGCCACCACGCGGAGCCGCCCGCTTTGTCTGCTTCCAACGCTCCGCATGCAGACAGTCTGGCAAGTTCAATGTCCAGAGCCCACACTGATTCACAATGTCCTTTGTGGCCTGGGAGGAAACGCGCCGCTTGGCATAGATTTCCTTGAGAATGGCGCTGATGATGCGGCTGCTGCGCACAGCAGCCTGGATGCCATGGAGGTGCACTTGGCTCTCTAGGGACAAAGGAAGATGCCCGGCAGTCAGAGGGCTGCCGTTGGTGTCGTCCTGCAGGATATCGATGGTGCACTCATCATCGTGGATGGCTGGTGGGCGTCCCAGTGAGGCTGCTATGAAGCGGTCGAGCACATAGAGTGCTTTCCACACGCTGCAGCGCAGTGTCAGGTCACGGCCATGGAACATGGCCATGGATTCCCGACGATGCAGGCCCATGGAAATTGCAGATCTGACGGCCATGCCTGCTCTGTTAGTCCTTCTGCAGGACAGGAAAGCAGGATAGGAAGACAGACCGTGATAGACAAAGGCAGCGTTTCGCTTGGATACGAACAGCATGTAGACCGACATGAGCGCGAGGGCCTGGATGGACCAAAAGTCGGCGTCTTCAAAGCCGTCGAGCGGATTCCCGAGACACTTTGAGCTTCGGAAGAACAGCTCGGCCTGGTCACACATGGAATTGCTGCGCAGCCGGCTGATGACGGCTTCTTCAATAGTTCCGGATACCGGCGTTGCGGTCACCAGGCCAATGGCAAATGCGAGAAACAGCAGGCACAGAAAGCGACGGTCCGCATTCAGCGGGTTGGCATAGCACGCGTCAAAGTCTTGGTGAAACCTCGAGTTATCAAAGACCTCGATCAGGCCAATGGTCTGCCGACGGGTCAGCACGTGAGCCACACGCAGACGCTGGCTAGTAGTCACATTTATAAAGTATGAAGTGACCAGGATTTCGGCTGTTTGGCGGTCCGGCAGTTGGCATGGCGGCTGCACATTGGGTGGCAATGTCATGATGGCCTCGACGATACTTCCCTTGAGCGGGTCGCTGGTGAACGGGGACACGCCGCTGATGCTCTCGACCATGCGGCGGAGCATCTGAAGGTAGGACAGGGTGGCCGACTCGCCAATGTAGACTAGATGGTGAGCACACGGTAGGAATACGGTCAGAGGAGAATCAGAGCATACGGAGACGTCCGGTCCTGTCTTGCAGCATCCTGGGAGTAGGAGCGAGGATCGCTTCCTCGCCTGCCGTGCTGACAGTGCTGTCTCGTGCTGGCCCAACGAGCACACCCTCATCTGGGGTTGGGGTAGGACGTTTGTACTCGCCCATTCCCGAGACCGTCCCGCCATCGTGGCATGTGTTTTGGAGAGGCTGACTGAGAAAGGACGTGTCTGGATCAGAGAAAGTAGTTTTCTGGCTCCAAGAACGTGGTGCCTCTCCGGCTGCATCGCCTAGATTGGCCAGGCGACCCGTGTCCCGCCGGCGTTTCGACAACGGCTTGGTGTGGGCGCTGGCAGGACTAGGTTTGTTTCCCGTGGTGTACGCGCAGACGAAGTTTTTCTGGACGCAGACGAGACATGGCTTCTGGCCGTCGCACTGGAGGAAGGCGGTTAGATATGAGGACGGTGGATAGAGTCGAGGGCTGTCGACAGACCAGCGAAGCTTCCGCGGGGATGTTTGTACCTTTTGCTTGCGTTTCTTGCAGATGTCACAGGCTCGGAAAGTGCGCCGGCGCCGGTGATCCAGGACCTTTGGACGACTCATTGTAGCATGCGGTGTAGCAGCGGGTCGTGATGAGCCTGTGTTGTGCGGCGCTTCGCTCAGAGAAGCAGACTGGCAGACAACCCCTGCAACAGGCCGCGATGCAAAGCGAAGATGGCTAAAGCCACGCAAGAAGTCGAATGGGGGTATGCCAAAGAGTGGGCGTTTGGTGGAGAAGCCGCCGGTCGGCCGGTAAGATACGGCGTCTGGGGCTCACAATATGATGTGTCGTATATCTGTTGTCCCCCCAATGCCTTGTCCCGGGAAGCTGGACGAGCGCGCTTCCGATAGTGAGGATGTGGATGAAACCTTCGGAAGAGGTCGACCGGTATGTTAGATGTCGCCGAGACGAAGAGGTCTTCTGCCAATAAGTTGTAAACAGGAGACGGGCTTTGCTCATGAACCTAATTGCCGTTTGCCAAAAGGAGGGGAACAGCTGTGGCGTGTCTGTGGCAACGGCAAACGATGCCTAACGCGCAGCCTGACTGCCCGCCTGAAGCAAGGCCAGCGCAAGGGCCTCCGAGGAGACGCGGGACCGAAAAAGAACCGGCTCATGTCGACATGCTAGGGGGGAGGGAGCGGGCGGGGTCAACCATATCTGCAAGAGTGCCAGCCTCTTATGCGTTGTCTGGGGCGTTGTCTAGTCGTGGTATCGGCCGACATGTACAGAGTACATGCAGGCTGACGCTGAGCTCCATGACTCCCAACCCCGTCCTCAGAGCCACGGCTGGGCGAATCTCTATGGAACGTCACATGGACCGGAACTCGAATGTCTTGTCGACACATTGTCTGCCGGCCCGGCGGCTTGGCCAGAAAAGTCCAAACTGGACAAGTTGGTCGACATTGATAAGATTGACACGCAAACCACCAGAGACAACACGGCCCAATCCGGCTAGACACAAGGCTGCTGTTGGAGGCCCAAACCGGATACGTAACGGCGGAGCGGCCGCAAGGAGGCAAGGGCCGAGGGCGGTGATTATCTGCTCAACTGCTCAACTGCTCAATTGCTTGACTGGAACGGACGCTGAAACTCGCCCTATCCCTCTTTGTCCGCCTGCGGCATAGCATGGTGTGCAGCACTGTGTGCCGGGGTGGTTGGGTGTCGTCGCATCGGGTAGTGCACTCATCGGAAGCGACAGCCGCCAAGACATGGCGAGGCCGGGGTGGAGGAACAGCAACGAAAATGAACAGAGTGCAACAGAATATGCAAACAGATGATGCAAAAAGCTGCAGTAGCTTTGTGTGGCTGCACTAAGCCTGAATGAATGGAGGTGGTGCAAAAGGCAGGAGCGACTGGTGGACAAGGCAGCAGCAAGAAAGAGTGCCCAGTGGTTTTGCGTCTGTCGGCGCAAATCTACAATGTCCGTCAGAACACAAGACCGTTTGGGCACATCCGCCAGACCGATATTCAGCCGACGCATGAAGCCTATCTTCTGGCTGGGAGCCGGATGGCACAGACGGTGGAAGAGCAAACGCCTCGCTACGGAGCGCGCCGAGAGCAGCAAAATAAGCTTTGCAGCTAGTTCAAGGCAAGACAAGTGACAAAGGTGACCGGGTAAAGGGCAACGGAGGGTCGGCTGCCGATGACGAGCCGTTCCTACTGGCCGCCGTGGGGTTCCGTAAAGACCCGCGTGCACCGTCGAGAAGCATGGCCTTTTATTATCCTCTGGAATCAAACAGACCGTTGCGCCGACGCAACGGCGTATTCTGTACATGACGTAATCCTCACAGCACCAGTTGCCCCGGCTCGTTCTCGAGCACCACCTTGAGCCGCTCCAAGAAGACCTTGGCCCGCTTCTCCTCCGCCGTCGGCACTGCCAGGGTAAAAAAGTTGGTCGCGTTCGACACGGCCGGCAGCGGCTGTGGGGCGCGGCTGCTCGGTGCCGCTGCTGCACGGCTGCTGCCGGTAAGAATGTCAATAATGTCGACGGCCGCCGCCTTGGGCTTGGGCCGCGCGGCGCTGAGCGGCAGGGCCGAGACCTGCGGGCGGTAGTGGCCGCGGGAGAGGCCGGCAGCAGACGAGGGGGTGGTGCGGCGCGGGGCGCCGACCACCTCGTCAAAGAGCTGGGCTGCCGACGGTACCGGCGCAGGCCCAGCCCGGGGCAGCGCGTCGTTGGCGACAGCGGTGGCCCGCGCGACAAAGGTGGACACGGGCATGAAGACGCCCAGCGAGGCCTGGATCTTGTCCTGGACGGCGACAACGGCGGCAAGGGAGACGGGCAGAGAGACGACAGTAGTCGTGGGGGTGGCGGGGGCAGCTCCCGTCGGTTTGGTCGTCTTGGCAGCCTTTTCGGCCGCCGGTGCGGCCGCCGGCTTGGCGGGGGCCGGTGCCAGACGGATGTTGCTGAGGTCGAGGTGCGCCAGCGTGTCGTAGCGGGCGGCGGCGGCGGCAGGCGCGGTCGCCGGGATCTGGCCGAGGAAGGCGAGCACGTCGCCCTTGAGAAGACGGCCGAGAGGGCCGGTGGCCCGGACCTGGCGCACAGTGGTGTCCGGGTCGAGGCCGCGCTCGTGAAGGAGGCGGGCGACAGACGGCAGGAGGGGATATTTCTGGGGGGGTTGGTCGGACGTGGACGTGGCAGCGGGCGCGGATGCGGACGCGGACGCAGCGGACGTAGGGGTGGTTGGCGTCGTGGCGGTCGCGGTCTCTGGCGCGGCCGCTGCCGGGGCCGACGGAGCGGCCGCGACGGGCTCATCGGGCGGCACCTCGAGGGTGGCCAGGTCGTCACCGGCCTCGGCCAGGACGCCAATGCGCGCGCCGACGGGAATACCCTTGGTGCCGTTGGCCAGCAGAATCCTTAGGACCTGGCCGTCCTCCTGGGCCTCGACGTCCATGGACGCCTTGTCCGTCTCGATTTCAAGCAGCACGTCGCCGGCAGCAAAGCGGTCGCCCTCCTTGACGTGCCACGTAGCAATGTTGCCCTCGGTCATGGTCGGAGACAGTGCCGGCATGGTAAAGTTCTGGGCGACGGCGTACGCGGCGCTGGTGCGGAAGCCTGGAGGTCAGCAATGGCCCATGTTGTCTGTCGTCTCCTTGGCCTCGGCCTCTTCTCTCTTCCGTGCCTCGTTTCTGCCCGCTTCCTCTCTTCTCACACTGCACCTCCACCTTGATCGCCTCCCACACTCACCGCGCGACCGCGCCAAGCTCCGTGCGGACAGCCGCGCCGACAGACGGCTGGCTGCCGCAAGAGTGGCCATTTCGGGATATCTTTCGGACGATCACCGAGACGAAATGATACTGGTCTCGTGGCTGGGAAACGGCAGCAGCAACAGCACACTCGACGGGACGACTCAATTCGCAGGTGTCGGCAGCTGGACAAGCTCGACGTGCGGATCGCAGGAAACTGACGGAAAGCAGAAAGCGGAAGCGAAAAATGAACGAGGAAAATATCGCGCGCGGAATGGATTCGCGCCGGAGCTTCGCCCAGCAAGCTCCGTAGCGATGCGAATTTCCACTCCGATGCGGAACGCACAGACCAGGTCGCAAACACACCAACAGAGCTTCTCTAGAACGCCGTTTATTCTGGCGTATTGCTGACTAAGACACGATCGCTTGGCACCTCCATTACATTGCTCTTTTTACAACACATAGCCCCCTGTCGTCACACAGGTCCACGGCCGCACGGCCGCAGCCTCCTCCAGCTCGACACACCACCACAGCGCCTCCTTGGCCTTGTCCGGCTGGCCGCTCTCCTCGTGGGCGTGCGCGAGGGCGAACCAGGCCTCGGCGTTGTTCCAGGCCGTGCCGAGACTAGTCAGGCCGGACAACAGGGCAAATGCACGGTCCCGGGCGGCCAGCCGGTCGACGAGCGACAGCGCCGTGGCCTTGTAGGGCGGCACGAGCGCATCGTCGACGGGGGTGGCACCATTCGTCGCCGGCGGCTCGGCGGCGGCAAAGGGCTGGACGACGAGGCCGAGTGGCTGGACGGGCAGCTCCGTGCTGTCGGCGGCGTGGGCCTCGGCCGTAGAGGGACGTGGCGGGAACATGGTGCCGTCAGCGAGGGCCAGGCGGGGAATGGCCGGGAGCGGCAGCAGCTTCTGGCTGTACATGTCGAGCAGAATGTTGGACAGGCCGATGATGGCGCCGGGGTGGTCGGGGAAGTGCGTCAAGGCGGCCTCGTAGTGGACGCGGGCCACGTACGCCGACGTGCAGAGGGACTGGTTGCCGGTCTGGAGAGTTAGGAGAAGAAGGAGGAAGGAAAAAAGAAACAAGACAGCAGAATAAGGAAAAGAACAAACACACCTCCGTCCATACATCCGCCCACAGCTCGTCGACACTCTTCTTGGCCGCCCACCCGTCCCGGGCACTGCCGTCGTCGCCCAGCGTCTGGACCAGTTTCTGCGCCTCGGCCACCGCCTCGCGCGCGTCCTCCAGCATGCCGGCGCGTCGGTAGAAACCGGCCACGAGCAGCCACACGTCAACCAGTAGTGCCGCTCGCCGCCGGCCCTCGTCGTCCTTGGAAAAGTGGATTGGCGGCATCAGCGACGCCGCCGCCGGCGCAAGGTCCACGAGACTGGCCTGCGTCGCCGAGCGCGCCGCCAGCAACGACTCGACCTGGGCGGCCTGGCGGCCCAGCGAGACGGGCGGCCCGCCGGCCGACGCGGAAAGACGGCGGCGGCCCGTAGAAAACTGAAACACCTCGGATCCGTCGCGGCCGTCGTCGACAGGCGTGAACAGGGCGTCGCCGTCGGCGAGCGGGCCGTTGCCAGTGCCGCTGGTGCCGTCGTTCGGATGCATCGACACGGCGCTGCTGCTCGCAGGCCGCCGCGTCACGCTCGTCTCGCGCTTCCGCAGGCTGCTGTGGCGCTTGCCCGATTGGCTGCGCGTGACCGTGTTGGTCGGCGCCTGCCGCGTTAGAGGGCGGCCACCGGGGCGCCCAAACAGGCTGCCCTTTATGCTGCGCAGCGTGCCGGCCGAGCTCCGGGGGATGTCGACGGGCGAGCGACCGCCGCCACCGCTACCGCCGCCGTTGGATGCACTGAAAGATACCGGGCCAAAGAGGCGCGTGAAGAGGCCGAGCAGCTCCGTGCTGGCGTTGACGGCCACGCGCGGGCTCTCGAGCAGCTCCAGCAGCGCCAACTGCGTCATCTTGACGCCCAGCAGCGCCTCCTTTTCCCAGTCGTCCATGTCGTCCACCAGACCGCGTGTGGCGGGCGTGTCCGTCGCTGATGGGTCACGTGCCGCCAGGTGCTCGCTCCGGAACCCGCCGCCGCCGCCGCTGCCAAACAGCACGGCCGGGTCGCGGAACTGCTCCAGCGCGCCCTCACAGGCCCGCGCGGCCATGCCGTACTCTTGGCGCGCGCTCAGCAGCAGCGCCAGCAGGTGCCACAGCGGCACCATGGCGCGCTCGCGCCAGAACGCGCCCTGCAGCCGGTCGTTGCCCATGTCTTTCGGATCGTCGGCCGCGTGCGCCAACAGTGCGCCACGCACCAGGTCGATGGCGGCGCCCAGATCCCGCTGCTCAGCCAGCAGCAGGCCCAGCGCAAAGACGCTGCGCAGCCGTGCCGCCGTGCCGCTGCCGGGGGGGGCCAACGACCGCCGCAAACTGCGCACGGCATCCGCCTGTAGCCAGGGCCGCGCAGTCGCATCCACCGTCGTGCGCGCCCACTGCGCCTGGGCAATACCAACAGCCTGCCAGGCGGCCGCCAGTACCCGGGGCGGAATGTCCTGGCCGGCGACGAGACAGCCGGTTTCACTCGTCGTCCCGATGCCATGGGCCGTGCCATTTCCGTTCTCCTCGGCCTCTGTGACCCGTCCTGAATCGGCGAGCCCCTCCAGACACGTCTTCAGCTCCGTAGCCAGCGTGTGTGCCTGCGCGCCCCGACCAGAGCCTCCATAGCGACACAGTGCAACAATTCCCTGGGCCACGGTTTCAAGCACTGTAGCGTCGTCGTCGAGGCCTGGCTCGGCGTGGCCCGTCTTGCGCACGCGCGCCTTGCCCTTCCGCACGAGACCGAGGTAGGATGTGTGTGCACGCAGGGCGAGATCGAACTCGGCCACGGTCAGATGCACAGCAAAGAGGTGGCGCAGAATGGCTGTCGAGTGATAAGTGCGCGTAGCGGCGCGGTAGAGCACGTCGAGGACGCCGCGGCTCATGGCCTCCTTGCCGCCGGCACCAACATCGGCGGCGCTCCAGCCGCGGCTCTTGAGAATGGCCCAATTCTGGGCGACCAGCCGCACAAACGCCTCGACTTCGGCGCGCTCCTCGTCGGCGCGTGGAAACGCCGTCTCGGCCAGCAGCAGCGTCTCATAGACGGCCTCGACCTTTTTGAGCTCGATGCGCAGCTGGTCGCGGGACGCGTCGGTCCCGGTCCCGGCTGCAGGCGTCCCGGCCGTCGGGGGGTACGGTAGGTCATCCTCGACCAGCGCCGACAGCACGGCATAGTACTCGAACCAGATGCGGCGCCGCGGCACCGACCCGCGGAAGCCATGGCCGCCGCTGGCGCTAGCACCGCTGACACCTTCCCAGTAGCGCGCCCAGGCCCGCAGGCTGACGAGGCAGTTGGCGTCGGTCAGCGCGACCTCGCCGAGCTCGAGGGTGTGGCTGAAGAGCATGCAGAACTCGGTCAAGAACAGCTCGGACCAGTAGCGCAGCTGCTTGCGGGCCAGGGCGTCGCCGTGGGCGGCCGTCGTGACGCACGGCAGGCCCTCCTCAAAGACGGCCAACGCCTCCCGCCGCTTGCCGCGCCGCGCGAGGCAGTTGGCGCGCAGATAGGCCGACTTGAGCACGCACACGCGCGTCCAGTCGGTGACGGTCTCGCCTGCGGACCCGGCGCTGGCCTCGGCCTCGGCGCCGTGTGGTAGACGCCCAAAGGCCAGCTCGTACTCGCCCACGACCCAGTGCAGCCAGCCGACGCACACCTTGGCCTGGTACCGCTCCTGCAGCCGGACCGTCTCGCCGTCGATCACGGTCAGCAGCTTGGGCACCTGGGTGGACGTGTCGAGGTCGGCGGCTACCGCCGTGGCCACGCCCGACCCTGCCAGCGGCGCATTGCGTGTGGCCTTTTCGATGGCGCACTCGGTCTCGGCCGTGAGCGTCAGACAGACGCGGTCGGGGGCGTGTTTGCGGATCTTGCGCACGAACTCGGGCACGGCGTCCCAGTTGCCCGCACACCGTGCTTCGTCCAGCAGCTGCACATAGTGCGCCGCCTTGGTGAGGGAGCGCTGAGCGGTCAGTCAGACGTAAAAGGCGACAAAAGAGTCCGTCGAGTATCAACGAAAAGACGAGCCAAACGGCGACAGCAGCAGTAGAGACGTACACTCATGAAATTCAACTCGCGATTACCAACGTGTGGGCAACTCGACGCAATGCCGGCGCAAGGCGACGCAATCCAGATCGAATCAGACGGACGATGCGGTGTCGAATGGGCAAGGGCTCGAAATGCAGGCCGTCGAGAAGACAACGCGCAGTGGAGCTGCCAGCCGCCGACCCCTGGATTTTCGCGCACTCCGTCGGGGCACAGCACCGGGGTGGGTCCTAGGATATTCTTATCGCTATCCGTATCGCTATCCTGGAGAAAAAAAAAGAAGTTTGCGAAAAGTAGTCCTGTCCGACACAACACAAAATCACAATCCTGCCACACAACCATGTCCGCTCCCCCGGACCTCCGCGTGCTGTGCCGCAAGCTGGCAGCCACTGCGCCGGCCGACCTGCCGGCACTCTGCCCCATCCTTGTCAACCACATCCTGCGCTGCGGCGGCCCGCTCGCGGCGCCGGCCGACCAGCTCAAGAGCGGCGCCAGCGAGACGGCCGTGCTCGTCCACAAGCTCAAGACGCAGGTCAATGCGCTGCTGCACGGCAAGAGCGCACACGGGCGCTTCGCTGGCATGGTCCTGGCCAAGGCCGTCATTGACGTCGGCGGGTGGGAGTGTCTGCGGACGAGCGAGAATTGGCTTCGTGGAATGTTGTCGATGCTGCAAGTGAGTTGTCTCTCTCTCTTCCTTGCATCTCGTCTCTTGTTCCTCTTCCTTGTCTTCTCCCTCTCTCTCTCCCCCCCACTAACCCCCAGCGCCCCGACCCGTTCGCCTCCAAGGAACTTACCCTCGCCGTCCTCGCCCGCGTCTACGCCCTCCTCCACCACTACCCGACCCTCGTCCGCGAAATGGCCACGCCCACCGTCCCCTCGTTTGCCACCGCCTGTCTGCAGCTCCTCCGACCGCCGCCCACCGGCAAGCCCCAGCCGCCCGCCAGCCTCGTCGAGGCCGCCCTCCGCGCCCTCGCCGCCCTGCTGCCCCTCTACCCGACCACGCTGCGGCCGTTTAGCGTGCAGCTTCGCCAGGCCGTCCACGTCTACGTCGCGCCCACGCCCACGCCCACGCTCGTCCTCGGCCTCGTCCCCCACTCGCTCGCCCGCGCCGCCGCCCGTCTGCTCGCCCTCCTGCCCTACACGGCCCCGCGCAACGGCCACGCCGACGAATGGACTCGCCTCGTCGACGCCCTCCTGCTTGACGCCCACACCACCGCCGACCAGGTCCTGCGGGCCGTCCAGGAACCGCGCGACCACCCGGCTGCTGCCACCGCCGACTACACGCCCGCCGCCCCGGTCGCCTGCGACGGTCCGCCTGCTGGCGGCGGCGACGGCCCCGACGACCTGCCGCCCTGGACCGGTCTCGCGGCCGGCACGGCCCGCCTCGTTGGCCTGCTCGACGCGCTCGCCGAGGTCTTGCGCACGCCGACCAAGACGGCCGTCGCCCTACCGCTGGGCCGGATCGCCGGCCTCGTCTCGCGTCTGTCGCTGGTCCTGCCGCCGACCGATCTTTCCGCTTCGGCCTCGGCCTCGGTCTCGGCCTCTTCCGCGGCACTGCTCAACCCCAACATAGGCCGCGACGAGCGCGAAGAGCTCTGGGCCGCTCTGCCCGCCATCCACATCGCTGCCCTCGGCCTGCTGCGCGCCGCTGCCGACCGCACCGCCGCCCACCTCGGCCCCCTCGCACCCGCCCTGCTCGAGGATGCCGTCCGCATCTTCCGTCCCAGCAGCGCCTGGCCCCCGGTGCGCCACGCCGCCTACGACCTCGTCCACCGCCTGCTGCCGCTGGCCGCACCGGCCCTCGAGCGGCCCGCCGTCCACGCCCTCGCACCGGTGCTGCACGCCTGCTGCGACGACTTGCTCGCCGCCGCTGGTCGTGCGCCGCAAGCGCCCGCGGCTGCGTTGAAGACGGCGGCTGGTCCTCAGCGGGCGGCCGCCCCAAACAACAAGCGCGTCAACGGCAATGCTGACCTCTACCTCCATCCGACTGCCGGTGCCCACACGGAGGCAGCGCCGGCCGTGCTCGATCCCGCCCACCGCACCGCAGCCGAAGCCCTCCTGGTCGTCCTTCTCGTACATCTCCCGCAGCAGCACCTCCGCAAGGCCGACCGCGCCCTCCTGGACCGCACCGCCATCCTGACCGCCGACAAGGCCGCTATGCTGGCGAGCGTGCTGCACCCGTACGCCGACCGCAGCGGCCGCTACTTTGCCAACACGATTCCCTTTCTCCTGCGCGCCTATCCCGCCGACCTGGACGTGGAGGTTCTGCGCACCAACCTGCGCACGGCGCCGCACTACTATGCCAGCAGCTTTGCCACGGCTGCCGAACGGGAGACCATCCAAGAAGCCGACCAGGACGACCAAGACGCACAAGACGCGCCAATCCCGCTCGCCGCCGACGACGCCGACGAGACCCAAGACGTGCCCATGTGGTCCGCCGGCGACGCCCCGCTGCCGGCGCTGGGCGCCAACGTGTTTGGCGGCGACACGTCCTTTGCCGCGCGCAGCAAGCCGGCCGAGGCGCTGTCGGCAGCGCCCGCCTTTGAGCCGCTCACGCTGAAGCGCAAGCCCGAGGTCGACGAGACCCAGACGAGCGCCCCGAAGCGGCTCGACACGCGCCAGACGGCTGCCATGGATGCCGACGACAGCGGCGACGGCGACAGCGACGGCGAGGGCAGTGTCCAGCTCGACATGGTCTTTGATGGCGAGAGCGACGACGAGTAGAGAAAATCGTCAAGATCAGCGTAGAGAAAAGAGACAATCGAGTAGCATTTCCTATGCAGAATCCAATCCAACCGGAGCAAGTCTGGCCGGGCTTCCCACCAACGCCGTCCCATGCAAAGTCTTTCCACGCTCTCTCCCCTCCCTTAGTCACGCAGCCATGCTCGCCGCTTCTCCTCCTTGCGCGCCCGCCGCTTCTCTTTGAACGCCTTGAGCTCTGACCGGCTCGGCTTCTTGCCGCTGCGCTCCGCCCGCAGACTGCGCCCATCGTGCGCGCTGGCCGCCGCATCCACGTCGAAAAAGGCATTCATCTGCCGCCGCGCCTTGGCGTCATGGCTGAACCGCGCCTCCTTGTTGGTCTCCTCGCCGTTGGCCAGCGCCGCCGCTGCTGCCAGTGCTGCCTCATGTTGCGCCACGCGGGCTGCTTCTTCGGCCGGATCGTCGCCGCCCTTGGCATACCACGCCTCGGGGTCGTAGTCGCCGTGGATCGCCGGGTTATAGCCGCTAATCGATTCCATCCCGGTCGCTGTGGCCGTCACTGTTGCTGTTGCTGTCGCTGTCGCGCCCGGCGTTATCCGCGGATTCTCCCACTGCGTCTGCTGCGTGAGCCGGTTGTGGAAGAACCACGCATTGTGCTCCACGCTCCACATCGGGTCCCAGCCATCGTCCTCCTGTACGTTCGGCAACGGCTCGTCGGGGAGCGGTGGCGGAGCTGTATCGGCGACGCCGTTTGCGTCGTCTGCGTTGCCTGGTGTGTCAGAGCCGTCGGGCCCATCGGAATCATCGTCCTTGGCCTTCTCCGTCTCTTCGGACGCCTGTTCCGCCTCTTCGGACGGCTCGGCCTCTTCGGACGCCTTCGGCTCGTCGGAAGGCTGTTTCCTTTCTTCCGTGATTTGAACCGGGGAGGAGGGCGCCTGCTGCGCTTCCGGCTCGTTCTCCATCGTTGCAGACAAGTCCTTGGCAGTCGGCTTGGCGCTATCCGTGTCTGGTATTGACAGGCGTGGGTCAGCCGCAGCGGCGGTATCTTGTGACGCGGCCATGTTCATGTTCCAGCCGCCGTGTCTGTGGGTTGTTGTGTCCGAGTAACCAAACCGCCCCAAATCGATTCGCCAATCCAAAAGTCTTGTCCAAACTATGCTGCCGTTAATGGTCTGCGATCCTGGGGTGAGCAGGGGCGATCCGGGAGGACGGCGTCATTCTCGAGAGAGAGTCTTGCGAGCTGAGTTCTCGACTTACAATAACTAAGACCAAGACGGGGATGGGTAACCAAAAATGAGTGTGCCTTTTGTGCGCTGGGGTAGGAACACCGCTTTGTGCGATCCAGGGTGAGCGTCGCGGTACGTTTGCGGATGGATCGCGTTTGAGGAAATTTGGACATCCAGTAGGTCACGTGAATTTGCGTATGATATGATGAGTGACCCTACTAGTCCCACTTAGGTCGATGCTGCCTCTGTGTTTGCCATGAGATCTGCTTTAAATCTACAAAACACAGCTTTGCCCGTCAATCTAGAATTTAGAATTTAAAATAACTAGTTAACTAGTTAGTTAATTTATAATAGTTTACAATAATTTATAATTCTTCAAGGACGGCGAGTGTACCAAGGCCTGAGAGACTATCCGCGGGAATGCAGACCTGGTTGTGGCCATCCAACATCTGCCAAAAAATGACCGCCATATCGTTCGCCTCGGTTTGTTGTACGAAACTGGGTACCACAAGATTCGGAAAGAAGTTGGCATCCAGTCCTGCCGCAACCACAATTGGCGGTGTACTGATGTCCTAGTCCTCATCCTCGGCCTTCTCCTCGCTCGCCTCCGCCTCCTCTTGTGAACCAGATGGGAGCCAAAAACCTGTACTCGCGAAGCAAATCTCCCCCCGTCTTTCCCGCTCACGCAACGACAGGTACATACCAAAGACGCGTGTTTGCTTAAGTAGCGGTAGCGCACCCAGGGCCAGTAGCATGGCTTTGCGGACGTCCCGGCACATGCTTTCAGCCAGGACACCATGGGCGCGGTTCTTGACTTGTACAAGTTGAGAAGATCAGCACCGGCAGTGCCTAGGAGCAGAAAGAAGCCTTGGCCAAGAACAAACGCCAGAATGAGTTGCTTCATCGTTCGTGCCTCGTTCGGGCGCAGGCGTAGGCGTGTGAAATGCGTCAAAAAGATGTGTCCATCGCCAATAGCCCAGTCACCGCGGCTGCTTTACTTTAAACCCTCACCGAAGAAGCTCTGCAAAAACATAGCAAAGGGTATAGCTTTCGGGCTTTCGGCATCGAGGTGTCCGTCCCCGCTAAACAGAAGAAGCAGTGCAGCGACGATTTCACCAACACCGCCAGCATCAACCGTACCCTTCAGCTGCGTATCGGCAAAATGACGGAGGGCACGGCACCGCGTCTCATGAACCTAAAGCAGTTTGGCGGCCGCCAGCGCCAAAACAGGTTCACTGGGCTGACGGGTCCGAACCCAAGTGCGGTCCATTGAGACGTAGGAAAAGAAGTGCATCCACCGGGCCACAAGGCCTTCATCCAGATGCTTGCTCTGCACGTTGAACTGGACACGGTGAAGCAAGAGCGCGATCAATTTCTCTTCGTTGTGGCTGCCGCCCAGTTTGCTTTGAGCAAAATTTCGAACATGGTGTAGGGCACTTCCAAGGTGACGGTCTAGTATCGCTGTACTGTCGTCATCAGAGATGGGCATGCTACTGTCGCTAGCAGTCTATTGAGCATCCTCGCGGGTCACGACTTCCAAAACAGAAAACCAGAGGGGACGACCAAATTGCGTTGTAAAAGTTTGATAGGCCAGTGAGTTGTTTAGTCCGCGTGTGAGGAAGTTAGTATTGTTTGCATTCGAATCTTTGATACCACCGAGCGCCTCATCGAACTACGTGTTCTCTTTTGCTCTGTCTATGTCCCAAGTATCCAGGTAGTAGATGGGACGCAGAAGCTGGCGTGGTCTTAGATACTTCTGTCTGTTGACCGTTTCAGCTGTTGGAGTGAAATTGGATATGTGAGAAAAACTGTCCAATAAAAGTCCAAAAACAGGGCTTTCGGAAAGCTGCTCGCGGTGAATGGTTCGCAGTGCGGTTCAAAACAGTCTGAATGCGTTGGATGGACGGTATCAGCCCGAGTCCATGTCGCGGTCGGCCTCTTCATCCACGCATATTAGTGTGAAAGGTGGTGTTTATGATATTGACGGAACCTGTTGATCCTGGTCTTCCCACCCGCACTGTCCGAGCAGTGCCTTCGTTTTTTTTGCAACCCGGGCCACCTTCGTGCCCAAAGCTCGTTCTGTCGTCGGCCGAGCCTGCAAGACCTCACGATCCACAAGCGTCGCCAGAGCCGTTTACACATCAAGAAATGCTTCGCGGTACTGGATTTGAAAGTGAGTAGCAGGCAAAATCCCGTACTTTTGAGCCTGTTCAGGAAAAGCAACCGCGACGCGTATATATGCTTTCCAGAAGTTCGCACAAGTCTCTTCGGTGGCTGGAAATCGAGGAAACTTGTCTGCCACGACCGATCGTGGCGGTGTGGCCGTTGAAAGCTCCTTTGCCAGGCTGACGTAGGAGACATACAAGCCGTAGGCAACGGCCAGCTGTTTGACTGAAACGTCTTGCCAACCCCCGAGGGGCTGACCAAGGACGTGTACGGTGCAAGGATTAAGCCGCCTTTCTTGGAGTATGTGGAGTTACACACAGACGATCATACAAGTCCAAACTTGGCAACGTGGAGTGTGTACCTGGCTGCTCAAACAGCTGGAAGGCATCCTCTGCAAGTTCGCGGCTGTATGAGCCAGTCGATTTCTCCGAGGACACTCGGCCAGTTCCTAAGTGGATTTCCCCTCAAAAGGGGATATTGCCTATAACATGTGCGGTTGTAGTAGGTAACAAACGCCGCAGCTCGACAATAAGATTCGTGTACTCCTCATCGGTTTTCTCGGGGAGCATCCCAAGGTAGAGCGAGGGGGTAGCCTTGGACGTGAGCAACCAAATGTAAACATTCTGCAAAGTGCTCATGTTCGCCGTCGGACGTATGCTGCTGGCCGAGATATTCATGTAATTTTTTGTATCACGCCGGGGTTATCCACCAATCGGTCTGATACCATGGGCACGTTGGAAAACCAGGCCCTGCCAACATTCGGTGGAATTAAAACTTGGCCGAAATTGTGGGGATATACACTGTTCACAACAAGAAATCCAAACCCAGATCCAAAGGCCAACTACGAGCACAACCTACGAACACGGTGCCGCAATAGCGTGCAATCGTGCGTGCAAAGTCGCTGCGAATAACCAAAAAAGGGGGGGCAATGGACACGGACGCTGGGGAATACGAGAGCATTATGGTACCATTTGACGCTAGCACGCGTGGTTGTGCATACAAGAGCGGAATACGGAACGGACAACAGAATAATACAGCGGCCTCAGCCCGGCCGCTACCCGCTCGTTGGGGGGGGGGGGGCTAGAAAGTAACTCCGTATTCCAACAAATGATCGCACGTCCCCAGAGGCCACGCATAAAACCGGGTGCTCCAGCCGTAAGTCGTAAGCCCCCGAAGAATGCTGACAGAGCTATTCCCCAGCAGGAAATGGCCGTGTCTCTCGCTGCAGATGCTTCCCCATTCGGGCTGATGTGTCTGATTTGAATACAGTGGCTTGATTTGAATTGCTCGATGGACTGACGGATGTGTTTGTTGCCATGACGCTGCTAACGCATAATGCACTGCCCATGCTCAATTCTATCTATGCACCATCCATCGCATCCAGGTCCTGTTTTGTCTCGCAACGGCATTCGACCCCTCCTGGTAACGCTAATGCACATGCACGAAACAGGAACACCAACGGAAATAGTGGATGGACCTGCTGTAGCCAAACCCACAGCGACCAAGAGCTGGGAAGCACGGGCGACAGAGCGCTGCGCAGTCGTCGACTTTCAAGATACAAGTAAAGATACTTCGTATTATCCACTGAATGCGTTTTGAGCTATCACAATGCTCGGGTGGGCGCAGCAAGGGGGAGGCACTGTCAAAAGAAAGGGCAGTCAGATTGCAGCGGAGACAAATAAGACGAAGGAGACAATAGACTGGTCCTCATCAATGTTGCCAACAGACACGTCTACGGATGGCGCAGGCAAGACAACAACAAAACGGTTGATGCATAATATTATTGCTGCAAGGCGGGCGCCTTCCGGCAAGGGCGGACGGGGAATAAGGAAAGAGGATATAAAAGAATAAAATGAAAAACAAGCGGCTGGCCAAAACGGAAAGCGCCTTGCACCAAGACGGCTGATACGGGACATGGCTAACCGGGATAGGATCGTTGGCGCTGGAATGGCGAAAGTTTAAATGGAAGAAAACGGGCTGGTGGTGACCGGGCGGGAAGAAACACTGGGAGGCGCCATCGGATTCGACGGAATGACCAGAGCGCGCCGCGCTTTCGCACAAGTTCTCCGCACGCAGTAAAGTGCCAAGCGTTGGCGTGTTTGCCGGCGACGCGCCTAGGCGGCCTCTGATTGGCCGGTGGTCAAAAGGGGACACTCGCTGGATGGCGTGGAATCCAGCTGTAAGTGGAAAGTAAGCAGGAAGGTTCTGGCACGTAGCGGTGACCATGGTAACTGCACAAGCTGAACAGGCGGAACAAGCTGGGCAACGGAGCCAGTATTGCACTTATGCGCACCAACCTCGGAAGACGTGCAGCGGACGTCACACGACTGGACCTCTTCGGGTCGCAGCGTCGGGGCGGTTGGCAGTCGGACGGGGCTTGGTTGGTCCGTGGCTGTTGGCCGCGCTGATGGCTGTGCTGTCGGCTGGGTCACTGGCTACTGGCTATTGGCTACTGGCTACGGTTGGGCTGACGGCAGTGGCTCTGGAACGACATACGGTGTGCGAGCCGGCGGCGTGCAGGGCGTACGGCGGGCGTACGACGCATCGCGGCGATCCTGCCGGCGAAGTAGAGCGATAGGTGTTTCACAGTGCCCGGATGTGTGCTGACGGCAGCGGGCGGTTAGCCTGTGCAAAGTGCAGCATTCAAGTGTATCTTGGCATGGCTCATGCTCACGTGAACCGAACTGGCGGAAATGGAATGTCTACTTTTTGCGAGGCGGCCGCAACGCAGCGCCTTCCACATTGGGTAGCACGGCCCGTATTTCCGTATTTTCTGCCGCCATTGAACGCCACTTCTTAATGGGAGGGCGCGAAAAACATACTCTAAAAGTAGAGAGCAAAAGAGACGCCGAAACGACACCGAAACGACGCCGCAAGGAAACGCCGCAAAGGAGCAAGAGGGAAAAAAAAACCATGGTGGGCGTTCCCCGCAGTCGTGGCTGTCTGCTGTGTGTCCGCCGCCACGTCCGCTGCGACCAGGGTCGACCGGGCTGTACTAGGTGCTCCGTCTATGGCGCCGACTGTCCAGGATACGACCGCATCGCAAAGTTCGTCGAGGTGAAACACCGAGTGAGGCGGCCAGGGGAAGAGAGTGCGGGTGCCGTGCGGGCACCGGAGGCCCGGTCCGCGCTGCCGGCCACGGTCGCGGTGCCCCGCGCCGCTTTCATCAACTCCATGCTCGTGCGCCTTCAGACAGACTCGACGGAGGCGGCCTTCTGGGGCGCCTGGTTTAACCACGCGCCCAGCCGCCTCGGCCGCAAGGCTACCCTCGATAGCGCCGTCTGCGCCTTTGCCATGCACGTCCTCGGCAAGGTCTGCGGCGACACGACGCTTGTCTGCCAGAGCCGCCAGCTCTATGGCCAGTCGTTGGCGGCGCTGCAACTGGCTCTCAACCATCCGGTCGAGTGGCGGTCGTCAGAGACGCTTTTCTCTGCCGTTTTCCTGTGTCTCTACGAGGTGTGTGGTGGGTGTTGGCGCATGACATCCCGTCCGCTGACCGTCAGCTCTACAGCGACACGGGCGGGAACGCCCGCAGCTGGACCAAACACGCCCAAGGACTCGCCCGTCTCGTTCAGTTGCGCGGCGTCGACAGCTACATAGAAGCATGGAACCGCTCCATGCTGCAGTCGTTTATGATTGTGCGTCTGCAGCGTCTCCGCCTTTTCTGCGCTTTTCGTCTTGCTCATCCCACAGACCATGAATGCCTTGTTCTCCGATCAAGACTGCTTCCTCGCCCAGAAAAAGTGGCAGCGCGCCATTTGCGACGCCATTGACGCTGCCGATAGCAACCCCAAATCCGCCGTCCGCCTTGCCATTGGCAAACTCTTTGCGCACATGACCCGTCTGCCGACCGTCCTGCACCACGCTTGGAACATCCGCATGGCTCGTCGTCGTGGCCGGTCTGTCAACGTGGCCGTGGCCGTGACCAACGCCAACGCCGACACTACCGATGCTACCTTGCTGCACCGCAAGGCCACCCGCCTGCGTGCCGATCTGCTCGTCTGGTTCGAGCGCGCCCGCAGCTTCCTCGGCGAGTCCATTTACACCGAGGTACCGGCCGACCTGCGCCTGGTCGCCGCCGGCGCCCCAGTCTCCCCCTACCCCACTGTCCTGTACTACGCCGACCCGTGGATGGGCGCGCTCTACGTGTCCTACCTGGCCTCCATGCTCATCGTCCAGGAGGCCCTCAACCAGTGTGCCGCTGTTCGGGATGCCGCGTACCCGGTGTTGACGAGTACGTCTCGGCCCTTTGCCGAGAGCAATCGGCAGTTCTGCAACGTCATCTATCGCTCCTTGGAAAACCTTGGCCGCGGGATCACGGGCCCCTATCGAATCGGCTTCTCTATGCGGATTGCTTACGAGTTTGCCGACCTGCCGACGCAGCTCTGGATCCGCGCTCTTCTGGACCACTCCGCCCAGATATACGCCTCTTCGCGGTCGAGCACCTACCCGCCACCCACGTCCAACGAGTTCAACTACTGCTGAGGGTTGCGAAGCGTTTCCACTATGGCGTAACGATGGAACCTGTGCGATCCGGAGGAGGACGGATGAGTCAGGTGCCGTGCCTGGAGTCGTATGCTACAGGTGGTCGTGGCCTGTCGGCTAGGTACCTGAAGATACTCTCTGTAGTCCTCGGTGTGTCCTATGGGGCATCGCCACAGAGCCGGACGCCCCGTTGCGGTTGCAGCCTTTATATAGTGGCCCCCCTTGCAGGAGACAGGTTGACTACTTACGCCCGATCGTAAGACACATCTGGCCCGCAGAGCCTAGAGCTTGATCCTTCCAGTCTCCGTAGATATTTGGAAAAAGAGGATGTCCCGGAAATGCGAAAAAGGTACCGTATCGTGCATTCCTTCTTCATTCTGGGCGAGCCTTGCAACAAGAGAGCGCTGTCCGGATCCACAAGAGCAAGCGAACCGTATTTTGAGCGTACAACACATCCGGCGTCGTCAGCTCGCCTCACTCACCAGACACTGTCCGGCGTATTCATGCGTAAAATGCGGGATATACGCAGCAGAGCTGCCAATGCAATTCTGCGAGCAAACATTGCTTGCATTTGTAGCATGCCGACTGTTGCTGGGCGATAGTCTGCCAATGTATGAGTGACTGAGATAAGTGGCGCTGTCCCGCAGCAGAAGAATAGAAGACATCAGGTGGTGGAGAATGCAATTGGCTGCACCATGCAAATAAGCGTACTTCTGTTTTTTGGTCTGGGGGCTCTGGGTTTTGGCAATTCTGGCCCACCGGATGGGACGCCAGGCTACCATTCAGGCGGCGGAAGCGCTGTAGGAGTCGTAAGATAGAGGATCGCCCACTGTAAATAAATTTCTGCTGCAGAAGTAACGAAGCCCCCTTTCCATTCGACAGCAAAAGAGTCGAGCAGCTTCGCATCTGCCTCTCCCATTCGGCATCCTTACCGTTGCCATTCCCATTTCGCTTAATCCACGCTCTGGTGCCCGACCGGCGTCTCGCTTTCTCGTTTCTGTCCCCTCCGTGCATTGCATAGTCTCCCACCACTTGCCCTCCCTGGGCCTTAGCCTGCTGTGCTCGTATCTCACTAGCCAGCGGCGGCATCGTTGCAGCACCACCCCTGCCAATTTCCTCGCTCCTCCTCTTTTCCCTGGCTGCTGCCAACGCTCCTCTCTTCCTCCTTTCTTCTTTCTTCCCCCTTCTCTTTCCCGGCACGCCATTCTTTCTCTCTCTCCCCCTCCTTCCCCTTGACCACATCCTCCAGCCTCACATTTCTTACGTCTTGTTTTGTTTCCTTTTTCTTTCTTTCCCGTTTGGTTTCCTTCTCCCGTTGGCGTGGACCTGTCCATCTGCCTTCGACTCCGGTCTTCGTCCCCGACCTCCCGACCGACCTCTCGACCACGGCTCTTCCGGCCGCTTCGTTTTTGGATTTCTCCAGCTCTCGCTTCGTCCTTTTTCGTTTCAGCGTTTCGATCGCTCGTCTTTCGTTTTCCAGTCGCCCATCACTCGCCTCAGTCTCGTCTCGGCCCTATTAAACTGTTAGTTTCCTCAGCGTGGCTGCTCGTTTCCGTCCTTTCGTCTTCTGTCCTTTCGTTCTCTCTTGCCTTGCCCTCGGCCGCTCGATCCGCCCTCCGAAAAAATCCTTTTGCTTCTCGCCCAGCATATCCTTCCGACAACTCTCCGATCCGTTTCCGTCAGTTTGTCCAATCCCTCGACTCCCTGCCTGGAGCACAAACATCCAGGGATCCTTCACTCCGTTACCCGTTTCGTTTTGCCGTTGTGTACCTCTTACATTCCACACGGCCAATGCGTTTCAGCTTCAGCCTGCTTGAGCAAACAAAACTAACGGGTACCGCTAGATCTCGAGAACCCCCCCCTCTGCTTTGTCCAAATACTCCGATCGCCGGCCTGACGACGGGCTGAGTGCAAACGCCTCGCCTGAGCTCTTCCCCCCTGCCATGGCCTCTTTGGTCCAGGCATTCCCTCAATACACTGGAACCGCCACCATGTTGCAGACACGGCCTGCCTCTGCTGGTGGCATGCCCATTGCTCAGGGTCAACCAGGCCAGCAACATGCCTCGCAGCAGCGGCATAGCTTTTACGGCGTCCCCAACAGTGGCACGGCCGGGCCAGTTGTCTACCGCGTATCCTCGGCTCCGATACAACCCTATGCCTTCACATCGACGCCCAGCCTGAATACACCCCAGCTACGGCAGCAACAACCACAGCAGCAGCAGCAGCAAATGGTGCAGGCGGGAACGGTGCGGTCGTCTGTGACGGGACCGAATCTTCCGAGAATGCAGAGCTTCGACAGCGCGAGCAATCTCAACCGCATCTCCCGGCAACCTGCCAGCTCTTCAATGGTCAACCTGTCCACCAGTGCGACGGTGTCGGGTGGCCGGTACACTTTTGGAAGCCGTGATGACTCTACGCTGCCTACGGGAGCTGCCACACGATCGACTGCTTCCCAGTCTCAGCCGACTTTTGCCCAAGCCGCTTCTGCTCGTGCCTCGCCCGAGCGGTACCGCCGGGCCATGCCGCGGACCGTGGCAAGCCCGGCCGTCCCAGCGCAGACGCAGGCAAAGGCGTCAGTGGCCGTGGCCGGACATCACTATGCCCCGGTTCCCAGCAGCAGAATGACCAACACTCAGACGCTGCAGCACCTCCGCTCTAACAGCGCCCACGACGCTGCTCTGACTACGGTCGACGACATGCAGCTGTACCGCCAGTCGGAGGAGGCAAAACGGTTCCGCCGCCGCAGCATGCCCTCGCTGGATTTCCGCAACGCCGGCACACCACAGGCGTTGAAGAAGCCCGAGGTGTCTCCACGGACTACGGACAAGACGCAGCGACTGTCGGTCGGCGGCGGCCTTGCACCTGGCCGAACCGTGATGCACAACAAGGACGGGAGTTCTGAAAGCATCTCCAGCCGAAGCAGTGCATCTCGCCAATCGGTGAGTCTCTTTTCGGTGTATTAGAGTGTTTTGGTGTTTTCAGTACTTTCTTATTACAAGGCTTTTACGGGTTTCAGCATTTTCGTGGCGGATTTTGGGCCGGGTTCTTCGTCGCACTGGGATCCTCCTGAATCTCCTGAATCGCCTGAATCGCCCAATTCCCCTGAATGCCCGCCTTTGTTCGTCCAAGCTGCAGGGATTTCTCGCTAATGCATCACCTGCTTTTCTTCTAGTCTACGAACCGGAGTTCCAGCACTACTGCAGCCCCCACTGCAAACCCCGCTTCCTCGGTCACGACGGCATCAGACAGCGACACGCCCGGGCAGAGCAAGGACTATTCCAAACTCGTCTCCATTCCTCCACGCGGCTCCTCCGATGCTGCAAACCGGGCCGCTGCCTCGTCGCCGCAGTCTAAGCCGGCAGCAATGGATGTGGCCGGGGCCGACAAGAAGGCGGCTGCCGCCAGCATCCCAGTGGATAATCCCGCAGCCTCGACGGCCAAGACTGTCAAGGCCGCGCCCAGCCAACTGGAGAGCCCGGCGATGCGCCATCTGTCTGCTATCAACCAGAAGGGCGGCAAGCTGCGCAGTAAGACGTCGCGCCTTCGTCGTGCTTTTTCGTTTGGCAGTGCCGCCGACTTCCGCAATCCTCCGGGCCACTTGGATGAGTCCGAGACTACCCCGGTCGCCCCAGTTGTTGGTGTTTCGAGCAAGGCAGTCGAACCGACCAGTGCCGAACTCTACGACGCCGAGCAGGACCGGATCGCCCAGCGCCAGGAAGAGGCGGGTATTGGAAGCAGCATCTATGCCGGGGCCCGGATCTTCTCTGGGTCGAGCGACAACCTGTCCATCTCGTCGACGGCCTCCTCGGCCTCGATCATGATCCGCAAGATGGGCCGTGGCATGAAAAAGGGCACCCGCTCTCTGGTCGGCCTGTTCCGGCCCAAGTCCATTGTCGATGTGCCCATTGACGAGGTGACGCCGACAGGCAATTCCAGTTCCACCGGTCCGGCCATTGAGGCCACCGTGTCGATGGTGACGGCCGAGGCGGAGCGTGAACGGGTCAACGTATCGGGCGACGTGCACTCCCGCGACGGAGGTGGCACGGGGTTCCCGCGGCTGGAGAGAAACTCGATTGATGCCGCGCGGGGCTCTCTTGTGTCTGATCGGCTGGGCAGTTCGGGGACGGACAATTCGGTCCGCAAGAGCATTGTGGGTGGCGACAGGGAGCGGGCAGAGGTGCTGGCGGCAGTGCGCAAGGGCATTCTCAAGACGGCACGCAGCCCGTCGTTTGCACCGTCCGAGGACCTGCCGTACCCGCCGCCAATCAACAACGATTCGCCGGCATCGAGTGCTCCCAGCACGCCAAACGATGAAGCGCTAGGTCACAAGCGCACGGGATCGGTAGCCATTGGTGGCGAGGACTACTTTATGTCGGCGCTTCGGCTGCAGCAAAACAGCAAGGGCAGCACTAGCGGCAACAGCACGCCGCAAGGCTCGATGCGGCGCAACGCAACGTTCAGTCCTCGCATTGTCTTCCACGACACATGGCCGAGCCAGGAGTATGACCGGCGCGGCGAGATTGCCACGTGCAACCGTCTGACGCCGATGTTGGCGCAGCAGATCAAGGAGGAGCTGAATAGCTTCAAGATGGTGTGTACAGGCTTCCGTGTGTGGTCTGCTGGCGTGATGTGTGCGAGGCTAACAATCAGCAGGAAATGGAGGTGCACGAGAACTCCAAGATCTACACGCACTTTTTCTGAAACTAAAGGCGACGATGCCAAAAATTGTACACTGGCTTCCACAGTCGGATTACAGGTCACACCACTTTTCTTTTTGGATCCGATTTTCTCCCGAGGCGTTTCCCGGACAGCATCGTACGGTGTCACGGCGTTTACTAGCATCTCTATGTTCCCCGCTGCATAAAGCAAGTCGCCCAACAGGATGAAGCAAGAGAAGGGGGCAAGGCAGCAGCAAGTGGCCACCGGTGGTGACAGCGCGGTAGTCACATGCAAACAGAACAACAGAACAGAAGAGCAGAAGAGCAGAAGAGCTGAGAAGCAGACGCACGAGGAGCGCTACGGGCCGACAGGAGCAATTAGTTTTGTATCTTGCTGGCTGTGCGGTGGACGGAGGACTAGGATGCGAGGCAATACCGGGCTTGAAAGAGACGGGGTGCCGCAGGGGAAGAGCAGAGTGGAAACACATATGGCAGCGACTATCCTTTTTTCTTTATTGTACGGACGCATCCTGTTTGCTGGTATTGGTTTTTTTTGTATGTTGGCAGCGAGCCTTTTTTTTTTGCTGGTCTTTTGTGCCCTGCTGCAGGCGGCTTAATTGTTCTACCTCTTGTTTGTATCGCCAGGCTTACATAGTAGCGGCAGCTGGGGAGAAGGAGAGGCAGTCCGACGCACGCTGTAGCTGTGCAGCGTGCGGAGGGGCGATAGAATATAGACACCAGTCTTGCTCTCGGGTTGTCCACTTTCTACATTTCGGTCATTGTCTGCACGGTGCCGCCTAGTCCATGCGCGACTGCAAGCTGCACGTACGATGCAACGCTAACAGTGGATAACACGTCGTACATATGTGCATTAGCGGCGCGGGAGGCCAATCAGCGGGGCGCATCGCTCCCGGTGGTCCTTTCAGCCTCGTGCTATCGTGTCTCTGCAGCGAGCTATACTGCACATGCCGTAGGCTGTTTGTGCGAATAAACCCACAACCGCCGCTGGCGCTTCGGTGTGGGAGGATTACGAATCAGGTGTCAGGTAATGGTAGCGATTTGCGAGGTAGGCTGGCTTTCAAGGCCCTGTACCCGGCAAGACAGCAGTGGAAAAAGATTTCCAATCATGTATGGACTGATTGAGCTCTTTCTTGCTGTAGAATCTCCAGGTCTTAAGGACGAAATACAATGAATTGATTGCCCGAAAGCTTCTCGATCCCTTACGATGGCAGAGTTGGTCGTGCTTCATCAATCCGAAGCGACGAGTTGGTTCCGTAGATATGGCTTTGGGGTGACCCATGATGGGTCTCTTATGATGCGGCGCCCCGGGAATTACAACACGGGGAATAAGGGACTGTCGGTGCACACGTATGTCTCCCCTATCTGATAAAGACTCGTCTGTGTGCTGATTGGACTTTCGTGGCGCACCAACTTGAGTTGTTCCGAGATGCCCAGGTGCTGTGTCCTTTTTTTTGTGACCACAGGCTGTTCCTTTCCCATGCCGATTTAGCCCTGTCTCGTCCATGTTCCATATATCGGCTGCGACAATACCGGGGCTTTTGTGGTAAGGAAATTGTTGGGAAGAGGAACAGGCTTTGGGCCTGGGAGAAAATTGAAATATTTATAGCTACGAGGGCCATCTAAAGGTGATGCAATGGACAATGAAAGACGAAAGGAATCGGTCTGCATAGCTTTGGATGACATAATCAAGAGGCTGAAGAAAGCCTCGAGATTACGTCATTATAGACGTTCTTGGTCCGGCTCAGCCTCGCGCTGTGGCGTCTTATCGCGATAAGCCGAGGGGAAATTTTGAGTTTTGAGTTTTGAATTTAAAAGTCTTGAATTTTCAACTTTTCCCGACATTGCGATTCCCGGCGACAGTCGTTGCGGTCGTGCTCCTTTTTCGACAACCTGGAGGGCCGCATTGCCCAGAGAGCCTGGAGCGGCTCCAGACTGGGCCGAGCACGCTTGCAGCAACGCCAATTGATTCCGTATTCGCACATCCGCACAATGGCCGAGTCGACAGCCTTGCCCAAGCGGGCGAAGCTGCATGGCCGGGCCTTTTACGAGAGCATTGGCAGCCCAAAGTTCATCGTGGCGCCCATGGTGGACCAGTCCGAGTTTGTACGTGGGGCCGTTGGCGGAGTCGGGTTGGCTATGGACATGCATGTGTTGACTGACCGGTCGCAGGCGTGGCGGATGCTGGTGCGCTCGTTTCTGCCGGCGGACCAGCGGGCGTCGGTGCTGGCCTACTCGCCGATGCTGCACGCGCGGCTGTACGAGGACACGGAGCGGTACCGGACGACGCACTTTGAGGCGGTCCAACCGCCGGCGGCGGACAGCAGCAGCAGCAGCGGCGGCGGCGCAGCGGCGGCGGTCTCGACGCCGTACCTCGACGGCAATCCGGCCATGGACCGGCCGCTGTTTGTGCAGTTCTGCGCCAACGACCCGGCGGTGCTGCTGGCGGCGGCGCGGCGGGTGGCGCCGCACTGCGACGCCATCGACCTCAACCTGGGCTGTCCGCAGGGCATTGCGCGCAAGGGCCACTACGGCGCATTTCTGCAGGAGGAGCCGGCGCTGGTGGCGCGGCTGGTGCGGACGCTGCACGAGAGCGCCGACGTGGACGTGCCGGTGACGGCCAAGATCCGCGTGCTGGCAACGCGCGCGGCGACGCTCGAGTACGCGCAGACGGTGCTGGCGGCCGGGGCGAGCATCCTGACGGTGCACGGACGGCAGCGCGAGCAAAAGGGCCACCTGACGGGGCTGGCGGACTGGTCCATGTTGCGGTTCCTGCGCGAGAACCTGCCGCCGGAGACGGTGCTGTTTGCGAATGGCAATGTGCTGCAGCCGGGCGACGTGCAGCGCTGTCTGGACGCGACCGGGTTTGACGGCGTCATGAGTGCCGAGGGGCTGTTGTCGGATCCGGCCTTGTTTGGGCCACGGCCGGAGAAACAGAAAGAGGGGGAGAAGCAGGAAGCGGGAGAGGAAAAGAAAGAGGGGGAGAAAAAGGAGAACGAGGGAGAAAAGACCCCCCCCTCCCCCTGGTGGCCCACCCCCGATCCCGAGCGCGAGTACTGGACCAGCCAGGACGGCCTGCGCGGCGGCTGGCGCGTCGACGCCATCATGCGGCGCTACCTCGACATTTTGCGCGTCTACGGTCTCGGCGAGGCAGCGCCAGTGCGGCAGCCGCTCTTTGTGCCGGGCGATGAGCCGTGGCAAGAGGCAAAGGTCGAGCTGGCGGCGGCAGCCCCGGATGCCGGCGACGACCTCCTCGACCCCCCCTCTGACGCCGCCGACGAACCGCCGCGCAAGAAGCGCAAACGCGCCGTCCCGCGCGTCGCCCCCACCGCCGTCGTCCCGGCCACCGTCTTGTACTCGCCCAACTTTGTCGCCGTCCAGGCCCACCTCTTCCACCTCTTGCGCCACGCCGTCGCGCGCCACCACGACATCCGCGACGCCCTCGCCCGCTCGCGCAAGGGCGACATGCCCGCCTACGAGCGCATCCTCGCCACGCTGGAGCAGCGCGTGGCCGCCGCCCTGACCGCCGAGGCCGAGGCCGCCGCCGCCGGCACGCTCACCGAAGAGGCCCGCCAGGCCGCCACGGACCGCGCGCTCGCCGCGGAACTCGGCGAGGACCATGACCACCCGCGCGACAGCCCGGACTCGTCGGCGGCGGCGGTGCGGCGCTGTCGCCGGCCGTGGTGGGTGGCCCAGCCGGTGCTGCGGCCCATGCCGGCCGAGGCGCTGGCCAAGGGGGCCATCCAGGAGAAGAAGAAGAAGAAGGGAGACAAGGAGGGCAAGGCGGAGTAGAGTCAAGAATCCAAGAATCACAAAGTCAAGATTCAGAGTCGGAATGAAAATAGACACAATGTACATGAAAAAGCACGCTGACTAGCAAAGATCCTTCCAACACGATACCACCACGCTCAATCGTTGCGCTGCTGCTTCCGCGGCGGCCCTGCACTGCCGCGGCTCGACACGCTGTCGCCGCGACGGCGCCGACGCGCGGCAGCAGACGGCACCGGCGACACAGACGGCCGGACGCGTGGCGGCGGGCGGGATTTCGGCGGCGGCGGCGGCGACTGCGAGAGACTGCGCGCGTCACGGCTGTCGCGCGAGTAGGAGCGCGCGCGGCGGACGGGCGAGCGCGAGGCCGTGTAGGAGCGCGACCGCGTCCGAGCCGGCGAACGGTACCGCGGCCGGGCACGGGCCGGCGAGCGCGAGGGCGAGCGCGAGTCGTACGAGGGCGACCGGGAGAGCGACCGGGACCGGGACAGAGACCGGGACCGAGATGGGGTGTCGCGGTCGGCCGCGCGGCGCTGGGCCGGCCGACCGCGCGACCGCGACGGCGTCCGCGATGGCGACCGCGAGTAGGACGAGCCGGTGTAGGACGAGTAGCTCGAGACGGAGCTGGCGTCGCTGCGGGAGCGGCTGCGGCTGCGGGCTCCGGCACCGGCACCGGCGGCCGGCGCGGGCAACGCCGGCTTGGGCAAGTTCTCCAAACGCTCGCGCATCTCCTCGGTGAGCACGCCCATGCCGATGCTCGTAAAGTAGTTGATGCTGAAGCGCAGGTGGCGCGCATTGTCCGTCGGCAGCAGGCCCTCGAGGCTCGGCTGCAGCGCCGGCTCGGCGAGACGGGCGCGCAGCCGCGGCAGGCCCATGGCCTCGGCGATTTCCTGGAAGAGGATCTTGATAAAGATGCGGCTGGCGCTGGTGGTGTCGTCCTCGGTCAGCCGGATGGCCGCGAGCACGTACCAGCCGAGCGCGTCGCTGGCCAGCAGGTGGCCAAAGAGGCAGGCAATGTTGCGCAGCTTGGCCGTCTCGAAGCGGTGAATGGTCTCGTAGTAGTGCGCAAACGCCTCTTCAAACAGCGTCGCCCACCGCCGGTTCAGCTTGGCCAGGCGCTCGGCCAGGAGCCCAAAGAACTTTGTGTACGTCTTCTCCTGCGCGCAGCACTCGACCACCATGGACGGCAGCTCCGCCTCGCGGCCCTCGGGCAGCCGCACCGCCAGCAGCTTGTGCACCGCCTCGTCCGCGTTCATCGAGCTCTGGATCGTCAGGTAAATCGTGCGCCGCAGCGCCACCAGGTCCGCATTCGTCCGGTCCTTGACGTCGAGCACCTGCTGCTCCGCCTCCTGCTCGTCGTCGCTGTCGTCGCTGTCGCTGCCGCTGCCGCTGCCAGTGTCACTACCGCTGCCGCTCTCGTCGTCGCTTTCATTCAAAATCTCCCGCCGCAGCCGCGCGTACTCGGCCTCGTGCGCTTCCCACTGCTCGTCGTAGCGGAAAATGTTGAGCGTGGCCTCGTCGGCGAGCGGGCCGTCGAGCTCGACCGCGTGCTTGATCTGGTCCTCCTCCTCAATCAGGTCGAGGTCGTCGCGCACGGCCGGGTGGTCCTTGAACTTGTCGCGGCGGTTCTGGAAGAGCACCTCGATCGCGTACTGCGTCCGCTTGTCAATGTCGGCCTCGTTGAGAATGTGGTGGAAGCGGTCAAAGACGACGGCCAGCACGGTCGGGTTCATCATCTCGAGGTAGTTGCCGACCTCGCGCGTCAGGCCGACGGCAATCTCGACGCTGTCGTCCGTCGGCTTGTGCAGCAGCAGCAGCAGCATCTGCGCCGCCAGCATCTCGTCGGCCACCTGCGTGTTGACCAGGTGCGCCAAAAAGGTCGCCGCGCTGCGGCACACGGCCTTGTCGTTGCGTCGGAAGCCCTTGCGGAACCGCAGCAGCAGCCGCCGCAGCAGCAGCTCGCCCACCGCCGGCAGCTTGCTGTTGACGCACGCCGCAATGCACGCGTACACGGGCGTAAACGGCAGCGACGCGTACTGCGCCTTGATCAGGCTCTGCGCCAGCAGCCCCCGCCCGCGCACCAGGTTCTCGCCAAACAGCTCGCTGATAATCTGCCGCATGTTGCCCGCCGTCGCCTTGTTGACCAGCCCGTTGATCGACTTCTTGAGCGCCTCCCACGCCATCCGCTGGTACTCCTTGGACGTCTTGTCCTGCACCTGCGCCTGCAGCGCCCGCAGCCGCGCCGGCGGCACGTACACCCCGCCCGACCGTGCCGTCAGCAGCCGGTTGTACTCCGCCTTGGCCGCCGCCTGCTTCTCCTCGTCCGTCGGCTCTGGCGGCGGCGCCCGCTGCTTCGCCGCGGCGCGTCGTGGCGGCCCATTGTCGCGTCGCCGTGGCGACCGCGGCGACCGCGGCGACCGCGGCGACCGCGGCGGCCGTGGCCTGTCGTTGCCCGTGCTCTTCTCGGCGCGCTCGCCCCCATCGCCGTTGTCGCGTTCGTCACGCCCCGGTCGGTACGAGTCGCCCATCGTCGTCGGCTGGATACAGATCTGGATGGCTCTCGCAGTCTCTCGTGGCGACGGAAAAAAAATGGAGGCGATTCAGAAAAGGCAAAGCGCGCTAAGAGGCCAACAAAAGGCTAACGGAGCTTCTCCTGCAGATGTGGCTGGGGTTCGTGGCGCAGCCGCACGCGCCCGCTGGGAAAGAACACGGTCGACTTCGCGTCCCCTACTGCCGACACTTCCATCTCGATCCTCACAACGGCCTGCTCTTCTCTGCCTCCCGCCCGCCACACTGCACAAAATGGTAGCACACGCCGTGCCGGCTCCCCCAGTTCATCCCTTGCCGCTGGCTAATTCGAACTGCAGCTTGACAAAATCGTGGGCCTCGCCATGCTCGTGGCCGCCACCGTCGTCTTCCTCTACTACACCATCTGGACCCTGTTGATGGTGAGAGCAGCGTGACCCTGAATTCCGTCTGCCACACGGCGACTGACTGACCACCAGCCATTTGTCGATGCGGACCACCCGTTGCAAAACTTCTTCCCGCCCCGCGTCTGGGCCATCCGCATCCCCGTCATCCTCGTCCTCCTCGGCTCCGCTGTCGTCGGCTCGTTCCTCAGCATCGTCATGATCCGCAGCAACCGCAAGAAGGCGGCCAAGGCCAAGACCACGGCGGCCAAGAAGAAGGCGTAAGCAGCTGGGAGACGCAATCGGACGCGCACAGAGATGGAGCGCATTGGAGCTGCATGCCGGCAAAGAAATGGACAGAGAGCAAAATCACGGACAGGAAGCGCGCCATGGTGTATCGACTGTATTGAGGGGTTCCGTTCTGCCCCGGCTCCTGTCTATCAGGAGCCATGCTGCGATGATAAATGCGATATACACAGTAGTATGCTAGCCAACAGAGACGGGTCAAAATGCAGAGAGGAGAAGAGCAGAGCGCTAGGCAAGAGCCAAGGCAAGAGCCAGAAAGGAAACCCAGGACCAGAACGAAACCGAACAAAGGGCCGCCACGGCCACAACCGCACCACGCATCACACCCGCTGGTCGGCAAAGTCCAGCACCTCGCAGTCATCCTCAAAGAAGCCGTTGTCGTCCTCATCGTCCGCCGCCGCACGTCCGCCGCCGCGCCGCCGCCGCGTCGTCACCACAATCTGCTCGTTCTCGCCGTCGTGCTCCAGCACCCGCTCCATGGCCGACGCCGGCAGCGCCCGCGTGTCCTCGAAGCTGATGCTAAAGGACGTCTCCTCCGCCATCGACGAGTAGCCCGTGTCCACCAGTGTCGATGCAATCGGCTGCCCAAAGGCCCATGCCGCCTCCGCTGCCTTGCCACCGCCGCTCGCCCGCTTCCGGCCTCTCGACCGCACCGCGGCCTGCAAGGCAGCAGCTTCGCGCTCCGCTTCGCGTGTCGCTTCGCGTGTCGCTTGGCGTGTCGCTTCTCGCTCCGCTTCTCGCTCCGCTTCCCGCGCAGCCTCCTGCTCGGCCTCTCGCTCGGCAGCTTCACGCGCCAGGGCTTCCCGCTCGGCGGCCTCCTGCTCCGTGCGGAGCGCAATGACAGCCGCTGCAATCTTTTTCTTCTTGGCCGCCTTCTTCTTCTTCATCGCCAGCGTCGCCGAGATAGGCTTGGGAGCGTCCATCAGAAGCGTCTCAAATGGCTGGTCGAGAATGTTTGGCGACGGCTCCCGAGCCGGAGTCTCCGCCCGCAGTTCCCAAGCGTGCTCTGGTTCTGGTTCTGGTTCTGGTTCTGGTTTCGTATTCCATTCGAATGCCTGATTTGGCTCCGACCCCCAAATCGGTCCCCAGTCAAAAGGGACTGGTTCCATGGCCGGTTCCACGGCTGGTTCCGCGGCCGGTTCCAAAATCGGTTCCAAAACCGGTTCGATCTCTGGTTTCAGAACCGCAACGGCCGTCTTCTTGTGCGCCTTCTTGGCCTTGGCCTTGACCTTGGCCATCGGCTCGGCAACCGCCTCAGCCACTGGCTTTGGCTCGGCCACCAGCTCCGGCTCCACCAGCTCTGGAGCCGCCACTGGTTCTGGCTCGGCCACCAGCTCCGGCTCTGCCGGCTCCGACGTGATCGCATCAAACTCGTAGAGCGAGATGCGCCTGTCCGTGTGGAACGGTTGGTACGGCGCGCTCGACTCAATCTCGGCCTGTGGAATCGAGGACTCGACACAGCCCGCCAGGCGGTTGGGCAGCAACCGCTGGCGGTTGTCGAGCAGCACCATCGTATTGCTGGCCGACTCGGCGTGCTCCGTGAAGTCGAGGTACTCGTCGGGCTCCACGTAGCGCTTCACCGCCGCCGCGAGCACGTCGTCGGGCAGGCTTGGCAGTCGCAGGTCCGTGTTCGGGCTCAGATGCAGCGTCCGCTGGCCCGACGTCTTCTTGCGGCTGCGGCTGGCAAAGCTGCGCACAATGCCGTCGCCCAGCACAAAGAGCGCGTGCGACCGCTTGCCCGTCACCCACACCACGCACGCGGCGCCGGGTGCAAATGAGCCAGCCGGCAGCGACACTCGGTTCTCGCCGGTGTGCCGCAGCTGGCTGATAGCGTTGCCCGTCTTGCCCAGCGAGTGGCTGATGCCCGCCGCCAGCATCTTGCCGCCATGGCTCGCATGGTCGACAATCGTCGCGCCCGTCGACTGCGGCATGTTGGCGCTGCTCCGCCGCGGCCGCGTCAGCAGCGGCCGTGCCGCGTCAAAGGCACTGCTCAGCGCTGTCGAGGCGTACGACACCGCCACAGACGCAGGTCTCCCTGTGCCGGCATCGGTCCCGTTGCCACCGGCCGCTGTTGTCTGGGCGGCCGCCGTCGCCGTGCCGTTGGCCCGCCGCCGCGGAGGCGGCCACGTAAAGGCGCTCGACGGCAGGTCGAGGATGTGCACGGTGCCGCGCTCTGTGACCATGGCCAGGCGCTCGCCGTTGGGCTTGGTCCACGCCACGTCCACAATTCTGGCCACGGTCATGCGGGAGAACTGGGCAATCTGGCGCACGCGTGAGCCCACCAGCGCCCCGGGCGCCGCCAGCATCTGCAGCGGCGAGGCCTTGGTGTACTGGATGCGCATCAGGTCCCACACCGTCTGCACGTCGCCTTTGGTGCTAGCCGTGAACAGCCACAGTCCCGTGGGCGAGAACGACAGGAAGCTGCAGCCCAGCGGCGCCGCAAAGGTTGCAATAGGATGCACGGTGGCAAAGCCGCCGAGCGCGGTCACGTCGACAACAGACACGAGGCCAGGCTCTTTCGAGACCGCCGTGGTCACGGCGCCGTGGGTCGGCGGAAACTGCGCCGCATCGCCACGGCTCGCGTAGCCCGCCGAGGGCGGGGACCGTGCCGGCTGAGGCGTCGACGCTCCGGGCGCACCCTTCCAGTAGTTGTTCAGCGCCTGCCAGCCTTGCTGGCCGACCCAGCGGGCGCCCGAGATGATCTCCTGCGTGGCATCCCGCATAATCTTGTTCATCACGCTCTCCGACTGCGGCAGCTCCGTCTCGGTCGTCACCGGGGGCAGCTGCGGCGGCGTCAGCGAGGCCAGGCCGGGCGCTCGACCATGGGGCGCCACGGGCACCACCGCACGCAGAGCGATCTGCGACGACGGCACCGCCGGACAGTAGGCTAGCCAGCGGCCGCTTAGCGACATCACAGGCTGCTTAGGACTGTGCCGCGCTGGTTGGCCAGACGGGACGGCCGCAGACGCGGCGCGAACACGCTCCGTCTCGAGACCGACGTCGCCGCCGCCGTTGACGGCCCCCTTGGGCGACTGCTGCAGCGTGGTCCATAGCTTGGCCACGCAGCGGAACGGAAGCACGTCATCACTCGTCGGAGCCATCTGGCGATACACCCAGCACTCGCCCGTCGTGCCCGACGAGACGGCAATGTTGCCGCTATCGGCCTTGATCTGGAAGGTGCCTGTCGGCGGCGGCGGCTGGAAAACGGGACTGGTGATGGAAATCTGCAGCGGGATCCGAGGCGCCTCGAGCAACGTGCAGATCCACCGGTTCTGCTTCAGCGAGAACACTTCAACGGTTGTCTGGTAGTACTCAATAGGGAGCGGCGCCTCGTCCGCTCCGTCCTTGCCGTCGTCCTCGGGATACGCAGACTGCGGCAGCACCGGTCCGTGCACGATGACGGCGACGAGGGGAAACAGCTCCTCGGCCGCAGTGCCTGGAGACATCCAAGGCAGAATCTTGGCGCCGTAGACGCCACCACGCAGGCCGGTCAGACGCACGAGGGGTTCGAGGCCTCGACGAGACACCAGGCTGACGTCGAGTCCGCCCTCGTATCCGGCCGCAACAACAGTGTCGGCGCCAAGCGGCGTTTGGGCCGGATAGGACGAGGGAAGGCTGTCAAAGGCAAAGTGGTAGCCTCGCTGGCCAGGACGGATACCGCTCTGGCGCGGTTGCAGGTCCAGGTCAATGTCGGGGGCGCCGTAGAAATGGGCCTGGGGCTGGTGAGGGAGCGGCGGGTTGGAAGAAGGCAGGCCGGCCGCCGCCGCCGCGACCGCCGCCGTGGCCCGGGACTGGGCGAGGTGTGAGTGCAGCGAGCTCCGACGGATGGCCGGGGCGGCGCCGGGATGCAAAGAGAGCTCATGGGGCGAGCCCTGCGAACCCTGAGAGCCTTGGTGGTAGCTGAGGGGACGCCGGGCAGCCGCAAAGTCCATTCCGCCCGTCGGAGGCGACACAGACACGCTCGTTGGATGCGTGGCGTGGCTGGCGTAGCTCGTATGGCTCGTGTGGCTCGTGCCATAGGGCCGCGGCGAGGACCAGCGGCTGGGCGGCGAGTCCCCCATCAGGCTGATCAGGTTTCCGGGGGAGGCCGCGAGGCCGCTGGGGGCGCTCGGGATGCTAGCATCGGGGATGCCGGCCCGTGCCCGCCAGCCAACACGTGTCGGGATCGCACGGGGCGCCGGATTCAAGGTTGGAGACGGCGCCGCTGCGTCGAGCATGGATGAGTCGGACGGGCTGTCGCGGGTCATCGAGGCGGCGACGGCCGGCAGATCGGGCGAGGGGTCGGGGGAGTTGGACGAGTCCGAGATAAAGTCCTGGGCGTTCCCGGATCTGTGGCCAGCAGCAGGGTTAGCAGTGCGTCGAGTCAGCCGGCTATTGCGACAACACGTACGTAAATTTGGCAGTAGCATGTTTAGTCACCGCGGCGACAACGCCGCCAGTCTCTCTTGCATCCTTCTTGGCCTTCTTCGGACCTAGAGGGGGGACGGATGTCAGCAAGGCCGGCCGTTATCGGTATCGCGTCCAAGGGAGAATGGTCCGTACCGGGCATTAAGCAGAGGGCCGACCGCCTGCCGAGCGGCGGAGAAGGAGATGGGTAGACCGGGAGGACGGGGGTTTGGGCAGGGCAGGGAGCAGAAGCCGGAGCTTTCTACTCAGAGCCGCAGAAGAGGATGGGGGGGTTGTGTTGAAAGTTGCCGTATCGACAAACGGCGGGGTTCTGTTGAGGGCACGACTGGGCTAGTGACTCTGTCTCCGTGCGTGCGAGAGAGCGGCGTGTTGCAGAGGGACAGCGGATCGAAGGAGCGAAGCAGCGCGTCAGGCCGGGAGAGGGGAAAGCAGGCCGACAACACAACGGCAAGACGATTGAAGACGGCAGATAGGGACAGGAGGGGGGGGGGAAGAATGAACGGGGAGCTGTAGGATGGGCAGAGGCGGGAAAGTACGCAAGCGGGCAGGTCGAGCCGTCAAGCAGTGCGCAGCACAGCCGAGAGGGACGAGGAGGCAGCGATAGAGGGGGGTAGAGGGGAAGAAGGGGATCGTAGGTCGACGAAGAACGTGAGTGGCCAGAGGCTGCAGTTTAGCTGCAGCCGACGCGCAAGGGGCGGGGCGTGTCGGTGCTACTGTAAGCGCAGGTCGGCGTGTGCAGCAGAACCGGAGCAGCGGGAGCGGCAGAGGATCGAGGGGCACGAGGAGATGGGAGCGTGGCAATGGATGGGATGGAGGAAGTTGCTGGCAGTTTTGTTTGCTTTGGATTTACGCCGACGTGTTTTTGCTTCTGGACGGCGGACGGAGACGGGGCAGGAGCGGGCGAGAACGTGCCTGGTCGGCCTGGCGTGTTTGGGTACGTAGGAACGGGGGGGCGTGTTGGGGGGGAAGCAGGCGTGCCCGTATAGTGGAGATAGGCAGGTATGGCCTAGCTGGAACGATCCAAGAAGAGGTAGCGCCCCCTACAACACTGAAATCCACTCGGTCATAGCGGGCTGGGAGTGCTGGGAGGGGTGGCGCTAGCGGTCGCCAATGCCTCTCGATTCCGGCCCGGGGTCAGTTGACTCACTGTCCGGAGCGCGTTTTGGCTGCGGTGCGGCAGCGTACGAGAAGTATACGTTTGTCTTCCAGTGGACAAAGGCCGAAGGAGACTGCCCCGGATGACGTTGGTATCCCCTTGTGTGACGGCAGATAGCCGATGCCGATAAAGGTGTGCAGACCCAAAAGACCAAAGACGTCACCGATGACAAAGCGACCGGCTGGCAGAATAAGGCGGTCAGCTGAACAGGAGCAGGCAGCAGCGACAACAGACGACCGACAGGCGACCAGGCGGCCGGACAGGCGACTGGCAAATGAGCAGAGGATGCCTGTCGGTGATTGTCATATGGCACACGTATTGTATCGTAGATTCAGGCCCCCAACACCCATTTCGCTATGCATCACCGGACCCACCCTCGCCAAGGTCGCCACCTATACTGAAATCCCTCAATATCTTCACCATGTTCACGACCATCACCGGACCTCTCTCTACGTTCCCCCTCCCGCCTTCCCTCACATCCGCACTCCCCGCGCACTCACTTCCCCCTTCTCCCCAATTTTCAGCAGCACCCGGCAGTCCGGGCAGTACCACTTGGTCGTCCGCGCCGGCACCGCCGTCAGTCCCACGCATTCCAAATGGAACCATTCTTGTCGGCAGTTCTGCGCTGTCAGCATGCTTGTCTCGTCATTCTAGTTCTTCTCCTGCTCCTCTTCTTTTCACGCACCTCCACATTGTCGCACTGGATCATCGTCCCAAAGCTGACCCGGTTGCACACGCAGTACCGCGGCTCGTCCGCGTCGATAATGTTGCCGTCGTCGTCCACCTCCACTTCGTCCGCCGGGTGCGTCTGTGGGTGTGTCTGCGTCGGATGGGTGTGCGACCCCCGCTTCTTACGTGGTGCTGCCTTGCGCCGGCCCACCGCCGCGCTGCCCCCCGAACTCGTCCGACTGACCACGCCCGGCGCCGGCCGCTTGACACGCTTGCTCGGCATCCGCACCGCCACCACTGAGGCCGCTTCCGGCGCCGGCGTCAGGCGGGCCGCGCTCGCCCGCCGTGACCGCTCCGAAGCCAACGTCTGTTCCAGCTCCGCACCGCCGAGGCTGGCCCCCCGTGACGACGGCCGCCGCGTACTGCCCGACGCGATCGCGAGCACCGAGACGGCCGGTGCCATGTCCTCAACGGTCGCCACTACCGGCGTCGCCGCCCGCGACGGCGGCTTTGACACGGTTACCGTCGGCGCCACCGTCGGTACCACCGCCACCGCCTCCTTGGTCTCCTCCTCCTCCCGGCTCTTCCGCACTGCCTCCCGCGTCCGCAGCTCCCTAACGGGCGGATGGATCGGCGTCGTAGATTTGCGCGGCGAGTGCACCGCTGCCGAGACAGGCGTCGCGGCCGGCGGCTTTGTTGGCACCGTCGTTGTCACCGCTGCCATCGTCGGCACCGTCGTCGGCACTGCCGTCCCGGACCCTGATGCCACCGACAAGGGCGACAAGGACGACGTCGCCGACGACGACGAATGCCGCAGAGAGGCCACCGCGGACTGCTCCTGGCCCACCGTCGGGGCGGGTACCGGCGTTGCCGAGTGCCGCACGTAGGGCGGGTGCACCGGCGTCTCGTGCGTCACGGCGTGCTGAGGAATCGGCACCGGCGTCTCCGTCTTGACCCGCTTCGGCAGCTGCCGCTGCTGCGCGCCTCCTCCGGTCACCGCGCCTCCCACTGACGGGCCTTCCACCGAGCCTTCCACTTTGTCAGCGCCGTCCCCTTCTAGCGCCGTCGCCGTCGCAGACTCGCGCTTCCGCTTCCGGGACATGGGCGTCGTCGCCCGCGTCGTCGCGGCCAGACTGCCCTGTCGGCTGACGGTCACGTCGCCGCTGCTCCCGCTGCCGGCATTCTGCTGCGCGTACGGCGAAAAGACGGCGCGCGCCTGCTCAATCATCTTGCGGGCCGACTCCTCGGCCTCTTGCGCCGCCAAGTGGGCCATCATGTTGTTCTTGAGCTTTTTGGCCTCGTTGAGCTTCATGCCCCGGTTCGTCAGCTGCTTGTGCTCCGCCTCCATGGCCGCATCCATGCTCAACGCGCCCAGCGGCGCCCGCGCCACGCCGTCCGCCTCAACCACCGTCTCCGGCAACAGCCCGTCAAACGACTGTCCGTCCATTTCCGCCCGCCGCTTCGCCTCGTTGAACGCCTCCAGGTTCCGGCCCAGCATCTTGAGCTCCCGCGCAATCATCGTCTCGCTCGGCGCCCACTGCGCGTTCTTCTTCATTCGCTTCCGCAGCTTGGCCAGCTCGTACGGGGTCAGCCGGAGCCACGGCGCGTCTGTGCTGCCCGCCACCGCGTTCTCGGGCGGCGGCTTCAGCTGCGCCAACACGTAGCTCGTCGACTGGTATGGCTCTCCGGGCGGGCGTGGTGCTCGCGGCGCTCGTGGCACCCGCGGCTTGGGCGGCTTCAGATGTCCCGCGCTCCCCGCTAGTCCTCCCGCGCCCGGCGCCTTGTGCACCTTGATGCGCGGGTACGGTCCCATCCCGTTCTGCAGCGGAGGCGGTGGTGACTCGTCTGATGACGATGGCGAGCTGACGTCGCTCTCGTCGCTGAGCATCTCATAGTCCACGTCGTACGGCGCCAGCACCTCACCCGGCACCGTGATCCGTGGCACTCTCTGTCGGTGCACCCGCGCGGCACCGCCCTGCTTCGGCCCCCCCCCCGCTGCCCCAGGCCCTTCTCCTCTTGCTTGCAGCTGTTGCTGTTGCTTTTGCTTCTGCTCCTCTTCGCGCTGTTTCTGCTGCTCCTGCTGCTCCTGCTGCTCCGCCTCAGCCTCGGCGTAGTTCTCCAGCATCGCCCGGAGCTTTTCCAGAATTGTCTTCGCCCGGTGGTAGTGCCGGTCCACGTTTTTGGCCATCCGCTGGGCCTCGTCGTGCGCGTAGATCCGCGAGCTGAGCCCGCGCCGCAGGCTCGCCGAGATGTCCGCACGCAGCGCCACAGGCTCCGGCCGCGTCTCGGGCGCCGCCATCGGCAGCTGCCCCCAGCGCGCCGTGAGCTCGTGCACCCTTGTCGATGCGTGCACGTACTTTTCGTCAAGATCGCCAATCAGCGTGAGCGACCGCATAATGTCAGACGGCAGGTATTCGGTAAAGTCGAGGAAGTCGGTCACCGTAGCCTGCGCATCGGGGTCGGGCCGCAGGTTCAGCGACTCCAGACCGCCATCGATGGACGGGAACAGCGACACAGACTCTTCCACGGCGGCTGCTGGATCTTTGCGCCCAGTCTCCTTCTCCTCCGTTCCGGCACCAGTACCGTGCGTTGCCTGCGAGGGCGACGAGACCTGTATGGACCGGAGGGAGGATCGTGTCACCTGTTGCCGCGGCGAGACGACACCCATGTCCATGTCGATCGACATCGTCGCCGTTTCGGGAGAGGCCATGACCAGCAAGCAGTCGGCGCACGTCGTCTCTGTTTTGTTGTCTTGTTTTGCCTCCTTTTGCCACCCTGGCTGATAGACTGGAGCAGAGCGGCCGTTGTTCCAGCGAAAAGGATAGGCACGATCAAGTCAAGCGATCACAAATGCGGATCACGCAAATTCCACGGTTCTTAGGAAGCGGTCGGGCGGATGCGCATCGTAACGGAAGCGAGGAGGCAAGGCGCGACGTTGAGGTGGAGGTTCACGCGTCCCACAGTATGCGCCCGCTATTACCGGGGTGCGTCTGCCTAGCGCTAGCCCCGATTAGGAAGTCGGAATTGGGCGCTCCTGTTTCGTGCATACTCCGTACGAATAACGTTTGTTGCACACGGCTATTGTCATCCCCCACGACGTGACGTCTTTCTATGGAAACCAGTCTGGAGTAATTCGCTCCTCCTCCGCGTATCATGCGATCCAAAAATAAAAAAATAAAACATAAAACAGAACAATACAAGCACCTACTTTTCGTCAGGCATGTCTCATGAGCGCAACAATAAGCAACAATAGCTCAAAGCAAGGAAAAGGCAAAACAGACAGAAATCAAAACGGGCATCAAAACAGACATCCAAACAGACACCAAAGCAGACACCAGGACAAGCATGCAGTCGTTCAATCATTCAGCCACCGAAAACGCCAATCAACCGAAAGTAACGGCCCAGCCCCGTTCAGCCTTGCAGGCAGCATTTGGGGCTAAGCCGCAAGCCTCTAGAAGCACTTGAAACCGCGCCGTCAAGACCACTCCCACGTCTCGCCAACCTCCAGCTGCTCTGCCTCGTCGGCAGTCCGCCTCACGATCTTGGCGCCCCAGACCGTTTCGGTCTCCTCCACCATATAGTGGGACGCGTCGCCGATGGTAGTCACCGATGCATAGGCCGTCAGATTTTTGCATTTCCTGGCTCATACATGGATTAGCACAGGGAGAACCAAGTTCGAAAACCGGATCCTACGAACAAAAAACCTTGCACGGTGACAGCGCCCCAGACCTCGAGGCTGCCGGCCACTTCAAAGTGGCCGTTGACAAGGAGTTGTCCAAAGATCTTGACCGTGGTCCTGTACCGTCAGCAAGTCGAGTAATAGACGACGAACCGGGTCGGACAATCAAACACATACCCGCAGTAGACGTAGCCGGACACGTCCATGTTGCCAAAGCTCTTGATCCGGTCACTTGCTGGTTAGCGTCGGAGAGACTGGGCAGCAGCGGGAGCGTCCTACTTGCACACCAGATGTCCGCTAACGTGGATGTCGCCATAGGCCTCGACCTTGTCGCCGACCGAGAACTCGCCGACAAAGCCAATGGACCCCAAGGCCCGAACGCACCCGTCGACCTCCATGGGGCCGGTGAGCTCGATGCTGGCGTTGGACTTGATGCTCTTCCTCTTCTTGGTGACGCCCGGTGCGCCATTGTCGCCGCTCGCCTCGGGGTAGATGCTGTAGTCGACCTCACCCGGCTCAAAGACGAGCGTCATCTCCTCGGACTCGGGTGCGGACACAGAAGGGCCCTGTCCGGCCGAGGAGGAAGCATGGCCGGCCCCGTCTCCCCCGCGCGAGGTGCCTGACCTGGCACGTCGGCGTTCCCTCCCTCTCGGCATGCTGGGGGACTGAACCGGATAGCCAACGACGAAATCAGCACAGACCTGTGGCATGCACCACATGCCTGGGCTTGGTCTTCTTCGAGGCTGGTTGGGTAATCAAAGAGACGAGGATAAGAGTTTACTGATGGATATCCAAGGTCTGTACAAGAGACAGACGAGACGGGACAGTTTTCGAATCGGAAAGTCTGATAATCAGATAATCAAATGCATCCGAGACGGAGAAGGGACTATGGATATATAAATAATGCCCGGGAAGCCGTGGAGATTCGGATGAGAGACTCTCGGGGCAGAAAATTCCAAAAACGACCGGTACGAGACTTCTGCCTTCTGCTTCCCGCTCGACTCTACCCGCGTAGGACTCGTGATGTACAGGGCTCCTTCCGGGACCTGAAGCAAGCGGACCTGTGGAGCAAACAACAGCATCGTCTGCGTATTCCTTGCTTTGGTTAAAGTGGGTCATTTCCTAATTCGGCATCCACCTGCGCGAGAATGCCTCGCCCCAGGCTGCCATGGCGAGAATGGAGACCAAAAAGATGAAGCGACAGGGGTGATTCAGAGATGGAATCCTCCATAGTGTACTCCACAATGTGATCGATAACATGCTACGGCTTCTCTTATGGAGCAGCTGTGGGCTTTGTGAGTCCGGCTTTAGGCAGCCGCCTCGTCCGATGTCGAGCATCCCCAGCTTCGGCTGCGCAAACTGTACTATCTTTCAGTGTCTAACAATCTATATACAGGCTTGCGTATTTCATTTCATTTCCTTTCTTTTCCCGGCAATTCAGCCTAGGGGTCTGTCCGGATGACTACACGGCTTTCTTTTACAGCGGACACACCATCTTTTACTTGCGGCACATGATCAATTCCATATTCCCTTTTACAGGTCGACTCAGCCAAGTTTCCAGCAGATGCATTTTTGATTCGGTGATGCGTTTTTGTTCTCGGTCGAAATCCTCAATTCTGATTGGCCGGTGGTCGCCGTTGCTGCCTCGACAACAGAATGGTATCCTACGTTCCGTGCAACACGGCAGAATGCGGCCAAACTAACGGCAGGGGTGGGAAAAAAAGGCGATACTCAATCCTTGTCTTGCTTCTTACCGTACAAGTCCTGATTAGGCTACATTTACCCACGATGACTCCTTGCCGAGCTGCTGCTGCCTTAGACTGCTTTTCCGAACCAGCACCGTCTCCCTAAAAATGCAAATGTCCAATGTCCACCACAAAACGGCCCACCAATGACACAACCTGACCGAGCCCAGAAAGATCCTATACCAATGACCAACCCCATACCTATGCTTTGTTAGGCAGCTCCAAAAGCGAGATATTCTCTAGCTGCCTAGCTGTCTCGTCATGTTCTGGCAAGCCCAAGTACAGTGCCCACCAACAACGGCGCGGCTACCCAGACCGAGGCAAACGCGGCAGCTCCCGTGGCATCGACACCCCGAATGCCGAGGACGCACTGCTGGAAAATGGCCCCGCCAACAATGGTAGACAGAGCCAAGACACGGGCAGTGACAGCCTTCCCAAAGGCCGGCGAGTAGGGCGTTGGGATGCTGTCCTGCGAAAAGATCAAAGTGTGCGCGGCAATACCACATACAAAGCTGAGGACAGTCGAAGGCCAGCTCAGAAAGATGGCCTCTGCAGCCTCGTTGATCGACTGGGGAAACGTCGGGGACGTGGTCAGTGCTCGTGCCGGCTCCACGGTAATGATGCCCAAAAAGTGGACCACAAGAGTGCCAGGCAGAAAAAAGCGGCAGGCCTGCACAAAGACAAAGTTGTAGAGAATCGCAGCAAAGGCGTACGAGCACACAAGCGTCACGGGGTCTTCCATGGCCTTGGGTGTGCCGTTCCGCCTCACGGTCGCAGAAGCCCACCACTTCCACACAGCAAGCGGCAAGACGTTGGCGACAAGGTCCGTGGCCCCAGACGCAAAGACAGCAGGAAGCGGCACATCGTAAAAGGATGCGAGGAGGTAGGCCTGGACATGTCAGTAGGTGCAAGGGGAAATCGGACAGGGAATTTCCACATACAATAGGCCCGTAGGCCAACACATCGAGAGCGATCATGCTGGGAATGCTGTCCCATGTGAAAACAAGTTTGAGCCTGCAGGTCAGCGTGAAAGCTCTTGGGAGAAGCCCGCGAGAGCCGAGAGAGAGAGCATTACATTCGGATGCCTAGAGCCGCAATCGGCAAAACTGCCGTTGGTTGGGCCATAGAGTTGAGGGAAGAGGTCCAGACCGCCCAGGATGGCGCCGACGTCGACGCGATCCAGTTGACAAGCATGCGACTGCCAAGGGCCAGGACCGATGATGCTACAGCGCTGATGACAATGACTCGCAATGCTCGCGGCGTGTCCACGGCTGCCGAAAACGCGCCAGGTAGTAGAGAGCACACAGTGTCCGGCTCTTCGGCCGTCTCGCCGTCCACCTCGCCCACGTGCTTCGGCCCGTCGTTGTCTTCGTTTTCGACCTTGACGGCCTCGACAATCTCGACAGCCTCGATAGCCTCGACCGCCTCGACCGCCTGAGCCACTTCAGCTACCTCAATTGCTTCCAAAACTGTGAGCTTTTCGTCCTGGGACCTAGTCCGTCTGGACCGCTTTGGCTCGCTCTTTGCCGATGCGGCTGCTGTTGTCCTGCGCGTCGCCATCGACGGTGTCGTCGGTTCCGCATCTCCTGTCGCGGATGCCGGCTTCGTGTGTTTGGTTCGCGCCATATGTGAAAAATCAGTCGAGTTCTTCGCCGTATTCGAAAGAAATACAAAGATGGGGGCAAGGATTGACGCGTTTAGAGAATTGAATGGATTCACGCAAGGATCAGAAGAATGGCATCTGATTTAGACCAGCGATAAACAAAGTGCAGTGACGTAGCTTCTTGTCCCACCGCCCCACATTCTTTGCACAAAGTCTCTGGTCCCACCAACAGACATCCCTCTTCCTTTTTTCCCCCATTCCCAGTAGACGATGAACAACCACATCTCAAACATCCCAGATCTCTTCCATAATTCGGCGGGAGTCCAACTTTTTTTGACCCGCCTGCGCATCTTTTCAATATATTGCTATTATTGATGTCTTTATGCCTTAATCCGCCGTGAACAGAGTGCCAGCATATGGCAAAGTCATATTAAGTGTCGAAATACATAAACCAGCCAGGGCAGTTCTGATTCGATCAAGCGTACATCTGACCTCTTGACGTCGTATTGCCCTGCCTTGCGTGGGGCCTACGAGCGCATGCCTTTGCACAGCGATGGCTTTTTGTGTGTTTCATGATTTTTTTTTGGGGTGCTTTGTGGTCACGGATTGCTCAACGTGCGCAGCCGACACTCACTTTAACCTCGCGGGCAAGACGCTCCATGGGCCATCTAACTGACAGGCTCACATACAGGTCTCCCGCTCTTCGGTGCTGAGCTGTTCGGGGACGGAGGACCGACAACACAACAGCCTCGAGTAATGGATCCTTCTGAAAACACAAAGGAAAAAAAAAGCAATATCGAATCGTACCGATTTAGGGCATAGATATCCTAGTCTGTCGTCAAGGCGTTGGCACGACCGTCACGACAATCGTCGTTTGGATCCAGCTCGTTCAACTCTCCCGCACTATCTGGATCGACAGATGTTGACCAGTACTGCTACTGCTTCATGGGTCGGCTTATTCCTCCATGCGGCCAAATACGCCATCGTCATCATCGTCGCTGCGGGCACGGGACCGGGTGTCGTCCTCATCCTCGTCAACAAGGCTCTCGCCGCTGTCTTCCATCATCACGTCGTCGCTGTCATTGACGTAAAGACGTTCACCACGTGTAAAGCTTTCCGGAGCCCGGCTCGGGAAGCTGTTGATGAAGCTGGTGTCGTCAAGCGTCTGCGCACTCTGCCCCAGGTACTGGACCGGGACAGGCGGGACGGGCGGTACGCCGCGCGCAAGGCCATGGACTTCCCCATTGGCGCTGTTGAAACTGCAGCTGAGAAGTTCCACCGCGGCGGCAAGCTCGTTGTCCTCTTGGCCAGTCATGTTGCGACCGGACGACGATGGCCGGATGCTTCCCCGACGGGCCTGGTGCGGATCGGCTATGAAGGCCTCGTTCGAGATTGAGCCTTTGGGAAGGGTTCTTTCAGCCACAGCAGCTGTCGGCAAGCCGGACTGGTACGACTGGGATACACCGCCGTTGTTGCCGGCGGTCAACCGCTGCAAAAAGCTGCGATGATCGGCTGGAAGCGATGAGGGCGGCGATGAAGGGATCACCGATGATTCCCTCTTGGGGCCGTCTATGTTCATGGCCCCGTCCATATGCGGGGGAGGCGTGGTGTCGACGGAGCTGGGTCCGTCATTCTGCTCGGAATAGGTCGAGGCAGTGGGCGACGCCGAATCGCGCTCGCTAGTAAAGTCATGGGCCGAGTCCGGCGGCGTTGTGGCAGCGGCGCCCGGGTGCTGGTTGTTCATGGCCACCAGGACGGAGGCGGCCTCGAGCAGCTGGACCTGCTGGTGCTTCGAAATGAGAAGCTTCGAGGTAAAGGACCATTCGGGAGTGTGCTCCCACCTGCAAAATACAAGACACGCTAAGTCAACAAACGCATTCAGAAAACGGAAACGATGGAAACGGCGGCAATCTCCCAGGGCAAGCCCGGCACAGTCCATGCGCGACACGCTCTACCGACACACAGAGGCTCGCACCATGGGCAGGAGGATCAAGGGCGGGGTAAGGAGGGTAGGCACGCACAAATGCTTTGTCAAGCAGCTGCTATGCTTGTATCCTTTCCCGCACTTATCGCAGCGGAGGTCCATGCGGCTGCTCCTCCGGCCTTCCTTGGCGAGCGGTTGCCCGTCGCTGGCACGGCGGATGCGGGCTATATCGAAAACGTCTGGGCCCAGGGCATTCCGCAGTGCCGACTCGTCGTCCACGTCCGACATGTCATTGAGATCGTCGTCAATGGCGCTGCCGTCGGCCGTGACAAACTTGTGGCCCGGCAGGCTCGCGGGCGGGGACGGCAAAGGCAGGCCGCCAATGGTGCCATTCGCAATGGCCATGGCGCCGGCCATGGCTGACGGCCGGGGAAAATGACCCGGTGATCCGGCGATGCCGCCAGCGGCAATTTTCGACACGGTATGGCGGCGTTCGCCGGCTCCAGCACTTGGAATTGGCAGAGCTTCCGCTTCCTGTATCAGGGCTGCCATGGCTGCAACGTTGGTGGCGCCGGGACTCGTCATGCTCTTGCGGCGGCTGACGCGGTGGTTCGCATTGAGCGCGGCTCCGATGATCGAGTGCGAGTGGGAGCCGGTGCGCGAATGTGGCTGTCGGCTTCCGAGGCTGCTGGCGCTGCCAGGGCTCGAGACGACGGCACCGTTCGGCATGTTGGACATGGATGGTCGGTGGGTCAATGGCCTGACTGTCTGCATTTCCTGGATGCGACAGTTAGCATGGAGCCTTGCGATGATGGGCTTTCTTCGCCAGGAATCTCCGTGTCATTTTGTTCTGCTCTCCGCCTGTTCACTGAACGCCCTTCTTCCGGGTTTCTCCCGTCGTTGCATCGTTGTATTACCCGGAGGCCGTTGCCGGCCGTTTCGCATATTATGAGTCAACTAACCTTGGAGGACGCCATTGGCATGTGTGTGTAAGGGCGAATTTCCGACAAAACGGCAGCAATCGGGGACTATGTCATCTATCGCCTGCTTCCAATTGCTGGCGATAGCCGGATTCTGAAGGGCGACAAAACGGGAGAAGAGGGTGAGCGAGGTCTGACTGTGGTGCGGTAGATTGGCTGGGGCTTCCAAAAGGGGGACCAAAATCAGGGCGTGGCAACTGTAGCGTCAGGTCGGGTTCTGGAATTCCGAGTTCTGGACAGGACGGAGGATTCGACAGTGTGTGACCGTTTGAGAAGAGGGAAATACTCGTAGCCACCAAGAAATGACAAGAAACAAAAAGGATTGGGAGAGTGAAGAGCAAGAAAAGGACAGAGGAAGGAGACTCGTCCAAAAATTTAAAAGCAGTCACATAAATTACTGGCGTGTTTTTGTGTGGTGGCAGCGGTGGTGTGCGAGGAATACGTTGGAGGGGGACGAACTGAGGCAGTGACGGACCAAAAACGGAGCGAGTTAAGCCTGGAATGCGAAGAGGCCACGGCATGGGCAGTGGCTCACGGGATGGCTGAGATAGTGCGCAAGAAGGAGCACGGGATGCGAGCCAAAGGAATAATGAATTAAATTAATCAACACATTAATAAAAAAATACTTGGATTCTACCGTTTTCTTTCAGGGTCCCTGAGACCTAATATGAGCAGGCGCCGGACTGTTGGCGCCCCCTTTCTCTATACGGCTGGAAAGGTGGTCTCGGCCGCCCAGGGCACCAAGTACTCGTACCAGTACCGCGCCTTCCTGGCGGCAAGAGAGGGAGCATTCCAGCCGGGAACTCGAGTCCCAGAAGCAATGGAGAGCTATGAAGAAAAGCACAAAAGCAACAAACAGCTACACAAACAGCCAATTATGTGTCAAGTGGCATCATGGCACCGAGGGGGCATCTTACGAGAATACAGCACTCGCACTCGTATCTTGCTTGTGCGGCACATACGATACGTCGTTGGTGAGATAAGATACAAGTACGTTCGCGGCACAAAATAAACCGGAACAGCAGGGCAAAGGCAGTGTCGGGCCTTAATCTGCGCACTGTGGCGAAGGGCCGGGTACTGGTACAAGCATGAGCGACACGCCTATTCCGAAGACAGAAAGGGGGTGTGGAGAGGAGGGGTAGGATAGCCTGTCGCTACGATACATGCGAGAACGTGATTGCCTGCACTCTGGCCTCTATTTTTGTGTCCTTTCTGGGCAGTGATGCGGCACGCCCCTACCTTCTTCCAACGTAAGCGTAAGCACGTAGGAATCAGGCTCTCGGCGATCCCTCGCCTGCTGTCGCCGCTCCTTCTTCTCTCCTTCACTCGTACTAGGCATCAGTTCCGTCTTCGGCGGTTTCCCCTCTTTCCGACCCAAATGACCTGCAGGGCAGGCGGACACTATATGTTTTAGACTCTAGTTGGTGTGGGTTTATGTACACAGTACATTACGGGTTCGCACTATTGTAACCCTAGTGGCAGAACGGGAAAAGGGCAGGAGCAAGCTGGATCGCGATCTTGTAGTCGGAGTAGTCCGTACTCATTGTACTTTGGGGTTTGGGATTATTGTGCGCATCCGTATTCCGTATTATGTGTTCGTATTGCTCGCTGGAAACAGATGTAGCAGGCGGACCCCGGCTAAGACAGTCAACAAAGCCATTCAAGCAGAGACAGCAGAGACGGGCAGATGGCTGTGCCTGCTGCACTATTTCTACATTGTACTCGTACCTAATAGGCAACCAGAATCCAAAAGAGGGGGTCTAAGGGGGTGCATATAGCAAGAGGGCTCAGTACCCCAAGATAATGAGGGCAATCCCACACTTATCTTACGCGGAAATACTCCGAGCCACAACAGCCTATCAATGGGCACGACCCCTTTCGTGGAATGCAATGCCGCAAGGTGCTGCATGCACGGCCTAATGACAGACACGTGTACGAAACATTCAGACGCAGGTGGTCGGCCGTGCAAAGCTTGCGCGAATCGGATGCGAGAAGCTGCGTTGGGAGCTTGCCAGACAGCTCCTGTTTTGTGCAAGAAAGGGGCGAGCCCTAGCCTAACAGAAACTGCCGAGAAGAAAGCGTAACCATAGTCTGCAATTGTGCTGCGGTCGAGTGAGATACGACGCAAGATGTATCTTACAAGTAAGATAGTCCAGGGCTTGAGGAAGTCACGAGTAGTGAGCAGTGCGACTTCCCTGGTGCGAAACATAATCACTTGTGCGTACAAGTACGATGTGGCAAATAATAGCGCAAGGTGTGGCCAATATCGTTCCGTTTCTCCTATTCACTGGATGCGTTGGAAACGGTGGCCCGCCACGGCTTGCATGATAACAACCCATTATACCACACCAATGCGGTCGATGACACCTCGATTTAAATGCAGGCCTCTGCAGCGCCCGAGGCGTACTGTACAGTGTCTGTGTGGTGTGTGTGTGTGCCGCCCCTGCGCAGTGGCTGTGTTGACCCCCTGTACCTCCGTATCGTGGGACAGGAAAGGGGACTGGTCGAGGGCCAAAAGTCCTGGAAAGTGAGGACACTTTTGGGCTGCACGGCGATCAGAACCAATGGCGAGATTTTTGGTGGAAAAAGAAACCAGGGACTGTGGGCCAATGTACGGTCGGGACTGCACCCAAGCGGGAGGGCTACAGGGCTCTATCACTAGCGTGTCCCTCTCCGCTCCCATCGCCTTGATGTGTTGCCTCCTGTTTCAGCCGCTAAACTTCGTATCTTAAATTCCCCTTTTTCGGTTCTCCCCGCGAGCCATCTTCGCGCAGTGTTATAACCGACTGCTGGAGGTCGTGTTCGGTGAACTGGTATTGTTGCAGCGAGTCTCTGCCTTGCTGCACCTGCTCCTGTAAGCTTGACGCCCTTATCTGGAGTTCTTCTTCCTTACATGTTAGTAGATCTACGCGCGACTCCACCTCCGCGTGCCGTGCCTCGAGATTGCTCGGCATTTGAGAGTGCGGCAAGCCGGTGCCCTCAACGGAGTGTACGGCGCAAATGCCGTAGACAGGTATCTGGGCAAGGGCGTCGACGATGTGGTGCAGGGTCGGGACAGCGTGTTTGCTGGCGGTACGGATGTCGACCGTGGCGTCTGTCGTTGTCCACAGCGTGCGCTGGACGGTCTGGGGCACTGCGTTGTCGCGTGCCAGCAGTTAACGAGACACGCATCGGCCTCGCCAGGATGGATGCCTGGCACGTAACGCTAGAGAAGCGTGCCGCTGCTGTCTGGCTGCTCTTGTCAAGCTGCTCGTTGTCCAGCCTCTCGCTGTCTGTGCTGCTGCTGTCTAGCTTAAAGTGCAAGTCGACAAACGGGGCAACGCGCCAGGCACACAAAATGTTCACGGTGATCCGGGTAGTGGTCAGGGCAGACGCGCAGGGCAGACGCGCCGGGCAGCGGTCCAAAGACGGAGGCTGGCAATGCGCACGATGCATACGAATCGTTTCGTAGAGTGCGAGCCTACCAGGGATCTCGTCGTGTAGCGTACTACGGGGAAAGAGAGCCCCAGACGAACGGCGTCCTTGACGGCGATGGCGGCTATGCGTCAGAAGAGTTGGACATGCATAGACTCTCCTACCTCCAAGGCCTTGGTCTGGATGTGTTGGCACAAACGACGTGTGGTACGGGGGCGACGTACACAGAAGAAACGGATAGGCGGCGTCGTCGAGGAGGGCCAGACGGCCGCAGTCCCAGCCTGGAATTGGCTTTTGTAGCACTCCTTTCTCTTTCGTAGCTACCGACGCACCATCCTCCCTGCGCCCCGTGAGCTCGCTCGGGTGGAAGACGACAAAGTTCATCGTCGTGTTGTTGGACGTCGGATACATGACGACGCCGCGGTCGGTCGTGTGGCAGTTGGCGCCGACTTCCTGAGCCAGGTTAGACCACTCAAAAGTCTACGGTTGCGTTTCTACCCCAAAGGGCCACACACAACGACACAGTGTAGTTTTTTTGCAGCAGACCCACGGCCGCCGTCAGCCGCCGGTGCTTGGCGGTTGACTGTCGTGCTAGACAGAGAGTACGCACTGCCGCCCACGATAAGCACATGGAAAGCGGATTCGAGAAGCATGCTGAAAAGAAGTGTTGACAAAGTAAAACTTCAAGAACTACAGCTAAAACTTTAAAGAGAACCATGTCCATCGCCATTTCTGCCGTGCTCCAGCACTCGTTACCACGGCCAGTCGAAATCGTCGACGGCTACAGAGTGCCGATAGGCGGACAAGTCTGTGATAAGGGCGTGTCCTCCATGGACCGCACTCGCCTTTTTAAGGCCCGCTGTTGTTGAACAAGCATGCTGTTTTGTGATGACTATGAACGACGATTGTCAAAGTGTAAGCAACTGTCTCACGGACAGGAGTACACGATGGTGGCGATAAATGTCCGCACATCTTGATTTCAAAATGTTTGTTGATGCAGGATGGAGGTCCAGGTCTGCAAAAGTGGTGTCCACGGTTTGCCAGCCATCTCGATAGCCTCCTTCTTAGCCTGTCTCTTGGTCAATTCTTTTTCCGCGGCAGCGATGCGCTTGGCCAAATCTTGGATATAGCTAGCATGGTCCTTCTCCAATGGGCAGACAAGCTCAATATTGTCGGCCGCCGTCAGGGGACGGACCACATCTTGGTTGGCTGCCAACGCTTGCAACGTGATAACACGTCAGGCCGTATATGGCGGCTTCCATCGGCTTCTCGACGCGGATGAGCCCGGAAAACGAACCGTTTTCGAGCTGGCCGGCCCTTCTGATGCTACGACCGGCAGGGACAGCATCGTAAACAGATGCAATGGTATCAAGGAGCTCACTGGAGTCTGTGCCGCTGTATGGCGTAGATATATCGAGACCGAGGACCTCGACATGAACGTCAAAAAGATGCCTGCTTTCGTTAATATATTTTATAAAGACGTAAAAAGGGCCATAAACTAACTTGTCCGCCAATGTTCGTTCGATTTCGGCGGCTAGGGCGTTGGCTGACCTGTGTGTCTCCTCGTTCGAGACTACCGGTGAAAAAAATAAATACAGTCGGCACATTTTCTTCGTGGCGTTCCGAGTGTCCTTGGCGGTAGACACCGAAGGATGTCCATGGGAGGTTGGAGTGCGTGCACTTTGCAACAAGCTCATCGAACAGGCCGTCTTCGTCATGTTCTTTTCAAATAGAATAGGGTCCCAATCGAAAGAGAAACCGCTATTCCAGAATGACGTGCGGTCTAGCATGTCTGCACGGGTCTCGTCGCATAGGGTGGGAGGAGTGTGCGAGAAAAATGGCAGGTAATAGCTGACCGAGATTCATCTTTTCACCGACGTACGACACCGCAGTCGCGCTCGCTAGAAGACATGCTTGAATTAGACTCGACATCCATCGTTGTCAAACTGGTCTTGCGCAATGTGGTTGCAGTTTCAGGAGAAGTAGTGGTAGTGTAATAGTAGAGAAAAGCTTTGTATTAAAAAAGGGAAGAAGCTCTAAATGTCTGGGAAAAGATATGTTTATAAGTCTAATGGAAAGAGTAGAGGAAGCTATGGAAGGCACTGGGAAAAGTGGACGAAAGAAAAAGGCAGACGAATCAACGCACCCTTTCACGCATCCATCAGCCTCTAGGCGCGGCCGATGCAGGCAGATAGTGAAACCAGCCTGTCTCTTGGCTGGGAATAAGGCAGACCGTCATGTAAGTTCTCTGCCAGGTCGGCAATCATCTCTGCGAGATTTGTCTGTCTCGTCGGGCAAGAGCTTGCGCAATGCCGGCGTCGGACTGTGCAGAAAGGTGGCCACATCGTCCGCGTCGAGACATGAGAGGACAGTCCGCATTGGAAATTTCTTGTGTGAACAGCGAGAGGCAGGCGCGTATCAGCACGGAAAAGAAGAAGAGCCAAGGGTCGTGATGCATGTACATACGGAGCGTCTTGCAACGCGTGAGCCTTTCCGAGCAGTCCCATAGCACACAGATCACGTCCCATCTCTGGGTCTGCGCGAAGTTGGTGCTGCAGCTTTCGAAGCATCGCCTTTTTGAGCTTCGCGGCTCGCGTGTGGCGGTTGATCTTGGCGATGCGGCATCCGGACACGGTTTCTTGCCCGTTCATCGTGAGTGCGAGATTGTCAAGATCCGTTAGTGACGTAGGAATCAAGACTTGGTTACGAGGTAGCAGGGTTATTATTCTCACCCCTTGCGAGGTCACTGGCACGTGCGCCGTATGACTTTGCCATCGTGAGCAGGCACATCTAAACGGTGAAAATGGCCTCTCGCGCATGCTCAAAGAGGCCTGTCATCAAGCCTGCTAAAGTCGCTAGAGATCGCATACCGTTTCGATCTGCCTACAAAACCCGTGGAACCCATAGAGTAGTATAGTGCGTATAGATCACACACCGTTCTGACCCTTAGGCCTGGTTTGGCTGCAAACCGACACTTGCACAAAGATTTCAAGGCCTCATAAGATGGAACCTCCCTCGCCAAGATTGCACGCGTCCCTGGGAGGGGCCTGAACGCCAGATACGATATTATGGGGCATGTCTGCCAGCTAACCCTCTAGGCCAATATTACAGCAGAACGACAGTGGCGGTGTTTCTTGCGTTGTAATTTGCGCATTGTCAAAAAATGAGGTAAGATACTATACCGTCCTGCTTGCGACTCGTACGTCACACGTCATATAATGGCTCAGATGCCGTGAAAGGGGAGTACTCGTAGTGCTGTCCCTCGCGAAAACTGATACATCCTTGGCACAATATATGCCACTAAACCTGCTCCATCATCCCGCGCCTGCTCCACAGTCTGGGCGGGTCTTTCTAGCCGAAGGACGGTCAACTTTTTTGCACACGACACCGCAATCCTCAGACTCGTCCACGATCTGTCATCGCAAGGCCGAAAAAAGATTGCAGACAATGTCCAGCGAGGTCTTTCGCCGTGTTGGCCGTGGCGGCGCCGGCAACTGGTACAACCAAAAGGATGTGGAGGAGGCCGACAGACTGGTACGGCCGGAAACGGACGCCCTCGACAGCCCTAGACACATCGGCTGACACACGCAGGAAGACGGTCAAAAGCCAGGCGGCCCCGCCCAGGCCAGCCCTATCCCGACAGCCCCCTATGCCCACGGCGGCCGCGGTGGCGCCGGCAACTTCTTCGAGGCCCAGTCTGTCGCCGCCACTGCAGCCGAACGCCGAGACGAGGCTGGTCGCGTGCAGGCCGTCGCTAGCCGTTCTAAGCCATCTGCGTACTCGGGCCGCGGCGGTGCGGGCAACTGGGCTGGCGCATCGGCGGCGGTGGCGGCGGCGGCGGCCGAGCAAGAGGCGGCCGAAGCGCAGCGGCAGCGGCAGGCCAAGATCGAAGCCCAGATCCGGCAGGACGTTGAGGCCGGCTTGGCCATGCCCGCGCCGGCCTATCATGGGGCGCCGGAGCGGGAGGGCAAGAAGAAGCCCGAGCCGGACGCATGAATCGAGGCCCCATCTGCGCGCGCTGCTAGCTAGTCGTTTCCCATGATACCAATACCACACGTCGTTTCGCCTTGCACATTTTACGCTCCCGTGACTCTATGCGCCAGGATGATCAAAAAAAAGGGAAGCGCCCCAAAACTGTTTTCCTCATGGATGAAATGTACGCCCAAAACGCCAGCCAGTTTTCCGTTTTGCGTAAACGTGCGAGAATGCAGAAGCGAGGGAACAGGGGAGGGGTTTCTGTCCCTAGTCCATGTCCATGTCGTTGTCCTCCTCCTCCTCTGCCTCGTCGTCGTCGCCCTCGTCGTCGTCGTCGTCCATGAAGCCGGAAAAGTCGGCCACCGTCTCCTCCTCCAGCTCCACGTCGCCATCGGCCGTAATGCGCTGCCGCGCCACCTTGCGTGTCTTGACCGCCACCTTGTTCTCCTGGTCCAGCTCGTCCTCGTCCAGCAGCTCCGCCTCTTTGCTGGCCGCCTTGGTCTTGTGGTGGATCGGCCGCTTGGGCATCTCCTTGAGCAGGTGGCCGTGCTCCTCGATGAGCTTGCGCGCCGCCAGCAGCTCGCGCTTGCGGTTGCCCGACATGCGCTGCTTGTAAAAGGCGTGCTCGCGGCGCTTGCGGATCTCCGAGATGCGTTCCATGGCCGCCAGTGTCTTGGTCGCCAGCTCGCGGTTGTACCGCACCGGCACGTTGCGCCGCGCCGCAAACAGCAGCGTCGAGTCTACCACCATCTCCTTGCCGGCCGCCTTGCGGAAGGCCTTGGTCCACTTGAGCTTGCGGGGGTTGCGCTTCATCTTGAACTATACCAGGAAAAATATGTCAGTCCTGTCCGTATACTCCGTCGTCCTCGACCGCCACTCACGTTCTTGTGGCATTTACTCCGGCAGAACCGAAAGACTTTGCTGTCATTCCGCACAAACGTGATACCCTTACTCGGGTAGGTCGGCCTGTCCACATGTTAGACTCTTGTCTCGCCATTGCAAAGCCGCTGCTCGTCCTTGTCTTGGGTGCAAAAAGTTCTCACCGGGAGCAAAAGTAGCAAGTCTCGATTCTATAGCACCATCCGTTAGCAAATGCTCTTCTCCATTTGACTCTCATGCGCATTGCCTCCACGTACCTCATCTTGCCGGCGGTGGAGACGATGTCGTCTGCCTGTCTACCGTTGGGTTCTGTAGTTTGCTGGACAGAGAAAAAAAAGGCGGCGACTCGGATTTTTTGCCGATCCAAAAAAATGTTCATCAATTTTTGGTGGGGCCTCACTATCTTATCGCCTCGCGATATGTGGCTCGATGTGTGGCGTAAATCGTTGCGCCAATCGGCATGCGCAGAAGCCGGGTTTTCTTCTCGCCTCGTTTCTGCATCGTCGCCAAATTTCTCTGCGCTTCTCCCAGAACACCACCACTTTCGCAAGCAACCATGGCTTCCGTTCTCGTTTGGGGTGGCGGCGTAGCCGTCGCAGCTTTCCTTGTACGTCCAGCGCCTTGAATCCGATCCCCCCCCTCCAAAACGTCTCCCTCCTAACATACTCCATAGGGCCGAGCTGGTTTGGTGGCATGGCGCCGGTCACGCGGAGGTGTCGGTGCCCTCGGAAAGGCCTTTTACAAGGGCGGCTTTGAGCCGAAGATGTCGAAGCGGGAAGCTTCCCTCATCCTGTCCCTCAAGTGGGTGCTGCCGACCGACGAGTCTGCTCTACTGCTTGCTAACCGTCACCACAGCGAACGGGCCATTACCAGAGAAAAGATACGCAAGGCACACCGCACGATGATGCTGCTCAACCACCCCGACCGTGGCGGTAGTCCATACCTGGCGACAAAGGTCAACGAGGCCAAGGAGCTGCTTGAGAAACAGACTTCATAACACCGGCCCGGCATGACGGCAGCGTGCTGCCAGGACATGTGCGACGTATAAATGTAACAACAACGACGGCAAAAGCACTTCATAGCATTGGCGTTCTTCTGGCTTATGGGCTTGCGGCTTTACTTTGGGAGGCAGGCGGTGGCGATCGAGACGGCGGCCGGGATGCTGGGATAGCAGCTACTTTGCCAGTGATATTTACTGAAAATATACACCAGAGCACAAACCTGTGTTCGTTTCTCTGCTCCACAAATTTTCCCCTCCTAGAACGATATCAGGTCACCAAAATCACCCAAATGCACCTTGGCTTCTGCTTCGGCTTCTGTCCCGGGCGGAGAGCTGGCCTGCTTCGGCGGCAGCAAGGGCCATGTGTCGGTGTTCCCGCCCCAGCGTTTGCTTGCTTCCTCCTCTGAGATGGGGGGAGCGGGTTTCACGTTACTTTTCTTTTCAACCGTGCTCGAAGCCGGGTCGCCCATGGCGGCAGGGTCTTTCCAGTCGTGTTCCGGATACCCCCCGTCGCTCATTTCTCCCCCAGTATCCCAGCCTGCTTCTTCAATCGTGGGATCTGGTTTGAATCTGGAATCATCAGCGTTGCCACCGACTTGTAGGTCACTTTAGAGAGTCTCACTCGGGCTGGTGTCTGTCGAAATGTCTCTGCAGACTGCCTTGGCGCTGCTCCACGGATAGGGCAACCATCGCCTGCAGCGTGTAGACTGCATCATTGCCGCCGTTGTGCAGGAAGCTGTGGTCGATATCGAGGTAGCTCAACAGCCTCGCCAGGCCCACCTGCTGTGGCTGTCTCTGGAAATGCCGGTGCATGTCTTGCGTGTCGACAATCTCGAGAAAACGAGCATCTCTGCTGATATCAAAGCCAGCATTCTTCACGAAATTCAGGTCACTGCTGATGCCGTGGCCGACCAGAATGACCTTTCTCAACTCGCCACTGTACTCTTTCGGCTGCAGGATCTCCTTGAGCAGTTGCGGGACGGCTCGCAAGCTAACAAACTCTGATGTGCTGCAGTTGTGTTAGCCAGCACTTTTCAATTTGCAGAGTCAGAACGCACCCAAAGTTGAAGTTGTTCTCGTAACCGTGCACGTGGATGCGATTAACCGCATGGGCATGCTCTCGGATGCGGATGTGCCGACCCCGGACAAGAGGGAGCCACTTCTTCCCGCGCTCCCCGGGAGCCACCCCGGGCAAATGCCGCGTGTCCAGAATTCCAAAACCAATCTCAGTCACCATGCGGCTGTTGAATTCATATGATTCAATGTCAATGGCCACAAACAGAACGTCTTGTTCCGGCTGAAAGGGTGCCGGCTTGTCCCAGTTTGAACTCTTTGGTGCGGTGGCATCCCGGGGTTCTAAGTGGTCAGATACAATCCAGGCCAGAGTTTGCTCGCTCCGTCTCACCTCTGGACACCTTCCCGCGTAGTCCCAGATATCGTTGGACGCGCTTTGCCTGCTTCCCCCAGTCCCTGCGCTGGCTCAATGTCCGCTGTTGGCTCTTGTCCGACTTGTTCTTCTTCCGACGATTCTTGTCATGGTTCTGGAAGAGGCCATCGACCCTCCTGAGGTACGCAGCCTGAGCTTGGGGTCCAATGCGTGGCGGCTCACAGTAGATGTCGTCGCGCGGGTCAGGAGGAGGAATGTTGCCGATCATAGATGCAAAGGCCGTGGGATCCACGGCATGGCCCAGGAACCGTGGCACGGGTGATCCGAAATCTCCGAACACGACGCGGAATTTCGGCGCAACAGCACCGATCGGGATGGCGAGTTGCAAGTCCAACGTTTCGTTGAGGCGGGAAATGAGGTCGAGCAGTTGGTCTGTCGGAACGACAAGGGCATACTTGTCCTTCTTTCCTTCCGATGGATGCCAGACATAGTAAAAGTCCCAGACCTTGCACTCCAGCAGCGCACTGTCTTGAAAGTACGGCTGGATGGCATCTCCGCTCTTTTTGCCGACAAACCATTCGTGGTAGTGGGCGACAATGTTCCACGGGCAAAAGGTGATCCGCCTCCCCCGGTACCGCTCGCCGGTCCGGAGATCGTTCCTCGGCTGGGCGCTCCAGCTGTGGCTAGTGACCAGAGGGATCCTGTTTGGGGGCTTCTTGGGTGCATCTTGTTGGGCGCCCTTTGGAGTGACTTTGGCAGCAGCTTGCGTGCCGGAGTCATCAAGGAGCTTGAGAGCTTCCACGCGCTCGTAGAGGGTCTGCCCGGACATGGCTGATCACTTTCCGTTCTGTTAGTATGAGTCATTAGTTGTATCGGCCTTGAAATTGCATCTTTTGCAGGAAATTGCAAGTGCTCACCTACTCCTCACCTCGATGGGCCCGTTTTGATGAAAAGAGGTAGGGTTTGGCAGATTGCGTGGACGGCTCATTTTATATGGGAATGCCGGACAAAGTACTGGATCGCTAGCGAGCGTTTGTTGACCGTAAAGTAGGTTTGGGGCGTCACACTTGTGCCCCACTTTGAAGTGGAAAGGAGTGATCGACAAGGACGACGAGCACAACAAACTTCTCTGTATTCTGTACTCTTGTTTTATATATTTTCATTCGCCGGCAGTGAGATCAACGAGCTTGGCGTCACTGGTGTCTACGAGAAATCGAGTGGAGCGTAGATGCCACGATTGAGTTGCTACGTTGGCCCGCCCTGTGCCACACCCGACAGTTATGTTCCATTCCCAAACGTCAAGTACGAAAAAGAATCGATTTGACTTTGTCCTCATTTGAAATACCGGATGAACTGCAGAGTTAGTCACAGGAGACCCATCCAAACGACGCTCCTTGCAGAACTCACCTCGCGTGCCGCCTCCTCGGTCACGTCCGACTCGTCCGCCTCGCTCTGCGGGATCAGTCCGAGACCCGACATCCGGATCGTCCACCACATCTCCAGCCTTGGGCCGCCCAGCTCCTCAGCCATCAGGCTGGCCTTGAGGTCGGTGGCGAACTTGTTGTACAGACCTGACTCCTCGAGGCTGATGAGCTCCTCGCGCATGACACGCATGTTTTCGGCCGCCCGTGCATACTGCATGTCGCCCATGCTGCTGGTGATGAGCGACCGCACAATTCCGCCCATCTGGGCGGCCAACTCTCCAATCTGCTTGGTGTCGGCCGCATTCAAGAGAGCCTGCTTGAATTCGGGAATGGCATTGTCCTTTGAAATCTTGACGGACTTGCCGCCCTTGGCGGGTATTGCCAACAAGGCGTCAACATCTAGGCCAGACAGCGGTTTTCTCGCCTCGGAATTGCGCGCGGCGCGACCCTTGGCCTTTGGCGGCACCTTTTTCACATCGGCCGCCTGGATCAGCGCTGCAATCTGCGATTTCGCTTGAAGGACGAGCTCTTCTGGGGGGTGATCAAAGCGCGTGACAAACTCATTGTCCACCTGGACAAAAGGCTCGTCGGGGTGGACGGCTCGGAACGTGAGAGCCTTGTTGACGCGGTAGATTATGGGCGAGTAGTTGTCGGCCAGGTCTGCGTATTCGGTCGGTTGTCTGGAACTTGTTAGCATAAAGTGGCGACAGCGGGACCGGCTGTTTACCCGTCATCATCTGTCCCAAAGGAGGAAAGGTCCATGGCATCGACGTAATCGCTCATGGCCTGGTTGAGATTGTCGTCTGGCAGGAGCCGATGTTTGGTCACGACGGAGCCCGTGGCCGTGATGACCCTGTCCAGCGGCGGGAAAGGATATGTGCGCACATCTTCGGCAAAAGGGAGCACAATGTCGTAAAAGCACACGAGGTTCTCTGCAACGGTGGGCAGGAGAAGCAGCAGCTGTGGTTCCTTCATGTCCTTGGCCACAAACCGCGCGACGGCATACGTCCGGGTCTCGATCATGGCATGGACGAGCGCAGCAAACGCAAGCTCTTCCTGCTCGTTGAACTTTCGCGGCAAGATGATGCAGCTCTCCCCCATGCTGAGGAACGGCTCGTACTTGCAGATTGTTAGTACACGCGCTCAATCATAAAGGGGCGGCACGCACGTTCTCCTGGCTGATGAAGCCGACAATCGACAGGCCCTTGGCCGTCTTCAGTTGCGTAATGTTGTGATCCGATTTGGAAATGTGCACTACCGTCCGGCCATACTCGTAGCCCTTTTCCAGCTTGTCGAACTCGACTTCCAACTTGCCGCCGGGCGCTTTAGGATCTGCGACCGAGTATAGTCGTGTGTTCTGCACTATGGCAAAGTCAGAGTGGCCGGTGCCAAATTCCTCTACCGGCAGTGTGGCGCCTTCTGTTCCTGACTTCACCACGCCTGTGGTCGCTACCGGGGGCCGAGCCACCTTTGTCAGTGAGAATCGCTCCACGCCAATAGACAGGGCACTATCAGAGGTCTCGGGATTTCCCAGCGTCAGCGGGCCGTCGTAGGCCTTGTAGAGGCGGTAGGGCTTGACGCTTGGTCGTTCTAGCTCCGTGATGGCCTCGGCAATGGTGCCGAACACGCCCCTGTTGCACTTGTCCACTAGGTCGCGGAGAAGCTTCTCATTGTGTTCCTGGACGTGTGTCAGCGAGGCATAGAGCAGTCGGCACGGCACACACACACCTTGAGCGGGGGCTTGTCTTCTTCCTTGAACCCGTAATCGGCGTCATCAAAGTCGACGCCCCTGGCAAAGTCAGAAGTCTGAGCGCGTAGTCCACAATCCTGTCCCAGGTGCATACACCACAATGAGCTGAATGTCTAGCTCGTTCAACTGGTACGACAGGTCGTCAAAGTCGTCGCCGTCAATGGCCCCGCGACCGTCGGTCACGAGGACAATTTTGCGGTTGAACTTGAGCCGCTTCGGGGCCGCCCTGCCGATCATGTCGGTGGCCACAATAACGGCTGAGACGGCATCACCGGCTTCAGTCGAGCTCGGCCGGATGCGGCCGTGCAGCTCCCGGAGCGACGTCAGGCTCATCGGCTCAATCTCCTGCAGGGCGACAATGTTTTCGTAGCCCTCCTCGTTCTGAAGCACATGGTTTGTCTCGTCGACACGCAGGCCCAGCACGCCGACCGTCCACGTCTTGCGCGAGGCAGCCACTGTGGTGCAGATTTTGTCCCAGACGTAGCGCATGGCCCAGTCGAGGTCCGACTCGTTGCGGCCGCCATGGCGCTCGGCCATGGTCACGCCCAGGTCGACAATGTAGACGGTGCACTCCTTGTCCGCCATCCTGTGTGATGTGGGAAGCCGTCGCGTGGAGACCGCCAGCAAACTACGTAGCTAAAGCTGGGAGAGGTGGGGCTACTGCATTACTTTGTAGGCAGCGATGCGGAGACGGGCGGGGATGTCGCGAAAGCACGTGAGTAACCCAAGGTGGTTGGTCCAAGCTTGACGATAATGCATGAGCGGCAACTGATTTACGGTGTGGATCAGATGTTTCCATGTTCCCAACCCGCCTCTTGTTTTTATAAACCGACTTTGTCCAGAGAACCCAGACTCTCTTCTGCTCCTTTCGCGCTGCTCTTCCCAACACGAAATTCGCACAACATGGCGATTAGCTCTGTCCTCCTGTCCCCTGCCCCGTACCACGTCATCTCGTACGTCCAGCCCTTCTTGGAGGGGAGGAAACGCCGTAAGCTGACGCGGTTCTACAACGTATTCTAGCTATGGAACCCTGCTGGGAACTACATTCTTCCATGTACGTCCGGCACCGTCTGTCGTTTTGGATCCCCCCTTGCTGACCCCTCAAGTCCTTTGTCAATGGCTTCACCCAGTTCAAGGTCCTGACACGGCCGCAGTTTGCCGCCGTGCAGAACAAGCTGTTCCCCATCTACTTTTCCATGCAGTCGGCTATCCCCGTGTTCATGGCCCTGACGTACCCCGGCGGTGGCCCCAAGCATACCCCGTCCGGCCTCGCGGGCCTGCTGGACATTTCCAATCGCTTCGGCTTCCTGGTGCCCATAGCCGTCATCTGCGTGAGCGGACTGGCGAACCTGGTAGTGCTTCTGCCGGCGGCACAAAAGGTTATGATTGAGCGAAAGGCGCAAGGTAAGGGATGCCGCGTTTTCTGTAGACCTCTGTTGACGGCCACTGCAGAAGAGAAGGACGGCAAGAAGAGCTACTCGCCGCCGCCGCACTCGCAGGAGATGCTGGCCTTAAACCGAGAGTTTGGCAAGCTGCATGGCATATCGTCGTTGCTGAACCTGCTGGCGTTTGTAGCGACCCTGATATACGGCGTATCCTTATCGTCACGGATACAGTGATGTTGGACAGCACCCCCCTACGACGCGATGCCACACGACCATGTTTCTCAGCAATTTGGATATGCCTCAAACCTGCCATTTATATACAAAGCAATGCAGCCGCGGATCCGCGAAGCCGTTGGGCGCTGGTGGACTGGAGACCATTGTGTCCTGCACAAACAGACGCCCCAATACTGAATTTCGAGACCGATCATCTCTATATCCCCATTCTCTATTACTAGTCCTCGGATTCGTGTCTCTTCTGGTGACACGGTGTGCTGGTCGTGTCCGGTCAGCATCTGCTGACGGCATGTCGTGACTTGCGGGCAGGCCGAAGTCCGACAGAGGTGACAAGGCGTCTTGTCTTGCTATGCCCTGGATGAAAAACAAAATATTTCGTCGCAGAAGCTCGCGTTTCATCGCTTCGGCTGCTCAGACAAGGCCTTGTGTGCTTCGCGAAGTTCCTGCTTTGCCCGCTCCATCTTCTCCTTTGAGAACGGTGGCGGCGGCGGCATATCGCGAGCGTTCTTTGTCCAGTAGCCCAGAGTCCATTTCTGGGGCGTGCGCGTCAACGCCTCGGCCACATCAATCTCCTTCTCTGGCTTCGGGTAGGATCGTCGTAGAGGGTCCACACTGCGTTGAGCTGGCGGCCGCTGCGGTTCTGCCATCGAGACACCGCTCGACGAGATGGAGCTGCGGCGTGAAGATGCACTAGAGGATGTGGTGGACGGCATGGCGGGAGCCATGGCGGGCGTCAGGCTGGAAGCCATAGTTGACAGTCCTGGATAGATGCAGAGTTCAGAGTGTGTTGTTTGCAAAGAGAAACACAGGTTACGAATGAACGGGAAAGTGTGAGTGAATATAACAATGAAAAGGTTTGGGCCAATTTTTCCCATTTGTAAGATGAGATTGAGTCAACCAAATTAGTGGTGGGGATTACTTACTAAACGAAGGGACTACGGAGCACGGAGTCATGACTACAGTGAAAAAGGCAGCTTCTGGCAGAATTGGTCAACTTCTACTGCGACACGGCATATGTTGCGCCGTGTTTCACGGCGGTTGGTCTGGCTCGGGAGGTGAAAATATCGGTGAAAATATTTACTAGGCGGCATTAACAGTGGCGAGAACCAGGAACGCCGGATTTTGGACTCACTCGCCGCGTACTAGTCGCCTCCTTTTTTTAGGAAACCCGAAAATAGACCGGCAGCAGTGATAGCAGTCGCCCCGCAAGTATGGCCCGGGGTTTGGCCCTTTATCTCCTTGCTGCCCTGCCTCCTGGTTGCGCACCGCTGGCTTTGGCCACCTTCTCCTGTGCCATTCTGGCGAGGTCGCTGGTCCGAATGATCTTTGGCTGGACGACGGGCGTCTGGTATCCCCCCCAGGCGGTCGGAATAAACGTGCTGACCTGCTTCTGATATTCCTTGTATTCGGGGTACTTTGCCGACGTGATCGACTCGGTCAGATACGTCGAGGCCTGGAAGAGCAAGACGAGAAAGGCCGCGCCCGTGCCGGTCCAGCTGTAGAGCGAGTTGGTCGCGAAGCAGCTCCACTGGTATAGAACAAGCCAGATTGTTTGCTCAGCCGCAAAATTGGGATGTCTGCTGTACTGGAAGAGGCCGTCCGTGATGAAGCCGCGGTCCAGCGCCGTCTGGGTGTATCCGGCTGGCACCTTGGCCAACGCCAGGTACTGCCGCTTGGCCGACTGGTAGCGCCACTGCTGTTCATCACTGACCAGCTCGACGAGCACAAGGCTGAGCTCCACACAGGTAAACGCCCAGTCGGCCGCCGTCAGATTCTGCTCAATGTCGCTTGCCAGGAGAATGGCGTAGGCAGGGGCGGCCAGCAGAAACAGCAAGACGCTCTGGATAAAGGAGATGAACGTAAAGTTGAGCAGGTGGAAGAGAAAGGGTGGAAGAGCGGCCTTGATGATTTCCCTGAGCGGTCAGCAGGAGACAGCGAGAGGAGCCAGATCCAGGCAAGCTTAATACCATCGGTAGTCCTCGGAGCCTCTGGCATAGCCGCCTTTGCGCGCATAGTTGAACGTCAACCGGGCCTGCCACCATCAGAATACATGCACAAATAGAGATTTTGAGAGACTTGCACTCCATATGACACCGAATAGAAGAACAGCGTCTAGACGCTGGCTGGGTCGTCCTGCCAGATGCGCCCACAGATCGAAATGGAAAAGATACAGGGTCGGGAGGATGCTCCAGCAACGATCAACCTGCGAGTAGTTGCGATTGAGCTCAGCCACCACCAGGAAGATCCAGCCCAGGGCCAGCGACAGGGTAAATCCAGACACCAGCGGATTCGTGTTGACGTAGGATTCGACAAGAGTCGGGCCATCTTCACCGCGAATCAGGGCGCCAATTCGGCTGACAATGGCAGGCGGCAGCTCCCAAAGTTCGCCGATATAGGGCTCGACCGATTTCGCGTAGCTGGCACAATCCTCCAGGGACTGAAGAGGGTAGAGCGGCATGGCGAGAGGCAATGGAGTTTTGATGGTTATGGTGGTGAGCAAGATGCCACTGTTCTTGCCTTGTCGTCATGCATGGCAAAAAGCGGGTACTCTGCAAGGGTCGGCCGGCTCCACCAAACCGCTAACTAGTTTCCCAATTAAACACTGTACATTTGCTCTGTAAGGATCTCTTCATTTCGCCATTATCGATGCTAAAGAGCTGGCAGAACGTGTCGGAGCTGAGATTTACGCGTCAAACGGGAAGGATGACTCTGGCCGACCACAATAGTTACCCGGAGCTGTTCAACGAGGGCGCTGGCCCGTCGATCGTTTTTCCCGACCTCTACTAAAATGACCAAAATCCTATGTGTTGCCGAGAAGCCGTCCATCTCCAAGGCTGTCGCAGGCCATCTGTCCGGGGGGCAGTACCAAACAGTGAGATGCACAATTTCCGGGCCTTTGGCAGCAGCTGACGAACCAGCACAACACCCGCTCACAGTATATCAAAAACTATGTGTTCACCTTTGACTTTGGGCCGCCGTATGGCAGCAGCGAGGTGACCATGACCTGCGTGACGGGCCACATGACCACGCTGGAGCTCGGTTCCGAGTTCAAGGACTGGAAGTATCCTCCGCCAGAACGGCTCTTTGACGCCCCGGTGCAGACCATCATCCCGGCAGTATGTGGCGACTTTGGCAGACTGTGGCCATCCAGACTGACGTAGCTAGGACAAGAAAACGATTGCGGAAAATATTGAGCGCCAGGCGCGGTATGCCCGTGCTCTGATCATCTGGACCGATTGCGATCGCGAAGGCGAGCACATCGGCAGCGAGATCCGCGAAGCCGCCCGCAAAGGGAAGCCTGGGATCGAAGTTCGGCGAGCACACTTTAGCAACATTGAACGAGCGTACGATCAATGGCACCGGATTTCTGTGAGCGCTGCTGACTGTCAGACACATTTTGAATGCAGCTCGGCATCTGGCCACCCTGGACGAGCGGCAGGTCGATGCCGTGGCCACGCGCATAGAGCTTGATCTGCGCGTTGGATTCGCTTTTACCCGGTTCCTGACCAACAATCTGCGGACGCTGGGCGGGCCGCTCGCCGAGCTGGTTCTGAGCTACGGTGCGACTGTTTGGTACTCCTTCTGCCTTTGTCTCGACTGACCCCCAGGTTCCTGCCAGTTTCCTACGCTTGGCTTCGTCGTCGACAACTACTTCCGGGTGCGCAATTTCGTCCCGGAGCCCTTTTGGAGCATCGACATCAAGCACAAAAAGGGCGATGCAACCGGTTCCTTCTCCTGGGCCCGGGGCCGCCTCTTTGACCGTGCCTCTGTGATCATTCTGTACGAGCGGTGTCTGGCAGCCAAGAAGGCCGAGGTGGCCAAAGTCCAGGAGAAGCCGACGAAGAGGTGGCGCCCATTGCCGTTGACGACGGTGATTCTGCAGAGCATGGCCACGCGCTTTCTGCACATCACGAGTCAGCAGGCCATGATGACGGCCGAGACGCTCTACAACAAGGGCTTCATCAGCTACCCGCGAACGGAAACCGACCGGTTCGATAAGGGCATGAACCTGCGCGGCCTCATTCAGAAACAGGTGCAGGACCCGCAGCGATGGGGAGCCTTTGCGCGGGAGCTGCTGGACGAAGGCAAGTTCCAGTGGCCACGGAGCGGACCGCACGACGACAAGGCCCATCCGCCGATCCATCCCATCACCTACGCCTCGCCCACCGTCCTCAGCCACGACGAGGGCCGGCTGTATGAGCTGGTGGTGCGCCGGTTCCTGGCATGCTGTGCGGACGATGCCAAAGGCATGGCTTCGGATGTGGAAATTACCTATGGTAACGAACGCTTCAAGGCCCACGGCGTTCACGTACTGGAGCGGAACTACCTGGATGTGTACCCGTACGAGAACTGGACGGACACGGCCGAGCTGCCGCCATTCACCGTCGGAGAGGTGTTTGAGCCCACAGAGGCCATCATGACACAAGGCAAGACGGCAGCGCCCGGCTATCTGACAGAAGCAGATCTCATTGGGCTGATGGACGCCAACGGCATCGGCACGGACGCGACCATGGCCGAGCACATCCAGAAGATCCAGGAGCGCAACTACGTGCAGACGGTGCAGCCGGCAGGCGGCCAGCAGAACGGTGATGCTGCTGAGGATGCTGAGGATAACGCTGGGCGAGGCCGAGGAGGACGGGGCGGCCGTGGAAGTCGCGGAGGTCGCGGTAGCCGCGGTGGCCGCGGCGGAAGCCGAGGAGGAGGGCGGGGGGGCCAGCGGGTATTTGTGCCGACGCAGCTGGGCGTGGCGCTCATTCAGGGTTTCGACCGCATGAATTTCGAGACGAGCCTGGGCAAGCCGTTTTTGCGCAAGGAGATGGAGCTGCAGATGAAAGCCATCTGCGAGGGTCGCACGACAAGAGCGGCCGTATTGCAAGACAACCTGCGGCAGTATCGCCGAGTGTTTGAGCAGTCGTCCGACCGGCTGGATGTGCTCAAAGCAGTAAGTCTCGGAGTCTCTGTCCTCTCCCCGCCCCTCTTGCTAACAACCGATCCAATCATGCGCAGTCCTGCAGGCAGTACATATTCAACGGGGGTGCTGCGTAAGGTGGCGAGAATGCACGGGTATGCGAGACAGGCTGGGAAGGTCTAGACGATGACATAGCCCAACGGCCATAATTCGGCAAAGAGGAGGACGGGTACGAGTACGAGAGCAGAGGACACTTGTGCACCGCGTTGAGGGGCAATCCACCAGTGGTCAAATGACGCGTCAGACTTGGCGAGGGGCAACCCGAAGGATGGAGGGGGTCCGCCGAGAAGGAGGGTAGCGTTCGGGCTGCGACGGCCTGCGGAGTAGTGTAAGCTGCAGGGCACGGATCAATGGCAAAGCCCGGCTGAATGGTCGCGGTCGTCAGGAAGCGACGGCTGTCTTTCTGTCCCCGCCACCACTTGTCTTGCAAATGGCCAAGCCCGTGTTCATACAAGTACACAAAGTACTCATGCCAGGACCACGACAAGGCCGTGTTGCCCTTCCCCGACGGCAAAACGTGGGCAGTGCAGACTGGTCTAGAGGCAAGGAGGGGGTTATGTGGGGGAAGCAGGCCAACAGTCAATTGGATTGGGAGGATCGCACACGCGCTGCCTGATCGGCAAAGTGGTTTTCCGCCCGGCGAGGGCGGAATGCAGGCAGGAGTTAGGGAGGCCAATGGGAGCGGTTATTGTCCAACGTGCAGCGACGACCTGGGGATTAAACTTTTTGGGCTAGTTGCCAGGTTTGCGCATATTGACGTAGTGTAGTGTCTTGGACTGCAGGCGGGGGCAATAGATATCCGGAGCCGGCGATACGCACAAAGAATAAACAGGAGCGCGGGTTTGGACATGTCGTAATTTCGCAAGAGGGTTTAAACGGGCCGCGCTGGAACGGCGTATCTATCGATACGAGCCCGTGCTTTTGTCAGATCATATTCGGTCAACAACAGGTTGATTGTTGTGTGTGACTATGTATCCCTACCAGAATGTGCGAAGTCCTAATCATGGGCACAAATCTATCTCAACTAGGACTCATGTTTCATCCTCCATCTGACAGCTTTTACATTGTGCTCACTTAGCTTTCACTTCCATTTCGCGCAATAGACAATGCCCTTTCGTGCCATACATGCCGTAATGACTGTCCGTACATTGCGCGATTTTCCTACCATGTCTTAATCCGCTACTATTGTCATCTTCGTGCCGCGGGGGTTAACAGCCTGGACGACGACTCCGAGGGCTGTCAGCAGATGCTTTCACTTAGTCGCCACGTTGGCGACAATGTTGAAATCTAGGGCTGTAATACGCCGGACAGCTGCTGGGCTAAAAGCTAGAGTCAGCTTCCACATAAAGACAGCTCTGGGAAAGGGGTACATACAGGCCATTGAAGATAGCTCCGCCACAGTCCCAGGGTGTCCGGGGATTTCATTTCCTGTGTTGACATTGCAGAGCTGGTGGAGGGGTTGGTCTGGGCGGGCCGTTCTGTGAGCGCGCTACCGTATTCGCCTCACGATAGCAAAATTAGATGTCGTTGATAAAACCCATAGGCAGGGCGTACGGCCTGGTCAAGCTGATGCTGCTCGATTCTTGCTAGACGCTGATCTATCGTCGACAGGTGCTCATCTATCGTCGTCGGCGTCTGCTGCATAGCCTGGACTGCCTGCAGGAGCTCTGTGCCCTGCTGCACTGCGGGAAGGTTATCTGAAAGTGTTCCTTCAGGCTTTCGCAGGCTTGTGCCATGGCTGGAAAATCGGGTTGCGGAGTAGCCATTGTTGGTGTTCCAGGGTTTTCTTGATTGTGGTTTTTTTCGATGGCGGAGAGAGAAAGGAGAGAGAGAACGTTGTGAGAAATAGAGAGAAAAAGCAGATATATAGAGGAAAGGTGCGAGTGATTCACGGTGTGATGATTACAACATTGGAAGTTGCCCCGATTAGGGTGAAGTGAAGGTACAGTGTACAGAGTAGGAGCGATGTAGGATAGGTGCAAGCGCGACAGCGGACATGGCCTGCAAGTACTTTAAACCGCCCTACCGTTTTGCACGCCCCTCTGTCATTTAGCCACGCCCCTGCCTTCCCGTGTTCTTCCCTCGACCGTCTGGAACGCACCGCGGGTCTCCTGGAAGGGAAAAGCGCGGGCCTGTGCCCCCCGTCATCTCCTCTCTTGCGCCGGATACGTTGTCTATTCATAACAGACGGCGGTCCCCTTGCCACCCTCCTTTCCTTTCTCCCCAACGCACATCAACAACACAAGCACAGCAACGAGAATCCATCAAGAGTCATCTTGTCACAGTACGATCATCGCCTCCGGTTCGCCTGCCACTGCCACTGCCTATTGCCGAGATCCTTTTGCCTCGCGTCGTTATCGCCCCCGACTTTGGAACTTGTGTGAGTCAACGCGTTGCCCCAGCCCTATCTACGTATATTCTGGACCGCCACGCACTGGTGCGCATGCCGTCCTCGTCGCCATCATTAACACACTACGTTCAGATTTCCACACACGACAACAGCAACCATGGCAGCTGCAACTGGATGCGATATCCATGCTACCTCCCCCCGAGACACCTTCACTGGTGTAGCGGCGCGGAGCGTACCTGTGACTCGAACCCACGCCCACCCCCTCCCGACTCCCCCGAACTCGATCTCGCCGGCCTTGCCGCCGCACGGGCTTACGGCTCAGCTGCACAAGGCGGCCAAACTGGAGTCGATCGACTCGGACCTCGACCTGCAGGACATGGATGGCGGCGCCGGCGGCGGTCCTGTCTCCCGCCTGTCGGGCGTGGCAGCTCTTGTTGCGGCAGCCGCCTCGACACGCGGTGGCTCGCCGCCGTACGAGTCGGCCGATGCCATTACGCCGGTCTTGCTGGCTAAATACCATCTGCCGGAGATTCTGCTCAACCACGGCCCGCTGGCCATCCGCTACATTATCGGCCATCTGACGGCCGCTGTGCCGGGCTTCTCCTTTATCCCGCCAGCAAAGTCGCGGAGGCTGGTGGTGGCCGCATTAGAGGGTCGAGGAAACGGAGGGGAGGGCGGCGTGGGCGGACTGGAGGGGGACGTGGAGTTTGAAAAGGTGAGCTGGGGTGTCTGGGGTGCGCGACGGGTGGGCGGCGTCCGACCACGACAGAGGCTGCCCACACCACCGCCGCAGTCGGGAATCCCCATTGGCAGTGGGACCGGCAAGGTCGGCGGTACTGGCCGGTCACGGCAGTCCAGCCAGGGCCTGGAGGGGGCGTTCCATCCCGGAGACTCTGACGACGTGTCGATGATGGATGAAGAGGTCGATAACATGTCCATGGACGACGACGGCGACGATGGCGCGTCGGCGTCGTGCTCCGAGGCCCCCGACGACGACGTGACCATGAACGACGACCCGGACAACCTGACGGACGACGAAGACTGGGGCGCCGTGGGCGCTGCCGCCTTGCGGGCGGCATCCTATTCCCACTCTGCCACTGCGGGCCGGTTCGGCAGTCGCTTTGTGTCGTCACAACCCTTTGCCTCGTTCAGCTTGGCTGACGTCAACGAAAAGCAACGGTCGTTCTCCTACAGCGCCGCTGTGGACGGGGCCGCGCGCACGCAGCGTCTGTTCATTGCTCTGAACGGGGTCAAGACCATTCCGGACGCTTCGGAAGAGCAGGAGCGCGACGCTGTTGAGGCTCTTCTCCGTCTGGGATCTGTATAATACTAGAGCATACTGGGCGTTTTTGTTTTGGGCGCAGCCTGTTGGCGATGGGTTCACACTTTTATCTTGTCTTCGGTGTTTTTTTCCCCTTTCTTTCTCTTCATTTACACACTCTTTGTTCTACACTTTTTATTCCATGCAGCCTCGGGTTTTGCTTTTTTGTCTTTTGCCTTTTTGCCTTTCTTGTCTCTTTTCTTATTTCTCCCCTTTTGTTTCCGGTCTTTCTCACGCCTGGGCATCTGGACATGACGCATGATAGGAGAGGACAAGGACAGTGGGCACAACGCACCAACATTGGAGGTTCGACTGGAGCATCGGGCGAGCGTGACCATCGCAACTCCTCACAATCGGCCGAACAGGATACTCGATCGCCGAACCGGCGCCCAACGTACCTCCCTGGCGGATGAACAGGGGAGCCGTTTGCCATTTCGTTTATCACGTTTACGTTTGCTTTAACAAGCAGAATAACACACACACGCGTCACACATATACCCCCAAACGACCAACTCCAACTGTGTTGGAGACCTCCTGCTTCAACAACACGGGAGAGACATGGTCACAAGAATTACTTCTGCCAGCGATGAGCTGCAGGGAAGAGCTGTTTCAGAAGGACAAAGAGACGGACTGAGATTTGCAATCGCCTTTTATGACGGCATCGTTGACATCGTTGGCAACATTCGGGATAGTCGGCTGGTGGATCGAGCCGTCGAGCCGTGAAGCGATAAGAGGTCTGTCTAGCGTCATATACTGGAGCAGCTTGTGGAGGAGGACGGTCAATAGTCTGCGGGCGGAAACCTGGAGGCAGGAAGTCAACAGCCAACAACCAAATGCCACTCTCCAAGCACAACGGACGGGGAAGAGGTTGGCTGCAGTGATACATCCGGATTGGGCTAGAGGCTAGAAAGCCACGCGGTTTCTGTTAGGCCACCGATAGCCACTACTTGGCAGTGAGCCACTGCCATGCACAGGCACGACGCCCGCCGAAATACAGCACACCACTCCATACGCGTGCATCAGACAAAAGGCGTGCTTCCACATGTGATAAAGAGTTGCGGCAAAGCGGAGAGGAAGGAGGCGAGAATATGGTGGGGTCAGCTGGTCTAGTCTCGTGGTTTTGCAAGGCCAAGACGGACGGCAGTAGGCTGTGCAATTTAGCGGGTTTATCTTATCTTATTGATGTTTCTGGGTGCGGAGTGGGAGTGCGGAGTATTCCGTACGAGAATGGATTCGGGCGTCAAATGGAGCCTATTTTGTTACATCTGGGCGGCTCGGCAGTGCTCTAGAACGTGAAGACAGCTCTTTCCCTCTGTTTTTCCACAGACACATTGTGCAAAGAGCAATACGCGGTCAGGCAATCGCAGTGTCATCTCCTTCCGGTGGAGCAATGCCAAGACTTTCTGAGGATGCCAAGACTGCGCCAAGGCTTGGCGCAGTCTTGGCGAGAAGGTACCATTTGATAAGGGATACCTGAAATCTCAAAGAAATATCCGCAAACATGAGGTAGCGAGAATGGCTGGTACCTGACGCCAAGGCGAGCACCCGTGCAAGCCAATCAGCGGGCGCTAATCCCAGGCGCGCCCCAGCATGCCAAGACTTGCCAAGCCGTGCCAAGACGCTTCTGGCCCAATCGAGGCAAAGACCTGATGCCGCGAGTGAGCCCAAAAAATAGGGAACACAGCAAAGACGAAGCACGCCGTGCAGAATAGCAGCCCAGGGACATGTAACACGAAAGGATATTATTCCCCCTGGGGAATAGAAAAGCATGGCAGCCCCGTCCCCCTCTTTCATTTTTCGCCGCCTCACCGTACGCATAACCGGCGAACAGTACTCACTTCGGAGCCTCTCCTCCACACGATCGACGACTTCTTTGCGTGACATCATCCGCATTTCGTTTGCGTCGGCCTGAGACGACACCAACCTTGCGTCTTGCATCCCCGCGCCGACATGTCCACCCAAGACGGCAGCAGCCACTCGTCTGGCTCCAATAACGGCACGCCGGTGCCCGGCGCCAGCTCGTCCAACTCGTCGGCAACGCCGCAGTCGTCGGGATCGGCCGGCAGCAGCAGCTCCGAGGACAGCCTGGTGTGCCGGTGGAACCACTGCAACGAGCGCTTCATCAGCCCCGAGATTCTCTATGTGCGTGGGGCAATACCTGCCCTCGAGCGCCCCGTAACACGTCGCTGACCCTCCTCCAGGACCACATTTGCGAGCGCCATGTTGGCCGCAAGAGCACCAACAACCTGAGCCTGACGTGCCAGTGGAACCAGTGCCGGACGACGACGGTCAAGCGCGACCACATCACGTCGCACATCCGCGTGCACGTCCCGCTCAAGCCTCACAAGTGCGATTTCTGCGGCAAGACGTTCAAGCGCCCGCAGGACCTCAAGAAGCATGTCAAGACGCACGCCGACGACTCGGTGCTCACGCAGCGTCCCGGCCAGGACCCGACGGGCGGCCTCGGCGGCGGCTACCGCACCGCGCCGTCGTACTACGACCACAACGGCCACATGCGCACCAACGCGTCCGCCTTTGCCCCGCCGCACCAGAGCAGCCACGCCGGCTACTATGCGGCCCAGCAGCAGCAGCCGCCGTACGGCAGCGGCATGTACTTTCCGCAGTCGCTGCACCCGCGCGGCGACTACATTAGCAACCACCACAGCCACCAGGCTCACCAGCACCACCAGCAGCACACCCACCACCAGGCGGCGGGCGGCGACGGTATCGCCTACGACTCGCGGCGGCGCAACATTGACGTGATCAACGACCTGTTTGGCGCGCTCAAGCGCGGCCAGGTCGACCCTTCGTCGTACGCGCAGGTCGGCCGGTCTCTGGTGCCGCTGCAGGCGGGTCTGATGGGGGGCGGTGGCGGAGGTGGCGACGGTGGTGGTGGCGGCGACGGCAGTCTGTCGACGGATTTTATGAGCACCGCACAGCCGCCGCACCTGCTGGCGGCGCCGCAGCACCCGATGGCGCAACACTACTTTTTGCCGCCCATTCCAAGCCTGCGGACAAAGAACGACCTGGAGGAGATGGACGTGCTGCTAGAGCAGATGCAGTCGACCATTTACGACAACTCGGGGGCATCGCCGAGCACGGCGGCGGCGACACAGGCCTTTGGCGAGTTGCGTGGTGTCGCCAGCGGCGGCGGTCTCGGCGGCCGGTCGTCGCTGCTGAGCGACCACTACGGCGGGCTGCCGGGCGTGTCGGCCGCCCACCTACCGTCACCGATGACGGCGCTGTCGTCGCAGCGGTCGCAGAGCGGCGGTTCGCCGGCGATGACGCCGCCGTCGAGCGGTGCGTCGTACACGTCGGGCCACTCGCCGAGCGCGTCGAGCACGGGCATGTCGCCGTCGACGCGACAGCTGCCAGTGTCGTCGGGCGTCAACAGCCTGCCGACCATGTCGGCGGTGGCGTACCCGACGCTGCCGACGTCGAGCGGCGTGGCATACCCTGGATCGGCGGTGACGGCGACGCTGGGCTCGAGTTTTGGGCCGGACGAGCGGCCGCACCGGGGCGGCATGCTGCAGAGCGCGAGCCGGACGGTGGCAACGACGGCGGCAGCGCCCGGGGCGGCGGCGACCGACGCCAAGCCGCGGCAGGCCTCGATCGGCTCGCCGTCGTCCGAGTCGGACTCAGGCAGCGAGCCGGAGCTGTACGACCAGTGGGTCAACAATGTGCGCATCATTGAGGAGCTGCGGCGGTATGTGCACGGCCGGCTGGCGCGGCAGGACTACGACTACGAGGCGCGGCGGCCGGTGGTGAAGCAGGAGTCGCCGGCGACGCCATTGTACCCGGAGCTGCGGCTGTCGAGTGCGTAGGGGTTTGGGGATGATGAATTTCCGAGGCATGTTTTGAACTGGACCTGTATGGTTTCACGGGCGTTGTTTGGCAGGCCGACGGGCAAAATGTACGTAGTATGTGGAACGACTGGAGTGAATCTCTTTATTTTCTTTTGTCTCTTAATCTCTGATCTTTCTTTTCCATCTCTTTTTCTCTATCCAGCTTTCTCTCTAGACTTCCCCTGCCTCCTCGCGACACCGCCGACACATGCACGACCCGCCCAGACTGCCGCTGGCCCACTCGCGCCGCTGCTGCACTGGCAGCGTGACGTCGCAGTAGTGGTTGAGAATCTCGTCGCCGGCGGCAATCCCGGGGACGGCCGCGCCTGTCCGGGCGCCCGTCCGCAGCGCCGTCAGCTCCATGTGGCCGCCCCATTCCCACGCGACGTTGGGGTCGCAGTCGTGGTTGGCCAGACACCAGAGCGGGTGCACGGCGGCCACGTCGGGGCGGCCGTCGCGGTGGCTCTTGCGCGCCGAGGCGGTGCCGCGGAACTTGGCGTAGAGCGTGTTGAGCACCCAGACGTCGTAGGCGGCCAGCGCGGCAAACACGTCGAGGTCCATCTTCTCGAGCACGTGCAGCGGCGTCGCAATGTTGGCCGCAAAGGTAAAGGGCAGCGTCGCCATCGCCGTGTGCCGACCGACGGGCACGAAGTCGCCCCAGAGGTACTGCACCGCGTCCACGTCCAGCGGGTGCTTGGCCTGGTGCGCCGCCATGGCTAGCAGCCGCGCCAGCAGCAGCACGTACAGCGCGTCGTCGGCCTCGCGCGGGTCCGGGTCCTTTGCAATCGCGTCAACGTCCTTGTCGCACACAGCCGGGTGGTACTGCGCCTGCGCCGCGTCGTGGCAAAAGGCGCTGCAAAAGACCGTGTCCGTGCAGTCGTCGCAGGGCACGGGGCCGTCGCTGTTGGCGTCAAGGCCAAGGTCGTCCAGCGACCGCCCGCACGCGTCGCACGCCGCCTCCTGCAGCCGGTTGTTGGCCGTCAGCAGCGTGTACTCGTGCAGGACCACCTCGCCCGGCGCAATCGGCGCCGTTGCAAAGAGGCCCAGCTGGACGCACGTCTCGGCCGTGTTGGCCGTGTTGGCCGTGCTTGCCGCTTGTTCAGTCTCTTCCGCATCCACCAGGACCGGCAGCACCGTCGCCTGCACCGCGCACTTGGGCGCCACCGTCGCCAGCCGCGCGTTGAGCCGCGCCACCGCTGCCGGCGTCGTCCGCGCTGGCTCGTGGTCGTTCCACGGGTACACCTCGCGGCGGACACGGCCGCGCTCGGGCAGCGACGCCGGCGGGCATCCCGCCGCCGCGCCGCGGACCGCCGCCGCCGCTAGAATGGCCGCCTTGGTGGCTTGCAGGGCGGCTACTTGCGCTGCGCTGGCGGTGCCCGTCGTGGCCGTTGCCGCTGTCGTCGCTGTCGCCGCTGTCTCCGCTGTCGCCGCCGCTAGGGCCCGCTCGTTGAAGCGGTACGCGCTGCGCAGACAGCCGCACTGCAGCAGGGAGCGTGCCAGCAGGGCCAGGCTGTGGGCGGCCGTCGCCGCCGCCAAGGTCTCCCGGGAGACCGCCGCCGAGACGACGTCTGCCGGCGCACCCAGCACGGCGGGCATCGTTGGGTACCCGTCCAGCGCCTCCGTCGCCTGCTCGTGGTACTCGAAGCTCTCGTCGCTGGCCTCGTCGGTCAGCAGCAGCGCCCGGTACGCATCGCCCGCAGCCAAATCGGGATAGCCCAGGTCGGCATGCACCTCGGCGCGCTGCAGGTACAGCACCATGTCGTACGGCGATGCCTCCAGAGCGTCGGTCAGCTGCTGCCGGCGCTCCAAAAGTGCCATCGTCGCGGACTCGTGTGTTTCGTGTGGTGGTGTGCGCTGGCACTTGTTGGACTTGCAGACGATCGCAGAGGAAGCGACATTTTCATACCGTGTCACACTGTATTCGCACCGTTTGAACATCGCCACCGTGCTTCTTGTCTACCTCTACCTCTACGAACCTCGCTACCGCTTGCTCAGATCGCTGAGCGCATCCACGTAGTACGCGGGAACAGAGGGTGCGTCCGACTTCTCCCAGTCACCCAGCTTGCTGACGCCCGTCAGCACGAGCAGCGTGCCGCCCAGCCGTCCCTCGACGCCAAACAAGATGTCCGTGTTGAGTCGATCGCCGACCATGCATGTGCGCATCCGGTCCAGGTGGAACTTGCCCTCGACCGCATCCATCATGGCCTGGCTTGGCTTGCCCAGCGCCACCGGTTGCCGGCCCACCATGTTGGACAGCGCCACCACCGAGGCCGAGCCAGCGCCGGGGAAAAAGCTGCCACTCGCCGGCAGCGTGCTGTCCGTGTTGGTCGCGAGGAAGAGCGCGCCACGCTTCTGCGCGTCGTGGTTGCCCTGCAGGTAGCCGAACGCGTGCGACAGCTTGAGGTAGTTGATGTGGAAGTCGAGGCCAGCCAGGACGACGCCGACGTTGGGGTCGAGCGCCGAGCCGTTGGCAATACTGGCAAAGTCGGCCGGTTCCATGCCCAACCGCTTAAAGGCCGGGTCCGTGCCGCCAACGGCCTCGATGCCCTCGCTGCGCAGCTCCGTCTCGATGCCGGCCTCGCCCAACACAAACACCTTGTTGCGCGGCGGCTCTAGCTTGAGGATCTGCGAAATGTAGACCGCCGCCGAGTACGACGACCCAAAGATGTCCTCCACGTCCGACGGGATGCCTTTGGCGGCCAGCTTGGCGTGGTACTCGGCGCGCGACTTGGTCGAGTTGTTGGTCACAAAGACGGTGCGTTTACCTGGTGTGTCAGTAGAAGGGGAGAGGGGAGAGGGGGGAGGGAAGAAGTGCAGAGGCAAGTAAAGAGGGGGATTTCTCCCAACTCACCTTTGCTGCGCAGAAACGCAATCGTCTCTGGAATGCCCTCAAACACGTGTTCACCGGACCAGAGGACGCCTGTGCTCTGCGCGGTGAGTCTCTGTGCTACAAGAATCATGTGGAAGCCGCACCATCGCAGTCCAGGAGGAACGTCTGCCCTCGTTAGCACAGTCTTCGCCCGTCTTCTGGCTCTCCTCGACGCACATCAAATTTGGCAAGAAAGGCATCGATCGCGGCGGCGTCGCCGCTGATGTACTTCGGGCCGGTCATGGTGGAGGCGGCAAGGAGGAGACGAACATAAACAGAACAGTGTAGATCGTGAGATGCTGTCCAAATGTGTATGGATTTTCGCGTAGATAGGCCCCTCCTATTTAAAACGGACATACCGACATCGCACTTTCCCATTCCAGCCCAGCCGCCGTCCGGCCCATTTCTCGCGGTTAATTTGCGCATTTGCACGCATTCGCATTCTTTTATTCCGCACACCGTATTCCTCCTCCGCCTTCACGCCGTCGCTCTCTTTATCGCATGGGCACACCGCACCGGTGCCTGGCAGGCTCGAGATCGCCCAACCTTGCTTTATCGGACCCGTCGATCTCCAATGACGCAATGACATGTCTGGCTAAAGACGGGCAATATAACTTTTCCCTGTTTTGTCTTGCCTCGCCCACACTAAATCGCCCGTACTCTTCCACCCCTAAACAGACTACGGAGTACGACTGGATCCTGCGGCCTCGTCGCATGTCAGTTCTTGGCCCGTAATGACTGTTCCATCAGTGGTTGTTCCATGCGATATTAAAGGCCTGTCGCCTACGTACTTAGCGCTGCCACTTGGCAGTGTCGCAGCAACTCCGCTCAGGCTCCTTAGCACCGCCCATCAGGCAGTTTGCGTAGTTTTAGGGCTTCCAGTCCTCTAATCTCCTCCCTCCCCTTCCTTATCGATAGACACAGCAACCCCGCCGCGTTACTTTCTGGCAACAGTCCCAACGGACGAGTTCTTGCCGTCTCCAGAAAAAAAGTAGACACTCCCCAAAGCGTCGAAACATCGTCAACGTCAACAACGCCTTTCGGCCCTGCTCGACACCAAGACCCACTCATCGGCACATTGTTGCATCTCTCTCCAAATTTCCGCCCAACGCGGCTCACTGTTACCCTCGTCTAGTTGGCTTTAGTGTGTTGTCTCCCTCTTTTCTCACAGTCAACCCCAAATCAACCCCACCACAAAGTATCTTTCGCCGAGACCCTTTCCAGCACCCTCGCGACAGCTATCTCTGGGCCGATCACTGCCTGCGGGCCTCTTCAGCTTCTGTCCCGTCGCTTGTTTCGTCGCTGTTCCGTCTCTGTTCCGTCCCCCCCCTCTTACTATCCAATCCCCAATCGCATCCTCGACGAGCTTGTTCTCGTTGCACCAGACAGCCACTGTCGAACGAGCGGGGAGTTTTTTTCGGTCTCCACCCTGCAAGACGACAGAAAGCGCTGCGCAGACCGAGCGAGGAACAAGACACTCCGACCGAACCGACCGAACCGATACAATGGGCAAGCCGACCAATCTCTACGCCTTTGCCGACGTGGCCGCCTTGGCACCGGCGCTGCGGACCTACGTGATCCAGTGCCAAAACGCGGGCATTGTGCGCCACGGCGCCTTCAAGGTGGCCGTGTCGGGTGGCAGCCTGCCGGCCACGCTGGCCAAGGCACTGCTGCTACCGGCGGAGACGGGCGCGGGCGCGGCGGCAAACGGCACGAGCACAAACGGCACGGCCGGCAGCGACGACGTGGTACGCTTTGACAAGTGGGAGATATTCTTTGCCGACGAGCGTGCGGTGCCGCTGGACCACCCTGACTCCAACTACGGCCTGCTCAAGAAGGAGCTGCTGGACAAAATTCCTGAGGGAGCCGGGCAGCCGACGGTGCACACAATTGACACAAAGGCGCTCGACGACACACAGGAGCTGGCGGACCAGTACGAGCAGGTGCTGGTGGCGTCGTTTGCCAGCCGTGACAGCGTGCGGCTGCCCATCTTTGACCTGCTGCTGCTTGGCTGCGGGCCCGACGGCCACACGTGCAGTCTGTTCCCCGGCCATGAGCTGTTGCGCGAAACAAACGCCTGGGTAGCGCCGATTGAGGACAGCCCGAAGCCGCCGCCGCGCCGGGTCACACTGACGCTGCCGGTGGTCACGCACAGCGTGCGCGTGGCCTTTGTTGCCACGGGCGGCTCCAAAAAGGGCATTATGAAGCAAATCTTTGACCAGGACAGCGGCCTGCCGTGCGCACTGGTCAACGACGGCGCCGGCGACCGCTGCAGCTGGTTTGTCGACAACGCGGCCGTCGAGGGCGTGAGTTTCCCGAAGCGGGGATTCAACCTGTAGGAGGCACGCACCAGACAGGCAGGCAGGCGGGCAGGCAGAGCGGACGGACGGACGGACGGACGGATGGGGAAAGGGGGGAGGAGGACCACTCGTACGAGGACTCCGTAGGGCATGCAGGTAGAGCGAGAGCGAGAGAGCGAAGAGACAGGCATCTACGTCGTGGCTTATCAAGTTTGTTTCTTTTTTCTGTTCTCTGTTTTCCGTTTTCTGGTTCTGCTGCTTTTGTGTTCTCCATTTCCACTACACTTTCGTTGGGCGGAGCCGGCATTCGTTCGCTTTATTTCCCCTTTTCTCTATCTATCCTTTCTTCTTCTCGACTTCATTTCGTTCCGGGTCCACGACTCTGCCATGCGCCTGTCTCTGTCTCTCTTTGCCGCACCCTGGCCTGCGGTGTGTGTGTGTGTCTGTTCTATGTTAGATTGTTCCCTTGGCATCAGTACGCAGGTTGGCAGATATGAACAGGAACAAAAAGAACAAATTCGAGAACAATAAAAAGTATAAAACCGTCTCGGTCCTCCAAGGTCGTGATAGACAGATGCGTCAGAGATGGCCCCGAGCCGACGTGTTGGAAGATCAGGGAAAAAGCAGCCAATGCCCCATAATCGAGCACGCACTCCGTAGATTGCCTGTCGGAAATAGAGCCTTCGCGTGGCTGGCTGGCCCGTTCCTGTTAGCTGCATGTCTGAAAGGCGGGTCATTGGCAGCGACGGCAGCGGCAAGTCCGTGCCCAATGGAAGTGGCCCAGGTTGTTTCGCTGTTCAGCCTAGGCGACGGCGACTGCTAATCGACAGTACGGAGTTCGTCGCAAGATCCGTCCGAGACAACAAGCTGTCACGTGAGCCGCGGCGGCCTGGAGGCAACGACCAGCAGCCAACGGCTGGGACTAAAACGACATGGGCAGCTTGACCCGCCTCGCGATTGGCAGTCTCTAACGTTATGCTGCCGCTCAAACGCTGAGGAGACGCGCCAGGGATGCTCTGCAAGACTCGACCTCTCACCTGCACGACAATATCTCTGCCCGTATTCCCCTACATCATACGGCACGGATCTTGTCGTAGTTGCATCTTTAGTTTTACGGGAGCCAAAAAAAAAAAAGACAGTGGGCATGGACGCGCACGCGTCTGCCACATATCGACGGCCCATCTTTACGTTGCCGTTTGCGATCCTTATTGCGTACTTTGGCTTTCCATACGCCACGACCCACTGCTCTCCGGCGACGTCAGCCGCTGCGCCTCAAGAAGAAGACTGCTATTTGGTTAGTGGCTGGCGGAGAATTGGACATTCCTTGGTTGCCCTTTTTCCTTTTTTTTCCTGTTAATCTTCTTTTTCTTTTTTTTTTCCCCCTGGGCCCTGCGGCTCGCACCTGTCCCACACGTTTCCGGTTGGCGCGCACTTTGCCAGGCCCCGCCCCTGGGCCTAGCTGCGGCAGAGACCACTGGTGCAGGCAATTGGCCGCTGCAACTGCCAAGCGGACAACGGGATTTCTGCTTCTGTTGATTCGACCTGCTTCCCAGGCGATGCATCCTGTGTGCAACAAAACTCCGTACGCGTAGTACCACTGCCACATGCCACGACTGCTCTTGTCCCTGTACTCCCGCCCGTACTTCCGTCCACCCCATCCACCTGGTCCGGCCTCCAGACGGCCGCCTGCAGCATTCCTGTCGAGAGACCGGCCGCCCAACCTGTTTCACTTATGCACCTAGACAGGGGCGGAGAAGGGAGGGTGGGCACATGTTGTTGGCAGGAACCAGAAGCCACGGACAGGGGTCCCCAGGTCGATCCCATCTCGCCCAGCCCAGCCAACAGCGCAACAGAGGCTTCTTGCCTGCGCAGCTGGGACGGACTCCTGCTGGTTGCCGCTGCCGCGAGTCGTACTCGTAGTCGTTGGCCGACCACAGCCATCCGGAGGCCACGGAGTGGAAAAAACACACACGTTTCCCCATCTTTTTTTTGGTACCGAGTACGTACGTATACTTGTACTCCGTACGCCGGACGCCGAGTGGCTCAGCATTTTTTCGCAACAATTGTCTTTCATTCTTTGGCACTATCCATTCTTTATTCTTTGTTCACTCGTTTCTGGTCCTTGTTCGAGTGCGTCTATTCTGTTCCTGGCTGCTTCTTTTCCTGCCAACCCGAGACTGCCACGACTGCGTGCAGGCAAGCACAACATCTCGGACGGTGCAGGAACGTTTCGCAGTAGCACCACCACGCCGGCCCCGTGGCGCCTTCCGGATACGAGAAGAGGCGACTGTCTTTCCCACCTGGGCCCTCCGGTCCTCTGTAGGGTCTACACGCGCGCCTTCTGCTCTCGACCAGGCGGCACCTACGAGGAAGGAGCACACATTCACACTCTCACAGCAGCCACAACAGGAAAGAGAGCCAGGCAGCAGGCAGCATGGCGCCCTTTTTGTCTTCCATGCGGTCGCCCAAGTCGCCCAAGTCGCCCGGCCGTTCGCGCTTCTCCAAGGCGCTTCCTGCGACACCACCGGTTTTCGACAAGCTGTTTTCGTCCTCCTCGACGTCCATTGCAGCGCCCACCTACAACGCCCCTCCCGAACTGCCCCCGCTGCCGCCGCCGTCGTCCAACCTGCTGGACACGACGTCGTACTCGTTTGTGCCCGCGTATGGATCAGCGCCCGGCGAGTCTGCTGCCCCGTCGACGACCCAAGCCTATTCGACCGCTGCCACACCTGGCTATTCTGGTCACACCAACCAGTCCATTCCCCGACGGCCGATGCCCGGCACCTTGGCCTCGCTCGCCTCGCCCGCCTCATCGACCACGTCCGTCTCGTCGGCCACGCTGCCGCTACCGTCGCTGCCAGTCGTGCAGCGCCCCGTCGCGAAGCAACTGCCCCCCCAGCCGCCTCTACCCCCCCTCGAAAAGGTGCAATCGCCGCCGGCCCGGCCCATCCGCCGCCGTCCAGTCGCCAGCCACAGCTCCAGCATCGGCGCCACCACGACCACCGCCCCGACAGTGCCCGACAAACGCCCCAACGGCGGCTTTTCTTCCTTTGCGACCACGCCCACGGCGCACCAGCGGTCGGACGTGTCCGCCACCGCTGCGCCCCGTGTCGACCTGCCCGAGCTGCCGGCGCTCCCAGACTTTGACCTATCGCCGCACCAGCAGCCCGCAGGCGAGCCTTCTCCGCCACCGCGCAAGCCATCGCCCGACGCCGCCTCCATCTCTAGCATCCTGTCGGCCTACTCGCAGTCGTCGTCGCAGCCCGTCGGCCGCTCCTCTGCCTCGGACGGCACCTACAGCACGGTCCAGTCGTCCTATCTGGCTGCGTCGTCACCGCCACCGGCGGCGAGCAAGACAGGCGGCCTCCTAACCCCGAGCCAATCACCAGGCGCCCAGGAGGACGAGATACTCACACCACTGTCGTATCTCCTCGAGGAGGAGTATGGCGACGACGACGCTGACCGAGAGACCACTGAAGAGGAGCTGTATCGTCACTACGGCCCGTACGACGCACAGGACGGCCGCGTGTCACTGATTGCCCCCAGCACAGCTGCTGCTGCAACAGGCAGTAAGCCCGAGCAAAAGACGCCACAGACAGCGCAGACAAAGCAGACGCAGACGAACACTCTGCCGCCGCCGCGGTCGACATCTCTGCGCGGTCCCGCCATTGACAACAAGCCCCTGCCGCAGGTTGGGGCCAAGGAGCTGCCTGCAGCGCCCGTGCCTGCACCAGCAGACACGCCTTCCCAGCTCTGGAGACGCCGGTCCCAAAAAGTTGACGGGGGTCTGTCGTTACCCGGACTCGACCTCAGCTTGGTGTCCACTTCAACAGCTGTTTCCGGGTCCACTTTTCCCAGCAGCAACACTGGAGAGCCGCAACAAAAACGCCGCCCATCCTACCCCCAGGATCACAACACTCTTCCCAACCAGCCGGCCCTGCCGCCGCCGCTGTCGCCTCTCCCACCGCCACCCGCCCGCGCGCATCTCGATCAGCTGCACTCGCCGTCCCGCACGCCCTTGATCCCCGGCTCGCCTTCTGTCTCGTCGCCGCGCATTGGACTGCCGGGCCGGGACATTCGGCCTTTCCGACAACAGGCGAGCCCGGCTCTGCTGCCGTCTGTGGCAACACCTGCGATTCCGCCTGCCACTGTACCTGCCGCTGCGCCGGCTACTGCACCTGCAACTGCGCCTATTCCTCTGCCTACACGCTCACCTGCACGCTCGCCGGCGACTGTGTCTCCACCCTCGACGGCACCTTTGACGGCACCTTTGCCCGCTGCCCCTGAGCCTTCCACGACCTCACCCGTCGCTGACGTGGCGGTTGCCAGCGCTGACAGCACGACCACAAGCCCGGTCACCCACGCCTTTAGCAAGATGGGCCACTCCTTTTCGCATTTCGAAGCCAAGGTGGAGAACAGGCTGAAACGCAAGGAGAAGAACAAGCCCAAGGACGTGTCCGCGTCTCCGTCCCCCCAGCTCCCGACGCCTCCGAAAGAGGCTGCTCTGCCGCTGCCGCCCATTCAGCGGCTGCCCACGCCCGAATACGACGACAGTCAGGGCAAGGCAAATGGCTCGGCCTTTGCACTACACGGCCACGCGGACACGCTCTCGCCCGGGGCGCGTGCACCGGTCTCGCCGGCTGCCTCGCCGGCCCCGACGCTGGGTCGGGCCGAGAACACACGCGTCTCACCTGTCAGCAGTCCGCCGCCGGCAGGGTCTGGCTTCCGGCCGGCCCTTCCCGGACGCGACATCCGGCCGGCCAAGAATGTGTCGCCCGTACATGCAGCACCACCGCAACTGCAACAACAGCAACAACAGTTTGCCCCTCGCACATCGTCCCGCAAGGTGTCCTTCTCGACACCACGGCCGCGCGAGCAGTACCACGCGACAGAGGAGGATGCCACAGTCAGCGAGGCCGGCAGCCAGATGACGATCAAGGCGGTGCCGCCGCCGCTCCGGCAGCAGCAGTCGACGCCCGTCATGGCTTCCAAGCCGATACTCGGCGAGGCCCATTCCAACGACCAGAACGTGGATGACCTTCCACTTGCGCCGGGCATGCCTCCCGCCTTTCCGTCCGGCTACATGTCCCCCAAGGCTCCCGACACGGTGTTTGCAGCGCCACCCCCCGGCCCTGTGCAATATTACTGCCTGCATCGGCACCGTGAAATGTTCCGCGACCGCAACGTGAACTACCCGCTGAGCTGCCAAGCATGCCAGACGTTTGAGCGCTCGCTGCGGTGGCGGTGCAAGTTTTGCTACCTGCGGATCTGCACGGGTTGTCGCATTGCGCTACAGAGCGACGCTTTCGATGGCAACTTGGAGCAGCTGATGACGCAGCTGACCGAGCGGGGGCGCGAAGCCGTACACCAGGAGGCCTTTGCGGCGGCTGAGGAGGCCTATGGTCCAACACGACAAGGCACGCCGATGGGATCCGAACTGCCGATGATTCGGGAGAGGTGACGCGTCTACTGGATGCCACAACGCACTCTTTTCTTCTCTTTCTTTTGTGTGAATTCTTCGCCCGAAAACAGGCGTTTCCATTCTTCTTGCGGCCGAGGCCATAATTTTGGGTTCATTCCTTTCTTCTTCCATTCCTTTCTTTTTCTCCCACATCTTTGGTTATGAAGAGAGCAGAAAACGCTGGTCGACGAAACGACAGCTTCGAGGGTAATAGAAGACAGCGGAGCAGGGCATGGCACATGCAGGATATACGCATATATACAGAGGGCACGATGATGTGGAGGAGTGTATTTAGGATAGGGGATGCAGCTATGCTTGTAAGATACGTCGAATGCATTCTTGTGGAGATTGTCTCTGAATTGGACGTGTAAAGTGGACTCGGCAGAACGAGGCTGCGGCTGCCAGTCGCCAAAAGGCTGAGGAGCTAAGAGGAGGGGAGCCACGTCCCGCCCCTACCTAGGGTCTGTCACATAGACCGTGTCGCCTATTACTTCTCGGGCGAAAATAGAGATTGAACCTGTAAGGTGCAGTCTCTGTGATAGGCGGAACAAGCCCCGAGACAGCACACACACACACACCGTTGCTGACCGCCAGGAGCCCCGTACTAGACGAGAATATACTGTCGCTATTTCCTTGCAGCCTTTCAGCACTCCTGCTACCTAGTCTACCTACTCCCTTACACTAGGAGGCCTCTACGTAGAGAAATCTAATTTCCAAGTTGGTGAGGCAGATTTATCGAAATGTGCTTATTTGGATGACCTGCACGGTTGGCTTACCGGCACCACTTGTGTGCCGAATAAGTGAGGCTTAGCACGAGTACGTGTTAGTCTATGATAGGTCTGGGAAAATCGTATCATGTCAATCCCGCACGAAAAGAAAATGTGGTAGCAAAAGAAACAACCAACAGAAAATGATAGAAGGGATGCTATGTACTATTAACGAAATTACTGCGATAGGACCTATTTCTTACTAGTTCTAGCAGAACAGGGCCACTTGTCTGCGTCCTGTTTTCATAACGTGATTTATAAGCGAGCCGAACATATAAGCGAGCCGAACACTTCTTGGCATAACGCGTCTTCCCTCTACCTAAACATCAATTCTTCCACAACCCAATATGTCCTCCTCTTCAAAGGAAGCCAGGGTGATTTTAGCCCTCGAAGCTCTTCAAAACGATAAGAAACTAAGCCTCCGAGCCGTGGCTAAGCTTTATAATGTGCCAGTTACAACCCTCTACGACCGACGCGCTGGCCGGCCTGCACGACGCGACACTCCACCCAATTCGAAAAAGCTCACTCCATCAGAAGAGGAGGTCATTGTTCAATATATCATTGAGCTAGTTGCGCGATCTTTTCCACCAAGATTGTGTGGTGTGGAAGATATGGCCAACCATCTGTTACGCGTACGCGACGCGCCCCCTGTCGGTAAGCTCTGGGCACACAACTTCGTCAGACGCCAGCCAGAGCTCCGGACGCGTTATTCGCATCGATACGACTACCAGAGGGCCAAGTGCGAGGACCCAAAGGTTGTTGGCGAGTGGTTTGCCCTCGTGTGGAACGTCAAGGCCAAGTATGGCATCCTGGATGACGATGTCTACAACTTTGATGAGACTGGGTTCATGATGGGCATCATCTTTGCGGGCATGGTGATTACGACCTCGGATGGCCGTGGCAAGGCAAAGCTGGCCCAGCCTGGCAATCGCGAGTGGGCAACGGTTATCCAAGGCGTTAATGCCCTTGGCTGGGCTGTCCCTCCGTTCATTATCTTAGCCGCGCAGTATCACCTTGCCAACTGGTATACCGAGTGCGACCTCCCAGCCGACTGGCGCATTGCAACTACCGATAATGGCTGGACGACTAATGCTGTTGGCCTAGATTGGATCAAGCACTTTGACTTCTATACAGCACCTCGGACAAAAGGCAAATATCGGCTGTTAATCCTTGATGGCCATGAAAGCCACCACTCAACTGAATTCGAGCTCCAATGCCAGCAAAACAACATTATTACACTTTGCATGCCTTCGCATTCCTCTCACCTGCTCCAGCCACTTGATGTTGGCTGCTTTGGGCCGCTAAAGCAAGCATACGGTCGCCAGGTAGAAGACTTCATGCGCATGCATATCAACCATATCAGCAAGCTCGAGTTCCTTTGCGCTTTTCGCAAGGCCTTCTTTGCCTCTATTACTAAGAAGAATATCCAAGGCGGCTTTGCAGGTGCTGGCCTAGTGCCACACGATCCAGAGAGGGTGCTCTCTAAGCTAGATGTCAAGCTTCGTACACCAACACCCCCAATCTCACGAGCCGGCACCCCACCACCTTGGGTCTTCCAGACACCACACAACCCCCGAGAAGCCGACCCGCAGTCAACACTCATCAAGACTCGCATTACCAACCATCAAAATAGCTCCCCGACTTCGATGTTAGCTGCTGTGGACCAGCTTGCCAAGGGTACGAAGGTTGTAATGCACGAGGTAGCTCTTCTTCGGTCAGAGGTGTCTTCGCTCCGCAAGGCCAACGAGGCACTAAGTAAGCGCCGTAGAGCTAAAAGAACGCGCGTACAGCTTAAAGGGTCCCTTGCTGTACAAGATGCACAGGAAGTAATAGGCCTAGGGGCTATGGGTGAGGAGGGAGTGCAAGAAATGCAGCCGGATGGTGGTGGTGCATGGGGGGTTCGTACGAGGGTTCGGTGCTGCAGTATGTGCGGCAAGCCTGGCCATAATGCCCGCACTTGCCAGGAGGGTGCGGAAGCATCTAATTCAGCTGCTTCTCATGTAATTATAGTTGATTCCTAGTGTTGTAGTGTAGCAATTAAGCATGGTTGTTACAGTGTGGTGGAGAGTGTTCGGCTCGCTTATATGTTCGGCTCGCTTATAAATCACGTTATATTTACTCGGCCCATAGTGCTACCTCCATCAATTCACTTTACTACTACTCTCTTACCTAGAAATTGGCAAATTCTCCCACTATTGCCTCCATCCATCGACCACTCCAGACTTTGATGCAGCACTGTGTCTAGTATCTGACAGGAAAGCCTGTTGCCACCAAAAAGCACGTTATACGAGTAAAGCTGTCTTGCGTCCTCCGGCGGAAAGATGCTGACGCTAACTGATTTGAACAGACCAACATGAAATGTCCAGACTCTAATTGCAACTACAATAACCCAACAGGGCCGACAAGTGTGAAAAATGCGGACGGCAGCTGGCCACAACTGCCTAGCATAAGGGATAGTACCATCTTGGAGGATCGCCTGCAAGCTCACAGACGGAGGGTTCTTTTTGCTTTTCTTTGAGGGCACGGAACCCTTGGACATTGGGGCAGAAATTATGCTTTTCGAGTGCCTCTAATAAAACGTTTGTCCACGCCCACACATCGTCGTCGACGTGGTCCTCGAGAATAAATCCGTAGCTCACCCGTACCTTGGTCGCAATCCAGATACGTGGATAAAAGGCCGCAGACTCCTAGTCGAGGATGCTCGTGATAGTCCCGTCGGCCGGCGAGACCATGATGTTGGTAGGGCCAAGATCGGCGTGGCAAAATTGAAACGCCGCTCCAGGGGGGTTGGTGTCCATCAGGGACGAGAGATATGCCCCGGCTTGCTTCACCGTCAGCGGCGGAAACGGGATGGGCCTCCACGACGGCGCATCGTCTGGGCGCTCGGGCATCAGATAGCTGTCTTGTATTCCACAGCGACCCGACGCGGTGGCAAGTATGTCGGACGTCTGCGTGGCTAAAGTAGCGCAGACCCCAGCCACCTCGGCCGCAATACGCCGCCGCTGCAGGACCGAGAGGATTGGCCAGGCTTGTTGCAGCGTCTGCCCCTCAGCCGGCCGCAGCACGAGAAAGGACCGGGCCGTACGTCTGTCTATCCAGTCATAGATGATCTCCGGGGTGGGGATGCTCGGAAAGTGTGTCTGCACGTAGCGCAGTGTGCTGGCCTCGGTCTCCATGTCTTCGGCCCAAGCCTTTGCCTTGAATATTGCGCCTCCAATATCCCAGACAGCGCCAGATGTCCCGGAGTTGTAGATCATGCCGGCGGCCGAGATGGGAGCACCTGTCGCCACCTTTGCCTCTGTCGCCCCCCCTCCGCTTGGAAGAAGACAGAACGTGCTCTTATCAGCGGCCTGCCAGATAGCCAGTGCATCCACTGGGGGGCTCCCAACCCTTCGACACCATATAGAGAGCCCACAGCCCATTCGTCGGCGGCGGTCTGGGAGATCGAGGCCGTGATAGGAGGGCTCATTTCACTGACAAGTTAGCGTGTGTTGGAATGTAAGCGAAAAAAAACATGATGAAAATAAGATAGAGGCACGAAATGGGTCGATAGAAGAGAGAGAAGAAGAAGAGGGCCAGGGCAGCGGCAGATCTGCAGCGCTAAGCCCCTGGCCACTCACCGCCCAGGGAATTGGACAGCCGCTGGCGACCGCCTGAAACAGCCTGGCCGTGGAGCGCTGCAGCGGATTCGACTGCACGCGACAGGACTCGATCCAACACCGCCACCAGAGACAACCCGTACAACGGCGACGACATGAGCTCGCAAATCCCCGGGGCGGCGTCGCTGCAGTCGCTGCAGCCGGCGCAGCCGGCGTCACTGTCGAGAACGCGGTCACTGCGGCGGCCACAGATCGGATCGACAGCGACCGCGACAACGACGAGGGAGGCCAACAAGGCGGCTCCTGCCAGTGCCGAGGCAGCGGGCAAGGCCAAGCCGACACGGACGGGCGTGTTGGGGCGATTGCGCCGGCCAGGCGAGACGGCGACGACGACGACAGCGACAGCGACAGCGACGACGGGAACCACCTTGACGCGAACGGCTTCCACGAGAACGACGCGAACGACGCGAACGACGGCACGACCGACTGTGGCAGGTCTGCCAAAAGCCCCAACGACGGCGACGCGCACGGCGACACCGACCTCGCGGTACTACCCTCCCTCTTCCTCGGCGGCGCCGGCGCCGGCGCAGCGACGTCCTACTTCCTCGGGCGGCCTGTCCTCCACATCCACGACCACGACAGCAGCAGTCGCGACAAGATTGAGCGGACACGCACGGCCGGCTGTGCCGCCGCCCTCACCGCGCACAGGAGGCTTCCACAGCCGCACGCGGTCGACCACCTCGGTCCGGGAGACGCCGGCACGCGCGTCACCGTCCAAGCCTGCCGCGAGCAGCGCCACGCTGTCGGCCACGGCCTTGACCTTGACGGCGGCCACCGTGCTGCGGCCGCCGTCGGCCCAGTCGTCGTCGGCCGGCAGCACGAGCACGACGGCCACGGCGCGGACGGTGACGCGCAAGACGACTACGTCCACCACCGCCGCCGGGCGGCCGGCGGCCCGGACCGTGGCGGCCACCAGCAGCGCGGCCGCCTCGATGCACCGACGCAACCTGTCGGCATCGGCATCGACGTCGTCCTCGACGTCGTCCTCCTCCCGGCCGGCCTTTTCCGCCATGCAGCAGCACTACTCGCCGGCCAAGTCGCTGGCCCCCAAACCACGCACGGCCGCCATCCTGGCACCACCATCGCCGTCCAAGCGGCCGGCCAACGTGGCTCTCTCGGCCGAGACGGCGCGCCTGCAGACGGTCCTGCTGCAGCTGCACCTGCTGCACCGGGATGCGGCAGCCACGACAGCCTCGTGGCACGCGTCGGCGCGCAATCGTCTGGGCGGACAGTTTGCGGCACTGGCAGCAGCCGATGCCGCGTTGGCGCGCGCGGCGGGTGCGCGGGCAGAACGGGCCAATGCGGCGGCCCTGCGACGGTGGTCTGGCAGTGGTCGTGGCGTCGGCGACCGGGACGGCATCCACGTGCTGGAGGAAAACGTGCGGGCGCTGGACGAGGTGCTTTCGGGGGTGTGGGCGATGGCAGACGGGCGTGGCAGCAGCAGCAGCAGCAGCAGCAGCAGCAGCAGCAGCGGTGGCCCGAGCCGGTATGGCCGTGTGGTGCGGCGGTTTGAGCGCTGGGCCGAGCGGACGGCGGCCGTGGCGGAGGCACGACGACGGGCTGTGCGCCGGCTGGAGGAGGGGGACGACGACGACGACGACGACGACATAAACCTCTCTCTCCTCCCCGACAGCACACCAGATGACCCGGCGGCCGTGCTGGACGCGCCGTGGCATGCCGACTGCGTCCGTCTGGCGCGCACGCTCGACGGCTGGCAGCGGCAGCTGGACGGGCTGGGGCGAGCAAGCGGCGCCGCGGAAGGCACCGACACGTCGTCGTTGGCGCGCATCCTCGGTGGCTGCGGCCGTCTCGTGGCGGACATGCGGGCCGAGCTGGACCTGATGCAGCAGCTGGAGCGCGACGCGGCCGAGGCAGAGCGGGCGTGGATCCGGCGCATGAGCCGTCTGGTCGGGGCGCGGCGGACAGACGAAAAGGGCACGCGAGCGGGCGCCGTTTGGCGGGTTCTGTAGCCGGAACGATGTGGTACGGTGGTAGATTTCGTGTATCAAGGTGTCCTGTCTAATGTCTCATGTCTCTTTGTTGTTCCTGTATCCTCCCCGTCCCCTCCCTCATACCGCCCGCGTCCCGTACCGGTCTAGCAGGTACGTCAGCGCACTCCGCGCCATCTTCTCCCGTGTCGCCTCCCGGGTGTACACCTCGGAGACCACGCCGACGTCGGACGGAAGCACGACGGTGGCCGCCGGCGCGGCTGTCGTCTGTGCCGGTGTCGACGGTCCGCTTGCGGCGGCGGCGGCGGCGGCGGCGGTGGCCGCCATCACCTGGCGCCGCTTGGGCGATGCCAGCGTGAGCTGGCCGTCAAAGGCCGCTTCCATGCCCGGGCAGGGCGTCAGGCAGTACTCGGGAGTGCCTAGCCCGAGCTCCTGGCAGAGCGCCTTGAGCTGCTGCTGGGCCGAGCTGGCGTCGGCGCCGCTGCTCCGGCGGCGGCGGCGGGCCGACGGAGGGGTCGTCGGGTTGGGCGGGGCGGTCGGGGCGGCCGGGGCGGCCGTGTCGGAGCTCTTGGGCCACGAGGCCATGGACGCGACCCGGCTCGTGGTCGGCGGCGTCGCCAAGGGCGCGGCCAGGCGCTGCCGGAAGTCGTCGAGCGACGGCTGGGCTTCGTCGTCTGCCGAGGCGGGTAGCGCATACAGTGCAGGCGGCGGCGGTGCACAGGCGGCGGCTGCCGGCGACGTCAGCGGGGCCGTCCGCTTAAACGTGACCGACGTGCCGTCTGTCGGCATGTAGTGGTGCACCATCAGCCAGCGCACAGCACAGTACGCCGCATACTTCTTGGCGTCCTTTTTCTTGACAAAGACGCTGTCGTCGGTGGCGTCGGGAAACAGCTGCCCCGGCGCTTCGGCCGGCAGCCGGCACCGGTACCGCCACAGCATCGGCCTGCCGCCTGGCACCAGCACTGGCTCCTGGTCAAACGACACGTGGTCGTCGTGGTACCGCACCTGGGCCTGGTCGTATTCTGTCGCGCGGCTCGTCAGTCATCCGTCTGGTCTAGCTGGCCGCGTCTCGCAGCAACCCACGCATCACCAGTCCGATCCAGTTGACCTCGCGCGCGGCGTCCGGCGACGGCAGCTCCGCCGTTGGCGGCACAAACAGCGCCATGGCCTGCCGCTGCGCGGCCGTCAGCGGCGCCGGCTGCCCATGTTCGCGCTCGTACTGTTCCTGCGCGTCGATCCACGCCCGCAGCTGGCGGTAGCCCACGGCGGGCGGCGCGCAACGGGCGTCCATGCTGGTGCGTCGATGAGCGGGCGAAGAGAGGGCTCCCAAAAGAGGGCAAGAGAACCAGCAGAAATCGGTTCCAGGCAGCGTCGTCGATTCGTTTGCAAACAGTGCAACTCAAAGTCTCTTTGTGCCAAAATCCGCACGGCCGCAGCTTCCCCACTATTCACACAAGGAAGGTTGTGCCTCGCTCAATTCTCGCCGTTTCTCGCCGCCTTCTGGGACCAATCCGAGAGCGTCCATTCAATTTGGCCCATCCCTCTGCACTGCTCCGCTAACCAATTACGGGCACGTGTATCTGTTTTTTTCCCTCTACATCTCCAATCCTCAAATCGCCTCAAAGAAATCGCCGTCGTCGCTGTCGTCGTCTGGTGCCACGGCGCGCTCCTTGCCCTTGGCGCTCGCCTTGCCGTCCGCCTTGCCGTCCGCCTTGCCACGGCTCCGCTCCTTGGCCTTCTTGCTGTCCTTGCCGCTCTTGCCGCTCTTGCTGCTCTTGCCCTCCTCGGCTTCCTTGCCCTCCTTGGCTTCCTCCTTGGGCGTCCGTTCTTGAATCGCCTTGAGCGCTGCCTCGCCACCGTCGCGCAGCGTGGTCTCGATAAAGGCCCACATGGGCGGCCGTGGCGCGTGCAGCAGCCGTGCCGCCTTGCTGGCCTGGCTGGCCTGGCTCTCCTTGTCCGCCTCGCCATCCGCCATGCTCTTCTTGTCCTCTTTGCCCTTTTTGCTCTTTTCGCCCTTTTTGCCCTTTTTCGCTTTGGCGCTGCCGTCGTCGTCCTCCTCGCCCTCCTCGCCCTTCTCCGCCGCGTACAGGCTCACGTACGGTTCCATGAACGGAAAGTAGATGGCGTACATGCGGTCCATTTGGGCAATGTGCAGGTCGGCCTCGATGGCTGCCTGTTCGGCCGCGTCCTCGGTCTCGTCTAGCCGCCGCCGCAGCTGCTTCTCGAGCCGAATGGCCTTTTTCCGCTCTGTCCTTGTCAGCTTTCCCTGGCTCTCTTTTGTCCCCGCCGCTATCGCCTCACTTGGACGCACCAAAAAACCGAATCATGTGGTATTTGCTGATCATGTGTGCCCGCTGCTTCTTCTCCTGCCGGCTCACAAGCTGCCGCTGCAACGCCACCACCTCGCGCTCCAGGTTCTGCTGCACGTTGGCCGGCAGACTGTCGGGATTGCGCTGCATGCGCCGTTCAATATCGCGTGCGCGTTTCTTGGCCCAGCTCGACGACTCGGGCTTTGGCGCGTGCTTTGCTTGTGCGCCGCCATAGTTGGCCCGCCGCCGCTTGGCCGTTGGCCCCGGCTCCGAGTTCTCGTAGAGCTGTCGCTTTTCGCTCATGGTGATCGATGATGGGGAAAAGAGTGCTTGTCGAGAGTCGAAAGAGCGCCAAAAGCGAAGATGCTCCCAAACATTTTTTCTGCCGCTCAGCTTATCTTAGCGGCTCCGCCCCCCGCTGGATCACGTGCAACTCGTCAGCCGAGCTCCATCGCGAAAGCTACCACCAAGAACGACCGCAAACACAAGACGCACGATGCGACCGAGAAAGCGGCGCACGCCAACCGCGGAGGATTAAACGGACGCATAGGCGAACGGTTACGGCTCACGCCAATACGCGACAGCATCACCATGGATGGCCTCGAGGGCGGCCTCATCCGCTGGTCGCCCAATGCGGCCGTGGACTCGTTTCTGCACATCAACCTGCAGCACCGCATCGTGCAGCTGTACACGCCGACCGGCTTCGCCAAGACGGGCCGCTTCGACTACCGCAACATTAGCAAGCACGAGGACTTTCCGACCCTCACCTCGTTTGACTGGGCGCCCAGCATCCCCGGGCTGCTGGCCGTCGGCACCCCGACCGGCGTCGTCAACCTGCTCAAGATCGACGACAACTCGAATGCGTACATGGAGCTCAATCTCAAAATGTCGCGCACCTGCCAGGCCGTCTCCTTTAGCACTGCCAACTTCCTCGCCGTCGGCCTCGACCGCGTGCGCAGCGACCGCTGCCTGCACATCTGGGACGTCAACCGCCTGGCCCAGTCCTCGGCGCTCGGCACGGACGGCACCGGCTTCTCCAAGGCCGTCGAGCCGTTTGGCGAGCCCGTCGAGGCGCGCGAGCCCAGCGTGTCCGTCTCCAGCGTGCGCTTCTTCGAGGACAACCCCAACACGCTCGTCGTCGGCATCAAGGGCCAGGGCCTACGCATCCACGACCTGCGCGACCACAGCGTGCAGACGCCCAGCTTCCAGACCCGCTGCAACAACAACCTCGCCATCGACTATGCCGACCAAAACTACTTTGCCTCGTCCGCGCTCGACAACCCCGGCGTCATGATCTGGGACCGCCGCGCCGGCAGCCGCGCCGTGGCCTCGCCCCAGTACCTCGATGCCGTCGACGTCGATGGCCTGCCCTGGGGCGGCGCCCTGCGGCTGGACCGCGCCGTCTCGTCCGAGTCGGAGCAGGCCATGAGCGAGAGCAAGGGCTCCGTCATCAAGTCGCTGCGCTACTGCCGCGACCGCCGCGGGATGCTCGGCGTCCTCTCCTGGACCGGCCAGCTCAAGGTGTACGAGACCGTGCACGAGTATTGCCCGCCCGAACTGGTCGCCGACCGCAGCCCCGAGCTGCTCGAGGTGCGCCGCTCCAACGAGATGGACAACCAGTACTCGGACCCCAAGCACAAGGGCGACCGCATCGTGTCGTTTGACTTTGTCACCATTGGATCGCCAGCTTTGCGGCCGCGCGTGCTGGTGCTGCGCGCCAACGGCAAGTTCTGCATCGCCGAGAAGCCGTCCTTTACGACAACGTACCCCTTCAAGTTGATTCCCTGGACGGCGCCGTATCGCGGTCTGCAAGGTATGCCCGCTGTTCCTGCCTTGTCCCTGTGCCCCCCTAGACTGACCCGGGCAGAGGGCTCCTCGTACCACAGCATGATTCAGCTGGAGATAGACCAGGCAGCCGAAATTCTGGGCCCCGTGGCCCTGGAGGAGGCGCTGGCCGACATCCCCATCTTCGCCACGGACGCCTCCGAGATTGAGGAGGCGGCCCAGATTGCACAGCAGGAACGTGCCGCACAGCAAAAGGGACCCGCTCCCATATCCACAGCAGGAGGAGGCGAGGTGGGCGATCAAAGGATGCCGCCCAAGCTGCCCGAGGAGTTTTATGCGGCCCAGACGGTAGCCCAGAAGCTCAAAATTCTGCGGGCCTATGCGAGGCGGAATCTGCGTCCCCAGCAAGCCAAGAAAAGTCCACCGCCAGCACCATCCGTGGTGCCATTGGCCGGACGGGCCGACCTGACAGACTCGACAGCGTCGCTGGCCTCGCTGTCTGGTCGGCCGCTCACGAGCCAGGAGCTGCACGAGAGCTTGCTGAGCGCGACACTGGTGCGGCAGGGGTTTCCGCCCGAGGCACAGGCTGTGCTCGACCACGTCATGCTGCTGCGGGCAACAGAGCGGTACCTGTTTGACTGCGAGGTGAACAGGGCCGTGGTGGCCGACGATCCGTGGCTACGGGATGTGTGGGGGTGGATCGGAGATGCCGAGGCTGCGGCAGAAAGCGGTGGCATGGTGGCACACGCGCTGGACCTGTCGTTTATGGGCGCGGGCAGCATCTGGCTGGAAGACTTGGGCGTGAAGAAGGAGTCGCGCATCCTTAGTGCAGATCCGGTGCCCGCATCGTTCCCGGACAGGACCAACTGGCAGCGCACGATTGTCGCCATCTGCCGGCGACGCGGCGTACCGCGCTACACCGGCGTAGAGACGCGGCGGCCGCATCACCGGCAACTATGCCTCGAAATTTGCGGATGGGGCCGGCCGCCGATCACGGACAGTCGGAACGGCAGCGACGAGGCCGCCGAGCGGTCGGCGTCGCGGCACACCATGGCAGCAGCGCAGGCATTGTTCCGGGGCGACAGCCAGCAAGCGGTGCACATCTTGAAGCTGGCGAGTGGCGCGCATCCAGAGCTGCTGTTTGTATCCCTGGCGCTGCAGCTGATGGAGCGAAGCGGCAGCGGCGACAATGACCAGGGCGGCGGCGACGGCGGCGACGGACGGCTGCTGGACTTTGACGAAGCGATGGCGTCCAAGACGGACCCGTACCTGCGAGCCATTTCGTCACTGATTGCGACGGGCGGCGATTGGACGACGATTGCGCACCAGACGTCGCTGCCGCTGCGTGAACGTGTGGCCGTGGCGGTGCGGACGTTTGACGACGTGCAGCTGACGGCATGGCTGCGCGAGGCGCGGGCCGAGGCGGTGCGCACGGGCGACGTGGAGGGCGTAGTGCTGACCGGACTGACGGACGCGGGCATCGACATTTGGGCGCGTTATGTCGACCGGTTTCAGGACGTGCAGACGGCGGCGCTGGTGACGGCACTGGTGGCACCGCGCTATGTGGATGACGCGCGCTGTGCGGCCTGGCGGCGGGCGTACCGGGCGTACCTGCAGCGGCACCGGGCCTTTTTCCAGCGGGCCAAGTTCGAGGTCGAGAGCACCAAACGCAGCAAGGGAGCCATGGACGGCCGGCCGCGTCTGGTGCCGCCGGCCCGGCAGATTGCGCTGCGCTGCGTCTACTGCGACATGCAGACACGGCTGGCCGGAGCGCTGCCGGGCGCGCCGGGGGTCGCCGGCAGCGGCGTTTCGTCCGTCGCAGTGTCGTCTGGCAGCGCAAATGGCGTCTCCGGCGGACCGGCGGCGTCGCCCGTCGCCGAGTCCGACAACGACATGCGGGCCAAGCTGGTCACGGCCGGCGTCAGCTGCCCCAACTGCAAGCGCCACCTGCCGCGGTGCGTCGTGTGCCTCGAGATCGTCGGCACGCCGCGGTCCGACCGGCCAGAGACGTCTGCCGATGCCGAAACGCGTTTGGCCGCGCAGTTTCCGACGTTTTGTCTGCAGTGCGACCACGTGCTGCACCTGGACCACGCGCGGCAGTGGTTTGCGCGCCATGCTGAGTGTCCGGTGCCCGAGTGTCGCTGTCGCTGCAACTTTCGGGCGAATCCCGAACTCAACTATGCGTAGACAACGTTTGGGAGATGAAGAAGAAGGGGAAATCAGGACTACGTGGCGTTTAGACATTTTTGTACGAATATATGGTGGGTTTTTGAAACTGGGAAGGTGCGATACTTTTGAAGAAGGTGCACTCGGAATTTATTGAAGCGTGAAAGCGAAATTGTTTACTGGGCATTCATGCATCCTCTTTTGCAGCCTCTGTGCTTGGCTGCACCGCTGTCTTGGCCTTGGGCTTGGCCGCTGCCCGCCCGGCGGCGGCCCGTAGGTTCGGCGGCATCCGGGCGCGTGCGAGCTGGTCGGCCGGCAGGTCGGCCACCTTTTCGCCGTCGCGCCAGAGCGTGAGCGGCGGCTGATCGCTGCTGGTGACGACGACACGCTGGAAGAAGCGCGTGGGCACGACGCCGTCGGCGTTGCCCTCGGACAGGACGACGCCGTTGGCGGAGCGCCACCAGCGGAGGGACGGGTCCTCGCGCAGGGCGCGGCGGACGTCGAGGAAGATGAGCAGCGTGGCGTTTTTGCGGAGGCCCGGAACGGTTCGGGAGAGCTGCGCGAGAAAGACGGCGCCACGGTTGTCGCCGCCGTCCACATCCACGTCCACGTTCACGTCCACGGCCGTGTCCAGACTCCCACAGTGCACATGGTTCCGGCCCATGGGCTGGAGCCCGCCGCTAGCCAAAATGGCCGGCCACGCCGCGACAAAGGTGCCGTGGCAGACGACGGCCGGCGCGGTGGCGGCGTCGCGGATCGGCTGCAGCAGCCCGTCGCTGGCCAGCGGGATGCTGTGGCCTTGGTTGGCGCGGATGCTCCAGGCGGCGGCGTCGCTGTCGTCGCGTTCTTGCCGTAGGGCAAACCGTTGCTTCTCGTTGGTCGCCACGACGTCCTGGACCTCGGCCAGCGTCACGCGCATCGACCGCAGCGGGCCCCAGGCCAGGACCCGGTCTAGCGGTGCGTACCCCTCTGGGTCCAGCGGGATGCCCGCGCTGCCCGCCTGGTGCCGCAGCAGCTTGGACAGCGCCCGGCTGACGTCCACCGCGCGACCGCCATCCTGTCCACCCCGGCCGCCGCCGCCGCCGCCGCCACCCCCTCCTGCCCGACCTCCGTGCCCTCGACGTTTGCCACCGCCACCACCGCCGGCATCATGGCGGCTACTTCGTGGCGCACTCATGGCATTCAGCCGGTCCTGGAACTGCGCCGCGAGGGCCTCTGCATTGTCGTAGCTCTCCATTCGTCGGCGAAAATGTCTTTGCCGTGGCGGTAGAGTCGACGGTGTGGTGTAGTGCCGCAAAGAGGAGAATGTGCAGTGCTGTTTCGTTGCGAGCAGGAAAAGCGAGCGCATGTTTTGCTCTGGGGCAAGTTTGTCGTTGCTTTATAGTGCCCGTAGTTCTAGTTAGCCTCGCAAAGCTCCCTTGTTCAAGACACTAAGTGCCAGCCGACTGCGCTAAGTGGCCGGTTGACTCATGTGGTCATAATTCATCGCAAACGCCCACAACTGCGTACTTTGAAGAGTAGTATTCGTGCAATGGTCATTGGATATATAGTTCATGATATGCAGCGCCTCGCCGCAGTGCTAAAAATACAGACACATGGAAACAAAAGCAACGCCTGCGTATGAACCTCGTGTGGTATGATACAGTGATTAAGAGAAGCAGGTTGCCCACTCATGCGGACATCCGCTCTTTACCGGTAGCCGCCCACTTGGGATGCCGATGACAGACTCGACAGGGCCGAGTCCCGCGTCAGCCGCCGCGACGCCATGCCCGTGCGGTTCAGAATGGCCGTCTGTCCCAGCGACAGCTGCCGCTGCGCCCGCTCCTCGCCCAGCTTCGCTCCGCCTGTCTCTCGGTCGACCGCCGACCGCTCCAGGAAACGTCGTCCCGTGAGCAGCGGCTGTGTCTGCGACGGTGCTATTGCTGTCGTCGTCATCTGCGGCGTCACCAGCCGCGAGCTGAGGCTCGTCGGGATCAGCCGCCGCCGGGGCAGCGCCGATGATGCAAGAACAGCCCCCTCGTCTGCGCCCTGTGCCTGGACAATGTATTCGCGCCCCAGGTGGTGGTACTCGCGCGGCACCGCCCGCAGCCCCGACACCTCCGTCACCGCCCGCGACGGCGACCGTGTCATACGCGGATCAACCACGTCGTCGTCCTCGACGCTCAGCGCCACCGTCCGCCGCGTGCGCAGCAGCAGCGACGACTTACGGCCCTCTTCGAGTTCCTCCGTCCCTGCCCGCCGGGTCCGCAACAACATTGACGACCGGCGTCCTGATGCCAGCCCGTCCTCGGGCTCTTCTGATACGGCCCGCCGCGACCGCGAGATCAAAAGCGACGACCGGCGTCCCGTATTATCCGCTGATATTGGTGGGCCGAGAGCCTGTCGGGCCGAAGGCAGCGTTGGCGTCATCATGTACGATAGACGACGCTGTTCACGGCGATCCTCGCGCTCTTGGCGGTCCTCGCGCTCACGCTCACGACGATCCTCAAACCGAGTTGGCGCCTTGGGGCTTGTCTGCACGGGGCTGCCCAGAATTTCGGCGACCGGACGCCGCATCGCCATGGGCGAGAGCGTAATGTTGGCAACGGTCGGGGTAGCAACAACAGTCGCGGTCTCCTCGCGCGACGCCACCGGGGTCACTGCGGTTGGTGTGGCCACTGCGGATGTCGTTGCCTTTCGGAGCACAGCCTCCTCGTTTAGTGTCAGGCACAGCTCGGTCAGGCTGCGGCAGATGCTGTCGGCCTTGCGGCGAAGCTGACGATCCGTAACTGTCGCTGCACCGTTGCCTCCGATCGTGCTGGCCCCGCTGGAAATCGGGCCAGGCTGGCCAGACACTCCGACCATTTGTGAGAGAGCCAATGCCTCGGCGGCCATGGACTCCATGACCCTGTAGACGTTGTCAGTGGTCTGTGTCCTGACCTTTTGCAAAGCAGTCAGCAGGTTGGCGTGAGATGGTTGTGCATTTTGCTGTAAAGAAAGAAGTTGCTGCTGCTGCTGCTGCTGCTGCTGCTGCTGTTGTTGCTGTTGCAGCTGTCGCTGCTGCTGCGACGATGTGGTACTCCGACCGTCTGCTGCCGAGTTGTTGGCCCCACGCTTTGGCGAGCCCGACATGGTGGTTGCATTGGTCGTCGCCGTGCGTGGTCGATCGTCCGACACCCGGGACATGGCGGCGCCTGAAGTGGGCGGGATCTTGCCCGACAGCTCGAGGCGCTTCATGCGCGACTTGAGATCGTCCAGCTCGTCCCAGACGGTCGAGGGTGCCGCCGTGGACGCCGAGGACTCAGTGCCCTCAAGAGCTCCGTGAGCGGGCTCGTGGGCTTCCTGCCGGTGGGCTTCATTCTGGCGCGGGACGAGGGGTGACGAGTTGTAAGTCCGGGTAAAGGTGTGTGATGCCTTGATCGAAGACGCTCGCGGCGGTTGGGCCGTGCTGCCACTCTCGGCCGACGCTGACGGACGCCGTCGGGCATAGTTGGTGCCGATTTCGGACGCTGTATCGAAAAAAGCGTTGGATCGGGGAGTGCTGGGAGACGGGCGCACGGCCGAGACGACTGTTCGTGCGCTTCGGACAGGTTCGGTGGTGTGTGGCAGGTTCGTCCGGATCGGTGTCGGTGTTGGCCGGTCGCCAGCAAGAGCACGCTGGGTCAGTTCTCGAGAAAAGATGCGTGACTGTGAGACCGGGGTGTCGCCCGTATGTCGGGAACGTGTCGTCTCGCGCTGGTCAGAGAGACGGCGCGTCACCTGGGTAGGAGATGTCGGCCGGGTGGATGGGATTGCGGCAGAGAAAGGCCGCCGCTGCGAGGCCGTTCTGGTTATACGAGACTACAGGGATGTCAGTGTAGGTCAACAAAGGAAACAGAACATGTGGTCGGAAAAGGGAAGCAGGAGAAACCAAAACGGTCTTTCCTGTCTCACACGACTGTCTCGGATACGCAGATTTTGACTAGGGAGGGGCCCCGGGGTTTCACTCACCACCACGCTGTGGTTCTCAGAGGGCCGCTCGTCCTCGGAGGACCGGTTGCGGGAGTCCTCGCGGGCGATGCGCATAAAAATGTCGGCCGTGTTTTCGTTGTCGGTAGATCTCGTCATGTCGTCAGTGCGGCCCTCGAGGGCACGCAGAGCGCGGTCGTGCTGGATCGGGTCGAGCATGTCGTCGGTGGAGTCGGAGCCACCCGGAGAGCGGAGGTTGCTGTCGAGACCTAGGCTCCTCCGCGAGCCGGAGGATCGGAAGGATCGGATGGGCGGGATCACCGGGCGAGACGAGGCGTCGCCTCGGGGTGCTCGGAAGGAGACAGGGGGTCGCGAGATGGTTCGTCGCCGGTCATCCGCGGGTTGCTGCTGGACCGGCAGTGGCGATTGCTGAGACACGGGCGCGGCAGGCGCCTCGGACGCCGAGGCTGACGAGACAGGCGACACAGAAGCCGAGACGGGCGAAACAGAAGCGGAGCCGGAGGCAGCAGTACTGGAGCGGCTGCTCTGCGTAGTAGGAGCGGTTGCGGCGGCGTGGGCGGCGGCGCCCTGGACATTCACCGCTTGGATGCGCCTGGCGGTCAAGGTTGTGGGCGGGCCGTGCGAGGTCTCGAGGCCGTTGGAGGAAAAGGAGGCGGGTGCGCGACGCTGGACTGGTTGGCCCGTCTTTGCAGTGGTCGCCAGCGAGGATGCCAGCGAGGTCGAGGCGGATTTGGAGGGAATCGGATCGGTGAGGGTTCGCTGCAATTTTGCTGTCGCCGGGGAGGATATGGTCTGAGGAGTGGTGGCGACGGAGACGATGACTGTGGGCGGAGAATTTGGAAATGACGCAGGCCGTCGGGGAGGCGTGATGTCTGCAGGAGGAGTAGTGGTCGCAGTGGTAGCCGGAGTGGCAGCGGTGGTATTGGCTGCAGCGGCTGATGCGGTTGTGGTGATTGGAATTGCAGCGTTTGGGGTGCTGGTTGGAGCGATGGTTGCAGTGCTGGCAGCGGTAGTGGCAGCGGAAGAGGCGGTGACAGCTGCAGACGAGGACGAGCAAGCTGCAGACGAGGACGAGCACGGCTGCTGCTGCTGGTGCACCAGCGGGGGCAGCGAGTTTTGAAACGTCGACGTGCGGGATCGTGCAGGTGGACTCGTTGAGACAGATGCCGGCGTAAGGGGAGAATCGCTGCGGGTAGCCGAAGCCGTGTTGACAGTGTTGTAGTGCACGTTCCCAGCGCTATTACAGCGTGGTGTGGTGGTGGGGTCGGTAAAATTAGCGTCTGTTGCCGTTGGAGGAGTAGGGGGAGAGTGCTGGTGGTGCTGTGGATGCTGCTGGATCGAGTGGTGCTGAAAATCCAAGCTGGTCCCTGGCAAGGTCTGCTGGGCCTGCACGTCCACCGGCGCGCTCTCGAACGCGGCCTGGGCCTGGGCCGGGGTGAGCTCGGGCGACACGGGCGACGGGGGGATGTGCTGCAGCCGCGACGGCAAGACAAGCGAATCTTTCTTGAGGTCGGCAAAGCGAAACGCTGGCAGTTTGGACGAGTTGTGGTTCTGGCGATGGGTGTGCAACGGGTGCTTGTCGGGTGGTGAGTCTTGTTGTCGTTGCTGTAGCTGCTGCTGCTGTTGCTGCTGCTGCTGCTGCTCCGTTGGCGAGCTCGGCCCAGATAGACACGCGCTGGCCGGAGGCGTCGTGATGGATTGCGCAGCAATACCGGCGGCTGGCGGAGGAGTGGCCGCGTCAAATGAGCGGTGGTGGCTGGCGTCGGCGACGGAAGCCATGGCCCTCCGACGTGCCTTCCGTGTTGTTGAGCTCCTTCCTTCTCGTCGGTGGCGTCTTCCTAATGCGAGATCCTGCACTCGCGGCGGCGTCGTGTCTCACTTTGACAGCTTCAGGGTCTCTCTACTCTATGCTTCTTTCTGCCCGCCCCCTTGCATATGCTTTGCTGGCAGCCGTGCCAGCCCGTCTCTAGTGCTTGTGCGTGTCGTCAAATCGGGTGCGTAGAAAAGTCCCATCAGCGGAAAAGAACAGAAAAAGAAAAGAAAGAAAGAGACCAAGGACAGAAGCTTGTTCTGGCGTGCTGCGTGAAGCCGACGCGGTTGAAAAGAGCCACGACCGTTGAATAGGAGTCGACTGGGCAGAAAAAGAAAAGTCGTCAAGGGTTTGTGTTGGGCTGTCTGTGGGTTCTCGCGTGTGGATTCCCAGTCTTCTCTTCTGAGGTTGGCGCGGCACGCTAATAGCAAACAGGCATGTCCTTTGCGAGGACGAGAGCACAGGAGAGAGGCCAAAGGGTTACAGGTCCAGTGGTTTGCTGGAGAGAAGCGAGGTGATCTGGCAGCGTTCTGGCCGCAGACGAGGCAAGAGCCAAGACGGCAGATCTACGAGCATAACGCGGTGAGGCCCAGAGAGACGGACTCGCGGTTCACATTCCTACGCCCGAAGCGTGTAGTGCGAGGGGGCTGTCGTCACAGCATTTCATCACAGGGTCCACAGAATCACGAACCAGAGAAACAACGTCCTCTACACGTCGGGCTCGCGATTCGATGCAGCTAGCTATGCAGGAGCCTCGCAAAGTCCGATCCTGACTCGAGCCCAATTCGCTTCTCTCATTCGCTGCCATTGGCGCTCCTATCCCGTCTTTGCTTGCAAGAAAGTTCGGGTTGGCTCTGACCAACGCCCCGCCAAGCAGAGAGAAAAAGGTACCGCACAGGGACCACCCTTGCTAGTTGGCGGCCATCCACAAAAGAATGAGGGAAAGACCGTTTGCTTTGGCGTTCGCTCTGGCGCCGGCCGTCGTTCATGGGGAGCTTTGAAAAAAGCAATCTCTTCGCCGCGGCCTGCACCGTGACAGACGTTTCTTTTTTTTTTTTGCTTCCTTCTTCCTCCTCCATTCTGCAGCCCGGGTCTTGACAGGTTGCACAGCAGCATCAGCCGTGCCGGTGGCTAGAACGGACGCGCACAAATAAGGGGTATGGCTCGTGCATGGCTGGGGAGAATCACTTGCTCGTCAGTCCTGCGCCTGTCCTGCGCCTGCATTTTGAGTACCCTAGCCAGCGATCCAGATAGCCAGTGACCAGCGCGGCCTGCTCTTGCTCCACTATCAATACCGCGATGTGCAGACATGGGCACGCGGACTGGGCCCTCAAACAATGAAGGAGGCCGACACAACAGACTTACAGTCTACTGAGTAGGAAGGAAGAAATGGCGCGAAAACTCTTTCGCGAGGAAGCGTACGAGTAGTGCCTTTCTTGCTCGTATGCAGAGTATAGCAGGGCTGCAACATATACGAGCACGGGCGTTCGCACAACGTGCAAATGCTCTTTGACAGTGCAACGATGAAGCTCGTGCTGAGGCTGCAATGGCTAGCGCGCGGGCTGTATGGACGGCTCTCGGCTGGGATAGACGTGTCCAATCAGACCGAACAAGCCGCGGTGTTGAACGGGTTGTGACGTGCGTGATGCCAGAGCTAGCGGGGAGGGGGGGCTGGAACTGGAGTGCGAGGACTATTGCGATGCGACAGTCGGTCTTGGACGTGGAACGATGGGTGGCTTCTCGGCCTGTTCATGTTTCATTGCGAGCATGTCGCCGGCCAGGCCCATGCGCGCGACACATGTCATTGCCCTTTTGCATTCTGCCTTTTGCATTCTGCCTTTGCCATGGCAACAGACTGCCATTTGTAGCGTACAAGCATCTTCTCCTGGAGAGCGAGCCTCCGCCGTTTCCGTTTCCGTCACATCGACCAAACATCACACACCAACTGTTTGATCGCCAGGCGACCCGACAGAAATGGGCGATACCGTGGTTTTGGACTTGGCGTCTGATTCACGTACGAGTACGAGTACTGAGTTGACCGATCAGTTGCACGAGCCTCTGGATTCACGGGACTGTCAGAACTGACGGGCAAATGAAAGCCTCGCCGAGTCTGAATTGAATTCTCCACCGTAGCAAGGAGCAGCTCCGTATCCGGCCGCATCCTGGTCCTACGTAATATATTTGTTCGTTTCCACATGCCTCATTTCCTAGAGCATGCACTCCGTACTGCCCATGACATCTCCCACCGTTATATATAGATGCCAACCGAGAGAAACAAGTTTCAAAAGGCACGACGCGACGCGGCGACGCGTTTCTAGACGGACATCCTGCAGGCATCCATTCGATCGGGCGGTACAGCAGCAGGAGAACGGTCCGAGTCTAAAAATACAACGTCGAAAATCCTTGGAACGTGAAATGAAATACAGAGACATGGGTATGTATGTATGCCAGAGATGAAGCGCACATTTGCGTACACAAGCACTAACGGAGAACGGCACACACAACTCGATGCCTTCTGACGGGAGCGCTAGACAAGCTTGTGGGCCGCTATTACTCACCGTGCAGTAGGCTGATGCAGTGCCTGGGGGCAGCGAAATTGGAGGCGTTTCAGGTTTTGCCGGGTTTGCCCAGAACAGTTTTGGAGGGTTTGGGCCTTGTTTGAGCGGGCCACTGCGCCTTGCCGTATTGGGAGTGTCCATCTAGTGGATAGGCGCGACCGTTTAGAGGCTGTCTCCCAGCAAGACAGGGAATCCCGGCGAGTACTCAAATGCTGGAGGCCCATCTACAAGTACTGTTTTACAGCAGTCCCTGGGTGCTGCAATCAATTGTGAGTGCTGCAGTTAGGCTGGCATCCAGACTCCTCTCCAGAGGCAAACTACTCGTAGCGGGCGGCTGAAAGCTCCCGTTCAGTTTCGGTCTTTTGGCAGATCAGAACGGTATGGTAGCAGAGCGCAGAAGACCATCGACCCACGACACCGTAAGATGGCGCCAGACCTAGACATGCAGCTGTTCGGCTGCTTAAAGGATGTCGAAACGGCAAGCTGCACAAGACCAGACGGAATCGCAGAGGCCCATGCACCGACCAAACAAGTATAACACACCAGGACGGCCAGAGAGCAACGATCATTGTGGGACGAGATCCGGATCCTGCGACGTCCTGCCCGATGCGAATGTCAGCTGTGGCGGGGAGGAGGCGAGGAGGCGCCAGAGGCCAGAGATTTCCCCTCCCTCCTCGCCCCCTCTGGTCAGGCGACTGAATGACGCACAGCCATGCCAGAGGAGCTGGGTCGGTACCAGACCGCCTGGGTCGCCACCGCCGCTTCGATCAGGGGCTTAGCCAGAATGCAGCCGTCAGAAGTACGAGTACAGGCAAGAACGCCGCGCCGTCTGGGCAACCGCGCACAGTCGCGGATAGATGACAGCCAAGTCGTCCAGCAGGCTCCATACGGAGTACGATACCCATACGACCCGGCCGCGATCACTTTGTATACTTGCGACCCTTATATTGAATCTTTGTATTGCCAAAATGCTTACAACCGGTAAATGAGGGCCCGCTTGTATGGCGCGTACTTTGTAAAGGAGTGAGAAGAATGAATATACGAACTACGTATACACGCACGTATCCTACTCGTATGCACGTACGCCTGCACTGAGCGAGTTTTTGTTCTGGTAACAACTTTTGTGCTCTCATCTGGCGCACTTTCTTTGATTGCTTACGAAGTAGCGAGCGACTCGTAAAAACCTCAACTCCTGCCAACGCGGCGGAGCGGACCCACCGCACCTCGTCGCTCCTGCCCCTTCTCTTTGAGGTACCGGGGTTATGGCGATTCCAAGGCGCTGAGCTGTAGCACCGCCCGCTCCCATTGGCTGGAATATCTATTTTTAGTAGGCGCCAGAGCAAAGTCGAAACGCTGCTCCGTCAGATTACATCGTGCTGATTGGCCTGCGCCCAGCGCCGCTGCGTGCGCGCCCTCGCTGTCCGCGCTTCCATTGGCTTACCAGCCACCCAGAACGGGGCCGCCCCCCCTTCAGCACCAACCGCCGCCGTCGTGAAGTGACTTTTTGCCCAGGAGCAGGGCAGGAGCAGAGGAGCGGAAAGCGCAAAAGACTGCGGCAAGAAAGAGCGAGGGCAGACGGGCAGACGGACGGACAAGCAACCGAGCAAGCAAATAAGAAAGAACAAAAGGCCACCTTCCATTCGGCTCGCCGACCCGCTTTTCCTCTCTCCTGCCTGTTTCGCAAGCAGACGCCGACGGACGGCTGCACGCCCCTCGTCACTCCTGCGTCTTTGTTGTCTTGCGGGTCCCGTTCCCTCTGCAGAGCGAAGCGCCCTGCCCTCGTTCTTTCCGGTCTCGATCGACTCGGCTGCTCCTTCGACCTCTTCCTTCCGGCACGTACTCTGTAGTTCATCGGCCTCTTGGCTTCCGATCTTTCGATCTTTCCACCTCTCGACTCTCCTCATCACACACCGTCCAAACACCAAGCGCATCGACAAGCGCATCGCCTCGTCTCTCTCAGCCTCTCTCCCGATCCGTCTTTCTTCAACAACCGCCATCCCCACACATATCCAGACCCTCCAATCACCCAGATCCCTTCCAATTCCTACGCAGGCCCCTGTCGGCCTGTTCTTTTCCTGTCTGGTCGGAGCAGGATCCGCTGCCGCACAGTCTTTCTCCGTGTCCCCTCCCTGGTCTTCCCCAAGCCGTCTTTTCTTCCGCAATCACCAAAACCTTGCTGTTTTTTTCTTTTCCTCTTTCCCTCTCGCACGACATTGGTTGTTTTGCTGTCTCTGTCTCGTCCCCGTCTCGCCCGGTCCCATTTGATTCCTGTTCTCCTCGCTTTCGTCCTTCTTCATTCTTGCTTTAATCTTACACCACTGCCCATTCAGCGAGACGCCCCGTCAAACCACGCCCGTTCGGCGGCTGCTTCAAACTCTCCCGACCATGTGTTGACTGGTCGACAAGGTCGCTTGCTGTTCTTGATCTCGCGCTTCACTTTTGCTTCTTCCCGCCTCCTGTACATAATCGAGGCCATCGCTGTTCTATTCCCACATTTCGATTTCGACACAATCGACGCTTTCGATTTCGAGCTGCCAACTTTGCCAACTGGCCGCAATCCCGCCTCCGCCAGTATTGCATTCCAGTCGTGCAGTCCCAGCTGAGCCGCCTCGACCCTAGTCGCTTCCGGTCTCTCCTTCCAGCACGACGACGCCAGACGCCGCCGGCCACATCTCCATGCTGGCGCCAGGTGCTGCCCAGTTTCGGCGTCTCCCTGTTCACACCATGCCTTCGGCCGCCACCCGACGACTGTACGAGGACCAGATTCCGTCTTTCATGTCCGTCTTCGACCTGGACAGAGAGGCTATGGACGACCAGGCCACCGTTGTCGACCCCAAAATAATAAGTTTCGCCGTCGACGCCAAGCTGTCCAGCTGCTCCGACCAGCAACAGTCGGCCTTTTCGCCCTCAGCCATTGCTGCGCCTTCCATTTCCTCCATTCCCTGCGACCCAACGCATCGCCACCACGACAGCACCTCTACCCAGATGTCCGAGTCCACCGACTCGTCGCCGACAACGACCATGTCCTGCACCGACTCGTCCTCGCTCTCCGATCCATCGCCGTCGTCCTCGCCCGACTCGCCCGTCAACCTGCTCCCCTTGGCAGCCTTTCCCGGCCCGTCGTTTAGCGGCCTGCCGGCCATTGCGTCGCTCGCTGTCAACGACGCCAACCGCATCCAGCGCCCGGTCACGTCGCCCTCGCCGCGGCGTCGCAATATGAAGGGCCTGTCGATCCAGCCGCCCTTTATGTCGCCCACGCTCTCTACCTCGCTGATGTCGGAGCCGTCGTCGCCCTCGTTTATAAAACCCCAGATCCCGGGCATGAAGCGCAAGCCAAGCCAGCTAAGCCTAAAGACCAACACCAACGATCTCGTCAAGACCACCCTCGAGGTCCCTCAGTCTCCCTCCATTTTTATACCGCCCATTCTCCAGCGGCGCGCGCTGAAGCACTCCACCTCATCACCACACATGCTGTCGTCTCTCCGGTCTGCCACATTTGGGCCCGTTGGCGGCATGACCATTCCAACTGTGCTCGAGCGTAATGAGTCTGGCCTATCCGAGTTTCTGCGGCCCAGCCGACCAACCGCTCCGGCCGGTTTCGACTCCACCATTCTCGAAGAGGACTCGCCAATAAAAACACAGATTGCCAACCGCGCCGCCTACGAATTCGAGCCTTACCATGAGCAGGAGGCCAATGAGGACCAAAAGTCGCCCGGCTACCCGGATGGTCCTATTGCCATTTACGCTGACAATGTCTTCCTCTACCTGGAACCGACTGCTGAGGAGGCATCGCGCTTTGATGTCGTCATCAATGTGGCTCGGGAGGTCAGCAACCCATTTCAGGCCGGCCCAGACAGGAAGGCCGCCAAGCCGTCTACTCAACAGTCGGCGCCAAAACTGGAGTCGGTTCTGGAGCCAGTCGTTGAAACAGAAACGGAGCATTTACCGATGCCGGCGTTTGCATCAACATTACCAGCCCGAGCTCCGGGTGTCGCACCTTCAAAGCTCTCGTTCACACCGCCAGAGTGCCTGCCTGCTCATGATGACAGCACGCCGACAACGCCCAAGGCCTCTCGGCGGCTCGAGGAGCCCGAGTACATCCACATCCCATGGGACCACAACACTGACATTGGGGCCGATCTGATGATGCTCTGCGAGATGATTGAGAAGAAGACCCAGGACGGCAAGAAGGTACTGATCCATTGCCAGCAGGGTGCCAGCCGGTCTGCCAGTCTGATCATCGCCTACGGCATCTACCTGAACCCAGAGCTGAGTGTCAACGATGCCTACTACGCGGCACAATCCAAGAGCAAGTGGATCAGCCCAAATATGCGCCTGATGTACTGCCTCCAGGACTTCCAGAAGGATGTCGGCAAGGCGCGCCAGACACCCAGCGCGTCACTGCGGCCTCGCTCGGGGCGCAGCCCAACCAAGCATCGGGCCACCCTGTCGGTGGATGCCATCAATCTTGCCCCCAAGAAACCGCTCTCGGCACCGTTGCCGACCGAAGAGGACAGCGCTGGCGCTTCGTCCTTTTTGAGTCCTAAGCGCGGCCCAACGCGGCCACGGGGCAACTCTACTCCCAATAGCCGAGAAGCGGTGTCTCCAGGCCCGTCTTCGGCGCCGCCCACCTTTTCATGGTCGGAACGGGAGGACCCCAACGACTGGCAAAAGTTTGGCCGCTTCCCTCCCAGCGTATCGACGGTTGCTCCGACGGTCGCTCCGACTGCTGCTCCGACCGCTGCCCCGGCTATTCCAACCATCGTTCCGCCCGTGAATCTGGCACCAGCTTTGCCTGTCGTCCCGACCCTCACGAAGCCGCCATCGCGCAAGGCCCGGGCGCCTCCTAGCTTGGGCTTTGGACTATCGCCCTCCCCGGGATCCATGGTGAAACCGCCTCCGTCTCCTGGCTTTGCCGCTCATAGATTCGGCAAGTTTCCTGGCATCGACATCAGCAGCTGCAATAAGGATGCCGCCATCGCCAGCACGAGCGTGAGCATGGGCGCCAGAGACAACAGCACCAGCGGACCCAGCGATAACAATATCATCTTCAGCGCACCAAATCCGCTTGCGCTGTCCGAGTTCTCGCTGTTCAGCCCAGGCCTTCCACCAGCGGGGTTCGGGGAGAGCCGCAGTTTTGGAGATGTGCTGTTTGGCCCGCCGCCATCATTCGAGTCCAAGATAAAACCGCCCCAGCCGCTTCATTTCACGGAGCCGCCAGCCAGTGAAATAGCCGTCCCAGTGCGGCCACAATTTCCACTGGAAGACGCGCTCATGTCGCCGCGAGCCGAGACGATGACCAACAACCCGCTGCATGAGCCGTTTGCAGAGATGACGGGTCTACGGTTTGTCGAGGTGCCGCCGACGCCGGGCGACGATCTCTTCTCCCCGCGCGAGGCCATGTTCCCGCGTGATCCTTTCACCTTTGGCTGCCCAACGCAGGTGGCCGATCCGCGCAGTCCTCCCACTAAGGGCGAGACGCCTATTGTCCGGTCGATTGACGATCTGATATGATTATGGGGTGGAGGGCACTGAGCTCGGCCATCCTGGGGGGGGGAATACACCGACTCCCCGTGTACAACAGCTCTCAATGAATTTAATCTGCCGAGATTCGGATACCGAAAATTCTTGTCGTTTCTGAAATGCGGCCAAGACTCTTTATGCAGCGAAGCGATTCTCTTTCTCTTCGATTTACGCGTGCGGTGAGCACCTGGAGCTTCCGTTTTTCTTTGTTTTTTCTCATACGTATGCATTTGCTCGGGTATTTGCCTCCGGCTGGGAAAGGACCGGCTGGGTGACGACACAAAATGCGCGGCGACAGGCTTGGCAAGATTTGCATCATTGCATGTCTACCATATGAAATACATTGCTTTTTTACTGGGGATGTGGTTCAAGCTTTATTTTATTAGTGATTGGAGGGTGACAACGAGTTGATGAGTTGGGGTCTTCCTCCTTCCCATGTCTTTCCACAGTTTGGATAATTCTTCGAGGTCACAATGCCTTTGTGGGTTCGAAAAGCTTGATAGCATACCGCCATGGTCGTCTTGACCGTGCTGAATAGAAATGTATAATCTCTACGTCATAAAGTTTTTCGCAGTGCAAAACAGAAATCTTTACCCTTTGTCTATTCTCTGTCCAATTCAAAGTGCCTATGTAGAACGTGTGCTGATTGGCTATCTTACACTATGTATGTACAATGCAATGCACCTACTGCCTACTCCCTACTGTACTTTGGCCTTGTTGGCCTGCTTCTTGAGCTTCTCGGCCCGTGCAATCTGCGCCTCAACGCCGATGCCGCCAAAGACGAGTGCCACGCCGAGCCACTGCATATGCGACAGCCGGTGGCCAAAAGCGACAACGGACAGTATCATTGTGCACATTTTGCGCGTCACCGTGACGGTGACCAAAAAGACGGATGAGAACGTGGATAGGGCGTAGACTGGAGGTTAGCAAAAGGTCCTGAGCACAAAGGGGGGAAAACCGTGAACAAATCTGCTCACAGATAAAGATCTGCCCAAAAGCGCCACAGGCTGCGAAGCCGAGCACATCGCGCCAGACGGCGGGGTGGCGCTGCAAAAAGGCGAGGGCGGCGGCGAGCTCACCGCCAGTGCCGGCAGCCGGGGCCTGTTCGCGCACGGCGCCGAGCCAGGCGCCGACGCCCGAGTGCACGAGCCAGGGGTTGAGCGCGAGCAAGTACGTGCCCGTGACGGCCGTCTGCATCAGGCTATTGGCGCACATCATCTGGGGTCCGGAAAAGGGCCGAAAGGCGTCAAAGATATAGTCCTGCGTGCTGTTGGTGAGGCCGTCAAAGAGCAGGTTGATGCCGAGCAGGAGCAGGCCCCAGGCGGTGTGGCCCGACGTGGTCGCGGACCGGTGGTGGCGGCGGCTGCCCGTGTGCAGCGTGAAGACGGCCACGCCCGCCGTGACGGCGGCCACGACCAGGTACTTGTAGAGCGGGTAGCGGCGCCGGAAGACGGTGACGTGCAGCAACATGACGGGCAGGAGCTTGCACGACTTGGCCAAAATGTACGTAATGTAGTCAATGTGCCCGAGCGCGGCATAGCCAAAGGGCGACGCCAGCGACGACGTCAGCGCCACCAGCAGCAGCGGCGCCAGCAGCCGGCGCGTCGGCACAATCGGCTGCACGGCCTGGCCCCGTGGCGTCGCCGCCCACAGGTACACCAGGCCCGTCATCGCCGCCATGGCCGACTGCACCGTGTTGAGAAAGACGGGAAAGTGGAATACCTCGCTGGCGCCCGCCGCCACGGCCGGGTATACCGTCGTCGTCAGCTTCTCCTGCAGATAGCCCCACGTCAGGCTGCCGCGGCGGTTAGCACAGGCATGCCAGAGCGCATGCGCGCTGCACTCACAAGGACCCGTAGATGCCGGCCACCGCAATGACCGCCTGCTGCAAGCCTGCGCTCGGCGCTGATGGCCCCCCCGCTTCGGCCACGCTGCCAGTGCTTGTGCTCGTTTCCGGTACTTGGCCATTGGCCTCCTGCTTCCTCGACCGCAAGGCAGCTTCGCGGTCCGCCTTGCCCACGTACTCTGATGACGGCTCGCGCCGGACAGGCGCCGCCTTGCTTCTGGCCATGGTGCGGCAATTTAGGAGAGCGCCAGCCCGCTAACAGAGACAAGAGAATGAACGCTGCAGAAAAACGCGAGCAGGAAGCTAAACAAAAATATCGAGTTTGAACCGTGAACCCTGAAAGTTAAACTGTGTAAGTAAAGTGGCTGCACCTTCCAAAGCTACTTGCGATTAAGCTCTATCTAGGTTTGGACAACTGGCTACTACAAAGTACAACGTGGCAGTACGCCGCTTTCGGAAAGCGGTGTGGCCCCACGCACTGCGAGCTTACAGATTTGTGAGCAACTCTCGAATTTCATATATTTTCTCATCTTCAACGCAATATGCTGCTATCTTGCTCTTTCCCGGCCTCTGTGAGGTGTGATGGAGATAAAATGATCGAGGAAAGTGGCATAGCTGGCCGGATGCTTGATAAATCAAAACAGAGCGAAGAAGAAGAGTCGATGAAGAGTGCGTTTGGTTAGTTCAGGGTGATAATGTAACGGTCGGTTTCTTCGGTCGAGCAAGCCCAAGGAGGAAATTAGTTCTGATGAAATCCGAGAGCAAATCTCGAACGACAACGGAATGGTGGATGGCGGATATTGAGAAAGAAGTGGTCGAGGTAGTCGAAAGAAAATATAGACGAACGAGAGTGGGACGATTCTCGTCTGGTTGTAGAGAGTTTCGGTTTCGATCTCGCAAAAGGTGTTTGACGACTGGGAAGCATGCGGAAGTCGGTGCTGCGTCCAAGAGATAAGAGGCGAGGCGGATAGAGAGATTGCGAGACGCGAAATGGCAGAGAGCTCAAACGCACCCTGTAGGGACCCGTTTCCTTTTCCCATTCCTTGTCGGAAAAAAATATCGTCATAAATCATCGCCGGTGGAGAAAAACACATAAAATCCCAGTCAGCCATCCATATCCGACCGTCACTGTCGGGAAAGCAAAACGATTTCGTAAAGCGCCATCCGGGTGTAGATGAGACTAGTCGCCCCCGGTAAGCGGAAAGAGCGAGACCAAGGTAAGATGAAAGGCGTGGAGGTTGAGTGGGTGGCGACCTGTACCCAGAGACCAAATAAAGCACAAATAAAATGTAACAAAGACAAGGAAAGAAAAAGGTCTCGTGGCATCGTGTCTGAGCCGTCCTTGTGTCCGCCAGTGAAAGAGCAAATTTCAGCCTTGCGGCAAACCAGATCTGGGAATTCCGCAAGTTTGAAGAGCTGCCAAATCCGAAGAAATAACAATTATCGGAGAGATGCCGGGGGAGGAACGAGTAGAGGACCGTCGAGGATGTGACTGCCTCATGGAAAAACGAACGAGCAGATCAAAAAGAGGAGTTGTCGCCCTTATTCGACTGGCACTGCCTGGCTCCGGCGCATCTTCTCGGCCTCCAGGTTCTCGTAAAGGAGGAAGAGAGCAGTTTCGTTCGCCTTGGCGCTACCCATGATGGTGAACATTCTCTCGCCGGTCTCGTCGTGCGGGGCCTGTGCTTGTCAGCCAACAACAGCCAGACATGGCATCAGGGTAATTACCTTTGCAATGGAGATACGCGCGCCAGACGTCTTGCGAATCTCGCTGATCTTGGTGCCAGCCCGGCCAATGATGCAACCAACCATGTCTGCCGGGATGCTGATGTTCTGTGTCTGGATCTCGTTGCCCTGTTCGTCGTGCGTGGGGGGGCCACGGGCAGCTGCATCCGAGTCAGAGCGTCTGTTGGGGCGCGACGAAGCACCATTGCTAAAATCGGCACCGTTTCCAGTGCGCGTAACACGAGAGTTGCCATAGTCGGAGCGGCCACCTCCGTTGTAGGCGGACGAGGCTCCAAGGTTTCCGCCACCAACGGCGGCGGTGCTGCCCTGGGTGCGCACAACAGGGTTGTACAGGACAGTGCCGGTGCCGCGCTGCCAGTCGTCAACAAGGCATTTGCAAATCTCCCACACTGCCTTTTGGATGCCCTCGGGTGTGCCCTGGACCTCGACAATGCGCTCCGTGGACTGGGGGAGCATGTCCTTCTGCGCGACCATGCGGACTCCAGACACATCTTGAATGTGCTTGATCTTGAGGCCTCCACGACCGATAACGGTGCCCATCTGGTTATGGGAGATAAGCAGCTTGATAGCTAGAGGGGTTAGCAACCAGCCAAACACTCAGGTACCCGACCCAAAGCTCTGCGTGAAGGCGACTTACGATGAGTACCGTTGCCCTGAAGGACGCCACCCATTCCCATGGTGGGAACACCCTCGAGGAGGGAGCGGGCGACAACAGCATAGGCCTTTGAGATGGCGTCGCAGCCACCGGTGATGGTAAGGACACGGTCATGGACGCCTTGAACGACCTTGCTCACGCCGGCCTTGACTCCGGTCTCATCGCGTAGGTCCGCCACGTTCTTGCCGCCCTTGCCAATGATGACGCCGGCCTCCTTGGACGACACAATCGCGCGCAGGGTCAGCTGGGTCTGGGCGTACTCCTCGTCGGTCTTGGGGATGATCTCGCCATCGGGGCCGAGGCGCGGCTCGTCATCGATCTTCATATGGTCGGAGAGGTCCGCGACATCGTTGCCGTTGGGCGAGAGACCGTCTTGTTGAGCCGACATGTCGAAAGGATTCGTGTTGGCGTTTGCGGAAAGAGAGTAAACGTGGTCGGCACAAGCAGTCAGAAGCGGGGAAAGAGAGGCGGGACAGAGGCGTCACAGGCGGACGGGAGATGGAGGGCGGGAGAAAAGTGAAGGGGAAAAGGAGAAGGGAGGGTCGAGAGAGGAGGAGGAGGGGATTGTCGAGGTTGAGGTCGGAGAACGGAAGGATGGTAAGTGGTAGGTTTTTGGAAGAAAGAAGCGTAGAAGAGAAAAAACCCGAAAAATGAGGGGACCTTTTGGCGGCGGCGCGTGAGGAGAATTTGTGTGGGCTGGTTGACAGGCGGTGGGGAGTTGGCTCTGGAACGGAGCAGCTAGTGTGGATGAAGAAGTGTCCGTATCAGCACTATGATTGGCCAACACAGAGCAACACAATGTTAGTCATGGGCATGTTCAAGACGGAAAAGGTGTTTGCGGAAGACAAAGAAATGTAGAAACAGGAGAATGAGCAGGAAGGCGGGGATTGGTCAGGAGAGCAAGGGTGCAGGTTGCGATAAGCTGGCGAGTGCCGTGAAATTGACGAAAATGACGGAGAGCAAATAAAAACAAACGGGCGAGTTGGCAAGTAATAGTCGTTCGATGGGAGAGCTTGTTAAAAAGCAACATGGAAATTTAAAGAGTAAAATAAGTAGGGGAGAACAGTGTATAATCGTATGTCCATGAAGGTTGCAGTTGACACGAAGCCAGAAAAAGACATACCCCTGTGGCTTTGGGGCTGCTGCGGAGAGTTCTAGAGGGCCGCCAATGAGCGGTGGAGATGGGTAAAGCTTCCTGGCTAGTGTGGGTGGGCTAGAAGCTTTGGCCGGTCGATAATGCGCAAATCAGCAGTTCGACCGTTGAGAGGTGTTGAGAGAACGCTGGAGGGCTTCGTTCGGCTGTGGGATACAGTCGAAGAAATGCCGTGAAAGCAAGAATAGCAGAGTGGAAAAGGAAAGAGAGACGGCCGAGGGAGTTGCGACTCGGGGAGTGGCGGAGGAGAAAGAGGACGAGAGAAGAGGCTGAGAAGGGAGAGAGAGAGAGTTGAATGCTCAGGAGTCGAAGAAGATGTGATGGTCGAGAGAGCAGACAGAAGGGTGAAGGAGGAGAGAAAGGAATCGAGTCGCGGATTGTGGGGAGAGAGATGAAAAAGTGAGAGGACAGCCGCGAGACGGAACTAGGGAAGGTGTAAAGGACGGCAGGGACAGCAAGGAAAGCGCAGGGCCCGGGAGAACAAGAGCGCGTAGAGAACGGGCAGTTACAGGCAGTCGCGGACAGTCACGAGGTGAGAGCAGAGGGAAACTACAGAGGGTAGGTAGCAGGCAGCAGGCAGCATGCAGCAGGCAGCACACAAGGGAAGTGCTTTGGTGCAACTTGCCAGCGGCCACAAACGAGAAGGAGCCATCCGAGCGGCCCCACTACTGATGTGCACGCGCGGGGGAGTTACAGCAGTGTTGGTGCGTCATTCGATGCCGTGTACTCTTAAACAGCGCTATGTGGTTGTATTTGTCTGGCGCTGGCTGGGCAGTAGTGTATTGCCGGGAGAACAGAGCCGAAGCCGACGAAAGGGGAGCAAAAGTCTAGAGGAAGGCACCTCCAGACGGTCCTGGGGGTGGGTCGAAGCAACCCCTCCCAACAGAACGGCCGGAAAGCCGGAGGATCCGGGCTGAAGCACCACCCCGGAGAGGTTCTGGGGTGATGCATCACAATGGCAGGCTGTGGGATCTCACCGCGAGCGCAGCGCCACCTCGTGCTCGGCCCAAAAGTTCCGACAGGCGCGGTGTCCCCAGTGCTCTACCCACCACTCGCCAAAGCTGTCCTGGACATCGTCGCCGTCGACGCCGCGGACACGCTCGTCCCGGCGCAGACCGCAGATGACACAGGGCCGTGTCGCCGTGGGCACGTTCTTGGCCGTCGTGATGGGGATGGTGGCGGCGCTGCTGGCACGGGCCCCGACGGCGGCAGCCGGCAGGTCGGGGATGGGTGGCAGCGGCGGCTGGTGGCGGTGTTCGGCCGCGACGCGGGCAGCGATGGCTGTGTTGGCCGTGGCAACGGCGCTGCGAATCTTACCAACGTGCCGGTGCCAGGCAGCGAGGACATCTGCGGCCTCCCGGTCCTCGCGCTGGCCCTGGGCGCGGTCCACACCAGCGAGCTTCATGCCACCGCCGCGGCTGCTGCCGGCAGCGGAAATGGACATGCTTTGGGAGAGGAAGCGATCGCGGTGCCAGCGCTGCTTGCGGCCGGCAACGATGCGCGCAGCCACGACGACGAGCTGCAGGTAGTTGCGTAGAAAGGCAACGGTACGTGGGTCGCCGAGGATGCGGGCGCGCACATCCGCAGGCTGACCGGCAATGGGCTGCAACAGGGTCTCGTCCGGCAGCGCTAGCAGCGCCGGAAAGGCGGACAGTAAAACGGATGGTGGCGGCACGTTGGTCGGCGGCGGCGCGCTGTCCGGCAGGGAGGCCGGAGCCGTAGGCAGGTCGGGCATCGCGGGCACTGCAGGCGTGTCCGGCTCGGGCGTGGCTGGGGTGTCGGCTAGATCCCAGGCATCCCAGTCGTCGGTCGGTTCAGCGGCGGCGGAGGCGGACACTTTCATCCCCTTTGCCCTGTTTGCAGACGTCTTTGCAGTCCCTATAGTCTTTGCAGTCTTTGAAGTCCCTGAAGGCGCTGCCGAGGACGGCTCAAAGCTGGGCCAAACGGTCACGGGCGAAGGCGTCCGGTTGGCGACCTGTTCGGCAGGAAATTCAGCCACATTTGGCGTCGTGACGGCCAGTCCAGGGAACGGGTTCCGTTCGCGGAAGGAGGGCGACTTGGGCGGTTGGGGATAGTTGGACGAGGCGGCAGGGGCGGTAGTACCACCAAAGGTCAGGACGGACAGCAGCTGCGCAGGCGGTTGCTGTTTTTTAGTAGAGATCGTAGCCTTGGGTGTAGCGATAGACGGTGTTGGCGTCGGCTCTGGATCGGACAGCGACAGCAAGTCTACCAGTATAGGAGCCGGGCGAGCTGCCGTGGCCCTGGGAGGAGGCGGTTTGACAACCATCGGCTTGGGGGCCGCCGGCTTCGGGGGCAGTGACCCTGCGTTGGCGGATTCAAAGGCGCCAAAGTCGTCGTCGTCGAAATTTCCGTCGTCGTCGTCATCATCATCGCTGCTGCCGGGGTCATCGGCATCAAAGAGCACGCTTGGGTTGGCAGACTTCTTGGGTTGGACGGGCTGTCGGGCAGACTGCCAGGCAGGTTGGGGAGATGGCCGGGCAGCGGATGGCTGGGTCTGGAGGGGCCCTTCGTCGAGGTGAATCAGCGTGTTGGACATCAGATCGATTGTAGACGAGCGGAGCACGCGTGTCCTAGCCAGCTGCTGTGGCTGTGGTTGTGCTGGCGTGGGTAAAAATGACGGCAGAATAGGCGGAGCGATAGGCGGAGCCGCAGTTATCGGAGAAGCCACTTCAAAGTCCCCCCAGCCGTCGTCATCGTCGGCTTGGTTTCCGGCAGCGGGAGGCGGTGCCGGAGTTGTGGCCGGAAGGGTCCAGGCCGTGCTGCTCCAGCTCCCAGACCCGGATGGGCCAGACGACTGGATCGGGAGCGTCGGAAATGGCAGTGCCTGTGTCTGCAGCTGCGGCAGGGGCTTTGGCTGCTGTGCCGCTGCCGGTGCTGGCTGTACGGAAGCTTGTGAAAAGGCCGTGCTGAGAAAGGCAAAGGGGTCTTCGGCCTGGCTGCTGGACGGGGCCTGTGCCGACGGCGCCCGTGCCGGCTGGCTGCCGCCACTGGCGGGGCCAAACTGAGCAAACAGGTCCGCCGACATTGGGAGGTCGGTGTGGTGAGAGTCTTGGAGCGGCGGATAGGGAGAGGAGAAGTTGGTGGAGATGAGGTTGCTGGCCAACACGTGATACACCAAAAGTCACGTGCAGATACCAGGAGGACACGGCTTTCATGCCATGCAAGTCGCCGCAATGCCTGGAATGTGCTTTGAGCAATTGACCGTGCCGTGGATCTGCCTTGTTTTGGGGTGGTTTCCTACGTGGTTTCCTACGCGGCGACAAACGTAGGACTACAGTATCAGCCACAACTTGGCTCCGGCGGGGCAGCAGCAGCAATAGCAAGAGCGGGCAGACTCCGCTAGGCTATCGTGGCTTCTACGCGATCTGTGCGTTTGTTCCTCAGCCGATCAGTCACTCGTAGACAGCCGTCTTTGGCCAGCCGCCTTTGCGCCGTCGTTGACCACCACAGAGGCCGGCCTTGCGCCTATCAATCACACAGCATGCGGCCCCTCTCGGAGAGCAGGTGAGACACAAGCGGTCGCAAGGTCGTATCTTACGTTGCTAATTGGCTCAACCAAAGAACGCGATGGGCCGAGACGGCGCGTTGTAGCAGCAGTCTGGCGGCGTTGCAGCAGGCCGTCAAGGCGGGCGGGCCGGACAGCCCGTGCGAGACCGGCCTGCGGTCCGTGTGCTGGAAGGTGAGAGGCGGCGGCACCAACAGCCAAGAACGGCGCCGAGCGAGGGAGGCTGACGGGCAAGATCTTTCTGCTCTTCCGCGATGCGCCGCCTGCCCAGCGGAAGCCGCTGCTGCAGGCGGCTCGGGCCGACTACGAGGCCCTGTGCGAGCAGTATCTGCAGTTCATCCGGCACCCGGAGCAGCTGACGGCGCTGACGATCGATCCCTTGGCTGACGACCCCAAGGTGGGTTCCATGGCCACTGCACGGCTTGCGCGCCAGACACGCTGCTGACAAGCCTCCCCGCGGCCAGTCCCCGTGGGACACGTTTCGTCGCGACGACGTCGTCCGCAGCGAGATCCTGCAGGACGTGCGCCGCCTGCCCGACGAGCCGTTCTACCACCAGCCGCACATCCAGACGCTCATCCTCGACGTTCTGTTTGTCTACTGCAAGCACCATCCGCGCACCGGCGGCTACCGCCAGGGCATGCACGAGCTGCTGGCGCCGCTCGTCTTTGTACTGGGGAACGACGCAGTGGAGGGCGCAGACAGCCAAGCCGACGCTGATGCCTCTGACGCCTCCGACGTCGCCATGACCGCCATGCTGGACGTCCGCTTCCTGGCCCATGACGCTTATGCCCTCTTCTCCGCTCTGATGGACCATGCGCAGTCGTTTTACAAAGTCAGTCGAGCCGACAGCAGCGCCGGCGACTCCAGCGGCCCCAAAGACCCCTTTTTGGCCGAGGCCGGCCTCTATTCCGCGACGTCCAACCCGGCCGCCGAACAGAGCGCCATTGTCGAGATGAGCCGGGCCATTCATGAGGGCACCCTGATGCAGGTCGACCCGGAGCTGGCCGTGCACCTCAAGAACATTGAGATTCTGCCGCAGATCTTTTTAATGTGCGCTTCCCGCCTCCTCTTCGCTGTCCGCTCCTAACCAGTCCAGCCGCTGGATCCGCCTGCTCTTTGGCCGAGAGTTTCCCTTTGCGCAGCAGCTCGTCCTCTGGGACAGCCTCTTTGCCTTTGACCCGCGGCTCGACCTGGTCCCGCTCATCTGTGTCGCCATGTTGCTACGCATCCGTTGGGAATGTACGTCTGTTGACTCCCTCGCCTCGATTCTGCTGACGACCGTGCCATCCAGTGCTCGCCGCCGACTACTCGGTTGCCCTGCCGCTCCTTCTCAAGTACCCGCCGCCACCGCCGCCCTACGGACCGCACACCTTTGTCGACGACGCCCTCTTCTTGCGCGACCACCTCGACCCGGACGGCGCCGCCCGTCTCGTCCTCCAATACACCGGCCGCACTCCCGCGAAGCCGCCCTCGTCGCCCACGCACTCCTCCTCGCCCACGCGCTCTTCGTCCTCTACCACCACCACCACCACCACCACCACCACCACCACCACCCCGGCGTCCGCCCTCGCTGCTGGCCTCGCCGGCCTCGACAGCCTGCGGCATCGCACGCGCTTCAACGTGCGCTCGCCTCTACGCGCGCTCAGTCCTGACGGATCCCCTGCCGCGACCGGCGGCATGACCTCGCCCGACCCCGCCGTCTCGCCTTCCCGCTTCCCGCACGGCCGGGAAGGTGTCGAGGCTCTCCTGCATGGTGCCGCCCGCGGCGCCAAGGGCGTCATGGAGCGTGGCGAGAAACTGGGCCTCCACCTAGCCGTCCGCGATGCGGTGGGCGCGGTGGGCGAGATCCGCCGCAACATGCTGCAGGGCATCCAAGAGGCCCGCCACGCCTCTCGGATGCGGGCCGCGGCCTCGGAGAGCGACGCCGGTTCCTTCTCCAGCGGCCGCGGCGATGGGCACATTCTGCGCCTCCTCGCCGAGATGGAGCGTCTGGAGCAGCGCAACCGCCAGCTGGCCGCTATGCTGGGCGACACGGCCGATGCGCTGGGTGCGCTGTGTACAGATGCCGACAAGCCGACAGCGTCTGCAGACATGCGCAACGTGGTCGAGCTGGCCGCCGCCAAGGTCCAATTTGTCAAGGTCTATCTCGAGGACGGCAGTCTGGATCTACCGGCGCCCGACGCAGACAAGGCCCCGTCCGAGGCCGCCGATAGCCCCAAGGCTGTCCCCGCCGACTCGGACAGCAGCGGCCGGGAGATTGGCCGGACATTGACAGTGCCGGCTCCTCCGGGCGCATTACCGGCTCCGACGACGGCCGCCTCAGAGCAAGCATTGCCCACGCCCGTCTCGCTCTCCGTTGCTCCTGCGCATGTCCCACCACCTCCTGTGGCCCTTGCGAGCCCCGCCGGCCCTGCCGCCCAGCACACCATCCCCAACCGTGCCACGCTCGCACAGTCGTCTTTTGCCTGGATGCTCGAGCCCGGCGACAGCCAGCGCTCTGGGTCGGCCGATGACTCGGCCGTTACCACTTCCGACGCTAGCGCCCACAAGATAAAAAAACGCGCGGTGCGTCCCACTCCGGCCGTGCGTGGTCGGCCGGCGTTTCTCTTTGGCGACGCCGCCACTGCATCGCCACTGCTCGGCGGGGACAGCCCCGACGGTGACGGCGATGGCGGCGATGGCGGTAACCCCCTCACCAAGACGACGGCCGACAACAGCGGCAGCAGCGGTCCGCGGAAACGGTCGACCGTCTCGACGGACGAGGTCTTCGGCATGGAACCGCTGCGGCGCACAGTGCCCGATTCGTAGACAGGAAACGGCACTCGTAATGATCATGTACGTAATATACTCTTATTTGCAAAAATGTCCAAATTTACATCATGTAGACATCAAAACCACCACTAGGAGAAACGTAAGAGTATCCGGGAGGAACCATGTTCCTACCTGTGCTGTCCTCGAGTTCTCGCAAAAAGACCAAGGCCAAAAAAAGGATAAAAAGAAAATAAGAAAATAAGAAACAAGAAAACAACCAGTTCGCCGTGCGCCAATCTAATAAAAAAAGCCGCATTCCGGTCCGTTCCCGATAATTCGTATGTGGTCGTGCAATTCGTGAATGAGCGTGGTCGTGGAAAATCAAAAAGCAAAGGGCAAAACATGGGACGAGCGAAAGAAAAGGGCCAGCCCTGGTGTCTGGCCGACAAGTGTGCCAAAAAATCCAACAGCCTCTCGGCTCCATGGCCTCACATGATGGCACACGCCGTCGTCCGGGCCCGGCGCCGGCCTACACCGCTGCCGGCACCGGTGCCCCCGACCTCAATGACCGCCTCAACGGCCGCCTCCTCCTCGACTGCGTGCTCTTGCTGCGCCTCACGGGCGCGCCGCCGCCGCCGCCGCATACCCGCTCCGGCCGCACCGGCCTCGGCATGAGCCTGCATGTAGACGGCCCATTTGCGCTCGAGCCTCATCGCTGCCGCTCTGTTGCCACACAGCACGCGCTTCGTGTGCTCGTCGACGGTCATCTGCCAACCGTAGAAGCACTTGAGAACGATGACCTCGACGGGCCGCGTTGGCGCGCTGTGCGCTGCCTGCGGCTGCGCTTGTTCCGTCAACGAATCCGCATTGCGCCACAGGACCTCCCGCACGCCTGTCCATGTAATGTTGGGGCAGTCGTACACGGCCATGCTGAGGCCTGGCCGTGGCCGCGACGCCAGCATCGGGGCGTCGGTTGCCGTACCGAGAGCCTCGGGCAGGGCGCTGTTAGTCCGCGCCCGCACCATAATGGCTGCCTCCGCTAGCACCATGTCCGAGACTCGCGTGTTGTCCAGCTCAATGCTGCGCAAGGCGGTACAAGCCCGCATCACCGGCAGCATACCGTGGTCACCGAGGTTATCGCAGTAGCTGACCGACAGGTGCTTCAGGCTGCGCGCTGCACAGGGCGCCATGGCCAGGTGGTCTGAGAACAGCGCGTTGGTCAGGCCGCGCACGTCTTCCAGGTCGAGGTAGGCCAGGCGCGGTGTCGACGCCAGGATCGGCTCGAGCGCGTCATCCGTCAGCGCCGTGCAGCCCGCCAGCACCAGGCCCTCCAGATCGGGCACGCAGTAGCCCAGGGACAACACGCCGCGGTTCGTCAGACGGCGGCACCGGCTGAGGTCCAAATGGCGTAGCCGTCGCGGCGGAACAACTGGCCGGTTCGTCAGTACGTCGAGCTCCGGATCGACACCGTGCATGATCGTCTCGATTGCCGTATCGGTGAGGTCCTGGCAGCCACTCAGCACCAGCCGCTCGAGCTTGTTTGTATTGAAGAGCACCGTCGCCAGCCGCTGGTTGTCGAGTCCGCGCACCTCGCCGGCGCGCAGATCACGCAGCTCCGGACACCCCATCACGATGGGAATCAGCATGTCGGCAGTCACGTTCTTGCACCACGACAGGTTGAGCACCTCGAGCTGGGAGCAGTTGAGCGACAGGGTAATGCAAGTGCTCAGGTTGACGCAGGCCAAGCCGGTCAAGTTGACATGGCGGAGCTTCTTGTTCTGGCTTAGCAGCGTCTCGAGATTGTGGAAGTTGATCTGCGAGCCCTCGAGCGTCGCCTGCACTAGGTTCGTGCAGGCGTGGGCCATGGCGCGGCCCTCGTCAAAGCCCTCCACCTGGATGCAGCCGCGTAGGTTGAGGTCCTGCACAAAGGGCCCGGCGTGCGCAATGATGTTGTTGAGCGACTGGACGGGAATGTCGCGGTAAAAGTCCGAGGCGTCGAAGCGTGTCCACAGCTGGCCGTCAAAGCAGATGCTGAAGAACTCGCGGTTGACAGCCGACAGCCGGACGAGTTCTTTTGGCTGTAGGTAGCTAAAAACCTTGACCTTGATCTCGTGCGGCACGGTCTTCCACAGCTGGACAAATTTCTTCCGCACGGCCATCCTGGCCCGGTCGGCCGGCATGGACACGACCGGCACGGCGCCCCAGTACGACGGCGGCAGGTCGACCTTGCGAATGGCATCGGGGGCGGGCGACGAGGACGGCGGAGTGGTGATGGAGGTGGAGGCCGACAGGCCGGGGAAACTGCCATCGGGGCCGGGGGAAGGGCCGGGCGATCCGGGGGTGCCGAGCGGAGAAAAGGCGAAACCTGAGCTGCTGGTGGCGTACGAAGACGGAGCAAAGGGCGAGGACGAAGAAGCCAGACTGATGCACGAGATGCTGGCGCCGGAGCGGGTGTAAGGCGTGCTGGACGAGCGGGCCCGGCCAGTCTGGGCGAGGCTGGGCGACGAGGCCATGTGGGTGAGGCCGCGGAAGAACCGCGGGCGGCCCTTTCGCTTAGGCGGCACCATGCCGTCGGGCAGCTCGGGCAGCTCGGGTTGGTCGTGGCCGGGCGGCTGGTCCTGCATGTGTGCTCCCTCCTCGGTGATGGTGTCAACTGGACGGCCTGGGACGGCCGTAGGACCCTCGGATAGCGTAGAAGTCGCCATGGCAGCCAGAAGCACAAGACGAGAGGCGCGATGAATCAAAGTCGAGCGGCAGAGCCACCGAAAAGAGCGGGATGGAAAAGCCCGAAAACAAAACAGAAGGAAAACCAAAAGAAGCAAGCGAGATAAAACCAAAAGCCGGGTCGACTAGCAGGCCGCCCTGTTTTTTGGCCTCCCCCTTTCTTCAGCACCTGGGCCTAACAAAGAGTCTGGGAGGAAGCGTCAGCAGGGTGGCGTTGTTCGAGGTGGAAATCGGTGGGGCGGTCTAGACGGTGTGGGCGAGATGCAGAAGACGTGCTATGGAGAGACACTCATGGGCTGCGAATACGAGCGATGTGGCTATGGACGGTTGGCCAGCAGGTATTGGCTGGCGGGGTGGTGGTGGTGAGGTCGTGAGGTGGTGATGAGATGATGCGATACGAGGAGGAACAAAGACGGCAGTGAAGGAACAGAAGGAATAGAGGAAGAGAAAGACAGAAGGAACAGGAAACGAGACAAGCAAACCGGACAAAATACAGCGATGGATAAGAACGAACAAAAGGGAAAGCCCCTCGACGGCGCTGGCCAAATCCGGCAGTGCCAACAGCGGCAATAACCAAGCGAGCAGCAGATCACGCCTGCCCCTACTTGTCGCCGTAGCACGCCACACCAAGTGTTATAGCGTCGAGGCCGCTGCCAATCGCTGCCAATCACCGGGCTACAGCGGCCGGTACCCCGCTCTGCTGCTGGACCCATCGCCCCGCTCTTATCGGCTGGCCCGCACATGGCTGCCAGCTGCCAGACAGGCGTCTTATCGGTCCAAACTGCAGGTCTACGATTGGGCAACTTATCAATGCCTTTGTTCGTTGAGGTACGGAGTACTCCGTCCTATCGTACGCGTATAAGTGCTTCTCCGAATATATCGCACTTTTACGAATTTCACGAGGCTGAGCCTTGTCACGCCCACAAACATGGCCAAACCGGAGGCTGCTCCCGGCTGGCATGCACAGACGTCTTGCTGCAGCGCCGTTCCACAGACCGCCACAAACGCCTGCTTGTTGTCTTGGCAGTCTCCCACACCCTTACGAGTACGCTTATGCTCTTGGCTCGGCCTATATAAAAGGCCCCCCGCCCTCCCGTCTCGGTGGTGGTGCCCTTTCTCACAGCCATGTGACCGTCAGTCGTGTGGGGGCTTTGCGGCCCTTTTTACGGCAGGAAACAGCTGCTTATTTTTACTCGGTCCTGCTGCGTTTACAGTGTGCTTTATACAATCACCTAATGAGGTCGGCTGGACAAATGACGCGCGGTCAGAGACCCGAGTCCCAAACTAGCAGTCGCGGCCGGCCATTCCAATCATCGCAGTTTGGGTCTCGTTTCTCCCATTTTGCTGGTTTCACTGGCTTCACTGGCTTCACAGGCTTCCTTTATTTCCATTGCTTTCTCGCTCGACCACTCTCCGGTGGCATCACGCCACGCTGTCACCGTCTGTTCTCCAACTCCACCAGCGCTGCTGTCCAACTGTCCAGCCAGCTAGGAGCTCGCTGCCACGTTCGAGCAGTGCCCCTCACAGCGACATATCAACCGTGGAAAGTACGGCTGACTCCGCTGCAGCTCTTCGCCCGCCTGCAGCTTCCTAGTTCATGTCGTCCCTGTCCCTTCCCTACGGGTGCCTGCAGGGTCACCGTGTCCTCTGCAATCGTATTGTGTGTCGCTGCTTGCATTTCCTGTCTCGTAGTCATGCCCGTCCCGTACTCTAGTCATTGTCTCTCCGGCCAACGTCCCGCTTTTCCAATGCGCACTATAAATCCCAGCCCGTCTGGCAAGCCCCCGCCCTAAAACATCCAAGGCGACACTTTTTTCCTTTCCCCGAACCGGCCGTAATCACCTCTACTGCTTTTTCCTCCATTTCGATTTGGCTTCCGTTTCGCATTTCGTCGACAGCTCTCGCCTGCCGCCATCTGTCCTTATTTCTTTCCGTGTCGCCCAGCCTTTGTTTTTCCGGCCGCCCTGTTCTCTCCTTCCGGCGATTGAACCGTTCTCGTCGCGTTTCCCCCCTTTTTGGCCTGTCCTCTCGCTTTGCGCCGTCGGATACCAAACGCCATTCAGCTCAGCAGCTCAGCCCTCAGTTCGACCGCCACAGCCACAGCTACCCTTCCCGTCTCCCCATCCGCCAGCAGGCTTCGACGTCCCCCCGCCGCCGCATTTTTTTCCAGTGCCGCACACAATTCCCGTTCGGGCTTCCCCCGGGCGACGAAACCCCCCCTCCACTCCCTGCTCCTCATCGTATCGACCTCGCTCCGTCAAGCATGCTCCATATTTACGAGGGGGATCCGGAGACTGGTATGACCATCCCCACCCCCGCTCTTCCTAATCCATCTGTGTTCACACCCTCCTCCCTCTAGACGCCAACGAACACCGAGATGGGACAGACCAAGATGACCGGCTCAGCCGCGTCAGCTCCAATCAGCTCAGCCTTCCCATGCACATTCCAAGGAACCGCAGCACCGGCAACCTCGCTTTGCCTCTCGACACCCCCGACAAGGCCCGCTTCCGCCTCTCCTTTGATGCAGGTGCTGCTGCCGCCGAGTATGACAACATGGCCCGGTATGTGTCTCACGCATCTTCTTTCTGATGATATTTTCCCGTCCTCTCATTCGGCAGCTGCGGCCTGTCTCTGCCCTTACTCCGCCTCCCGTCCCCACTTGCTGACCTTCTGCAGCTCTCCCATTATGACCGACCACGACCACGGCATGGGCCGCTCTGGCCTCCGCCGCATCCGCCAACACGTCCCCAACCCAGCAAACGCTCCTTCTCGCAATTCTTCCGTCAACATGCCTCGCTCCGCCTCCATGACCACGATCCAGTCCCGCAACTTCTCGCCGAACAGCCCCGCCTTCACCGAGGACCTTACCCGCTTCTCGGCCGAGTCCCTGCACTCCTTCAGCTTCGCCCATCAGTCGGAGGAGATTTTGCACAACCGTCAGAATATTCTCAAACGCTCCGTCGAGTTCATGCAAGATCGCATGGGCTGGCCTGCCACCTCGAATGCTGGCCTAGCCAGCGCGCAGGCACGCGCCTCAGGCGATGTCGATACCCAAAACATGCTCGATCTATTAGCACGCGCCCAGCTTGTTAGCGCCAACAACCTGCCCAGCTCCGATCCCGAACATTCTGCTATTTCTGGGCCCTTGAGCGGGCCAGCCTCGCTGACAAACGAAAACGTGTTTGACAAAAGCTTCTTTCCCCGGACTACAAGTCCGGAGCCATTGACGGAGACCGAGCCCAACTCTGCCTTGCCTTCTCCCCTGCTCACAAGGCACTTCCCCGCAGACGACGCGATATCCCCATTGCATGGCAGCCCTGTTATCAGTCCTAGCGGCAGCGGCGATGACGGCAACAGCAATCTACACACGGACAAGGACAGCACAAGGCTATCTGTTCCCGATACAGCAGCAGCTGCTGCGGCATTGCCTACGGCCTCGGGCGAGTCCTCGCGGACACCAACAAACGAGAGTGGTACCACGCAGCGGACGTCCCCGCCTGGTTCTCGTCCAGCCAGTCTTGTTCTCAGACGGTCCATGACCGATACCACGTCCGCCGCCGTGCAGCAGAAGCTGATGGAAATGCTGACGAAGCCGTTTGTGCCAAGCTCAACCGAGGCACAGACATTGCCGGGCGCTGCAGGCCACAGACCGCTGCCGGTTTCGACAGACCAACAATATGAGCTCGCTGGCTCAAGTATTTCGTCAACAGGCCTCCAGCCGCTGGCCTCGCCAATGAGCCTCGCCGGCAGCATGAGCACGGCGGTTCACTCACATGCATCCCGCTGGGTGCCTGCTGCACAGGCTATCTTCACAACCGAGTCAAAGCCGCCTTGGACCATTATTGCCGCCAACGATCTTGCCTGTCTTGTCTTCGGCGTGACCAGGGCCGAGGTTCGCAAGATGGGTATTCTCGAAGTGGTGCAGGAAGAGCGGCGCGCCTGGCTGGAAAAGAAATTACTGCATGCAGACCCCGACGAAGATGTCAACGAGCCGCCGCCAAAGGAGCCCGAGTCGGTATCGGTGACTCCCCGGTCATCCAGCAGCTCGTCAAGGAGCCTGTTCGGGTCTCGCACGGGTGGTATCACCGCCAAGCTCCTGAGCAAGCCAAGCTCTCGGGCACAAACGCCGCAATCTAGCCAACACCGACAGTTCTCGGTCCAGACAAAAGAGCAGCAGCGGCTCCTGCAAGCCCGCCGCGCTAACACCGTACATGCTGGTGACTTGAGGCCGCCCAAGTCGAGTGGTAGCGCCCACCATCATCACACCAACTCCCGGGGCGTCCTCCTCTGTGGCGACGTCGTGCCTATACGCAAGCGCAACGGCGCGACTGGATCGGCGAGTCTCTGGGTCAAGGAGAAGCGTGTCGGCCTCATCTGGGTTCTCGAAGAGATCCACGAGGACGTGGCCACCGTTACAGTGGACGATGATGGCTACACTACCGATATCACCGGGTCTCTGGGGCCTATCTGGGGTGACGAGTCGTTGCAGCCAGGGATTGAGATTGGCAAACTGCTCTCACGGATCCCACGTCTCGGGGCCGACTCATGGACTGGCCCAGTCGACTTTGCTGAGGTTGCCAAGCGCAAATACTACACCTGCCGCAATTGCGACCGGATCAACATTCCAGCCTCGGTGGAAGTGGTGCAGGGGAAGCAAACACTGCGCATCTCGAGTTTTCCGCACATTGCGGGTATCGTTGTGGTGTCAACGCAAACGCTGGCCATAAAGAGCTCAAACTCGGTGTTTGCTGGCGCGCTGTTTGGCTACGAGAAGCCCAACGGCCACATGATCAACGAGCTGATTCCGGACTTTGACAAGATTCTGCAGATCCTCATTGACGAGGATAATATCCACTTGGTGGACGGCATGGTGGTACCAGAACACAACTTCCGCAAGGCGGCAGCGTTCTTAGCTCTACGCCAGGGCCGGGCTGACGCAGAGACGACCTTTATGCGGCCAGAGGGCCTGACGGCTCACCATCGCGATGGCTCTAAGCTGCGGATTGACGTGCAAATGCGTGTAGTCAAGAGCGAAAAGCAGACCAAGATTCGGGAGGAGACAGTGATAGAGGAGGATGAAGACGGCGAGGAGGATAGCTCGACTACTGCATCGTCTATGGCAGGCGACTCTACGCACTCGACATTTACCGTGTCTCAGTCAGAAATGGTCTACGCGCTGTGGATCACATATTCGCGGCACCTGCATGCGACACGGCAAAATCTGGGAGTCGCGTCGCCGCTTTTGTCAGGGTTTGCTACACCGCTGCACCAACCTTCGCCAGGACAGACGCCGGTGCACTCGCCGGCGGAAATGTCTCCGCAGCCGATCGGGGGGCGGCGCGATCAGCTGCAGCTGTCGCCACGGAGGCTCAATGAGCGAACGTCTGCAGCCCAGGCCCTCACACGCCAACTCGAAAACGTGGCGCAAGTCGTGGATCCGAGGGCGTCGAGCCTGCAACTGCCGGCGGGTGCGGCATCGGGTAGGGTCCGCGTTCCATCCTCGACAATGTCCCTCCTGGCTGCACGGAGGATGCAAATGGGAAAGCCAGGCGCCACCGGGCCGATGTTGCCACCACCGAGTGCTGCAGCGGCAGTGGAATCAAAGGTGGCGGCGGGGACTACGACGACGTCGCCGGACGAGGCGGTGCCACCTCACAAGAAGACGATTGACGACTTTGTCATTGTCGAAGAGATGGGCCAGGGTGCATACGGACAGGTCAAGCTGGCCAAGTACAAGGCAACAGGCAAGCGGGTGATCATTAAGTATGTGACGAAGAGGCGGATCCTGGTGGACACGTGGACACGCGATCGGCGGCTGGGGACAGTGCCGCTGGAGATCCACGTGTTGGACTACCTGCGGCGGGACGGTCTGCAGCACCCAAACATTGTGGAGATGGAAGACTTCTTTGAAGACGACGTCAACTACTACATTGAGATGGTGCCGCACGGACTGCCAGGCATGGATCTGTTTGACTACATTGAGCTGCGGCGCAACATGGAGGAAGCCGAGTGCCAGAGCATCTTTGTGCAGGTAGCAAAGGCGATACACCATTTGCACACCAAGGCGATGGTGGTTCACCGGGACATCAAAGACGAAAACGTGGTGCTGGACGGCGATGGGCACATCCGGCTGATCGACTTTGGCAGCGCAGCCTACATCAAGAGCGGGCCGTTTGACGTGTTTGTGGGGACGATTGGTGAGTGCAGAATGTTGTGCGGTATTTTTGCTTTCCTGTTGCTGACTGCCCATTGCGCAGACTACGCTGCACCAGAGGTGCTTGCCGGGAATCCGTATGGCGGCAAGGAGCAGGATGTGTGGGCACTGGGCATCCTGCTGTACACGATCATCTACAAGGAGAACCCGTTTTACAGCATCGACGAGATCATGGACCGGGATCTGCGGGTGCCTTATACGATCAGTGACGAAAGCATCGACCTGATCCGACAGATGCTCAACCGGGACGTGGGGCAGCGGTACACGATTGGCCAGGTGTTGCAACATCCGTGGTGCCAGATGGAGATTGATGTGTGATACGAAGGGAGAGGCCGTCTACGTTTACTCATTTTTTTTTCGGATTTGGCCCATGACACTTATGTATGAGACAGATACCCCCAGATTCTCCTAGGGAGATACTATGTCGCTTTTTGATTTATTTGTCTTTTTCTCTTTCTTATTTCTTGTTTCTTTTGGGGTTTAGTGCGTTGGCATTTTAGGGGTTTTGTATGCATCATAAGTATAGGAAAAGGGGATGGATCGCCGGTGGAACACAAAAGTACGGCCCCATCGGAGGCACGGTGGCATGCCGGCAGCATCGTTCAAGACCGGACCAACAGGACCAGCAAGCGGCTTAGACCAAGACAGTTTCAAGATTGGCTGCGCTATTAAAAGACGCTATTACAGCTAGAATCCAATTCAAAGGAAGAGCGCGGGGGATCAACTCCCGTCACTGACATATATCGTACATTATGAGTATCCATCGCGTGTCACCGTTCCATCATACAGCCCTCGAGCTCATCCTCGCAAAAATCAACCCCCCTAAAAACAGAAAATAGAAAGAGACAGAGCAGCGCAGGAAAAAACAGTCTCATCAATCGCTTGTTCTGTAGGTCCACAGCGGCGGAGAAAAACAGCCTGCGAAGAGCATAACTTTTTGGGCAGTCGACTAGAAACGAGACGTCGAAAGGCTACTCCTTGTTGCGGATGAGGATACCAGTCTCGGGGTCATCGCTACCAGGATGCCAGGCAGGGAGGCCGCGCTGGGCACGCTGCATGTTGCGGTCATATGCTGAAGACATGGTTAGCAAAGACAGTCGAGATAGAAAGCACAGCGAAGATTGAGAGAGCAGCTTACCTCGTTGGCGAGCCAGAGCCTTGTCTTCGGCCGTGACGAACCAGTAGTCGTAGTGGACGACGCGCTCGGGGAAGTAGAGCACCAGGTGGACGCGGGTGTCACCCTTGGACGGAGAGGCGGAAGCGGTGCCGTTGCCGAGGCGGCGCATCTTCTTGCGGCTCTTGTCGTCGCGGACCATGACCTCGGTGAAGATCTGCTTCCCCGTCTGTTCGTCAAAGACAAGACGGCCAGCCTCGTCAAGCAGCGGCAGGGCGAGGCGCTGGCGGTAATACGAAGCCTGCAGGCCGGGAGTGGTGCGCTCGGGCCGGGGGCGGTAGCGATCGATGACGGCCTTGGCATCCGGAGCGCCAGACGAGGCAGTCGCGGCACCGCTGATGCGAAGGTAGTCCATCTCGGCGTACTGGCGCAGGCGGGGCAGGGCGGCGTTGAAAGAGGCGGTGACGTCGTCCCACGCGCGGTTCTTGGTGCAGCGCTGGTACATGATAAAGTCGAGCTCGGCCGTCTCGTACTTGACATTGCAGTGTGGTCGCGGGACATTGTCTGATTTTTTGGACGAGCTCGACACGGAGCCATTGCGCATGCGGGGCTGGCGCTCCTTCCTGGCGCCCGGCCTGGAGCCGGCCGCCGGCTGCGGGGAGACGGGGGTGAGAGGATTGCAGGACATATCCATGGCCGCTGGGAGAGTCATAACAGTGGTGATGACATCAGAGGGAGGAGAAACGAGGTGGGAGTGACTTGGGGGGGAGGAGTAGTGGAGAAACTCTTGGTGAGGGTGGTGCTGGGCCTGATAGAAGAGGGGAGCCGGAGCAAGCGATGGTGGCTGCTGCTGCTGCATCATGGCAGCAGCATAGGTGGGTGGTGGCGAGGCGACATGACCGGTGCTGAAGCAGTACTCCATCTGGTGGCCGGCGTCGGTGGGCGACTGAGGCGGCGATGGGATGCCGCGGTCGGCGACGACCAGATCCTGGGGAGGGAAGTAGGACTGCTCATAGGAGGCAAAAGGGCGCTGGTGCTGGTGCGGGGAGCAGGAAGGCGGTGAAGAGAAGGGCGCCGAGTAGGCCGGCGGCGGCAGCGAGGTCGGGCAGCAGTCGCGCGAGGGCCGGTCGGCAGAGGCACCAGAGAAGGAGGAGCGGGTGGAGCTACTGACAGAGCTACCGGCGGAGGACAGTTCGGGAGTGGGAGGATAGATGTCTTCGCCGTCGAGATCCATGCTGGTAATGTCGTCGAACAGGCTGCTGACATTCTCCGAATCCAAAGGGTTCAAAGAGTTCTGGGACTCGCTGTGCCAGCTATGAAGCATAACACTGGTCTGCTGCATACTGGGCAGGGCGATGGTGAGCGCGCTGTCGCCGTCGGAAGCAGTAGAGGCGGCGGCGGCGGCGGCGGCAGTAGCAGCATGGATGGCTATGGCAGTGCGCGGCGACAAGGGCGGCGAGCCGGGCGCGTCAGGCGAGCCAGGCGAGTCGGGCTCCATGGGCTCGCCACAGGACGAAGGGTTGTCCAGCACGCCGCTATAGTAGAGAGTGGCCAGGATGTCAGCGGCGGAGCGGTCGTTTTCGTCAAAGTAACGGCCAAAGATGTAGTGCAGGTCGTCGGTGCGGTGAGGAGGTGAGGGCAAGGAAACGGTCGAGGCCGCAATCGAGGCGATAGAGGCAGACGATGCAGAAGAGGCAGCTGAGACAGAGGAGACCGAGGAAGCAGCTGAGGCGGCCGAATCAGTTGAGGCAGCCGAGGCACTCGAAGCACTTGAGACACTCGAGGTCGGCGAGGCGCGCCCTTTCTCCTGGGCCTCGTCCTGGGCCTCGTCCTGGGCCTCGTCCTGGGCCTCGTCATGGACACCGTCCATGGCCTCGTCCTTGACCTCGTCCAGGTCGGACCAGTCAGACACGGCCGGCTTGGACTTGCGGATGTTGAGCGGACCAAGCAGCTGGGCCTTGTGACGTCGCCGGAGGCTACGGCGGGGGCCAACGGTCTTCATGGTGACAAGGAGGCAAGAGAGGCAAGAAGCGCTTTTGCAGAGTGCAGAAGGATGAGATGACTGGCACGAGAGGCTCCAACGTGGCAGTGGAGTGAAAACACAAGGGAGAATGCAGACGATCCAGGGAGGAGGCAAAACAAAACAATGAGAGACAGGAGGACTGGCGATGGAGAGAAGAGGGGAGCAAAGGGAGAGGGACTTGAAGAATATAAATTGCAGACCGGACGGTGTGGACTCTGGCGGGCAGCCAGGTGGGCGATATCACAAGCACAAGAGCATAGTGCGTGCGCGAGGAATGGGTCCGAGGGGGGGAGGCAAGAGCCAGGCCAGGCCAAGGGCCAGGGTAGGCCAGTAGGGGGCGGATCGGATGGAGCAGATCGACGGGCAGCTAAGAGGAGCCGGGGACTGTTAGGGCCCTCTTAGAGGGGTCGGGGGGGGGGGGGGGGGGGGTCGACTTCGGCGAGGTGTTGAGTCCAGGCGTCGCGGAGAGGCGTCGAGGGGAGGCGTGTGGTGGAGAGAGCGTGAGGACCTGCAGGAGACGAAGGAAGAAAAAGAGGAGAGGAGGACGGAAGACGGAGAAAAAGAACAAGGAAAAAAAGGAAGGAATACGGAGTAGAGAAGCGCTACAGGCTAAGAGGCCAAAGCAACGGGAGGGATCGAAACACGCAAGCGAAAAAAACAAAGCGAAAAAGCAAAGGGAAAAGAGTGCCACACGGCAGGCGCGAGCGACGAGAGGCCTCGACCGGACGGCGACGGGAGACTCGCCAGGGACCAAACAAGCCACAAACATCTTCATGACCGTCGGGCTGCGCAGAGTCCGGCCAGTGGCGAGGTGCCGACTGGCAGTCAGCCTTCTCGCCTTCTCGCACATGTCTCTGCTCTCGCTGGTCTGCGGCGAAGGAGGGTGTGGCGTCCGGCGAGGTGGACAGCGGGACGAGGAAGGAGGGGTGCTGGCCGGACATTCCTTCCCATTGGGGTGTGGTAGAGGCTGGCTGCTACTTCCCTGGAACGCATCTTGCTCCGTGCTATTCGCGTCTCCGAGGGACAAGTACCCAGGTATCTTACCCAGCCAAGCCGATGTGAGAATGCGTCATTTGAGTTTTGGCGTCCTGGCGTCCTGAGCGGATCGTGCAGCCAGAGGCGATCCCGGGCGCGCAGCTTGGGCGGAAGAGCGCCTGTAGCGAGCGTTAGTGGGGGACATTAGCGAGAGCCCCAGTTAGCGAGGGCCCAGCAGAGGCGTAGCGGCGGTAGCGGGGCAGCGGCGTCGCCAGAATACGTATCATTGAGCATTGAGTATAGAATACCTGTTCTTTGTACTCGCGCTAGCGATCTAGCTTGGAGAAGGCGCCGCAGGGGGGTGACAGCAGGCGGCCCGCAGGCCAATGCGCGCGGGCCATTGGGTGCCGGAACTGGCTGGAGCGGTACCTGCGAGACAGCGCTTGTGCCTGGAAGGCCGATAATTGGGAAAATTAGGAAAACTGGAGATGATTGGGGGGGGAAATATCAAAAATATTTGAAATCCGAAAAGAAAACACTGCCCCCCTCTCGAGAAGCCCTGGTGCAAGGTCCATTGTCTCAGAACCGGCAGAAGAGGCCAATGATTGAGCGCCGTAGAAAAGTCAATCAAAGAGGGAGAGACCTACGGAGTATGTCTGGTGCAACGGGCTCGATTGTTTGTTCCTTGTTTCTTTTCCGTACTTGTTATTCCCAGCATCGCCACATGCGAATGGGAGTCGCCCGTCCGCTGCACGCCGTCCACCATCCTCTTACTCCGTATTCGTGTCCGACGGAAGGCGGTTTCTGGTCCCCGGCGCCAGCCATTTGGGGTTAGGGGTGGGAGTGTCGACCGCAGCGAGGCCTCTGCGCGATACGATATCGCGATGCACGCCCTGTCGACGCGGTCTACGTATCGCCATCTATCATCGCGTAAGCAGACCTAGCACCGGCCCGGTGGAGCACGCTGTTGCCTCGGCCTTCTGGTCGAGCCGTCCGCCGTTATCGCGCCCGTCGACGGTCGGGAGCAGAAGAACGGAGACAGGCACGGCAGCACACAGCCGAGCGTACCTTTGCAAGGCCAGAGGCCAGCCGGGCCGTCGTCCCAAGCTTTGCGTCTGCATAGTTCATCCTTTCCCAGAGACAGGTTCTATAGCTTTTGGCTTAGTCGCTATAGTCCAGCGTACGCTTCAGCGTAAGCCTCCGTGGAATAAGTTCTCCTCCTCGCCGTAACTCCGACCGTGTTGCTTTTTCTACTCCTCTCCCTTGCTGCTGGAGATTGCCCACTAGCTATCTATACGTCCTACTCATGAACTTTGCGCAGCTGCGGCGGGCCCGGTCCGCCTCTGGCCTGCCCATCTAGCGTCGAGCGGCGTCTCCCTGCTCACTTGTCCCGCCAGTAGTGCGCTGCCCAGGAGCGCGCTTATCCAGCTGGTACCAAGGTACGGCATAATGCGCTTTGCACGTCGTACATATCGCACATGCATGCTCGTGCATCGCAGATGGATCCCACCCCGCTCCTGACCGGGTGAAATGCATTAGAGGGTGTGTGTGGAGGACCCCTGCGCCAGGCGTGGTACTTGTATCGTATCGCCATCGCAGAACCCTGCTCGTCTTCTTTTTGGCCTCCCTTTCCTCCGGCACTGGCCTGGTGGCATGGGTGGAATGAGCTGAAGACAATAGGAAGCGAATACCACCGGCGCACTTAGCAGCGTCGTTTTGCAGTGTTGCATTCCGCGTGCGCTCTTCGACGGGCCTCTTTCAGCTCCAGGCCCCATCGCCAGTCAACAAGACAAAACTCGTACAACGCACAACCACTCTTGGGGTCTTTGGATCGCCCTGTCAGAACCAGCGCTTTGACTGTGAGATCTGACAGACCAAAGACGCCAACCTGCCAATGCGCAAGCGACGACGAGGTAGCGCCCCGCGCGCCGCCACGGATCAGCACGCTCTGCAGGTGTTTTCGGTGTTGTGTCTCTGCCTGCCTGCTTTGTGGCTGGGCCTGGGCCAATAGGGTCGCTCCCGCTGGACGCCCCCGCTCCCAGACTACTGGGAGCAGCCCGCCAATCAGGTACCCTGGCGTGCTGCCGGTACTGGTACACGGCGGTCTGTGCCCATTAAGGTTGACGACGCGCGCCGGGCACCGGTTGCGCGCATAGCCCCATGTACCAGTACGTGTGGTGCAGCACAGAGCCGGCGACAACTGACGGCAGCCCGATCTGACCAGTCATCTGGCAAGCTTCCGTGCAGCGGCCGGCCGCTCGCTGGCGGCTCTTGCTCTGCCGTGGCCAGTCTGTCATGGACTCGTCATGGGCTCTGTCGGATCATCTGCTCCTCGCCGATCATTGCTTGCCTGGGCCTCGCTCTCGGAGCCTTCAGCTGGGCAAGCCCCCCTTCCAGGCCCCGACGGCAAGGATTTCTACTTTGACGCACTCTGATGGACTCCCCCTCCACATGCGCCACCAACGACGACGTAGAAGCGAATCTTATGTCGTACTCCGTATAATGCTCCGTTTTCTGTCCAATGTGCCGCCATCGGACACCTGTCAGCAGAGTCGTACCAGTCGATCTCGTTGCTGCACCATGACCGGCCTCGATCGCTCTTTGCCTGACCACCCGCCACCGCCAAGGCAAGGGGGCTCGCGCGTTCTTCACCAAAAGCAGCCGAGGGGCGCTCCCTTGCGTGTCCGCATCGACAGACTTGTCGTTGGACCTTTATGAGCCGTGTCCGATGGGACTCTGTATCGTGACTGTCTCGTCTCTGGCTTCTGGCCACTGGGACTCTAACCATTTAGCTTCTGGCCTCGTCTCCGGCTTCTGGTCCTGTATTTCGGGGGCGCTGCTGGGGCGCTGCCGGTAGCGCAGGCTGCAACTGCACGCCCTGATCCGTGCATGAAGCTGCCGTCTGCATAACAAGCGGCATATGGCGTAATGGGTCTGGGTCTGGAAATGGAGAGGAAAAATAAAAGGAAAAAATGCCATGGGTCCCGCTTGCAGCATCCTGTCATACACACACAAGACACACATGCAGATCGCGCATCCGTATGCACACTCTGTCCAAGGCTGCCTGCGTGCAGCGCGCAACCTCTACGCCACCTGCAGGCCCGCGCTCTGAAACCAAGAGACCCAGAGACCCAGAGACCCTGCATATTGTATTACAACCGGGGCTTCTGCCTCGACGCCTGCGGCTCCGGTTGGCCATCACGACGCGCACCCTGGCTCTGGCCATCGGATCGGCGCCCCTGCACCACTACGCCCAGCGCGAGTCCGGCGTCGAGGATGGAGTGCTGCGGTCGTTGTTGGTGTCCCACAAAGGCCTCGTCGTCGCCACTGAACCGCCTGGTCGGTCGGTTAGCTGCGTCTGACTGGTGGGCGCAGGCCCCGGAGGCGAAACGACACGGCCTCGCCAAAAGAAAGGGGAATACGAATCGGAGCCATCGATCCATGGATGGGACAGCACAAAAGAAACCGCACGGAGATTTTGCGTGTCCGTCAATATCAGGAAAAGGGGGCCGCGGGCGGGGAGGAGATGGGGCAATGAGTGATAGCCAGGCAAACAACAACAATAGCAACAACAGCAACAACAGCAACAACAGCAACAACTGTACGCACCATCCACGCTCTGCACCGTCGTGCAGGAAGCTGCAGTCACAGTTCACCTCGCAGTCCCAGCCGCCGCTGACGCCGCTCCGTGTCCACGGCAGGCCCGCCAGCTGGCCTTGGTGGTCCCAGGGGAGGGCTGTCTCGGTGGTCTCGTGGGCGGCCGCCTGCGCCCGTCGTCGAAACACACTCAGTCCGCACGTAAACACACCAAAGTCCTCTGCCTCCACGTCCACCGGTAGGCGGCCGGTCAATGCCCGCCCCATAGCAATGATCGGTGCGGCGTGCGAGCACACCAGCACCGCCCGCACGCCGTCGCGGTCACACTGCCGCACAATGTGCTCCAGGCAGGCTGCGACACGCGCGTGCAGCTGGGCCATAGTCTCGCCCTGCCGCGGCGCGGCGAGGCCCGAGGGCACATATGTGTCATCGATCCAGGGGAAGAAGCGCGTCCGCAGCGTGGCCACGGGCGCCGGATGGGGATGTGGAAACGGTGCCGGACCGAACCAGTCGGCGAGGCCGGGCTCGCAGCGGACAGCCAAGACCGCCCTCGGAGGCCTTTTGTCTGCCTCCTCGGCCTGGCCAACCCCCCCGCCGGCTCCATCTTCATCGGCTCCCTCGCCGGCTCCCTCACCGGCTCCCTCCACAAACGGCTGCACCGTCTGCAGGCAGCGGTAGTACGGGCTGCAGTAGATGCGCTCCACCGCCCGCCCTGCAGGCCCTGCGCCCTCTATATCTGCATCTGCATCTGTGCCTATGCCTGCTCCTGCACCTCTCACCGCTAGATGCACAGCCAGTTCGCGCGCCTGCTCGACGCCGTGCGACGTCAGCGCCGGGTCGGCGGCAATGCCTGTGGGCGACCGCACCATCGCCTGGTAGTCGCCTGTCGACGGGTCCACCAGCCAGTTGGAGCGGAACTGGCGGTCAGATATATGACTTCATTCCGCAGCGTTTTTTTCCTCTCCGGAGGAATGTAGCCATATCTTACCCCATGCCTGGCAATGTAAATTACCTGCAGCGACATGTAGAATGCAGAGAGCGGCAGGAATGATATCTTGTAAACCGTAGCGACGGGAAAGATCTAGCCAGCTTTTGGCTTTGGCCGTTTATTCACCGTTGAGGGTCGGAGAATGCAACGTGGTCGAGATGCCTCGGCTTTAGTGTTGAGGTTATGTCAGCAGCTTGTGACGATGCGATAAGGCAGAGTAGATTTATTGTATGCGATATAGCAGGAACTACGAGTGCCAAAGCCTATAATAATAAAGACAATCACAGCGGCTCGATTCACGACTATAAACGGGGGAAGAACTGTTTTTATAAATTATAATATAGAATAACTAGTTAACGTGGTTGATAAGCGAGTCGCTCAGATAAGCGAGTCGCTCACTTCGTACAACCTTTATAACAAAAAGCTCAATTACACAACCACAACAAGTGAAATCGATTAAAACTACTCGGAACTATATACATCAGACATCTCTACTTCCTTCTGACAAGTGCGCGCATTATGTCCTCTCTCGCCGCAAGTGCCACAGCGCCGTCCACCTGGCTCAGCCCTCCTTTGCCGACCACTCCTCGCCTGCGTTTCCTGCCGTATTTGCTCCTGTGCGCCTTTTTCATCTAGCAAGTCTTGTCCTTCTTGAACTGTAAGAGATCCTCCATGCCGTACACGTGTCTTTTTTGCTCTCCGGCGCTTGCTTAGTGCCGCATTTGCTTGTTGAAGCGTTCGAACCTCGGCCGTTAATAACGCGTAGGAGTGCATCATTGCTTGCGCACCCTTGGCAAACTGGTCAATGGCATTGAAAATTGGCGTTGGCGAACTGCCTTTGCTTTTCCGTGTCGTTCGGCGCGCGTCACGACCATAGATAGGGTGATGATGCCGATTGCGAAGCCAGTCTCGTCAAAGTTGTACAGGTCTGCGTCGGCGATGCCGTACTTGGCGCGTAGATTCTGCACCAGCGTGAACCATGCTCTGATTTTTTTAGGATCTTCGCAGAGGGCTCTCTGGTAGCCGTAGGGACGATTAAAACGCGTACGGAGGTCTGGTTGTCGCTTAACAAAGTTGGATGCCCAGCGCTTTCCGACGCGTCTCGCGTCGCGCTCTGCGAGCAAAACATTGGACATATCTTCCACGTCCGCCAACCTGAGCGGAAATCCTCGCGCATCTAAGTCGAGAATGTATTGGAGAAGAGCCTTCTCTTCTAGCTCTTTTAATTTCGAAGAATTGGCGCGGGTGTCGTGTCGAGCGCGTCGGCCGTTCATTCTGTCACGAAGTGTCGAGTATGGGACGTTGTAGGTCTTTGTGGCGGCTCGGATACTAAATTTTTGGTCTTTTCTTATAGCTTCGATAGCCAAAAGTATCCTACTTTCGAGAGAAGCTGATTCCATTTTTTGTTGTAGAGAAATAATAGGTTGAAGATGAGTTACGGTTGTTGACGTGGAAAGTGAGCGACTCGCTTATCTGAGCGACTCGCTTATCAACCACGTTAACTAGTTAACTAGTTAACTATAGTTAGTTATTCGTTTTGTAGTCTATTCCGTATAAGTGTATTCTTTGCAGTCTACTTCTTCTCGCCCAGACTCGCCTCCTCATTATCCGATTCTTCAAACTCTTCCAGGTCCGATGCATTTCCCGTAAGATAGTGGTACGCATCCCGGTCAAACTCGTCGTCCGATGCGACTTCGTCCTCGGGATAGTCGTGTGTGTAATAGTTTTCGGCTAGTCATCGACATTAGTCAGCAACATTAGTCAACAAACAACATTGGGCATAAAACGCACCATTTTCATCCTCGTCGTCGTCAAACTCGTCGTCGCTCTCCTCCTCTGCGCCGTAAAACACCTCCATATCTGGCTCATTGTCGAACACGAGCAGGCCGACCGTGCCTTCGGCGGCACCGCCCACATGTGCCGCCTGCGGCACCTCGTGCCCGGGAACACGCACATAGGTCTCGGTCACATAGTCCTCCTCGTTGTCGCTCTCGCCCTCTGACTCGCTGCTGCAGCTAATGGCACCGGCCCCAGCTCGGCCACGTGGTGCCTCTGCGTCCAAAGCCGCCGCGGTGCTGTCCTCGTGGTGTCGCTCGGCGTACCGTGGTGCCACCCTGGGCTTGTACTTTGCATAGGCAGCACGCCTCCGCTCTGCCGCAATCTCGGCCATCATGTCATCGTCGTCCATCGTGCTCTGCGTATTCTTGACCTTGTCCCGCGCCTCAGCCGCTCGCGAGTCCTGCTCCATCCGCGAGAGGTTGCGGCCAATGATGTCCAGCGTGTACTTGTTCATCTCCTCGGCCAGCCGGTTCATGTCCGTGTCCCACTGCCGATGCAGGACTGACGGTGGGAGTGCCGAGGCCGCATCGCCCAGACCTGACCCGGCGGCTGTCGCCTCCTCCTTGGAGACATTGGTATTGGCTGACGTCGGTGCTGGGGCCGGGGCCGGACTGACTGATCGGAATGAGGCTGGACTGGCGGACCGAAGAGGGCCACGCCAGCTGGGCCGTTTGGGCAGACGGGGGAAGGAGGCCGTGATGGAGAGCGGCGTGGAAGAGCCGTTTGCCGGGACGGCCTCAACAGTCACGGCCGGAGTCAACTGGCTGCCGCTGCCGTCGCGGCGGGAGGTGCCTATCCTGTGGCGCCGTTTGCTCCGTTCGACGAAGATGGCTGGTGACGGGTTTGACCCGTAGCGTGTGTTCTTGCGGATGCCCGCCAGGGCCGACACGCCGAGAGCCTGTGGCGTGTTGGCGGCGGCGCGCGGTCCCAGCAAAGACTCTCGCGAGAGATGGAAGCGACGGGGCTCGGCGGGGACAGCGGGTGTGGTGGGGGTGGGGGTGAAAGGCGCGGAGGGGGTAATCGTGGCCGTTGTCGTGGCCGTTGTCGTGGCCATGTCGGCTGTCTTTTTCGGACTGGCCGGGCTGTCGTTTGCCAGTTTCTTCGCGCCACGTGGACTTGACGCTTGGATCACGGGTGGCCGCCCAGCCATCGTGGCGGCGTGAGCCTCGGCGGCTGCCTTTCGGGCGCGGGCGGCCAGCTCGGCAGGATCGTGACGGCGGTAGAGAAAGGCATTGCTGCGGTGGCGCTTGGTGTTGTGCTCAATTCCTAAGGTTAGGCGGTTAGGCGGTTAGGCTGCGGCAAGAAGACGGGAGATGGAGTGGAGTAAGTAGCATACGGAGGAAAGAGGGCATGGGAGCCTCTTCGGTCCGCTTGCGCTTGACATGGATGAGCTGTGGCGGGAGCGACATGGCGACAGACACGACGAGGCACGGTGAACGCGGAGCGGGAGAGTCGAAAGCCTGTAAATGGCATGCTTTAGGGAGTCGAGCTCTCAATTTTCTGGCCGATTGTTAGGTGCGGCTCTTATCTTATCAAACGCTAGCCGCAAACAGACTGCCCCGCAATGCAACCACTTTACACACGACCGCCAGACAACGTCTTCTACAGATGCTTGTTGAAAAACGCAGCCACCTGCTCGTAGCCGCGCGTGAACTCGGCGATGTTGGCTGCGTCGGCCAGGTCGGCCCGCGCGCCCATCCAGCCATGATGCATGGTGGCGTACGTCTCGACCTCGCCCGTCTTGCCCGGCTGCGCCAGGATTGTCTTGTACTGCGCCACGATATCGACCGGCTCACCTTTGGACGCGAGCAGAATGTGCGGTGCTGTCAGAGCTTCCGCGTCTTTGGCTTCGACACGGCCGGGATGGGCCGTGCCCGTGACGGTGAAGCGACGGCCGGGGCCGTGGTTGTCAGCGCCTGCTGCAAGAACTCCGACTACCAAGGAAGACAACGTTAGCGATACGATCATGGCCAGCCTGTGAATACGCACTTTTGCCTCCCCAGCACAGGCCAAAGACGCCGACATGGTCATCAACGGGGAAACGCTCGGCCAGGGCCCTGCGGACGCGCAGCAGCGTGTGTACGCTCTGGCCAAAGTCGGCCTTGTCGACGAAAAAGTCGGACATCAGCTTCTGCTTCTCGGGCGTGTCGGGTGGCAACCACTCGGGCTTGGCACCGCTGCCCTCAAAAAAATCGGGCACGACGACGAGGGCGCCGATCAGGGCAGACAGCAGGTCGGCGCCCTGCAGGGTTTGGGGCCAAACGCCAAAGATGTCATAGACGTCGATAATGGCCTTGGTGGCCGAGTCTGGGCCGACAATGTCTGCGGCTTGGGGTCAGCGACCAGACAGGCAGGGAGACAACAAAGACCACCTACACGTCGGGAGTCCGCCGAGCGTCTCCCAGCGCCCCTGGGTGGCGTATTCGACCGTCACCGGCGGACGTTGGGCACAGGCGTGGCTTGTCATGGGAGATGATTCTGATCGATGCTGGCAAGAGAACAGCTCTGGAAGGACTTCTCCAGTGCCGTGTTTGAATTACAAAAGTTGAGGCACGTTTTTATACAGGGTACACGGCGTTAAAAGGCCGTCTCGACTAAGTCCGCTGAGCGGTTCGGCACCGACGAAAAACTCGAAACATGACGACCAGAGATGAATGTATTTTTCGTCTACCACCCATTACACCAGCGCCTGTCCCATAAACATGCTCTCGCGCACCTCGGCCACTACGTCGCGGCGGTCGTCCTTGCCGACCAGCACGATGCCGCGGCCACGACGGCCCATGCGCCCAGCACGGCCCAGCCGGTGGATAAAGTCAATGGTCGTGTGCGGCACGTCGTAGAGCACCACATGGCGCACGGCCAGCGTGTCGATACCGCGCGAGGCCAGGTCCGTCGCCACGAGCACCTTGGTGTTAGGGAGCGAGCGGCGCGGGGGGAAGGCGGAGGCGCCAAACGACGACGGCGGCTCCGGCAACGACGACGACGGCGCCTCACCAGCCACCTGAGACGACGTAAATTCTGCCAGCAATTCGCCGTGGCGCTGCTGGGCCGTGTCGCGGTGCAGCGCCACCGCGTCGATGCCCTTGCCGCGCAGAAAGTCGGCCACCTCCTCGGCCTTGTCGCGCTCATTGACAAAGACAATCACGCGGCGGACGGTGTCATCCGTGTCATCTGCTTCCTCCTTGCCCACGTCCCGTCCAATCGACCAGATGGCGTCGGCGCAGGCCAGGTTCTTGTTGTTGTTGTAAGGCGCCCGCGACACGTCTAGTACGCCGAGCTGGACGCGCCGCGGGATCGCGTGCAGGTTCGGCGTCGTGATGCGCTCCATGGTGGGGAACTGCGTCGCCAGCAGCCGGTCCAGCCGCCGTGGGATCGTCGCTGAACAGAAGATGAGCTGCCGCAGCGACGGCGCCGCGCGGTCCAGGATGCTTGTCGTCGCCGGCGCAAAGCTGCGGTCCAGCAGCGAGTCCGCCTCGTCCACCACCAGGTGCGTCACGCGCGACAGCACGTTTGGGTCGCTCTCCGCAATGGCCGCCAGCAGCTGCGGCGTCGCCACCACCACATCCAAGCCCGCCGCTGAGTACAGCCCGCGCTCCATGGCCCGCGGCGTCAAGGCCGCCGACAGTTGTTCCGTCCGGAATTTGACCGTGTGCGACAGCGCCCGCGTTACCGCCGCCACCTGCCGCACCAACTCGGCCGAAGGCACGAGCACCACAATGCGCGGCCGCGCCGTCGTCGGGTGCGGCTCGCGGGGGGCTTCTTTGGCCCTGTCCCCCCTCTCTGTCCTCCACGCCGTCTCCACCTCCATACGCTGCCGGTAGGCCTGGATGTCGGCGTCAGCCGCTTCCGCCCGCTTCATCGCATCCAGCACTGGTAGCAAGTAGGCCAGCGTCTTGCCCGAGCCTGTCTCGGCCGCCAGCAGAAACTCGCGCCGTCCGCCGGCCGCGGCCGCGGCCGCCGATGCCTGCCGTGACGCCCGCCCGTCCACTACCTGGCCCAGTAGCGCCGGGATGGCCAACCGCTGGATTGGAGTCGGTTTTACATCCACCATGCCGCGCAGCGCGTCCGATGCCACGGCCTCTTGGATTGACGGGAGCAGCCGGAACTGGCCAAAGTCCTCGACGCGTTGCATCTGCGTCTTGATGTGCGCGCGCTGCCCGTACCCAATCGTGGCCAGCGCCTGTTGCATGCGCAGCGCCTTGCGTGGCCGCGGCCCACGGTCACGGTGGTCGCGGTAGCTGCGGCGGTCTCGGTCTCGGTCTCCTTCTCCCCGTTCTCCTCCCCATTCTCCTCGCTCTTCTCGCTCCCGATCGCCTCGGTCTCGTCGTTCTCCCGTTTTAGGCTCCCGCACATTGGCCACCGTCCGGTTCATGGCCGAAAAGGGCCCGTCTGTGCTTCGGCGTCCTCGATCCCGAACCATCGGTCCTCGTGCGACTGTGTCTGAAAGCACCATTCTCGACGGCGTCTTGCGCTGTGGCCGCAAAGAAGCCGCCCGGTGCTGCTGTGTCGGAAACGCCATATCCAACCGCGGCCGGGCCGGTGACCGGCACACGGGGCAGATGACGTCTAGTGCCGCCTTCCACATTGTGTTCGGCGGTATCAATGCCGCAGTTGCTTTGACTCTTGTGGCTGTTGGGCGGTTTGGATTTTTTTGCATCTTATCGCAATCGAGTTCTCCGCTCTGCCACGCCACTGGGTCGGCCGAGAAGGTGGCACGTGACTAGCTGAAAAGGAGCCACAGTGACGTACACTGGTTCGCATAAGTGCTTTTTGCGAAAGAAAGTGGCCACCTGCTTCTAGGGAAGGAGATCCATATTTTCCGAATGCTTTCCATATCGTCAAGTATTCCCAGATATACACTGACACACGACGCACTGACGAGACAGAGCCGAGCGGTCGACCTAAATATTTGGACATGGTGGCGCCATTTGGGCCGTTGCAATGGTTCGACGACCGCTGTTACTACTAGAACAAGGGGCGGAATGTCGTGCGCTTGTGTTAATAGGCATTATAGGGTACTTATAGGCGTTAAGATAATGGGTGACGGTTCAGGCGGCGCCACGACTTTCCTTCCCCAATCATCAGATTCAAATCACCTCTTTGCACTGCCGTATTTATTCGTCTTCCCACGACTGCTCTTTTTGCAGACTTCTCGTCGGCCTCCCGTCCATCTCTCGCCTACTCCTTGTATCCGCCATCTCGACCACCACGTTATTACGTCATCTCTCCAGTCAGCCGTCTCGCCGGCCTCTCTGTCCCGCGAGTGAGACACTTTCTGGGGCTGTATTGAGGGCTCATATCTGCCCATACCTCCCGCGCAATCAAAGACGCACAACAGCTGCCAGTGCTCTAGTTCTTCCAAGCGCCATCTCCCTTCAAATCTCTCCCGAAAATCGCTCCTCCTGGAAATCTCCCTGGAAATTTCCCTAGGAATATATCCTCCGCCTCCCAGAACTCTTTTCCCAAACGCTCTCCTGCACGGAGTACTCTTCTCCGAAATATCCAGATGGAACCGCTGTCCCTCACAATATCCTACAAGTCGGCCGACATCCAGCCGCCGCTCTTCATCGCCGGCTCTTATTCCGACCCGCCATGGACGCCGCAGGAAATGGACCATGCTGCGACCCAGGCTGGAGAGCAGATCTTTACAAAGACCATCAAGGGAAGCCCGGGATCGACGGTCCAGTACAAGTTCCGCGTCGGCACCGGCAGCTGGTGGATCCTAGACAAGACCACGTCGACTGTCACAGACGACATGGGCAATGAGAACAATATTGTCAAGCTGCCCGACGCCAGGTACGCCAGAACTTACATTCCCGTGCTTTCGTCTACATTCCTAACTCACTAGTCTTGAAAGGCCGCCGACGCCACCGCCCGACTCTCCGTCGCAGCCGATTTTTAGCCTGGACACTGCCGAGGTTGGCCCTGAATTGAGCCACGAAAACCCGGGGAGGACCGAGGAGGACACCAGCGTGGCGCCTCTGTTCGCCTATGAGATCGCCGGCGGCAACGACCACCCCCCGAGCGACCGGGCGAACTCGCACGTGTCGTCGATTTCCGACGAGACGAGAGACGACGACTTTGACCCCAACGACCCGACGCTGGAGCGCTTCCCTTCGAACCGTGAGGAGATCATCGAAAAGGTACGGACGATTGAGACTGGCCTGGACGAGGACCGTGCTCCATTCGGTGGCGCTCCGCTCTCGCCTGTTGTCAGCCCTGGCCGGCGGCAGAGCGCCGAGATCAACGGCGATGTTCTTACCGTGCTATCGGGGAGCGACGCGGGTGTCGGCCGCTCCGAAGTCCGTCTGGAACCACACAGACTCTCGCGGAGTAGAGATTCGCAGAGGCCGTCAATATCGGGGGGTTCCCTGCACTGCATTGTGGAGGAATCTGCGGTTGAGGAGGCCGTGGAAGACGAGGAGCATGAGGAAGCTGTGGCTGAAGTGCCTGCTCCCGCACCTACGGTCGAGACCCCGGTTGAAGCCCCTACCCCGGTCGAGGCCCTTGTTGCAACCGAGGCACCTGCAGCAGAGCCAGCTGCTCCAGATGTCCAAGACGCCCAAGTTGCACCAGCTTCTCCTGAAGTCGTCACGGTACAGCACGTGAACTGGTTCACGGCGTTTTTCAAGCACGTTTTTGTTGACTGGATGGGCTCGCTTTTCGGTAGACTGTTTCACTGGCGACGGTGACCTGCAGATATTTTTATTGGTTCTTGGATCTTGGGTGTTGGTTGCGTCTTTCATTCTTCATATTGTTGTTCTGGCTAGATCGATTAACTTTGTTCTGCTTGGTTTGGAAGTGGGGCGCTGCTTACATAGTAGTAATAATGAAGCTCAAAGTTGCCACTCTGAATTATGCCTCCTGCGACTACAACACAACATGAGCAACGCGACAAAATTTTCTTACGGCATCCAATTGTCCAAGACTGCAGGAAAGGCAAAGGCTGACCCACCCAAACGGAAAGCCATCTTTGGCGACGACGACGACGATGTCGGTGCGAACGATGACGCGAAAACTGGCCGCCAGACACGAGACGGACCGGTAGAAGAAGCCATCACGGAGCTCGGCGACGACTTTCTCTCGGCCGCGGCGCCCGTCTCCAGCGAGAGGCAAGGCCGGAAACGGCCACTCGAGTCCCGAAAAAAGGCGTCACTGCCCTTGCCGCCGGCCCATCGGCTGTCGAGCAAGCACAAGGCCGGCGCCGACTTTGACGGCGACTTGTCGACAGCGCTATCGGCCCGCAAGTACACCAACGAGGCCGAGGCGCTCGACCCGTCCGTTTACGACTACGATGCCTCGTACGATGCGTTCAAGGCGGCCGCCAAGAAACTGGTGCCGGGCGAGGGCGCGGGTGACGACGACAACGGCAGTGGCGCCAAAAAAGCCCAGTACATGACCAATGTGCGCAAGATGGCCGAGGTGCGCGAGCGCGACCGCCGCATGGCCGAGGACAAGAAGATGCAACGCGAGCGTGCGGCCGAGGGCGACGCCTTTGCCGATAAGGAAACGTTTGTCACCGAGGCGTACAAACAGCAGCAGGTCGAAAACCGGCGGCTCGAAGAGGAGGAGCGGCGGCGCGAGGAAGAAGAGGAGCGCAAGGCGGCCGCGCGTGGCGGCGGCATGACGGGCTTTTACCAGCAGCTGCTCGACCGGGATGAGCAGCAGCAGGCGGCCATTGCTGCGGCCTTGCGGGAGAAGAAGGAGGGTAAACCAAGCACGGCCGACGCTGCGGACGCAGCCGACGCCGTCGATAACGAACCGCCCGATAGCGCGGCTACAGCGCGCGAGATGAATGCGCGCGGCGGAACTATTGCCGTCAACGACGAGGGCGAGGTCGTCGACAAGCGGGAGCTTCTGCGCGGCGGTCTCAATATCAGCGCGCGCAAGCGCGCCGATCTGCAGCGCGAGCGCGAGCGGCGCACAGCCCAGGAGGCGCAGGATCGGGAGAATGGCCGCGATCGGGAGCCTCGCCGCGGCGCGGGCTCGTTTGCTGTCGGCAGCAAGCAGGCGATGCGCGACCGACAGACGCGCATGCTGGAGGCACAGTACGAACAGGTGCGCAAGCGGACACACGACGAGGATGAAGACAAGGTCAAGGCGGCACAGGAGGCAGCCAAGACGCGCAAGACAGCGGTCGATATTTCAAGTGCCAAGGAGCGGTATCTGGCGCGGAAGCGGGCCGAGGCGGAAGAGAAAAAGGCGACAGGAGGACCGTGAGAGTGGACCTTGGTCAGACTTTTGTAATATCACTGATCTGTACGATCTGAAAGTGGAAAGTGGCGATGAATTGCTCCTCTACGGAAGCCGAGAGTCCTCCTGTGGCCCAAGATCCAAATCTATCCACAGAACCTGCTGTACGTCCCACGTGCAGCTGCCCAACAGCCGCCCATCGTGGCCCAGGGTTGTCCCATACCGCGTCATTGCCATCGCTCTCTCTTATATGTTGCCGCTCGCGACCTCTTGTTGTATCCGGCGCATCAGAGTCGTGTTGACCGTGTTCCAGGCTGCAATGTACTTTTCCATGCACAGGCTGACGCACGTCTGCTCGCCGCTAGAGATGGATGATCCGGGCTTCGGGATGCAGCTGTCGAAGCAGTGCTGGTTCATGTTCTGCGTTGTCAGCGTGTGTCTCTTCGCCGTCATCCACGGCTTTCACACACATCAATCAGCTGCCGGGCGTTGCTCGTGTTGGACTCCACCAAGACCTGCTGGATAATGGCCTTTTTGAGCGCGTCCGAATCCATGGTTGGCGCTGCGCCGGCCGGAAGCACGTCGGGAGAAGCGGCTTGGTCCTTGGACTTGGAGAAAAACATGCTGTGCAGTCGTGGTCGAGCGTCGTGAACCGAGGCGAAGCGGGACAAGCGGCACAGAAATTTAGAGCGTCATAAAACATAAAAAAATCGGCTATCTTATCAGCCTTGCCTCGTGATCTCCCCACAAAAAGGAGCTTCGCGGCAGCGAATCAAGCACAGGCCCCTAACAGCTCCTGGCCTAGCAGAGAGCCGCAAAAAGGGAGAAGAGGCCAGCTTACAATCTTGACCGCGCCACCTCAAACGCGCTCCCTCTCCGGCTGCTGTGCACCGAACCACAGCCCCGAACAACCAAAACCAGAAGAAGAAGAAGAAGAGCAAGGGAATCACAAACCCACCAATCCACAAACGAGACTGGTTTCGTTTCCCTCTAGCCCCCCTTGGCTTTCCCTTTTGTCTCCTTGTTCTGTTCTGTTATTCTTCACGATCACGTCGTGACGCCACTGAACCTTCTCTTCCATTGATCTGGAAGACTTCCTTTGTACTCGCTTTTTGCAGCATTGCGACCTCGTCCAGCGCGTCGACCAACGTGCTCTTTTTGTTTTGTGATTCGACCTTATTTCGACGTTCTTTTCCATTCCGACAACATGTGGCTTTCGAGTCTGCTGTCTCTGGGCCTGGCCGCGGGCGCCTGGGCGGCCGGCACCGAGGAGTTCAAGAGCATAGGGGTATGTGGGCGGTGAGAAATGTCCCTGGACAATGCATCGCGGAAGCTAACTGAACAGCTGCGGACACATTCACTAGCACAGGTACGCGGTTCGATCGTCGCAGCCCCAACCAGCCCTCCCTACGGGTCACTGACCATGACAGCCTTACCTTGATTCGGACATGCAGAGCAGGTGGTATGACTTTGGCGGCGACACGGTGATTCGAACGGACCAGTACGCACCCTCCCCCCCTACCACTCCTCACACGCGCTGCTGGACACGCCTGACGTTGCAGATACATCCGTCTGACGGCCAATCGGCCATCACAGATGGGCTGGCTGTTCTCGCGGGTGCCGCTGACGGCGACCAACTGGGAGATTGAGGTGGAGTTCAAGATCCACGGCACGAACACGCTGTTTGGTGATGGCTTCGCCATGTGGCTCACCAAGGAGCGGGCGCAGCAGGGCCCCGTGTTTGGTGGCGCGGACCGGTTCGAGGGCCTGGGAATCTTTTTCGACACGTACAAGAACAACCGGCCGGGCGTGATCTTCCCATACGTCATGGCCATGGTGGGCGACGGCAAAACGTCGTATGAAAAGGACACGGACGGCAAGCCCAACGAGCTGGCGGCGTGCTCGGCACGTGGCATCCGCGGCGCCAAGATCCCAACCAAGTTCCGCCTCACCTACTTCCAGGACAAGATGCTCAAGCTCGAGCTGCAGTACAAGGTCGAGGGCGAGTGGTCGCTGTGCTTTGAGACGTTCCAGCCGCCGACGCTGCCGCACGTGGCCTACCTCGGCTTCAGCGCCGAGACGGGCGAGCTCAGCGACAACCATGATATTGTGTCCGTCGCCGTCAGCAGTCTGTACGGTCCCCCGACCGAGAGCACGGGCAAGTCGTCGAGCAGCGGCAGCCTACGTTCGTCGGCTGGAAAGTCGCAGGAGCGCAAGAGCGGCGGCTGGCTGTGGTTCTTCACCAAGCTAATACTGGCCGTGCTGGTGCTCGGCGGCGGGTACTTTGGCTTCACGTTGTACCGCGCGAACAAGCGCTCCCACCGCTTTTAGGTGCGTGTGGGAAGAAAAGAGGGTGAGGTGGTTGGAGAGGGCGAATCCAAAGCGTGACGCGAGAAGAAAAGCCCAAAAGTGTCTGTATACCACAAGCGTTGGTATTCCAATGCGTATATATTTATTCTGTTAATTGTGCTTTGTGTCGATGAGGTAAGAACCTGTTGGTTATGTAAGCGGAATGCTCCGCGTATCGCGCAGATCAGCCGTTGCTCTAGCGGTTGCTGGCATCAGCATCACACATGTGTACTCTGTAAGCACCACATGTGGCCTTTATGCTATCTGCGTATCCTATCCCATCCGGTGGCCGGTCAGACGTCAGAGCAGAATGCCAAAACGCCGGAGACCAAAAAGGCAGCATGCAATGTGCCGTAGTCGCAGTTGCGGCGTTCTCGCGGAGAAAGCACGTCACTCGTTTGCCTGTGCTCAAAGACATAGTAAGCCATCGACAAGTTAGTAAAAGTCAATTGCTCCTCGGAAGTTGCGACCGGGCCTAGTGTGCCCCTCCTTCCCACGCTGGCGAACACCCCTCATTGTTGTCGCCTGTGCCCGGCCCAAGCTAGCTGCTGGCTGTGGACTCTTAACGCCATTTACAGCTCTCCTCCCGCATCCGCCAAGCTCCCATTTCTAGTCCCTTTCTTCGAGGTTCCCTTGCGCGCTGCTCCCTCTCTTCCCAGCCTCTTCCAGCCCTCCAATTGACCTCTGATGCTGTGAGGCGACTCGAGGGAGCGCAAATACAGAAAACAATATACACGTTTCTGTCTACCTCCAGTGCCCACTTTGCATATCGGCCTCCATATCGTCGAGCAGCTGGCGCCAGGGCAGCACCAGCCAACAGGCCCCAAAAAGAAAGCATCCCACCTCGACCAGGTTTGCTGCGGGCCTTTTTTGCACCTGTCCTGTCCAACCACAAAGCCGAAAAGACCAGAGGCCCAAAAGGCCCAAGAGGTCAAAAAGGCCAAAAAGGCCCCGGCCGCAGGTCTGCATGCCAATGCGCAGCCCGCGAACCTCTTCCTCCCTCTTTTGCTTGCTTTTTCCTCTCCCCTGTCAAGCTGCTTGACGCCCCGGAGCCGTAGCCGCTCTCTACTGGCTGGCCGCAATCGTCTGTCCGGGCTATTAAACTATTATATCTACCCGTCCCCCTCCCTTTGACTTATCTCGCATTTGGAGACATTCTTCGTTTTCGCCTTCAAGCACCGAGAACGAAAGCATCAAAGCACCAAAGCACCAAAACACCAAAACACCGTCGGCAGAGCACAAAGTGGCGAGAAAACCGCAGAATTGCCTCACGTCGACTAGACCTTTTTCTGGCGACTTGCGTTAGTCCACAGGCCACAAGCAAAAAGCAAGAAGCAAAGAGGGCAGCTTTTTCCACACCTCTGCTCTGTCTATCGTGGCGATATTTCTCTGCCAATCCGGTCCAAGCCACTATCTACACCACTATCTGCCAGTTCATCGGTCAAGCCCGTAACAGGTCATTTTCTCCCCGATTCTCTGTCTCGATCGATTGCGCACGGATTCGTCCAGCCCAATTCGTGGAGCAGAACGACCAATCCGAGCAGATCTTTCGCGCCAGCAAACTGATCTGCCACACACCACCGCTCGAGTATAGCGGGCAGCAGCACTCGTGCAACCTGTCTCCATTCTCATCTCCGTCCCCTCTCCGTCCTCGCGCCTGCCTACCAACCACCGCTTCGACAGCTTTCGCCCTGTCCGGTGCGCACTCGGTCCTATATCAGCACCTCGACCGTCTTGATGCCTAGCCTCGGATTCCTCAAGAAGAAGCGGACACGGGAGGTCAATCCAGACCACCCATCTACCAATCAACCAACCAGTCCTGTCACACCAACAGCCACAAAAACGTTTGATCAAGCGTTCAGCCCGCCCACCTCTGCCACCTCCACTACTTCGTCCACCGCGGCCTCCACGACCACGGCGACTACCACCCCCACATCTACGAGTGCTTCCTCGGTCCTGCCTCTGTCCGGCGCCGCTCCCACCTCTGCTGCCCAGCCTCCACTGTCGGCAGCCCCCGTTTCGTCCAGCCCGGTCCCGATCATGGCTTCGGTGCCTGTGTCTGTGCCACCAACACAACCCACGTCCCCAACCGCCACAATGTCGCCGACGGGTGCCGACACACAGAACCTACCAACCATTTCCAACTTGATCAATGCGCCACAGCCCGATGCAGCTACCCAGAGCTACGCGACCGTGCCCACCCAGCCAGTCTTGGCGGCGCACGCACCCCCTGCAGATCCCTCGGGCCAGCAGACCCCAGTACAACATCTCCAGAAACCCCCACAGCAGGTGGCCGCCCAGAGATCACTTCCAGACCAGGCAAGGGTCACAAAGGGCAAGTACTCGCTGGCCGATTTTGAAATCCTGCGGACCCTTGGCACGGGTAGTTTTGGCCGCGTGCACCTGGTGCAATCGCGGCACAACCAGCGCTTCTATGCTGTCAAGGTCCTGAAAAAGGCCCAGGTGGTCCGGATGAAGCAGGTGGAGCATACCAACGACGAGCGTCGAATGTTGGCCGAGGTCAAGAACCCGTTCCTCATCACGCTGTGGGGGACGTTTCAGGACTCGCGGAACCTATACATGGTTATGGACTTTGTGGAGGGTGGCGAGCTGTTTTCACTGCTGCGCAAGTCTTCGGTAAGTATTCCAAGGACATGTATGAGTAGGAAGCCAGACGACTGACTTTGGACAGCGCTTCCCCAATCCGGTGGCCAAGTTCTATGCGGCAGAAGTCACGCTGGCGCTCGAGTATCTGCACTCGCGCAACGTCATCTACCGTGACCTGAAGCCGGAGAACCTGTTGCTGGACCATCACGGCCATCTGAAGATTACCGATTTTGGCTTCGCCAAGCGCGTCCCCGATAAGACTTGGACGCTCTGCGGCACGCCAGACTACCTTGCACCTGAGGTGGTGTCGAACAAGGGTTACAACAAGTCGGTGGACTGGTGGTCCCTCGGCATCCTGATCTACGAAATGCTGTGCGGCTACACACCCTTTTGGGACAGCGGCAGTCCGATGAAGATTTACGAAAACATTCTCAAAGGCAAGGTCAAGTACCCGGCCTATGTGCACCCCGACGCTCAGGACCTGCTGGAGCGGCTGATCACGCCCGACCTTACGAAGCGACTGGGCAACCTCTACGGGGGGTCTGACGATGTCAAGAGCCACGCCTGGTTTGCCGAGGTGACGTGGGACCGGCTCGCACGTAAGGATATCGACGCTCCGTACACGCCGCCCGTCAAGGTTGGCGCCGGCGATGCCAGCCAGTTTGACCGCTACCCCGAGGAAGCTGAACGATACGGCCAGTCCGGAGCCGACGAGTGAGTTTGCGTCCTGTGCCTTGAATACCTTTCTGCGCACTTCAAATTTTAACCGCCCAGATACGGCCATCTCTTTGAGGACTTTTAGGCATAGCCCGCGTATAATATGGAGAGGCCGGCCCGTAGCTCCACTGAACCCGGCGTTTAGCAAGGTCCAGCACGGTTTGGTGTGGTAGAGGTGTCTTGTCATGAAATTTTATGAGTATCTTTGCTATTGGTTATGTTTTGCTGCTGCTTGGGGGAAGGATAGTTTGCAGTTCGGCTCTGTAGTCACTTCGGCCAATCGTGCCTGGAATGCTTGACTCTTGCCGTTCGTTGCGGTGACGTGGCGGAGGCGGACCGCCCGACGCTCTCTGCTCTGCATGATCGGATTTTCCACATCTCTTCCTCCGCTTCTGGCTGCGGCCAAGGCTCGCTCCCTGCAGCTGCATTGCGCCCGGTAGCACTAGCCGTTTTTGGGCCTCTCCGTCTTACTTGCGCAAGTGTGTACTTTTGACATGCGACGTGTATGCGCAGCGACTCATTTCTGCGGACGAGGCGACAGGTCTGTCTCTAGGGGACATTTGTCTACACATTTCCACACCGCACTTTGTGGTCGTCATGCTCCCACTGTACCAGCAGCTTAGAGGGGTCCGGTCTGCCTTACGAAGATACCTACTCCGCAGCGGTCTAGTGTTCCCGCCGTATCAGGCTCAATTCGGCCAATGAGCGCACTGCAGTGAGCACAATGTTGGAGCCCGGGTGGGGAACCAATGAAGATTCTGGCTAGAGCTGGCTGGAGTAGCGGGGCTGGTCGCAAAAACGGCTGGAGTAGGAAGGGAGCGATCAAGCTTCTGTTCTGGGGGGGAAGGTGCTATCTTACCGCGTAATCACATCTCCCGTTTTCTCTCTTTCGACTTTTGACAGCCGCCATTTGCTTTTTGACCTCTGGCTTTTTGAGCTACACCTGCGTTTGTCACACGGGCTGGCCGACAGTATTTTAGAAGCGATTGGAAACGATTGGCAGCGATTGGTACAGCGTTTTTTCTGGTTATACCCTTGGTCCAGTGTATATTTGGGGCGTCGCTCTGCTCTTTTTCCTCATTCCTCATTTTGTTCCTCCTCTCTTCCCAAGCCGCTCTGCGAGATGGACGACTACTTCTTTCAGAGCCATGTGATTGCCTGCAACACGGTCGAAGAGTCGACGAGCTTTCTAGAGATTTACAACTACTCGGTGAGTAGCTGCTCGCAGCTGTCCCCCCAACGAGCCAAGCCGGCAGCTAACAGAGTGGCAAGAATGGCGACCTCTACTTTGACAAGGGCGCACTGCCCATGAGCGAGTTTGACAACTTCCTCAACCAACAGGTATGGTCTGCATGATCGCTTGATCGCCTCAGACAGTTTAAACGTTGCTAACAGCCGTGCAGGGCGTCTTTGCGCCACCCAAGAAGGCACCAAATGTCCTTGTCGTCAGCGGCATGCGACTTGTGTAGGAACGGCCACAGTCCACTATCACTTACAGAAACTGACACTTTGACAGCCTCCAGCTCAAGGCCCAGAACCCCGAAACATTCACGTCGCACTTCCTTTCGTTTACACACAGCGAGTACATCCGCATGGTGCGGAAGCTGCATCTGCCGTTCCGGGCCGTTGAGGGCTCGAGCGCGGTCGGGCCGTTCTTCTGGAGTGCCGTGGATGACGATGACGAAAATCCACATCTGCACATTGTGTTCCGCAAGTCAGACGTGCGCAAAAAGGGCCTGACGCGCGGGTGGGAGCTGATGCTGAGCCACGAGTTCCGCTCGGGCATCACGACAGGCTATGCCAAGGGCACCGAGTCGAGCAAACTGGACAAGATCATTGACCAGCACTTGCGGGCGTGCGCAGGCTTGGTGGCTCACCCGCTGCTGCTGCCGTCCATCATTGTCGGCCACGAGCTGGACAGCACAATGGACGAGCGCCAGCGCAACACGCGCCAGGAGCTGCGCCGGTTGGAGCACGCCATTACGTTTCGCAACGAGATTGACCCCAAGGAGCGGTTCGTGGATCTGGATCTGGACCAGATGAACCAGTCGCTGGTGGAGTGTCACGGGCAGGTTCTCTGGAAGCGACCGCAGTCGTACCTGGACATGCTCGAGCAGATGAGCGTCGCCATGACCCGGTTCATGGACATGCGGACGAGCCTATGGCAGGCGGGCCAGCTGCCGGCACGCTTGGTGCAACCAGCCGGCCAGGTGGCGCTAGAGAAGCTGCACCGGAGCATGACCAGTCGGTTCGAGTTTTCCAATCAGAAGCTCAAGGGCGTGCAGCACTATGCGCACACGACGCTATCGCGGCTGGAGGTGCAGCTGGGGGCGGTACGTGTCTCGTCAGGCCTCTTCCTTCTCTCGTACTTGACTGACCTTCAGCTCTACAACATTATTGCACAGAAAGAGTCCAAGCTCAATCTGGAGATGGCGCACCAGCAGCGGCTGCTGGCGCTGGCGGCCAAACGCGACAGCCAGAGCATGAAGGCACTGTCGATTGTGGGCGCCATCTTTTTGCCGGCGACGTACCTGGCATCGCTGTTTTCGATGACGTTTTTCAACTTTCAAAGCGGCGGTGGCGCCGACGACGGCGGGTCGAGTCCGGCCGTGGCGCCGACGCTCTGGATCTACTTTGCCATTACGATTCCGCTGACGCTGGCCGTGCTCGGCTTCTGGTTCTGGTGGGACAAGCGGCGCGAGAAAAAGTACGCCGACGAGGAGAAGGCGCTCGAAAACGAGCTGCCACACATGGAGAGCAGCTTTGTGTCGTCGCTGGTCGAAAAGCGGACCGGCCTCAACAGCCTCAACAGCATAGACACGAAGCGATGGGAGACGATGTGACGAGACACGTACATGACTAAACGCCTGAATGTCTGGTTTCTTGGATAAAACAAATGAATGTCACTGAATGCCACTTTTGGACAAGTTGTGGTGCGTTGTTTTTATTGTGTACTTTTTTCCCTGTTTTTTAACCTTTTTTTTCTTCTCTCCGCACGCACGGTCTACTGGTACAGCTTCTTCAGCTCAGCGACCACGGTGTCGCCCACCTCCTTGGTGCTGGCCGTGCCGCCCAGGTCCTTGGAGCGCAGACCGCCATCGAGGGCAGCCTTGACGGCGGCCTCGACGGCGGCAGCGTCCTTTGGCAGGACGAGGGAGTAGCGCAGCATCATAGCGACGGAGAGGATGGTGCCAATGGGGTTGACAATGCCCTTGCCGGAGATGTCGGGGGCGGAGCCGTGGATGGGCTCGTAGATGCCGTTGCACTTGCCCTTGCCGTCGGGGATGCCGCCGAGGCTGGCGCTGGGCAGCAGGCCGATGCTGCCGGGGATGACGCTGGCCTCGTCGCTGATAATGTCGCCAAACAGGTTGCTCGTGATGACGATGCCGTTGAGCGCGCGCGGGTTCTTGACGAGCAGCATGGCGGCCGAGTCAATCAGCTGGTGGCCGAGCCGGATCTGGGGGAACTCGCGGGCAAAGACGTCGGTGACCGTCTTGCGCCAGAGCCGCGACGTGGCGAGCACGTTGGCCTTGTCCAGGCTCCAGACCGGCTTGGGGTGCTGCGGGTCGTCGGCGAGCGCGAGGTAGCCGCCGAGGCGGGCGATGCGCTCAATCTCGGCGCGCGAGTACGGCTCCGTGTCGAGGGCGGTGCCGTCGCCCGTGTCCTCGCGGCGGTCGCCAAAGTAGATGCCGCCCGTGAGCTCGCGCACGACGACAATGTCGGTGCCGCGGCACACCTCGGCCTTGAGCGGCGAGTAGTCGACCAGCTGCTCCGACGCAAACGAGCACGGCCGCAGGTTGCCAAACGTCTGCAGCTCCTTGCGGATCTGCAGCAGGCCCTGCTCCGGCCGCACCGCCGCGTCCGGGCCCCATTCCGGGCCGCCAATCGCGCCCAGCAGCACCGCATCCGCCGCCTTGGCCGCTTGCAGCGCCTCGTCCGCCAGGGCCAGGCCCGTCTTGTCAATGGACGCCTGTGCAGAGAGGAAAGGTGTTTGTCAGCGACAAAACGATCTCCCAATATTCAGTGTCGGCCGCGTTCGAGACCTACTCCGCCCAGCAGGTGCTCCTGCAGGTTGAACGTGGGCTTGGACGGGCTGTATGCCTCGACCGTCTTGAGGACCTGTGCCGTGTCAGAATGCCGTTTGGTTTGCTTCTAGGGCGCAATGCCTCGCGGGCGGTGCTACCTTGACGGCCTCGGCCACGACCTGGTTTGTTAGCATTGACACGCACAGCCGTCTCCGACAGCGCCACACACCTCCGGGCCACAGTGGTCACCACCAAGCACAACAATGTTGAACGTCGCCATGGTGCAAGGAGTAGCAGTTTGAATGTTTCTAGAAGAGTGACCCAAAAGCAAGGGAAAGAACAACAGAAATCTTATTGCTCAGCGTCCTCTCAGAGACCCCGCAAAATTTTGCCGAAAGCTTCCAAAAGCCAGGACTAGCCGACCCCGCCTGCCGAAATCGGCCTCGGCCATTGGTACTCTCCAGGTATTCTTCCAGCCATGGCACGCCGTACGAACGAATATGGCCACGCTGTAAGATTATGCGCACATTGCATTGGGCTGCTGCCTCCCCTGTATATTGTACATATAGTATATAGATGGCAACGCCTTCTTACACATCCTCGTGTATACAAGCCTGTGTAAAAGCAGGCGTCTGCGAATGCAGCAAGCAAGCAGAGCAAGCCGCAAGCAGACAACACGTGCAAAGGAGCTACAGCGGCCACCGTAGACCGCGCTCTACAGTCGGTCCGGCGGAGGATGACGGCGGCCTGGCGGCAGTCCGGCAGCGGTACTGGTCTCCCGCTCACCGGAACTTTTGAAACGACTTGTGCGCTAGTGGCGACGACGCCATGCCGGGCGGCGGCATGCGCATGCCCCGTGCCGTGGGCGTCTGCGCGCAGTAGGCACAAATGTACACCGACGGCAGCGTCCGCTTGGTGATGTTGATGCAGCAACCGTGGAGCCACATTTCGCATGATTCGCTGATCGGTCAGCCCTTGCATCATGAGATCGCTTGCCGATCCCGCCGATCCCGCCGATCAAAAGAACTTACCACTGCACTACAAAACCGTCGTCCCCGGCCGGCGCGTCGGGCCGGCCACATATGCACCGCACTCCGTTGTGCGACATGGACGACGGTGTCATCACGCTCACGTCTGTCAGCGTGCCCGGCGACACGGCCAGACCGCCGAAGCCTGTCCCGCTGCCACCCGAGCCAAATCGCAGGCCGCGCTGAGCGTTGCCGTTGCTGCCACCCAGTCCTGACCGCTTCTGCCGCAGCTGCCGCAATTTCTCGAGCTCACTGGCCGCATCGCCCGCGCCCATTGGAGAGTCGTGCATCATTGTCTCGGCCTCGCTCTCATCTTCGCCACGCCCCGATCCGTATATGCTGCCGGCGCTGCTGGTGCTGCGCTGCGACGAGTGCAGCGGACCACGTCCAATCGTCGGCTTGATGGGATCCGGGAGTGCAAACGACGACGTCCGGCTCGGGATGATGATCGGCTCGTCATCGGCCGACGACGAGTCCTCGGACGACGAGTCCCACTGCGACTTGCTGTGCAGCGTCCGCGCGCTCTGGTTGCGCCGCAGCGTCGACGGGAGAGCCGCCTCCTGCTCCGCCTCGTCCGACGCCTCGACCCGGGCACGACCGTTAGCATCAATCGTGAACTTGACTGCGCTGCGCGACCGTGGCGTAGTGCCCTCGGGGATTGATGTGAGTCCACTCTGCCGCTGCTGCTGCTGCTGCTGTTGCTGTTGGAAATGCATCATCTTGCTCGGCGAGTTGCGTCCCGACGGACGAGCGCCGCCAACGGTCACCGACCGTGTGATGCCCAGGCCCGCACCGAAGCTGCCGCTACCAATAGCTGCCGCCGGCTGCAATGGTGTATTAGTTGCTGTCGGCTTGATGGCGGGTGCCAGCGTGGGCAACGAGGCACGGCCACGCAACCGGGGCATGCGGTTCTCGCTGAAGCTGCGTGTCAGCCCGGGCCGGCCAAGCGACTTGACCGGCGAGCTAGCCAGAGCCCGGTCGCTGGCCCTCCTCCTCGGAACAAGCTCCTTGACACTGGCACTGCGGCGGAGCTCGTGACGCACACCGGCCGTGGCCGTGGCCGATAGTGCGCGCCGCGGGCTGCTCTGTGTCGTCTGCATGGAGGTCGGCCCCGTCGAGCTGGGCAGCTGCTGCAATGCCTCAAACTGTGCGGCGACCGGCATGCCCGCAGCACCAAGAGAGCCACCGGCTACGGCGTCCATGCTGGCCGACGGCGGTCGGCTGAAAAGCAGGCCCGGGTCGACTCCACCGTTGGGGCTAACAATGCCAAAGGGGTCGTCCATGGGCGCCGGATAGCTTCCTGGATACAGGGCGGGCTGCTCGGCCGCCTGGTCAAGAACAGGCTGCATGTGTTGTTGCTGGTGCTGGTGGGGATGCTGGTGGGGATGTTGAGGATGATGAGGGTGTTGGGGGTGCTGGGGATGCGTCTGGTGCTGAGGATGCTGTTGTTGAGGATGCTGCTGATGCTGAGGATGTTGGTGCTGAGGCTGCGGCTGATGGTGTTGATGCGGTTGCGGCTGCGGCTGCAGCTGCGGAGGCTGCGGCACCACACAACCACCGCCTGCCACCACCATGTACATCTGGTTGTCCTGGTTAGACTGTGTCCAGTCAAACGAGTCGAGCTGCTGCTGGACGCCTGCAGCCTGGAACATTTGGGCGCTGGCGGCAAAATCAACGTCCATGGCGCCCATGCTGGCATCGCCATTGACCCAAAACTCCCGCGCATCGGCAAAGGCCGTGGTGGTGGCCGGGGCCGACATAGGGTAGCCAAACAGCTCGGTCGGGCTCGACACATAGCCGGGCATGGGCTGCTGCTGCGCTGTGGCAACATAGTCAGGATGCGGCTGCTGGGGTTGGTGGCCGTAGCCCTGGTCGCTTTGCATATTGTCTGCGGGTGGCGGTTTCGGGACGAGCATGCGGGAGCTCTTTCTTGCCGATGGCGGTGGCGTAGCAGTCTGGCCGTTGGATGGCTCCCTGACGGCCGCGACGACCGAATTGCGGCGCGGTTTCTTGGTCGACCTTGGCGGCTGAGGGACGGCCGGGTTCGAGGGGTCCAGGGACTGTTGGCCCTGTGTGCTTGCCGAGCTCTCCAGGTGCGTCTGATGCTGGTCCTGGCCCTGTTGTGAGACAGCAAGGAGGAGCGGGCCAGGCGAGGAGGCGAGCTGCCGCGAAGGCTCGACGGGGGGGAGAGGTAGGTTGGGATTGGAAGGGATGTAGTTCACATGGGTTGCAACCTCGGCGGCAAAGGTGCCCACGGACAAGGGCCGCTTGTGGTGTTTCGCCGTGGCCGGCAGGGCGGCCGAGGACAAGTGTCCCGGCTGGAATAGGACCACGTCGGGCGAGAAAGGAGGCGGCACGTAGTCGGCAAAGGAGCCCTGGGAGCCGGGCAGGCTAGCCGGCGACGAGGCGAAGACGGTGAAATCCTCTGCGAAACGAGGAGTCCAGTCGGGCCTGGTGGCGTCGAGGCCGGGCTCGGGAGTCTGGAAGACGGGACTGCGGAAGAAGGAGGTGGTCGAGGAAGGGGTTGGCGGCTGAGCGGTCGGGTCGCCAAAACTGTGGACACGAAGAAAAAAGGACATGTTAGTCGAGACGATGTGGATCGTGCAGGGAAAAAATGAGGCCAAAACCCGAGAACAGACGGCAATGAGACGCCGAATAGGAACGGGACAGCAGGACAGCAGGACAACCTGGCCATACCGGACGAGCAGCAGCAGCAGCAAAAGAAACAGCGCGACAGAGGAGGTGTAAGCGAGGCATGCATGGAGAGACATCTTACCTGGTCGTAGATGGATCGCCGTTCATATCAGAAGCCAGATGAACCGTATTGCTAGCAGCAGCGACAGAGGAAAACCATAGCCAGGGGGGGACCGTGGCGGGGGGGTGTGAAAAGGTTGAGGTGCAAGAGATTGATCTGCAGAGAGGTGCAGAAGAACAGAGATCGAGTTGCAAAGATCGAGCTCCAAAGCGGTGTATTTTGCGGCGTGGGCCTGTGGAACTTTTGGCGGCTCTGGAAACGGATATGGAAACGGAAACCGGCAGATAAACGGAGACGTTTGTGTATGACTAGGCGGGAGACGGACAAATGCAGATGTAAAGGAGCTTCTTGTTGGACAGGATCGTGAGCAGATGGAAGATCGTCGGGGTCATTAACTGAAGAGGAGAGCGAAAGAGGAAAAGGGGGATCAAAAACGAGAGAGCGAGAGAGCGAATGGAAAACGGAAGAAGAGAGCGGCAAGAGAGAAGCGAAAGGAAGGGGAAAAAAGAAGGAAAGAGGGAGTCAACGAGCGAGGATCAGCCGGAGCTATGCCGGCACATATACTCCGTTCGGAAGGGAAAGACAGGACAATGGCTGACGTGGAATATCGAGCCGGTCGTGATCATCGGGCTGCAGTGGCAGAGAGGCGGAAACTGGCACGCGAGAGCAGTGAGACAGATGGAGACGGCCTGGAAGGGATGACGGCGAACTAGCAGGTTCGCCCGCCCAGCCGGAACATTAATTACAGGCCAGGAACGGGGACGAGTAGAAAAAGCGAGGAGAGGGAGGAGGAAGAGGGAGACCGTGAGCGAGATCGAGCGAGGCCGAGCGAGGAGAAGGATGCAGCTCTGGGCCCAGGATCATAAATCATTAAAATGGCACGAAAAAAAAGGACGGTCAGCAGTAAGGAGGAGCAAGGACAGGGTCAAGTGGTTGGACGGCGGGAGAGCAAGGCCGTGGGTTGGGATGATTGGCGGCCAAGTGACAGCGATTGGCGGCGATGGCAGCAAATGGCAGCAAATGGCAGCAAATGGCAGCGAACGGCAGCAGGCACCAGACGGCTGTTTGAGCAGGCTTAGCAGGCCTTAGCGGACGGGGGCAGCAAATATACTATACTTGGGTCGAGGCAAGGAGACGGCGCCGTGGGGCGTTTGGCGTCTGGCTTCTGGGCTGTTGGCAAGTCGAAGCCGCTGGGCCAAGAGACAGCGCAAAGAGGGCGCAAAGAGGGCCAAAGCGAGCAGAGGAAAGAACCAGCACCCAGCGCCCAGAGACTGGTGGAGCAGACAGAGAAAAGGAAAAACGCTGCGTGAGAGAGACAGGGCCGAGACAGCGAGGCAAGCACGACGCCTCGCAGCTGCCCCATCCACAACCGAATCTCACCACCTGGCATAAGCCGTCTAGCGGATCGGCGTGAATTGGGCACAATAGCAGTGGGTAATAAGAGCCAGGCGACAGCAGCATTCTAACCGTATAGCGCATGCAGCATAATAGGGCATATACGAGTACGTAGGTTGCGTTGGTTGGTAGGTGCAGTTGGTCGATGTCCAGGTCGAGCTGGGGCGGCGCGCCTTCCCGTTTGGGAAGTTGGGAATGTACAAGGCAAGAACGAACAAACTCCTGCCGTTGGAACCGTTGCGCCGTGGCGATGCAGGCACGTGTAAGATACTTGGTATTGTACTTAGTCAGCGGTCTGGCGGCCGTTCTGTTTGGGGATCCATCCTCATGCAAGCCCGTGCCTGGGCGAGAAACAGCACATCGTCTTCCGTGCATAGCGCATAGCGCATAGCACATACGCATAGGCACCATAGAGAATCCCCACCGGCCCAGCGAACGGCAATTTTTACGTCGAGACCAGCGAAAAAGGGGACGACATCGGACAAAAGGCGACAAGAGGATGGCCAAGGGACGACGGAAACCGTCTGAACGAGAGGCGAAAGCGGCAGGGGACAGACCAAACGGGACGGCTGCAGGCACGCTGCAGAATGTGGCGGGCTGCTGCGGTCGATTGGCTATCGCTGTCGATTGTGTGCTGCACGGTGGCGGCGGCGTTCTGCAGGGGGCTGCATATGGCGACGTGCAGGAAAAGAAGCAAGATACGCAGCCAGATACGTATACGTATCCTGTCGTCTCCTGCCAAGCTCCGAGTACGAGCTACTCGTATGTACGCTTGCGCCGTATGCAAGATGTGCACTCGGAGTGCATGGCGTGACGACACACAGCTGGGCCCCAGCGCCCCAGGCGAGCTGAACGAGCCTGAAATAGCGCAGCGCCGAAGCCCCTGTCCCAAACGAGCAGACCCGATCCCTTTTTCCTATCGACGGCGCCGCCATTGGCCAGGAAGGATCCTCTGCCGTGCAGCCGTCTGGCCGGATGGCTGTTCATGTGGTGTTGCAGTGCAGGCTACCGGCTGCTGGCTGCTGGCTGGCTGGCTGGCTGCAGGCGGCAGGAGGCAGGAGGCAGGAAGCAACCAGCAACCAGCAACCAGCAACCAACAAGCTGGTCATCACTTGGTCAGCAGAATGGAGTTGGATGCCCTGTGCGGCAACAGCGCTCTGTACCTTGCAGGTGCTCTGCGAAAGTACCACTCCTCCATAATATGCGCTACGCTTAAGCGTGCGCTGCACCACCGCCGCCGCCGCCGCCGCCGCCGCCAGGCACCGCGGCAGCCTGTTGCACCGATCCCAGGGGTCTGGCCCTCCTGCTTCTCTGGGGCAGCGCCGGCGTCCCGAGCTAAGGGGCGGAGTGGCCGGTCCAGAGCGGGTCGACAGACGTGCTGTTGGGTGTGGTTGTTCCGGCGTTCAGGGCTTTTCCCACTGTCCGCCCGCTATCCCCTCGCTGTCCACCCGCTGAACGACGCCCCCCTGCGTCCACTGTAGCATCACCCACGAAAATGCAACAGAACGCACCAGAACGCACACAAACAGCTCACTCACTGTCTGACCGCCGCCCCTGCGCCCCGGCCGCCGCCGACCGTCGCCGACCCTCTCCGGTCAGGCCCCCCCCCTCGCCAACAGCATCCGCTGTGGCTGTTAGCTGCGGCCAATTTCCTCACAGGTGTCTTTGCCTCCTCGACGATGTGCGCCCCCCCTTACTCACACCACGCCGAACGTTGTCTGGATGTGCAATGTAAGATACTTCAGATACTTGTTTAGTGCCCAGCAGTGCTGACGTCCTTTTGGTGCTGTTCCCCCTCCTATTCGGCATCCTTACTGCAAGTGGTAAGACTGGGCGGTCGAGAAGTGTTATCTCATCTGCGATCACTACAAATGTCCTCATACAGGGGGGGAGGCAACCTTGTTCGCCGCCGCGGGGAGAATGCTCCTTTAGCTTGCTCTGCCAGGTTTTTCCGCCGCCCTGAATACAACTAGTACAAGTGCGCCGCACTGTCGTTGCGACTCCCGTATACGCGGAAGCGAGATACGTCGTATGACGCCCACCGTCGCCGGCTTCTCCACTCCCTCTCTCCCTCGGCGTCTACGACGTAGGAGCAACTGGAGAAACGCAAAAGAGGCAACTCGCACCTCGCCACTGATAGCGGTCGGGTCCGCCTCGACGATCGTCCGCCTCTGGACCTCGCGGGACATCCACCCCGTGGGGAGTTGTCTGCTGCCCATATCGACAAAAAACAAACCCCCCTCGCCCTCCTTCTCGGCGGCCCGGTGACACTCCCAAAGGCGTTTCGGCCGGCCTCGAGGGCAAATATATATATATATATAATAAAATAAAATGGACCAGAGAGTAACTCCGAAATGCATGGCTTGTCCATGGCAGAGATCCAGATGGACCATCTTGCATGCCATGCCGTCTCGTTACAGGGCCGTTGGACGGCTTCTACTGGTCGGGGGCTGGTGGACGGATCGGCTGGTCTGTCTCTCCATTTTTCCTTTTGGCTGCAACTCGCAACGCCTCGGCTTCGCATCCGGAGCACCAGCGCCCGATCCTCTTGCTCGAAATTTTGTCTCAATCCACACGACGCCAGGGAGGTTTCTTGGAGCTTTTTGGGCGCAGGATGCGTGCAGCGCTGACACGAACTCGTCCGACTCTTGGCCGATGCAGCTGCACACGCTCGTACTCGTACTGCTCGGCCCATTCCTCCCGGTCTTAGTCCGGTGTTGGTCCGCTCCAGTTGTTGGTCCGGCGCAAGATGCGACCGCAGCCGTCGAAGGGAGGGGGTATCGGCGGGTCATGTTAGGGAGGCAATGTTCCGTCATGCCCTGCTGTTGGCTCCCGCCGGATCATCTTAATAAAAAAAACTTAATTTTTGGTGGGATCGCCCGTCGTGTCCCATCCCGAACCAACTGAACATGACAAATGAGGCAACTAAGCGTAGTTTAGTAAGATATCGACTTGGAACCATTAGACTGGCATGGGACGACATGTGCCGATCTCTTGCCCTCGCCGTGTCCACGTATGGAGGGCGAGAAAACAGACATCCGGCAGTCGCCAGTGCCGTCGTCTGTACAAAAGCCTGCAAAACTGCCCACTTGGCTCGAACTGGTGGGCGTGAGACATCCCTTTCCAGCCTGCCATGCTCGGGTCTCCCTCGCGTCGAGCCGGAAAAAGAAAGTAGGCCGAAGGACCGACAGTGAGACAAGGGGGACGGCGACGATAAGACGATGGGCGGGCGGACAATAACCCATTCGATGCAGAGTGTGGAGAGCCAACAAGACGGCAAAGGTCGACGACTGCAAAGTACAAAAATTGGACCAAACTCGTCTGCCCGAAAGGAATTCCATCCCGCTGTGGTCCGGTTGGATCACGGTCCTCGCTACCACGGCTTGGCCGCTCTGGCGTCTCTGGCGTCTCTCGGGCGGCGAGACATTGGATGATTGTTTCGGAAGCGCCCAGGCTTGTTTTACCGCACTGACTGCGATCGCCCAAGCCTGCTCGTCGCAATGTAAGCCTTAGCAAGACGCCAAGAATGAGGAGAGCGGTCTCAGGAGCAGGCAGAAGCAAACATACTCCGTATCATGTATGCATTTGTCTGATGCACTTTCCTGATCCCATTCTGTGCGGACACCGTAATCATTGGAAGGAACGCACGATTCAGACAAAGTACCAAATCCAATAACTACACTAAATACTAAATCAATATTGCAAACTGGCGGTCCTATTGACATCCATCCTGTTTTCCTGTATAGTTCCTTCTTCCCATCGTTGTCGCCGTTCCCCTGCGACAAGCAAAGCCTGTCGTGTCGAGGCGCCGTGTCCTCGGAGTAGAATAAAATCCAGAAAGCAATCCTAGACGAAGAGAAGGTGGTATCTCATATTGGGGTTCAAGGCCGTTCCAATCTTCAAAAACACTAGATCGTGCAAACAAATAGGAAATGTATCGAGCCTGTCGATACGGTGTGCGTAGCAGCAATCAAGGCATAAAAGGAAAACCAAACGTAAAAAAAGAAAAGAGGACATGTAAAATCCAAGACACAATATATAAGAACGTCAACGGATGCCCCAGCCTCAGATCATGTTGCCTAGACCCTCAATGGATATCAGCGGTGTGAGCATGGGCCGCGCCTGTTGCGGCGGTGGCGGTGGCGGAGGCCGCGTGGGCTGCAGCTGCCTCTGCTGCTGTCTCTGCTGTCTCTGCTGCTGCTGCTTCTGCAGGGCCTCAATGTGGGCCATCTGGTGCTGGTACCGCAGATGCGACTTGGGCGGAGGCGGTGGCGGCTGCGTGGATTGCGGCTGCGGAAACAGGGATATGGCTAGCTGATGCTGCTGCTGCTGTTGCTGCTGAGAGCTTAACCGCTGCTGGACGGTGCTCTCGGGAGGCGAGCTCTGTGGAGACCGTTGCTGCATCCGCTTATGTGCCGACAGCGGCTCGGCTGATGACAGAGACACAACTGACGGGGTCAATGACAGAGGCGCCGGCATAGAAGCACGCATGCCCAGGCGGTGCGTTGGTGTGCTATGGGTTGTCGGCAGAATGGCCGTCGACACGGCAGCCGCTGTCGACATGGGTGTCATTTGCGGCGTCATTTGCGGCGTCATTTGCGGCGTCATCGGCGTCTGTGACTGCAGTGCTGCCGAGGTCGGTGTCTGTTGTCTCTGCTGCTGCTCTTGGACCTGCTGCTGCTGCTCCTGTTGCTGCTGTTGCTGCGGTGCCGGAGGTGGTGGCGGCGGCGGCGCCGGTGCCGAGGTCACCTGTGTCTGTCTGGCACTCAGGTTGTTGCTGTTAGCCGTGCCCGAGGCCCGGACGTGGTTGCTCTCGCGGCGACGCTTGGGTGCGTCTTTGACTTTTTGGTGGGTGTGGCACTGTTTGTCAGCGTTCAAGTCATCCAAAGGAGAAAACAGCTCAAGACACATACCTTGTAGGCGTGGCGGAACCACGTCGTCCCCTTCTTCTTGCTGCTCAGCAGTGCGATCCACTCGTTGCAGCTGCCACACAGTCCCTCCCACACGTCCGGGTTGCCGTCCATGCGCCGCGTCTCCTGCGGCTCCTGGAACGGGTTACCCGTGGCCGCACTGACGCCGTGCGTGAAGCTCTTGTCGTACCAAAACGCCGAGTTCTTGAGAACCAGCCACCGGCCCGGCTTGCAGATGCCACACCAGCCCTCGCGCTTGTTGCCGTGACCACGCACCCACCGCGGCGTGTACAGGTCGCCGTTGAAGCGCAGCTCCTGCTCGTGCGGCACCAGATCAGGGTCTGACGGGTTCATGTCCTCGGGCGGCGGCGGAATCTGCTCCTCGTGCAGCGACACATACAGGTCCGGCGGGTCTGACAGATCCGTGTAGTGGCCGTGCAGCGTGTGCGGGTCACCATTGCTTTGCAGCATGCGGAACAGCCCATGCGGCAGCGCACCGGGCGCGGCTGAGTCGAACGGGCTGGTGCTGCTCCCGAGATGCTGCGGTTGGCCCATGGCATAGGCATACGGCGGCGCCATGCCGACGAGAGAATGCATGTGCGGGTGCTGGTGCTGATGGCTCGGGATAATTTGGTGCGGGTGCAGGTGGTGAGCGCCCGGGAAGCCGCCGCTGTTGTCCATCTGGTGGCTGGGGTGGTGGTAACCCAGCGAGCCCGCCTGTGACGGCAGCTGGGTCGGCAGCAGCATGCTGTGTCGCGTGTAGCCCGACGCCGCTGCCACGGCGGCAGCTGTGGCTGCCGCCTGCGAGTTGTTCGGCAGGTAAAAGGGCTGGGACTGTGTCTGTGCGTTGGCTGCGAGCGTCGCCTGCTGGAGATTGCCCAGGCTCAGCGGCAGTAGGCCGCCGGCCGTGGTGGGTGACGAGACCGGTGCGGCCAGCCGCGGTCCAAAGGGCTCGTGGTTGCTGGTCGGTGCAGGCGCGCTGCTCGGTCCGGGGCCGTAGCAGACAAAGGACGGCGGACGGCGGTTAGGCATCGTCGCGTACGAGCCCGTCGACCAGCGCTTGGTGTTGCGAGGCCCATCGACGCTGTAGGGCGCCGACCGCACGCCGGGACGCGGCGATGGCGACGCCCGGCCACGACTCTGTGTGCGCACTAGCTCCGAGCGGCTCTGTGGTGTCATTCGCGGCGAGGCCACCGGCGACAGCTGCGTCGATGACATGAGCGAGTTGCGGTTCGAGGGCGGCGGATAGTCGGACGCAAAGGACGGCGCATCAGACATGGCTGCCGAAAAGTCTTCGTACGATGGCATGTCCGACAGGCCGCCCGACGTCGACATGGTGAAGGACGAGCCCGACATCCGGCGCGGATTCAGTCCTGCCTCAAAGCTCGGCGCCTCGCTATCCATGCCGTTGCCGCCGGCGTAGCGCAGGTCGAGAATCGGTATCGCCTCGTCCGAGGTGTAGGCCTGGCCGATGCCCATATCGCTGTCCAGTTGAAAGTCCAGCTGAAAGTCGAGGCTGTCGTCACACGGCTTCTGGATCCAGTTGCCTACTGGTGTTAGGATTGCCGCCTGGGACGGGAACAGGGACCAGCGCTCACCGTTGCTGTCGGTTGAGGGCGGGTAAAAGTCCTGGTGCATCGAGATGGGCCTGGACATGGTCTCGCTGGGCGTCTGCTGCATCGACAGCGTTGGCGGCTCCCAGACGGTCAGGGCGTCAAACGTATCTGGAAACGAGTAGGAAAAGCCCTCGTGAATAGTTGCCGGCCGCGGACGCAGACCCTGCGGGGTGGGTGTCATCCACGAGGCGGGAGGCGTCGCCATCGCTGCAGGCTCTGCCGATGTGCCCATGGCGCTGTCGTTCATGGCGAGTCCTGGGGTGGAAGGCGAGACGGTGGCAGTGGTGGTGGCGGACATGGTGAAGCCGGCGCTCTCCGAGTCGAGGTGGCCGTCCAGGTCGGCGTCGCCGTCATTATTGCTAAAGACAAACGTGGGTGTTGGCTGCATCTGCATCTGCTGCCTATCATGGGGTAAGCCGGTGGCCAGAACAGGCATGGGCTGTGTCACGCTGTGTAACTTACAGATTCGTCTGGTCGACGTCCATTCTTTGAGGCTTGCACAAAGAGACTGGGCATGCGGGTTGGGACAGGCAGGTCGTGACGGGTTAGTTGGAGATCCAGTTGGGCGTGATGGCTTTGTTGGGTGGCTTGGTCAAGTTGAGCGGCGTGTGTATAAAAGGAAACAGTCTGTTGCGCAGTCATTTATAGTGTAGTCGTCAGTATCGAGTCAAGACGTGGGAGACGGCTATAGAGAGTGATGTTGTTGTCGAGTGTCTGGTAAGGCGCGTAAGAACGATGTGGATTACAAGGGAGTGTAGTGAGTGTCTGGCACAAAGGCCAGGGAAAGAAACTCGTTGGACAAGAGATATAGGAAAGTGTAAGGAGCGAAATGCGAGAAGACGCCAGGGTGGGTAAAACGAATCGGAACGGGAAAGGGAATAGAAGAAGAAGACCGAAGGGGAGGGGGAGAGCGAGCCAGCTCTTGGTATATTATAGACCAGAGGGTGGAATAATATAGCAGGGTTCAGAGAAGACGGGCGAGATAAAAAAAGAAAAGGAAAAATAATAAGCCAGAGGAGGACGAGTAGCGGCCAAGGATGAACTAGTCAAGGGCAGAATGGAAACTGAGCTGAGAGACTCGGGGCTGGGGAGGAGCAATTGTGCAAGAGCGAAACAAGAGAGGCAGTGCAAGTGCCTGGGCGTATGAGAGAAAATGAGAGAGGAGAGACCAGGAAGGGAGAGAAGCCACGGGGGCAGGCGCACGTTGAACATGACACGAAAGTGGCTACATTGGGCAATCACTTCGAGAGGGCAAGGAGGATAGACACCCAGCACGGCCACCGTTCGGAACACCGGTAGGAGCTAGGCCATATTCTCTGTTACTAACAAAAGAGGCCCGTACTGGGGCCAGGGGAGGTCGCAAATCTGGCGTGAGGGAGAGACTCGGCGGAGGAGGGGGGGTGTGTGGATTGGGGAGGGGGGGGTTGCGGAAGTGGAAGAGGACTGTTGGCGAGCGCCGGCGAGTGCTGGCGCGCGCCACGTCAATGGTCGGCCTAGGAGCCATTGCCGACAGGGACGAGGGGCGGAAGAGGGTGCAGATGGTGGGTGACAAGGGTCTTGGCCAGGGGCAGGGGGGACGGGGGGGACGGGGAGCGACGAATGCAGAGGCGGAGCAAGACGGACGAGGAAACGAGCTGTGGAGGGACGACGTGAGGAGAGGGCCAGGACGGAAAACGGAGGGATTAGACGGTGAAAGCCGGGAATCGTGATTCAGAGTATCGCAGCGTAGGGCTCAGGCTGGTAGTGGATCAACGACAGACGGGGCAGTGGAGAATGAGATGGGGCAGTTTCGAGGGCTTTGAGGGGGTGCTTGTCTCAAGTCGCCGATCCCTGCTGGGGTAGGAGAAGGAATTTGAGTTCTTGAGAAGGCCGTGGAACACGGGTTGCTGTGAATCAATCTGGGGTGCGAGAACAATTCCTTGTGTAATGTTGGCCACATTGCGGCTCTTGTGATCGTATGCCTTGGTATTTGCGCACTTGTCCGTTGCACGAGGCGAGAGAGTCAAGTAAGATACCAGCGACAGCTCGCCCGGAAACATCCATAGCCGAGGACGCGTCGACTGGAAGATCACAGCCAAGCAGTTTGGGACAGACATCTTACGTCGTGGCAATCGTCACATCGTCACGCACAAGGCGCACCACCATCTCCGCTTGCTCTGTTCATCGCGGCAGATGGAGTGGACATTCCTGCCCAGAGCAAGTCCACAGGCCAGATTCAGCACACCGAAGTCGTCGGCACTTTCAGAGCCGCCCCCAGCGCTCCCGTATTCCCAGGGTATCGGAGTAGGAGCCAGTCAGAATGAGAGAATGAGAGAGCACGAGCAGAGAGTACTCAGTAATCGGTAAGGATTAGTTCAGACTCCAGAGCCCCGGCCAAAAAAAAAAACCCCGGCAAAAGACAAACACGAAGGAACAGCCCCATTCTCGGGAAGCAAGTATCCGGTGAAACTGCGCTGGTGATGTCGCAAACTATCGCAAGCGATCACAACACGAGACTGGTTGGCTGCGAGGCAGCTTCGCTGAGACGGTCGAGACCAGAAGACACATTGCTGTAGACAATGAAACCGCCAAATTGTGAAAACGGGAAAATGGGAAAACGGCGACATTCGCTATGGCGTTAAAGATCGTGCCTGCCGTCGTGGAACCGCGTCCTGATTGGCTTGCAGCCTTGCATCTGCAGGGGCTCCCAAGGGCCGAGGAAGGTGCGACCCACCCAGACACGACACCAGCGACGGAAGGATGTGGGCCCTGGCGTAGCTCCGAGCTTTGGCTTGTACAAGTACTTTGGGAACTGGCAACTAGAGGTGGAATGCGTGCCTGGACAGGTACTACTACGCTAGAAAACTGGGGACCGGGAGTTTACCGTCTCAGATCTGTCGCAGAAGCCTTAGTCCGCCTAGCGATGCGTCATTGTGGTGCCTAGCCCCTGCAAAATAGGAAAATAAGGGTGCGCCCGTCTTTTTGCCTACGGCGCTGTGGCCTCGGTGACAGTGGCATTGCCACACAAAGGACGATGCTGAACGGTGCGATCGGAATCAACATGGCGGGATTAGCTCTATGGTCTTTCGCGTAGCCTTTTCCGGAGAGGATCGCTCGGCTTCGGATGCGTCCGAGCGGAAAGGAGCGGAGGAGCACGGAGAAAAAGAGGACTGGACAACAGGAGAGAACAGGTGGGCGTGTCAGAGAGTGATACAACGGGGTAGGGTCGGCAAATCTCCCAGACGGAGGATCTCTCCTGGAGTCTTGGCCCGTGATAGATGGAGGGATCTTTTATTTTGAAGTATATTCGCGCTGGTCGTCTTGTACAAGTATTAACGAGCACAATGTGCATTGCAAGATACTGCAAGATACTGTAAGCGTAAGCATAAGTTGGCGCGTTCTTCTCGCCCCGGAGTGTCTGTGGGCTTCACCGTTCCCCAAGGACGGAGACAGGTCACATCCTTGCGTGCTACTTGCAAATTTGTACCCGTTTCGCCTTTTGACGTCTCCGTCTCCGTCTCCACTCGTCTGGCTGTCCTCCCTCTTTCTCTCCTCACCTGTGCTCCCCTGCCGCTCACAGCCACGTTCCAGAAGTAGCTGCGGCGGCCCAGCGGGGACGATCACAGATGTCCTTTGCCCAGAGGCACGAACATCTGTCCACCGTCAAGGCGCACGTCAAAATCTACGCTTACGTAGGGATGAAGAAAGAAGCAAGAGGAGCCACGTTCCATCCGTGTGTCTGTGGGAAAAAAAAGAAAGTATCGGGCTGCAACGTACGACGTATCCTCTACCTCCTCGGGTTGCAGCGGAAAACGGAGCACGTCGTATGGCAGTCTGCCTCGCCGCTGTCGCCGCACATTGTACGCGTGAACTGTCGCGTCTGCCGGCCCGCGCGCTATGAGTAAAGTGGTTTTGCCGTCCATGCCTGCACCCAATCAGCTGGCCTGTCCGTCAGCTGAAGTGACTGTCCCGTGGACTTGTTTTGCATAAACATTTAATATCCGTCGGCGGGGACTGGGGGTGGCGGTGGGAAGCGTCTGCTCGATCTACGCCCTTTTCCTATCGTCGGTTCCTGGCTGAGGAATCGGGCGTCGGTTCTCTATGCATTGTCGTTGGATCACTCGAGTGCGAGTAGTACTTTTCCGCTAAGAGAGCTGGAGCTGAGCTAAAAACCATGCGCTTGGATGTTCGGACATGCTTACAGACGCAAATTGGACGTGGTCTCGCTCGACGTCGTCCCCGCTCGGATCGCGCACAGGGATCGGCTCGACGCCTCATCTTCGCCGCATCGATCTCTTTGGCGAGAGCACTCGATGATCAGGAAACGAACGAAACGAGCTGTCGTCACGCTTCCAGCCAGATCCACCAAACATACTTGTACGTGTATCTTGCTCGTCTAGGCTCGGATCGCGAATGCATTGCTGCAAACACTGGTCGTCGCCCGGGAGAAACATGCTGTTCATGCGCCCCGGCTCTGTTTCTTTTTTTACCTTTGGCCTCCACAGGGATGCGTGGCCCCAGGTACGAGTACATCAACAGGGCTGGATACTGACGACCGCCACCTTTACGAGCTTCCCCCCTGCTCCGGCAATGCATAACAAACGCGTCCATTTTAGGAAATTCTGGAAATTGCATGGAAGCACCAGCACTACCGGCGGAAGCCCTGGACCGTCCATAGAATTGTGCAATGACGGCAGCGCCGTGTCCGCCTGAACAGGAAATCTAAAATAAAATCCTCCGGCGCAACCAGACCACGGAACAGCCGCAAGCTTGTTGGCCTGTGACGTACACGCACTTGTACTTGCAGCCGCATTCCTTCGTCCCATCCGCCCTCCCTCACGTTGTGTTTCTTGGTTTGCAGTCGTCAGGTATCATGCGTAAGATATAAACGTGTACTTCTAACAATTTGCATTCGAAAAGAGCGGCTGAAGGATCTCTGGGGAGATTATGGCCATGTGCCGCGTAAAAAAAAAAACATGCAAACTCCGTTTCTGGCAATTCTGGCCCTGCGCCGTGCTCACTTACACCGACCGGTTCAATCCTTGTTGACCTTGCGCCAGATCTCCGTCTCGACGGCTGCCAGCTGACCGCCTGCTGCCTTGACAAACCGCTTGGCCGTATTCCACATATCCGTGTCGTCGTCGTAGCTGCCTTCGCTGGCAATGTCGCTGGACGCCCGCATGGCCGCGCGTTGGGCACTGGTGATCTCCGTGGCGTATGTATTCTGCACGTAGCCCGGGGGGTGGTCCATGGTCACAGGCGTCTGAAACAACAGGCCAGACGGCTGTGGAATACTGGGATAGACAGAAGTGGTGGCGGTTGAGGTGCCGCGAGACGGATAGGAAGCCGGTGGCGGCGGTGGAATGGCCATTTGCGGCGGATAGGCGAATGCCGGAGCAGCTGTCTGTGGTGGTGGAGGACCGCGGCTGGCCGAGGGTGAAGGCGCAGGCTGCGTTGTGTAGTCTGTCGGCTGGGCAGTCCCTGTTGGGACGGGCAGTCTCGGGACTGCTCCCGGCTGCGGAGAGGGGCCGACAACGGCTCCGACAACAGGAGCAGCGGCTGCTGACACAGGAGTCGTAGCGTTTGCCGTCACGGGATGAGCAGCCGAGACGCTATGGGACACTCCATGATGCAAAGGCTCGTCTGTTTGCGGCGTCACTCCCGATGCCTTGGCCGCGTTGATGGGGCTGTGCGAGTAGATGTGTATGGGAGGCATGTCTGAACAGGTGGCAACGATGCGAATGAGAACTAGACGTGACGCCCGACTTGGCTCTTGAAGACTGGAGATATCGCAAGATTCTGCGCCAAGAGAAAAGAGATTTCTTTGTCTTGTCGCTTGAGCTACGTGCCTTCCTCCGAATGAGGGGAGTCACTGCTGTCATGTGACAGTCGCCCTTAGGCAGAAGTCGCAGAGGACAGAGTTCTCGTTTAGATGGCCCGCCTGGGGCCCAAGAAGTGATTTTCCGTACCGATTGCATAGACGCCACCCTACACGGAGCATTCTACGTAGCACTCGATACTTGTCCATGCTGAGGAGCAACATGGGGCAATTGTTGCGAAATGAGTTCTCTCCAAGTTCTCGAGAACACGGAAAATCGATACCCCGAACCAGCCGTCTAACTAGATACAGACTAGCGCTGAAGCTGCTGGGAGGACCCCAGACGAGGATCGCGACAAAAAGAACAGCAGCAAGCCGGAGCCGTCCCTTGCGCGGCGACAGGAGCGAGCACCCCGGAGGCCCAACCAGACACGTGCGGAGCAAAACAAAACACAAACGCCGGTTCAAACGCTGCACATTGCCACCATGGTCGGAAAAGTCAGCGAGCGCGTCCTCCTGCGGGAAGGTAAGAAAGGCTCTTCTTTTGTTGGCTCCTTTGGGAGCAGCGTGCTGACGGACGGCCGACAGGACTGGAGCGCACCGACAATGGCATGAAGCAGACAAGCTGGCCCGAGGTGACGCCCATCAACCAAAAGAACTACTACACGTGAGTCGGCGCTGGACGGCGGCCAGCCGGTCGGGGACGTGCTGACGACCGCCGCAGGGAGTACATGAAGCGCGACGACCAGATCCTGGCGCTGCGGGTGCAAAACGACGCGACGCGCGACCGCCTGGTGCAGAGCGCAAAGGACCGCGACCGGGCGCTGAGCCAGGGCGTTACCCCCGGCACCGACACGGCCCCGGGCCCCGACTTTGCCCTCCCGACCGACGGGCTGGACACGTCCAAGATTATTGTGATCCACCCCGGCAGCCAGTTTCTGCGGCTGGGCCTCTCGACCGATGTGCTGCCCAAGGCGGTGCCCATGTGTCTGGCAACTCGGTTCGAGCACACCGAGTCGGAGTCGCTCGAGGCGCTGCCGCGGCGCCAGCCCGAGGCGGGCAAGCCCGAGCAGCAATACGGCGAGGAGTGGACGAGGCGGTACAAGAAGATGAGCGAGGACCTCAAGCAGGAGATGCGCCAGAACAAGCGCAAGGTGCTGCCCAACTCCAAGGAGCTCGTCGTCAACTTCAACCGCCGCACCGAGGCCGAGGTGATCCCGACGCACAACGACCCGCTGCAGGTCGAGTGGACGGCGGTGCCGCCCGACGGCGCGACGCCCTCGGTCTTTTACGGCCACGAGGCCCTGCGCATCCCCGACGACTCGGACCCGCCGTTCCGCCTGCGCTGGCCGATGCAGCACGGCTGGCTCAACGAGGCCGACTACGAGAGCATCAGCAGCTTGTACAGCGATTTCGAGGCCATTTTGACGCACGCCATCTGCACCGAGCTCGGCCTACCGCGCGTGTCGGCCTGCCGCCAGTACAGCTGCGTCTTTGTTGTGCCCGACCTGTACGACAAGGCCTATGTCGAGCTGCTGCTGCGCCTCGGCACGACCTGGTACGAGTTCAACAAGGTCTGCTTCCTGCAGGAGAGCTATGCCGCCACGTGCGGCGCCGGCTACAGCCAGGGCTGTGTCGTCGACGTGGGCGCGCAAAAGACGTCGGTCGCCTGTGTCGAGGACGGCCTCGTCGTCGAGGAGTCGCGCGTCAACCTCAAGGCCGGCGGCGCCGACATCACCGAGACCTTTGTCAAGATGCTGCTCGTCGGTCACTTCCCCTACCCCGAGATCAACCTGCGCCGCCGCTACGACTTTCTGCTGGCCGAGGAGCTCAAGCAGCGCCACTGCACCTTTAACGAGGCCGACGTGTCCGTCCAGCTCTACCAGTTCCACCTGCGCGCGCCGCACCGGCCCACGTACCGCTACCAGTTCAAGACGTACGACGAGGTCCTGCTGGCGCCGCTCGGCCTCTACGAGCCCGCCATCTTTGACTGCGCCGACAAGCTGCGCCGCCGCCACGCCCTCATCGACCGCGCCTACAATGCCTACGACGTCGACATCCCCGACGACCCCGTCTCGGCCGCCCAGGTCGCCATTCTCGCCCTTGACCGGCCCTCGGTCCTGCCGTCCACCGAGCCCCTGGCCGGCACCGTCTCCACCCCGAGCAAGGAGCGCACCCAGCCGTTTAGCTTTCTCGCCCGCGACCTCCACGGCACGCCCTCCACCTCCAAGGCGCCTTCGCCTGCCCCCGACGGCGCCAGCACGCCCGTCCCGGCACCCTATGTCTTTGGCGCCGGCCGCGACACCGTCGGCGCAGCCAGCCCGGCCCCGAGCACGCGCAACGGCGGCACACCCGCGCCCAGCGGCCCGGGCGCCGCGGGGACGGCCACGCCGGCCGGCGCTTCCGCTACCACCGGAACAGCTACACCCGCGGCGGCCGCGTCCGCCACCGCCGCCGCCACCGTCGCCGCCACCACCGCCGGTGCATCGGGCCTCCTTCCCTTGGACCCCTTGTTCCACCGCACGGCCAAGGAGATTGCGGCCGAACGCGACTCGGTGCTGCCGGCAGCGCCGCTGGACATTGCCATTATGACGTCGATCCAGAATGCGGCCAAGGGCGACGACCGCAAGCTCAAGGACTTTCTCGGCTCCATCATGGTCGTCGGCGGCGGCGCCAAGATCCCACACTTTACCACCTACCTCGAGGCACGGCTCAAGGCCCGCCGCCCGGACCTGGTCGAACGCATCCTCGTCTCGCGCAGCGCCCGCGACATGGACGAGCAGGTCGTCGTCTGGAAGGGCGCCAGCGTCTTTGCCAAGCTGGCCACCAACGACAGCTGGATCACCCCCTACGAGTACTCATTCCTCGGCGCGCGCATCCTGCACCACAAGGTGCTGTGGCAGTGGTGAACGCGGCGCGAGACGGCGCGAGGAGCGGCGCCGCAACGATGGGACGACGGGCTGGACGGACATGGGTCTAGGTGCAATGGTGTTTGTCTCTTTTTTTGGTGTTCAACTTGTCTCATGTTTTGGCGTTGTTCTGTGACGGACCCTAGTTGTGTAGATGGAATGGGATGTACTATGCACAATGTGGCACTCTCGCTGGCCTCCTAGACCATCTTTTTGGCAATGTGCACCAGCAGCACGCCGCCCGTCGGCTGTCCGCGCAAGGGATCACACAGATGCACCAACCGGTAGCCTGGCTGCAGACGGTCCAGCCGAATGGCCGCCCAAGCCAGCAGCCTGTCGCGGTGCATGACGCTCGTCGCGTCCTTGACCAGGAAGCGCACAAATGAGAGGGCCGCTGCCGCATCGGCTGTTGGGGGCTTGAAGCCACCCGGCGGCGGCGGTCCGGGCGGCGGTCCAGGAAGCGGTGGCCCTGGATGAGCTATCCGGGCCGCCACCATCGGCACGTTGGAAAACGCCACGGCCTGGCCGCCAAAGTCGGGATGCCGGCCCGTGCCCTCTTTGGCCACATTCGTGCGCACCTTGTACTCGCCCTCCTTGTCCTCCGTCGTCGTCGTCTCTGTTTCGTCGCCCACGTCCATGTTGCTCAGGTCTGCGTCGACGTGCAGCTCCACCTTGACATACGGCCGCACCGTCCGGCTCGATACGGATCGGGACACCGAGGTGGTCGTCGTCGTCGCTGTCAAGCCCCCTTTGTCGCCGTATGCCAAATCGTCGTCGCTTTCGTCGTCGTCTTCTGACGGAACCGGCAGCGCCTGGCCGGCGAAAAAGGTGATTTTCAGGTCCAGCATGCGAAGAGCCATGGCCGGGGGTGGCGCCGAGAGAGCGGCCGAGGGAGGTGGAGGGAAGGCAACCGCTGCCTCGGCAGCCGCCTCAGCAGCCGCTTCCGACACCTTGTATCCACGGTAGCCTACAGAGAGGGCATGGTCAGTACCACGAAAAGCGAAAGAGGGAGAAATCTGCACGGTCTGTCTCACTTTCTGGCTTCAGGACATAGCCGCCGGAACCGGCAAACATGGCTATTGTTTGTCAGTAGCGTTCGTATAGCCGATCAAAGTATAGCACAAGACAGCGTACCCTGGTTCAGCATCATGCCTTCGTCGCACTTCTGCCAGTTCAGCGCCACAATCTGGATGCCACGACGCCAGAACAGCGCCGGATCCAGGTTTGACGACCGGATGCGCAGCCCAGATGGATACGCTCGCATCAGGAACAGCCGGTTGTGGTGGAAGAGCGCCGGACCATACTTGGCGTGCACCTCCTGCACGCCCTTTTCGGACAGCGAGAAGACGTGTGTGGCCATGTGCGCCTCGGGCTGGGCCAGGCTCTTGAAGCTAACGCCACGCGTGTACACGGCCAGCCGGCTGAGCGCCTGCGTGATCTTGGACACCTTGGGAGCGTCGGCCGGCACTGTCGCGTCCGTCTGCATTGCCATGTTGGCCAGCTGGGGGGTGATGCCGGCGGTGGTGGCAGGGGCAGGCACAGAGACAAGGGCAGACCCGGGGCTGGTGCCAAGCGCTGGCGCTGCGGGAGAGCTTGCCGGTGGCGCAACGTACTTGACTTTGACGAGGATTTTGTTGCGCAGTGCACCTGGCGAGGGCAGTGACTGGACATCCGCGCCACCGTCTGTCGGCTCCAGCAGCAGACCCTTCCACTCCTGCTCCATGATCTGCACCATGACGCTCTGCTGCTGGGCGGTGCAGTGCACCTCGAGACTGACAATTAGCGGCAGTGACGTGCTGTGGAAGCCGTGATTGCGGATGGTCGCGCACACGGCGCGAAACGGCACCTCCTTGGTGAGCGTGTACCCATGGAGCACGCGCGGTTCCACGGGAGGGGGTATGGTGGCAGTGGGCGTCGTTGCCACCCCGGCCGGGCCAGTGGCACCTGTACCTGTGCTGCCTAACACACTTGCACCTGTCACTCCCACCGGAGCTGGCGTCGCCGTCGCCGTCGCCGTCGCTCCCGACGGGAGTGCACCCGCCTTCTTCTCCACGTAGTGTTCCAGACGTCGTCCCAACGTCGATCGCGCCAGTCGCGACGTCAGCGCCGATGGTAGCTTCGCCTTGGCCCGCTCCACCATCTGCCGCCGTGCCGCACGCTTGTTCTCGCGGGCCACGGGGTCTACATCGCTGCTGCTGGCGCTTGTGTTGCTCCCGTGGCTCTGGATGCGGCGGTGTTGGCTGGGCTCATCGTCCTCGTCCGACGACGTATCTGCCTCGCCGTCCCACACGTCAACCTCGATGCAGCGGCAACCGCGCTCCAGCACGTTGCGGTAGGCGTCCGTGCTGGCATCGCTGTACAGCTGGTTGCCCGTCAGGTATGTGTTGTGGCTCGAGCTGATAAAGTAGCTTGACAGCGGATAGTCGTCGACCTCGTCGGCATTCGGCAGCGGGCCTTGCGCGTCCGAGGCCGGCGATGTCATGTAGCGGAGAAAGCCCGCAAAATCCAGGCCGCCGTCAGTCGCCACTGCCTGGTCACCATCGCCGCTGCCCTGCTCGCGTTGCAGAAAGGCAGCTACCTGCTCGCGGTGCCATTTGTTGTCCTTTTGGTCGGCATTTGCCTCGAAAATGCGGCTCACATGAACCATCAACGACGCTTCTAGTACAAAGCTTGGCGAAGAGATGCTCGCCGCGGGGACCGGGGCCGCTGCCACCGCCGCCGCTGCGGGGGGCGTTTGCTGGACTGGCTGGGGCGTTTGCGACATTGTCTATGTCGGAATGTCTTGTAATTGCAAAGGAAATTTAGTTTGTAGTTGGATTTCGTGCAATTGTGTCCTTTAAGCGCTGCTCTTTCCCTCTTCCTGCCTGTCGTCGTCGCTCCTTCCTGCGAGGGGTTCCGTGGGAGGCCCCAATCGGGAAATTAAGGCGTCGTTCTGCTCACCGAAACGCGACGTCGGTCTCAGACCAAAGTGGAACTCGTTTGATCGCTCACAAGGCAGGCGTGATCGAGTCCCAGAGATATATTGAAGATATCAAGTAGATAAGTCTCGTCGTGCGTGTTGTCCGATCGCACGGCTGATGCTCTGACGCGAGGAATAGAAACCCCTCTCCCAGCCCATGGCTCAGCTGCGCAGCCCAATCGGGTGTCACCGCAATCGTTATCACTTATGCAGCCATAATTGCCGCGCTTGCGCTACGGTTCAGCTGAGCAGCCTCTTTAATTATTTTCGTTGTACGACTATGTGCTCTTCATTTAACCACAATGCGACCAGCTTCACAGCTGCTTTCAAATAGCTTCACCTAGTCATGCCCGAGGACTATTAGAAAATAGAAGGCAACGGCCATTCGGGTCGGCTAGCGGCGCCACCCGATTTCTTTGTTCGACAAAACAGTTCAATTTTGTATCCAACTATTTGTTGTAAAAGCTGCACATTTCGGCCAATGTTTTGCTTCTGGACAATTCAGAGCCGAACTATGGAACCGGATTAATAGAGTTCTAAACATATCTTCATTTTAACGTATTCGGATAACCAATCATTTTGGCGTCGTTAGAATCCATTTGCGACTCGAAAGTACGCAGTACGAATAGTATCTGGCATATTCCAAAGGCTTTTGTTGGTCGACGTCACGTTACCCCAGAGACGGCTCTGCTGTGGAATCTTACCCTAGGGTACTCGTAAGATACAAACAGGATAAGAAATCGAGGCTAAGTCATGCCTTCGCCGGTCAGGTGGAAAATCATCTCGATGACATGACGTAAAAGCGTACGTATTCTAAGAGCATACGAGTACGATAGCATTCTGTCAAACTCACAGGAATGAAGCCAGGTCTCGGTTGATCTAGTGGCCGTCATATCCCTTCCGGGACTGCCTCCGGTCCCTAGGACAGAACGAAGCTTGCCTTCGTATTGACCTACCCTTGTGGCCGGACAGGCGCTTGCTTAGTATATCGTATGCCCGAAAGGGATGTGGTCTTGTGGTGAGAGCAGCTATTGTCCACAAGGGACGGTACGCTTCACCGAAAGATGCGTCCTTCGGCGTACTCACTGTGCCAAGACACAAAAAGGACGAAAGTCCCAGAATCTGAAAGAAAAAGAAAGTCTGGCAACTGCCAGCTTTTTCCCAAGTAAACAAACAAACAAAAGCAACGCAGACAAACAATGCGGACAGAGACAATACGTCGTGGGCAACGGCCATCGGTTTCTTTATGCATGACCCAACAGTGACATCCAAACAACCGCATCCGACGAATCATAGGATCGTGCTCGTGCGTGTGATCAATCGCTAGCAGTCAGCGACATACGAACTGCTGACCTCCCCGGGGTTGGATCCTCGTATTCACATACGAGCCATTACATCTGTAGGTCATACCGAGCACTTTAAACAGGATACCCATACTCGTATTTCCGCGCCATCCCCAGCCGCAAGAGAGAATCTGATGTATTCAACGGAGCAAGATACGTCGAAAGTATCTCCGTGGCGTACTCCGTAGGGGACGCCTAGCAGACCGGTGGTGGCTGAAAGGCGTTGTGGCTCGGACTCCCGGCGTTTCGCTGGTGGGTGGGCGGGGCCTGCGCCGGCAAGACCGGCTAGCGTTGGAAAATGCCCGGTACTTGTGTGCTCGCGGCCGCCCCTCTAGTGAGCTGTAGGCGCTACAGGCTTCCAGCAGACTACTACGCGCTACTTGCCCGCTACCAGGCCAGGCCCCAAGTTTTGGCGAGGCAGAAGGGCGAATCATGCAGTACGCGGCGGCTTCGTACCTGCCTCCGTTGTGTATCTTATAGCGGGAAGGAGCGCAGTCGCCAGACGCGGCAGGTGGTGATGGAATGATGTCGGATCTGCTCCCCAGCAAACGGATCCCCGCTCTTAGATTTCTATTTGGCGCTCCAGCGCGAGTCCTCGTATGTAAAATGGCCAACGATACGAGTTACCGGACTGTATCAGAAGGCGCTGAAGGGGCCGAAAGACGCTGAAAAAGCGCACCCGAAGACTCAGGAGGTAGCCGGTGGTAACAGCGAGATTCCCAGTGCTGACCATGCTCACCAAGCTCGCCATGCAGGGGCTATGCAGGGGTAAAGCGCCAGAGAGCAGAGCCTGCGGCGCCAGAGCTGCACCATGGCAACTGGCGGATTCGTCCAGGGGGCTCCCAGGCTCAACTTTCCTTTTCTTGCAGCCAGGCTCAACATCATTCCCTGCCGCGATGATTGGTCCGACTTCGACACCTGCCGATGTGCCTGCTTTCTGGGCCCACATACGAGCCGCAGGTATTTCCACATTTGGCCATTCTAGCAGCTTCGGTTGGCTGTCGGCAGACTCTCGATCCAGGAACACGCAGAGCTTTTTTCGGCGGACCAATGCCGGCCAAGGAAAAGTCGGACGATTCTGAACGGCCGCTGCTTGCTGCCGCCAGTGCTATCACACTTTGCTCGTGGCGCTGCCCAGTTTGCCGATGTGCTAAATACCAAAGTACCAGGGCCTGAGGGTGCCCAAGAACCGCCTCGTGAGCTCCCCCCTACTGCGATTTTCGTCCACTCTCTTCGCTGCGAACGGCAGCGCAAATTGAGACAGAATGTCTCAAAACAAACACGCACACAGGCCGCGAATACGGACGAGCCACAAGATACTCGCACGCTGCTACATCTGATCCTTTTTACCCACAAAAGAAGAAAATGGAGGGCCGACAACTGGGGACGAAGACTCTGCCCCGATCTACCCCCAGCCCCTGCAGCACCAGAAATGGAGCCAAGCCACTTGTACCGGGCTGGCACTAACCAGCAAACACGTCAGTAGCCCCGCCTGTTCCACGTTCCCACTCGGGCTCCTGGACGTCACGCAGGCACCAGCAGGGCCTATACTTACCTGATGATCAGGTAGTCGGGCAGTACGAGTAGACAGCTGCTTGTCGTTCTGGGTACGAGTTGGACAGAACTGGAGGAACTGGGTAAATGACGTGGATTAGACCTTCACATCAGGTACGGTGGTCTTCTTTCAAGGTTTCCCAGTTTTGTTTACACGCGTTCGCGTAAGTATAAGCGTACGGAGTACAGAGGGGAAAGATGCTTGTGCTCGTAAAGAGGTCCTGCGGGTTTTCGTCTGAAGATGCTGCGCGGCTGTTGCTCGGACGGCCGTGGCGTGCAGGAACACTTGTACAGAGTACTCGATCTGGCCGGTACGAGTTCTGTTGTATCATGCTCAGCAGCTTAGGACCGGCTTTGTACCCCGTATCTTTGTCATGGTGGAGGCAGGCTAAATACAGACCTGCACTAGGTCAAAGGGGCCGGCAAAAGAAAACTAAGTATACCAAAGCCAAGTCCAAAGAACGTCGCTGTGAAAGAATACGAGTGCGGAGTTGGCCAAGGGCCACGACGCCGAGAGATACAATGTATACTTACAATGGACCCGGCTTGGGCCTATGCATATTCCCTGCAGGCTGCAGCGTCTCCCCTGCAGCAGCCCCATCCCCCCGTTAATCGGATGGCTCCTCCGGAAGCACTTATATAACACACCACCCTCCCCGGTCCTCTTGTCCGCTTCTTGCCAGGATCAATCAACCACTCGTTTCTTCCCTCATTGGCAGTCACTCGCTTATAACTACGCCTTTGTCTCTCGTTCTACTCGACCTCTACTCTACTACACCTCAAACTAATATCATCCATCCACTGCAAACATGAAGGCTGCTTTCTCCCTCCTGGTTCTGGCCACCGCCGCTCTGGCGCAGAACGTGCCCCGTGGCAACCGCTTCTACCCTCGCAACGTCACCACCGAGACGGACGTGACCTACCTGACGACGACGGTCTGCCCGCTGACGTCGACCACGACGGTCTCGGGCATTGAGACGGTCATCACGACGTGAGCAGTGCCTGTTCCGAGTGTCCTGGGCCTAGCTAATCTGTGCAGTTCCACCACCTCGACCCTGACGGTCACCAGCTGCAAGGGCGGCTGCACCAAGACGACGGAGACGCCGTCGGCCTCGACCGAGACGGATGTGACATATGTCACGACAACCGTGTGCCCGCTGACGTCGACCACGACCGTCTCGGGTGTTCCGACGGTCATTACGACGTACGTCTCGTCCTCAGCGGTGGCTGTGTAGACCAGAAGACTAACACCTGCAGGTCCACCACGTCGACCCTGACCATCACCAGCTGCAAGGGCGGTTGCACCAAGACCACTGCCACTTCCACCCCCGCTGCTGTCACCTCCACCCCCGCTGCTGTCACTTCTACCCCGGCTGCTGTCACCTCCGTGCCTGCTGGCTCTGCCACCACCGAGACGGCCGTGACCTACCTGACGACGACTGTTTGCCCTCTGACGGCGACGACGACCGTCTCGGGTGTTGTGTCCATCATCACGACGTACGTTTCTCTTGTCTCCCTATTTTCCCGTGATCGTCTGTCGCCTCTGCTAACGCCCACTAGCCTCACCACGTCGACCCTGACCATCACCAGCTGCGCCGGTGGCTGCACCAAGACCACGGCGCCCGCTGAGAGCACGACGCTCCTGACGACCGTCTACACGACCGTCTGCCCGGTGACGGCCACGTACGTGACCAAGAACACCACCGTCTCGTCCGTCTACAGCACGACCAGCACGGTCAGCACGGTCGTCCCGGCCACGGTCTACACCACGACCTCGGTCTACCCGACGACGAGCTCCTCGGTCGTTGTCTACACCATCTCGTCCAAGGGCACCACCTCGATCGGCAGCTCGACCACCACCCTGACCACCAAGGCCACCACGAGCTACACCACCACCGTGGCCATTGCCACGACGCCTGCCACTGCTGCCACTACGGAGGCGACGACGCCCGTGGTGCCTGTGACGACGGCGGAGACTGCGGCTGCCTCGACCCCGGCTGTTGTGGCCACCACAGCGGCGACGACGGCCGCTACGGCTGCCACGGGCGTCACCACGGCCGGCACCAAGACCACGGCTGGCTCTGCCGGCACCACGGCTGCCAGCGGCACCAAGACCTCGGCCACGTCTGTCGTGACGGCTGGTGCCCGCCAGAACGTCCCGGCCGGCATGGCTGCCGTTGCCGGTATCTTCGGTCTCCTGGTCCTGGCGTAAGCGCCCATGGTCTACGGTTTCTTTCTTTTTTTGTCATGCAAGGCTTTATGGGTTTCCAACGTTCTTACCAGCCTGTTGGCTGGTCTCTTTTCCGGCATGTGTGCCATTATCTTTCTCGGGAGGCGGCGTGTCTGCGCTGCATCCCCCTTATATTTTGGGGGCTTTTTCTTCGGTAGGCCAATGGGACAGGTACATTTTTACGCTTAGAATAGGAATAGGGAGTTGCTCGACACGTACGAGGCTCTCGCGCAACTACTAGGAAAATGAAAATTGAAAAACTACAAAATCCAAGAAGAGCGTACCTTGTTGCGCATTCGTGTGAATCACCGTGTATGAACGCGCGCCCCTTACGTCACCATACGGCACACGCGTCCACAGGACGGAGAATAGTTTTTGTTTTTCTATGTGGCGTTGACGACCAAAGAAACGCGTGCACACATACGTCGTAGCGCTGCCGGACTCGCGGCCGGTCTTGGGCCGTGTACAGCTGCGCAGATCCGAGAGTCCTTGCGGACAGCTCGGTGGTATCGACAGTGGTGATGGTACAATCTCACCGGTATATAGGATGTAGGCCAGAGGGTAAGGCCGGGCATGTGACTTGTCGGGCCGTCGTCTGTCATGGCTATGAGGCGACATCAACACCGGTAGCGACGGCAGACGGGGCCGAGGCAGCCACGGGGGCCTCCATGGCGGGCACCGGCTGGCCACGGGCCTCGGCCGTGAGGAGGACGAGCTCGCGCAGCATGAGGTCGCGGGTACGGTTGGTCAGGTCCGTGACGTCGTCGGCTGTGAGACCCTCGGTGGGAATGGGGTCGAGGACTGGGGGTCAGTAGGTGGAGGAGGAAAAGGAGAAGAAAAAAAAAGAGAAGAAGAGAGTAAAAAGAACACACCTCGCACGGGGATGCGTCCCGACCGGAAGCGCCAGTGCTCGGCCGAGTAGATGTGGCTGTAGTTGGCGACGACCACGGGCACAATGGGCACGCCGGCCTGGACGGCGAGATGGAAGGCGCCCTTTTTAAAGGGCAGCAGCATTGGCTCGTCCGAGAGGCTGCGCGTGCCCTCGGGGAACATGTAAACGCTCTGGCGGCGCGTGCGGATGGCGTCGGCGGCACCGGTCATGGCCTGGCGGGCGTCGTGGCGGTTGGCGCGATCGATGAAGACGGTGCCGCTGAGGCGCATGAACCAGCCGAGAAAGGGGTACAGCCGCAGCTGGGCCTTAGCCGTGACGCTGCAAAAGCGCGGGAACATGCAGCCCAGCATGAGCACGTCGAGCGCGCTCTGGTGGTTGCCGACAAAGACGGCCGGCCGTGTGCCGGGCAGCAGGCCGCGCGGGTCGTCGACGACAAACGTGACGCCCGTGAGCATCGCCATGGTGTACTTGAAGGCGCGCGCCGTCGCCCACTGCGCCGACTGCCACCGGTCGCCGCCGGCCAGACGCAGGACCACGGACGCGGCCACGCCATAGAGAGCGCAGACGACGAGGGCGAGCCAGGAGGCGAGGGCGCGGGCCGCGAAGCCGGCGAGCTCGCTGACCGTCGAGAGGAGGTAGAGCATGGCGATGGCGCCGGCGTAGCGAAGGAGGAACCAGGAGAGGGACGCAACGGTCCGGCCGAGGAAGGAGGCCATTGGGGGGAAGGAGAGGGAGGGGAAAGAGAAGAAAAGGAGGGGCGAGGGAAGAGAAGAGGAGGAGAAAAAGAAAGACAGGAGAACGGAGAGAGTAAGAGAGAAGACGATCTGCCAAGAAGAAGAGTTCAAGCTCGGGGAAAGAGTCAGACAGAAGCCCGAAAGCACTGCGCGTCACAATCAGCACGCTTCTGATCAAGTTCCTCTTCTGCATGTGATATTGAAGCTCCACACCGCCTGTGTTTCGGTCCGCCGGGTCAGGCACCTCAACGTGCTGTGCGTGATCCTCTGGCTTTTTTTTTTAGATTTTGTTGGGAAGCGGGGCTAAATTGCTTAGACGGAGCTGTCAGCAGCAGCTGGGCGCGCGCTGGTGCCGTCGGATGCTGTTTGGCGACGTGGAAAGAGGCCAATGTAATGGCGCTGCCAGCCTGGAGGATCCCGTGGCGGACGAGGCGCTTGTGGGTGGCCTTGTGCGTGTTGTTCCGCTCAGCGGAAGCTGGCCTAGATTTGGCTTGTGATCACTAAATGCGCTTTTGGGGCACGATGTAGAAGGCGGGGTTTCATTGGCTCGAACTCCTATCGTTACATGCATTTCCAATCACGTGAAAATACCTTCTTTATGCATACGCCGCACACACACTATGCACACAGTATGCACGCACATCGCACCGTATCTGAGCTTCAGGAGTAGCGTAATCCATCAGGCAAGACTCTACCACTGCGCCGTTGTTCCGTCCACCCGCCGTCACTCCCTGCATCGATCAAGAAGATGCGCGCGACTGGGCGATAGGACTTTGGGGACTCGTTGAACGCTGCAGCCGGCAGACGCAACCGCGGGAGTGCGAACAGAGAGAACGAAAAGAGAAGACGAAACGAGACGAGACGAGACGAGACAGCGAGACAGACAGCTAGAGGAAAAAGAAGAAGCGAAAACGCGACGCGAAAGCAGAAAGACCCGTCGACAATGGCAGAGGGCGAGCCCGCCGGCACACTGGCCGTGGACCGGCCGCCGATTGCGGCGCTGTTCCTGATCGAGTTTGACGTCAAGGCCGGCTACACTATTGCCTGGAAGCAGGCGGTGCGCGGGCTGGACCTCAGCGGCGCGGTCGAGTACAAGAGTCTGCCCTCGGGGTTGCACGCCGTGGCCGAGGACCTCATCTACTTCGTGCACGAGGACGACGGCGCGAGTGCCAACGCAGGCGAGGCTGGCGAGGAGGGCGGCGGCGGCGGCGGCGGCGGCGACGATGGCCAGGCCGGGGCGTCCGAGGGCGGCTATGCCGGCCTGAGCGCGTTTGTGAACCTGCCGACAGACGAGGCCGATGCGCGGTTTGCGCGTATGATTGCCGTCGGCGTGCTTGTGCCGCGCAGTTACGGCCGGCTGGGACGGGCCTGGCGCCACGCCGACGCCTTGCTGGAGATGGCCCGGTAAGACGAACGCGGTGTGGATGGACGTCTTGTGATACTGAGGGGGCGCGCTAACACGACCAGGAAACTCGCCGCCGACCGCAACGAGACGGCCTTGCTCGAGGCCTACTGGCGCGACCACAGCGGCCCAACTCCCCTGCCGGCGGGCGGCGACTCGCCCCTGAGCTCGCCGACGACTGTGGCCTTTCGCGGCAGTCTGGCGGCCGGCCGCCGCAGTCACATACGCAACCGCTCGGCCTCGGACGGCACCGCGCTGATGCTGCCGCCTGGCCACCGTCTGTCGTCGCATCACCCGGCCTGGAGCCTGACCGCGCTGCTCGACACCTTTGGGCCGCTCGTCTTTCCCATCTACCGTGCCGCGCTGCTGCGCCAGCGCATTTTGATCTCGACGCACGCGCCCGTCCGCGAGGCCAACAATTTCGGTGCGCACTCTCTCTTTCTCTCTTTCTCTCTCGCGATCTTTTGCTGATGACCAGTCTACAATCTGTCGGTCCTCGCCAACATCCCCCTCTCCGTTTTTGACTTGCTCGAGCCCACCGCCGTCCCTCAGCAGCGCATCCGCCCGCTCTTCACCATTGGCGTTAACGACATTCCCTTTCTCGCCGACGACGCCGCCGCCGCCCAGCGCGCCGCTCACGCCGCCGCCCACGGCGCTCCTCTCGGGCCCTACGGCGGCCCCGGCTGGGTCGCCTGCACGACCGACAGCATCCTGGCCATGAAGGGCGAGCTGTGGGACGTACTGATCACAATGCCGCCCCCTCGCTCGCCGCTGGCTGCCGAAGATACGCCTCGCGTCTGGCCCACGGTCGAGACGGCCGGCCGCGTGCCCGTCCGCGCAACCCAGCGCGACCTGCGCCGCTTCCGCGCGCTGACGAGTGGCCTGGCGCGGCTCGCAGGCGACGTGGACGGTGCCAACAGCGCTCAGTCGGCCCCCTCGGCCGACGCGACCGATGCCATTGTCGAGCCCATCACCTGGGCCGCTCTGGCCTACAATGGCTTTCTGTGGTGGGCCAGCGCGGGCGAGCAGCGCCGCGCCGAGGACATGGAGGAGAGCATCCACGATGCGGCCCTGTTGGCCGACGCGGTACCGCGACCGACGCCCGAGACCCAGGGACAGCAGCAGGCCGAACCAGCCCAGCCTGCCGACGAGGCGGACGAGGATGGCCGTGCCCGCCTCGAGCTGGCCATTGTGGCCTACTTCCACCGCCTGACGACGCAGATGCTCTCGGTGCTGGCCGATGTGGTGGAGAGCGGCGGCGAGGACGACGAGGACGACGACGAGCAGGCGGCCTCCGGTCCCTACTACGATGGCGACGACGACGACGACGACGACGGCACCAACGGCGCCGACGACGCCGAGAGCACCGACGACCTGCTCGCCCGGGACGCCGACCGCGGCGGTCTGGCCCTGCTGCGCCGCCGTGGTGGCAGAGGTGCCCAGCGGCGTGGCCGCTTGGGTCTCGCCACGCCGCCCGTGCCGACGGCGTCGGCGGTGGCGGCGGCGACAACGACCACGCGTGTCCCGACCGACGCCGTCGCCCGCATGGGCCTCGACGTGTGGAGTCCTGCCGACGCTGTGTTTGTGCGCGACGTGGCACTGCAGTACTTTGGCCGCCGCGGTGTCCAGGTCGAGGGCAAGGGTGTCGAGGTGTGCGGCCTCAAGGTCTGCTGACTAACCGCTGGTGCAACATTGGCCTTGCTATCCGTGGCCGTGGCTGTGGCTGTGGCGGTGCAGTCGATGTAAGTGACCGTTTAAGCGAAACAGGCAGAGCGGAACGCTGTGAAGCGAATCAAAGAGTGCTCGGGGAGTTGGAGTGTACGAGTATGTGGGTGCAACGTGCTGCGGGCCAGGCAAGGATAGCACGAGCTGTTTGATTACCACAGCACTTTGACTGTGAATATGAATGTCCGTCTGTTATACTGCTGATTCTGTGTGTACTTTTTTACTTTCTCTTGTTACTTTTTCAGAACATTCATTATAACTTTTATCACTTGTGTCAACATCTTTATCGCTTCACTTTGAACGAGCATAGTACACTTTCATCGGTGTATTCATAGACAGGGAACAAAGACCAGTGGCCTTGCAAAGTGCAGCTTTCTACAGCGGAAAGCAGGCCCTTGTCTGATGATGTCATTGCTCATAACGGGCAGGTTAGCGCTGAACTTAGTAGCCGCCGCCGCCACCGCCACGGCCGGAGTTCCCGCCGTAGCCACCGCCGCCGCCGGAGTTGTTGTCGTTGCCGCCGTAGCCACCGCCGCCACCGGAGCTGTTGCCGCCGAAGCCGCCACCGCCCGAGTTGTTGTCGTTGCCGCCGTAGCCACCGCCACCACCGGAGCTGTTGCCGCCGAAGCCGCCACCGCCCGAGTTGTTGTTGTTGTCGCCGTAGCCACCACCGCCGCTGGAGTTGCCACCGAATCCGCCACCACCGCCGGAGCTGCTGTTGCCGCCGTAGCCACCGCCGCCACCGGAGCTGTTACCGCCGAAGCCGCCACCGCCGGAGCTGTTGTTGTTGTCGTTGTCGCCGTAGCCGCCACCGCCGCCGGAGTTGCCTCCATAGCCGCCACCACCGCCGGAGTTGCTGTTGCCGCCGTAGCCACCACCGCCACCGGAGTTGCCTCCGTAGCCGCCGCCACCGCCGTCGTTACCGCCAAACTATAATCAACGTTAGCAAATGTCCAAGTTGTGAGGGTGGTGAGTTGTGCAAGTTGTCACTAATGCTCCACCAAGACTTACGCCGCTCATATTTGTAATTGGGAGGGGGTTTGTGTGTGGGAAAAGATGAAGAGGATGAGGAAAAGAAGAAAGCCGATGGGGAAGGAGAGCGAACGGCCAGCTACTTATGCATTCTGCTCTGCTCCCAACAGCAAGTAGGTCCGGCCAGACCGCGGATCATTTGACCACAACAGGACGTCATGGAATGGCTTGGACGATTCTGGAGCACGACCCCTCCTTGTTGTTGCAAATATAGCACACCGGGCATCCAGGAGTACAGCCGAGAGGGGAGGAAGAATGCCTATAGGTCGCAGCAAGTAGCTTGACCTCCGCCCGACCGCAGAGGAGTCGTACGTCTAGGAGACACTCTACCTGCGAGTGACACCGTCTGGAAAATCAATGGCATCAACAAGTACCTTGCTGGTAAGAGGTTCGGGTCCACTTGACCTCTCTCCTGACTGGTGGCTACTGGTAGCGGATACACAGGGGGTGTACTTGTAGTCCTCACCCAGAGCTGGCACGATCAGCTGTGGCTATGGCCGAATAGTCTCCCCCACCAAATGTCTCGGCAACGGCTATGATGACGATGGAAAGCAGTTTTGATTTCACCATTCGAAGCCGTGGCAAGCTGTCGCTGGAGGCACGTTCCAATGGAAGAAGGACTCACGGCCAGCGGCAAGCAGCAAGACAACAACGCAAGCGGCAAGCAATGCGAGCCATGGGAATAAGCGTATTCTCACAATGGATGCAGAGAGGGGGTAGAGGGGTCATGGAGGGGACCTTGGAGGGGGCCACAAGAGGGGTACGACCGTCCATGCGTGAAGGCGGACATTGAGCTCCGGGCAATCAGACGTGGACCATGACGAGCTGCTACTAGGCGGCCGTAAAGAAAGCGCGCAATGGCTCGGCCATTGAGGTCATTGGGGCATTGGGTCGCTGCATCACTGGATCATTGCGCTCGACATTGGATCATTGGAGCTATTGGAGCCGGCCATGGAGACGGGTCGTGCACACTGGAGCTCGGACAGCCGCAAGCTCGAGGTGTGTATCTTTGTGCTCTGCTGGGCCTCGGTGCTGCTAAATAGCTGGCGTCGTCGCGAGATAAGGCCCCGTCGAATCGATCTGACCGGGTGGAGAGAAGGGAGGGGCGGAGGTGGAGGGGGCGTGACAAAGGCAGAGGCCAGGACGACGGGAAGCGGGCGATGTCGTCAGGGGTGCTATGACAAGAGCAAGCCGCAGCCGGCAAGCATCACGCCATTGCGAGCTGCGCTGCTGAAAGACGCCGGCGTGGACAGATGCTTGGTTTCTTTGTGCCGATCGTTCTGACTGTGCCAGCATTGGGGCAAATTGATAGTCCGGCATTGTTGAGAAGAAGCAAAAAGGCAACAAGAACCGGGAGCGCCGGAGAAAGCAAGGGCGGCCGGGCAGAAGCTGATCAGAAACAGCAGCTGTGAGGAGCTTGGGCGGCGTTTACTAGCTCGGCGCGGCCCCACAAAAGATGGACAGCCCACGGCCTTCAGCTGTACAGGCCTTTTTCTTTTGATTACGCGTCCCTTTTACATCGGGTATCGTGAGTTGGACGAGGTTGAGAAAGGAAGGAACGAGATTAAAGTACGCTAGGTTCAAAAGAGGCATGTGCTATCTTGCAGCGCGGCAGGTGCAATTACCTTCCCATCGTGGACAGCTTCCGTCGCAGCTTTCATCGCAGCTTCCTGTCGCGAGTATTCGTACGTCATACGTTTGCACTGCCATTGCCGGGCATTTGGCAATTGCCCACCTCTACAGCTTCGTACCGAGACGTCCATCTGTGAGAGCGCCGCTCATCAGCGGCTCGACTGCGGCTGCTGCTGCTGCTGTGACTGGCACGATACCGTCCGGCCCCCCCAGGACCAGCACACTGCCGCCACCGTTTCCCCACCAGGCCACACACAGCGCTGCACGCTCCACGTCCATCTCGCCGCTGCCCAGAACCTCCCAAAAGCGGCGCTGCACGGCCTGGCGCAACACTGGGTCGCCAATCGACCACAGCGCGGTCGCGGCCAAGGTCATCCAGTCAGGCAGCACGGGCAGCGCGAGCCAGGGCAGTGCGTCAATGAGTGTCAGCACGAGGGCGCTCTGCTCCGAGATGGGCGTCGCACCGGCCGTTGGGATGACCGCGTCCGTGTCCGCGTCCGCCTCGACGGGCAGGGGCAGGGTGCTGGCGCCGCCGGCGGTCGCGCGCAAGAGCACCATTTCGAGCAGCGTCTCGGCCAGGTCGGGGTGTGTGGCGTAGACGGGAAAGGGCGGCGAGAGGATCTGAATGAGGGTGCGGAAGGCGACACGGAACTGGCGCGCCGAGATGCGCGTGGGAAACGAGGCGAAGAGCGCCTCGGCGTAAAAGGGGCTGAGCGCGGCCGCCATCGGTGCATTGTGCGGACACGCGAGCGCGGCCAGCAGCGCGCTATGAGCCGCCTCAAACACTTCGTGGGCCTGCTGCGAGAAGACGACGGCGTCCGACGCGGGCGAGATGTAGGGCAGCGCCGGTTGGACAAGCAGACGGTCGGCGGCGGCGGGTGGAATCACGGCAGCCAGCTGCTCGGCGATATTGAGGTAGAAGAGGTCGGCCGTCAGGCGGCGTGAGTCGGCGGGTGACTGTGGCTGCCAGGCGCTCGTCGTCGCCAGCAGCTGTTCGAGAAAGGCAGTCGAGGCGCCGGCATCGCGGGCCAGCAAGTCGGCGGCGGCCAGGTAGGAGAACGCGTAGGCCTGGAAGGCGGCGGCACCGCGGCGCGACGACACAAACGCGAGGTAGCTCAGCCCACGCAGCACGCCGGCCGCTAGCTGTGGCGCTGCCACAACGCTACCGCCGAGCGCTCGATCGTGCAAACTGCGGCCCACGAGCGCCTGCTGCACCACAACGACGGCGTACAGCGCGCGTCGCAGGTGCTGCCACAGTGCTGGCCACGTCGTCTGGGCCGTCTCCGCGCTCAGCATCCCGGCACCGGTTGTCTCCGCTGCCGCTGCCGCTGCCAGCCGGCCACAGCTCGCCCAATGCCGCGCCATGTTGCCGGCAAAGCCCTCGAGCGCGGCCACGGCTGCCAGCACCGCGCCTGGTGTCGCCTGTCCGGCCGCCCAGCTCGCCAGTATCGCCAAGGGTCCTGCGCCCGCCACAAGTGGCTGTTGCGGACTCTCGAGCTGCTGGAGCTGCCGGAACGACGGAGCTGTTGCGGGCCAGTGCACGTGAACTGAGCCGGCGGTCGGAGGCGGCAGGCCAGCTTCAATGGCCTGCAGAATGGCGCCTCCCTGGAAGCCGTGCGGGCCCGCCAGCTGGGCCAGCGATGCCGCCAGAACCGCGTCGCTCGGCAGACCGGCCCGGGCGTGCACTGACAGCAGCGGAAACGCATGGACGAGGCCGAGGACGACGGCGTAGGTGTCGAGCGCCGTCGGTTCGTAGAGGTCCGGCGTCGCGTCCAATGCCAGTCCGGCAGCTGCCACCACGCCCTGTTCTAGGGCCGCCCGCCGTCCCCGCGACAGCGCTTGCCGTCCGCCGCTCTCGAGGCCGAGCAGCACGCCGACGAGCACGAGCAGGTGGCGCCACCGCGGCGACCGCGCATCGGCGCCCGCGGCGACTGCGACTGCCCACGCCTCGCTCGTGAGCCGGCGTGGCTCGGCGGGCGCGGCCGCGTACTGTCGCAGCCGCTCCAACAGACCGTGTCGGTGTGCTGCCGCGTCCTCGAGCTCGTGGCGTCGCACGTGGACTGCGGCCGTGTGGAAGACGCTGATGACGCGCATGCATACACGTGCCGCGGCTTCGGGGGTCGCTGCCGCTTCCCAGACGGCCGGCGCCGCCAGAAAGTGCGATGCCAGCAGGGTGACGTTGAGGGGGTTCGTCAGGTTGGCCAGCAGGGCGGTCGTGTTGGCAAAGACGCGTTCGACTGGCGGCAGGCGCGAGCTGCCGACGGGGATGCGCCCGGCGCCGGCACTGCTGCCATCGTGGTAGAGCGCGAGAGTCGCGTGTAGCAACGAGTCGGTCGACATGCCGCGGCGAGGATGCTCCGGTCGACGATGGTGGTTGAAGGAAGGCTGTCTCGTTTTGCCTGGAGCATGCGCTTCAAAAGACCGTCTTAGCGCATACGAGCCGAGGCTTGTCGGCTATGCAGGTAACGGTGCCCTTGCTCGCTTAATAAGCAGACAGCTAGTTACTCCGTACGACGCAGCGATTCCCCATTCCGTAGGTTCATCAACATTGCTACCACTCGGCACCATGGCCTCGTCAGTGCTGGCGGCGCGCTCGTGAGTCTCCTTTCACTGCATCCGTCCTCCCCTGCTAACGGTCAGGGGGTCGTACCTCGAGTTCAGCCGCGCGCCCGACGGCTACACGACGCCGCCGTTTCCGTCGCTCTACTGGCCGCCGCAGAAAGCCCACATCACGGGCAGCCTCTACTACCTGTCGGACATTTGGCGGTTCACACTGCTGTGGACACTGATCTTTTATGCCATATTCTACCTGGGGGCGGCGGGCTTTGCCCTGGCGGTGCAGCTGCTCTTCTCGGGTCGTCCGGCCTACTGGCGGTACCTCTGGATGATTCCCGTATCGTATGCTGTCGTCTCGGGCGTCTCGGCACTGTTTGCCGGCAGCATTGTGGCCCTGATGTGATTCCGCCGTCTCTTTTGCTGTCTGTACTGTCTACATGCTGACGCGTCGCCCCTCTAGCATCGGCGCCGCCTACGTCTCTGGGCCCTTTTGGATGTCCACGTGGATTCCCTTTATTTGGGGCTGGGCCTGCGTGCTCGTCGTCATCATCTCGTCCTTTTCCATTCAGGGCGGCCTATGAGCGGTCCATGTCCCGGTGCACACACGCCTGCACGCATGCGCCCTACACGATGGTATTCACCACTCGTGCTGGATTCCCGACGGCCACCACCCGCGACGGCAGGCTCTTGACGACGACACTGCCGGCGCCGACGGTCGTGCCGGCGCCAATGGTCACGCCGGCCAGCACGATCACGTTGCCGCCGATCCAGCAGTCCTCGCCAATGGTGATGGGCTTGCCGAGCTCGGGCCCGCGCGTGCCGTTGCGGACGACGGGGTCGGTGGGATGCGTGCCCGAGTAAAAGGAGCAGTTGGGGCCGATGAGCGTGCGCGCGCCGATGGAAATGGTGCACGTATCGATCCACGTGCTGTTGGCATTGATGTACACGTTGGCGCCCAGGCGGACGTTGTACCCATAGTCCATGCGCAGGGGCGCCTCGATCCACGGGTAGTCCTCGAGCAGAGCGTCATCCTCCGGTGTGGTGGCGGCGGTGGGCGGCAGCGCCGTGTCGTCGCGGGCGATTCTGCCGGTCAGCAGGGTGGCCTCTGGCACATGTACGGCGCAGCATCGACCTACTCGGCCCAGAGCTCGACCAGCTCGCGTCTCGACGCGCGCGAGGCCTTGTTGAAGTTGTTCACGGCGATGGTGCACAGGCGGCGGTCCTCGAGCAGGTCGGGCGTAAAGGCATAGTACAGGTCGCCGCGCTGCATGCGGCGCCTGTTCTCGGCGAGGTCGATATCGGCGGGAGAGGCCATTGTGTGGGATGTGGAGAGGAGGCGGGGCAGAGAGAGACGGGGAGGGAACGCACGCATCTTTATAGGCACTAACGGCCGCAACCGCATAGAACAACTGTACAAACTACCAACTATGCCGTAACCCACAGCGACGTGAAGAACTACTCAGAGAAAATGGCGTGCTGTCGCGCGATGCACCTCTCAGCACTCGATGAACCGCCAGCGCGTCCCTTGACCGTTGGTTTCCACCACTGTCGTGCCGTCCTTGCTCACGGCCATCTTGGCCATGTTGCCGCCATGGCGCACCAGCAGCACGTAGCCGCCGTCGGGATGCCGTCGGGCGCAGAAGCTCTCGTCGGCAAGGTGGTGGTTGACCTTTGCGTGGAACTTGGCCGTGCCGTTGTTGCCACCGGTGTGGCCGAGGAAGTTGCCTGTCACACAGTTGCGGAAGCCCAGCCAGCCGCCCTTTTCGACACACTCCCAGTGGAAGCCGCCGCGGTCGCAAAAGCCGTTGCCCATCTGGAGCTGGCCGTTGGCCACCGTAATGGTGTGGTACGTCTCCTCGTCCTGGATCATGTAGATGTTGCCGGGCCACGGGACGACCTCGGGGCGGTCGTCCATAACGGTCGTGCAGCTGGGGGTCTTTTCGCCGCCGCCGTCGGAGAAGCACGACGAGGCGTCATCACTGGCGTCAAAGAGGATGGGAGAGGGCATGGTGAGGGGGAAGCGTTGTCGTCGCTGCGATGCTGTCGTGTCTTACTGCCGTCCCCGTAGGCTCCAGCCGGACGGGCCGTCTTTGAGGGGCAGACACGTGATACGAGCAGCAAGGCGAGAGATACCGCGTACAAGTACACGCCCTTTTATAGCAACCCGGTCCCAGACGAGGCCTGCAGTTTCAATACTTGCCAGGTTCGAGGCCTGCACACAAGCGAACCGTCGACAGGTGCTCTGGGATACCTCGTCGCTTTCCTCCGCCGTCCCCTGCAGACAGCAGCCCCTCCCCGCTGGTTATAGCGCCATGGCGCTGTAGAGCACGCTAACATGCAAACGGAAAAACCAAAGGGCACGGTTGTCGCGAAAACGGCAGAACAATACCAAGCAGTCGGCATTGTTCCTTGCTGCAGCTACCGCGACCGTCTGCGCCGCTTGGACGGCAGGCAGTGTGCAGGGCGTATAAGAGGGCTGACGTCTTCATTTCGTCTTGGCCTCGTCGCGTTTGTTTCTCGGCTTCTCGACATTCTCGACGTTTTCGACATTTTCCTCGACGTTCTCCTCGACAGTCTCACCTCCTCGTCGCCTCGCACTTCTCTCACCATGAGCGCCGCTCCCATGGACCTCACGGCCGGCGCAACCCAGCGCCGTCCTAGGTGTGCTGCGCTTCCTTGAGCCTGCCTTGATGCCCTCGCTGACGGCACAGCCCGGTTGCGACCTCTCTGCCCCCCTCGACGGCTTCCCACGATGCCACCGTCTCTGCTGCTGCTGCCGACCTGCTCGACTCTCCCACGGCCGCCTTCCCTCCCGATGCCTCGCTCTACCCCGGCCAGGCCCGCTCGCTCGCTGGCATCGCCACCCGCGCCTTTTGCCTCGGCGCCTGTCTGTCCGCGGGCGTCCTGCTGACGGTCGGGCTGGCCGCGCTGCCGCACCTCCCCGGGCAGGCCGGCCTGTCACCGTCGACGGTGGCGGCCGTCGCACCGCTCTGGCGGCTGCCCTTTTTCGCCGGCGCCCTCGCGGCCTTTCACTTTGCCGAGTTTTACACCACGGCCGCCCACAACACACCGGCCGCGTCCGTCGACGCCTTCCTCCTGACGGCCAACTGGCCGGCCTATGCGATTGCGCACACGGCCGCCTTTGCCGAGTGCCTGCTGCACTATACGCTCTTCCGCAAGAACGGGCACTGGGCTTGGTGGCCGACGCAGGCGCTGCTCGTGCTCGGCCTCGTGCTCGTGGCGGCCGGCCAGGCCGTGCGCTTTGCCGCCATGGTGCAGGCCGGGCGCAGCTTCAACCACCAGATCCAGCACCGGCGGGCGCGCAGCCACGCGCTGGTCACGAGCGGCATCTATGCGCACCTACGGCACCCGAGCTACTTTGGCTTCTTTTGGTGGGCGCTGGGCACGCAGCTGGTGCTGGGCAATGTCGTCTGTCTGGTCGGCTACACGGCAGTGTTGTGGTGCTTCTTCTCGGCGCGAATCCGCCACGAGGAGCGGCTGCTCGTGCGCTTCTTTGGCGACGAGTACGTGGCATACCGGGCGCGCGTTGGAACCAAGATGCCATATATATAGACCAAAGAGTAGGCTGAGCTATGCAAAAAAAGAAAACACGGTAAAGCCAAAAAGCACCAAATGACCAAAAACACTCTATCCCAACTTTTTGCTCACACTGCCGTACTTGGCCTGCCAGGCGTAAAAGTACATGAGCGCCGCAAACGGCTGCCCCAGCATGGTAAAGGACACCCAGAAGAGACAGTTGCCCAGCAGGCGGCCGGTGGCCGTGTGCATCTTTTCGAGCGGCGCCGTCAGGTAGATGAGCGGCAGCTGCAGAAACATGCCGAAAAAGGCGACGCCGATAATGTTGTGCGTGGGCACGCCGACGAGCAGTTCGTGCAGCAAGCCCGAGACGAAAAAGACCATGACCGAGGCGGCGCCGGGGCTCCAGCCGCGGCCGACGAGCGGTGAGTAGACGTGGCGCCGGAAAAAGTGGTAGACGGGCTTGTTCCAGGAGCGCCAGTAGGCGCCGAGGCTGTCGCTGTTCCACCAATCGCCGTAAAAGTCGCGGTCGGCGAAGCGCGTCACCTCGGCGAGCGCGTTGAGAAAGGACTGGAAGAGGGCAAAGAAGCCGGCCAGCCAGATGACGAGCGAAATGGTCGACAGCTTGAGCAGCCGCTCGGCAATGGCCGCCAGGTCGAGCGACGCAATCTTGGCCAGCGAGTTCTGCAGCACCGGCGCCGCGTACTGCGCGCTGCAGAACCAGATAAAGGCGCCCAGCGCAAACACCTCGGCCATGCGCTTGGCCACGTACACCCACCGGATGCGCGCCGTCCGTGGGTACGTCGGCTGGTATACGAGCGTCGGCGCCCACCAAAAGTACACCAGGTTGCCCATCGTCACGTTGCGCGGGTACGGACACGCCGCGTACAGCGCCGGCAGCTGCTCGCGCGCGTCGCGCGGCGGGTGCAGGTACGCGTGCCGCAGGTCGCGGTTCGTAAACGCGTACGACGCCGTCTTGAGCCACACCACGAGCGCGTGCGCCTCGGCCAGCGTGCCAATCAGCGGGTGGTGGACGTGGAAGTACACCACCCACGACGCCACCGCCAGGGCCATGCTCGCGTTGATCGCGTGCAGCCAGGCCACCACGTGCCACAGCGCCCGGAAGCGGCGCGCCTCGTCCAGTGTCGGGGTCGTCTCCTTGGCCTCCTTGGCCTCCTTGGTCTCCTTGGTCTCCTTGGTATCGGCCTGTCTGGCCTGCCTCGCCTGCCGTGCTCGCCACTGCTGCGCCTGATGGGCCGCCGCCAGCTCAATCAGAAAGGCAAACAGCAGGTGGCAGGGAATGGCGAGGAAGAGGCCGATGCCGAACAGCAGGTCGTGCTGCCGAAAGTCGTGGCACCGGATGCAGATGAGGACGCCGTACTGCTGGTCAGAAAAGAGGACATTCTCTACGCCTCTTTCGGACTGCCCACCTTTTGAATGTTCTCTAGTACCAGACGCAAGTTGCCGGCTACCAGCACAATGACCATGAGGTTGCGGAAGCCCAAGAAGCTGGGGCTTGTCTCGCTGTCGTGGCTGAGGCACGACGGCCGCGACTGCGAGTGTACCGCAGCCACGTGGCGGTACTTGTATCGCACCGGCGGCTTGCGTGCTTCCGGTGTGCTGGCAACCGCCGCCGCCGCCGCCGTCTTGCCGGCATCGACGCCTCTAGCGGTGCGCAATACAGCGCCAGCGCTGCTGCCATTGGCGATTTCCGTGCTGCTGCCCTCAGTGGCAGCCTCACGGCTGGTCACCGCTGCAGTGTCCATGGCGATGCGCCCATCTGGGGGAGTTTCCGGCAGCGACAAAAGGGCGACAATCGCGAAACGTGTTTTGCACAAAGTCCGGCGAGAAAAGGCTCCGTAAAAATGGCAGTGTAGCAGCTGTTTGTTAGTCAGAAGCGGGCCGAGCTCGAGCCAGAAAGGAGGAAAGAGCGGTCTTTTAATGGGAGAAAAAGAACAGGCGACAAAGACAGCCGATGACAGAACCAGCAACAGACAACGGACAATAGACTACAGACAGCAGACTGCCGCAACAGACCGGTTAGAAACCCCGCATGCCAGACTACTGCAAGCGTGCATGGGGTGGCTTGGCCACCAACATCATCGACATTAAGAAAAGAGCTTTGGAATCGATGCTCTGATAGTGACGTAGATTATGTATTTACTGGTGTATAAGCGTAGCAAGCATACAGGAGAACTCCAGAAAGCAGGCCATTCGTTTCCCTGACGTTGTCGACCGCAGAACGAAATCACGTGAATGCATGCTGCAGTCACATGGTCCGTGCATCGACAGCTCCACAAACGCGGTCGAAAATCGAGGCGACGAGCTCCAGCCGCACTTTGGACCCAGACGACACACGCCGCAGGACATGACGCTGATCTGACGGATATTTCCTCTCTCGACTGACGACTCTCTGTGAAGGGCCACCGCCGAGGCCGGCCGGTGCGCAACGAGGACGATGGCGTACGAACCGCGCGGCGACTATGGAGGAGGAGGAGGAAGAGGGCAGGGAGGCGGGCACTATGGGCAGAACGACGAGAGCTTTGTGCGGGCAAGAGGACGACGTGCGTAGCGGGAGAGGGCGGTGTCAAGAAGCGTTGGGCGGCTGACAGAACAGGCCCCGTCACCGACTACGGAGCAACGCTCGTCCACTGGATGCGCCATCGACAGCCCAAGTACCGGACGGCGTACACGGGCGAGGCGGAGCGGCCGAGTGCGAGCTATATTGTGGATGTGCGTGATGGCGCGCTGGGTGTCCCCCGAGTAGTGGCCGACTGCTAACCTGCCAGATGCTCCCGCCGGCGGCACGGGTGACCAACGCGGCCGACAGCGTGCCGACGCGGTATCTGCACTCGTCGCAGAACAAGATCAAGCACCCGGTCAACGTGGTACGGTGGACGCCCGAGGGCCGACGGCTACTGACGGCGTCGAGCAGCGGCGAGTTTACGCTGTGGAACGGCACCGGCTTCAACTTTGAGACGATTATGCAGGCGCACGACTCGGCGATCCGGGCGCTGGCGTACTCGCACAGCGACGACTGGCTGATCTCGGCAGACCACGACGGGCTGGTCAAGTACTGGCAGCCCAACTTTAACAACGTGCAGAGCCTAGCGGCGCACACGGAGCCGATCCGCGACTTGGCGTTTGCGCCGACCGACGCCAAGTTTGTCACCGCCTCGGACGACTCGTCGCTCAAGATTGTCGACTTTGCGGCCGCGCGGCCCGAGACGACGCTCAGCGGCCACGGCTGGGACGCCAAGACGTGCGACTGGCACCCGACCAAGGGCCTGATCGTGTCGGGCTCCAAGGACCACCTGGTCAAGCTGTGGGACCCGCGGTCCGGGCGCTGCCTGACGACGCTGCACGGGCACAAGAACACGATCACCAAGGTGGCCTTTGAGCGCGTGCGCGGCCTGTGCCTGGCGACGGCGGCGCGCGACCAGACGGCGCGCGTCTTTGACCTGCGCACGATGCGCGACATTTGCCTGCTGCGCGGCCACGACAAGGACGTCAGCACGCTCGCGTGGCACCCCGTGCACGGCAACCTGCTGAGTACGGGCGGCAGCGACGGCGCGCTGCTGCACTACCTGCTGGACGAGCCCAACACGCCGCCGGGACAGCCGGTGGCGGCCGCGCCGGCTCCCTACGACTGCGCGGACCCGTCGACGGCGCCGGCGCAGAGCGTCTTCCCGGCGCACCGCGTGCCGTTTGCGCACGACTTTGCCATTTGGTCGCTCGACTGGCACCCGCTCGGCCACATTCTCGTGTCGGGGTCCAACGACAGGCTGACGCGGTTCTGGACGCGCGCCCGGCCCGGCGAGGACATTTCGCGCGACCGCTACCACATTGGCGAGGCGGCCGCCGAGGCCCAGGGCACATGGGACCGCCGCGGCAACCGGCGGCAGCGGCAGGAGGACGAGGAGCGCGAGATGGAGGACGAGATGGAGGGCCTCGTCGACCAGAAGATGCCCCTGCACCAGGGCCAGGCGGTGGCGGCGGCGGCCGCTGCTGCCTTTGCGGCCGCTACCGCAGCCAATGGCGGTGTGCCGCCGCCCATTCTGCCAGGCCTGTCGCTGCCAGGCATTGGCGGCGCGGTGCCGCCGCCGCCGCCGCCTGCCGCCCTCGCTGCCGGCGGCGGCTTTCCACCGCCGCCGTTTGCGCTGCCCGGCGTCGACCTACGCAACCCGCCCGACCCGGCCAAGATGCTCGAGATTATGCAAAAAGCCGGCATCAAGCTGCCGCCACCACCCGGCGGTCGCCTACCGCCCGGCATGTTTCCGCCACCGCCGCCAGCCGGCTTCCCTGGCATCAACCTCGGCGGTGCAGGCGGCGTAGGCGGTGTAGGCAACCTGCCCGGTCTGGGCTTGGAGCACGACAACCGGCGGCGGGTGCCGCTGCCGAGTCAGGCAGAGAGTCTGCGGGAGGAGCAGAAACGGGGTCATTACACGCAGCGGCGGTAGTGTGGCATGTAGGATAATAGGGTAGCGAGAGGTCAACGTAGAGGCTTTTGCACTGAGATCAAAAACTTTTTTTCATTCGTCGTCCTTCGTCCATCGTCTTTCGCCTGTGTCTTTAGTCTATGAATGGGGCTCATCGACGCGGCTGCTGCTTGGCAAACTCGCGCACGACCAGCGAGCAGGTCGTGTCGGCGCAGAGGCGGCGGCGGCGCTGGGGCGGCAATTTGGCGGCGAACTCGAGGCCAGCGGCGCGCTCGACGACCTCGAGCGGGACCTCAAAGTCGGTCAGCGGGCGCGCGTTGGGAATGGGCGCGTTGGGCAGCACAAAGGCGCCGAGGGCGACGGGCGCAGCCGGCGCGGCCGGGTCGGTCTCGGCGTAAATGACCTTGTAAAAGTGCGTCGGGACGGCGACGTTGGGCGGGCTGCCGATCATCTGGTAGCGGGTGTACCACTTGCCGTCGGCCTCGCGGCTGGGCAGGTAGAGCGGTCCGGTGACGATGCGCACGCTCGGATAGCGCGTCGTCAGGCGGCGGCAAAAGTCCTCGAAATGGGCCCAGTAGTCGCGGTTGAAGCCCTCGCCGACCTGCGGACACATGTTGCTGAGGAAAAAGGTCTCGTCCATGGCCGTCTGGCTCCAGCGGCAGTCGGCGGCCGGCACCTGGTGGCCGCGGTCAAAGCCGGACCGGAAGTAGTCGCCCAGCCGCGCGCGGAACGCCTCTGGCACCGCCGTGTCCTCGACAAACACGCTGTTCTTGCGGTCGCCCTCGCGGATCGCCACCGACGCCGGCGTAATGTGCTCGGCCACCCAGTGCGGGTTGCGCGTCCGCCGGTCGTACGCCGACACGAGCCCGCTGCGCACCGCCAGGTCGGCCACCGGACCGGGGAAGCCGTACTGGAACAGGCCGGCGGGATCGACGGGGCCGGTGGGGGCGTTCGGCGGCGGTGCAGTCCGTGGGGAGGGCGGCGGCGGCGGCGGCAGCGGCGGCGGTGTCGACACGGAGGACGGTTTTGGCCGAGTCGCCGGGACCGACGGCGCCGGCACGGCTGCAGCCGCCCGCTGCTCGCCCGGCCGCAGCGAGTACACGGCCGCCGTAATGGCCGCACCGGAGCCGGCGCTGAGCGCGGCAATGACGGCAAGGGTCGTCTTGGACATGGCTGGTCGTCGTTTGTCGTGGGGGAAACGAAAAAGCCGGACTAATAATAATACGGTGCACAAATCGAGCGCGACGCTGCTCGCACGGCGCCAGCTGAACCTTGGTGGTCAGCGGCGGCAGATTGGTAATCCCGCCGCGCTGCTTGGATGCCGGCCTCTGGTTGGCTGGCGCTTCCTCGCCTCTTGCGCACCTTGTTGGCCGCCCAGGGCCCTCCGGAGGTCTCTCCCTTGGGCTGCGGCCGGTCTCTTGTGTGCGGTCCGTGTGGTGTTGTCTCTCCCGTCGTCGCTGCTGCCTCGTCCCTGCGGTTCCGCGGCCTGTTGCGCGGTTGTCTCTGCACCCACCACATCTCATGATAGCTCGTCCGTCCCCGACGACAAGCGCCGTTCCGCCTCCTCTTGCCTCACCCCCCCGCCTCGCCGTCCCCTCTGGCAGTCTGTCCGGACTAGGATCTAGGGTCTGGCGCTCTTGATCTGCAAACTAAGGTAGGCTTGGGCTCGGTCGTCCGTCCGTCCCCACCGCGCCTCGCTCGCTTCGTCTCGTTCCGTCTCGCTCCGTCTCGCTCCGTCTTGCTCCCTTGTCCGTTGGCCTTTTTTGGACCACATGGCGGTGTGGCCGTGAGTCTTTGTTCTCGGTTGTGTGTTGATCTCCTACGCGTCTTGTCACCATGGATGTTGTCAGCGCCGTCCCGAGCGACCGGCGTGGCTGGATCCTGAGCATCATCAGTGCCTTGGGTGAGTCTCTCTTTTGCGTCCTGCACGGGGCCGTCCGCCCGCTGACCGCCAGCCTGTGTCTTTGGTGGCTGCATCATCTGCGTCGATGTCTTTGTGCGCATGCTGCCGGGTCACAAGGACTTCCGCATCCAGGACAGCAACGCCTTTCTGGCCGGCTCCATGAGCCTCAGTTTTGGCGTCATGGTCTGTTGGTCTCGTCTCCGTCGTCCTCGTTCTCCCCTGCTGACAGCCAGATCTTCTCTGCCCTCTTTAGCATGCTGCCGTCTGCGCGGCACAATCTCGTCTCGGACGGCCTCGCCAAGCGGACCGCCGGCCTCCTGATGATGACTGCCTTTGTCGTCGGCTTCCTTGGCATCCAGGTCGTCTCGCGCTTCCTCCACCGCTTCATGCCGTCGCACGTGGTCGACTGTGACCACGCGCACGACGCGGCCGTCGAAGGCGCGGCCGACAGCCAGGTCCATGCCTCGCGGTCTGCCTCCCGCCACCGCTCGTCCCACCGCCGTCCGTCGACCGGCGCCGACGCCACCGAGGCCACCCCCCTGCTGGTCAGCCCTGGCGGCCCGCCGCTGCCGCCCGCGCCGCTGCCGCACCATCCGTCCATGCGCGAGGTACGCAATGGCCTCGTCTCGTTTGTCAAGGACACAAAGGCCAACTGTGACGAGTTTGGGCCCTGCTACGGCTACTCGGAGCCCTGTGGCCAGGAGTGCAAGCGGCCCCTCCGGCCGCGGCCCCTCTCTGACGGCAACGGCGGCGGCAGCCAGCACGCCGACGGCGATGCCAGCGCCCCCGAGCGGGACCCGCCGCCACTCTCTGTCGCCGGCGACGCGGTCCACGAGCAGGACCACCACCTCGACCACCTCGACCACCCCGATCACCTCGACCACCTCGATCACCTCGACCGCGTCGACTCCGAGGCCCTGACCATGGCCCACCACCACCACGTGCCGACCAACTCGTTTCTGTCCATTGGCGTCCAGACCGTCCTGGCCATTGGCCTGCACAAGTTCCCCGAGGGCTTCATCACGTTTGCGACGAACCACGCGAACCCGTCCCTCGGCTTCACCGTCTTCCTGGCCCTGCTCGTCCACAACGTGGCCGAGGGATTCGCCATGGCCCTGCCGCTCTACATGGCCCTCGGCAGCCGGGTGCGGGCGATTCTCTGGGCGGCCGCGCTCGGCGGTCTCAGCCAGCCGCTCGGCGCCGGCACGGCCGCTCTCTGGCTGCACTATCTCAGCCGCGGCCGCGACAGCGGCGCCCACGGGACGGCCTATGGCCTGCTGTTTGCCGTCACGTCGGGCATCATGGTGGCCGTGGCCCTGCAGCTGTTTGTCGAGGGCATCACGCTGCACCACGACCGCCAGCTGTGCATCATCTGGGCCTTTGTCGGCATGATGCTGCTCGGGCTGAGCAGTGCGCTGGTCAAGTGAGGCCGTCTTTGATTTTGGTCTTGGTCTTTGGCCTTGTATTCCTGTGGTTCTATATCTGGTTTCCGGCTCTCGGCTCTCGGTTCTCGGCTCTCTTTCTGCATTTCTCCGGACAACACGGCGCTGCATAGCTGGGACATTGGCTAGGTCAATCGCCTGGCGCCCTTTCTCCATTTTATTAAATAATAGACACTCTAGCTTTTTGCCTTTTTCCTTTTCCCGGGTCATCATCCGTTTCGGGTGTCCCATCTGGCCAGACAGATTTCATGCAAACAGCTGCGGATCCAAAAACCCCATGTCCTCCCCAATGAGGCACCGCATCTCGGCCTCGTCCATCTGCCACTGCGCCTCGTCCTGCGCCTCGTCCTGCACCACGCCGTCTGGCGGCGGCGGCGGCGGCGGCAGCCCCAGGTCCATGTATGTCGCAAACAGGTCGCCTGTGCCCAGCGCCGGGTCCATCGCCCCGTCGTCGGGTCCCAGGTAGAGCTGCTCGCCCAGACCGTCGCCGCCCGTGGGGCCGGCAAACAGAAACGACGGATCGTCCCCACCGTGGTCCCGCTGCTGGTGCACCCGTAGGTCGTGGTGCCGCACAAAGCGTGCCGTGCAGCCGGCCGCCGGACAGGCCAGCGTGTGGCGTGTGCCCGCGAGGTCGTCCAGGAGGCCGGCGCCGACCGGTGGCAGCGCCGTGTGGTCCAGAGGCAGCGGGACGGCAGTCGTCGAAACCACCACGGCCGGCGGTGGTCGTTCCTGGCCGAGGTGCACGTAGCGAATGTGCTCCGCGAGCTTTCGCTTGGACACGAAGCCGCGGCCGCAGCCCTCGCGCACGTCCCAGCGGGCCACTTCGGCATCCAGGTCCAGGTCCATGTCGGCCGGCGTCACCGGCGTCGTCGTCGTCATCACGTCCGCTGACACATCTCCGTGCGTGCCGCACACAAACCGCAGCCCCTCGTGCGCCGCGCGGATGTGCACGTTGAGGTTGGCGCGTCGCGTAAAGGTCTTGCCGCAGCCGCTGTACGGGCATACCGTCGTCTTGCGGTCGGCCACCGTCTTGCCCGAGTGGTGCATATCAATGTGCCGGTGCAGCGCCGCCGGGCCGGCACAGCGCGCGTCGCAAAAGAGACAGCTGACGTGCTCCTGGCGCATGTGGGCCTCGAGCAGGGCCTTGGTCGCGAAGCCGGCACGACGACCGCGTTCGAAGCCATGGTCGACGCTGGTGTCGTCACTGTCGCCAGCGCCGCCGCCGCCGCTGTCGCCGCCATTCTCTGCCAGACACTCTTCGCACCAGTACTTTGCCGTGCCGTGCTCGCGGGTCATGTGCCGCCGCAGCGCACCGGCGCTCTCAAACACGGCCCCACACGCGGCCGTGGCCCCCTGGCTGGCCGCGCGGCTGCACACAAACGCGGGCTGGTCCAGGTGGTCGACGCGGATGTGCCGCTGCAGCGTCTGGTGCTTGCGAAAGGTGCGCGTGCAGGCGGCGTCGTAGCCGCGGCACCGGAACCGGTCTTGGCCTTCGTGCACGGCTGCGTGTCGCCGCAGCCGTGTCGCCGTCAAAAAAGCCCGACCGCACGCCGTGCAGACGTACTGCCGCTCCTGGCTGTGCGAGCCCTTGATGTGCTGTCGCAGATGCTTCTCCTCCATGTACGTCTTGGGGCACTCGGTGCACTTGAATGGCCGGTCATTGTTGTGCGATCGCAGGTGGGCCTGTCATGGCATGCGTTAGCTTTGCTCTGCCGTTCCGCTCCGCCCCCTCATCCTCGTCAGCTTCTTACCGTCAAACGAGCGGGTCGGTTAAACGTCTTGGGACAGCCGGGCCACGTGCACGGGATCGTCTTGAGGTCGGACGGGAACCGCCGGGACGCCGTCGACACAGCAGTGGTCACCGGCGTCGAGCGGGCGTCTCCAGTCCCATCTGTCCGGTCGTCGTGCGACTCGACATCGTCGTCGGAAAGTGCCGTCTCGACCTGGTCGCTGCTGGGCGCGAACGCTGGACGGAGCGTGCGTGGGTCGCCATGGGTGAACGGATCAGTTGGCATATACGGAGCCTCACGGTAGGGCAGCAGCTCTTCTTCTGCCTTCCGCTTCATAGTGTCATGGCAAAGATATGCTCTCCCGAGAAAGTGGCATGGACAATTCCCCAGACTCGAGAAAAAAGTGTGCGGCGGAGGAGTTTCTTATCGATAAGCCCAAGACCCGGTTTTTTCAGCCACGTCTAGCACGTGCACGAACCAATCAGCCGCCGCCCCTCTAAACGTTTTTTTTTCCTTTGCAGCCTCGTGATTTCTGGCCTCTTTCACGACAACACGCCGTCGACCATCGCCCTCGCTCCTGACCTGTGCCGCCTGCGCGTCCGATCCCCCGCCGCCTACCTCTCCTGCAGCCTCTCCAGCTTCTCCCGCGCCAACCATGTCTGACTACGGCGACGACGATGCGGGCAATGGCCCGTACGTGTTTCCATTGTTTTCGTTGTTTTTTTTCTGGTCTCTTTCTGGGACGCGACTGACCCGGTAGTGATGAGCCTCTGTATGACGACGACGAGGTCCAAGAGTTTTACGACCCCGAAGTGGCCGAGGACGACGATGGCGACGCCCACAACATCCACGGCACCGGCGGCGAAGACGACGTGGACATTCTACCGGCGGGCGACCCGTCGGCCATGGCGAACCAGAAGAGCGCAGCCGGCGGCGGCCCCAAGAACAATGTCAAGTCGCTCAAGGACAAGAAGATTCCGACCGACCAGCGGTCGACGACGCCCTTTTTGACAAAGTACGAAAAGGCGCGCATTCTCGGGACGCGCGCGCTGCAAATTAGGTGCGTCGGGTCGAGGACAGGAGACTGTTGCTACTGCTGTACTACGGTGCTGCTGTAGTGCTGTAGTACTCTGCCACCTGCTACCGTCCACATACTGACTGCCCAGCATGAACGCGCCGGTACTGGTCGACCTCGAGGGCGAGACGGACCCGCTGCAGATCGCCATCAAGGAGCTGCGCGAGAAAAAGGTGCCGCTGATTGTGCGGCGCTACCTGCCCGACGGCTTCTATGAGGACTGGACGTGCGAGGAGCTGCTGCAGTAGGCGGGCCGAGGAATTGCATCAGCGCTGGCGTTTTTGGTTTTTTCACGTGCAACGTGCCGACATATTTTGTCCACGATTTGGGGGGCGGGGGGGCGGAAAAAGGAAGAGGGCAACTGGAGATGGGAGGCCGACGCAAGTAGAGTACACGTGTCGAAAGATTACGGCCAAGACAACGCCAACTGGTATAGTACAAACGCCTCGTGACCGCTCCGCCAGGCACGTCCATCAAAACTACTGGTACATTTTGTATGCGCACGCGCCTACTCTCTCTGCCTGCTCTAGTCTTCCGGCTCCGTGTCCGTGTTGGTGTCGCTTGTATCGTCGGCCTCCTCCTCTGTGCCACTCTCGTCGTCGTCCTCGTCGTCCTCCTCCACTTGCTTCTTGGGCTTGGGCGGCACGCCCTTGGCCGCGTTCATGATGCCGGCAATAGAGTCTGCTTGAGTTAGCACGGTACAAATCAGCAGCAGGAAACGGGACCAGGACAAAACGCACCCTCGTCAGGTTCGCTAATCTCCTCCTCGGCGGCCATCTCGGCCGCGCGGCTTGCGTCTTCCACCACTAGCATCACCTCCGTCTTCGTGTCAAAGCCAATGTAGCTGTCGCACACCACATGAAGCGCAAACGTGTATTGGCCTGCCTCTTGCGGCGCCACAAACTGCGCCTTGAGCGTCTGCATCGCAAATGTCGGCGTGCGCCCGTCGGCAGCAAAAAGCGGCCGGTCAAACTGCGTAAAGGTAAAGGGCGGCACCACCATCTTGCCCTGCTTGGAGTCCGTCAAGAAGACCTGCCAGCGCGGCGAGTGGTCGCGGCCGTAGCATGGCGCATAGACCAGCGGCGCCGGCGTCGGCTCCGTCTCGCTCTGGTTTGACAAAATCGGGCTGCCGTCGTGGTTGCGTCCGACCGGCTGCCGGTGGCTCTGCAGTGCCTCCAGGTCGTCCTCGGCCGGGTCCACGTCGGCCAGGTCGGCCTCGTCCACAGGCGGCGCTGCCGCCGCAAACCCGGGCGGGATGAACCGGCCCTTGACCACCAGGCTGACCAACGACGCCGGGATAATGTACTTCTCGCCCGTCACCTTGAAAAAGGCCTTGACCACCCGCAGGTACGGCAGCTGCCGTGCCACGTCGACCGCCTGCTGCAGCTGCGCCTCCGTCAACCGCCCCGCGCCCACCGCCAGCTTCCGCCGCTTGGCTTCGGGCAGGTCCATCAGCCGCTGCACCGACATGTGCACGGGCGAGTCGCCCTGGATCGCCTTGGCAATCGCCGGCGTCACGTGTGGCAGCTGCAGCAGCGGCGACGCCTTGGGCGGCAGCGCCTGCATGATCAGCTGGCCTGCCTTGAGCGACGCCAGCACCGGCACCGTGTTGCCGTACGCCAGCGCAATCGCGGTAAACGAGCGCGTCAGCGCATTGGCCACCGGTGCCACCTCGAACTTGGCCTTTTCCAGCGCCGCGTCGCCCAGATCGACCCGGCCCAGGTACGCCCACAGCAGCGCCAGCACCTTGCGCCGCGCCCCGTTGTCTAGGTTGTCCAGCCTATCGCGGTCGGCCGCTGTCATGCCCGCCATCGACGTCTCGCCCTCCTTTTTGGTCTCCGTCGCCTGTTCTGGCGCGGCGGCTATGATGCGTGCCTCAATCGTGGCCAGCCCTGACTCGGCCTTGTCGCCCGGCAGCAGCGCTTCAAACTCCTTGCCCGTGCTGAGCGCGGCAATCAGGCCGCCCTCGTCAATGCTGTCTGCATACTCGTGGAAGAGCCGATTGGCGCTCTCCATCAGCACGCCCTCCTTGGAGCGGCTCTGGGAGCCGTACCACCACGAACCGACGAGGTACGGCAGCAGCACGCCAAAGAGCAAAAAGTAAAAGAGCACGACGAATTTTCCATAGTCCTCCGAGACCATAATCTGCGGCAGGGCAATGCCAATGTTTGTACCCTGCTTGCCGTCGGGGTTGCCATAGAGAAGGTAGTTGTTGCGCACGTCCTCGTCCGTCAGCGCCTGGTACGCCTTGGAGATCTCGACATAGCGGTCGTTGAGCATCTCTAGAGTCTCGTTCCGGGACGGGTCCGGTTTTATCTTGTCGGGGTGGAACTTGAGCGAGAGCAGCTTGTAGGCCCGCTTGATCATTTTCTCGTTGGCCGTCTGCAGCAGTTAGAGGGACGTCCCACGGAGAAACCAGCACGGGGAGGGTGAGCCATCACGCACATCGGCAATACCGAGAATATCATAGGGGTTCCAGATGCGCTGCGCCTCGGGCACCTCTGTGTACCGGATCAGGTACATGGTGTAGAGCATCGTGGCCCAGCCGGCGGCGACGGCCAGGATGAGGCCGATGCGCCGCTGCTGGCGCCGGTACTTTGCGCGCTCGGCATCGACAATGTCGGCGTGCGGCGGCCGGTAGTCGGTCTGGATGTGGGCAAAGGCGGCAGCCGGGTTGCCGACGCGACTGACAAGCGCATAGGTGAGCGGAAGCGTGATAATGGTCGAGAGGGTAAAGGCAAAGTAGGGCCACAGCTGGCCGTCCTCGTCGTAGGTGTACGAGGAGCTCATTGTGGGCGACGCGGGCAGTCAGAGGACCGGCCCTCGTCACAGAGGCGTAGAGGCGCAAGGAGAGGCAGAAGCTGGCAATGTCGTTGCCGTCGGCCGATGGAGAGATGGCGAAGGAGGAGCAATGGGCAGCGCAAGAGAGCGAGTCGACGCCGAACCGAAAGGAATGAAGCGCGAGGTCGAAAATCGGAAATCAGAAAGGAAAGACGGCCCCGGAAGAATATGCGCACAGGTGGGCGGCGGCGTCAAGTGTACGTGGCGAGAAGCCAAAAGTGACTACTGTATTTTTATTTAGGTTTAGGAAATCGTGGCCTTCCCCAAGCTTTTTGGCAGGGGGCAGCCGACGCAGCGCACTGTGAGGCGTGTCCTTTCCTGCTTATTAATAGTGCAAGGTACAGAACACCACAGAACACCACAGTGCCAACAAGTCCCCATACTGTTTCAGCTCCCGGGGCCCAACCGTCCAACGATTGTGCAAAGACAAAGACAGTCCCGTTTTCTTTCATCTACTGACAGAAATGGCAAAAAGAAACACAAACTAGAGAAACGATGAATGGTTGTCTATCCCGGAGCCGCAACGCCACCTCAGAGCCCTATGCGGATGACCTGACCAGCACAAATGCAGCACAGCAGATACAACACGGCAGCGACGCCAGCTAGCACGACAAGCAGGCTAGGAGGGAGGAGCACTGCGGCGGTGAGGACCACCAGGCCGATGCGCCGCACGGCTGCAATCCCCTCCACGCGCCGGGCGGCGTGGCCGCACTTGTCGCAGTTGTCGTGGCACTTGTGGCCGTTGAGGCAGCCGCGGCACTTGCCATGGCAGTGGCCCTCGTCCACGTGCTTCCTTTGGCCAGAGTCAGAGTCCGCTGACTCGTGTCCCATTTCCCAATGCGTTTTCCAGAATCCAGACGCACAGCCCGCAGCAGGTCCGTCTGACCCGTCCGAGTCCGCGTCGGCCTCTCCGGCCTCTCCGGCCTCTCCGTCCTCTCCGCCGTCCTTGGTGGATTGTCACTGGAACTGGAATCCGCTGGGAAAGCCGCGCTGCCGCGAACCGCCACCCTGGTTGAAGTGAAAGCCGCCGCCCTGACCGCCGGGAAAGCCGCCGCCAAAGCCGCCGCCACCACCAAAACCACCACCGCCTTGGCCGCCCATCATGCTGAAAAGAATCTCGGGGTCGATGCCGCCGTGCATGCCGCCACCGCCACCGCCGCCAAACATCTCGGACGGGTCGACCAGGTCCTCGCCGCTGTCGTAGCGCGCACGTTTCCTAGACGGTTAGCAGACGGCACCAACTTGGCGGTTCCTCGTCTGGGACTTACTGTGGATCGCTCAAAGTCTCGTAGGCTTCACCAACGTCCTTGAAGCGGGCTTCGGCCTCCTCGTCGCCCGGGTTCTTGTCCGGGTGGTGGATGACGGCCAGCTTCCGGTAGGCCTTCTTGATGTCCTTGTCGTCGGCCGTCTTGGCCACGCCGAGGATCTTGTAGTAGTCCTTACGCTGGCTCTTCTTGAGCTCAAGCTCGGCGCGGCGCACCTCCTTGGCAATAGAACGGTCTTCGGGCTCACGCTCCTGCAGGGCCTTCCACTCGCGCACCGCGTCCTCCCACCGCTCGGCCAGGCCAAGCGCATTGGCCTTGGTGCGGCGGGCCTTTGTGTACTGCGGGTCGAGGGCGACGGAGGCGTCACAGTCCGCAATGGCGGCGTCAAACAGCTTGAGCTTGACGTTGCACTGGGCACGGTTCTGAAGCAGCTTCGCGTTGATGCTGCGGTTGTTGGGGTCGACCCCCAGCGCGGCCGTGTACTTGTCAATGGCAGCCTGCCACCGGCCCGCCTTGTACTCGCTGTTGCCCTCCTCCTTCATGCGGTCGAGCTTCTGCACGATGCGCAGCCACTTGATGGCCTCCTTGAGGTCGGGGTCCATCTCAATGGCCCGGCGGAAGTGGCGCTCAGCCTGCACGTTGTCACCCTGCGCGTACAGCGCGCGGCCGCGCAGGATAATGGCCTCGGGGTCCTTGTTGTTGAAGCGCAGCAGCGAAATGGCAATGTTGGCCGCCTCGCCAATGTTGTTCTCACCGCCCATCTTGAGGTACGCCTCGCCACGCATCAGCTGCCACTTGCGTGGCGGCAGCGCGCCTGGGCCCAGACAGCGGCTGGCCATGTCCAGTGCGTGCAGCACCATAGAGCCGGCCGTGCCATTCTTGAGGGCGTCGCGCGCCGCGTTGACGTGCTGCAGCATCTCCTTGGCCGAGGCCGTATCACGGGCCGATGGCGGTGGCTGGATGCGGCCAAATGTCAGGACTGCATCCTCGGGCTGACCCAGGTTGGTGTAGATTCGGGCCAGCCGCAGCAGGATCTTGGCGTTCTGCGGGTCAAGGTCAGCTGCACGCAGGCAGTCCTCGAGGGCCGACGAGTAGTTGCCCGCTGACATGTACGCGGCCGCACGGTTGCTTAGATACGTGGCCGAGTTGGGCAGCAGGTTGACGGCTGGTCAGTCAGTACGAGAACATTCATCTTCAGCCATTGCGCTCCCTCACACACCCTTTGTATACTCGGCAATGGCCCGCGGGAAGTTGCGCTCCTTGAAAAAGGTGTTGCCGGCCGCCTTGAACGCCTCGGCCTCCTCGGTCAGCGTGGGGGCCGGCGTCGTGTGCGGTGGCGGCACTGGCACGCTGTCGGCCGTGCCGTTGGTGGCAGCAGCAGGGGGGGCAGGGAAGGCAGAACCGGTGGCTGCGGCAGCCTCCGGCGGCGGAGTAGGCGTCGGGGTAGATGACATGGGGGGCGAGATGGGATGGTATGTTTGGGGGGAGGACACTCGCTGGGGTGGTGACGGGCCTCTCTTTGACCGGGTCGACTGGGTCGGTTTGGCCGGCTTGGTCGGTCTGGTCGGCCGGGTCTGCTTGGGGGGGACGGCCGGCTTGGGCGAGGGAGACAAAGAGTCCGCCAACAGGTCTCTGTCCAATTCCGCAGACACGCGTTCAGACGCCGAAACAAGCTGTGATAGCCGCTTGCGTTCCTCAGGCGGCAGGTTGAGCGGATGGGTGGCCGTCTCTTGCTTCTTGCGGCGGGAAGAGGACGAGGGGGTCGAGGGGGTGGACGATGTCGACAAGGCCGCGGGGGTCGTCACAGAGACGGGCGGGCCAATGTCAGCAGCCGACGAGGGGTGGTGATGCCGCGAGGTGTGGCGGCGGGCCGACGGGGCAGACGCAGACGCTGAGCTGCTCTTGGACGGGCGCGGTGATGCAGTAGGCGACAGGGGCCGAGACCGCGGCTCAGAAGCAGCAGCCGGGACAGAGGCCGGCACAGCGATAGAGACCGGCACAGCCTTGGTGGGCGATGACGAGGCCGAATGGACGGAATGCTGCTTCGTGGGCGACCTGCTGATGGCGGGCGACGCGGGCGCAGACCGGGCGGGCGAAGGCGAGTAGTCGTCGTCGTCGTCAAACGCGGACGGAGAAGAGGCGTTGGCGAGATTTTTGGGCTTTCCAAAAAACTTCTTCATTGAGGCGGCCCTTTTTTTTTTTTTTAATCCGTTCGATTTTCGGGGTTTTTCCTATTAATCGGGCGGCCTATAACTTAGGGCGATGGCGCGTTGGTGTTTCGGCGATAGGAGGACTCCCTAGTTGGTTGGACTTCTTGGTATCAAAGAGCAAGAGGTCAATCGCGGCTGCCCGGAATGTTGGATGCAACAGTCTGCCGTCTGCATCAACAGGCAGGTTCGATGCCGTCTTGTTATTCTCTTTCCTGGCTCGCTGTTGCCTCTTCGGGGGGAGGGGCTGCTTGGTGGCTGGGCTGCTAGAACTGGACCTGGACGAAGCTGGTTGGCTGCCTGCTTTGGCTGGCTGACGGTCGCTTTGGCTGGTTGCGCTGGTTGCGCTGGTTGCTGTCTCGGGGTGGCAGAAGGACAGACACGCCAAAAGAAACAGAGTCGAGAAGCGGATTAGCTTGCCAAGGTTGGGGGCAGTGGCATCGTTCTGTCTCCGTCGGAATGCGTTTGTACAGCTCGTTGTCTCTCTCTCTATGGATGAACCGAATAGGAGAAGCAGCCACAGCAACCGACACAAGACCACAAGACCAAAAGACCAGAAATTTTCGCCATACAATGATCCCCACCCTACAGAGCTTGCCTGCCTGCTCGACGGTAGCACTACCTGCGGGACGGCGGCTGCGCTGCCGCAGCCCAGGTCACCAGTACACGTGTCCTGGCAAAGGCCGCAGGGGGCTGGGAAGTTGCGCTGTATTTGGCGATGTTGCCTGAGGCTCAGTCATGGAGGACCGTCCGACAGCAGCCCGAGAGCGCTCCGTACTCCGTACGCCTTTGCACGCACACTGATTCCACTTTTCACATCTGCAGCATCATATCCCACGACATATTCAACGGCCGCCGTTGTCAACGACAAACGTCTGTGGTACACTTACAGGGCAGAGGCCGCTATAGCTAGGCGCCGGCAGCGGCTCGTCAGCTCCTAGGGGCTTCCCGCTAGCAGACATTCTGTCGCTCTTCCCGCCTCGCCTTTTGGCTCGCCCGCGCTCCCACGACGAGGGGTGTCGTGGACTCCGATTCTGGAAGCTTCGGTGGGGCAGACACTGGATTATGGAGCGGCCGTGGGTCGGGTAGAAATTGCGTTCCAGGGTGTCTTTGTCACATGCGGCTGACAAGGCTGGGTTGACAGCAGCATTCGCCAGACCCAATGATTGTGCAGCTATACGCTTTTCAGTGTTTCGCATGAAACCGGCCATGGATGGAGACAGGATCTGCCCAAGTTGGGACTCGCAAAAACGCCTGTAAAATGAATTCAAAGGGGCCGTCCAATTACGCTTCGTTACAAAAATACAAAAATACCCAAAGCAAACTGTCGTGTGTTCCGTCGCGGTATAACAACCCCTAGGCAGAGACGCCCCTCGTCTCTCACGCCTCGGCCTCCTCCGCGTTACCCTGCCCGCTGCCTGCAATCGACTGCACAAAGTCCTGGTACCGAAACACCTCGCCGCGCTTGCCAAGACCGCCGCCCGGGCCCGGCTTACTCTTGTTGGTAAAGGCCCGCCGGCCGGTGAAGCCCATCATCACCTGGTTGATCTCGGCCTCGGTCAGGGGCTGCTCGCCCGGCTCCGGCGCCGTGTGCAGCAGCGCGTCCCGCAGCTCTGCCACGTCCACCTGTCCGCTGTCGTCCTCGTCAAACGCCGACAGGGCCGACAGCAGCTCCGTGCTCGGCGACATGGCTGCCAGCGCGCCCGCCAGCGTGTTGAGAAACGTGCCCATGGCGATCGTTTGGGCACCCCCGGGGGGGAAGAACTGGGTGACGTCGGAGGGAGAAGACGGAAGGCCTGGTTATTGTTAGGAGGGGATATGAAACTGAAGGCTACGAAAACACAAAACGCAGACACTCACCCAGCTGGTTCAGCATGTCGGCTACGTCCTCCCTATTGACTGTGCCGTCGTTGTCGCGGTCGAGGATCTGGAAACCCTCGCGCAGCGTCCGCACCTGCGCCGGCTGCAGCTGCGACAGCGCCGAACCCTGTGCCATGGCCGACACAGCCGACATGGGCGCCGGCCGCGACGACAATGCCAGTGGAGCTGGGGCTGCCGAGAATGGAGACCCGCTGAAGCCGTTGATCTCGGCCGCCGGCTGCAGCTGTGTGTGCTGGTGGTTTCTAGGCGTCCAGCTTCCGTTGCTCGGCGTCGGCGTAGACGTGGCGGCCGGTCCGGGTGTGCTCTTGGTCGGCGATGTTGTGGGCGTATGGCGCAGCGGCGAGGGCGAGATGGGCGACTCGGGCCGGCGAAAGGGGGAGCTTCGAGGAGAGCCGTAGCCCAGCGGCGACGGCTTGTAGCTGGCCGGCATAGCCTGGGGGTCAGCAGAACGCTGGGATTCTCAACATCCGACAGACAGCTTACCATGTTCTATTCAACGGGAAGAAAGGGTCTGCTTGCAAAAATAAAAATAAAAAAAAGCAATCCGTCCGCTTGCTGGTCGTGAATGCTTGAAACGTAATGGACAGCTGTGGCGCATCGTGCAAGCCACAGCCCGTGTAAACATAAACACGGGCGGCCTGGGCAACACCCTGAGGCTGGAGCGCATGTGGCTTGTCGGGCCCACTGTATTCTTGTCGTCGTCGCCGGTTCTCGTTTCGGATTTGCCAAGACCAGACTTGCTTCCAGGGGCGGCGGCGGCGCTAGACACAAAATTAACAAGACTCTGGCTGCCCCCTGCCGAACCACATTGCGCAGGATACGTACTCTGTACATCACCCCTCCGACCTAGCAGGGGAAGAGACCAAAGAGGGGGACCACCGGCCAAACAGGACCGACACGTCGTTGAGCACTGACTCTTTGCGCATTGGGCCTGGGGCAGGCCGTTTCTCCAACGTGCGCCCTGCCAAAAAGGGGTTGAGGGAGAGAGCGCAGTCCAACCACCTCGCGAGATCCTGCTTCACCCTGCTGTACCCCTGGCGGGTCATGTCTCTGGTGGACTCCTGACACGCGCGTGCGTGATTGCGGAAGAGCGGGAGACCAGGCCAGGCGGAAGAAGCACACGGCGACGAACAAAGGGCGATCCGACCGAAAACGAGCCGAAACACAAAGACGACAAACACACGCAAACAACACGCAGCATGGCCTCTGTCCAGGTCGCAACACCCTACGCCGGACAGAAGACGCGCAAGCAGAGCACTGCCGACGGCGGTAGCAGCAGCTCCATCTCGACCCGCGGCAGCACCAGCCGTACCTCGCTCTCGGCACCGCAGCCCCCAGCCTTTGGCGCCCATGGCGCCCTCCGGCCGCCCTCCCAGCAGCCGCCGCCGGTGCCCATGGCCGCCGCCGCCGCCGGCAGCGGCAGTTTCTCGGGCACCGTGTCCGAGGTGGACCGCGCGTCCAACCAGAGCGTCAAGTCCATGCACGCACCCTCAACTGGCACCGCCGTCTCGTCACAGCACTCGTCGCTGTCCGGCGCGCCCGTGACCATGGCCGTGGGCCGCCGGCCGAACCCAGACGCCCACTCGCGGCGCCGGCTGCGCTCACAGTACCCGCGCGGTGCGACAGAGAACCACGTCGAGTACATCCTCGTGGCCTCGTTTGACGTGGACAAGGGCCCCATCATGGAGCACCAGTACCCGGTCGCCATCACGGGCGACGAGCACATGCTGGCCGAGCTGATGCTGCCCGACCAGACACACTTGCGCAACCAGGACTGGACCATGTTCTTCCTGCACAAGGACACCACCCAGGAGGAGGAGGAGCACGAGCAGCTAGAAAAGGCGCGGCGACGGGCGCGACGGCGGGCGCGACGACAGCGCAGAAAAGGGACCGACGGCGATGGCGAGGCGGACGGTCCAGCGGACGACGACGAGGATGACGACGACGAGTGGGATGCCGACGACGACGTGTCGACCGACAGCGAGCCTGAGGGTGGCGAGGGCGCGCCGCTCATCTACGTGCTCAACCTCGTCAACACAAAGCAGGACAAGACGCAGAAGCGCGGCGCGGTGGTCAAGTCCATGGCGATTTGCACGCGCCATCCGTTTCTGCACATTTACAAGGTGGGTTTTTGACCAGGGCGACTGGCGGCTGCATGCTGACTGCGCAGCCGCTTCTCTTGCTCGCGCTCGAAGAGTACTTCAAGTCGCCGGTGCCTGAGACGCTGTCGTTGCTGTACGAGGCGGTCAACGCAATGGACCTGTCGCTGATGCCGCGGCTGAGCCTGCTGGAGCGACATCTGCTGCAGGCGAGCGAGAACAAGGACCTGTTTGTGGAAAAGTTTGAGCAGATGATCCAGATGCGCATCGCGGCCGAGCGCGGCGACGGCATGACGGAGCAGCCGTTTGACGCGAGCCGCAGCCCGCCCAAGCCGGGCATGATCCTGCGGTCAGGCACCAAGGCGCACTTTGAGGGCCAGTCGTCGGGCTACGCGGTGCCGCGCGACACGCACGAGTTTGAGAGCAAGGTGTTGTACAAGGGCATCCCGATCCCGATCAAGGTGCCGGTGGCGGTGATGCCCGAGACGGTCGGCGACTTCTCGCTCGTCAAGCTGATCCAGAACTTTGCCGATCCGCACGCCAAGTCGCCACAGCCCTTCCCGCTGCACGCGCACCTGACGACCAACGGGCCGCACACGCACCCGGTCATTGTGCTGGTCAACGCGCTGCTGACGCAGAAGCGCGTCATCTTTTTGGGCCACAACATGCCGTCGGGCGAGGTCGCCGAGGCCGTGCTGGCCGCCTGCGCCCTGGCCTCGGGCGGCGTGCTGCGCGGCTTCGCGCGCTACGCCTTTCCGTACACGGACCTGACCAAGATCGAGGACCTGCTGATGGTGCCCGGCTTCATTGCCGGCGTCACGAACCCGACCTTTGAGCTGCACCCCGAGTGGTGGGACCTGCTGTGCGACTTGCCCTCGGGCCGCATCAAAATCAGCAGCCGCATCGCCGAGGCGCCGCCGACCGCAGGTCTGCTCTCCTTCAAGCAGCTGCACCCGGCCTATGCGAGCCTCGTGACCGCACCGCTGACGGCCTCGTCGGCCTCGTCGGCCAATGCCGACCTCACTGGCGACCACGCCTTTATGACGGACATTCTCAAGAGCATCCACGCGCGTCTCGGCGAGCGGGCCATCCGGGCCAAGTGGCGCGATTGGGTCGTCAAGTTTACGCGCATCGCGGCTGCCTTTGAGGAGTCGGTCTACGGCGCCAGCGTGCTCAACATGGGCGCGGCCGACTTTGACGAGGAAGCCGACGCGACCTCGCCCGTGGCCCACACGTCCACCGCCTCGGCACATGCTGGCCACGGCTACGTCTGGGCCGATGAGAGCGCCAAGCAACGCGAGTTGGCAGGCAATGCCACGCGCGTCGAGGGCTGGCGCAACACGAGGAGTTATTTGAGTTATATCAAGGTGTGTCTGTGTCTCTCCTCGTTCTACCTCTGTCCCTCACTCCCTCCCTCCTAACGATCCAGGACGTCGCCCAGCTCTTTATCGTGCGCCCCCTCAAAGGCCTGGATCTCCACCACATGCACGACCGCCTGCGGACGCAGCGCCTGACGCCGACGCAGAGCCGCGACGTGTATCTGACCATGGCAAAGCACGTCTACTCGTACGACGAGATCTGCCTGCTGCTGTCGGTCGCGCCCGAGTCGCATGGCGGTCTCTTTTACATTGCCCTCGGCCTCTTCCACAAGGACAAGGAGGTGCGCACCAAGACGGCCGAGCTGCTGGAGCGCATCAGCGAGCACGAGGCCGGCCGGCACTGGTGGCAGGGTCTCAGCCGCTTTGAAAAGATGGCCTACACGCGCGTCTGCCGCGAGTCGGACGCAGAGATGCGCTCCAAGCTGGAAAAGGAGGGCCTCGTGCAGCCGGCCCTGCCGGCGGTGGAGAAGCGGGCCAGTTGAGGCCATGGGAAATGTGGACGGTGAGACTTGATTTCTGGATTGCACCTGTCTGGAGCTAGCGTTTTATTTTATTTTTCATAGGCCTCGGATGACTTTTTTGGACTTTTTGGACATAGACACGAGTTTCTTGGTTGCGCAATGTACATCTCGCCGTTAGAGTCTGCCCTGCAGTCAATCGAGCAGGTGCTTGGCCGCATGCTCGACGTGGTCCTCGCCAAAGGAGGCGATAAAGTAGTACGAGTGGTCGTAGTCCTGGGACGGGTCAGCAGTGTGCGTGCGCCAGAGTCAAGCGACGGCCGTACCTCTTGGTACCGCACCGTCAGGCCGGTCAGGCCGGCGTCTTGGGCGGCCTTTTCGAGGTTCTCGGGCAGCAGCTGCTTCTGCTTGTAAAAGTTGTCGGCCGTGCCCTGGGCAGTTAGAAGGGACCGGGGTCCACCGCCATGAGGGAGACCCTGCTGCACGCACCACGTCAATGAGCATCTTGAGGTCGCCGGACCACGCCTTGATCAGCTCGGTCGCGTCGTGCGCCTTCCAGGCGGCCGGGATGGTGGCGTCGGTGGCCGTCTCGGGCGTGATGGCCAGCGCAGCCGGGCCGAGGTAGCCGCGGAAGGCCTTTTGGCCCCAGGGGCAGCGGGTCGGGTTCGCAATGGGCGCAAAGGCGGAGACGGAGCGGTACTGGCCCGGGTGGCGCAGATAGAGCGTGAGCGCGCCGTGGCCGCCCATGGAATGGCCCGTAATGGACTGGCGGGCGACGTCGAGATGGGGTCCCAGCAGCGTGCTGCCCACGAGGGCGGCCGGCAGCTCCTCGGTAATGTACGTCTCCATGCGGTAGTGCGCCGCGTAGCCGTCGGCGGTGGCGTCGAGGTAAAAGGACGCGGCCTCGCCAAAGTCCCAGCTGTCGTGCTCGGCCGGCAGCGCGAGGCCACGCGGCGACGTATCCGGGTAGACCACGGCAATGCCGCGGCGCGCGGCCGTGGCCTGCAAGAAGCCCTTTTCCGCGCAGTTGTCGGGCGAGCAGGTCAGGCCGGCCAGGTAGTACAGGATGGGCACCTTTTTGGCCGGCGTCTGGATGGCCTGCGGCGGCAGGTAGACGTGCACGTTCATGGGCGTGCCGGTCGCGGTCGACTCGTGCGAGAGCTTGTAGAGGCGGCCGCCAAAGGAGGCGACCGTGGCCTTGACGGTGAACGGCATGGTGGCGGGTGCGGGAGAGACGAGAGAGAGGCAATTTGGGGGGGGAGAGAGAGAAAGAGGGAGCGAATGGGTGGGCGAAAGGGTCGGCTGGTGCGTCGCGGCGATTTGCTCTTAACTACTCGACTACTGCCGGCCCAGAAGGCGGGCCCCGTCTACGGCGGCCCCAGAAATGCCGATGGATCCCCGAGCCCCGCGTTGCGTGGTCACGTGGCTGGCAAGACGATGCAGTGCAATGGTCTCTGTGGCCGCATCTTCTGTCGAGTGTGCATCGGTCCCCAATATTTCCCATGCGTTCAGCTCCAGCTCTCTGTTGCTGGTAAAATAATCATATTAATGCATTAAGTCGCGAGTACTTGTCGTACTCTGTATTCATCGTCCAAACGTTGCTGGCGTCATCAAAATTCCAATGCAAGTCCGACCCCAACGCCTCGTCCACCCACTTGTGGTTTTCCGTTGTCCATGTTCGTTTTTTTTCTCTTTTTTTAAAGCTTTTTGCTTTCCTCTTTCCCGCTCACGTGGTCTTGGCGTAGCACCGGTACGACCCCATCAGGTGGCCCCAGCCGACCGCGCTGAGGTTGTACTTGTGTGCGTAGCCAAAGTCAATGGCGCCGAGCGTGCAGCCCTCTGGCGAGGTGCAGATGCCAGTGCAGTTCTGCACGTAGGGGTAGCAGGAAAAGGCCTCGCCGTCGACGGCAAACGTGTTGGTCGTGCCGTTAAAGGCAGTCGGCGTGTTGACGCACGTCCGCAGCGGGTTGACATCGTACTGGCACGTGCCGGTGGCGTTGACGCCGGTGCAGAGGAGGACCTGCAAAGAGTTAGCAGTGGACGGGCAAAGCAGACGAGCAGACGAGCAGACTGTAAAACATACCCCTCCAATCTCCCGCTTGATCGGGCTGGCCACAGCCAGAGCGGCAGCCAGCAGGACGGCAAACGACTTCATCTTGTTGCGAGGAACGGGTGGTTGGCTAAGGATAGAGTTGGTTGTGTGAAGAAGGTGCAAGAGAGGGCTGCTGTGTAAAAGGCCCTGAGCGAGGAGGTTGCCCGGCAATAAATAGTCCAGTGTCCCACAGGTTCGAACAACGTAAACAAGAAGGTCAATGTTGTGATCAGCGGATAGCAAGTGAAGATCAGCCCCAGCAAAAATGCAGCCAGGACGGACCGGATGCCTTCTTATACTAGGTGCATACATGCACACACCGCACAGCCGACGGACTGCCCGCCCCAAGCCGTTTGCCAGCCATTTGACCAGTTTGGCAACGGGATTCAAAGGGGCCCCGCGTACGGCCGTCCAGCCATTTCTTTTTTTGTGGGACGATGCTGGCTGTCGCGAGTGGAGAGCGTCCCAAAGTGGAAGCGATGTGCCCCAGCGCAGGCGACCGCTAATATAGAGCAGCTACTGCAACGCTCAGCAGGTTTCGGCAGGCCCTTTTCTCGCTCTACGCAAGGGACCAAGTTCTGTGTCGAGTCGGACCAGCCCAGCCACCCCTTGCCGAAAGCTGCATATACGAGCGGGCAGGCAGAACAAGCAGCGCCAGACATGGCTGGTCTGTTAAAGTTGGTGTGGGTCCTCCAAAGACAGAAAAGGGAATTAAAACAAAACAGTAATATACGGAATAGTAAAACCTTGTTATCACTCCGACGTCATTGCTCTTGCCACAACAAAGATCTGCACGGCAACTGTGGCATCCATCTCTGTACGCTGTATTTTCTCTGGCCCACCAAGACGGCCAAGGCGGCCAAGATCAAAAATAGCTCGCCAGACGCTCGTATTCCGCAACCACCTCATGCCCTAAATCCTCCCGCAGCCGTCCTCCAGCGCTGTACGGCCGCTGACTGGTCCGTCGGCAACGAGTCGTCCGCCGAATGGTCCAAGCCACCGACTTAGTCTCCTGCACAACTGGAATGTGCCCCCCAAATAACTAGTCGGCGGACCTGAAACGCGCGATTATCCATCTTGCCGGAGCCGTCCGCCGTTGCTGGTTGCTGCCAGCCGGTTGATTCTCTGTGTCTTTGCGCGCGCCCAAGCACTACGTCAGTGATCTGTCCTCGTAAGATTAGCAGGCGGATCCTCTGCTCGCCGTACTCTGTTCGTATTCTTGGAAATGGGATCGGCACGTGTTGATTACTCCACTGTCCGACACCTGTTGGCAAACAAACGGTCACAACAACCTCTCTTCTCGGGCCTTTGCACCGCAACCAATAATGCGCTCGTGTCAGGACAGCATCCGAACCAGACAATGCTCGCTTAATCTGCTGACTTTGAACCCACCACTCGGCTCCGCCGGATAAATACAACGTGCAGGCAGCTGAACCCGATGAAGGCAGTAAAACACAAGTTCGGTGTAGAGACGGATGCCACACTTCGGCAACTGACAGCCTAAAACACTGCTAAAATCGGGGGCCGGAAGCGGCTCCAGGCGAAAGGCTGGACAAGCCACGACCCACCTTCAGCGCAACCGCACGAAACAGCCAAACAGCCCGATACGGCTTTCCCGCCACGGCCCAAGAAAGCAACTCTGTGGCAACCAATAACGGCCAGCAGGCGACTCAAACAGCCATCAACCTCGTTTCTTCCTCGTGGCCCTCACGCCGCGCTAAAGCTCCGACGGCTGGGATGCCTTATTTGCTCGCAACTATTCGTATCGTACACAGCTGTTTTCGCCTGTCTTGTCTCCCTGTCCGCCGGCCACCGGTCTTTCCCCCAGTCTCACCAAAACGCCGGCGGCGGACCCGAATCTTTCTCGACCACGAGCATCGCGCCGCTATTCTGTTGAAAACTCGTCGGCTCACTCATGCCGATCGACCGGTTCGGCTGTGATCCCTGCACGCCTCCCTCGTGGAATTTCTCGACCGTTTCGGTATACTCAGTGTGCTCGGCGTGCTCAGCGTGATCAACGTGGTCAGCGTGCCCCGCGTGCTGTGCGAGTTCCGTGGTCGCACCCTGGTCTTGTGTCGCCCGTGCCGCCTGTGCCGCTTCATCAACGGCGCTGATGGCTTTATTGTCAGTTTGTGCGCTTTCCGCATAGCAGTCGTGCTGGAAGACAAGCTTGCTCAGCCAGCATTGCCCGACATTGGACCAGTGTGTCCCCATGCTGCTCCGCCCCATCGACTGAAAGCCAAAGTAGGTTGAGAGCACTCGCTCGTACCACATCTCCGCCAAGCCTCGCTCGTTTCCGCACAAGACCTCGGCAAACACATGGTGGTACTGTCGGGGGGAATCGCGGCTGGAGTTGTAGATTCCCGTCTCGTCCGATTGGACATATTCGGCTCCGTACTCCTTCTTCGGCTGGTAGTTGAATGAGCAGAGTTGGAGTAGCCGGCTGAGTATCGTGCTGCCCACTCCTTGCTGCCTGTGGTTTGCGTGCACAAACACGTTGGCCTTGACGGAATACCTGCTAGTTCCGCTCAGGCCGCCGGCCAACCCGGGTTGAAAGACCGAAAGGAACCCAAATCCCAACACCGTCTCCGGCTCGCCCTCGGCCTTGCCATGTCCAGCCACCACCGCAAGGAATGGTAGCATAGCCTTGCGGCTCTGCTCAAAAATGGCGTGGAAATCGTCGATACCAAGCGGCTCAGCGTCTGTAGCCTGTGTTCCCTTCAACACCTCCAGGTTGTAAATCTCCCTCACTCCCTCCATGTCCGTCTTCTCGGCTGGTCGAATGTAGTACGGAACAGCTTGCACCTGTGGATGCATCGGGCCGGGGACGAAGGAAGTCGAGTGCGTTGGCGACGCAGATGCAAACGTCGCAACGGCCAAAGTCTGAGACAAATTCGGCAAGTCGGAAGCGTGTGCATCTGCATTCGCCGGCTTGGAGTCCTGGTCCCCCCTCGTGACTGCCACAACTAGGTGGTCCTTTTGCGTGCTGACCCCTGCCGTACTGGCATGCTTCTGCCCAATGTCCTCTGCGACCTGATCGCTCTCATCGTCCTTCCACTCCCCGTGGATGATTGTGTACTTCTTGCGAGCCGAGTTCGCTGTCCCAGTCCGACGTCGCAGCCGCGCCTTGTCATCTGGCAGCGCGCTATTGTCCCGACGTGTCCCCGGAAACGGCACCGGATCCAGCAGCTTTCCGCTCACTGGATCGAGTGTGCACTTCCAGTGCTCCCATTCACCCTTTTCCTGGAAGCACGGCTGCTGAACCGTCTTGGGCAGTCCACGTCTCCAATCGAGGACATAGCTGGAAAAGCCATCCATCGTGGCAAAGCGTCTCGACAAGTTCTGCTGCCAGTCGTTGGAGGACTGCGTCATCATCTCCGGCTCAGAATCGTCCACTTCGAAAATTCTGACGCTGACCACGTCCTTTCTCACCGGGCTGCGGCTGCCGACCACGGAAATACTGTCATCCGGTCCTACCGACTGCGGGCTTGGACTTCGCCCGTTTTCACATGCTGCAGGCATAAGGTACTCCTTCATGGGTAGCAGCGAATTCCAAGACTTTAGAGGTCCATGAGCCACCACGCTCGGCTGTGAGTGAAGCGCTCGGTTCTCACCCACTCGGCCACGGGGATGCGCACGAGTGTGCGCATCGCCTTCAGGTTGATATTCATGAGGCGCGTTTCTGGTTTGCCGAGGCATCTTGCCGAGGTTCTGGTCATAAAAGTCGCCGTATGAAGCAACCCGTGCGCGATTGTCCGCCGCGGCGTCGGAGCCAATAGAGCCGTACCTGGTCATGTTGGCCGCCAGCAGCGGATGTCAGTAGAGGCGGAAAAGAGAAATTCCGTTAAACTCACTGTTGTTTTGCAACAAGGAAAATTCAATATTCTCTCGTTGAACAACAAAGAGTGCCTGGAAATAAACTTTATCCTATGGCACAGGCTGTAATATTCACTTGGCTTTGGGAACGACGTGTCCTAGGCAAGGAATTTTTTTGGTTGTACAATATAAAGGGTAAGGACAAGACGTTGTAATTTTTGGCGATATGGAAAAAAGTAAATAAACAAACAACTTTAGCAATTGAGGAAGGAGCGTTTCGCCCAGAGGGTAGGTGCGATACAATTTCCAGCGCACATGCTCTGACGATTTCTGCAGGTCATCAGTTTTTTTCGAATAGATAAACGGTATCAGAAAGTGCATTGATCATTGCCGTCTAATATGTCCAGAAGTCCCAGGTGCTGTTGCATACCTGTGCTGGACATGCGGATTGCTTTCCTAGGGTTCATGACAGCAAATTCTGGTTTAAAGTGGCATCGGCACGACGCCTCGCCCGCGATCTGCATATCGACCATCATATGCCCTGCGGTATCTCTGTTACTGAACACCCGGCCTCCGGGTGGAGGAGTTGTGAGTATGTAGATTTTCGGTAGGTGTCTGCGAGGAGATGAGTATGCATTATTGTAAAGTCTTCCACGAGCTGCGTGGGTGAGGCGCAGTATTTACAGTTCCATAGTGGAAGCCCTGGTAAGTGGCCATGTCAAAATGTAAGCGGGTCGGGTCTGAATATTGACCCAGAATTACTCTGGACAGGAGCGTCATCGATAGTGTGTTAAGATCTGTGTCGAAGACTTGGTTAAGGCGAATGTTGATCCTCTATCTGGCAAATCCTTTGCTGTTATCCCTACACACCAATTCTTCTACTAACATGTAGCTGTGGTCTGTTAGCAAAGAGAGCTTGGAGCCAAGTGTGAAATAAACCGCACAGAATGCCTTGCCTACCTATGAAGTGGCGCGTGACCCATAAGGTTCTTGGGCCATTCAGGATGCCCCGGCCAACGGGACCACTACGGCGACGGCCGACTAGCAACGGTTTTAGTGAAAAATGCTTGGCTATATGAGCATAGTATTGTTGAAGTTGTTCTTGATGTCTCCTCGGTCGACAAAGTCTTTCTTAGCGAGGAACTTCGCTAGACGGCTGCCTCTACTGTGGCAATGGTGTATGAGGTGGTGCTCTGGTGCTGTATCTCTCCCCGCGGGGACTCGTCCTGTATTCTGAAGTTGTTTCTCGAGCCGTGACACACGACCATTGACATTACGCTGCGCAGTAGCCAACCGCTCGGCATGCACGACCATCGCCTCTCCAGGGCTCGCTGGGTCCTTCTCGTTGATTATCACAATCCCACCCGGGCGACGAACGCGCTCCCTGAGCATATCTTCGGGGGTCCTTTCAACTATGGCTGTGGCAGGCTTGGTCAAGAAGGAGTTGATGGCTTATACTTTTCTCGGATGCAAAATTTGGTGTATTTGACGGATAAATAAGGGTGGTCTTTCGTGAGGTGAATATGTTGCCACGTCCACATTCGGTTAGGGGGTCAAGCGCGCAGGGTACTGATATTGATGACTGCTTTGGTCGCGTACTCAGAACTAGTCACCTTCTAAATAGGATATTACGACGAGGTTCGTTGCTCAAACACGCACTGAGAACAGGTGAAGATCAATAAAAAAAAGCGTGATTGAAGTGAAGCACCTACGGCAAACGAGAAAATAAAAGGTCTCGAGAAATGATCTGGTAGATTGTTATGATTAATTTTGTATGCGAGGTTGGTTGAATTCTTCTGTAACAGTAGCAAATGAAGCTCGACCATCGATCGTAGTCACGTGTGATTGATTTACTCGTGAAGACCCACAATTAGAACGGTTTCTGTGGCAGCGACACACGAATTACGAGAACTACGCAGCAGACGCACTGGTCACGGACAGGGCTGCAAGCAACCATGCTGTCGATATTGCGAAAAGCACGTCTCAAGGACAAGGAGCTGCGCATTTTGATGCTGTCTGTCGACCCTACCCCTCCATCGCCGTGGTCTTTTCTGACGTATGACGTCACGTGAAGCGGGCTGGACAATGCTGGTAAAACTACGATTGTCAAGAGGATTATGGGCGAAGATGTCAATACCGTGAGCCCGACGCTGGGCTTTATTATCAAGACAATCGACTATGAGGGGTAACCTTGACTCGCCATGTATTTTCCCTAGCAGAAACTTGCTGACCGCCGCCAGCTATAAGTTGAACATTTGTCCGTTTGTTGGATGTTTGGGAACTTCTGCCTCTGCCCATTTGGCTGACAACTAAGGGGACGTGGGCGGTCAAAAGACATTACGGTCGTACTGGCGCAACTACTTTGAGAAGACGGATGCACTCATCTGGGTTGTGGATGCCACAGACCGGCTGCGGATGGACGACTGCCTTGCTGAGCTGCATGGACTGCTAGAGGAAGAGGTAGTGTTGAGATCTACTTGCCAGATACAGGCAGCGGGGGACTGACACGGCTAGAGACTCTCGGGTGCAAGCCTGCTCGTGTTTGCCAACAAGACTGACGTCCAAGGATGCATGGATGACGAGGAGATTGCCAAGGTGAGTCTGGGACTCAGGGATCGCCACCAGTGTCCGATGGCTGACCTTTTAGGCTCTCAAGCTCCACGACATTCGGACGCACCGATGGCACATTCTCCCGTGCAGCGCTATTACGGGGAAGAACCTCAAGGAAGGACTGGCCTGGGTTGTGGATGATGCAAAGGCGCGGCTATTCCTGTACTGATGAGAAGACGTCATACACGGTCCAGAGGTTTAAATATAATTGTGGAGTCTGCCCTCTCGAGGTTTTCTCCGAACATGATGCATCGGCTGTTTGTTGACGCGAAATGCCCGTTGTACGGAGTCAAGCTCATACTCGTCCGCCGCAAAGTACGCCATAAAAACCGCGTGCAAGCTGAGACAGGCACCGTTGCCCTGCACTAACGGCACTAGGGGCAGGCTCCAGCAGCGAATGACAGCGCGTCCGCAGCGAGTCGGGCGGGCGCTAAAACTGCGTGATTGGCTGCCGTAAACAAGACGCACGCTAATGTTGACCCCGTAACACAGCGGAAAAGCGGCCAATATTTTGATTCACGAATTTTCCTTTCCTCAGGCCCGCCTCCCCCTGGCTATCCCGTCCCGCCAGCTCACCTGCATCCTGCCGACTACCACACAAGCGAACTGCTCTTGGCTGTCCATTCCATCTGGCAAGTTCTGATTGGGGCGTATCCTGTCGAAGCGAGCCGACGCATTGCCATCGAGTTGGTTTCTGCACTTTTGCGTCTGCCGTGTCTTTTGCCCGCACACACGACCATGTCGGACGAGGTGACCAACTTCCTGCGCTCGGTCGAGCAGCTCAAGGACCGGCGGCTGGAGGAGGACGAGGCTCGCTCGCGGGAGCTAGAAGAGAAGATCCTACAGGATAAGCGGGAGCGCCAGGCAAGGCGAGCAGGTGTGTGCCATCTGTCTGCTTTTCTTCGCCCGTTTCATCTGAGCCGTCTGTACTCCTTGCGTCTCCGAGACATTGGCACGCGGCGGGCTGCCATTGGGCCGCGGCGGCCGGCGAGACGGCCTTCCCGCGAGGCTGATGGCTGTTTGCCGATCGATGGGATAGCATCGGACCCCTGGTCGGACCTGGCCACCCCTCCTGACCCTTGCTAATGTCCCGTGTCCCCAGAACGAGCCCAGTCCATCTCACCCCAGAAATCATCGCCAGCCAACACACCGCCGGCCTCCCATCGCTACAACAGCCCGCAGCCACTAGAGGCACTGCAGCCTGCTTCGCCCAAGAGCCCGACAACCCGTGCGAGCAACCGTCCGGGATCGAGAGGGAACGCGGCCAGCACACCACCGCCGCCCGCGTTTGCCTCCTCCTCATCGACCAAGGAGAACGAGTCCCCGTTTGAAGCCGGCAGCAAGCCAGCCACCAGTCCTAGATCTGGATTGGCTCGCACGCCAACACTCTCGTGGCAGAGACGACCGACGTCCATGTACCAGCCGACCTCGGAGCGGACAAAGAGCCGGCCTCTGTCCATGGTCGCTGCCGAGAACGCCGCCGCCCGCTCGTCGATTCCCGTCTCCAGCCCATCACCCAAAGCCAGCGTCAACACGCCTTCTAGCTCTTCCAGCCCGTCCCACGGGCCGGTAGCATCACGTGACCAGATTGCTCACGCCCTCTCGGCCAAGGATCCGTCGTGGTTCCGGCAGACTGCCGACCGCGGCCTCAACTCTGCCGCCTACCGTCGCGCGCAGGTCGAGGACGAAGACCGCCAGGACCTGACGGCTGCCTCGCCCCAGCTGCACGGAATGAGCCGCGCCCCATCGCAGGAGCCCGACTTAAGCATGCGTTCACCCTCCATTACCTCGCCGTTGGCGCGGACCAGCGCGGTGCCATTCGGCGCTGCATCGCCCATGACGCCCGCCCAGAAGTTGGATCCGCCCTTGGAGCTGCTCTCGTCGCCGCCAGTCTCCGGGCGGATGTCGCCCACACGACCGCCTTCGCCGACCAAAGGCGCCGGTGGCTTCGTGCAGAGTGCCATGATGAAGCGGAGTGACAGCGTCAAACGGTGGAGCGTCACCTCGCCCTCGGGCCTGCAACGGGCTGACAGTGTGGCCAGCGGCCGGTTTGGGCTGGCCTCACCCCCGGCGGCGTCCATGGCCCGGCCGACATCACGAGACGGTCGGACGTCGCCCATCCGGCAGCAGGTCAGCAGTGTGGCCACACCGACGCCGGCCGAACCAGACCATGCGTCGACAAGCTACGAGGACGACAAGAAGACGACGCCCCCCCCGAGTCCGACAAAGACGATGGACCCGCGGCGGTGGAGTCCGACTAAGACCTCGAGCTGGCTCGAAGCGGCCCTCAACAAGCCCGAGGCGTCCAAGCCCAAGATTGCGTCTCCGGCAAATAACCAGCCGGCCTGGATGGTGGAGCTGAACAAGCAAAAGGCGCAAAAGACTGGCAATCCTACCGGCGCCGATTTTGCACGGCCGCCGTCCGTGGCACACAGACACGAGGTCAGGACCGGCGGTCTCATGCGGTCGACGCCCATGGGCACCACCACGTCGAAGCCACCGGCTCCTGTCCCTGGCCCCAGCCGCAGCAGCCGTCCGTTCAGCTCGCCGCCACCGGCTGCCGCCAATGCGACCAGAATCTCCAGCATTGCCAGCGTCGCCAGCGTCGCCAGTGTTGCCAGTGTCGCGACTGTCGCCAGTGCCATCAAGGTGCCACCCGAGGTGCCGGCGAAGCCAGCCACACCCCCCAAGACAGACCTGCGGACCACGCTCAAGCCGCGCCAGCCGCTGCCGGCAGACTCCAAGAAGGATGAGGAGAAGGAGTTTCAAAACGTGTTTGGCACGCTGCGGCGGGCGAAGACGCAAAACTTTGTGGCGCCAGATGTATTGAAGGACAACATTCTGCGCGGCAAGAAGTCGCTCAACTTCACGGGAGGGCCAAAGCCGCGGGAGATCAAGGACGAGTTTAAGGACGCCATCTTGCAGAAAAAGGCCGAGTTCCGGCAGGGCAAGACAGTCCCCAAGGCTAACCACGACGACCCGCTAGTCGTCCCCGAGGGTGTGGCGAAGCGGCTCGAGATGAGCCGTACAGGAGGCTCCCGGTCGGGATCACCCATTCGGCGAAACACGGTCACTTCGGCACAAACGCCCGAAGTGGTTATGCGTCCTCTAGAGGCTGTCGACTTGAACCGCACCCGTGCGGCTTCGGTCTTGCCGAAACCGAGTCCGGCAAGCTATGCTGTCGTTCCCGACAAGGAGCCAACGGCGACGTCCGGGACCGTCCGCAGCAGCGCGCTTGCTAGTCGTTTCAACCCCTCACTGGCAGGCATCCTGGCGCGGGGACCGCCCGGAGCGGCACCGGGAGCAGCGCCTGGAGTATCTTCTTCCGGGGCGTCCGTCCCGTCTTTTTCCGAAGCAGCGCCGAGCGCTGTCCCCCAGTTGACACACATGACTAAGAATCGTGCGCGTGGTCCCAGAAGAAAGGCACCGAGCAACCTGCAGCACACGGCAGCCGCCGAACCGGCAGCCGCCGAACCAGCAGCCGCCAAACCGGTCGCTACACCGATCGCCACACCGGTCGTCACACCAGTCAAACCGCTGGCCACCAAGCCGGTATTCAAACCCACAGTCGCGAAGCCGTTTGCCACCGAGACTGCTGTTCCCGAGCCGGTCAAGGCGGCAGTTTCCCTACAAAAGTCGCCGCCGCCGACGGTGCCTAAGAAGCTGGAAACGACGCCTCGCCTGGCCTCTGGGGATTGGCCACGGAAGGTGTCTTCTCCGGACCTCTCCAGCCACGGCAGCGCGTTCCCGTCTGTTGACGCGCCCAAGAAGGAAGAGATCACATCGCCCAAAGCATCCACGACGTGGCCGGCCGAGTCGCCTCGCTTCGGTGGCACGCGGCCTCGGTCGCCCACAAAGATCCACGAGCAGATTGCGGCTCTTGCGGCACTGAATCAGCAAACCAGCGCTCGCGCGGACGAACCCGTCAACTCCCCGGCCTCGTCGCCGCGGAAGCTGGACACGAAACGCATCTCCAAATTCATGAGCCAAAGCACGGACTCGCCCGTGGAGGTGCCGCGGCCGCTGTCTCCGTCCAAGACGGGCGGTGCTGCGCGGCCTCTGCCCCTGCGGCCGCTCTCTCCTCAGAAGACAGGCGGTGTTGCTCGGCCTCTGCCGGTGACGCCGGCAGTGGTACGACGGAAGACAGACGACGCATCCACTGCAGCGGCCACTCCGGTGGCCCTGCGCATACAAAAGGCGCCCATGAGCCTCCCGACAGCCTCGCCCAACCAGAGCAAGGCTGCGTCGCCGTCTCCGCGAAGTCTTTCGCCACTTTCGCCGCCTCAGCGGACCCCCAAACATGCACAAGAAGTTTCGGCCATGCTGCAAGACTTTTTCGGGATGGACCGGACCCGTGCCCCCTACCGCGTGGACGTAGCGGCGGTGCTGTCACAGCGGCCGGCGGATGACGCCAGAGTGACGACGATCAACGCAAAGCTGTTCCGGGTGTCGAGCGACGGCAGGAAGCAGCCGGTGCCGGCGGCGCTAGAGCGGGTGCTCTTTGAGGGCGAGATGTATCTGTGTCCGCACACGTTCAAGGACGGGCGGGGCGTGACGGTCAGCGAGGTGTACTTTTGGGCGGGTGACGAAGTGCCACTGTCCATGGTGGACGACGCGCAGGTGTTTTTGGGCCGCGAGGCGCGGTCGCTGGGCGGCAAGCTGGTGCAGCTGCGGCAGGGCAAGGAGACGAGCGCGTTTCTGCAGGCGCTGGGCGGCGTAGTGACGGTGCGGCGTGGGACGAGCAGCCGCTTCGATGCACAGGGGCCGACGATGCTCTGCGGCCGGTGGTTCCTCGGGCAGATTGTCTTTGACGAGGTGGACTTTGCGCCGACGAGCCTGTGCTCTGGTTTCCCCTTTCTGATGGTGCGGCAGGGCGAGTGCCACCTGTGGAAGGGCAAGGGCAGCAGCGTGGACGAGCTGAGCTGTGCGCGGCTGGTGGGTATGGACCTGGCCGTGACGGGGGAGCTGGTCGAGGTGGACGATGGCCAAGAGCCGGCGGCCTTTTGGGCGCTGTTTGACGGGCCAAGTCGGCGGCCAGGCTCGGCGGATCACTGGCGCCTCAAGCCACGGTACAGCCAGTACCGTGGACGGCTCTTCCGGTCGGTTGCGGGCAGCCGGGAGCAGGTGCGTCAAGACGAGAGGGATGCCCAGTCCGGACCGGCAGTTGCTAACCAGCAGATGACCGAAATCCGCCCGTTTGACCAGCAAGACCTCTCGGCAGAGGGCATCTACGTGCTGGACGCCTTTTTCGAAATGTACGTCATTGTGGGCTACCAGTCGCAGGGTCAGTACGCGTCCTTCCGCAACGCGCTCGACTTTGTGCAAGAGTACGCCATCCTGGCCGCCAGCATGGAAGACCGGCCGTTTGTGCCGACGGCGACGGTCGTGCTGGAGGGCATTCCGCGCGACCTGAAGAGTGTCTTCCGCAAGTGGCGCGACGATGTCAGCCCGACACGCACCGCCGGCCCCGCGGCGACGTCGCTGCAGGCGCCTCTGCACCGCAGCCGGAGTCTGCGCATCGTGCCGTTGACGGTGGCGCTACAGGCGGTGTCCGATTAGTCTTGCGTGTTTCGGGTTCTTTGGTCGTTGGTCGTTGGCATTGCATGAGCCGAGGTTGCTGTCTTTGTTCCTGCATCTTATTGCATTCATACACCGGGGTTCGGACCGCGTCTGCTTTCTGCATTCTGCTTTGGTAGGAGTTGTTGCAGCTGGAAGACAATACACTGTTAGGGAGAGAAGGGGGTCTGCTGGAGGCGTGTCATTTTATGTCGTCTACGAGTTTATTTCAAAGTCTTTCTTTTCGTCTGCCATGACGTCATTAAATCACAGATATGGTCACAGAGCTGCCAGTCTGGCTCTTGTTTGTGCTTTTCCCTTTGGGCCGCCTCTTGACCGCTCACGTCGACAGCCCGTTGCCGGCCGCGGCATCGTCTGCCGGCGTGGGCGCTGCGGATGTTGCGGCCACCAGGGGGACTGCCGCGCCGCCGGCCTGTGGTGTGTCGGGCAGCATGCCGAGCATGTCAATCGTCGAGCTGCCGCCACCGCCGTCGGAGCCGGGTGTGCCGCCGAGGCCGACCGGGGGGGAGGCCGATGCCGAGGCCGACACGGAGCCAGAAACGGAGCGGCTCTGGTTGTTCTGGTTGTTCTGGTGTCCGAGGTGCGCAGCGACTGTCGAGTGGACGGCCGGTGCCGACGTGGGCGCCGACGTGGGCGCCGGTCGGCCGGGCAGGGTGGTGTGGGTGTTGGTGTCGTCCGCCGTAGCCGTCGTTGTCGAGGCGCCGGCGGTGTCTGCTGCGGACCCGTGCACGCCAGCGCCGCTGCCGCCGCCGCCTCCCCCTGTTCCGTGCAGCACCCGCTCCACGTCGGGCTGCAGCTCCGGCAGCGCCGACCGGATCTGGCCCGCCAGCACGTCGCGGAACTGCGCAAAGGCGGTCTGCTTGCCGGCCCGCAGCTGGTTCGTGCGGCGCACCAGCTCGACAAACTCGCGCGTATAAATGTCGGGGTTCCGACCGGCCTCGACGTACTGCACCAGGTCCCGCGGCACGGCAGGGAGGCCGGCCGCCTGTTGTCCGTGTTGTCCGTGTTGTCCCGAGACCGTGGCCGCTGCCGCCGTCGCCTGCAGCGCCCGCGACAGCACCTGCACCTCGGCAACGAGCGCGTCGAGCGTCGTGTGCGGCCCGGCCGCGTCGTAGGCGCTCGTGTGCAGCAACACATTGTAGAGCGACTGGATCGTGTCGCGGATGGCGCCTTTGCAGAGAGAGGGGCTGGTTAGCGAGCGCGTCGTCCTTGCGCACAAGCAAAAACCTACTTTCCGCCTGCGCCGTCGGCGCGGGCTCAATGGGTGCCATCGCGGCGACGTCGCGGAATGGGATGGCTATGGTGGGAGTCGTGCTGCTGTGGCGAGCCGTTGCGGTGGTCCAAACGGGAAATGCACAAAAGATTCCGTAATGGGACTAGCTCTAAATTGACATCAGCCTCGTCACGCGCCAATGCACTGTGGATTTCATCTGTCTTCTTAGAGCCATTATCCCCTGAATGCATGTGCCAGTCCCGTTGCTCCATTGCCTTAGCCTGCCCGCAGACTCTGGAGAGCCGGCAGCACGTCAGGCTGCTGTCATTCTCTCCAAAGCTCTGTCCAGGCCAAAAAAAGCAAGTCCCAAACCCAAATACCAAGAAATGCCCAGATACCAACCATATCGTACAACGCCAGACGTCAATCTCAAGAGCCGTAACACGGCGATGCTAAAGTTCTTCCTTCGTCCCCCAGCCCTCTTTGCCCTCCTTCGCCTCCTCTTCTCTTCTACTTCCGTAGCTTCGGCCGGGCCAGGCTGTTGAGCCGACTCAGACTCAGCACCGGCCGCTTCTTCACCGCCGACGCGGGCGTCTTGCTTGACGACGAGCCAAAGCTCCCCGACGGCTTCGCCATCTTGCGCTGCGGCGTATTGCGCACACTGCCTGTCTCGCCCTTGGCCACCAGCCGCGGCGCCAGCAGCGCCTCGCCCTCGGGCGCCTGCTCGTTCTTGCGCCGCTTGGCCGCCCGCTCGGCTGCAGCCTCTTCGACGGCCTCTTTCGCCTCGCTGACCCGGTGCCGCTTCTTATTGGCAATGCCGTGGGGGATGCTCACCGGACGCGCGTTCTCCTTGTTCGGTCCCTCGGTCGCGACCATTTCCGACAGGACGCTGCTTGCGCCAAATCCAGGGAAGCTGCCCGGGATCCGCGGCATCAGGCCGGCGGCCGTCGACTGCCGCACCTGCCGCAGACTAGACTGGCCCGGAGAGGCTCCAAAGCCGGTCGGCGACATGGCCCCGAACTCAATCGTTTTGTCGCTGCGGAACGAAAAGGTTCCGGGGACGGACGACTTTGCGTCTTCCAAGGTTTTGGCAGATCTGGCTGTCTTGGCAGCCGACGGAGATGGAGACGGCACGTCGGCATCTTCAGAGCCCAGGCCCGTCAGGAGCTGATGCTTGGATAGATCGGGATACAGAACAGCAGTAAACCGGCGCACGCTAGGCAACTCCTTCGCGGGCGTGGACAGTGCCGGCGCGTTCACGTTCGTTTCGGCTGCCTGTCCTTCGGCCGGCTTCATTCCCGAGCGTGGAATAAACGAGCGGAAGAGCGACGGCGACATTTCCGAGAACAGGGCCCGCTGCGTGGTCGGCGTAAAGGCCACGTGCTTCGCCATCTTGCGGGTCGGCGTCGTGGCAGGATACCGCAGTAGCGGTTTGCTGGCGCGAGGAGGCGCTGGCGTCTTGGAAAACGGCATGGCCGGCGCTGCCGGAACGGGGAGTGCACGTCTCTTGGCGACCGTGTTGGCAACAACGCCATGGTCTGCCGTCTTGGTCTCGCTCTCTGCCTGGGCGCCCACGAGACGCACAGTCGGGACCGGTCTGGCCTTGTGGAGATCCGAGACCGACGGGCTGTGCAGGTTGTTGGTTGTGGCCGACTTCTTCAGAGCAGAACCAAATACCGGTGTTTTGGCCGTGCCCGGCGTCCTGACGCTAGCCGAGCGGCCCAGTAGGGACTTTGTCGGCGTCAGAAGAACAGGCATTGTTGATGATGTCGTCATTGTCGGCCGAGCCACGCTGCCGGTGGCCACCGCCGTCGTCGGCCGGGGCAGGGAGCTTCCATCGCGCGAGATCGGGCGGCTGCTGGACGCGTCGTCTTCCAGGCGCTGCTTTACACGCTTTGCAGCAGGAATAGGCATATTCGAAGAGGGCTTGTCCTTGCGCCCAGAAGCCGTCATTCTACCCTCCTCGCTGCTGCTCGCCAGCGATGCGTTAGACTTTTTCGTCGAGAGGGTATGCTTGGCCCCGTCGTCGAGGTTGGCCTTTGACTGCGTGCGCTTCAGGCCACGCTTGACACTTGAGGGAGCAGGCGCCGGAATCGCAGTCTTGACGGGTGTGTGACGGGCCGCAGCCGCACGAAAGGCCGACGGATGGTTGGCAATCGAGTCCATCTTTTGAAACTCGGCCGAGTGCGCTGCACTGTACCGCCCTGCCCGGCCTCGGGGCTTAGCAATTCGCCGGCCATGGACGTCCAGCTCGTGTTCCTCGGCCTCGGCCTTGGCCCTCTCCTCTGCCCGTTCCACCTCCATGTCGGCGCGAATGCGGAGCGTCTCTTCGCGCAGCTCCTCCATCATGCGCAGCGCCTCTTTGCTGAGGCCAGCATCCGCTGTCTTGCCCGTGCCTGTGCGGGTGAAGCGAAAGGTAAAAGATGAAGACGGCGGCGCTGCTGTGGACTTCTTGGACGGCGTCGCCTGCAGCGCGGCTACCGTCGCCTCGGCTGACTCCTCGGTGATGTTGGCCCCCCTCGCGCTCTTGTGGGCACTACCCCGGCGCGATTGTGGGATGTCGACAAACCCCAGACGCACGGCGGATGACGGTGGCGGCAAGGCCAGCTTCGATTTGCTCGGATTCATCTCCGAATTGGTGGGCTTGGTCGGCGACGAGCTCGCTGGCGTGCGTGGAACAGCAATCGGAGAAGCCTCGTTGTCTTCGATAAGAGGCGCAAGACCCGGCTGGGCCATGTACTCGGTCGGCTTCTGAAGCGTCAGCTCGATGAACGTGTTGTCTCGAGCCATCTTCCGGTGCAAAGACTCACCTTGGTAGCACTGGCTATCCGAGCCGACCGGCGACGGGTCATGGGTGCCATGATGCTGTCTGCTGTGTACTATGTGTAGTCGTGTTTTGAGTTTGCGTCGATGTGTGGCAATGGACAGTTCAGGTGATCAAACAAATAAACAATGATTCTTGTCTCCAAAGCAATGATGTCAATACCTCCAGGGTAGCGTCGGCAAGGGCAGGAGATCTTGGTTCACGGATCACGGAGCACGCGCCAGTCAGAGTGTCGCTGGCATTCCTTAGGCTTCTTTTTGGACTGGACAGGAATAGAAGATGGAATAACAAGGGAGGAGAAAGCGCGTGCAAAAAAGTCAGTGTGTTTGTGGGTTTGTTTACTTTCGGGTGGCCCAAGCTCCTCGAGACAAAACGGGACACCGTGTGCATATAAGTGTTGCTTTTTTACACTGTATATCACGTTATCTTTCTTGTGTCACATGATCGCATGTCGTGGTCACATGATCAAGATGTCGCGCGACGACGTCCCCCATCTCGCGAGGTATCTGAAACAGGAATATCAATGCTTCCGAGTTTGTAGACCCATCACAAACCCTCGGTGAGGGAAAACAGAATGACTCCGCCGAGAGCATGATTCCACCGCCCCTTGACCTGGCGAGTCTGGTGAGTCTGACGCGAAAAAGGAAGAGGGAAAGGGGCGAGAAAGAACGGCGCAGACACTTGACGTTCTATCGCAAGCAATCGAATCTCGATATGCTATTTAGCTACCTGGCAGTGCCGGCCGAGCCGGGTTCAACGGCGCCTTGCTCGCATCAACATGCCGCTTCTGGACAAAGCAGCGACGTTAAGTGCCGGGTAGCTTTGTTTCGAGAACCCTAGCCTCCGTAACTCTCGCCCACTGGTTCTGCGGTAGATGAGGTAGGTCCACGTCCCGCGGCCTGCGAGGTGTTCTTGGAATCTTGCCAGACCAGATTCCAGGCCCCTGTTCCTGGCCGTTATGGAGACGACTTGGATAGTACAATAAACGCTTGTCGCAATTTCCAGGCATGCCCAAACACGGCCAAGACTAGCTGTTTCTGCATACAATGCGTCCAAACGCAACGCGTCACCACAAAAAGAGGCTCGGGAAGAGAGGAGGCGACGAACCGGTGTGGGCTGAATACGTTTAGAGGTGCATTTAGCTCACGCTAGAATTTTTCCAGAAGAATGGCCGCAGTGGGTCTCCCGATCGTATTCCACTTCCTTTTCCATACTCGTACGAGACAACCGGATCATGGGTCGTATTTGCCTTCTTGCTTTGGCCTCGGGCGGTGTCCCACACTTACTCGACAGATCGCGAGGAAACCAGCGGCGGCGGCAACGGATGTTTCGAAGCGATGATGCCTACCTATAAGTCCCATGCAAGTAATCGGTTCGCTCAGAGAGAGCGATCCTTGCACTCGCTTGGTACAGTGGACACGTCATTACGGTCATTCAATATGTATCTTACTCATGTGCGCATCCTTTCTCGTTTAATCATCCAGTCGAGCAGGCACACAGTTCCCTCTTCGTATGCCGCCTTGGTTGCTCCTCGGAGATGCATCTCTTTGTAAGTGACACCGCCTAACGCTAGTCTGTCCTGTGCATTAAAAAACAGTGTAGAGTTACTTCCCAACGCATGGAGCGCGGCAGCGCTGCACGGTACCGGTACGTTGAGAGAGTACGGCGTAGGGGTACCCGGATGAGACCATTTCGTCGGCGCTCTGTGTACCAAAAGCCCGTGCTCTGACGTACTCATACAACACACGTTCACCGCCGGCGGTATTGTGGCGCCAGTATGCTGCGGTGGACTCCGAGAAGCTTGGGCATATGGCAAGCCGCCAAGAGCGCAGCTGCTCGAACCCCTCGTCGCAAATGGCTCAGGTGACGGAAAAAAGACACACTGACCTTTGTAGTCGCTTTTCTCGTTTTCTCGCCCCGTCTCGTCTTCTTTGCTGTAGGAAATTTCCGAATCCGACCATCGGCTGCTCCGGTCCTGCGAATACAAGTTGTCGATTCCTGCTGGCACACCCACGCTTGTCTGAATCATTTGCGCTGAATGCCGAATGCTCTGATCGAGACCGACTTCGGCCACAAAGAAGGGAGACGTTGAAGTGGGTCGTCCTGCGATGGGGAATTGCTGGTTTTTTCCTTGGTCCTCGTTTTTCATTTTTTTCGTTTATTGTTTTCTGGCCGCCACGAAATGGAAAATCCAGCGCCCTGCGCCGTGAAAAATTTTCGCCTCTCTTGATCCGTTCGATCCAAGGAGGACTTCGTCTCACGTTTTTCGTCTTTCGTAGACTTGCTGCTCGGAATACCGGCTCGACGAAACGGAGGAGGCACAGCGTCTTACAGCGCACTGACAGACAGTAATATTGCGGCATCCATCAGTGAAAATGAACGTCCGGGGTTGCCTGCCGGTGGAGCCAATACGGCCCATAACACAGGACCCTCGAGTCCATTAGGAATTCGGGAGGGTAACTTGTTGTAGTAGAGTAGCGTTGGCGGTCTCAACAGTCGACAACGGCAAATGGGGGGAGGAGCGAGGGAAGGCGCAAAGGCGCGCGTTCTTGCTTTTATTTTTTCTAGAAGCCCAGCCGACCCCCCAAAACCCGAGACCCCTCCTTCCCTCAATTTATTTGACTGTTGGATTCCCCTCAAATTCTTTTACATTACCTAAAACCAATTCATTCCCTCCTCTTCCCTACCTGTCATTGCTTTTCTCTTATCTCTCGAAACTCGTCAAGCACGCACGCAAGCCAGCACACAATCACACTCGACACCGCCGCTCTTCCTCAGATCTTATTTTTGTGACTTTCTGTGACGCACGCCCCAGACATTCCCATTACACATCGTTTTGTCCCTGATTGCGGCACCGCCCACCTTATCTCTTGTGCAAACTCAATCGGTCGACTCGGTCATTTGCCTCGTCGGTGCCAGCCCCAAGCCGTTGGGCTCGTCCGCACTAGCCCTGTCCCTTTGGCGATCCAGCTTGAACTCTATTGTTGAGTTCGCGGCCATCAAGATCTGATTAGCAGCCAAGCTGCTACCGTTTGGACTGTCTCTCTCAACAGCGACAAGTTTGATCTCTTGGTTCGAGATCTCCTTGATCCTTCTGGTCCTGCGCAGCATACTGCCGGGCTGCACAAATCCTGAAATAGCCTCACCAGTATCAGGCGTGGCTTATCTCTTCCTGCACGTTGATAACCAGACCCACCTCCAGCCCGTTGACACCGCAAGCTGTGTGTTTTGTGTCATATCATTGACCAGCTTTCCACCTGTTATCTGGCGCTTTTACTTGCACTGCAAGCCTCAGCCCCTCGTCACCCGTCTGGCCTCCCTCCCCTCTCTACCTTCTCCCTGTCGGCTGAACCGCCACGAACACGGAGGACATGGCAGACGCAATGTCCATAGACAAGAACGGCAACATCAAGCACGATTCAGATGACTCTTTGGACTCTGGCGACGAAGGTATGCCTGCTCCTGCCAGCACCAGCCGCACTCCTCCCGGGACGCAGGATGGTCAGCCGGTGAAGCGCAAAGGCGGCCGCAAGCCGGTAAGCAAGAATCATGACGATGACAGATTTACGTAACATGAGGCTGATAGCTCTAGATTTATGCTACGTCCGAGGAGCGCAAGCAGCGGAACCGGCAGGCACAGGCCGCATTCCGCGAGCGGCGTACCGAGTACATCAAGCAGCTCGAGGAGACCATCCGGGTTCACGAGCAGAACCTGCACAATCTACAGGCCGCTCACCGGCATGCGGCCGACGAGTGCCTGATGCTCCGGTACAAGAACTCGCTGCTGGAGCGCATTTTGCTGGAAAAGGGTTGGTGTCCCTGCATTTGCCCCTTATCCGCCCTTGTATCTGTTCTCCTTTCCACATTTTGCTGACGCCGAATTCAGGCATCGATGTGCAAGCGGAGCTCCGTGCTAAGACGGGAAGCCCCAGTCTGGGGCCGACCCATATGCCACAGAACATGGTCCAGCCGCCCCCAATCCCACGGGCCATCTTGAACCGGCACCACACCCGCAGATCAAATTCCAGCATTGCGCCCAAGATCGAGCCTGGCATTGGCTCTCTACCGGGTCATCCCACGCCGACGTCTGTCATTGCGTCACCCAAGAGCCGACCCACGCCGTCCTCGCTTTCAGCCTCACCTACCGCCTCGACTTCGGCCTATGGTGCCTCGCCAGCCGCCTCGACCAGTGACCCGTCGTCGTCCATCCGGTCAATGCTCTCTGCACCCCACCCGCCCTCCATGCCCCAGGTCCTCCAGGCCCATCAGGCTCACCAGGTTCACCAAGCTCACCAGGCCCATCAGCATCAGGTCCACCAGGCCCAGCAGGCCCATCAAGCAGCGATGAAGGCCAACCAACTGAATGGCATTCCAGGAATGGTCGGAGCACCACGGTCCATCCAGCAGCAGCAGCAGCAGCAGCAGCAGCAGCAGCAGCGACAGCCGCAGCACCCGCAGCACCATCCCCAGCACCACATGCAGTCCCACCAACACCCGTCCGCTTTGCCGTCACCGCAACCCGGGACACCTCGGTCCGGAGGCGTTGGCTCCACGCCGTTTTACCCGGTTCCATCCTTCCAGAACCATATTGAGCAGCTGGGCAAGTTGACCCCCACCCTATACAAACCCCCCCGAATAGAACTTTGTCGTCCTAGATTCATTCTGTGTTTTTAGAACAGGAATACGATGCCGCCGACGATATGATCGAAGACCCGAACGAGAACCCCGGGACCCCCGCCGGGCCATACGCGAACCATGCCTTTTCGACAGGCCCCCCTCCGATAAGCCTCGCCAGCCCGGCTGCGAGCGCCCCGCCATCGACCGCATCGTCTGTCATCAACGGCCAGAACGGCTACCCCTCTATGACACAGCTGCTCGACCCTGCCCTAGACTGGGACCCCTTTGGCCTCAGCGCGAGCATGCAGTTTCCTACCCAGTTCTCGTTTGATACGAGCAACACGCGGTGAACGTGATCCTGATCTGGATCCTACTTTCTCCCTTCGGAAATTCGGCAACATGGTGTGTCGCTACAGGCATCTTGCCGTTCATCATGCCATCTCTTCAGGGCAAGAGAAATCCAATCCGGGAGCACACGCACGTCATACCCATGCACTCATGAACACACATCCGCGACAAGCACACACACACACACACACACACACACACACACACACAATCTTACACCATGACGTTTCCTGCATTTCTATGATACCCCTTTCATCCCCATGTCCTTTTGCCATGGCTTCATTCCACGCGAAGGGAGCAGACAGTGTCATTGTCGGGAGAATTCTTTTATTTTGGAAATGGTATTTGGGTCGTGCATCATTTCCCATACTACTGTATTCAATGGCTAGTCACATCGGCCGTTGGAAAGGTCCGAGAGTCTTTGGAACAGGAACTGGTCCGGGTGGTTTGGCGATATTCCGCTTTGTTTTTTGGTGATTTTTTGGGGGGCTTTCTTTGGGAAGGTGTATATGGGAAAACATCGGTACGGAAAAGCAAAGTCAACTCAGATGCCACGGCAGACTTGGAAGGGACAGGGCACGCGTCGAAACGAAGCCAACGAGCGGCAGATGACTCGAGTTGGCAAAACCGTGCCAAGACATTATTCGGTCTGGGACAGCGCCGGTCGTCCGCAGGTGTGAGCTTAGCTCCCTTGGCTGTCCTTCTGTTGGATTTCATTTCAAGAGGCCCTCTGTTTCCTTCATCACTCTCTTTTCCTTTTTCGTGGCGTGCTGATGTTACCATTCCTGTTGACCGCCGGGTCGGGTATGTCGTGTGCTTTTGTGCATGTGTGTTATGAGGGGAAGTGCGGAGCGCAACCCCGCAAAAGGGTTCTGTGTCTCACGGGAAAGGCGCATTCCCGCCTATGCGCAGCCCTATACGGTAAGTCACCAGGTAGGTCCGGGTTTTTTTGGTCTGTTTCATTCCTGTTGCCAGAGTGCGCATGTATATCCTTGAAAATAAATTGCCACCGTTGTAGTGTACGTGCCATCCGCTCCAATGGTGACGCTATTACGTACACGCAGACCAATCGCGGGTCCAGAAGGGCATCCGACGTGTCGCAAGGCCCGGGAACCACATGGCTGGGCAGCCTAGCCGGTGTGATTGCATGGACACAACGGAGCGCACAAGGGGCACTGGGTAGGTGCACAGGCCAGTCATCCGATGTCTGGTCGGGTGAGTTGTGCAACAACAACCGGCAGACAGCTTAATATTGAACGGCTGGTTAGTTACCGGAAGTGCGGGCGAGTGCGGACGAGACGATGTCGGCGAGGCTGATGAAAACGAGATCGGGTGACGTGGTTTGTTCAGCAGTTTTGGCGACCCTACAGAATTGAGCTAGAGCATTGGCGGTCTTTTGGTTCTTAGCCGGTTGGTTCTTAGCCAGTCTAGGGCTTGGCCAGAGCGGTGTTCGGGACTGGTCTTGGGCAATGTCCCTCTCCCTTGTTCGTGAGATGCATGTAGTACAAAGTCGGATAAATGCAAGTCTGTTCACTCGGCCTCTTTGTGTAATTGTACAATCTTGTGTAATCTTGTAAAGCCCATTGTTTTATTTTGAAGTGGAATTCCGTAATTCCAAAAGTTCTTTGGTTTCCAAATTTCTTCTAACCTGCAATCTTCCGTGCTCCAAGCGAAATGACTTGCTGAACAAACAATATGAATTTATTACCTGCTTTGACAGTTTGTTCAGATGCAACTCAAGTTCAGTTCAATTTCAAGTCAATTTCACAACACAATAGCAGTTCAACATTGTTTAATCAATCAAGATGCACGCTAATCATCATTCATGTACAACAGTGCTCATCGTCTATCGCGAGACTCTTTTGCCAACCTGTGTTGAAACAGAAAGAGGCTCTTTTCAAACAAGATACACATGAATTGCCTCTTTGTGTTTGAAAAGCATAAACAAGCGAGCACCCCGAGCCTCGTTTCCAACTTTCCGTCAACTCATTCCAGCAGCTCCCAACAGTAGCTTGCAGACTGGATTCTGCCTCCAAGCTCTATTCCCTGCTAGCTCAGATCACAACCCGCTCGCGGCATAGGTCCCAGGCTTCTGTCTTGGCTTACCTGTGTGACGCGGCATCAGGACAGTGATTCAGAACACCTCTGCCTGCACCAAGGCCAGCTCTCTCGAGCTTTTATTCACTACAACGTCCCCTCTTGTTGACGCGACTGATTGTTTCGTTTGCTTCGATCGCGATTTCTCGCGTGCCTTCCGTTTCGGTAAGAGAGTTTCGCCTCCCAGCTCTCTATAAAAATATCCTCTACTCCTCCTCTCACTACACCCTCTTCCTCCTTCTCCCTACTTTTCAACAGAGCCTCAAGCGTATATCACCAGCATCATCATCGAAAACTGCCTCATTTCATCAAATAGCTGCCTTCTTTTCCAGCATCGTCTCGATTTCTGACTTTAGACTTGTTTTATCAACAGTACAGCTAGAGTCAGAATGGTTGTCGTCGTGGAAGTCGGATACCCTCTTCCGGGCGCGGCTGCCTCGGGCGCCGCGAACAGCCCTCCCTACGGGCTAACTGCGGTCCTATCTGCCCCTGAAAACTCTCCTATCTGCGTCTTGGTAGTCCAGGGCCCTGGGGAGCACAAGGAGGAATTGGGCATCGAAGCTAGCGTTGATTCTTCTAAAGTCAGTGATGACGACACCTTCTCCATCGTGTCTGCGGTTGATCTCCCAAAGGAGGAGATGGCCCATCTTCTGAGCCACCGTAAGACCATGAAGGTTGGAGGTGGCCTCCCAATCACGCAGGCGGTGACCCTCGATGAGGACTGGGTTGAGATGGAAGACCCGGACGAGGAGAGGAACTTGGATGAAATGTCCAAGGCAACAGTGTTGGGGGTTTTTGCGATTGAAACCCTTTCGCCCTTTATTTTTGTCCCTCCTGCTCGGGACATCCCTGAGGACGAAGACAAGGTGTCGGTCGTTGTGACGCAACGCACGAAGAAGGCGAAGCGTCCTTCCAAGGGTATCCAGCAGCGCGGCCTCGCACTTCTCGCCACGATCACCAACGTGACCGCTCCGGCTGCCAAGTCCGCCAAGGGTAAGTAGGAGCTTTTGCGATTTGGGGGTTGATTGTTGATTGTTGATTGCTGACTTTTGAATTTTCCCACGCGTCAGACTATCTCAACAATACCAACGCCGTTGCTCCAGCTGTCGAGACTGCAAAGGGTAAGTGCCCAGTGACCAAGTGGCCACGTCTTGCAGTCTGCCCTAACTCGCTAGATTACCTTCAGAATTCTCATGCTGTTGTCCCCGCTGTCGAGTCTACAAAAAGCAAGTATAGTGAGTGCGTGCTTTGAAAAAGAATCTAATCTTTCAGAATACTTTTACAAACCCAATGTCATTTCTCCTGCTGTCCAATATGCGAGCAGTAAGTGCTCTTGTGATTAACGCCAAACATTGAATCTAACTCGGTAGACTATTTCTACAACACCAAGCGCGGCTATCATGATAAGTATGCCGAGAGAGCTCGTGCTGCGCGTGCCAATGCGACGGAAAACAAAGGCAAGGAGAACGTGAGCATCAAGAACAAAGCTACCTGGGACGAGGATACCGATTGGTGCTCTCTATAATACCCGCATGAACGCAATCCCAGCCAAAGAAGGAGGCACTCTTCCTGGAGCGGGAAAATGGCAAGAGAAGCACAAGTGTGGAGCCTCCTACGTTTACTCAAGGTACTCAAGAAAAGGGAGTTGTGCACCCCGCAGAGGGATCGGGCCAGAACCGATGCATGAAGCCCATGGCGTTTGAGGCGGACAGCAGTATGGACACGGGAAAAAACGCCACCTATGGGACTATAGGGGCTCGAGGATTTGAATTTGGCTGCCTTCTGGGAGGACAAGCGTTCAGGAGCCTTTTGTAAATCAAAGGCAGAGAGCATGAAGCCCATCAAGCGATGCGGTTGCGTTGTACCGCTGACTTAACTGACCAAGCACAGGGCACGTGACCAAAAGCAGTGTGTATTTACAGTGCTATTAACGTTTATACACGGTGACCGACTCTCTATACTTCGTAAGCCCTAATGTGAAAACCTACACACCAATTTGTGGGGATCTGCCTGGAGGAAGAGGCCAGGCCCGGCAATGGCAAAGAAGCATGTGCTAGCTTTTCCTGGCGACACACTGTATACGTGTCTCCCTAACAGCCGCCATCGTGTGCCGTGCTACAGAGCATAAGCCTCGGGCCCGGAGCATGGCGAAGCACACAAATCCGGACAGCTTCGAGAACGGGCGAAATTACCCAGAATTGGCAAAATGGCAGCGCCCAATGGGCACCTAGAAGATCATGCGTATGGCAGAACGTAAATCGGAAATTCTCTGCCCGGTCGTTTAGACGGTTCAGATACGCTTGCAAGTACCTTTTGCTGAAAAATTCCGTGTGCTGGCACTAGAGTGGAACATGTGCGCCTAGCAATTCTTTCCTGAATAATTTTTCTGGTCGGCGCTGGTGCTTCCCTCTGCCCATTTCTTCGTTTTGGTCCACCCTTTCCTTTTCCTTTGCCCTCGCAACATCCTGCATCTGCAATCCTGCAAACCCGCGCAACCCATTGCCGTCCGATACATTTCGCCTTCCACGAAGGCGAATAGGCCCCAGGCGACACGATGTCTGTCGCGTCCAAGGTTCGTTTCTTTTCTTGCACTTTATTTCTATTTTTCCCGTTGGCGTTTTCCGCCTGAATCGCATTCCCTGTTGGCTGCCCATTACACCACCGCTCGCCCGACCCGGACAGCCATGTGCGATTTGCCAATTTGCCGCACAAGCTCGGCGACGCAGTCCTCGCCTCGCCCACGACTGCTGCGGCGAGGTGGATCGCGGGCTTGTCCGGCTCGCTCCTCGCTTCTGGCTCGTGGTGGTGGGGTGCGCCGTTGCGGGCTGGCTAGGATCTGGCAATGGCTGATGATGACTGTACCTCTATGCGGACAGTGTGCTAACCACCAATGCTTTGCAGAACCCATATGACCTCCTCGGTACGGCCTATCTTGCTCGTCCTGTCGTTTTCGTCTGCCCCGCCGACACCCCCGAGATTCGTCCGGCCGTCGCTGTTACTGTCGACGCTGTTGTCGCATGCGGCTTGTGGAGCGCGGCGCTGCCGGCACGAGGACTCGGGACGGAGGAGCTGACGAAGGGGCTGTCGCATTTCTGATTGGCGCGACTTCAGCGCCGTCATGCCTGCTGTTGTCACAGACTGCTAACATGTCTCTCTTTAGGCAACGGGGATGGTGACGTGGACGCTGCACCTGCCCCGGCCCCGGCTGTGAAGGATGTCAAGCCTCAGACGGCTCCCCGGCGCGCGGCTGGTAACGATGCTGGTAGGTGTTTGGAGGGGGACGAACGAGCGAGACCGTTTTGGCTAACCGGAGCTTTGCACTGCTGCAGCGTACCGTGACCGGAATGCCGGCAGCGACCGCAACCGGACGAAGCCCACCGACGAGGCCCCGCGCGGCGGTGCTCGTGGTGGCCGGGAGGCTCGTGTCCGTGGTGGTACGTTGGGACAGAAATGGCTGGTAGACGGGACCGCATGCTGACTTTGTACAGGACGTGGTGGCCGTTTCCCCCGTGAGCGCGATGACCGGCACTCCAAGGGCCTTCCTGGGTGTGTACAGACGTTGTCCGCTGCATCTGCCGACCTATTACTGACAAGTATAGCACTACCGGGAAGCACGCCGGTGGCGACACCGAGGGCGACGCCGAGCGGAAGGACGAGGATGCCGGCGAGGCCATTGCCAAGGCCGACGAGAAGGAGGCGATTGTCGAGGACGCCACGGCGGCCGACGAGGAGCCGGAGGAGAAGCAGCTGACGCTGGACGCCTACCTTGCCCAGCAGGCAGAGAAGAAGCTAGCGCTGTCGGATGCCCAGCTGGCCGTGCGCCAGGCCAACGAGGGTACCAAGACGGATAAGAAGTGGTCTTCGGCCAAGCCCCTCGTCAAGGAGGACGACTCCGACTTTATTTCCGGCTCCGGCGGCAAGCCCAAGCGCGAGCGTGAGCGCAAGGTGAAGCTGGTGGTCGAGATTGACCAGCGTTACGTCGAGCCCGAGCGGCCGCACGGCGGCGAGTTCCGTGGTGGCCCGCGTGGTGGCGGCCGCGGCGGCCGTGGCCGTGGTGGTGAGCGCGGCGAGTTCCGTGGCGGCCGTGGCGGCGGTGAGCGCGGCGACCGCAGCGAGTTCCGCGGTGAGCGCGGTGAGCGTGCCGAGCGCGGTGAGCGCGGCGAGTTCCGCGGCCGTGGTGGCCCGCGTGGCGGCCCGCGTGGCGGTGCTCGTGGCCGTGGTGAGCCCCGTGGTGCGTTCCGCGGCGCCCCCCAGGGCGTGTCCCGTGGCGCCGAGCTCAACCCCAAGGACGAGAGCGCGTTCCCCAGCCTGGGCAGCAACTAGGCGGCGCGCCGCGGCTGCCCTATGCCACCACCAGATGCGAGAAGCTGACGTGGATGGCGAGCGGGGGTTTTCGGTCCGACGGACGTGAACGGGGCGTGCGGAACCGGAAAAAGGAGGGCGAGAAGGGCGAGGAGGAGCACAGAGGAGCACTCGACACCCTTACCGAAGACGTTCCGCGCGACACTACAACACTACAAAAACAGACCCCTTTTGTCTCTCCTGGCCGATGCTTGATAGGACGCGGGCATTGCGAGACTGTTCCGAGGCAGTGCATGTTGTTTTCACATACTCGGGGATCGTGGGATTTTACGGGCAGGGTGGTTATATGCGGTTGTGTGCTTTGAACAAAAAGGTCTTTTTTTCATTGGAAGTGCTCTGGGGCTGCTTTGCGGCTCAAAAGAAAAAGGTGTAACCTGATATAGGAATGGGGATCTCTTTCTCTTATGGCGCGTTGCTGTGGTGCCGGCTGTCTTTATTGTCCGGCCGTCGAGACCCATGGTATCTTGCAGGGCGTTCGGATCACCGGCAGGTAGTCAGACAGAACAGAGAAGCAGAGAAGCAGAGAAGCAGAAAAGCAGAAAAGAACAAGCAGAAAAAGTGCAAATGTATTCTACAGGACGGAAAGAACAAGGGCTTGCCATGCCGCTATGGTAACTATCAACACACGAATTTTCAAAAAGCAAACTACGTCTGGCAAGTCGTTTTGGTCAGGGCTCGGTCTCCCTGCTACCGCCTCAACCGCTGGATGGCGCCGCCCACGTCAATGCCGATGCTGGCTGCCAGCAGGGCCGCGTTGAACACGGCCATGAGGTAAAACGGCGCGCTGGTGGACCAGGCGTCAAAGAGGAGGCCGCCCAGCTTGGTGAGCAGCAGAATGGCCGCGCCGCCGCACCACGAGTAGACGCCGGCAATGGAGCCCTTGAGGCGGATGCGCGAAGCGGCCGCGTCGGACGGGGCCAAGCGCAGGCCAGCACGGGCCTCGGTGTCCTCGTCGGCCGCGTTGGGGGCAACCAGCAGCGGCGCGCCCTCGGGGGCGTCGTCGTCCACGTTGACCTCGGAGGACACGCCCGACACGGCCGACAAAGGCACCGGGGTATCGGCGGCGAGGACGCCCTGGCCGAGGGAGCCGAGACTGCAGACAATGGCGCCAATCTGGCTGATGCCGATGAGGGTGGCGGCGAGGAAGACAACGGGCGAGCCGCCGCGGCCGGCGTCGTTTTTGAACTCGGGGCTGGGTAGCAGAGAGAACAAGAGGTAGCCGGCAATGCCAAACGAGGTGGCCAGGAGGATGGGCACGTTGAGGCGGCCGGGGCGGTGGTGCGAAAGGTAGCCAAAGAGCGGTGCGCACAGCAGACCCATGAGCTGGGCGACGCCTGTCAGGATGGAGGCGAGGACGTAGGCGGCGCGGCACTCCTCCTTGAGCTCGGGCGACGAGTCGTGGGGGTCGCCCTGGCAGTAGCCGTTGCGGATGAAAAAGGCATTGACGTAGAGCGGCACAAACAGGGAGATGGCGACGGAGGAGGCGCGGGCCACAAAGCCGCCAAGGTAGCCCAGCGCAATGTTGGAGTCGGAAAAGCCGAGGCGGACCGAGTCGCGGAGGAGACGCCAATAGGGAACGGGGCCGTGGGCGGAGGAGGAGAAGGAGGAGGGGAAGGCGCCGGAGTCCTGGGCGGCGAGGGACTCGTCAATGCTGGCGAGCGAGTCGCGGCCGGCCGGCGGCGGTACCGAGGCAGCAGCAGCAGCAGGCCGGCCGAGCAGCATGCGCCAGCCCTTGCCCTCTTCGCCGCGGAGGTTGCGCAGGCCGAAGAAGACAAAGACGGCGACGAACAGGGCGACGACGGCCACCACGTAGAAGCTGCGGGCGACAGCGTCGGCCATGGTGACGCCATCGATGCGGCCAAAGCGGGCGGGCAGCGGCAAAAAGAGCGAGAGCGCGACGAGAGCGCCGCAGCCGGTAAAGAGGCCGACGAAACCGGCGAGCTTGCCGGGCTTGCTGGCGCCGGGGGTGCTGGTGTCGTCGGTACGGGCGGCGGCCTGGTCGGCGTTGCTGAAGCTGCGGCTGCGCCGGGAGGGCCGGGGGGAGGAGGGCGAGGCGATCCGAGCACGCAGCTCACTCTCGGCGAAGCGTTCGGGAGTGATGGTCAGCTGGGACTCGATGGAGAGGGCGCTGTCGCGGGGGTTGCGGGTGGCCTTGGGGGGCACGGAGAGGCGTTTGGAGGCGTCGGTGGCGTCGGCGGTGAGCGAGGGGAGGATCGCGGTGACCATGGTGGCGCTGGGGGGGGGGGGGGGGGGGTCAGTCGAGGAGGGGAGGGGAGGAGAGGACGGAGAGGACGGAAACTCACGAAGCTGTAGCTCCAACGGCAAAGAGAATGCGGGCCAGCAGCAGCTGGGGATAGACATTGGAGGCCTGGACGAAGACGACGAGGGCGAGCGCAATGACTGTGTAACCGATGACGGCGACGAGACGGACGCCGAGACGGTCCGAGACGAGGCCCCAGACGGGACAGGCGACCAGGGCGACGAGCTCGTCAACAAAGCCGAGGGTGCCGACAATGTCGCCAACGCCCTTTTTGACGCCGATGCGGTCGGTAATGACAAAGGAGACGCTGCTGTTGAGGAAGACGAGGAACGAGATGGAGAAGAGGGAAATGCCGAGCAGGTAGGTGGTGGCCTGCAGCGGCGTGGTCGACCGCGCAAAGGGCAGGCGCCGCATGACAGCGGCGGCGAGAGCCATGGCGGGCGCAGGAGCCGGGGCGGCGACGGATCGGGGTCGAGACGGACCAGTTCGATCGAGGCGTCTCGTCTCTCTCGCGCGGTGAGGTCGAGGTCAAGGGCGAGACCGAGGCACACCGAGGATCCGTGGGCACGCGCTGCTGGTAGCGAGAAACAAGGAGACACAAGGAGAAACAAAGATCGGCTAGGATGGTCAAGACCGTGGCTGGAATGCGAATGCTGGCTCCGTGTGGCCCGAGGCGTCTCCAGGGAGGTCTTGCGTCCAAAAACACGGCTATAAGATAGAGCTCTATATGGCGCGGAGCTACGAGGACTTACGAGGCCGCGCTATTCACCTGTGTAGCAGCATCGCGCTACGCGTATGCACTAAAGAGATCGGACGCACCTACAAATATAGCGGCGCCCCTGCCCTAGCAAAGCCAAAACGCGGGGCTCTTCAGGGCAGCACGTCGGCAGGGTAGCCGAGGTCGGGCAGCCAGCCGCAGGCTAGCCGTTCCGGGCGATCGCACGACCTTATCGCGAAAGATATCCAGAGCCGAAATCGTGAAAATCCGCCGCGCCTTGGGAACAAACACCCACGACCACATACCCATCCTCACCACTATGTCCGCCTCCCTGCCTGGCGGCCGCGAGCTGCCGGCTTCACAGTACGACCTCAACACATACTGGGGCCGCGTGCGGCACACGGCTGGCATCACAGACCCGCGGACATTGCTGGCGGGCAGCGCCGGGCTGGAGCAGGCCAAGCGGGCCATTGTTGCGTACAAGCAGGGCGAGGTCCAGGAGATGACGCCGGAGCTGTGGCATGCCAAGAAGATTGTCGACTCGACGCTCCACCCGGGTGAGTGCAGAGGAGAGGGGGGGAGGAGGAGGAGGGTGTCGAGAGCAGGCCGACCGGACCGCTGCTGACTGCCCAGACACGGGTGAACCGGTCCTGCTTCCATTCCGCATGTCCTGCTTCGTCCTCACCAACCTGGTCGTCACGGCTGGCATGCTGACGCCCGGCCTCGGCACCACAGGCACGGTACTGTGGCAGATTGCAAACCAGTCGGTCAACGTGGCCGTCAACAGCTCCAACGCCAACAAGTCGTCGCCGCTGACGTATGCGACGTTGGCCAAGTCATACCTGTTGGCTGTTGGTGCGTCGTGCGGTGTTGCCGTCGGGCTCAACAGCCTCGTGCCGCGGCTGCGCAACCTCGCGCCATCGACGCGCACGCTGCTCACGCGGCTCGTGCCCTTTGCCGCCGTCGCCTCGGCTGGCGCCCTCAACGTGCTGCTGATGCGCGCCGAAGAGATCCGCGCGGGCATCGACGTGTATGCCGTCGGCGGCGAGACGGGCGACAACGGCGAGGCCACGTCGCTCGGCCGCAGCCGAAAGGCCGCCACGCTGGCCGTGGGCGAGACGGCCCTGTCCCGCGTGCTCAACAGCTCGCCCATCATGGTGATCCCGCCGCTGGTGCTGATGCGCCTGCAGCGTACGGCCTGGCTGCAGGCGCGGCCGCGCATGACGCTGCCGGTCAACCTGGGCCTCATCACGGTCACGAGCTTTGTGGTGCTGCCGCTGGCCCTGGCGGCCTTTCCGCAGCGACAAAAGATTGCCGCGGACACGCTGGAGCCAGAGTTTCACGGCCGTGGCGGCGCGGGCGGCCTGGTCGAGTTCAACCGAGGCATATAGAGATAGGGGGCGAGTAAAAGACAGAAAGGTGCAATCGAACAGGTATCTCTCGCACTGGTAACCACGTGACTCTACAACGTGATTGCACGAGTGGCCCAGGCAGGGCGGGAGGAATTTCTTATCCATCTTGGCACGCGCCTTGTGACTGGTCGGGGCGACATTCCTTTGCCGCGCCGCAGGACAGCAACCGCGGGATCCGTGCATCTGACCTGTATCAAGTACAAGTACATCGGGACACGTCCCATACGTAATCTGGACTTTGTTCTGTCCTGCAGCTAAGGTCGAGGACCACTTTTGCGGAGTCGTGGCGCTGCCTGGAAACTCTCCTACAGCCTCCAGCGCTCCCTGAGTAATCGGGACGATAGGTGGTGTCCTCGACGGCGGTTGGGCACCGGCGTTTGCTTCTCGCCCTTGGGAGTACAGCAATGCCGACACTCAACGTGTAAACAGGCTATCACCTTATCCCGTCTTACTCGTGCGAATCCTATTATAGGCAGAAACACGGGGGACTACAGGCAACAGGGGATGACAGGGGACAGCAGGGACAGCAGGGACGACAGGGACGACAGGGGACGATGGCAGGGCCGACAACAGGGGAAGGTGCTGCGGGCTAGTGGGTCCCAGCGGCGCCCTTCAGTGGAGAGGCTGCTAAAGGCAACGCCGAAGCGTAGGCTGGACAAAGGTGCAGACGGAGGAGGCAAAGCAGTGGGCGGTTCTGTCGTTTCTTTTCTTTTTCGTCTTTTGTTCTCCTGCTGGCCGTTGCCGGGTTTCCTAATTCTTTGACCTGTTTCAACGGCTGTCTCGTATCTGGTCTTTGCTCTTTTGTTTTTTTCTGCTTGCTCTGTTTTTCTGTTTTCTTCCCGCCTGACACAGCGACTGCCAGATGCAGGTTAACTGGGCACAGTGTTTCCGCAAGTGCGCACGGTCCACTAGAAACACCAAGGGCGCCGCCTGGCGACGCCCGAATCGCAAACCAGGACGGGCAGCACCCTGAAGACACGGCAAATTCGTACGCGTAGAACAGGCAGGGAAAAGACCTCGAAAAGACCAAAGGCCAGGCGGGAACGACGGGCCGCAAAAGTAGAGGTGTGACGAGCGACAGCGTCGACAGAGATAAGAAAACAGGCCAGCTCCGCTCCGTGGCTCGGCGGCTGCTCTGGCACTGTATGCGGCGAGTGCGAGAGGTGCTCCTTCCCCTCCCAGCAACAGCTAGCTGGCAGCCCGCCGCCCCCCCTTCTCCGCCTGCAAATTTGTACGCAGAATGGCGAGACGCACGCAAGCACGGCAGCACACTACTGGCTGGCCTCTAGGCACTTTTCCTCCCACCTCTTCTCGGCCTGCCCTGACCAGCTTCTCCCCTCGACACCCGTCCTGCCGTTAACCTTGCCCTTTGCCCTATTTGACAGTGAACCTGGCGTTTTCCTCTTCCTCCAGCATCCTTGCATCGTTTGTTTGCCCTGGTGTGCCCGTTTCTCATTGCCCTGCCAAAGACGAGCAGCCGAAAAGAGGGCGACTCCGCCGATTACCCGACTTTTGTTTTCCCTCCGAATTCGAGGCGACAATTTTCCTTTCTTTCCCGCACGCTCGTCTCTGGCCCAGACGGAGCCAACGAACAGACAGGACGGAAGAAGGACAGGATCACCGTGGAAAAAAGACGACACACGGGCAGACGGCACAATCGACGCCCGACACTCGACACTCGACATTCGAGTCGCTCGTCCGCCACAAGCCCCAGCAGACAGCCGCAGGCCCATATTTTGGGGCTGCGTCCACTAAACACAGCCTTCGACCGCTGACAGAGCGCTGTATTTCTGGGGCGGTTCAAGCACCCACAGTGCCCCCTCCCCACAAACTCCCCTCTCTGCGAGTATCGCCTCCTGCCATTTTCTCGCTCTCCCCCGTCTTCCTCGCACCTCGTCGACCTCTCTCTGGGCTGTCAATTCCACCCATACGACCACCCTGACCACAATGTCGACGCCAACGACGGCGACGGCGACGCTCCCACAGTACTCTGGCTTCCACCCCTTTCCTCACCAGTCGTCCTACTTGCAGACGCTGCCTGCCCCATATCCCCCAGTCTCGACGTCGACGGGCATCCATCTGCCTCCGCCGGCCGCGATGGCCAACGGTACGGCTGGGTCGAAGCACTCGCGTGCCATCTACCACGACGGTCCCGTCAATGCGGCCCCGTCGCACTATGCTCCTGTCCGCGATGGGCCCGGTGCCGCACCGCATCACAGTGCCCTGACGGCAGACAACAGCCCCGGCCAGACCCAGACGGCCTCGAGCACGATGACTGCACTCTCCCCGTCGCCCGACAGCTCGCTGCTGTCCCGGAAGCGGCGTCGATCGGGTCCGCCCGACTGGGATTCATTTTACAAGAACGGGCTACCGCAAGAGGTGATTGTCATTGAGGACTCACCGGAGTGCGACAGTACACAGGCCGCGTACAGCAGCAAAGCAGCGACGGCAACAGCATCCACAACAACAACAGCAGCGGCATCCGCAATCACGGCAGCAACGACGACATCCATCCTATCGACTCACAATATCGATGCCTACCACTACAACACACAGGCCGCCGCTGGCGACCAGCAGACAGCCAAGAAGCGGAGGCGGCTCGACGAGCCGCAGCCCACGAGCAGCACGCTGACTGCTAGCAGCCGGTTCGACCCCGTGCACGAGTACGCACCGCCGAGCGGCTCGACCGCGTCGAGCGAGCGGACCAACTCGCGCTTGTACGCCAACTCGGCCACGGCCGCCAATACAGCGAGCTCGTCGCTGGCCTCGACGCGCGCCTACCCGGCCTATGAACCGACGGTGGCCAGCCAGAAGCAGAGGCGGACCACACGGCAGCAGGTCGCCAACGAGGCCAAGCGGCGCGACCCCGACATGACGGCTCTGGGTCTGGCCTTTGCCAACTACAGGCCGCCGGCATTGCCGGCCGTCAAGGCGCCAGAGGTGACTGTCAAGGTCATCAACGATGTGCGTAAACAAAGCAACGTGGGAGAAAGCAACGTGGGAGAAAGCAACGTGTGCAGAGCTGACCGCCGCCTTAGACACGCTATGACAAGACGATCAAGGTCGACGACGACGACGGTCATTATATTGTGGTGCCGGACGCGGACCTGACCGACAGATGTACGTGACCATGTTGGACTTGCATGCGTGTGACGAACACGACACTGACAGGGCGTTTACACAGACCAACTGGTGAAGCTCCTCGGCCAAGGCACGTTTGGCAAGGTGGTACAGGCACGGGACCGGCGGTCGAAGAAGCTGGTGGCCATCAAGATCATCCGGTCGGTGCAAAAGTACCGAGACGCGTCGCGTATCGAGCTGCGTGTGCTGGAGACGCTCAAGGCCAACGACCGGGAGAACCGCAACCGTTGCATCCACCTGTTTGAGTGCTTTGACTTCCGGGGTCACATATGCATCGTCATGGACCTGCTGGGCCAAAGCATCTTTGACTTTCTCAAGGGCAACACGTTTGTGCCGTTTCCCAACAGCCAGATCCAGAGCTTTGCACGGCAGCTGTTTACGAGTGTGGCTTGTGAGTGCAGTCGACGATGGAGGATCCATGATGGATGATGGCCGTGCTGACTTTTTCTCTAGTCCTCCACGATCTACAGCTCATCCACACGGACCTGAAGCCGGAGAACATTCTGCTGGTGGACGCCAACTACCAGACATTTACGTACAACCGCAAGATCCCGTCGTCGTCGAGCATTGTATCACGCCAGGCGTCGCAACGCAAGGTGCTGCTGGACACGGAGATCCGGCTGATCGATTTTGGATCGGCAACGTTCCAGGACGAATACCACTCGTCTGTGGTGTCGACACGGCACTACCGGGCACCAGAGATCATCCTAGGGCTCGGGTGGTCGTTCCCATGCGACATTTGGAGCATTGGCTGTATTCTGGTCGAGTTTTTCACGGGCGACGCACTGTTCCAGACGCACGATAACCTCGAGCACCTGGCCATGATGGAGGCCGTGTGTGACTGCCGGATCGACACACATTTGGTGCAGGCGGTGACCAAGTCGACACGCAACGGAGGCAACGTGGCATCCAAGTGAGTGGGAGCGAGGCAGAGGGCGCGAGGAGGAGACACGTTGAAGGAGATGCTAACGACGCAGATACTTTAAGCGGGGGAAGCTCAACTACCCAATGGGGGAGACGACGCGGGCCTCGCGGCGGTTTGTCAAGGCGATGAAGCGGTTGAATGTGAGTGATGGGGGCTGGACGGCAAGCCGGACGCGCAGGTGGACAAGGCTGACACGCACAGGACATTATCCCGCGCAACAACAACTTTCTGAAGCAGTTCCTGGACCTCTTGCGGCGGATATTCGTGTACGATCCGGCCAAGCGCATTACGGCCAAGGAGGCACTGCAGCACCCGTGGTTCCGCGAGGTGGCGCTGCAGGACGATGGGACGGTGGCGGCCAAGATCCGGCACGAGCGGCAGCAGCAGGCGGCGGCGAGCTGAGCGCAAAGGGCGGCGGGCCACGGGGCAGAAGCTTACGAAGTTTGATGACGCGCGGGTAGAAGGCAGAAGGAAAAAGTGCAGGCATAATTTTCGAGACGAGTGGATCGTCTTGGATATGGTTTTTGTGGCGTTCTGTTGCTGTGTTTGATGGCTTTGTTTTACCGAGAGCGTGCAGTGTCCCGCACGCTCCGGCTTATACCAAGAACATGCTGCTGGGCTTTCCTAATTTCTGGATCTGACGGAGGATTTGCAGCACGAGGCGTCATGGGTCATCTAGGAGGGAATCTGGCAGTGGCATTCGGGGGAACCGAACGAAGGAGAGCATTGCGACGACGGAATAGAATCTCATGGATTTGACGCGCCAAGGTGAACGATGCGTGCACGACTGACCGAAGCGAAGGGCGGGAGAAGGTGGGAGGTGAAAGGGGAAAGGGGAAAGGGACAAACAAGCGGACAAAGGGCCAAGGCGAAGGACAAACGCGTTGACCATTGTCTTCGCGGCGCAAGGAGCTTTGTCTGCCGTGTTCTGTACGGTATGAACAGCGTCTTTTGTTCAGTCTACTACTTAACGAGGCTCGACGCAGGCCGTCTGTGTTCTCGAAGTGGTCTCGACATTTTTCTCGACATTTTCCGATATTTTCTTCCGCTGACCAGTGCGATATTCCGACGATATTCCGACGACAAACGAGGTTTTCTCCCAGACAGAGTTGTCTTTGTTCTCGTTGGCAAACACTAACACAGATTTTTTTCTTTTTCTTTCCTACACATCCCACACGATGACCTCGCTGTACGACACGACGCGCCATGAGCTGGACGCTCTGGCGGCGATGCTGTCGCTGCCAACGGACCAGCTGGAGGCGGCAGGCAAGGCCGGGACAGCCGGGACAGCCGGGACAGTGCGGCCGTGCGGGCGGTGGCTGGCGGACCAGGCGCAGCTGTCGGCACAGCTGCCGGCGCGGCTGCGGCGGCCGGGCAGCGGGCCGCGGAGCTGGGCGGTGCAGGCGTCACAGCTGGCCAAGCGGGTGGCGCTGGG